>CP139762.1:2500000-3750000 GCA_034370585.1 Fragaria x ananassa | reverse complement strand
GCCACCAAAAGGCCTCGTTAGATTGGAGGTAGGCATGTACATATACAGCACATAACCCATTTCCGTTTGGTCGATGTGGGATATTACAATCCACCCCCCTTGGGAGTCCGACGCCCTCGTCGGCACACTCGCACCACATGGCAGAGTGGCTCTGATACCATTTGTCACATCCCGGGACCCTCTCCGCTGTAACGCGATATTGTCCGTTTTGGGCCCACCGGCCCTCACGGTTTTGTTTTCGGCAGCTCAGGAGCAACTTCCCAGTAGGTCACCCATCCTGGGATTGCTCAAGCATCAACATGCTTAACCTCGGAGTACCCATCCCCTCCGAAGCCGCTGAGCCACCAAAAGGCCTCGTGTTAGATTGGAGGTGGGCATGTACATATACAGCACATAACCCCTCTCCGTTTGGCCGATGTGGGATATTACATAGGGTACCTTTACAATTACGTTAATTACAAAACAAAAGATGATAGTACTAGAGATATGAGATTTTGTGATTATAAACAAGGGAAAATAAAGAAACAAAATAAAGCAGAAAATATCAGATTGATGAGACGTTAGAGACTTGGAAATCTACCACCAAGTATGTTTCAAGAAATGTTAACAACTAAAGCTTCAATCATTAAGTCACAAATATGTATCAATCAAGAACAAACTGTGAGCGCACTGTGTAAGTTCTTATTACTTCCCTTGAATACTTAAGCAAGATGAACGCACAATTACTAAGCCTTTAAAATAACCGATCAAGGTATAGACACTATCCTATCAACAAATTATTCTAAGCATTCATATCAATGAAAGTGATTGAACAAGTATGCAAAACTAGTGTGGAACGCCTACCTAGCATGCAATCCTTTTTATTTGGTTTCACCTATTGTCCTATAGGTTTTACTACTTTGAACTAAGCCGTATTAACTGTTTAGGAGATTAAACAACCAAATTCTAGCCCCACTCACAAGTTCATAATGTTCTATGTTGCGCATACATGAACATAAACAAGTAAGAGTTCCCCATAAACCAAAACCAAATAAACAATTTGAAAGACTCAATAATTTGAAACCAAGGTTCAAAACAATATCTAAAACATTCTTGGGGCTTCAAACCTCTCCCCTAACTAAGAGAAATTAGCCACACATGGCTACAACGACACACAAGGAGAATAAAAGATGACAAAGGAAAGGTAAACCGTGGATGGTGGAGAGATCAATGATGGATTGGTGGCTTCCTTGTGCGAGTCTACAACTATGGAGGTTCTGATGATGGTGAGATCGTTGGCCTCCTCTAATCTTCACGTCCTCTCTGGCCTTTTTACTCCTTTCTTTTCGTCCTCCTCTCTAATCTTCTCCTCTTCTCTGCTGTGATTAGGTTTATAAAACCCTCAAAACTCGTCCATGGGCTTACCAATGTGGTCTGTGCCTCAAAATAGAAGTTTTGGTCCAAATCAGAAATTCGGGCAGATTGACTTTTGGTCATTTAAACGGTCATAACTTCTTCTCCAAAATAGGTATTGACGATCTGTAAAAAGTTCTGGAAAGTAGACTCTTGTAGATTTGCATTGATATATGGCACATCTCCTGGATCATTGTGAGGTAATCACAATCTTCTGTCGAAGTTGACTGACGATTTCTGGCAGATTTTCTGATTTCTTTCCTAGCACAACATGGATTTCTTTTCCTTCAAGATTTCTCCTCTTTTGTCTCTTTTAGGCTCCTTGGCTTTATTTATGACCTAAAAACACAAACTTAGTTAATATGAATATTGTTAAGGGAATTACATAACTAAATAGGGTCAGAAATACATTATAAACGTAACACTTTGTGCTCCTATCAAATTCCCCCACACTTGGATTTTGCTAGTCCCTTAGCAAAATCTAAAACAAAGACTCAAAACAAATTATGCCTTCCACTTTATTGTCTCAAAAATCTCTTACTTTCATAGCATCAAGATTAGCACTCAATCAAGAATTAATTATGAGTAATTCGAAAGTTAATTAAAACATATACTCCGCATATAAGCATGTAAGACACGGGGGTGACAATGGTGATGGGCAGAGCTCAGCATGTATCCAACAAGTATGATTCAATCTCACAGGATTACCACTCTTTCTTCTCTCAGAATCATGGCTAATGCTTAAAAGCTTTTTCACTCAATGTATATAATGTGAGAGAATAAGAAAACAAGTAAGCTCACATATAAAGAAAGAAAAGCACTTTGTGAAATTAAAAAGATCTCATGAAAGATATCAACTACTTGCCAAACGGACCAACCCATATACTCAACTTTTGTAACCAATCTCCACAGATCGATGGCTGCCCATCTTTTGGTTCATAAAAGAACTTTATCAAGGTTAAAATTTGGCCAAAGCTAGGGTTTAATGAAACAAAAGATAAGGAATTGCAAATCGTCCTTAAAAACTAGTAGAGCCATAAGATCACCTTTAAACATTTATGAATGAGGAAAAAGACCATATATCACATCATTAGGTCTTCAATTTAAAACAAACTCCTCCATCACAAAGGGAGACTTAATACTTTTTTTTTTCAATGCTGCCACATTCGTTTTTTTTTTCACTTCCTTTCTTTTTTCTTCGGCAACAATTTTTATTTTCTTTTTCTTTTTCTTTTGACAAGTCTTTCTCCCCACACTTGTTTTTCATCATCCTTCCATACGATACATCACAAAATAAGCTCTACTAGGCCCCAAGGACAAATGTAGAGATATCACTATACTAAGCTCAAGGTGAGGATTATGGGTGATGACAGAAATGCTTAATGTAGGCTCAAAGGGGTTCAACTAAGGGGTATGCAGCGCACACAAATAAGGACATATGGCAATTTGGCAATGGTGGAAATCCTAAGTCCTTTTAATCCCTTCCAAAATCAGAACATATATCGATAAAAGTCTCGACTAGCACAAAAGTGAGTTCTAGCACTAGAATCTGTTAAACTTCATCTGCGGCAAGCAATCAATCAAGGAGAAAGATAATGAGATCGCTAACCATTGCCACGAAAATAGATAATGATTTATTCAATAAGCACTCAGAAAGAATAACACAATAAAGCTCAAATTCTCACCAGGGTAATTATGAATCAAAACTCATCATCAACATGCTCAAAATTCTGTACCAATGTCAACAAAAAACCACATCTACTACACACTCATATGCTTAGTATACATCATAATTAACCAAAGAATTAACTTAACATCATCGATCTCAATCTTGTGATCCTCTTTTAGCCATAATTTCAGAGATATATACTCATCCTAGACAGTTGAAAGACATGATGATGACTCACAGAAAAACAAACACAATATTTTTTTTTAATTTTGAACTCTAATAAAAACAAAACAAAACACAAAATGTGTGCATTCCCTTCCCCCACACTTAAACTACGCATTGTACACAATGTGAGAACAATATAGATCAAGCAATGCATAATAAATGTATAGAGGAAAGTGAAAAAAAACAAAAGGTAGAAGGTGAGAAAGCTCCCCCATTGTGTACTCTACAGCCAACTTCCAGCTAATATAAGTCCCTATTGCAGCATCCAATGTCTGAGATTCCAATTGGAGATGAAAGATGGCGTTACTAGCTTTATGTGCATCTATGGCATGTTTCCTAACTCCAAGTGGATCGAAAATGGCGGCCCTGCAAAGTTAGAAGAAAAACATAGTTTGCACACAAAAGCTGAGAAACAAACCTTTACCCATTCAAACCTGATTTCCAATGAGTTATGTTGCCGGAATGTAAAATTTCTTCAAAGAAATGTTGAATCTAATTCAACAAGATTTTCAGGCATCTATAGCTTTCCTCCATAGAATGGCTCGAAGTATCCCCTGTTTTGACATTTTCCCGGCTGTACTGCACAACTTCTGGTTTCCTGGTTGTGACCTTGCTGCTTTCAACAATGAACTGAGAATGACTCGGGTCTCCAAATCCACTTCTGTAAAATCCTACATAAAATAGACTCAGAGACCTTTCGTTTGATATAAGGCACACCATCCCAGGTTCTGTGATCTGCAAACCGTAGCCCTCCAAAGTCGGGGTAACTGTTTTTGTGAGAGCCCTGTATTGACTGAATTTGGAGTTTTCTTCAACTTTTCTCAACTCTCACCTGCACACACACAAAACACATCAAAATGAAAAAAAACAAAATAAAGCAAGCATAGAAAAAATGATAGCGACCGAACAATTTTGTTGAGTAGTCAGACTCTGACTTGTCAACTGTTCGAACATCTGAGAGATTCGCTCCACAGACAGAGCAGAACCTGTGTCCTGAGTCGGCTGAGAGCCTACCATGGCGGTCTCACTGAAGTCTTGAGTGAGGGATCGACAAGTCATGCTGTTGTGGGGCTTATACCTTGGTGATTTGTGCTTGAGACAACAAAAGCTGAGGCTTTCGATACAGTGCGTGCTCTGTTTTCCCTATGATGTCTCGCTTGTACTCCCTATCCCACTGGGTGTGCCAATGTTTTGGCCATGATCCTCAGCGCGTGGAGCAGAGGTTTCTAGCGAACAAAGAGTAGGGGAAATGTTGCGAGCGTGCCACCTCGCGGACAAGGAAAAAGCTTGTGTGTGGGCCTAACTTCTTGATCAGGTGGAAAGGGGTTTCCAGGTGCCACCTCAGAGGAGTTTGTCTCTATCTCGCGGGCTTTTTTGTGGCTCGCGAGCCTTAGAATTGCTCTATCTATTAAAATGGGCCATAGGGATTGGCCCGAAACATGTCGAAGACTTTTAAAAGTTTTTAACGATCAAAGTGGTGCACACAGACTCTGCCAATGACTTCTTGGTGGAGTCTTCCACGCGAACTAGTTCTCCAGGTCGCCTAGGTATATTTCGCCTCGCCTCGGACTTTTATGCGAAGTGTCAACATCAACCTTGTGCATGCGGAGTGAGCCAGTCATTCTGTGCGAAGTCATTTCTTTCGCTAACCATGTACTCCGCGCGAAGTCATTTCTTGTGCAAATTGTGAAATCCAACGTGGAGTCACTTTACTAGGACAAAAATACCCTTTGGCTCAAACAGTATGTATATTGGCGAGATGGCCGAGCTACAACAATATTGTCCTCCTCGCGGCCTCTCTAAGATGCTTGGCGCAGATTGTCATCCTCTGGGTGTTTAGACAAGTCCAAGGTGACTCTCCGCTGGCTTGGCTTCGGTGCCCGACGAAATCTGTTGTCCTCTGGCTGGTCGTTCCAGTTAACTTCAACCATGCCAACCACGGCTGGGAAAGGGTCCACATCCACTAGAGAGGTTGTGCTCCCCGGCGTCTTCAGCTTCAAAGCGCCAGAGTTCAACCAAGTCTTCAGTTGGTCGCGGAGCTTAACACAGTCTTTGGTGTCGTGATTGTAGACATTGTGGAATGCGCAATACTTTTTGTCCTTTAACTCTTCCTTGGATGGGACCTTGTGATCCAAGCGCGCGTACTTCGCCTTGATCAATTCATTAAAGAAAAGATGGCCGTTTTTCGCGTCATATGTGTATGACTCGTATTCGGGCTTGGTCCATGCAAAAGACTGAATGGTGATTGGCTCGCGAGTCATTTTGAGATTCTTCAGTTTGTGAGCCATTGGTTTCCCAGTCAATTCGACTGCTCTGACATCATCATACTCTGGTGCGGCCTCAGTCTCCTCCTGCCTTTAGTAATAAGGATCAAACGTGGGGGACTGGAGGCTTAATGCTCCCACTATCCTGTTTCTCCCTGGTACGTACATCCCGTTAGAAGCATTCAGTTTCTCATCCATTTCATTGAGGATTAACTTGTAGCTGCCGACCTTGTTAATCAGGCCACCCATGGATGTGAAACGTTCCCCATGGTGCTTCAGCCGCTGGTGATGCTCGAGACCATGGATAGCCAACTTAATGGCTTCCTGCTCAGGTAGCAGGTAATCACGCTTGGCTTGTTGGATCCTGAAAAGTTGAAGGAAGGACACTCCTGACTCCATGCTTTGCTAACTCATTTGGGTGAGGGAGTCGAAGCCGACTATGGCTCAATGGTGTAGTAGGTTTCTCGGAACAATCTCTCCATGGTAGGCCAGTCTGTGATGGATCCTGGCTTCAACCTAGAGTACCAACTGAAAGCAGCTCCAAACAGAGAAGTCTCGAAGAGTTTGAGCTTGAGAATGTCATTATTCCCATATTGGCCTCATTGGACTTTGAAGCGGGCCATATAGGTTGCTGCATCTTCCCTCGTCTCCCCAGAGAAGGTGGTGAAAACGATATTCTTGAACCCATGGGGGAAAGGGTACTGCGCCACACTATCAAGGTAGGGGTATTGCAAGTCAGCATCACCTTTTTCGGTTTGCTCCTTGACTATGGAGGAGATAAGATGGCGCTAGTCACCTGTTGTCACAGGTGCAAACTCTTCTCCTTCCTCATGGTTTGGCCATGTAGAGAAACTGGCGGCCTGTCCAACATTCTTGGGAACTAGGCTAGAGTAGGCTATAACCGGGTCAACTGGTGTCCCGGCTCCCTGGCTTCGTGAACCGTTAACCCCCTTGAACGCAGTAAGAAAGTTACACGGGGGTAGACTCTTGGAAGTTCCAGCCCCTAGTGCGAACTGCGGGGTCTTTTGAGCCCTGACCTTCAGATTTTCCCTGGCGCGTTCGTTGGGAGGGATGTACTTGGATGATCCCGGCCTCGTTCGCACTTGCGCCAATAAGATCTAGGGCAAGATTCTTTGGTGCTTGCACCCTCATCCAGTCTTCAAATTCAAGGACCTATAAGCTCAGCCGGTCCTGTTTCTCCTTCAATTCGTCTAGTTTTCCAGACTATTCTTGCTTCCAAAGAATGAAGCATTCTACTGGTCATGAAGCTTGGAATCGTGGTTATCCAAGCGGCGAGCCTGTTCATCTACTGTCGCCCGAGTGAGCAACATGATCCCTGCATGTTGCTTCACGGTCTCCGCATTTTGCTTCACGGTCTCCGTGTTCTGGTCCAGATCCATTCGGATCTGTTGAAGGCTACTTTCGACCAAGTCCTTAGTTTCGGTGAACTTGGCGTCGAGGTGGCCATAATCCTCACCGAGCATGGTGAGTTTGTCATTGATGGCTTGCAGAAGAGTTCTATCTTTTTTGGCCTGTCCAGTTAGGTCAGTGATGCTCTATTGAGTGGCCAAACTCTGACTTTTGAGCTCTTCGAACATTTGGAGGATCTGCTCCATAGTCGGAGTAGTGATTTATGCTTAAGAAAAGAAAGCTACGGCTTTCGATATGGTGATTCCTCTGGTTTTCCTATTATGAATTGCTTGTACTTCCTTTCCCACTAGGTGTGCCAATATTTTGGCCACAATCCTCAGCGTGCAGGCAGAGAGACGTTAGCAGTCAATGCTTCTAGGAAATGCGGGATGTGCCACCTCGCGGACGAGAGGAAGTGGGGTGCGTCGGGTCTTGACTTCTTGAACAAGAGAGGGGTTACCTGTGCCACCTCGCGGACGAGGAATTTATAAACACAAGGCAATTGGATACTCACGGTGGAGCGAGCATAGCAACCAAGGGGGAATCATGGGTGATCAGAGTAGAGTCTGAAAGAACTCTAAGAAAACATAGGCAGCCGCGTACTTAGGGTTAGGGTTTTCTAGAGGCTCCAAAAAGTTCAACTGATTTGAAAGCTTTTTGTTTTGTATTTGTATTTGTGTTGTAAAAGTTGTTGTTTCTATTCTATGTCTTTCGACCCCTTCATATAGTAGTTTGACTTGCAGCAGAAGAAAGATAATCATTGTTCAAGTCAGATTCCGACACCCTAATCTCACAAGGACACTGCTAACCCGCGCGGACCAAACACTTTGTGACACATCTCCAGTCTGCACATTCTGCATGGGTTTTTGCTTTCGCGCTGCCAACTGTAGATTCATATGCAGACTAGACTTAGGAATATCCTTATCCCGTGGGGTGTCACAGACTCAAACCATCTTGCGGGCCTTTCTAGCTCGCGGGCTAAAATAAGGCTTTTTAATTAATAAGGGCCATAGGGATTGGCCCAAAGCATGTGAGAGTCTTGAACGATTAGTGTGGTGTACGCGGACTCCGCCTGTGACTTCTTCCGTGAAGTTTCCCATGCGAGCCAGTTCGCCAGCTTACCTCGATGTACTCCGCCTCACCTAGGGCCCCGCTTTTATGCAAAGTATCACTTCGCCTTGCCTACACCCAAAGTCATTCCGCATGCGAGATCTGTATTTCGCGTTAAGTCCATTACGCGCGTGAGATCTATAATCCGCGCGAAGTACATTCCACGCGCGGACTGTATAATTCAGCTCGCGTGGTCTCACTAGCAGGCCATTACTTGTAAACCCAAAGAATTTGGGCTCGCCGGTTGCGACGTGGACCAAGAATGTAACTAATATTTACATGGACATTTTACAGTCCAGTAAAGTATTATTACTTGGAAAAAAATGCCCTCTGGCTCAAGCAAGTGTCACTTTAGATGTAGGATATTGAAAAATGTGAAAATATGTAGTATTTTGGTAGTGTTGCAAGAACATATGAATTATCTTGAATTTTAGTGCCAGAACTTGTTCTTTTATTTTGGTCTATTCCTTTGATCTTTCTGTCAGTTTCAGTTATCTTTGGTTGTTAGTTTCAGTTTTTTTTTTGTTATAGGGTGGTTCTTAGGGGTCAGTAAACTTTGGTTGCTCTGTTCATGAAAATTACTAACCCACAATAATTTTCCATACTTGAGAGTTTACTACCCCATTAAGTTATTAGAGGATGCTTGTTGGTCTATTCCTTTGATCTTTTTTGTCAGTTTCAGTTTTTTTTTGTTACAAGGTGGTTATTGGGTGTCAATAAACTTTGGTTGCTCTGTTCAGAAAAATTACTGACCCCCAATAATTTTCGATACTTGAGAGTTTACTACCCCATTATGTCATTAGAGGATGCTTGAAAGGTATCTAAGTAATAACAATCATCTAGAAACTTTGGTTGGACTCGTAAAGAAAATTACTGACCCCCAATAATTTTTCACACTTGAACATATATGAGCATAACAAAAATTGGAAGCATTTCAAAGTAAAGAAAAGACCTGGAAAAGAGTAAAACAAATATCCAAGTATCAAACTGGAAGAAAATCAAGGAAGAGATGTGTTGTATCAAGTAATACAGAAAATTAAAAAGAATCAAACTGAGAAGGAACTGAAGAGCAAACGAAAGCCCGATTTTGATCTATCGACTAAGAGATTCTGATTTTGATCTATTAATGTATGTTGTTCATATCGCTTAATCTTCACCTTATACCACCGGTTAGGGCCCTAATCACGTTTGAGAGTACATGACATTGTGATTTTGTTTGTTGTTGGGCCGTTTCGAATTTGCATATGTGAGAAAATTTTGGCAGCATCTCCCTATAGTTCCCCAAATGCACAAATATCTATACCTTGTATGCACTCGAGGAACAATAAAGGAAGATCCTGTCGAAATATATATACCCACAACCGAAAACGAAACGCACCAACAACAAACAGAATCTCAATGTCATATGCTCCCAAACTGTCTAAATATGGGACAATTCAAAAACCATTTTGTTAGACACAGTCGTAACATAATGGTTCTCGAATGAGATTTCTAAGGGTAACAATATATTGATGAATGTATAAGAATATTATAATTTTTAATTACATGATTCATCATTTTATTTTTTATCATACACATGCAAATGAATACACAAATGATTTGCATGAAAACGAAAATTTGATAAACATATTATTCACATAAATATTAATCATACATACAAAAGCTAAAGCGATATATATATATATACACACACTCTAAAAATTATACACACAAAAGTTATATATATATATATATATATATATATAGAGGATTAGAAGCGGACGTCCCTTTGTTCGCCATCGTACTGCGCCGGCGAGGGCGCCCTCCACCCCAGTGGACTCCAGCAGCGTCCCTGACCACTTTCCCTCCCCGACCACTTTCCATCCCCGACGAGTTCGCTGAATTCTAGTTTTCCGGCCAGATCGACTTTGTTTGAAGTTTTAGGTGATCTGGCCGGAAAGCTGAAATTCGGCCGACTCGCTGGGGAGGGAAAGTGGTCGGGGACCCTACTGGAATCTGCTGAGGTGGAGGCGCCCCCTCGCCAGTGCCGTACGGTGGCAAACGGAGGGATGTCCGCACTTTAAGGCCGGTGCGAACGTCCCCTCCTGATCCGGCCTATATATATAATATACACACATATATACAAACATATATATTATACGTATACACACAAAAGCTAGATATATATATATATAATTAATTATGTTTGTATATATATATATATACTGCAAAAATTTCACCCTTAATTTCAACATGTATATACACTATCAAAGTTACATATATCATGCATGCATCAAACAATCCAGTAATTATATTATTCTCACAAGTAAGTAACATTTCATCAAAATTGGACCATCAAAGTCGCCAGAAAGATCGCCGGAAAATATGCCTAAATGAAGAAAGAAGATGAATTAAAGTAGTTACATACCAATTAGGAGAGAAGCAACTTTTGAAGATCGATCAAATTCATGAAGAAAAGCTTCCAAAACTAGATTTATTAGTTCTCTTCTAGAATCCAAAACTAGATTTAACAATGGCTTATTTGTGTTCTCCTATGGGCAGAAGTTTTATAAATTACTTAGGTGTTTACTTAGCCGACGAAATATTCCGTCATCTAAGACAAAAGGCGTCGGTAAAGAAATATATTTGTTCTGCGTTGTGTCAGGCAATAATGTCATTTCTTAGTCGACGGAACAAAGCGTCGGCTAAGAAAGACATATTCATCGCCCAAGAATGACTTAGCTAACAACACAGGGTTTGTCGCTTAGGACTCACAAGACTATCCTTACCGACGGAAACGTGTTGTCGCCTAGGAAGATCTTAGTCGACGGAGGGTATCGACAGTCAGTTTCAATCGTCTAAGATTTACTAAGCCGATGAAAAATATTTGTTACCTAGGATTTACTAAGTCGACGGAACTTAGACGACGAATTCTGTTTCGTGGGATAAAAATATCTCAGTCGACGCACATCCTTGATAGTCATTTTTTGTTGCCTAATCTATCTTCGACGAAGGTTATGAGGTCTTATACGACGGTTTTGTTTCCGTCAACTAAGACGAACTTAGCCAACATAATTGTTTTTTTCCGTTGGCTAAGACTATATTTCCTGTAGTGCCTTTTGCTACTTGATAAGGAAGAATCTTCCTCTTATTCTTTCCCACTTGAATTTGAGAAATCTTATTCATGATTTTCTATAATTCTTCTATGAATTCACAAGTCCCAGCTTGAGAATACAATCTTTTTAATTCTCTTGTTTTAAACATTTTCATAGGTCTTTTAGTATTTTCTTCTTCAAATGATTCTTCATGAAAAATTGATTTAGTTTCAGAGGAGCTAGCTTCTTCGTAATTAGCAAATGAATGCCTATGACACTGTAAGCTTATTTTTCCTCCCATGTCTTCATAATTTTAAGCATTGGCACTTTCAAGCTGTTTAACAAGAGGAGTCAGATTTCATTCTCTTGGGAATGTTACTTCATGCCATTTTGTGACATGTTTTTGCTGAGAATTATTTTTTGGGTTGGTGAGAACAGATGTAGTAATCTCAGGGTTATTTAGAAACCTGGTATTGCGAATCAGATTTGAGCTCATCAACTTATAATAGATTCAATAATCTATCACAAGTTCGATCATTCCTTTCTTCATAGAAATCTCATTTTGTCTTAATTCTCAGTCTTAGACAATGAGCGGCATCTTTGAGATGTGTTGTGAAGTTTGGAAACACATTAAAATATGCAACTTGTGTTACACCCTAGTTCTTAAGTTATTTTACGGTTATTTACTTTGGTATTACTTTGGTCTTTTACTGTTTTAAGTAACCGTTTACTATTTTAAAATCTCAAAAGTTGACTTTTTCTTCCGTTTGGAATTTGGGAAAACTTTCTTCATGAAAGTCTTAGAGGATGTTATTACCAGTTTGTAGACATGCTATGCGTTAAAATTGGAGTTACCATGGAAATGTTATCAATTAAATAGTAAAGTTTTTGAGTTGGTAAAAAGGGGTAAAAATTTTAGTGGGTATATTTTGTTGGGTTAAGTGTTGGACCAGTTAGGGAGCAGCCCAACACCCCTCTCTCTCTCTCTGTGTCTCTCTCTCCCTCTTCCTTCTCAGTTCCTCCCGAGCTCTCCCCGAGCCTTTCTCCCGCCGGAAGCTCCCAGCACCTTCTGTTATCGTCCGGCCAGTAACGGGCCGCCGCTCCAGCCTAGTTCGAACTCCCACCACCTCCTCTCTCTCCCCAGCCTAGAGTCTGAGCCGGTAGTGCTGCCTGAGAGGAGAAAACCAGCCGGAAACGCCGACTACCTCTTCGTCGAAGTTCTCTCCTCTAGCCACCATAGGTCAGGATTTTTGGCTCATCTTGTAGCCCTCATCAAGGTGTGTAATCCCTCAAAAGGAATTGGCTAAATTCGATCATGTTAGGGTGAAATGTATAATTGAAGTTCTAGGGTTCAATTTCAGGTTTTGGTTCGATTAACCTAGTTAGGCTTAGAAATGGATTTTGTGCTAGTTAAGAAAGTTGTTGTGCGGGTTGAGAGAAGTGTTGTGCTAAATTTTGAGAAGCATTGGAGGTCGCTGGAGTTTAGCGTTTAGGACCGCTATATAATAGCTAGCTAACTATAAATATACATATATATATATACACACACCGATCGGTTGTCTCCCAAGCGATAATAGCGTCCCACGCTAAGCGCTATACTCTCATATGATGAGGACCTCTGGTAAGACTATAATAGTGTCCCACGCTAAGCGCTCTACTCACAAATGATGAGGACTGTTAAATAATGGCTAGCTAGGAATAATCAATATAATCGACCCTATATTATGGTGACTAAAAACATACGAAAACACTTAAATCTACTGATCTTCCCCAAGATCATACGAATGGTACGGTTCCCAACGTACTTGAAAATCATCAAAAGAAATTGTATTAAAACTAAATAACGTGTCTCACACGTCAAAATATTCTCAATTTATAAATATAAGCGAGATTTCAATATTTCATACAAATCATAAATAATAATAACCCCACTCGTTAATATTCGTTAAAATATTCTCCAAGTCAAAATCATTATGTCTCAAATAAACAATTAAATTATGATGGAGAACAACCGAAAATCCCATTTTCGGTTCTCCTTTAAAAATCCCAAAGTCATCAAAATAAAACCAACAATATTTAAATCCATTGAACTTAGTACAGCTCCTAACTATACCTGGAAATATTGCGTAATAAAATAAATCGCTTGACATGTCCCACATGTCAAATAAAATGCTCAAGAGAGTTCCCGAAAAATAAATGGAACTCATTACTCCAAGAAAATATTAAATTTCCCAATATGCCTTTGAAAATTAAATAAATTCTAGTGCATGCACGAAATTCAAATCAAAGGTCCACTCACAGTATTAGGCGTAAGCTTTCCATTGCTCAGGACACTCCTTGAGCGCCGCCTCCAAATATCCAAGTCCTTGAGTCAATCCCATTGTAGACATACAAAATTTAACGATAATAATTATCATTGAATAAAACAAGCAAATACGTGGCGCGTGAGTCGACAAAGTTGGAAAGCCGTCGAAAATGACACATGATGGTTGGCCGACAACAAAACCTTAAATCCCGATTGAAATCAATTATCAAATGTCAATTGATGATCATATATCAATTAAATTAAATTAATTATCAAAACAAAGAAGTCGAACATCCCCAATAATAATTGGTGATGGCTCACCAGGGGTTAGGCGAGCTAGATAGTAGATTCCGCGAGGCACACCGGACTCCGCGAAGCGAACTAGACTCCGTGAGATGAAATGGGCTCCGCGAGCCGAACTAGACTTCGCGAGGCGAACTGGACTTCGCTAGGCAAACTATACTTCACGAGGCGAACTAGACTCCGCAAGGCGAAATGACTTCGCGCTTGTAGATTTACATGAAGGTGAGGTGAGATGGCTCCGCGCGCAAAGATCAACATAAAGGAGAGGTGAGATGACCCCGTGTAGGGAACCTCGTGAAGGAGCTAGACCAAAGAGTTCACATGCATGCGGGGAGTGGGATAAGAAATCACCGCTTGCTTGGAAATCAAGGTTCCTCGCGGGATACCTTCCATATTTGCGAGATGGCTCACCCCTTACTAAAGATCTTGATCAAAACAAGACATTCAATCCAAAGCGATCTGGGCATATCTAAATCTTAAGATTTGATTATGTTAAAATCGGCAAGTAAATCAATCAGTCAAGATTTATTGATTCGATTAAGGAAATATCATTGATTCAGTATCTTCATCACTTGCCGAAAACGAAGGCATGTTAACACTATAAATACCCCCTCTCATGCCAAGAGGAGAGGACCAAGGAGGAAGCGAACCAAGAAGCAAACAAAAAAAAGAAGGCAGCGGACCAGAGAGAGAAAACTCACTCCCAAGAGCCTAGAAGTCTCCCAAAGCCCTTGAAGAATCATCAAGCTGCCAAATAGCCGATTCTTAATCAACCTCAATCCCGAAAAATCATCAAGATGCCAAATAGCGGGTTCTTCATCAACCTCAAGTCTAGAAGTTGTTAAATCCCGAAGAGTCACCAAGCTGCCAAATAGCCGACATCTTCACCAACTTCAAGATAAAGAACAAACCACCACGTGAAACCGCTCGTGGATCAAACCCGATCAACATCAAGCCTCCATGGCCCTTGATCAACCTTCATCTTCAAGTCTTAAACAAATCAAAACCTCTAACAAGTTCTTCAACAAACTCGTGGAGAATCAACAAGCACTGAACACACGTGCCGATTCATCCCCCGTCAAAGTCGAAGAATATGCACCACGTGACATTGCACGTGGCCTAAATCCGATCAAGAACAAGCCTCTACGGCCCTTGGTCAATCAACTTCTACAAATCGTCAACACGACAAGAAGTTCAAACTACAACAATTCCATTCAAGATTAAGTGCTCTTCACCCTTAGATCAAATCGAAGTCGGAGATCGAATTAGAAGAAAATCTTGTAAAAGAATACCAACACAGATTGTAACCTGCAAATTCATCAATACAAATATTTTATCTTGTACACGTGTTTTTCTGTCATTTGTCGCAGATATTTTTGTGTTTACACCCACACCTGACCATAAGCTGTAGGACAAATCGGTCAGACCAAACTTTAAAATAACCAATTGTCTCGTCTTCTCTCCTAGTTTGACTAGGGTTTCCTGGGTTGACCATGATTGACCAACTAATGCCAACATTTTCCAATTCAACCTTTGACTTAACAATTCGATCCAATTTCCACTATACGTCCTATTAACAGGTAGACGCTAAGGCCTCGCTTCATAATTAGTTTTGGCAGGCTTCAATTTTTATTAATCAAACTAATGTAATTTCGTTAAATCAAAACATAAGAATTACTTTAATCTGGAAAATCACCCAATTACTAAAGGCACCCAAAAATGTTTCCATAAATGGAAGGTTTCCCCAAACAAAAATTTTCATAACTTGGCAATTTTTCCAATACAACCCAAACTTTCCTATTTTCAAAGTAACATAAAACAGAAAGGAAACTTCGATCACAACCTCCATTGCTTCTACCATATCTGCCCCTTGCCGAAATGTTCTGCCAGATTCCGACCACTTGCCAAAAAAAGGCCATAGCCTCCTTGTAATCTCCAATTCTTCGAGTTATCGACATGCAAGGCACAACAACACCATTTCAGTTCCAATTTAATCCTAAACAACCAAGCACGATCAACATAAGAGCAACACAACTAGATCTCAAAGTTTACCTCTGCCTTGCCCAAATCGGAGAACCAGCAACAAAACACAGACTCTACCCTTGCCGGAAAGCTATTGCTAAGCATTGCCTCGATCAGAATAGCACCCGAGCTCAACAACGCCTCCAACACCACAGTAGCAGCACCCTAAGCTTCTGCCTCGATCTCAAATCAATGTAGCTGCTCCATCAACTCCTCCAAATGGTGTCTAAGCCTCCTACGAAGATCGTAGGACTCGGTGGAGCTCTCGGAACCCGTCATCGGAAACCACGATCAAAACCTAGAAAATGCAGAATCAGGGATTTCCAATTTGGGGTTCGATTCAAGAAAAGAAAGGCATCTAAATGTGAGGAAGGAAGATAGGAAGCTAACCCCACCATCTACTCATCAAGTTGTGACCGAAAACTGGAGGACTCACTGAAAACAGTCATGGCTTCTCTCCCTCGATTTGGGTTTGGTTCGAACTGCACGTGAGTTTCTTGGAATGGTTAGATAGAGGAGAAAGAGAGGAGTGACTTGGTGGTGTTTTTGTGGTGGGAGGTAGCCGGACTCGTCCCCGTTGCGCCGAAGAAGGCGGACGACGAGCAAGAGAAAAGAGAGAGAAGGAGATGGACTCGGTTCGGCTCGGTCAAACCCGAGTTGGGTTCTTTGACTAGGTTTGACAAGTCTTCCCCTATTTAACAAAAGAAATGGACAACATGTGATCAATGATTAAAGATCAATGACTCAGATTTTTCGATAAATCGTAGAAAATAGCTCGAAGCTCCCAAAATAATCCGAGGACAATGGTGGACTCGTATTGTCGCAGGTTACGATGTTAGGGCTTTAAAAGAAGAATTTAACATTTCAAGAAAAACCCGAAAATAAACTTGAATGTTAACTTACTAAGTTACCGAGCACGATTAAATTCCTCAGTAACTCGTAGAATACCCAGTAAATAAGTAAAATTGGGTACGGGGCGTTACAAAAACGCTTAGCGTGTGATGCTATTATAGCCTTATTAGCGGTCCTCATCATATGTGAGTAGAGCGTTTAGCGTGGGACGCTATTATAGCATGGGAGGCTCATTGTTATGGTGAAACCTCTTCCCCATTTTTATTAATTTATTGAGAACCAATTGGATTGGTTCATTATTTTTGTCTATAATTATTTTGGGAAGATTTCCAAGAGTGGCATGCATAAATATTTTTTTCAATGGAAAATATGGGTGTAGACATGTAAAATTTAACAAAATAATTGGGTTTATAAGTGGTGGCTCGCATAGAAATAAATGAAGGTGAGGCGGACAAAACTTCGCATGGAAATAAATGAAGGCGAGGCGGACTAACCTTCGCGAGGTGAACCGCACTTTGTGAGGCGAACTGCACTTCGTGAGGTGAACCGCACTTCGCGAGGCGAACAAGACTTAGCTAGACGAAATAGACTTCGCAAGGCGAACAAGACTTAGCGAGGCGAATAGACTTCGCGAGTGACGGGTACAAAACCTGCATCAAATAAACCCTTTTTATCGTTAGTAGCATTGAGTAAGTAGGGTATCGTATAGGGCCAGGGATTGAGGGTACCTTGCAAAACAAAGCGTTAGAAAAACACAACAAATATTAACAAGTAATAAAACATTTAAACAATTTACAAAAGTAGCTACTGTTCCATAGAACAGCAGTCGAAAACCTAATTAAAAACCTAACCTAAACTACTCAGAAAAATATGAAAATTTATAGAGATCTACTAGACACACAGAGGAACTACGGTACAAATTTTCAGGGGATTCGGAGATCGGTTGATATGAAAATAAAATAAAAGAAAACAGAGAACAGAAGAGTGACGAAAATCCTAAACTAAAAAAGAAACAAAAACCTAAGCTACTATATACATGTGATCGTCTCTTTGCACACAAGAAAACACTAAATCAGATTCATATAATCAACTAGCTATGTAATTTCAACCCTAACAACGTAAATCATGCATATGGAGAAACGAATCAAATTCCATGTTTCAAGTAATTTACCGACGCAGACTTAACTACTTAAAACCCTTCTAACCTCTCATAGATATGTACCGACGCGGACTTCATATCCAAAATAGATTAAAGGACGAACTTGAACATGTTAGAATGTAATTCACCGACGCGAACTTCAAAGACATCCTAGCATGCAACCTATAACTCCTTACCATTCTAGTTCATGTTTACCGACACGGACTTAACACAAACAATGGCACATATTGATTAAGAACAAGTCATAAGTTGTCAAATCACACATATAAACATAATTTAGATCGTCAAAAGCATCATGAATTACACCAACAACTCAAGTGTACAGATCTGATTTTCATGATTATAAGAACAAACTCAATCAAAAATCCAACTCATGAACACAAACGAATAAGAGAGATGGAAACAAACTAAAGTAATTGAATAGATAATAAAAGAAAACATGAGGTTTGAGTTTAGATTACACTTTGAGTATTGAAATAAGGAACTACGCCGAGAATTACAGAGGAGAAGGCACGGCAAGAGAAATCCTAAAACTAGGGTTTGTGTTTGGAGAAGAATTACTGAAGGAGATGAAAGACGTTGTTTTTCTGTGGCAAAAAGTGACCCTTTCACGTCCCCAACTCCTCATACATATAGAGAACATATGAACATCTGCTATTAGGGTTAGAGAACCTTTAATTTTCGTCCATGGACTCGCCGTTGTGGTCTGGGCCTTGAAATTGAAGATCCGGTCCAAATCAGAAATTCGGACAGACTGACCTTTGGTCACTCAAACGGTCATAACTTGGTCACCAAAATAGCTATTTACGAACTGCGAAAAGTTCTGAAAACTAGACTCTTCTAGCTTTCTGCTGATATAAAGTTCATCTCCTTGATCGTTGTGAGCTGATCACAATTATCTGTCGAAGTTGACTGACTATTCCTGGCAGATTTCCTGATTTCTTTCCTTGCGCCATATGGATTCCTTCTCCTTCAAGATTTCTCCTCTTTTGCCTCTTTTGTGCTCCTCAGCTTTATTTGTGACCTAAAAACACAAACTAAGTTAAAATCAATATTGTTAAAGGAATTACATAACTAAATAGGGTCGGAAATACATTAAGAACGTTGCATAAAATGCACCTATCAAATTCCCCACACTTAGATTTTGCTAGTCCCTTAGCAAAATCAAACAAAAGACTCAATACACTCAAACCAGAAACTATACAACTACAAAACTTGATCAAAACAGGACATTAATCCAAGGCGATCTAGGCATATCTAAATCTTAAGATTTGATTGATCTGATTGTGTTAAAATCAGCAAGTAAATCAATCAGTCAAGATTCATTGATTTGATTAAGGAAATATTATTGATTCAGAATCTTCATTACTTGCCTTAAGTGGAGGCATGTTAACATTATAAATACCCCCTCTCATACCAAGAGGAAGAGGAGTGAAACCAAGGGGCAAAAACAAGAAGTCCAACTTCTACAAATCGTCAACACAACAAGAACAAGCCTAAGTCCGATCAAGAACAAGCCTCTACAGCCCTTGGTCAATCAACTTCTACAAATCATCAACACGACAAGAAGTCCAAATCACAACAATTCGATTCAAGATTAAGTGTTTGTCACCCTTGGATCAAATTGACGTCGGAGATAGAATCAGAGGAGTTCACAAAGATTGTTACCCGCATCAGCATTGATTAAATCATTATTTGCACACGTGTCTTTTTGTCATTTGTCGCAAATTTTTCGTGTTTACAAAATTGACACTCCTAGTGGGACAACTTTGCCTCTCATCTCCTTCTCCGCAAGCAAGTTCAAATTCGTTCGACGTAATGGCCTCCAAGAGCAATCAAGCCATCTCGACGAAGAAGTCTAAACCAACGACCGCGAGGTCAAACAGCGAGCCCTCTGGTCATGTCACCCGTAGCATGGCGAGGAATCCACCCACAACATTTGTGGCTTTGCCTTCCAACCCTCGCGAATCAATCATCACCTTGGCGAATCTCGCGGACAAGCATGCCTCGCGAAGTGAAGGCAAGCGCGCCTCGCGAAGTGAAGAGAAGGAAACTCCAAACAAATCAAGGGAGCGATCATTCTCATCTGCCACAGATAATGAATCAAGCACGGCTTCATATGACAGGAGTCCAAATGGTGATAAAGACAACATGTATGGCATGCCAGTGGATTATTCATCACAGCCTATCCCCATGAAAGTCTTGGTGATAGGTGCGTCCACCATTGAAGAGCAAATAGCCAATCTGATGGGAGCGGTTGAGAAGCTCACCAAAACGGTGGAAGAAAAAGACATGCAGATCGCTGAGATCTACAGCAGGCTTGAAAGTCAAGATGAAGAAAAGAATCACAAAGTAGGCGAAAATTCCAAGAACAATGACAAAGACGATGATGGCTCGCTAGGATCAAAGTCCTTTCAACAATTGCAAGACATCATCACCAACTCCATCAGAGATCAATATGGAGGTCCTTCTCGTGATTCTCTCACCTACTCCAAGCCCTACACCAAAAGAATCAATGGACTAAGGATGCCGTTGGGATACCAGCCGCCCAAGTTCCAGCAATTCGAAGGGAAGGGTAATCCAAAGTAACATGTTGCTCACTTCATCGAAATCTGCAATAACGCCGGGACAGAGAGTGACCACCTTGTCAAGCAATTCGTTCGCTCTTTGAAAGGCAATGCCTTTGAGTGGTACACGGATTTAGAGCCCGAGTCCATCGACAGTTGGGACCAAATGGAACGTGAATTCTTAAACCGCTTTTACAATACGAGGCGAACTATGGGCATGATGGAACTCACCAACATTAAACAATGGAGGGACGAACCAGCAGTTGACTTCATCAACAGGTGGCGCTTGCTGATTCGCGTCTTTTCAAGCACTTATTTAAACACTCAATCAAACACAAATACAATTAAAACCCTTCTTTGTAGATGTAGCATTGATAAGTAGGGATCGTTCTTAACCGGGGATTGAGGGTGCATGCATAACTATGCTAAGGTTGTGTAGGGGGTGCAAGTTTGTTTTAACTAATTTTCCTACATATTTAGAGACAAAACGTGGCAATCAAACATATAGGAACCCTAGAATTCTAACATGCTTCACTCATAGACAAGCAAACAATCAAGAACCCTAAAATTACCAAACATGCATCATAGCCGAAAATAATACCTAAATCTAATATTTACAAGATCAACTTATCAATTTACCTATCCTTTAAAAACCTAACCAATTTCATGCAACCTATTTGGTTTCTAAGTCATTAGCTACGTTTTACATGCATAACTCATAATTAAGTGCCAAACTCGGGAATTGCCCGATATTCAACACATCATAATCTAAACCGGGAATTGCCCTGCATTCAAATTAAGCGTTAGGAACAAGTACGCATGAGTAACCAATTTCAAAGAACACCAAACAAGTCATAAAAAACTAATTAGAATTATTTAACCAAAAGACTTCAAGAAACCAATCCATAATAATCATAAGTTTACACAAGGAAGAAGAATAAAGAGAAGAAGTCATTGTTACACTTTTTGAGTAAGGGAATTGCCCTATACTAATCCGTGCTTGATGCTTCTTCGATGGATGGAGGATGAAAACATCTTGGGATTGCCAAGCTATGCCTTCGGCCCTTGGATGTTGATGGAGGCGGATTGGTGAGGATAGGCGGCTTCCTTAGAGACTATGACATTTTGGAGAGGCTTGAGAGGACTCTAGGGCAAGGGTTCGGCTCTTTGATAAGTGATATCTTTCTTCCTCCAAAGCTCCTTTTATATAGGAGATGATTTCAAACTCCTCCTCCCTTCAAGATGGCCGGTCACCTCTTGATTACCATGCAATTAAGCAATCCGTTTTACTTCATCATCATCACCCATTAGCTAGCAACCGTTCAAAACAGCTCCATGCCGTTTCTCCCTTTAGCTCAAACCCGTTATGTAGCATTATCATCTCATTTGTCTTCATGCATGCAATTATGTAGCAGCCATCGTTCAAGTAAAGCACCGTTCATGCTTTTTCATGCAATCTTGTCTTGCCCGTTTCCTCCACTAGCAATTAACTAGCTCATCACCATTTACAAGATAGCTCAAATCACCACCGTTACAATTATAGCTCATACCCGTTTTGCTCATTAATCTTGCCACAATTAAGCTCCATGCGTTCCATGCATCATATTCTTTCCAAATCCTAGTCAACATAGGAAATTGTTTCCTAGTCAACACAGGCTTCCTCTTTGACTCCAATTCGCCTCCTTTATTATTTCTCCTTTATTTTCTACCTAAAAACATAAAACAAGTTAGAAACATATTTACTAAGCTCATAACAAAGCAAAATGTAGAGAGAAAGACATTAATAATCAAGCATAAAATGCGTAGATCACTCGCTCAGTCTCGATTGTAAAGATCGCTTGTCGAAGACGTCCACGGTGGAAATGTGTATTCAAGGCATGCAATGGGATTTGTTGTACATTCTTCAAGGGATAAAGCCTCGCACCTTTGAAGAACTTGCTACTCGAGCTCATGACATGGAACTCAGTTTAGCTAGTCATGGCCAAAGAGAATTGACATCATGGAACTAGATAATCAAGAGTCTTTGGCAATCAGCGCAGCTCCTGCAAGGGTCATGAAATGAGTCCAATCAAATAATTAAAAAACGTTTCAGTCAACTCAAAATCAAGCAAGGAGGAACACTCTAAAAGACTTGGAAGCTAAAAGTTACCCTTTTCCAGATTTCGATGTTGCTGAGATGTTGGAAAACTTGCTTGAAGAACAAGTAACCAAATTGCCAGACTGCAAGCTTCCAAAAGAGATGCATCGCATCAATGATCCAAAATACTGCAAGTACCACCGTATCATCAGTCATCCGGTGGAGAAGTGCTTTGTTTTGAATGATCTCATCATGAAGCTCGCACAGCAAGGAAAGATATGTTTAGACGTTGAAGATGACGTGGCTCAGTCAAATCATGCTACCTTCATCTATAAACAAAAAGCAGCGCCATCGATGTCTTTGCTGGGGGCATGCAACCTGCCGAGCCTCATGTAGACCATACCAAAGTCACAACGCTCCTTGTCAGCACGAGCATAAACTGCGAATGACAAAAAAAAACGCTCCTTGTCCGCACGAGCATAAACTGCGAATGACCAAAAAAAATATAAAAAAATGCTCCTTGTCTGCACGAGCTTAAACTGCAAATAACAAAAAATGCTCCTTGCCCGCACGAGCATAAACTGCGTACGACACCCAAAAAAAATTCCTTGAACTACGTCATGACTTGATCTCTTTCTCAATAAGAGTACGTAGGCAGCTTGGAAGAAGCTTCTGAGTCCAGTAATAACAAAGCATGAAAATGGGTTTGCTCGGGTTGTTCAGAGCACTGCCGTATCAAAACAAGGAAATGAATTTGCTCAAGGTGTTTCCCATGTCAAAGAGGAGACATACAAAATTGAGGAGTCTCACAGATGCATGGATCCTTATAAAGTCAAGGAGTCCTAACAAAGTCAGGAATTCTTACAAAATCCTAGAATTCCTACACACATTTGAGCCCAAGAAGTTGGCCTAGAACAATCCATAACAAAAGCATGGACTAACCTACTTGTGTATTTTTCTCGTAGGTTACCGGATTAACCTACTTGTGTATTTTTCTTGTTTCTCTCAAATTAGTAGCTATGATGACCCTGGGATGTGTATCAATTTATGTTTATGTGTGTTAAGAGCTTATGACTCAAATTAGGAGGGATCTGAAAGATTTATGGGATATTGTTACATGAGAAATTAATTTATGAAGTTATTGGAACTATATGGGTTTTTGAGGTGGTGGATGTTTATTTGGGGGAGCGGGTGGCTTCAAGAGTTGTGGATTTACTTGTTTTAGAACTGTTTGGGTTTTGGTAATTTTTCTTTCAGTTAGGGTTACTCATTTTTAAAGGAGGTTATGCCAAAAATTTTTGTAGAATTTCCCTGAAGGTAAGTCTCGCAGGGTTTATCCTGGATTTCAAGGGGAAATCCGGGATAGGTCTTGAAAACTTGGTTGCACAAGGAAGCTTCTACTGTTCTTAATTGTCACACCCCATTCCTTGAGTTATTTTTACGGTTATTTACTTTGGTATTATTTTATTTTTTGACCATATTAAATAATCGTTTATTGTTTACGTGTTTACGAGTTCGTAGACATGCTATGCGTTAAAATCGGAGTTAGCATGGAAAAGTTATCAATTAAATGGTAAAGTTTTTGAGTGGGTAAAAAGGAGAAAATTTGAAGTGGGTTTATTTTTGTTGGGTTTAAGTGTTGGGCTGGGGGTGGCAGCCCAACTTCTTCTTTTTATCTCTTCTCTTCTTCTCCCGAAACTCCTTCCCGAGCTCCTCCCGTCGAAAAGCTAAGCCACCGTCGCACGCCGCCGTCCGGTCACCAGAGACAGCCGGACCGGTCCCGTTCAGACCCCCGCCGCTCCCTCTCTCTTCCTGGACCGGTGAATGGGCGCGAAACGCCGCCGAGCGGGAGGAGACCGCTCCTAGCAGTCTGACGGCCATCTCGCCGGATCTCCGTTCTTCGGCCACCGTAGGCCGAGATTTTTGGCTCAACTTGTAGCCCTCATCAAGGTGAGTAATCCCTAAAAAAGAATCGGTGTATTTCGATCTCGTTAGGGTGGTTTGTATAATTGAAAATTTTAGGGATTTATGGATGTTTTGATTCGATTACCCTAGATAGCCTTAGAATTGGACTACGTGCTAGTTATGGAAGTTGTTGTGGATGATGAGAGGATTATTCTGTTCAAATTTGGTAGCCATATAAAGTTATCGAAAAACAGTTGCTGACCGCCGCTACCAGCGAAGCAGGCGGCGGCGCCGCCCCTCAGGGGCTGTTTTTCATGTTTTTAAGATGGTATTAAGGAGAGGAATTTAATGAAGTATATATTGGAATTTTTGGATGAGTTTTGTTAATGTTGGGAATTTTTCCATGGTTTTAGATTATGGCGGTGATTAGGATGGATTATCGATAGTTTGGTTAGCCGGTTTTAAAATGCTTATAACGCTAATTTTGGTTATCGGTGATGGCTGTGAATTTTGAGTTATAATAGAGTAATGATGGAGAAAATGGGCAAGGAAGAAATTGAGTATAGACCATTAATTTTGTGGATTTATTTATTGGAGTTTTAAAGTAATATGAGAATTAGTATTATTCATTATTCAGGCCGTGAGGAGGATCATTTGGAGGAAGCCTCGGGTCATCGGCAGGCATAGCCGAGCACTGTGAGTGGACCTTTGATTTATATTTAATGCATGCATTAAAGTTATTTAATTTCAAAAGCATTTTTGAAATTTGGTATTTTCTTGGGATTAATGAGTTCCATTTGTTATTTGGGAACTCTCTTGCTTATTTCATTGACATGTGGGACATGTCAATTGATCTTTTATATTTGGTAATCTATTACACCCAAAAATGGTTGACTGGTATTATTTATAGCTAGCTAACATTATTTAGCGGTCCTCATCATATGTGAGTAGAGCGTTTAGTGTGGGACGTTATTATAGTCCCACCAGTGGTCCTTATCATATGAGAGTTGAGCGCTTAGCGTGGGACGCTACTATAGCCTGGGAGGCAACTGATCGGTATATATATAAATATATTATTGTTAGCTAGCCATTATTTAGCGGTCCTCATCATATGAGAGTTGAGCGCTTAGCGTGAGACGCTATTATAATCTATTCAGCGGTCCTCTTCATATGTGAGTAGAGCGCTTAGCGTGGGACGCTATTATAGCCTGGAAGGCTCATAGTTATGGTGAAATATTTTTCCCTATTTGTTTTGTTTTATTGAGAACCAATGGGATTGGTTCATTGTTTTGGTTTATAATTATTTTCGGGAAGAGTTCCAAGAGTGGCATGCATAAATATTTTTCTAATGGAAATTATAGGAGAGCATAAATTGACTTCATTGCTCCCGCAGGGTTTATCCCGGATTTCGAGGGGAGATCCGGGGTAGGTCCTGACATTAACAGACTTTCTTAAAATCTGTTATTTTATTGTCTTGTAAGACATATAGAACAAAACAGTCAATTCCATCTCTTGCTAAGAGTTTTATTCATACTTGAACTGCTCCAATATGCATATAGGAATATTTTTTCTGGAATGCTTCACTTACCTCCTTTGGAGTTATTAATTTGATGTATGTTTCACCACCTATGGCTGGAACAGTTAATTATAGTATTTTGAATATGTGAGAATCCATAATGAAAGATTCTTTCTTATAGATCTCATTGAATTTAAATCTAGGAGCAGATGCTTCTCGTACACTAGATTTGATTTCATTATACTCAAATTCTTGAGCGTTTATTAATTGTACTGAAACTGTGTTTCCTTTACTGAGGATTCTACTCAGCATTTTCACATCTCTTTTTGTTGTGGATTTTGATGTCTAAGATGTTTTCCATTCAAGTAGCTTTGGTCTTTCTCCCATTAGTGGGGGTGGAGAATGCATGATGATTTTACTAGCTACATTTTGAGCTAGCGATTCTTCGTTGATCTTCCCATAACTTTCTCCTTCCTTCATCTATTCTACAATCTTTTGTAGATTTGAGATCTTGCTATGTAACTCTCGAAATTGAATTTCGAGGTCGGTACCTATCTCTTGGAGATAAGCAATATTATAATTCTGCTGATGAATTTTTTCCTTCACATTCTCAGCAAGTTTTTCAATAGGACGATGAAAGCTGATAGCTTTAACATCTTCTTGTTTTACATTTAGATCTACTCTTTGATTCATCCTATCATGGAGATACAAGTTTCTAAAAGCTTTTTCAAGTTTTCTTGAGTATTTCTTAATTCCGCTGCTTGCTGACGAAAATTGTTTGCAAAATTCTCTGTGCGAACTAATTTCCTTTCAATATCTATCACATATTGCTTCTCTTTGAGATAATCTAGCTTGATTTCAAGCCTAGCAATTTTTGAATTTATTTCCTCAAGTTGATTAATCCGTATATTAAATCTCTCGAGTTGTTATGTAACATTTTCAGAGGTTTTATCCCTAGATAAATTATCTAGGAACTCAATTAAACTTGGTCTTGATGGATTAAGCCTCTTCTACTATGATTTCTCTCTAGAGATGAATATGTTCGTCGTAGAGAGTATTTAATACTCTACAAATGTATTCAATGGAGTATTGATTTTCTTGAATATGCCTTGTATGAAAGCACACTTCCCACTTATCAGTTCCTTTTGCAGTTAAATAAGACTGATAATTTTTAAATTTGGATTCTCTTTTATTTGTCAAGAGAAGCCAACTTTGTGGTATAAGCCTTTTTCTTACTGCTTTTGAGCGAAGCAGACTCTAATACAAACTAGGGCGGATCTAACTGATGCTCAAATAATCAAGGGGTTCTTGATCTTCTTCGAATGTCTCTTTGAGAATTTTGATCTCTTCTTCTACCTGATAGATCATTTTTTGGATCTGATAGATAATATCCCAATAATTTTTAGTACTTCTATGAAGCTTAGCTCGAAATTCTTTTAATTTTCTTAATTTTTCTCTTTCTTCCTGCAATTCTTTATAAGACTGTCTAACTTATGCTTAGTAATCTAATCTTGTATCAATAGATTCTCTAATGTTGAAAAATTAACTGTTTACCTTTGAGTAAAGAAGATATATTTATATATCTGTAGAATGTTAAATAAACAAATTCATTGATCTAGGCCCACCATGCTCCGTCAATTTTAAAAAGATAAAAGAAAACTAAAATGTAAGACACAAACGGAATATTCTAACGAAATATTCTTTAATCTTAGATGCAGATACCAAAATATAAATTCAGGTATTACATTGACAAATTTATGAGTTTGGCTATCATTTTGTCAGTCCCCAGGAGTTCAGACCCTTTTGAAGAGTTTAACCCTTTTCGAAATCATAAGGTTAAGTTTATGGTATGGTGGCTATTTACTCTGCCTCGTGGCCAATTTTGATTATTTGGCCTTATTATTCAACGAAGCTAACAATGTGAACGATGAAACATCTCCAGACATCCTATACTCAGGAAACCTAGCTAGCCTTATTATTCACTTTTGTTGTGTTTGTTTTGAACAAATCGCAGTTGGCCCTAAGAGGTTGGACAAGAAATCTCACGAACCCGTTCTTTAGTTTCATATTTTCAATATCAAATCGACCATATTAATCTGCAGGATAAACTATTTTATGTTTACACGGTAATGTTAGATCGTGTACGTATGTTCAAGTTCAAATTCTTTAGAATATATTACAGTTGATAGATCTTCTAGATCATTCGGGAGACTATATGTAATGCCTATAAATATGACTTTCTATCAATGAATGAGTAGACCGTTATTCTTGTTATCTTTTCTTCTTCAACACGTTATCAACTCTTTGCTCTGACCTGAGCTTGATAGCCAAAAACCCTAGAAACCTGAAAAAACAAAAAAACAAAACCCTAAACTTTGCCATACCCAATCGATTTCTGCCCTGGCACCCGGATTTCTTCTCTGGGCACCCACCTTCCCCGATCCGGCAACTCTTGAAGGCGCCAACGACCCAACCTCAACCCGCGCGGGCGTCTCTAGCCCAGCCCAGATTGCGGCGTCCTCCACGAATACCAATCTCCGGTGTGGCTCCACTGATGCCTGCCCCAACACAACGCGCCTCACTAGCCCGCAGCACCGCTCCTCCCTGATTGCCGGCAGCCTAGCCCTAAGGGCCGTCTCGCCCAGTCCGTCGATCTCTCCTCCATCTCCGAGCGCCGATAGCATATTTTAGCTGCCCACCAAAACCAATGTCACCGTACGGACGTCCGACAATCAAGTCTGATCCGGATCAGTTCGACCCAGATTCGAGGATCCGACCCGCTCTGTCTTTCCAAACTGAATGTACGAGGGGCAAAACGGTATTTTTACCCATAACTAAAAACAATTTATTTACAGTAGTAACTATTTAATTACTTTTACTGTTTATATTATATGGTGAATATGACTAACCATATGTTTATATTTTTTATGAAATTTTTCGCATGACGGATCACGATGGATTTGCGAGAGTAACTTCGCAGCATGGAAGTAAGCATGGAAATTACAAGAGCAACTTCTCTTACACGGCAAACTAGCACGTAAGATTTTATAAAAGTTGCCGCGTTTGAATTTTAATTTCATAGCCGGGCTTCGTAGCCTTCTTCTACATCCCACCTTTCTTTATAACGTGGGACGATATCGAGAGATTAGGACCCCTCATATCAAAGTTGAAATTTGTGACGGTTTGACAAGTCACGGTATTACGACAAAATATTGTCGTAGTTAATAAAGAGACAAACATCGATTTGTGACAGAAATTGTCGCGGTTAACATTGATTTGTGACATAAATTGTCGCGATTAATATTAATTTGTGACGGAATTTGTCACGGTTTATATCGAATTGAGTTACCATAAACCTTGGTCTTGACCTAATTCAATACTTGGAATTAATTATCGTATCTCGATAATTGTTAATCTTTCATCTTGTTGTTGAAATATTTGACCGAAATATGAGCCCTGAATTTGATATAAAAAAAAAGTGACGAATTTCATGTCACGAATTCTGAAAAGAGGAAGAGGCAACGCCTTGAACCCCATATGTCATAAAAAGATTGGGCCAGTAAATGAAAGAAAAATCATGTTATTGATGTGGTTCTACATCGGTTCACTAATTGCAATGAAAGCAATATATATTATGGTCAATGTATACAAAATATATGGAGTTCTTGCAACAAGAAACTCACTATATGAAAGAAGATGAGAACATTATTCTCACAGTTATGGGTTTTAAAAGCAAACAGTATAATGTGGAAGATATGAATTAGCATATGACTTCGGTTTAATAGTCTAAGTGACTACAAATCCATTTATTTTTCCAAGTTTTTGTGAAGGCATACACTTCACATATTTGACTAAAGTTACTTAGTCGTTGTATTTTAAATTAAATTCATGGTCAAGACCTCGATACAATTGTTGGCATATATATTTGAATTTTGTCTTGCACATATGGTTCGATCCACATAAGCTATATGTTAATGCAATATATCGCATTATAACATGACACTACATTGGACTACATTAGACCACTAGTTATTATAAGGTGGCATTTCTAAAGGCTAAAATATCATGATGTTGCGCAATGCACATCGTGTCACATCCCGGTTCTTAAGTCAATTTGCGATTATTTACTTTTGGGTTACTTTGACGTTTTACCGTTTTAAGTAACCGTTTACTATTTAAGACTCTAAAAGTTGACTTTTTCTTCCATTTGGAATTCGAGAAAACTTCCTTCATGAAAGTCGTAGAGGATGTTAAACGGAGTTTGTGGACACGCGGCATGCTTAAAACGGAGTTCGTATGAGAAAATTATGGTCTAAAAACGGAAGGTTTCTATTTCAGTAAAGTGTATAAGAAGAGAGAGGAAGGTTCTAGTGAGATCGGTAAAACCGACCTATTTAATTAAAAGAGGAAAGAAGAATCGGGAGAGGGGACGAGGAACGAAGGATCGAGAAAAGTGGAGAAAAAAAAGAGGAGTCTTCATCGACCTTCTCCACCGTGCCTCCTCAGTCTACATAACTCACCGACGTCTCTCTCTCTCTCTGAATTTGCTCACTGATCTTGGGCGAAGGAGAAAGGGGGAGAACTCCGACAACTCCTCTACTTGTCTTGTCAGAGGGAGGTTTTGGGCATCGACGGAAATGCCGCCATCGATCGGACTGGTGTCGAGTCAGAGTTCCAGTACAATTTCAATTGCAAGTTTTCCAGTTCCAAGCCAAGAACAGTGCAACCCGGGTTCAAGTGAAGTAAGTTAACTCACACTTTGGGAACTACTATGTTAATTTGGGTGCAGACCAATAGTTGAAATTTCTGCCATATATCTTCTTGATATCGAAGGTAAATTTGAAAACTATACCCGGAAGCTAGATGTATTTTAATATGGGTTGCTCGTGTTTGATCTAGATTGGTTATAAGTGAATTTGTGGTCATCAAAGGCTGGTGTGGACGTGAGAATTTGAATGACAATTATACTAAACTATTGTTATAGTTTGTGATTGGATGTTAATACCGTGAGATCATGATCACAACTTGAGAAAACTCCATTATTTGGACCTTGTGTTTTGATTTCCTGAAGATTACGAAACTGCTGTTTTAAGTGGGGGAATATCTCACAACCTACTTATTCTGAACACTTTAATTGACTTGATGAATCGTGTCAAGGTATCAAATTCAGTTCATTTGTGGAGCTTTAGCTCCTTGTATAATTGAATTCGAGTTTAGATTGTATCATGGGGAATTTGGGTTTAAGCAGTGTAGTTGTTGGCTGTGAGTGCTTCTGCGCAGGCAGTTGTGATGATTTTGGATTCTTGATTTGTTAATCTCTTGATAGAACTTTGGAATATAAATGCCTGAAGTATGACTATGGGTGTCCATAGTAATTATGAAATTTTGTTTTGAAATTCTATTTGACGAATTTGTGAGATATGTTGGTTAAGCTTCGGATTTTCCGATGCTTAGAGAACTAGTATAAAAGATGAACTACGAGTGGCTTGATCCCTTTAAAAAGGGTACGTAGGCAGCCCGATCAAATTTTGGGTGCAGCCACAAATTAACAAAATAAATTTAGGTTCCAAACGCAATAAAACTGCGTTGTTGTTTTGTTTGAGGCTTAGATCCTATCTCATTTTTTATTTTAGGATTTTTCTTGTGATTTCTGGATTTGAGGTATTATACTGAATTACATATTATTTGGTTTTTGGAAAGATGATAATCATTGAAGTTATTTATTTTATTGAGCATCTTAACGTGTGAGACACGTTGAATATAATTAACTATATTGCTCTTAGAATTTTTCCAAGTACGGTTGAGAATCGTACTTGTATTTATTTATGAGTTTCGGGGAAACTCATATGATTTATATTTTTTCTTATGCCATATTCTTGGAATATATATGATGTCAATGCTAGTATGTCGTTCCACCTTTCGAGGTGATGTGACACCCATGTTTCAAGTGGGGTCACGCAAGCCCTTTCCGCCTTCGGGTGATGTGATGTAGTCGACGACATCACGCAAGCCCTACTCCTCTCTGTTATCATAACATGAAGGTGTAGGGAGTATGGGAGTACTATGCCTGGGAGGCAACCGAGTCTGGGAGACTCACTTAGCATGTCGTTCCGCCTTTCGAGGCGATGTAACTTCCACGTTTTAAGTGGGTTACTCAAGCCCTTTCCGCCTTCGGGTGATGTGATGTAGTCGACGACATCACGCAAGCCCTACTCCTCTCTGTTATCATAACATGAAGGTGTAGGGAGTATGGGAGTACTATGCCTGGGAGGCAACCGAGTCTGAGAGACTCACTTATATGGCCATATAGGATATCGTATTTGAGTTGTTGATTTGACTAGCGGGGCTAGTCCGTTTTCTTGGGATTTTCTTTATGAAAGATTTTTGTTAACATGTGCATGCAACGCATTTATGGCATATTGGAAAGTGGGAAAGTATTTACATTTTGGTTATAGATTGGTTGTGGGATTATTAGAGTTGAGTAATTGTTATTGGGAGATGTGTTGATCTTGGGGAGCAGGAAGGCTCCAGGTGTTGAGGCTGTGTTGAGGCTGTTTGGTTTGGTTATAGAAGTGTTAAGTTGGATTTTTCAGGTAAGGGTTGTCCATTTTTAAGGAATGTTATGCCGAATTTTCGGTAAATTTTCCTTGAAGGTGGACCCCGCAGGATTTACCTTGGGTTTCAGGGTGAAATGCGGGGTGGGTCCTGTCAGTTGGTATCAGAGCATTAGGTTATTCGATTCCTTTCACTACCTCATATATTTGGTGATACTTAGTGCCTATAGAGTGATGGTCCGACCGCGGCGGATCTATTAGCATTATATGCACAAGATGCTAGGTGTTTATTAAGTATGTGAGGTAGTTGTTCTTATCTTATTTATGGACAGTAGTGTGCCATAAATATCTATATTTCCATGACTATGCCTCTGTATGCTGACTTCAAAGAGTTTCTTGGTTATCTTCCGAGTAATGGGAAGGTAAGTGAATTGGGAGATTTTGAGTTCAGTTATGAGTTAGGGAAGTGACCTAGATTTGCAGAGTTCTATTATTTATTTATTGAGTTGTTGATTTTTATTTAAATGGCGAGTTGAGCCTTTTTATGGACATTAATAACAGAAAGGGGCATGCTTGTGAATGAAAGATTGAGAAATTTCTAGTCAAGGTTGGTGCGGAAATAAGAGATATCTTAAAGGTGTTATCGTGTAAGGGTTGTTTTATTTTGAGATAAAATGTGGAAAGCTGTTGCTTGAGCGAATAAATTGTGGAGATTAATTGATGTATTTTATGGGGATGTTAAAGTTGGGTTTATGCATTGAAGAGTGATTTTTGAAATTGTTGTTGGTTGATTTATGTCTGGTATCTATAAATTTGGGATTTACTCCCCTGTTTAGGTTGAGTGTTTTGGAAGAATTGTAAGTGTAAATGGCGTTGGTATATAGTGGTGCAGCAGAGATGAGATGGTAGTGGTCACTTTGATTTTTCAGTAACACATGTTGAATTTATTTCGTTTTAAGCAATATATTTGTGGTCAAATGACTGAGCGTGGGGAATGAAGGGAAGAAGAGGAAAGTGCAACTTTTGCGTATATGTGTCAGTTCTGTCAATAGGTAAAAAGAGTTATGGAACAATTCAGAATATGGAGACCAAAGTTGTATAAATTTATCGAAGAAGCGTAGATGGGTGTCAATATTTATTTTTAAGCGATATTGTTTTGGGTTGATTGATATAAGATAGTCTTGGGCAAAATAGTGTTTGAAAACGACTTATTCCAGCTCTTAAGTCTTTTGGTTGTGGCAGGAGATTACTGACGAATCTTATTCGTCTAAAAGTAATCTCGATCTTTGATATCCTTAGTCATTGGTGTAAGCAAGGTTGAAGTTGTAAATTCGAAGTGTGGTTGGTTAGGAAATCGTGGTATCGAGTCGAGTGATTGTTAGGAGAAGAGTGTCAAGATAAATTTGGATTGGTAATGTGTATGATGATACACAAGGATAGTTTAAGCGGTGTAATTAGAGTTATTGATCTTGAAATAATTATTTTTTTTGCTTTAGCTACTGTTGTTAGCTGATGTGGATAATTCCTAAGAGGATGAGTGGGATGTTGATCTTAAGGTAGTATATCTCATGATTGTAGCTTCTGTTTGGAGTATTGAAGTGGTGAAATTGATAGGTCGAGACTGTAAGTGGTTGTCGAAGTTTTATCGGATTCGAGCAATTTTATGCTTCCACTTGAGTGTTACGCAGAAGATAATGCGGTTGACGCGTAATCTTGAGATGGAGCATGCGGCCGTCAATTTTGCATTGCTCGAGGAGTAGCACATGAATCGAGGAAATTCGGGGTATCTCTTATGTGAAGAGTGTGACTTAATGTTAGATTGTCTTTTTAGACCCTAGATTCTTTGAGGTAATTACTGGAGCAGTGTGGCAATCGATGAGTATCGTCGATGTCCTGGGGTGTTCTAAGTAAATTTTCGACATGAGATAAAGAGTCGGGCCTTGCGGGGTACAGTTCGACTCATGATTGCTGATCATCATATCTTATCGAGAAAGGTGTTACAGACTTTTGTACGCATTCGTAAAAATTCGGCATTCTACGAAGAGTAATTATCTTTGGCATCTAGTCGTTTTGGCGACCTAAGCGTAGGACTTCAGTTTTGGTGCTCTTAGCTTCCTTGGATGTTATGGACATGTGTGATTAAGCTAGTCAGATCTAGCAGCCAAATAGAAGAAAGGAAATCACTTTGCATCATTTGGAGGCAGCAAGAGAGGACTATCTAGTGTTGAATGATAGACTGCCAACATCAGCTATGCTGACACTCAATTCGGTCAACTCAGAGTTTGTATTTTATTTGTTAGTGTGGTTATCACGTGAGTAATTAAGGTGAATTGACGTTAGAGTTAATGCGGGAATTTTCGTGCTTTGGTAGCTATTAGTTATTACGATTTATAAATGGAACTTTGACGTTAGTTAACGATAACAATAAATTCATGGGCAAAGTTTTAATCAGGAAATGCGAGTTGGTTTTCATGATTCTTTGCGTTTTTAGCAACGCATAATTCTGCGGAAGAAGTATATCCCCGCAACGGTTTTTCTTAATGTTTTGCGTAATGGCGGGGCCGTTATTTGAAAATCCTTGTTCATCGACTTGAGTTGTTACGTAGTCGGTATTATGCAAGATAATACGTGAGAAGCAAGTCATCAAATAGTGAATTTCCAATGGTGATCCTCGGATTTCGTTGACCCACGTGACTCACTATTTTGATTTCTCTCCGTTCGTTAAGCTGGTATTATTAAGGTGAAGGTAATGATTGCAGACGCGTGTTGCTGTAAAAGCAACATGAATTGTTGCAGTAAATAGTGAGCAACTTATCTCTTATTCGTGGAAAAGATACTGTAACCTAAAGCCTAGTCTGCATGTAAGTTTGAACGAACTTGGTTCGTACGAGGAGATACTCGTAACTTCTACGATATCGTCATACGTCATCGTATTTTCCTCATTTTTGGAGAAGCCATATTCGGATATGATGATCGATTTTGAGAGTGATATTTTTCTTGTGCTTGTAAGTCGTCGTTGGTGGTGACTGTTGAATTTATTATTGAGGAATGTGATTTCATCGGTTATGATTAGTTAGTACTGATTAACTTGCGGGGCGAATTGTTATAAATAATAATAGGATTGACTGGTGGTATTGCCTTAAAGGAAAGAAAGAGGACGCAGGAAATATTTTTTAGTCAAGACTTGTCAATATGTTGGCATAACTGGTAATTGTGATAGGTCATGTTAAATGATTTTCTGGTAATGCGTATCCATGCATGATCGGATTGTGGTGGGACCACTTCTGATCCGTATAAGGCTTGGGAGGTCATTGTTGTATTGATGCGATTTGTGATTCAAGAGATATTCAGAACAAGGGTTTGATATTATCGATCGTATTAGCATAATCAGGCGACAAAAGAGATATTCGTCGATCAGCTTAACGTTTGAGGCCAACCACATAGGTGGGAAAGGTTCAAATTCGATGCGAGCGATCGAGTTTTGTTTTGGTTAATTGGTGACGGAAGTAAGATGGTGTTGTAAATTACGAAATTTTATTGATCATTTTGACTTGGCGAAAGTCAAAGTCCTTCGTGTGTTTTGGGGTTGAGTATCATAAGTAATTTTAATTGGGCAAGCCACTCAATTAGTGGAAGTTAAGTCAAAGAGTAAAGTGTATTATGTGAGTGGTGCCATGTGGAAGGTTGGCAGAGTATTTAAGTTGACCCTGAGTTCGAGTTTTGTTTATGCATATGCGCGCCTTGGGTTGGTAGATCAGTTATGATGTGCCAAGGTAAGTATGAAAAGAATTTGGCAAATTGTTTCCACAAGTGAACAGGTGTAATTTGTGATAGAAGAAAGAGTGATGAGCATGAATAATGGGATGATGTAGCTCAACGCTTATTGAATTCTGAGGTAAAAGGCGGTAACCTCTAACCTCCTTTTCTGATTTGAAATTTCGAGGACGAAATTTTTATAAGGAGGGGAGAATTGTCACATCCCGGTTCTTAAGTCAATTTGCGATTATTTACTTTTGGGTTACTTTGACGTTTTACCGTTTTAAGTAACCGTTTACTATTTAAGACTCTAAAAGTTGACTTTTTCTTCCATTTGGAATTCGAGAAAACTTCCTTCATGAAAGTCGTAGAGGATGTTAAACGGAGTTTGTGGACACGCGGCATGCTTAAAACGGAGTTCGTATGAGAAAATTATGGTCTAAAAACGGAAGGTTTCTATTTCGGTAAAGTGTATAAGAAGAGAGAGGAAGGTTCTAGTGAGATCGGTAAAACCGACCTATTTAATTAAAAGAGGAAAGAAGAATCGGGAGAGGGGACGAGGAACGAAGGATCGAGAAAAGTGGAGAAAAAAAAGAGGAGTCTTCATCGACCTTCTCCACCGTGCCTCCTCAGTCTACATAACTCACCGAAGTCTCTCTCTCTCTCTGAATTTGCTCACTGATCTTGGGCGAAGGAGAAAGGGGGAGAACTCCGACAACTCCTCTACTTGTCTTGTCAGAGGGAGGTTTTGGGCATCGACGGAAATGCCGCCATCGATCGGACTGGTGTCGAGTCAGAGTTCCAGTACAATTTCACTTGCAAGTTTTCCAGTTCCAAGCCAAGAACAGTGCAACCCGGGTTCAAGTGAAGTAAGTTAACTCACACTTTGGGAACTACTATGTTAATTTGGGTGCAGACCAATAGTTGAAATTTCTGCCTTAAATCTTCTTGATATCGAAGGTAAATTTGAAAACTATACCCGGAAGCTAGATGTATTTTAATATGGGTTGCTCGTGTTTGATCTAGATTGGTTATAAGTGAATTTGTGGTCATCAAAGGCTGGTGTGGACGTGAGAATTTGAATGACAATTATACTAAACTATTGTTATAGTTTGTGATTGGATGTTAATACCGTGAGATCATGATCACAACTTGAGAAAACTCCATTATTTGGACCTTGTGTTTTGATTTCCTGAAGATTACGAAACTGCTGTTTTAAGTGGGGGAATATCTCACAACCTACTTATTCTGAACACTTTAATTGACTTGATGAATCGTGTCAAGGTATCAAATTCAGTTCATTTGTGGAGCTTTAGCTCCTTGTATAATTGAATTCGAGTTTAGATTGTATCATGGGGAATTTGGGTTTAAGCAGTGTAGTTGTTGGCTGTGAGTGCTTCTGCGCAGGCAGTTGTGATGATTTTGGATTCTTGATTTGTTAATCTCTTGATAGAACTTTGGAATATAAATGCCTGAAGTATGACTATGGGTGTCCATAGTAATTATGAAATTTTGTTTTGAAATTCTATTTGACGAATTTGTGAGATATGTTGGTTAAGCTTCGGATTTTCCGATGCTTAGAGAACTAGTATAAAAGATGAACTACGAGTGGCTTGATCCCTTTAAAAAGGGTACGTAGGCAGCCCGATCAAATTTTGGGTGCAGCCACAAATTAACAAAATAAATTTAGGTTCCAAACGCAATAAAACTGCGTTGTTGTTTTGTTTGAGACTTAGATCCTATCTCATTTTTTATTTTAGGATTTTTCTTGTGATTTCTGGATTTGAGGTATTATACTGAATTACATATTATTTGGTTTTTGGAAAGATGATAATCATTGAAGTTATTTATTTTATTGAGCATCTTAACGTGTGAGACACGTTGAATATAATTAACTATATTGCTCTTAGAATTTTTCCAAGTACGGTTGAGAATCGTACTTGTATTTATTTATGAGTTTCGGGGAAACTCATATGATTTATATTTTTTCTTATGCCATATTCTTGGAATATATATGATGTCAATGCTAGTATGTCGTTCCACCTTTCGAGGTGATGTGACACCCATGTTTCAAGTGGGGTCACGCAAGCCCTTTCCGCCTTCGGGTGATGTGATGTAGTCGACGACATCACGCAAGCCCTACTCCTCTCTGTTATCATAACATGAAGGTGTAGGGAGTATGGGAGTACTATGCCTGGGAGGCAACCGAGTCTGGGAGACTCACTTAGCATGTCGTTCCGCCTTTCGAGGCGATGTAACTTCCACGTTTTAAGTGGGGTTACTCAAGCCCTTTCCGCCTTCGGGTGATGTGATGTAGTCGACGACATCACGCAAGCCCTACTCCTCTCTGTTATCATAACATGAAGGTGTAGGGAGTATGAGAGTACTATGCCTAGGAGGCAACCGAGTCTGAGAGACTCACTTATATGGCCATATAGGATATCGTATTTGAGTTGTTGATTTGACTAGCGGGGCTAGTCCGTTTTCTTGGGATTTTCTTTATGAAAGATTTTTGTTAACATGTGCATGCAACGCATTTATGGCATATTGGAAAGTGGGAAAGTATTTACATTTTGGTTATAGATTGGTTGTGGGATTATTAGAGTTGAGTAATTGTTATTGGGAGATGTGTTGATCTTGGGGAGCAGGAAGGCTCCAGGTGTTGAGGCTGTGTTGAGGCTGTTTGGTTTGGTTATAGAAGTGTTAAGTTGGATTTTTCAGGTAAGGGTTGTCCATTTTTAAGGAATGTTATGCCGAATTTTCGGTAAATTTTCCTTGAAGGTGGACCCCGCAGGATTTACCTTGGGTTTCAGGGTGAAATGCGGGGTGGGTCCTGTCACATCGGGTTTGGATCAAAAGAGGATTTGTAAGGTCAAGTGTGGCACAATGCACACTTATACAATTGCAAAGACATTACAAACAAGAGTCGTTTTCTACACTCTTGAGCGGATTCATAATTGCAAAAAAAAAATTGTGTTACGCTAAATGTCATCCAAAATTGGATGTTGAAAAATCCTCCTATTTCTCTACAAGATCCAATGGTGAACCGTTGGCGGTGGCGCCGCTCCTATATATAGCACTCACGACCAATTTTGCCATGTTTTGGCATATTCTAAGCCTTATTTTGTCCATCTTTGTAGTACTACATGTCATGGAATGCTGTCCAATACCTTTTTTTCAATCTCCATCGAAATTGTTAACATATTTCGGCTTCTATGTCTTGATATAAGACTGTTGTCTCTACATTCTGGTATATGAATGTGTTGTAGCGAGATTGAGTGCTTAGCTTATTGCAAAGAATAGACAACTATTCATGGATTTAGTGTTTTATAAATCTGTTGTGAGTATGATGACTAGATCATCACAAATAATCAAAAAACATATTAATGCTCAAGTTTCAATGCCTAATGGCGTTATGATTCAAGTCACACATGCTCTTTATGCATAAAGAAGCAATCGAACCATACTATGACTTAATGATATTCACGCCAACGTTTATCACCTTGAAACACATTGTGAGAATTAATGAGAATTTCTTATGTATCACTGTAATGAATGTGCAACATTCATGAGTCACTAAGATTCAGTTAATTGAATTGGTTATTGTCACTAATGATGAGAATGGAGACATCGACTCATGTCCGGGAAAATTTTGGATGTGTTTTGATGATCCGTATACTAAAGAGTAAAGACTCTCACGGACGTCCTTTCTTTTGAGCAAAGCATTCATGAGTCACTAAGATTCGGTTAATTGAATTGGTTATTGTCACTAATGATGAGAATGGAGACATCGACTCATGTCCGGGAAAATTTTGGACGTGTTTTGATGATCCGTATACTAAAGAGTAAAGACTCTCACGGACGTCCTTTCTTTTGAGCAAAGTAACCATTAAGATCAAAGAACACCAAAATACAACTTGGTGGAGCTATGAGCAATGCTCACGGCCTATGAATGACATTAAAGCCATTCGCGTCATCCTCCTATACAATTGAGGCACTACTCATACTTTCATAAGCAAATATGACGCAAAAGAATCCTTCATGATCTCTCATTGGTCATGCTCGTTAATCATTTTGTAAAGCCTATTCTTTGGCAAATATTAAGAGTGACACCCTCCTACGCTAAAGATAATGATATGTAGAGACAAGCATAAACAAAATGCTAAGTCGTTGTTCACTAAGTAAGACATTACAATGTCTATAAGTGATTCTACAAGAATGATACATAAGATGTTGGCTTAATGGCTTCTCATTGTTCACTTTGAGGCATAATGATGCTATGGTGATGTTCATAATGGTTTAACTCAAGCCATAACAATTGGATGTTATGGGGAACTTTCACAAAACCTAGAATTTCCGGTCTTTCAGCTTGCACACCAGTCATTGTGAAGACCGGTTCACCAAATTTTAGACTGGTTCTTGAGGTTCTTTTTGCGGCCACTGATTTCTAGCATCCAAGCCTACAGATTTACAAAATTTTGTGGCATTTGGAGACGTGCAAGGTGGTGAACCGCTCAACATAAGTGTTCACTGATGTCCAGCGACTCTGACAGATGGTTCAGCAAGTTTTAGGCTGGTTCCGTCGTTAAGGTTGGCTGTTTTGCAATCCTAAAGCCCATGCCTACCTTCTTACAAATTTTGGTAGTGTTTGGAGCTCTAAAAAGTGAACCGTTAAAGGAAGCGTAAAACAAAGGTCCAATCATGCTGGCAATCGGTTCAACCGGTTTCTTTTTAACCGGTCCCGACAGTGAGGCCAGCCGTTTTTTGGACCTGTAAGACCAACGACTACGGTTTGTAGCAGGGTCATAGTTTTACTTATTCATCTTTGCCCACCATCATTTATATCTTATGTTACTGTTGTAACAGTATGCATATTTGTTAACGTATTGAGTTAACGTTCTGCAATCTATATCGTCCACATGTTGTCTATGCCATATTACGCCTCCACAAGCACCCAATGATGGGTTATTTATGATGAATATTGTCTTTGAATAAGACATGAACTTCCGACTATAGTCCGCTTATATAAGGACTTGACATGCGATCTCTTTTATGTCATTTTGATGAGCCAGTCTTCCCGTCGTTAAGGGGAGATAAGAACAAGAATGTAAAAGTAGAATGACTTGTAATTGTCGTGGTTTGTCCCTACTGTGTCTCATCAAGTTTCCTAAAGTGACGAGATCACATATACATGCTGCAAATATGTCTGCAAGGATTGATGTCCGAATAAGGACATGTTGATGTTTGGATAAGAGGACATGTTGATGTCTGGATAAGAGGACATGTCGTCACCCATAGATGGTGGCATAGTGACACCAAAAATGTGGTAGATGGTGTCGCTAGGCCGTGGCTACCATGGTTTAGGGGGAGGCCACTTGGTTCGATACATACTCGCCAAGGCCACTTTGTTCGATCAATGATACTCATTCGTCTGTTAATACTGGATTATGGTCATCATTGGGGGACGCCTCAATGTCAATACCAATCCATATAGAGATCTCTACACTTAGAAATTACACAGGTGTACATGATGACGTGTTTTAATGAGTTTGATATCGAACCATACTTCGTTGAGAAAATACCAACGTTGTAGATTGACCTAAATGGAAAGATGCGATCCAGTTTAAACAAAGAGATAGTGCTTTGGTTGGTGATGCTGACATCCCAAGTGTAAACTCTATCAGTTATGTCTTTGTTAGAAAACGTAGTGAGAAAAAGAGTTTAGACTCACCTTCTAGCGCAAGGTCTCTCACAAATGCCCTGGAATCGACTACGATGAGATATAGTCTCGTAATGGATGTCATTGCACTCCACTACCTTGTCAGTTAGGTAGTTTCCGAAAAACTGAACAAGCAGCTTGTGGTCATAACTTATCTATGTTGGGAACTAAGAGATGTACAAAAATATCTTGAATAGATCGGTTTTCACCCAAATCAAGTGGCTCCTGACCATGGAGCGCATTTTCAAGGTATTTGCTAAGTATCAACTTGATTAGGGAAGGGATATGAAGAATTATGTCTATTTGCGTGTAAATTCTAGATTAATCATGATGAACTCTTGTTAAACTAAGAGATGTCACTGATCCAAAATTATGAATGAAAAGATCTTGGGAACACTTGGTCTCGAAAGTGAGGACCGTTATTGATGATGCTCATTCATCTGTCGGCTTAAGGCAATCTAAAGGACGATGAAGTTATGCCTATATGTATCCCTTGATCGGTCGAAGTCTTGAGAAGACTTGTTTCGTCCATATGACGAAGAAGTCTTGGGAGAAATTCTCCATCTAAGTATGGTAGCACATTCATGTACTTGTTACAATATGCTTGACTCGACATCTCATTCACTACAAACTTGTAAAGCCAAGTTCTCCTTAGTCTTTCAACTCTCTTCTTAGAGGTCGAGCATCTTCGCTCCCTCTTAGATGAGTGTGAAGGAAAATCAAGGTAATGGCTGGATGCACCCACGCAACGCCAATGTAATGGCAGTGATTTCTTCTATGAAAGGTTCAGGCTTATTCATCCCTACAGAAAGACACATCAAATGTGAAATCAGAATCTGCCCAGTTTCGTAGGTCAACTTCCACATGACCTGCAAGATAGCCCACTCGTTGGACAATGGTGAAATTGGTACCATTGGAAAGGTCTATGTGTCTAATTTCCAGGGACACCAACCATTTGATCACACCTATCATATTGAGTGAGTTATGGCTATTTTCATAAAGTAGGATGGATCTGTCCGAGAATCTGCTTTGGCAGAACAGTCAACTTCGACAGAGCTTTGTAATCAGCTCAAGATGAACAGGGTTATGGACCTATTGTATGGTTGGAAAGCTACGTGTATCTAGTTTCCAGAACTTTGTACGGTTCGTCCATACATATTGTATCGAAGACGTTATGACTGTTGAAGTACCATATCGTATTAGGGACACAACACAAGGGGGAGTGTTTAAGGAAATTATGTTTCCGTCCTTCTGTTATGTGTCTTGCCCTAATACACGTAGGATTTGTTAATCAAGTTTCCTTATTAGAATATATTACAGTTGATAGATCTTCTAGATCCTTCAGGAGACTCTATGTAATGTCTATAAATACGTCTTTCTATCAATGAATGAGTGGACCGTTATTCTCGTTATCTTTTCTCCTTCAACACATCTTTATAAAAATAATTCCCCCTATCATATGTGAATCTTACCTTGTTTGAGCATGAATTTCTTAGTCAGTTAGTGATCACTTGCGCATGGCTAGCCGGTTAAATTAGTTTTACATAAACCTAGCTAAATCATTGTCAATTTACTTAAATAGACGGAGTTAACTGAAAGTAACTTCCTAAAATTAGTGGTACAAAAAAAAAGGAGTGAGCAATATTGGTACGGTGCAAATGAATTTCTTGATGAGACGATCAATTGAGTCCTTTTGATTAACAAAGCGCAAATCTTAGATTGAAAACCCACATCGGAAAGAAGAGTTACATAACGATACCGAAAGCTGTAGATCGGTTCCTATAAAGAGCGGCTGTGTTTTTGAAAACACATGACTTGCCAGAATCTGCAAAGTATTGGAGATCATTTGGACATGGAAGGAGGATGTGGAGCTGAAGTAGCTGATGGTTCGATCCAACCTGCATTTTCAGTGTCACCAAATTGATAATCACGAACCATTATTCAATATCTACATGATGATAGTAATAATGATATAGATCAAATAGGATTTAGTTTTTAGAAATTTACCTTTAGAAGGTTCCATGCCTCTTGCTTTGAGCTCAGCGTATTCTTGGCAAAGGGCACATGTAGCGCAGCATAAATGAACACAGCAATCCCAACAAGGCTCCTCAGGCAATCCATATTTCTGTCTTAATTTCTTTCTGTAGGAGAATGCGTAAAGCCAATGCAAGCATCCATACCAAAAGCCGTGGCATAAGCATTCTGACCACAAAAGAAGTATGGAGATCCGATTAGTAAAACTATAAACATCTAATCAAACATAATGGAATTTCTATAAAATTTGCAAACGAAACACATTCAAATGAAGTTTTGGTATTTCTGGGGCAATTCGTCGAGCACCTTATCTCCATATATATTTATCTAAAAACAAATAGCAACATAGATCGATGAAACTACTTAGCAGTTCGATCCGTTAGTAATTGGATAGTACTGGGAAAGGGAAGAAATGAAAATAGGGGAAAACTTTTGGAATTTTGTCACACTTACTGAATTCTCCTTCATCCAAAATCTCTGCAATTTTGCCGAATGTGACACATGGGAACCAGTATGTTAAGCAACCTAGCTCAACACCATAAACTAGCTTAGAAATTTAACAAACGATTGCCGCAATTATACGAGGAGGGCATTGGGGATCGACATATAATCTCTTACATGTTTCACAGTCTAGTCCTCCACAGCTAAAAAGCCCACTCGACCATTGGGAATGTGTCTGACGATAGCCAGCAGAAATGTTCATATTTTCACCTTCTGAAACAAAATCGGGAATTCCGTAACTGAAGGAGCTTCTGGAGTTCTGGTATTTGGCCTCAAGAAAAAATAGACAAAACAGAAAAGGTAGAAAAAGCCTCTTAAGGACAGAGATGAATGAGTTGTGAAAATAAATGAGTACAGTCTAAAACCTTTGACGTCTTCATTAATTTCTTCACGGAAAAGCTTCATGTGTTTAATCTTTGAATCTTCCCTATATAAATTTGCTTCATATTTTTGGAAATTAAAGATGCTAATAACTTCTTCCTTATATTTAAGTCTTTTATATATAATAGATGATGCAACTTTATATATTGTGCGTATATCAGTTTCAATTGTTCAGCTACGTACTGAACTGGGCTCATGAACATTGAAATCACCACTAAAACATGTATGCACCATCTGCAAATTTGCAGTACTGCTCAGAATCAAAAGCTAATAAGCGATGGTTGTTTGTTGAATGTAAGGAATTTAATGACTGTGATTAGCCCTAGCTAATCATAGCTGGTGAGCCAAGGTTTTTGCCTTCATTTTATCCCCTTTCTACATATACGAGACCTAAATTATCTCAGTGCGGGAACTGTGTCATAGACTCACAGATTTATAATGGGGTTCGACTCGAGCATATTCCACACTTCTTTCTTGGTTGTTAGAGTATAGTACAGTAGTACACACTCTAATGATGATTCTATCGAAGAACACTTGTTGTTGTAATAGTATAAATCGAAGCGTTGTATGACGCAAGTGCATATCTGATTTCACATCAAATTATTTGTAGAGCTTTCTAACCATGACCATATGTTTGGTGGCTCTAGTTTTGGCATATTTGCATATCTTCTTCATAAAACAAAATCTGATCTGTACTCGGCTCTTATTAAATAAGTTGACAAACCCATTCATTTTAGTGACCCGAACATCTTTTTCTGCTATTGGCTTGGCGGTACGTGGTGTCTCATATATGAAAATCCTCCACTCAAGAGCTATAAAACGTATAATGGTCTTAGCTTTTCTAAGCTTTTCTTGTATGTTCGTCATAACTGATAACACAATTTGGACCTCATTGTTTCCCACTTAAACGTGAGGCCCCCTCGTCTGAATATAGTTCCTTCTAAAATCTTCATTCTAGCTAGCTGATGCATGACAGTTGCATAGTGTCACTAACTTGTAGGGACTAGTACTCGATCAGTTCTTGCTACGTACATGTATAAAAAGGGCAAGAAACCACTATATTCGTATCATTTTAATCCATCCATTTTCTGTGGAGCAGATGATGATTGCCTAGTTTGCTTTATATACATTGTGGCTTTGTTCCGTTCGTAATAGATCGATCCAATAGGGTATGTCCTCTTATCAATTTAGTTCTATATTCGAACGAACTTTGTATTTGGTTAACGCATGGTTAAAAGGAATGTTTTCTTATCAACCGCGCATGGCCAAAATATAGAAAATCCATGCAGATATGTGTATCACGTATCTATAAGTCAGTTATATGAATCCCTTATATTGAAACCGAATTACATGCATGAACAACATGGCATTCTAGTTTTGTATATACTTTTCTCTATCTTTCACATGACTTATAGAATCCTCATTTTAATCATATATAGCTGGTAGCTAGAAGCTGTGAAGTTCGCCTCTTGAGAATTCGATGCCAGGCGTATATCTAGCTTTCTTTCATTACACGATAATTTCAAGCTTATGTTTTGATGAAACGTATGAATAGCTTATCTAATCAGTACTAGCTCTGCGCAGAAAATTGGCCTTTGGTTGGTTTGTGATTAGAACGATCTTGATTAATCAGTCTTCTCCTTACAATAAGTGTAAGCTTTTGTTAACTAGCTACTAATGCCATCTGAAAGCTTCGTTACCAATTTCTAAAGTAGATACAAAAGTTCTTATAACGATCGAACTCCCTAATTGGGTTTTACTGTTTTAGTGTATACTACAGTAGCTCTTAAATGTGAATGGTATGTTAAAATTTGCTTAAACATTGGTGGCATCAGCCTGATGTTGCATACAATTATTGGTTATATATATCCACTGGTATTTCAAGCAACGAACCATTATGTAAATTCCGATCCCCATTAATTTGTCCAGAAATAGAATTGCCCATTTAGAAATGAGAGGTGAACAAATACACAGACCCACATAAACAAGGAATATAGCTATTCAACCAAGAACTTTGTCACATCCACTATTTTTCGATCTTCTTTCCTCACTTGCTAACCAGCCAGTACTGTCACTACTGTCTCTATCAGTTTTTACATATCATCCACTAAGATATAGTCCGAGTGGTTCTGTAAGATTTTCCCATGTAGTTGTACTTCCATGTTTCTCACTAACCAGTTTTGATTTCTTCTTTTTCCATTGGTCGGTACGATTATCCTACTGGCTGGAGTCATTTTCATATCATTTTGCATAGTTCTGTTAGCCTAGTTTGTTTGTTTCCGGTGCTTGTCTTAGATCTTCAAATTCTTTCTGTTTTTCTTTGCCCGTCGGTCGGCCGGTGGCTTAATGAATTTCATGTTCTGATCAGAAAAGTTGATTTGATTTGATTTTTGAACTGTTAACACTTTTCATGTACGTGCTTTTTAATATATATAATATAGTATAATATATATATGTTCACTACAATGTGTCAAATAAATTAACGAGTAGTGTTAGAGGGGCCTTAATAAGGCTTAAGATTTTTTGCCTTAATCCTATGTAGCATGTCATGTCACATAAACACATCATCAATTTGATAAATTATGTCAAATCATTCTTAGGTAAAAATACAATTTTAACCCTAACAATTAATGGTTGTAACTATTGTAGAGTATGAAAATACGAGAGAAAAAGGTATACACATTCATTGATAGATTGGTCATTATATAGGCATTACATAGAATCTCTGTAAATCAGGGTTTGATATCTAACAGATATTATAGTATAATAAAGAGAGGATTCGGTCTAGACACATCATGAAGGATAGGAATGTAAATTCTTTCAACACCCTCCCTTATGTCGCGTACCAGAATCACATGGCGCATGAACGTTACCTCAGTAAAAACCTTGCCAAGTAAAACAAAAATCTCTTGGGTAAAAACAAAAGACTTGGTCGAATGGAAAAAGAGCACAATGCACCAACTACAACTTGAAATGTAACACATGTGTCGTAGACTCTCCCTAATGTCTACATAATCAACTCCCCTTGATAATCAATCAATCATATGGTTCGATACATAATCAACTCCCGTTGATAATCAATTAGATAAGCGATGCATACCAATACTACGCATATGGTTCTCAAGAGTATATTTGGGTAGCGACTTGGTAAACAAATCTGCTACATTATCTTAGGAACTCACTTGGTTCACTTGGATATTCAAAAGTTGTTGTTGTTGCTGATTGTAGAAGAACTTCGGCCAGATATGTTTAGTATTATCACCCTTGATGAATCCCAACTTTATTTATTTAATGCATGCCGCATTATCTTCATAGATACAAGTTGGTGCTTCAGTAATCAATAGTAGATGTTAATCTACTGGACTCTCAAATATGAGTTATTACAAAGCGAAGCCAAACACATTCTTTGACTGCTTCATGTAGTGCAATAATCTCTTAATGATTCGAGGAATTATCAACAAGGGTTTGCTTGATAGATCTCCAAGAAATCGTCGTAGTCTCAATGGTGAACACAAAACCAGTTTGGGAACGTCCTTTATATGAATCTGACAAATACCCAGCATCAGCAAAACGCACTAACACATCATTCGATGTCTCAGCATAGGGGACAATGCCATATTGCGTCAATTTTGAGCTAGAAGGAGCTTTGGAAGTTAGATTTTTTTTTTTAGAGCCAAAATCTGCTCAATTGCGGCATTGGAAGTTAGATTTTTTTTTTAGAGCCAAAATCTACTCGACGCGTAGGGGCTCAGCTGTACGCGACAGGGGCTCGGCTGCAGCACTTCACTGGCAGGGGCGCAGTTGGGGCGCGCTGCACGCTGCCCACGTAGGCAGACTGCGGCAGGGGCGCACTGCCAAGCTGCTTCCTGACCTGGCATGGGCCCTTATGGGCTCGTCCAAACTGCCTGCAATGCAATCTTCAATTGAAACATCAACATTCATGTTCTCAACTTTGATTTTGTAAGGGAAAAAAAAAGCCCAAATCAATTGAACCATTCAAGTACCTGAAGATGTGCTTAACACCGTTGCGTTGGTTCAGAGCTAAACCTAGCTAACAAGTTTACTAAGAATGCAATGTCTGATCTTGTGAATTGTGCCAAGTATAGGAAAGCTTCGCTAGCGCTCAGGTACTGAATTTCTGCTCCAAGAACTTTCTCATCCTCCTCTTTAGGACGTAATAGGTCCTTTTTGATATTCAAACTTTGCATGACCATGGGAGTCCCAAGTGGGTGAGCTTTGTCCATATTAAAGTGCTTGAGAATCTTTTAGACATAAGCTGACTGGTGAATCAATATTCCAGTCTCTCAATGCTCTAGCTCTAACCCTAGGCAAAATCGAGTTTTCCTAAGATCCTTCATCTCAAACTCGGATTTAAAGTAGGTCATAGTCTCATCAATTTCCCTGAGATTACCGATGATATTCATGTCATCAACATAAACAGCTACCATAGAAAATCTGTTACTTGTTCTTTTAATGAACACGCATGGGCAAAGATTGTCATTCTTATATCTCTTCCCAATCAAATAATCACTTAGACGATTATACCACATTCGTCTGGATTGTTTCAATCCATATAGTGAACGCCGCAACTTTATTGCATAAGCACTCTGTTGTTTAGAGTCATTTGATTTGGGTAGTGAAAGGTAATAACGTCCATTATAGGAGAATATGTCTCCTCGTAGTCAACTCCATGGCGTTGAGAAAATCTTTGCGCCACGAGTCGCGATTTATATCGCATGACTTAATGTTTCTCATTCCGCTTTCGAACAAAGACCCATTTATGTCCAACAAGCTTCACATTCGGTGGGCATACCACTACCGGAATGAAAACTTGCCTTTTCGCTATAGAGTCTAGTTTAGCCTGGATTGCTTCCTTCCATTTTGGCCAATCTACTCGACGTTGACATTCTGCAATGGAGCGTGGTTCAATCTCATCATTGTCGATAATCACTTGAGTGACGGAATAAGAAAAAGCATCATCAATAGTCATGAAACTTTTTTCCATCATAATGCGCGCATCGGTAAACATTAGTGAGATTTCTTTGTTCTCCAACATCAACATTGGATCCGAGACATCCCCCAGATACGCTAACGTTGATTCTTGGACATAACTAAAGTCAGAGACAATCTCATGTGAAGGATTCATAGAGTTGATGATGAGTGGATCATTTAGTGCCCTACTGTCACGCCTTTTACATGGCACAATATCTACTGAACCATCAAGTCTCCCCCTCTTCCTGGTGGGAGCCAAGTCCACGGCCACACCGCCACCATCAGCATCCTGCCCGTCCAAGACGCCATTGCCGAGCCCATTGCGGCAGATGAAGTCCCTCTTGTGGGGACTTCTAATCTTGCAGGAACATTTGCAGCATGTATAATTGATCTTGTCACTTTCGCGATATCGGTAAATGAGTCAGGCACTGAATCAGTAACTCTACCAAGATTGAGAATACGCTGAACTTCTAAATCACTATCAAAAGTGCGAGGATTATAACGTACGAGACATAGTGACGTCAGACCACGTTAATTCTCGACGTTCAATTGGAACTAAAACGATCATGTCTCCCCTTAACAGGGGGAAGAATGTCTTGTCAAAGCGACAATCTCCAAATCTCGTAGTAAATAGATCTCCTGTCAAAGGTTCTAAATAGCGGATAATTGTAAGATATTGATAGAAAACATAAATACATAATCATCTTTGAGGACCCATCTTAATACGCAGTGGAGGCGTAATAGGCACATAAACCACGTAACCAACTATGCGTAAGTGTGAAATGTCAGGTTCATATCTAGTTACCAACTGGTACGCACTTAATGGTTGGGTTGTAGTGGGTCTAAAATGAATAAGTACAGCTGCATGCAAAATTGCATAACCCCAGGCAAAAACATGTAAGTTGGTGCGCATCACAAAGGCCCGTGCAATCAATTGTAAGCGCTTAATTGTAGCTTCTACAAGATCGTTTTGAGAGGACTCCGCGCGTCATCTCACCAGAGGACTCCGCGTGCCATCTCGAAAGAGGACTCTGCGCGCCTTCTGGCCAGTGGACTCCGTGTCCATCTCGTCAACGGACTCCGCGTGCCTTCTCCCCAGCGGACTCCGCGCCCTTCCCATTTTGGACTTGTTAATTTGTGTTTTTGCAAATGACTACGGAGGCGATCTCGGTTGAAATTGGGTTGCTTGATATTGGTTGTAAGATATTGGGGTTGATTGGATCAAGGTTGTAAGAAGTTGGAGACGAAACTATTGTCAGCTAAGAAACTGGGTGACTTTTTCTACGTGAAAGAATTGTCAGCAAACTGAAAAAATTTCGTTAACTAAGTAACTGGGTGAAGATTGAATTTTCGTCAGCTAAGTAACATGGTGATGACCGAATTTTTGTCAGCTAAGTAACATGGTGACAAAATATTTTTCGTCAACTAAGTAACGTGGTAATGAAATATTTTTCATCACCTAAGTAACTTGGCGACGAAAATAGTTTCGTCAGCTAAGTAACCTAGTGATGAAAAGTTGTTCGTCATAACTGACTAAGATGACGAAATTAATAATTTGATCACCTAAGTGCTCTAACCACCGGCCTTAGATGACGACCATTAGGTGACGAAATTTTCATCAGCTAAGTGTTTAGATGACAACATAAGCTCTGAGGTGATGAAAAAATTTCGTCACCTAAGAACTTTTTTCTAGTAGTGATTCCTCCTCCTCCTCCTCCTCCTCCTCTCCGATCTGCATGTTCTCTCCCCTCTCCTATCTCTCCTCTCCTATCTCTCTATATCTCTACATCTCCCTCTTCTCTAATATGTTCTCTCCCCTCTACTCTGCTAGCGACCTCCACCACCGGCCCTCAGATTTGGGTCCCCTCCATCCTCTTTCCCCTCCCTTCTTCAGATCTGGGTTGAGCTTCTAGGTTCGATTGCCTTTCCACAAGCTCACAGTCAAGGTACGTGTCTCACCTTTCCACAACAAAGCCCCTCTCTCTTTCTATGATTGATTTGATCGGTATATGCAGGGCCATGAGGACAAGATTGTTGTGTTCATTTGTACTGTCAACGACGATATTGGCGTCACTGGTTTTTTTGGAAAATGGGTTTGGGTTTCTATTTGATTTGGTTGGATTGTGGAACTAGTTGATTTTGGATTGGATGGAGTTGTTGATGAGTTTCTTAATTGAATTGTTGCATTGCTCTCTAATGAGTCGCCGTTGTGACGGTGGTGGTACTGATTGTGGTGGTGGTAGGTGGTGGTGAAGCTAGAAGAAAAGAAATTGAAACTAAAAAGAACAAAAAAGAAAAAGAAAAGAAATTATAAAAATATTATTAAATAAATAGAAAATGAGATTTAAAATAATTACTATTTTTAAATATTAAATTTCATCTACTAAGCCCTTAATTAAGAGACAGAAATCCATCAGTCGCCTATGTGCTTAGGAGACGGCACACATTCTGTCTCCTAAGTAATTCTCAGTCGATGGAATGCAAATTTCTGTCGTCGCGACACCTACCTCATCGTACTTAGGCGACGGATCTTAGGCGACAGATATTCCGTCTTCTAAGTAATTTGGAGACGAATTTTGTTACTTAGAAAACGAAACTATTCCGTCTCCTAAGTGACTTTTTTCAATAGTGATTGGAACATTAATGGTAAAAAATAAGACGTGGGGTAAACTGAGTATTTAGTGGGGGTGGAAATAGCCGCACCCATAACAAATCGATTAAATGTTTATAGAATTAATTTATTTTGAATGAATTGCGCACACACACACACATATATACATATATATACATATATATATAAACTTTATTTTCAACGAATTATATATATATATATATTTATATATGTAAAAAAAAAAAATTGAACGAAATTGTTTTTTCTTGGACAAATTATATATGTCATACCCCGACTCTTAATTTTTTACCTTATTTATTGGCTTTGAATTTATAATAGTTTTACCGTCTTTGTTAATGGAATTATAGTATCAAAGGTCCCTAGAGGGGTGTTGAGGGACGATTTTTATGGAGGTATTATTCGTAGTGGATATGTGACTACTGTAAAAATGGTAAATTTAGCTAGTAAAATGTCATTTTTATTGGGGTATTTATTTTGTGGTGTTATTTTTTGGAGTTGGGTTTATATTGGTGTTGGATCGGTTTGGGGAGGCCCAATTCGGAGCCCCACCACCTCTTCTCTCTTCCTGGGCAAGCATTCGAGCCTGTGACGCTGCCGAAGAGGAGAAAACCCGCCATAGATGCCAACTGCCCTTCGCCAGAGTTCTCTCCTTTGGCCACCATAGGTCGGAATTTTTGGCTCAACTTGTAGCCCTCATCAAGGTAAGTAATTCCTCAAAAGGAATTGGTCCAATTCGATCTTGTTAATAAGAAATGTATAATTGAAGTTCTAGGACTTTTGATGTTTTTAGTCGATTACCCTATTTAGGCTTGAAATTGGTGTTTGTGTTAGTTAGGAAAGTTGTAGAGGAGATTGATAGGAAGAATTTGTTAAAATTTGATAGCTACTGGAGGTCGCCGGATTCGGCCGTTGGCCGCTGTTAGGGGAATTTTTAAGGTTTTAGATGTGGAATATTAAGGGGATGTTAATGATGTGAATTTTGGAATTTTCGGAGGAATTTTGGACAAGTTTGGGATTTATCGAAGCTTGGTATTTTGGCCATTAATGGACTTTTTGAGTTGCTTGATATCAGCTATTACTGTTAGGAAATTGTTAAATAAAGGTTGTCATGCATATTTAGCTCACATTGTGGATACAAGTATAAGAGTGTTGGGAGTAGAGGATATTCTTGTAGTAAGAGATTTTCTGGATGTTTTTCCCGAAGGGTTGCCTAGTTTGCCTCCTGTAAGAGAGATAGACTTTTCTATTGAGTTACTCCCCGAAACTATGTCTATCTCCCATGCACCTTACAGAATGGCTCCAGCGGAATTGAAGGAATTAAAGACTCAACTACAGGAGTTGGTAGATAAGGGTTTTATTCAGCCTAGCATGTCTCCATAGGGTGCTCCGGCGTTGTTTGTTGAGAAGAAAGATGGCACCATAAGACTATGCATTGATTATAGGAAGCTAAATCAAGGCAAGGTGAAGAATAAATATACGTTACCTCGTATTGATTATTTATTTAATCAGTTGAGGGATGCTTTTGTTTTCTCAAAAGTTGACTTGAGATCTTGTTATCATCATTTGCGGATTCGGGAGAATGACATAGCCAAGACTGTTTTTCGATCACGCTATGGTCATTATGAGTTTGTGGTGATGCCTTTTGGACTTAAAAATGCACCCAGTGCGTTCATGGATCTCATGAATTTAGACCGCACCAATTTTAAGATCAGCAAAGTTGGGCAAAGATGAGAGTAGATAAGGCCACATTTAATTTTGCCTATTTTTATATAAGCGTTGGTATATAGTTGAGGATTTAATTATGTTTTTAGATCAGGACGGGTGGAGGCTTGACCAGAAGAGGTCTCAGACCGACTTCAGGCTTAGGCCTAATTTGTGAGTGGACTCTTGGTTTAAATAATGTGCATGCAATTGTTTATTTTGTTGGAGTTGTTTTGGCCACGATCCTCAGCGCACGAAGCAAAGGTGAATAGCGAACAAAGATAGGGGGAGTGTTGTGTGCATGTCACCTCGCGAATGAGGAAAAAGCTTGTATGCAGGCTTGACTTCTTGATCAGGCTAAAGGGGTTTCCAGGTGCCACCTCAGAGGAGGAATTTACGAGCACAAAGCGATCAATACTCACGGCGGGACGCAAGCAGAGCAACAATAGGGAGATCAAAGATCGGGGGTGAGTCCAAGAGGGCTCTGAAACTAAGGCAGCAGCGCACTTAGGGTTAGGGTTTCGAGGTAGCTCGAAGGGTAACTGATTTGCAGTTTGTTTGTATTTGTTGAGAGATTTAATTGTGTCTAGAAATACTGCTTTGAGTCCTTTATATAGTAGTCTGACTTGCGGCTGAAGAAAGTTAATTTGAAATCTAAGTCGGGCTATGAAACCCTAATAGCACATGGGCACTGTTCCGCCCACGCGAACCAATCATCTTGTGACACATGTCTAGTTCGCACACTTCATATAGGTTTTTGCTTCTACGCTGCCAACTGTAGAGTCCTATGCAGACTGAAATTCATCCCGCAAGCTGTCACAGGAGGCTATCGCGTGCCCCTAAAGCTTGTTTCCATCTCGCGGGCTATTGCAGCTCGCAATCCTTAAAATGGCTTTTTATATTAAAATGGCCACAGGGATTGGCCCGAAGCATGTCAAAGACTTGTAAAAGTCTTCAACGATTAATGTGGTGCGCGCGGACTCTGCTTGTTACTTCCTCACGAAGTCTCGCCCGTGAGCCAGTTCGCCAGCTCGCCTTGATATATTCTGCCTCGCCTAGGTCTTTTACACGAAGTACTATTGTCAACGATTAATGTGGTGCGCGCGGACTCTGCTTGTTACTTCCTCACGAAGTCTCGCCCGTGAGCCAGTTCGCCAGCTCGCCCTGATATATTCTGCCTCGCCTAGGTCTTTTACACGAAGTACTATTGCGCCTCTATGCACGAAGTCATTAAGCTCGCATAGTCATTCCTCGCGCGAAGTCATTCTGCGCGAAGTCATTCCTCGCGCGGACTTTATAATTCAGCTCGCGTACTCTTACTAGCGGGCCATTACTTGGGCTCGCCAATATGACATGGACCAAGAATTTAATTAATATTCACATAGACATTTACTATCCAACAAAATATTAATTTGGGCGTAAACATTTCCCCCAGCCTCGAAATCATGAAATGTCGAGAATGACTGAAGAGGTTCATGTTCATGCTGCCCCAAAGCCCCTGGTATTGGCCCGGGTCATATATAAAATGAGTGTGAGGACAGAGGAGACAAGCCTATGAATAGGCCTTGAAACCAAAACACCCAGCAAGGCATTGTAGCGAACTGTTGTATGGCTCGCCTAGGCACCTTGGACTTAAACTTATTGTGCATTTGCCTGCTCTTCTTCCGTATTTGCCTTGAATGGATGTACCTCCTAGCAGACGTTTGCCTTGACCAAATTCCAAAAAATAACCCTTCACGAGCTACTGGCAATGGCGAACCAACTTGGTGATAAACATTGAATGACATTTGGCCATGTACTTCGCTGCCCCCCAGTGCGAACCAATTAAAAGCAAACAAAAGAGTCGGCGAACGGCCGCAGAAAATATATTATTTTTTTAGAGGCCATTTTTTAGAGGTCATGCATTTCGCTGCACCCCAGTGCGAACCAATGAGAGGCAAACAAAGGAGTCGGTGAACGGCTGCATAAAGATGGCGAATTAACTTTGAAAATTTGGAAGCCATAATAATGACTAAGACACTTGAAGGAGGTCTAAAGTCTGAAATTTCTGGAACACATCTACCCCAATGTACCCCCTCAATTTTGATGTCTGTTCGCCGAAGCTTCTTGAGAAGAATGAAGGACATCAAAACTTCAGCATGCCCGTCGGGGACGGAGTTGTGGTACCGATGCCCCCTAGTGAGGAAAGCAGGCTACTAGGTCATGAAAACACATTGAAAATGCACATTTCAAATTCGCACGTATCCTGACCTGTCTGCATTCAAACCGCCAGAACTGTCTCCAGGAATGGCGAAATGACAAACCATAAAATCTCTGGATAATAGACATCCAGGGCTTTATGTTGATATAAGGCGTGCCGGTCAATTACTCCTGGATCATTCTAGTGGAGTCTGCGTAGTTGACTGTCTAGTAACGGCGGCTGCAACGTTCCAGCATTGCACACGAGTTGTATTGCCTCTCGGACGTGACTTCGCTGGCAGCAGATTAAGGCATATGGAATGCCTGTTGTCGTCAAGCCTCAGGGATAGGCTTCAAGGTAATGTTCAAGTCCGATATAGGCAAGAACGTTGTCTTGCATTTCAGCAAGACCAAGGATCTCTTTTTGTGGTGTTGGCTATTTGATTTTTTTTTTTGTATTTTCTTTTTTTCTTATGCAAGAAAGAAAAAAACGAAAAGAAAAAACAAAGGTAAAGGCTGAAGTTAAAGCTTGATTAGGTACCCTTTGTTAGGCCATGGGGGAGGCCTCCCACGCTTCACTCCAAGCCTCAATGTCGTTGTGTTCGCGGCATGAGACTTTTTTTGTTGAGAAATTCCAAGCGTGGAGCTAAGACGTTGTGCGCCAACAACTTGAAAGCTTGAATGAGGCAGCTCGTAGGGCCGAGCTACGCAGAACAATGACTGGTTCGCAGGGAAGCCATGCAACCGTCCAGCAGCTAGGTCGAATTGATTACATCCAGTAGCTTTTTGACTACCACCTTCTTTGATAAAGCCAGCGACCCCTTCTCATAGGATAATTTTTCCTTGGCCAGTATGATCATCCCCTTGGTGAGGACCTGTGAGGACACAGGTTTGCCCCCCACGTGTTAGACCTGTGTCCACATATTCATCTCGTACAGGAAGATTGATTGCTTGCTCAAACCTCCTATGGAGTTGTGGTTCACCATCAGTGTTCGAACCGCTCGCTTCTTCTAAGGTGGACTGTTCTGTCGTACCTTCCGGTTTATCTTTCTGAGGAGCACCGTGAAATTTCGAGATGAGATTATTATCCAAAGTCTCACCAGCCTCGACCTTAGGTACTTTGTCATCGATTGACAAAGGAGTATCTTCTTCAGACGTAGGTTCGTCCAAAGGAAAATCTTTGCCAATTGTAGGCTTTACATTCTAGCATTGTAAAGCCTTTTCATTTCCTTCAGCAACCGCTTACGCATCTAGTTGCTTGCGGAAGGTTGTCAACAGTTCATCAAATCTGCACCAATCTATTATCGCAGCTTCATTTCGCTTGTCATGACTTGGGGCAGTGCCTCGATCACGTCCAGTAATTGGACAAAGCTTGAGTTGATCATGCCCTTGATCATGGTGGTTAACTAAAGAAGGAAGGCGAGCTCCGCCTTGCCCCCCATGTGGCTGACATGTGTCTGCATATAAGCCTCGCATAGGAAAGCTAGCGCCTGGGTCACCTTTCATGCGAACTTGTGGTTCGCTATCATCATTAGTGTGCGAACCAATTTCTGCTTCAAAGATTGACTGTTCTGTCTTATCTTCGGGCTCCTTTTCCTGGGGAACACCGCCAATCTTTGAGATAGGATGATTATCCATAATCCCAGCCTCGACTTCAGGTTCTTCGATCGTGGGTTCATCCAAAGGAAAATCTTCATCATTAGATTGGCTGCTAGGCAGTTCAATCTTTTCAGCAAGGCACTCGTCAACTATACCATGGGTTATGTTCAAGATGTTCATGGCTTGCCCCAACTCTTGTTGAGTTTGTTGGAGAGACCCCTCCACTAGGCCTGTGGTTTCCGTGAATATTGGCTGTCTAGGTTGCCATGATCCTTACTGAGCACGGTGAGTTTGTCATTGGTGGCCTGCAAAAGGCCCCTGTCTTGCTTGATCTATTCAGTTAGGTCAGCAACACTTTGTTGAGTGGCGGAGCTCTGGGTTGTCAAACCCTAGATCTGGCCCTTGATCTCCGTGAGTTTCTGTAAGACTTGCTCCATAGACGGGGTAGATCTTGTGTCTTGAGTCAGCTGAGAGCCTAGCATGGTGGTCTCGCTGAAGTCTGGGTCACTAAACTGAGCAAGGACATGTTCTTGAGTGAGGGATCAGCAAGCCGTGCTGTTATGAGGCTTATACCATAGTGATCTATGTTTGAGACAAGAAAGCTGAGGCTTTTGGTACAGCGCTTCCTCTGGTTTCCATATGATGTATCACTTATACTCCTGATCCCACTGGGCGTGCCAATGTTTTGGCCATGATCCTCAGTGTGCGGAGCAAAGGTGAATAGTGAACAAAGAGAGGGGGAGTGTCACGGGCATGCCACCTCGCGCTCGAGGAAAAAGCTTTTGTGCGGGTTTGACTTCTTGATCAGGGGGAAGGGGTTTCCAGGTGCCACCTCAAAGAAGGAATTTACGAGCACAAAGCGATCGATACTCACGTCGGGACGCGAGCAGAGCAACAATAGGGAGATCAGAGATCGGGGGTGAGTCCAAGAGGGCTCTGAAACTAAGGCGGCTGCACACTTAGGGTTAGGGTTTCGAGGTAGCTCGAAGGGTAACTGATTTGCAGTTTGTTTGCATTTGTTGAGAGATTTGATTGTGTCTAGAGAGACTGCTTAGAGTCCTTTATATAGTAGTCCGACTTGCGGCAGAAGAAAGTTAATCTAGAATCCAAGTCGGGCTCTGAAACCCTAATAGCACATGGGCACTATTCCGCCCACGCAAACCAATCATCTTGTGACACATGTCTAGTTCGCGCACTTCATAAAGGTTTTTGCTTTTGCGCTGCCAACTGTACAGTCCTATGCGGACTGAAATTCATCCCGCGGGCTGTCACAGGAGGCTATCGCGTGCTCCTAAAGCTCGCTTCCATCTCGCGGGCTATTGTAGCTTGCGAGCCTTAAAATGGTTATTTATAATAAAAGAGCCATATGGGATTGGCCCTGAAGCATGTCAAAGACTTGTAAAAGTCTTCAACGATTAATGTGGTGCACGCAGACTCCGCTTGATACTTCCTCGCGAAGTCTCGCCGGCGAGCCAGTTCGCCAGCTTGCCTTGATATATTTTGTCTCGCCTAGGTCTTTTAAACGAAGTACTATTGCGCCTCTATGCGCGAAGTCATTAATTAATATTCACATAGACATTTATTGTCCAATAAAATATTAATTTGGGCGTAAACATGAGCATTAGAGGTCATTTTTATTTGACGATTTTATTCATTGTGGTGAGTTACCGAAAATGAGATTTTCGGTAAATTATAATATATTTATGAGGAGAGTATGTATATAAATGCTAGCTAGCCATATGTGTATGTCCCTCTTAATGACATAGTATATGACTGCATTATGGTGTGACGTGAGTGTTGGACGCAAGCTTAGTAGCTATATATGAGTGTTTAATTCATATAAGGGGTATGGGCACATATTTATACACCCGTTTGTCCACCTTAATGGTGTAGTGTATCACCGCATTAAAGCGTGACTTGAGCGTTGGACGCGAGCGTAGTAGCCCTATATAGATTATTATTAATTTATATAGGGAGTATGGGCGAGTGTAAATACATACATATTTTGATATATAGTTTTTAGCTAAAGAGGCTCGATATTTATGAGATAAAAAATTTATCGTTTGAGGCATGCATTAGTTTACTTTAGAATAAAAATTGGGAAAGCATAAATATTGAAAATTATTTTCTTTATTTATTTTTGTCCACTCACTCTAACTTTAGCGAATGTTTTTCCCCTGGGCCCTTGGTTTTAAAAAATGCACAGTTTGCAGAGTTCGGGTTAGTACTGTTAGGAGACGACGAGGCATAATTACCCACTTCTTAGCCACATTTCAGCAGTAGGTTACTTGTTTAACTTACTAGGGTATTTTCCGGCTTCCTCTAGTGTTTAGTAGCTCTGAATACTCTTGGGGTTTATCGTATAATTTTTCTGGTGATGTGCTAAGACCTAAGTTTTATTTTAGAATATTCGAAGATTGTAATTGTTATATTCTCACTTTCAAATAATTGTGGGTTGATTTGGAGGATGCTTAATAATATTTAGGAAAGTAACTCTTTAGTTTTCTAGGTTAAGGTTGTTCATTTTCAAGGGAGGTTTGCCAAGCTTTTCGTTAAATTTTCCTTGGAGATGGACCACGCAAGACTTACCTCGGGTTTCAAGGTGAAATTCGGGATGGGTCTTGACAATATATGCACTATATATATATTCATAAGAATTTGCATTTTTGTTTTGAAATATATATATATATATATATATATATATATATATATATATATTTTCACATTATATTCTTTAATCTAAACATGACAGTCAAGACAAAGATAAGAGAAAAAAAAAAGGGCTATAAATATATATATGTTGAAGGAATTTACATTTCTATCCTTGATGATGTGTCTTAACTGAATCTTTTTCTTATTAGACTAGAATATCTCTTAGATATCTATCCCTGATTTATAGGGATTCTCTTTGTAATACTTACATAAAGACCAATCTATCAATGAATGAGTAGATTTTTTTCTCTCTTATTCTCGTACTTTACAACACGTTATCAGACTTGATGCCCTAACCAAGAGATAATAGGCCAACCATCCCGAAAAAAAACTTTAAAACCTTCAAAAACCCAAACTTTTTCCCAAAATCCTAATTTGCCCATTTCATTTTTCTTCTGTCCACAGCCGGAATTACATATCCACAGAAAACTCTCGACGTCCCCGTCCTGACCCGTCCTAACCCTATTGGTCTCACCTCGAAAACCAGCCGGAAAGTTCCTGAACCGGCCATCAGAATTTTCCAGACCGCTGCCGCCACCGACCACCGGTTCAATGCCTTCCCATGCTCCGATCAACCTAATTTTTGGATAGCAGCTTCCTCTTCCAGTGGTACTTCTCTTGTCAAAATACAGCTCCAAACTCGAAGCAGAAGTAGGTGAAAAGTTGTTTTCTCCTCTCGGCAGCCTCTAGAAACCAAAGATCTCAATATTGCTAGTTGTTCAAGGAAAGCCAGAATGATTTCCAACCCTCAGTCAAAGCCTGCTATCGACTCAAACACATCAGAGGTAAATTTTTAATTAAGGTTACTACTGTCCAAATTTCAATTCATAGTTCGGGCTCAGTAGCCTTTCCATCTATCCCCTCTCTATGACTGGATTGGGTTTTGGGGGGGGGGGGAATAGTGTTTGGGAGTTTTTTTGGGGCTCCCATCCTCTATTAAACTTTGTGACTACAACATACACGTCACCATATATTTGCGACTGTGATTACGTGTCACTGCGACAATTGTGAGCATTGCCTACAAGGGAAGAATCAATTGTGACTGCGCTAACGCGCCACCTACTTTTATTTGCATCGATTTTATGACCACATCCTTAGTTTATTGACTAATTCCAATCCGCTTGTCTTTTGTAGATAACTGAGCCATCAAGGCCCGAGTTCGAGATCCTCGATAACTGAGATAAGGAATATCACCGATGGGTGTCCGATGTGACTAGACTCCAAATGCCTCTATGGCTATCTCTAATGCTCACCACTTGTTTTGCAAAGCTTGTTCACTAGCCAAATTGAATGCAAGACCATCTTTTGCTAGTGATTCTAAACAAAACATTTCATTCCTACAAAGAATCCAAGGTGATATTTGTGGACCTATCAAACCAAAGTGCGGACCATTTCGATATTTTATGGTTCTGGTTGATGCATCAACTCGTTGGTCACACATTGCTTTACCATCCACAATAAATGCTGCATTTGTTAAACTCCTAGTTCAAATTATTAAGCTTCGGGTTCACCACCCTGATCATCCAATCAAGTCTATTCGATTGGACAATGCTGGAGAGTTTACATCTAAGTCTTTTGACGACTATTGCATGTCTATCGGGATTGAAGTAGAACATCTCGTACCCCATGTGCATTCACAAAACAGTCTTGCAGAAGCTACAATTAAACGCATACAATTGATTGCACGGGCCTTGATGATGTGCACCAACTTGCTTGTTTCTGCCTAGGGTTATGCAATTTTGCATCTAACTGCACTTATTCATTTTAGACCCACTGTAACCCAACCATTTAGTGCGTACCAGTTGGTAACTGGATATGAACCTGATATTTCACACTTACGCATATTTAGTTGTGCAGTTTATGTGCCTACTACTAAGATGAGTCCTCAAAGACGATTAGGTATTTATGTTGGCTATCAACATCCTACGATTGTCCGCTATTTAGAACATTTGACATGAGATCTCTTTACTACGAGATTGGCAAATTGTCACTTTGATCAGACATTATTCCCACTATTTGGGGGAGACATAACCGTTTTCGTTCCAATTGAACATCGAGAATTAATGTGGTCTGACCCCACTATGTCTCATTATGATTCCCGAACTTCTGACAGTGATTTAGAAGTTTAATGTATTCTCGATCTTGGAAGAGTAGCATATTTGATGCCTGACTCTTTTACCGATATCGCGAAAGTGACGAGATCAATTATACTTACTTCAAATGTTCCTGCAAGGTTAGATGTCCCAAGTAAAGGGACATTTCTGACCGCACCCAGGCTCGGCAATGCTGTCATTGACGCGCTAGATGCCCACGGTGGAGGTGTGGCCGTGGCCTCTACTCCCACTAGGAAGAAGGGGAGACTAGCTAGTTCAATAGATATTGTGCCTAGAAAACGGCGTGACAGTAAGGTACTAAATGATCCACTCGTCATCAACACTGTGAATCCTTCACATGAGATTGTCTCTGACTATAGTTATGTCCAAGAATCAATGTTAGCGTAGCTGGGGGACAACTCAGATCCAATGTTGATGTTGGAGAACAAATAAATTTCACTAAAGTATATCGATACACACGGTAGAAAGAACTTCCAAGAATATTGATGATATTTTTGCTTATTCCATCGCTCAAGATATTATCGACGACGATGAGATTGAACCGCGCTCCATTGCAGAATGCCAAAGTCGAGTAGATTGGCCAAAATGGAAGGATGCAATCTAGGCTGAACTAGACTCTCTAGCAAAAAGACAAGTTTTCGGTCTGATAGTGTCACGCCCACCGAATGTTAAGCCTATTGGAAATAAATGGGTCTTTGTTCAAAAGCGAAATGAGAAACATGAAGTCATGCGCTATAAAGCGCAACTTGTGGTGCAAGGATTTTCTCAACACCCTGAAATTGACTACGAGGAGACATATTCTCCCGGTATGGACGTCATTACCTTTCGCTACTTAGTCAGTTTAGTAGTGTCTGAAAAACTTAGCATGCAGCTTATCGATGTGGTTACGGCATATCTCTATGGGCTATCCATGATGCTTGGACTAAGTTGACAGAAGAATTATGGGCTATCCCATCAAGTACTGTGTGAGACATCAGAGATGACAAACTAAATGCAACTTTGACTGTCCGAACGATTTGCATATGGTGATCAAGATATATGAGTAGTCTTCATCAGCTGAAAGGGAACGCATGTCGACAACCATGTCGATGATCCATTCAGTAGATTTATGAAGTATTGATTTTCTAGTTCCATTCTAATAGTAGTTAAAGAGAACACAAAAGGTTGGGAATTTTCTAATATATTGAACAAACCCCAAGTCGGGTATATATACAAGCATAGTTTTAACCCTAAAAGGAAACTAATTACACCGAAAGATTTACATAATCCTAGTTGATTACATAATATACATCTTGCCAATATACTAGGATTGAGACTCACGTTAACATATTCTAATAGTACTCATCAGCTCGATCTTCAAGTTCCAAATTTGGTTGCAAGTAGTACTTTAGGATAAAGAGGAACCTCGCCTCTCTGTTATTCAATTTCCTAGATACCAAGTGAATACCCTTTGGGCTTTAGTTCTATAGCCTTCTATTCATCTATTTTATGTCAATATGTCATAATATGGCAAGGGATCTTAGATCTTCAAAGTTACCATGAATTTTTTGGATTTTTGAGCTAGTTATTGTTAAATAACTTCTACAATGTCAAAAAGCGACAAACGTAGCATCTAAATTATCCTTATACCGATACTGTCTAAACTCAATCACCTTTAAAGTATTGGTTTTAATCACAAAAGCCTCAATACAATTAGGTATTCATCCACATATAAATTATATTTTATTTATAACTTTTCTGATGTGATCTCTCTCCAACATACAACTCCACGCATGCAAGGAATTATGGATTAAATCCACTTCTATGGAGTTGGTGGTTGTCAACCACTGGAGATAGGTTATTGTGTGCATCCACGAGCAATTAATGAACGCTTTAACTAATTTCTTTGATCCATACAAATATAATAGACTACGCTGTCTACGCATATATGCACCACTTGTGACACAGTAGTGTACCTAAATAGTAAAGTCAGCTAGGGATCAATGTAAGCACAAAAAAGCTAAACGAAGAGTAAAGAAAATAAGAGCAACCACCAACCATAATGGGAATTTGAATGATTAAAGATTACATGGAAAAGGTGTTATTGGGTATTAGTGGGGGGTGCATTAAGTCCTTAGGGTTACCTTAAAGTAATTTCAAATGGAAAGGTGACCTAGAAAGGCCATGTTACCAAATTCGTATTGGTGATCTCTCCATTTGATCCTCCCCCGGAAAGTGAACACTCAAACTAGAGCAATCACAGATGCTAGAATATGTTCAATTTTCTTTTGACTATGGGAGTAAAAACCATTTTTTGACTCTAATGCCACAGATAATGTCTTTTTAAAAAAAAAAAAAAAAACTTTTTATTAATAACTCACACACCCTACATATGTCAATAAGGTTTGAACTCACCACCTCAAAGTTGTCAGTTAAACACTTTGACCAACCAAGTCACAGCTGACCGACTATCACATATAATGTCAAAATCTAGCTTTCAACAATATTAGGTTGCATAGTTAATCTATCTTACGAACTTGCCCACCACAATATAAATACATATATAAGATTTCAGTGTCTGAATATTATCGTAGTGTGTACGTTTATGCTTAAACACTATTTTCACCTATTTTCAAGTTTTGATTTGTGTAGTAATCCTTACGTAGTACCAAAAGTCATATCAGAAATATTGCAATATGTGTGTTAATATATACTATGTCACTAGCAATGTCATTGCTCACCGCTGATTGAACTATGCAATTGTTGATATAAAAAAAAGGATTAAAAAATAATAATAATAGTACTTTTTTGTGCTACATGCACAATGATTTTGAGTTCAATTATGACTCCTACAAACAGGTGTCCGGATAGAAACACAGTCCAATAACAACTCAATGATCCAAGCCAAGCACTCTATATAAAGAGGCAAAAGCCTCCAAAGGGGGGGGACAGAGCGAGGAGACAAGAGGAGAGGCGGAGCGAAAAAAAGGAGAAGATGAAGAGAACAGGCGAAGAAAGCAGAGAAGCGAAGCAAAAAGCAGAAGAAGAGCGGCAAGCCAACAAGAAGGTAGAGCCCTCATTCTAACTCTCTATTTCTTTTGCAGGGTCTTTATCATATCCCTTGCTCCGCCGGAAGCCCCGCAAGCATGCGAGTCATCTCCCCCTAAGGCCAGACGACCTCGCGAGGTCTTCACCAGAAGAAGATGATGGCCGCTCGGCCGCTCCTCTTGTTACAATAAATATAAGTCCGCTCGGCCCTTCCTCTTGTTACAACAAATATATGGCCTTGCACCTCGCATAACAAGCCATGCAAGGGGAAGGGAACAAACAAACAAAGGCGAGATGACCTCGCACGGAGACTGAAGCTCTAAAGCCCTATGACGAGATGACCCCACACCAAAGCAGAAACCCTAAGGGGCGGCGAGCTGACATTCGCGTCAAAGCAGAATCCCTAAGGTTTGGCGAGGTAATATTCTCATCAAAACGGAAACCTTATGGGGTGGCGAGGTGACTTCCCATCAAAGTAAAAGCCCTATAGGGCAGCAAGGTGACATTCGCACCAAAGCAGAAACCCTACGGGGTGGCGAGGTGACTTCGCGTCAAAGCAGAAGTTATAGGCATGGGGTGGCGAGGTAACATTCTCATCAAAGCAGAAACCATAAGAGGTAGCGGTGTGACATTCGCGTCGAAGCATGAACCCTAAGGGGTGGCGAGATGACATTCGCGTCAAAGCATGAATCCTAAGGGGTGGCGAGATGACATTTGCATCAAAGCAGAATCCCTAAGGGCTAGCGGTGTATTCGCATCAAAGCAAAAGCCCTAAGGGGTGGCGAGGTGATTTCGCGACAGAGCAGACATTCAGAAAACATGGCCTCTCACAAAATTGGATATCCGGGTGGCGAGATAATGTCACGTAAATTGGAAGTCCAGGCGAGGCGGATTGCTTCACAAAATTGAAGTCCAGGCGAGACGAGATGACGTCACAGGGGAGATCCCCCCATGTAGAAGATTTAGTGAGGAAGCAAGACGCGGAGTCCAAGCGTGCGAGATCTGCTTACAAGCAAGCACGCGAGATCCGTTTACAGGTAAGCACGCGGAGTCCGCTTACTAGCATACATGCGAAGTTCGCTTACACGCGAGGTCACGAAGTCTGCTTACAAGCATACAGGCGGAGTTCTCTTACAAGCGGAGGCTGGATTTGCAGGAATCACCTGCGCCACTATCAAAGACTATGGCTAAGACAATTCAAGCCTCTTGGTCACACTAATACATCACCCATTTTCAGTCCCCAAGACAAATCAACACTCTACCAAATTGAGTGTCCATAAGAAATACAGTTGACGGATTCAAAAATACATCTATCAAACTCAAAGCTGGCACTAAGCCAAAAAAGCCTACAAACCTCAAGAACTACGATTGGTTTGATCCCACAAAGAGGGTACGTAGGCAATCTAGCAAACTACTAGATGCAACCACAATTTCAAACAGAATCCCTGACACCACCAGTCAAATTTATCCAGTCCAAATGACTGGTCAAATTCCTAAAGGACCAGAAAAATCAAATCCATAACCAAACCTTTCGAACTACATTGGTTTGATCCCTTCACAGGGTACGTAGGTAGTCTGGATACAACCACCAATCCAAATAAATTCCCTGATCGCGTGAAGCCAGAATCACACTCCTAAGCTCAAATGTCTTCTGACACAATTCCAAACACATTTTCAAACATTACTCTCACTCTAAAGGCAAAGCCCTCCAACGAGTCATTCACTTGTTGAAACTCTTAAACTACGAGTGACTTGATCTCCTCCGGGGTACATAGGCAACCCATTTCCAAATGCGGGTGTAGTCGCAAAAACAAACAAATCTACAATGGTCTCTTAATAAATGGAATCAAAGGGTGTTCCTTTGTAACAAGGGATTGTAATTAAAAGACACATTATGTCTTGAATGGGTCGAACCAGACATAATTAAAACTCTGTTCTGATAATGAATATGTGTGAAATTGTGTTGGGTGATATTTACGCTTCATGCATATTTTTACTCAATAGCAATTAGTGTGGTTGTTGATTGCTGAACTTACAATATAGCAAGAATTAGGTACTCAAGCCATGCCATGATATTGCTGCTTTTTCTAATAGATTGGATAATTTTGGGCAAACTTGCACTTAGCTCTGCCACTGAGGATTTCTTCTACACAGTTTAAAAGGATATAAAGAAAAGGCGTCAAAATTATAGGTTTCTTTCATTGTGTTTGAGTTTGTGACTCTGTATTTGTCATGCTCCACTAATTAGCTCAACAGGTTGTGTTTAGGTTGAGCCGAGCGATTCTCCCACCATACAGATCCAACATGAGACAAAACCGCTACTCTCCAAATATAATTTGTCCAACAAAATTATCAAAAATGAAGTGAAACCCATGCCAGACCTTCTCTCTCTCTGTCTCTTTTTTTGTTTTTTGTTTTCACAATTTGTCGAAAAGGCCACAGATCCTTATTCCATCCCAAAGACTAGGGTCTCCTGACCTTAATCGATCGAGATACTTCTCAGGTACAGTCATGTAAGATTCTCATTTCACTATATCATACCCTAAAAGTACCTGAACAGTACTAAGATATTGATCCCCAAAGAAACACCAGTTGACCTATTGTGTCATTCGATTCCATCTCCAGGCCAGCCCCAGAATCTTCATATAGACTGCCCTACCCTCCTCTTTGATCTAAAGGACAGCCCCAACACTATCGATTCCCATTGCATTATTGGCACGAATGAATGACCCCAAGTTATGGGCAACCTTTGGCTCAAGGCTAATCTGACTTTTCAGGAGGAGAGCTTACTTCCATAGTGGGGGAGCACACAGGATAAAAATGCATGTTCCAACGTCATCCAATCACCCACAGAAAAAAATAACGATCGAGGAGCTAGCTAGTGTTGGGGCAAAATGGATCGATCTAGCTGCGTGCACCCAACTTAATCAGCAAATTCCACTGATCGAAGCCAGTGTGTCTGTCCAATTGTGCCTTCCACTGTAGAGAACAACTCCTTGGTGCCACTCAGTACTTCTCTACTTCCAACTTCCAAGTTGGCAAAAGAATCTATATGCATGCATATACATTGTACACATGATTCATTGCACCTAAAGAGCCATCACTAGATCACACTAGTTCTGGTGATCTGCTATATCAGATGCTAAATTGGACAGTGAACAGAGAGGGCCAGAGGGGGTTACTTTTCACATCAACAGTGCTCTACCGCAATTGCTCCTGTATTTTTTTTATTATTTGAGTTTTGCCACTATTAGGTTTTTCCTTTATTTGAGTTGGTTGGGGAACAATCATATATGATCAATTCTAAATAAAATAGAAATCTCAATAAAAAGTGTGAAACAAAACAAAGTACGATTAGGATTGAAAGTAATGATTCAATCTTAATTTATGAATATAGCATTATATGAATCTTATAAAAGTAGTAAAAGAAAAGAAAGAACTGATTTGATATTCTGATTGAGACATGCATAAATGCACTTGACTAAAGACGGATTTCGCCCCTACCCTTGTACTTGTAGTTCGATGGGCGTCCATCATATAGAATACAACAATCGATGATCCTAAATAGAAGCACCGCAATTTTGGACTCTAGCAAACCATAAATTGTATCTTGTACTCTCTTGACACGAACAAACTTTTAGAAGAATTGAAGATTCTTGATCTTATCTTTAAGGAGATATGAATATGGGTTTATATAGAACCTCAAGTGAACCAACATGTCCGTTCACTTCTCTCCTTGAAGAGACACATTAATTCCTAATGACATCTATTGAAAAAGACACATCATTTCCAATGGAAAGGTCATGAGTAATTTTATTTTCATTCATATTGGATATTATTATATAATTTCCAACAGAGTTGTGCCCTTTCATTTTTTTTAATGAGGGCGGTTACTGTTCACGTGAATAGGGGAGGCCTCCGGGTTTCCAGTGCATAGGGGAGGCCTCCGGGTCTCACTCTGGTGACGGCTTCAAGTTCAGTGGGCATTGCGGTTTGGCCTAGTGAGATCGGCGTTGGGACGGGTCTGGGGGGTCTTTCTTTCATGGTTGCGGGCGCAGCTCAGCCTAGAGTCTAAGCGAAGAGTCTGCCCTTTTTGTTGATGGAAAGGTACACCGAAATGGTTTTAGGTCTCGATTTATTGAGTTGGGGTACTTTGATTGGTTATGTAGGTTATTGCTTTCTAGGCCAAAATAAAGTCCTCTTGTGAACATTAGTTTGTTTTTAGTTAGTTTTTCTTTGTAGTTCTGTAGGCTCTTTGAGTTGTATTAGAGCTTTGCTCCCGGTTGACCAGCCGTTAAACTTGTTTTGGAGTTTTGCTCCTGCTTGTCCCATTGGTCGAGTGAGCATCGTCATGTAATATGGAGTTTGTCTTTGGATATTCTCCTAGCTTGATCTAGTAAGGTCGTATGATTGAAATCAAAGGAGTTCGACTCCACTTTCCTCTAAACAAAAAAAACCGTCTTGATGATGGTTGATGGTACAAAGTTGATATCGTGATTTTAAAGACCGTTCAGATCAAAATAAAATCACAAGGACTGAACAGATGTCGACTTTAAACCACAAGGCATATACAGTATTTTACCCATATAGTACAATTTTGCACACGATATGTACATGGGTGATTTGCCACAAATGACAGAAAATTATAACACAAGCTCAACACTCGCAAGGCTAATATAAGATGAATCTTCAATTATTACTCCACAACAAGACTACAACGCGGTTCATCATCTAAATCAAAATCAGATTTTTGCATACAACACAATAATAATAGCTATTGAACGAAATGAAAATGCTATGTTTTTCATTGATGGTCTAGGAGGTACTGGAAAAACATACTTATATCGCGTATTCTAGCAACATTGAGAAGGAATAACCATTTTATATTGGCAACAACAACTTCTGGAATAGCAGCAACAACACTTCTTAGTGGAAGAATAGCACACTTGAGGTTTAAAATTTCACTAGGTTCTAACTTCTGAGAAAACTTCTACATGCTCTATTAGTAAACAATCAAATCTAGCCGAGTTAATACGAAAATCATCAACTATTATCTGTGATGAGACACCAATGATGCATAGATGTGCATTTGAAGCTCTTAATGAAACTTTGAAAGATATAACAGAAGTCAATTTACCATTTGGAGGTAAAGGTAATCCCACCTCTGACAAATCTCTTAATGTTATCTTTGGCGGAGTCTTTCGACAAATTCCCCCAGTTGCTATAGGTACTAGGTCAGAAATGGTTCGAGCCAGTATGATTAATGCTTCATTTTGGAAAGACGTTAAAATCCTTCGTTTACGACAAAATATGAGATCCATCAATGATCCACAGTTCTCAAACTTTTTACTTAATGTTGGAAATGGAGAACAACCATATGTAACTGAAGACATGATACGATTACCGTCATGTATGGTCATACCATGGGACGGCGAACAATCAATGAACCAGTTAATTAACGAAGTTTTTCCTGATTTGGAATCCCATGTAAATGATTCAACATATATGGTTGAAAGAGCAATAATCACTCTAAAAATAATCATGTTGATGTACTAATGAGATGATTATAAAATGAATTCGACGCCCGAAACACAACCTATACTATTTCGACTCAGTTGAAGATGATATCAAAAATATGTACCAACAAGAATTCTTGAATTCCATTTCACCTTCTGGTATGCCCCCACATCAGTTAACTATCAAAGAAGATGTCGTCCTTATGCTTTTGAGAAACATTGACCCAAAAATAGGATTATGTAACAATACAAGGTTAACATGTCGCGGGTTATCTAAGAACCTTATTGATGCAGAAGTTTTGAGTGGTCAATTTGCCAAAACAAGAGTATTTTTACCAAGAATCTCTTTAAAAAGTATCAAGAATTCTGGACTCCTTTCGAGTGTTGAGATATTAATCCCACATTAGAAATATGAGACCTTGTTTGTGGTTTATAAGGGTTTGGGTCACTCTGTCACACATCGGTCCCAACGTCGATGAGTTTTAAGCACCGAACACTAATTCTGAGGAGTGAACGAGAGTTACAAAGTGGAAAATAAACAAAATACTATCTTCTAGGCCCTACAAACCATTTTCCCGGCTTGGTATAACCTAAGTAATTTTCTGTAAAAAATATCAGAGATGGATGAGTGAGCATAACCACGAGCCCAGTGAGTAGACTAATGTAATATGTCAGCAAAGTTATGTCATTTTACATACGCTACAAATACGTATATCGTATACATATCAAGTCACACAATTCACATAGCACAATCTCTTCTTATTGGATATCCTTCAATTTAATAATCCTCACATGAATCTAATGACTTTCAAGCCCTATATCACCGTGTGTCACATCCTTACGTCGGCATAACCAATCAAGAAGTTCACATGTTCCATGACTAGTCAATCCAACACTTAATTATATAAACACCGCATATTTCTCAAATATACATGTTTCACTTGAAATAGAGAGATATTTCATAAACATATCAAAATCATGTTTTTTGACTATTTTAATAGCAAATAAGAATATTTTAAACATATTACACAAATTCACTCACCTCGTCAATACGAATCCCCACCAAGAACATCGATCGTAAACCGAGCCTCCTAAAATGAGTCATCTAGAAATCACCGTTAGATCTAACCCAAACCTAGAAAGAGGATATCGATACGAACCCGTAACACTTCGCGGATTCAAAATCAGAGTTACGAATCAAAAATTACAATCCGTCGAAGTTTAATCACAAATCTAGGGAGAGAAAACATAGAGATACATTTGAGGAGGGAGAGAGAGAGAGTTAGCCGACTTGATAGGATCGGTTTGAAGAAATTTTCCAATCAACGGATGCCACCTGTCGACATGCATGGCTCTTATTTTTTCATCACCACATGGCATCTTCTAATTGATCACTCCTTAACATCATCTGACACTGGTCAGCTTGTAGGAGATTGCTTACCCATGTGGGTCAGCTGTACCGTAGGCCCTAAGTCAAGAAATGACCAATAACAATGCATCACGTCACTACTCAAAATAAATTCTACAAAAGTTCGACAAAACTTTAAAAAATCGTTAAAAATAGCTTGGGAGTCCAGAAAATTAACTAAAAAATATGGCAAACTCACGACGACTTCTACTTTCTATTTCTAAGAAAAAATAATAATATTTGATAAATTTCAAAAATCGGGATATTACACATTCCAACTATCATCAATTAGTGTTAGATGTGAACCACAGACTACTTTATTATAGCATCAGAGCCATGGCCACATTCATGGGGTTGTGTGCTTCGATTTCTTCCGCATTTTTAGTTTTCACTAAAATATGTACCCGCGCCTGGTGTAGGCGCGGTTGATTTGGTTAGTGATCACGGAATGAGCTATTGATGAAAGGAGACTGAAAAGTATGAGGAATTGATATTAAGCTCGTCACTATTTACGTGAACAGATTGTTTCATCTTGCTTCACGCGGATTGCATCACCCCGTCTCACATCACCTCGCCTCACTTGCCCCACATTGCTTCGTCACACCTCACCCCACAGACTAACACGCCTCGCTTCACCCCGTTATATTCGCCTTGTGTCAGTCGTCTTGCTTGTCTTGGCTCACCCCTCGTTTTCCTTGTCTTACCTCACCTCTTCACTTCCTACGGCTCGTGTTTCGTCTCAACCTAACTCCTCCGCGCCTTGCTTTGTTTCACTAATTTGACTTCGTCCCGCTTCACTTGCTTCGCCTTGCCTCCTTTTTCTCACGCGCCTCGCTTCCCTCGCCTCACGCTTTACCCGCCTTCCTCCTCATCCCGTCTAGTTTATTTACTCCGCGTCATTAGGTTATTTCGTATTATCTCGCCTCACTTATGTTCAACTCGCCCTGCCCTGCATTACCCCGTGGCACCTCGCATCATATTGCCATACTTGTATTATTGCGCGGCTTCCTTGACTCATTCGGCTCCACTTCCATTTGCTTCGCCCCGCCTCACTCGTCTTTCCTTTCATCAACCGGCAGGCTCGTCACCTCGTCTCCACTAATCTCCCTCCCATTACTTGTCTCACTCGCCTCGCCCCACTTGACGTTGTTCGCCTCACTCCGCTTGACGCATCTCATTCGCCTAACACGTATCACATTCGGCTATCACGCCTCTCATTTGTCTTGTTTTGGTTCGCCTTCACCTCGGTCCGCCTCGCATAACCTTGCGGTCTCCTCACCCCCACCTCGCTTCGCGTACTACGCATCACCCTGCCCCACTCGCGTCGCCCTGCTTCGCCTCCTTCTTCCCTCCCTTAACGTCCCCTGACTTTGCTCGCTCACCTCACACGCCTCGCTCTTTTTTGTCTCTTTGCTACCTCACCTTAGTAATCTGGCCTCGCCCTACTACACACACTTCGCTTTGCCCTGCTAATTCACCTCGCCTCGCATCTACTAACCTCTCTCGCCTCTCTTGATGCTCTTCACCTCGCTCATATAAATCCATCTCGCGTCACTCGGCTAACACGCATCTCATGCCTCGCCTCGCCTCTACTAACCTCCTTCGCCTCCTTCTTCTCATGCGCCTCGCTTACCCTTCCTTCACGTCTCACTTGCCTCACCTCACACGCTTTACTCGTCTTAGTTAACCCGCTTCTCTTTTTGTTCTGTCTCATTTAAAAAAAAAATTAACTCCGTGCCTATGTCAATTTTTTTTTTAGTTCGCGCCCTGCTGTGCGAGCGGACTCCGCGCCTATGTTAATTTTTTATTAATTTTCTTTCACTTCGCGCCCTTCTGTGAAGCGGACTCCGTGCCTCGCCCCGCCTCAGTATTCTGGCGTCACTTCACCTAGCCTCATAAACTCCTACTAACCCGCCACGACAATCTGGCCACGTGAGGCGCCTATGTCAATTTTTTTTAATTTTTTTCGATTCGCGCCCTTCTGTATTAGCGGACTCCGTGCCTCGTCTCATGAACTCCTTCTCACCAACCCCGCCTCAGTAAGCTGGTTTTTTTTTTAAATGATCTCCTTGTCTCACATCTCATTAGCTAACATGTATGGATCGTATGTATGGACAGGGAAATATTGCTGATGAACAGTGTAGGAACATTACAAGCAGGCTACTCGGAAATTTATTGTAAATGTCAATTTTTTAAAATAAAAAAATTTTGACTCCGCGCCTATGACATTTTTTTAAAATTTTGACTCCTTCTCACCAACCCCGCCTCAGTATTATGGCCTCGCGTGCTACTCCCCTCGCATAATATTGCCTTACTTGTATTATTGCATGGCCTCCTTGTCTCATTCGAACTAACTTCGATTTGCTTCGCCCCGCCTCAACTAACATTCCTCCCATCACTTGTCTCACTCACCCGCTTGATGCTCTTCGTCTAGCCCATACTAATCCATCTCGCGTCATTCGCCTAACAAGCCTCTCATCGCTTCGCACAACCCGGCGATCTCCTCGCCCCCACCTCGCTTCACATTCGCCTAACAAGCCTCTCACGCTCTGCGCATCACTCCGCCTCACTATTCTGGCATTGCGTCACCTCGCCTGATTAACTCACCCCGCTTCATTCACTCGACTCGCCACACCACCTCCTCGCCTCTCTCTATTTTGTCTCTTTCTTGATGAACAGTGCAAGCAGTTCTCATCGCGCCTTACCCTGCGCTTTCCTCGCCTCGCCTCACCTCACTACTCGCCCCGCCTTCTTAATCTAACCTTGCCTCACTACTTGCCCCCTTCTTACTCTAACCTTGCCTCACTACTTGCCCCGCCTTCTTACTTTAACCTCGCCTCACCCTGCCCCAGTAATCAGGTTTCGCCCCGCTTCAATCGCCTCTCGCCACGCCTCACTTGAAGCACCTTGCCCTTTCTCCCCAGCGGGCTCCTTGCCTCGCCTTACTCATCTGACCTCGCCCAGTGTCACGCGTGTCGCCTCACTGGCCTTGTATCACCCCGCGGCCCTACGCCCCCTCCTCGCACCGCACTGATTAGGTACAGAGAGGGTGAAATTATTTAATTTAATTTATGTATTTCATTATTGTCCACTATTTATATTTATTTTGATTTGGGCGGCCCTCTGCGTTTCGCTTCCTTCTTCTCATGCGCTTCACTTCGTTTCCTTCACGTCTCACTTGCCTCGCCTCACACGCTTTACTGGTCTTGATTCACTCGCTCCTCTTTTTTGTTCTGCTTCATTAGCTTGGGTTGTATTATTTCGTCTCACTCGGAAATTTATTGTAAATGTCAATTTATTTCTTTTTCAGCTCGAGCCTATGTCGATTTTTTTCAGCTCATGCCCTTCTGTGCTAGGGGACTCCGCGCCTCACCCCACCTCACTGTTCTGGCCTCGCTTCACCCCGCCTCATTAACTCCTACTAACTCATCCCGCCTCAGTAATCTGGCCTCGCGAGGTGAATGACTCCGTGCCTATGTCAATTTTTTTTAGCTCGCGCCCTTCTGAGCTAGCGGACTCCTCGTCCCACCTCAGTAATTCCCACTAACCCGCCCCGCCTCAGTAATCCGGCCTCGCTTCGCCTCTCTCTTCTCGTCTAACGGCATTTCATCCGCTTCACACGTCTTAATGAACAGTGTAGGAACATTGCAAGCAGGTCACTTGGAAATTTATTGTAAATGTCAATTTTAAAAAAAAATATTTGACTCCGCGCCTATGTCAATTTTTTCCCGTTCACGCCCTTCTGTACGAGCGGACTCCGCGCATCGCCTCATTAACTCCTACTAACCAGCCCCGCCTCAGTAATTTGGCCTCACCCCGCTTCACTGGCCTCACCTCACCTCTCTCTTCTGGTCTAACGCATCTCGTCTCATTCGACGTCCTTTTTTCTCTTTTTGTTGAGGAACATTGCAAGCAGGTCACTCAGAAATGTATTGTACATGTCAATTTTTTTTTTGACCCCGCACCTCACGCCACTTCACTATTCTGGCCGCGCCTCATTCACTCCTACTAACCTGCCCTGCCAATCTAGCCTCGCTCTTATGTTAATTTTTTTATAATTTTTTCAAGTTCGCGCCCTTCTGTGCTAACTTACTCCACGCCTCGCCACATGAACTTCTTCTTACCGGCCCCACCTCAGTAAACTGACCTCCCCTTACTCACCTCGCTCGATCCACTCACTTCGCCCCGCCTCGCCTCCTTCTTCTCACATGCCTCGCTTCCCTCCCTTCAGACGTCCTACTTCACTTACCTCGCCACACACGCTTTACTCATCTCGCTTCATCTGCTTGATGCCTCGTCCCGCCTCATTAACTTACTCGGCGTCATTAGCTTACTTCGCATTATCTCATCGAACTCGTTTTCACCTCGCGTAACCCCGCGTGGTACTCACCACGCCTGACTTGTCTCGCCACCCTGCGCATCAACCGTCTCACCTCGCCACGTCTTCTCCTCGCCTCATTCGTCTTGCATCACCCTGCGGACTAACTTCCCTCACCTCACTCATCCTGCATCGACCCGCGGACGAAGGCGGGTCACTCGGAAATTTATTGTAAATGTCAATTTAAAAAAATAAAATAAAATTGACACCGCGCCCTTTGACAATTTTTTTCAGTTCGCACCCTTATGTGGGAGCGGACTCCGCGCTTCGCTCCGCCTCATTAACTCCCACTAACCCGGCCCGCCAATCTGGCCTCGCGATGCGAGTAACTCCGCCTCAGTATCTGCGCATTGCCACATTTATTGTAAATGTCAATTTCAATTTTTTTTTACTCCGCACCTATGCTCATATTTTTTTCAATTTGCACCCTTCTGTGCTAGCGGACTCCTCGCCTCATGAACTCCTAATAACCCGCCACGCTTCACTTGCCTCATTAACTCCTCACCAGACGGCCTGCTCGCCTCGTTCGACGTCCTCTTTTGTCTTTTTCTGATGAATAGTGTAGGAACATTGCAAGCAGGTCACTCGGAAATTTATTGCAAATGTCAATTTAAAATTAAAATAAATTTTGACCCTGCGCCTATGTCAACATTTTGCAGTTTGCACCCTTCTGTGCGAGCGGACTCTGCGGTTCACTTCGCCTCATTAACTCCTACTAACCCGCCCCACCAATCTGGCCTCGCGAGGCGAGTGACTCCGCGCCTATGTCAATTTTTTTCAGTCCGCGCCCTTCTGTGCTAGCGGACCCCTCGCCGCATTAACTTCTACTAATTCGCCCCGCCTCTATAATCTGGCCTCGCCCCGCTTTACTCGCCTCCCTCTTCTCGTCTCACACACCCCGTGCCATTTTTTTTGTTCCCTTCATGATGAACAGTGTAGGAACAGTGCAAGCAGCTCACTCGCAAATAGTATCTTGTAAATGACTCCGCGCCTATGTTAATTTTTTTCAGTCCGCGTCCTTCTGTGCTAGCGGACCTCTTACCTCATTAACTCCTACTAATTCACCCCGCCTCTGTAATCTGGCCTCGCCCCGCTTTACTGGCCTCCCTCTTCTCGTCTCACACACCCCGCGCCGTTTTTTTTTGTCCCCTTGCTGATGAACAGTGTATGAACAGTGCAAGCGCAAATAGTAACTTATAAATAGCCTTGTTTTCATTTTTCCCCAATATCAAAACCCTAGCCTCATGCCTTCCAAATTCAGGCCCGTGTAGTCCTTAGATCGGAAATCGGTCATCAATGGAGACCATCTCGGTTGCTTTCCGGCCTCATCGGCGCCCCTCTGTTCACGGCTTTGGAGTTTTGGTTCTCGGCTTCGTCATGGTCGTTTCTGATCTTGTTCTTCGATTTGCAATCTATGGGCACTGATTCGGTACTCATCTTTCTCTCTTCTCTGTTTTTATCTCATCGATCTGGTTGGATGTAGAGGTTGGAAGAGGTGATTTGATGGTGAGAGATGGATATTATTTGTGAATATTCTGGGCTTTGATTTCTGATGGTGATCTTAGGCTATCTCTCTTTGATATCATGATTGTGCTTTGGCTTATCAATTTCTTATGCTCCCCACTCAATCAGCATCAGATTTGTTAGCACCTTTGGTAATATCTCTCTGATTTGGCATATCTCTCACTCAGAATCATGGATTTCCTTTGTAGTTTAGGTTGTTATGATAAATCCATCAGTTTTCTAATTTTATTTTTCTTATCAAAATTTGTTTGTGGTCAACCAAAAGAAAAAGGTGACGAAGAAGTTTTATAATTTGATTTTTGGAGTGGTGAATTGGCTTGATGGGTTAGATTATGGTCTGAATGTATGACTTGGGTGCGAGTTGTGTTTGTTTTGGGAGATGGTTCTATGATTGCTGCTAATTTGTTGTGTGTTATGCTTTGTCATATTGCTACTAAGTTTGGGTGATATGCAAAGGTGTGAGGATTTAATTCAAAACTGTAGAGAGGAGTTAAGTTAGATATGAGTTGCTAGTGTGCATATGCAATTTGAATATTAAGTCAGATTCTTAAGTTTGGATTGTGTTGCCAATATATAAATATGGGGCTGTTGGTAATCTTCTGATGGAATGCTAAATATATTGAGGCAATTTATCTATTCGTTTTGCAAATGTGTAGTGCCTATTAAAGTTGAAGCTTCAAGTGATTACTTCTCATCTTATGGCAGCATATGCAACTTTTCAATTTAGATTTCTAGTTATACATCTTTTGCTGCTATGTGTTGCCGAGGGTTGCATTTCACATTGCTGCTCTACTGCCCATGTGAACTATGAAATTTCCCAACAAGCTATCTCTCCTCCTTCAAGACAGCCGTTTATCGCAATGAAAGTTTTCTTATGATATCAAAGTTGGGATTTGTATTTCATGATGTTAATTTTGTCTTTGGCTCTACATCATGTAATCTGGTTTTGCTGATTTTGGCCTTGTACCAACCATTATGCTTTTCACACCAAGCATATGGTTGAGGGAGAGTGTTAAGAGTGTAAGACTAGTTTAGTCATTTCTTATTAATCCCTACCTATATATAGAATGAGATGTAACTATTCAAACTATTATCAGAGAAATACAAGATGTAGTCCCAACACCTCTATTGTGTCCTTTACATTTCAGCTTTGTTCTTCCATTTTCAATAAACCATAATTCATGTTATGATAAAGTAGTTTGGGGTTCATATCTAAAACCAATTGACGATGGATGTAGTGACATAAACCCTTTTAAACCACAGGCAAGATCTTATATTCTTGATGTGAGATTTATATCTAAACATGCACCTGTGTGACAAATTTTCAAGCCTAACACGTGGACAACTATTTAGGGTGACGTGGAGTTCGTGTGGCCGTTATGTATTCACACGTGGACGTGGGTAACCCGCTCTGATACGAATTTTGCTTTATTGAAAATGGAAGCAAAGTTGAAATGTAAAGAACACAGCAGAAGTGTTGGGACTACATCTTGTATTTCTCTGATAATAGTGTGAACAGTTACATCTCATTTTATATATAGGTAGAGATTAATAAGAAATGATTAAACTAGCCTTACACTCTTAACATCGAGATGACAAGAAAACAAATTTCTGTGAAGTTGAGTTTTGCACTAACAATAAACAAATCACAAGAACAAACAAAACCAAATGTCGACGTTTACCTCCCAGATCATGTATTCACTCACGGCCAATTATATGTAGCTTTATCACGAGGGATTTCAAAAGGTACCACCAAAATTTTAGTAAAAAAAGGCTCAATAGAAGGACATGAAGAGGTGTTCACAAATATTGTATACAAAGAGATTTTGCTTCATCCAAGTTAATGGAATCCCATAAGGTACCTATAACACTTAATTATAATATTCTTTAATGAGTATAGTTGTGTTTGGCTGCTGTAAGTTTTAAAACACAAACATTCATTTTTCTTTCAGCCAAAATAAAAAACATTCATTTTTCTGTTTTTTCTTGCTGGGAAAGTTCCCAGTAAAGGCAAGGTTGCATATTCATGGAGAAGTTTGTAACTAAGACATTAAATGTGAACGCTAAATGTTGCATGGGTTACAATTTGGTTATTACTGTTTAAGGAAAATATTTTCCTGTCCTTCTGTTATGTGTCTTGACCTAATCGTTTCCTTATTATAATAGATTACAGTATTGATAGATGTTCTAGATCCTTCGGGAGACTCTATGTAATGTCTATAAATAGGTTTTTCTATCAATGAATGAGTAGACCGTTATTCTTATTATATATTCTCCTTCAACACGTTATTAGCACGTTGTTCTAACCCTGAATCCATCGCCAAAAGAAAACCCTAACCCTAGAAAACCAAAACCCAATATAGAAAGACAAAAAATTTAGCACTTCGCCGAACCCGAAAGCCATCATATAGCCCTTGTTATCAGGATTCCAAAACCGCCGGCCTCACCCCAAGAACCGGGCGGAACAGTACCAAACCGGCCACCGGGATGCCCGAACCTTCTGTCTCACTAACGCCACCGGTTCACACTCTTTCCGGCATCCGATCACCTTCAAATTTTGTCAGCAATAGCACATATTTGTCAGGATTCTTGTGTCAAAATTTCACTGCAAGAACCAGTCCAGAATTAGGTGAACCGCTCAACAGACCGACGGTAACGCATAGGAAGAAGAAGGAAAAAGTTCTCAAAACCCTAACATCGCAACGCCACATTGCGTGCCTCAGTACACTCCGTGTTAGGTGGTCTTCTGCTACATCTTGTCAACAACAAATCCCAAAGGTTCCATGCACTTTCACGCCCGTCTCTGAAAGCGAATTCTCCGGCAATCAAAATGAGGTAATTTTATCTAAAAGTTGCTGCTTTCAAGCTTTTAATTTCATGGCTTCCTAGCCTTCTTCTCCATCCCACCTTTCTTTATAACGTGGGACGATATTGAGGGATTGGGGCCCCTCATATCAAGTTTGATTAGTGGCGGCTTTGTCACAGTACAACTCAAAAAAAAAAAAAACAAACAAAGGGAAGAAATCGATTGTAACGGTCTAACAGTCACGGTTTTTCGCATCGATATTGTGACCAATACATCTTGGCTCACGTTCTAATTCCATATACTTGATTTTAGTATTCAAATTCTCAATACTAACTAATCTTCCTGGTCTTTTGTAGATGACCGAGCCATCTAGGCCAAAGTTTGAAATCCTTGATGCTCAAGGAAAAGAGTATCATAGGTGGGTGTCGGACGTGACTCACACGTTCGTCAGTAAACGATACACCACCATAATTTTTCCTTCGGATGTTCCCAATACTCCTCCTCCTAGTTTGGAGACCAAAGCTCAAGCCCTCATGTTTTTGAGGCGTCATATCCACCCAAATCTGAAGAAGCAGTATTTAAAAAAAAAAAGTATCCCAAGGATTTATGGGACGTTCTAAAGCAACGCTTCAACAATGTACATGACGTACAACTCCCAGAATTGACTACGCGATGGGAAACCATTCGTTTGCTGGATTTTGCCAAATTTGAGGACTACAACCAAGCTATGTTGGACCTCCAGGCAGAGCTTAGTTTTTGTGGAGTCAACAAATCTGAGCAAGACATTATCGAGAAGGCCTTGAACACTTTTCCTTCCTCCATGAGCTTACTTGCTCATCAATACCGCCTTGAGTATGAAAACGAAAGAGTTACGACTTTCAGTGACCTCATGAATATACTTCAGAAAAAAGAGAGGCATCATGAGATTATTCTCAACAACAATGCAAGGCCGGTTGGGACCAAGAAAATCCCTGAAACTTATCAAGCTACTGGTGGGAGAGCTCCAAGGCAAAAGAAAACCGATCGGGCCCCACCTTATACACGTAGGCAATCTGCTCCACATGGGGGCGGCAAAGGGAACTAGCAATGCGGTCCAAACCGCAACCTCACATTGAAGAGGGATGGCGGCGCCACTGCCAACAACCAAGGAGGGGGCCGGTCAACCACCTAACTCTGTCAAACATGGTCAATTTTCTTGCTTCAAATGCGGTTCAATTATGCATATGCACAAACAATATCGTGCAAGCAAGGACATTCAAGATATCTACAAGAGGCATAAGCAGTATTTGGCTCACGAGGCTAATTTTACTGGTGGAGATTATGAGATGGATAACGGAGACACAGAGCTCACCACCAATCTCACTATAGCAGATTTTGAGACCAAGAAAAGTGTCTCTTTAGAGAGTGTTGAAACTCCGGATTTTGATTAGTCTATGTATTAGACGGTTCATCTGCTATGTTATTCAGGTGTTCTTTTGTTTGGCAATGGCCATGTTTTAAGACTTTGGTTTTACTTAGTCGTTTTGGAATTAGAACATCCTTGATGTATTAAGTTGGCATTAATAAAATTTCTCTTAGTTTTCTGGTTTAAAGAAGGGTTGAGAATTTTATTTTCCTTAATAATGCATGAATGGTTCGAATTGCAAATGCTACTTTGCGCAAACATCAATCTGTCCGCCAACTTCGTACGAGCTTTGTAAATAGCTTAGGATGAACTAGACTGTGAGTGACATATTTCTGGAAAGCTCTATGAGTCTAGTTTCCAGACCTTCTCACGGTTCATCCATATCTATTACTATGACAAAGTTATTACCGTTCTAGTAAGCAAAGGTCATTCTGAGATGAAATTCTTATGCACTCAATAAGGGATCACAACTTGATCACAATTCCCTGAAATTCCTCTATGTTATTTAGAGTGTTTGCCATGTCTTGAGTTCAAGACTAATTGATTTACATTCTTTTATAGATATCTCGCGGCGAAATTGAGTGTTTGGCTGACAGTGGGACTACCCACACTATTCTGCGGAATAGGCAATTGTTTACGGATTTTTGTGCCTTACAAATCCTCAGTGACAAGCATGATTGGTTCATCACCAGTTATACAAGGGCAAGGTATCACACATTTCTTGTTGCCCAATGGCACAAAGATTCATGTCACTAATGCCTTATACGCGCCAAAGGCCAATCAAACCTTGCTAAGTTTTAAGGACATTCGCGCCAACGGTTTCCATTTGGAAACTCATCGTGAGAATGATAAAGAGTTTTTGTGTATTACCTCTAATGAATATGGCCGTAAGAGCATCTTAGAGAAACTTCTGAGACAAAGTAGTGGTTTATATCTTACTACAGTTCGGATTATTGAATCCTACGCAGTTGCTCGCAACTTCTGCGAATCTGACTCATATAAGCTTTGGCATGATCGTCAGGGCTCGGCCTTAATGTCGTCCCAAATGCTGCCACAGCCTTCACAGGCTTCTGTGCTGCATGGTTCCACTCTTGATGCCTCTATGGCAATCTCCAATGCTCACCACTCGTTTTGCAAAGCTTGTTCATTAGCAAAGCTGCAGGCACGACCCTCTTTTGTTGTAGACACAAAACAAACCATTCCATTCTTACAGAGAATCCAAGGTGATATTTGTGAACCTATCAAACCAGAATGCGGACCATTTCGATACATTATGGTTCTGGTTGATACATCGACGCGTTGGTCACACGTCACTTTGCTAGCCACAAGGAATGTTGTATTTGCTAAACTCTTGGCTCAAATTATAAAACTCAGGGCTCACCACCCTGACCATCCGATCAAGTCTATTCGATTGGATAATGCAGGAGAGTTTACACATCAAAATCTTTTGATGATTATTGCATGTCTATTGGGATTGATGTCGAACATCCCGTTCCCCATGTTCATTCACATAACGGTCTTGCAGAAGCAACAATCAAGCGATTACAGCTTGTGGCTCGGGCTTTGGTGATGTGCACCAATCTACCCGTCTTTGCATGGGGTCATGCAATTTTACATGCAGCTATACTTATTCGTTTCAGACCCACCACCAACCAACCATTTAGTGCGTACCAGTTGGTAACTGGATATGAGCCTGACATTTCACATTTACGCATATTTGGTTGCGCGGTCTATGTGCCTATTACGCCTCCACTGCGTACTAAAATGGGTCCTCAGAGATGATTGGGTATTTATGTTGGCTTTGAAGCACCAACGATTATCCACTATTTAGAACTTTTGACATGAGATCATTTTACTGCAAGATTTGCAGATTGTCACTTTGATGAGACATACTTCCCGTCGTTAGGGGGAGAAAGGAACGGTAATGTTCCGGTTGAACGACAGGAATTGTCGTGGTCTGTCCCCACTATATCTCATTATGATCCCCACACATCTCAAAGCGAGATTGAAGTGAAAAGAATTCTCAATCTTCAGAAAGTTGCATATTCGATGCCTGACTCCTTTATTGATATCGCGAAAGTGACGAGATCAATTATCCCTGCTGCAAACGTTCCTGCAGGGTTGGAAGTCCCGAACACTGGGAAAGTTAATGCCACACCCGAGCTAGGCACCACCGGCGTCGCCGGCATACCTGATTCCCATGGTGGAGGGGTGGCTACAGCCTCGGCTTCCACCCGGAAGAGGGGGAGACCAAAGAAAGGTTCAATCGATGTCTTGCCGCGGAAAAAACAAGACATCAAGGCACAAAATGATCCGCTCATTATCAATACTGTGAATCCATCACATGAGATTGTCTCTAACTATAGCTATGTCCATGAATCGATATTGAAACCTCTGGGGGACGCCTCAGAATCAATTTTGATGTCAGAGAACAAAGAAATCTTGTTAAATTACACAAGTGCGCGCGTTCTTATGGATAGGTCTTCCATGTTTATTGATGATGTTTTTGCTTATTCCGTCGCTCAGGAGATTATTGACGATGATGAAATAGAACCTCGCTCTGTTGCAGAATGTCAACGTAGAGCAGATTGGCCGAAATGGAAAGATGCAATCCAGGCTGAACTAGACTCCCTATCGAAAAGTCAAGTTTTTGGTCCGGTTATGCCATGCCCACCAAATGTTAAGCCTGTTGGACATAAATGGGTCTTTATTCGAAATCGTAATGAGAAGAATGAAGTCATGTGATATAAAGCTAGACTTGTGGCACAAGGATTCTCGCAACGCCCTGGTATTGATTATGAGGAGACGTATTCTCCTGTTATGAAGATCATTACTTTCCGCTACTTGGTCAGTTTAGTAGTGTCTGAAAAACTGAATATGCAGCTTATGTATGTGGTTACCGCATATCTCTATGGGGATCTTGATACAGAGATATATATGAAAGTGCCTGACGGCCTTTCGTTGCCCAATTCAAGTAACTTTAAACCACGGAGTGCTTATGCCATCAGATTGAGGCGTTCACTATATGGATTGAAACAATCTGGATGAATGTGGTATACTCATCTAAGTGATTACTTGATTGGGAAGGGATACAAGAACGATGATTTGTGCCCATGCGTGTTCATAAAAAGAACAAGTTCCGGATTTACAATTGTAGCAGTCTATGTTGATGATAAGAATATCATCGGAAATCTCAATGAAATCAATGAGACGGTTAACTACTTGAAATCCGAGTTTGAGATGAAAGATCTTGGGAAGACTCGATTTTGCCTAGGCATTAAACTAGAGCATCGAGGGACTGGAATCTTAATACACCAGTCGGCTTATGTCCAAAAGATGCTCAGGCGATTCAATATGGACAAAGCACATCCTCTTGGCACTCCCATGATTACCCGAAGTCTGGATATTAAAAATGATATGTTCTGTCCGAAAGATGATGATGAAGAGATCCTGGGAGCTGAAACTCCATATCTTAGTGCGATTGGAGCTCTGTTATATTTGGCTCAGTGCACTCGACCAGACATTGCATTCTCTGTGAACTTGTTAGCTAGATTTAGCTCTGCGCCAACGCATCGTCACTGGAATGGTGTTGAGCACATCTTCAGGTATTTGAAGGGTTCCATTGACTTAGGCTTGTTCTTTCCCTACAGTGAAACAAGAGAGCAAAAGATCTTGTCTGGGATCGGTGGATCACAGCCCTCGGCCTCCCACCAAGAGACTGTGTCTAACGCTGCAATAGTTGCGGTTCATGCGCATGGTAGACTAATCCCCTATCCTGAAACACCAAATAATGTGTTAGTTAGATTTGCTGATGCTGGGTATCTCTCTGACCCACATAAAGGACGTTTCCAAACTGGATATGTGTTCACAATTGGGAATACGGCGATATCTTGGAGATCAACCAAGCAAACCCTTGTTGCTACTTTCTCGAATCATGCTGAGATTATTGCACTACATGAAGCAGTTAAAGAATGTGTATGGCTTCGGTCTGTAGTGTCTCATATTCGAGAGTCTAGTGGATTACCATCTACTACAGCTAAACCAACTTGCATCTATGAGGATAATGTGGCTTGCTTTGAACAGATGAAGTTAGGTTACATTAAGGGTGATAACACTAAACATATCTCGCCGAAATTCTTTTACAATCAGTAGCAGCAACAGTTTTTGAATATCCATGTGAACCAGGTGAGTTCTGCGGATAATGTAGCAGATTTGTTCACCAAGTCTCTACCTAAATTTACATTTGAGAAACATGTGAAGAGCATTGGCATGCGTCGTTTATCTAAACTCCAAGATTGAGTTACCAATCAGGGGGAGTCGTTATGTAGACATTAGGGGGAGTCCACATCACATGTTATCTTCAATTGTAGTTGGTGCGTTGTGCTCTTTTTTCCTTCGTCCAAGTCTTTTGTTTTGCCCACAAGGTTTTTGTTTTTACTTGGCAAGGTTTTTAACGAGGCAACATCCTATGCACTATGTCGTATTAGGCACGCGACACAAGAGGGAGTGTTTAAGATAAATACTTTCATGTCCTTATGTTATGTGTCTTGACCTAATCGTGTCCTTATTAGAATAGATTACAGTATTGATAGATGTTCTAGATCATTCGGGAGACTCTATGTAATGCCTATAAATAGGCTATTTTATCAATGAATGAGTAGACCGTTATTCCCGTTATATGTTCTCCTTCAACAATTACTACAAAATTTCCTTTTCTTTTGGTCGTTTTGTAATATGTGATAAATATTTTTGAAGTTCTTACAAAATTCTTAATTATATCTATAATTCTATGTCTATCGTAGTGTAAGATTACGAGTGTTGTTAACTGCATAGTTTCATCAAAAACAACAGTTAACTACAAACGCACACAACGCAGCCCGTGCTGGAAGGTTAGTATATATTATTGCGCGTGTTAGAATGCTAGTATATATTATCATATCGTTGGCTCCATTCTCTTCTCTATATCTCAGGTAACCACTGGCGGAGCCAGCCCAGGTGAAGATATGAAAACTGAAAAAAAAAATCTACGTCACACATAGTTGAGTGTAGTTCAACTGGCTAAATTGTTATGAGTTACATTCTTCCATTCACTGGTTCGAGTCTTGGTGACGACATTTCATGCCATATTTTATCCTTATTTGACTTTTTCTTTCTGTTTCTCAATTTCTTCTCCCCATTTTTAAATTTTGTTTCTATTTTTCTCTTATTTCACTCATTTTTTCTTTCTTTTTTATCACTTGTTTCTTCTACACGTTACTTCATTAGTATGTCTTAAAAGCTTCTTATCGTTTTTTCTCCTCCCAAAAAATTGTTTATATTTTAGAAAGCATTTTTAACTAAAAAATAATATATATATATATATATATATATATATATATATATATATATATGTCTTAGATTTAACCTAACTAGAGATCGCATCCTGATTCCGCCACTGTAGGTAACTAATCAACTGCTAGTTACTAAGTAGCTAATTTAGTACGTGCCTACTATATATTATCAGCTGCAACTACTTATTTCTGCAACTGTGCAATGTCAAAGTTAGCTCACAGTGATAATTAAAAACAAGTTCCATTTGCTACTTAATTACTAGTGGTGCTAATTAAGTTCACCATATTTGACAATTTTGGCATATGTAGGTGGGGATTACATATATATCAACCAAGTGATAACTATTGTTTGACCAAATTAAGAAATTAAAGTTTTAACCCATCAAAACAAATGCTTATGAGGTTTTATTGTATATTATATGTGGACTAGATATATAGCACCACATATGCATATAAGGGCATCTCCAACAATCATTTCTATACCCATACTCATACCTATATTTTGAGTCACTTAAACTCATTATTATTCAAACTCATATTTCATCTCCAACCATTATTTCAAAACTCATACTCATACCTAAATTTTAATCATTTTATATAATAACAACATTTTCGGCCTCATTTTTTCTTTTTCCAACTGGATTTATCTGGACCTTTTATTTTGAATGAAATCAAATCTGGACCGCTCTTTTTTTTACCGTTGGAGGACCGCAGACGAGCTCACGTGGGATGACCCACACCGGTCCAGCTCTCTTCCAACACGTGCTTAGCGCGTTGCTTCTGCAGGCTGCAACTCTTCACGTGCAGCTGCTACCGTCTGGGTCCCGCGCACGTTACATATGGGTTTCCTTCTAGCAACTCGACCCATTTTGGATTGTGGGTCTGGTATGAACCCATAATTGGATATAGATTTTGATTGTTGGAGTTGAGTTTTTATGAGTTTTGAGTATGAGTATGGGTATAACAACTATTGTTGGAGATGCCCTAAGCATATCCGACATGCCATGTCAATTTTATAGTCAACATTTGGTTTCAGTTAACTAGCAATATTTGACATCATTATCCACTTGTGAGGTAATTGAAGTTGATGGGAATCTTGCTCAAGCAGTACATAATCGTTAATTAAGAGTTTTAACTATTCCCGTACAGTTAGTTGTCATGATTTGTTAGTTGCATTTCATACCAGAACTAAAGCTAGCATGTTTGGCACTAATTATAGTCTCTTAACCGATATGTTAATATATCGATAAAGTATCAAGATGAAATAAAGATAATTGGATACAAATCCAAATTTTCGAGAGTAAAGGAAGTATGATCTCACGAGACAAGGAATGGAAAAACAAAAATGGAAGATAAATTAAGATGAAAATGTATGAGAGAGAGAGAGACGCATATATATGGTGGTGTTATGGTGAGTAGCCAGTTGGCCCATTTTCCTCGTATTTTAGGCACACGTCCTCTCCACCATCTTTATTTTCTGGAATTTAGCTTCTTTATTTAGATTTATGTTATTTTAATTTACTTGGATAATTTTTAATCATTAAATTGAGTATAATTTAAAACAACCATGTCATCTGTACTCCAACTACTTGTTTTAAGACATCCAATCAAATCTAATTCAAGTATAAAATCTAGATCCCAATCTCTGATGTGCATTGACATAGCCGAAGTAGGCTTAGAGACAGACCCGGCCCGGGAGCAAGAGCAGCAATTCTAGGGGCCTCAAAATATTTTATGGCCTGCTATATTAAAAAAAAAAGATAAAAAAGTGACAAAGAATAGAAAAGGTCACCGTACAGTGGTCAAACCAATTAATTATTAATTTATTATTATTATTTTAAATTTACGAGTCTACATACATTTTTTCTCGATTACAACCCTAAACCCATCTGCCATCGTCATCTCTTTCTCCCAATTTTTCTTTAGGATTTAATTTTCTTTCACAATCAAAGCCATAAAAGGAGTCGAACAAAAAAAAGTCATTTTCAGTTTTTTGTTTTTATTTGCGATTTGTTTTATGTTGTTCATGTTATATGTTTGAGGCTTGTATATATGACAATCTTTAGAATTTAATTGTTGATACTTTGAAACTTTGATACAATTTCTTCCATAATGTTTTCATTTTTTTTTTTTGAAATTTGATTTAGGGTCTCGAGATTTTCTTCGCCTTGAGCCTCTATATACACTGGGTCGGCCCTGCTTGGAGAACATCATGAACAACTTCTTCAAATCAGAGTTGATTACCACCTTCTCTGCTTCTTGCTCTATGGTAGGAATGGTCTGCTCTCCTGCTGGTTTCTCCAATTTGTTTTGCAGTGCAAACCTGCTTTGGTTCAGGGAGAGCATATTTGGCTAGAAGAATAAACACCGGCTTTGGCGGGAGAGCATCTTTGGCTGAAAGAATGTACACCATGTTACGGTTTTTGCACCTCCATTTTTTTTTTTAATTTCAGTTCTACCACTCAATGTTTTTATTTGAGAATTTTCCTTCTATTTTTAGGGTAGTGCTATTAACACACCAATTTTTGCTATTAATTAACACACCCATATATGGTGAGAACCAATCATAAATCAAATTCAAGTAGCAAATTTATAAATAAAATAAAAATGTGTGGATAGGAAAATAGATTGGGAGTGTTAATAACAAAGAAGGGCGTATTAATAGCAATACCCTATTTTTACTTTTATTTTAGTTTTTACCTTTTTTTCTGTTTCCTACTTAGTATTTTTGGTCAATGCTATACATTTTGCATTAGAGAAAATTACATTAAAAAAACAACAACAATACTAATAATAATGAAAGAAAATTAAATAATTATGTGTTGATCAATGTTAATTGTGTGCGGTTAGTAAGACAAACATATTATAATTTGAGTTTGGTTCATGACTAATTGCTTTAATTATTACATTCATTATTCTTTTATTTCATTTTAACAATGGATTTTAAAAACAATGTTTTCATCTTGATGATGGTAAATGGTACAAAGCTAACTTCATTTAATTGATGTTGAACATGTTAATATTCACAATTAGTTCCCTTTGATCCAATTTATGGGTTCAAATTACATATCTAAAAAGAATGTCATGTGCTCATGTTTCATAACTTATGTATTGTCTGATGTACAACTTATGACATGTATTGATGAGTGCTCCTTATATATTTACAATTCTATAAATCTTGGTTGTTGATTATTGTTCATCTTTCTTTCAAATTACATATCTAAAAAGAATGTCATGTGCTCATGTGCTCATGTTTCATAACTTATGTATTGTCTGATGTACAACTTATGACATGTATTGATGAGTGCTCTTTATATATTTACAATTCTACAAATCTTGGTTATGGATTATTGTTCAGCTTTCTTTCAAAAAGAAATTTAGATTTAGGGGAGCTGTTATTTATGAAAACCGCGTAATAATTGATCATAAGAAAAACTGCACAATAATTATCAAACTGGTAAAAGCCGCGCTTCCGCAAGCTTTCACAATTAATTCCTTTTTGATCTAATTTATGGATTCAGCTTTTATATCTAGATACAATGTCATGTGCTCATGTTTCTATATTTTTTATTATTGTTAAGCTTTCTTTCAAAATGGAATTTAGATGTGGTCTTAACTTCATTTCTATTACTATCTCACTCAATTGCGTCGTTTTTACTTGAATTTCATACATTTGTTATATGTGAAAATCGCACAATAATTTTAAATACACACCCATAATTTCTTAATATACACTCGTATTAATTTATGTTTCACATTAAATATTTTAGGCATTTTTAATAATTAAAACAAAAGAAGTCTCATCACCTACCCTGAAACCATCGAAAACAACTAATTCTTCCCTAAACTTGACTCTTCTCCACAATTCATAGTTTCATACGCAAAAAAAAAAAAAAAAAAACTCTTTTAGATTCATGACCTGAATTTTGACAGCTACCAAATAATCACATGTATTGTTCAATTAACATCGATTCATTTGAGTTTTGTCCTCTCTTTTTTTCTTTTTTTCTTTTTTGTATCAGTTTTAGTTTTGATCTTGCAGACCATCGAAAACAACTAATTCTTCCCTAAACTTGACTCTTCTCCACAATTCATAGATTCATACGCAAAAAAAAAAAAAAAATGGAAATCACAAATAGAAGTCTCATCACCTACCCTGAAACCATCGAAAACAACTAATTCTTCCCTAAACTTGACTCTTCTCCACAATTCATAGTTTCATACGCAAAAAAAAAAAAAAAAAAAAACTCTTTTAGATTCATGACCTGAATTTTGACTGCTACCAAATAATCACATGTATTGTTCAATTAACATCGATTCATTTGAGTTTTGTCCTCTCTTTTTTTCTTTTTTTCTTTTTTGTATCAGTTTTAGTTTTGATCTTGCAGACCATTTTGAAGTACTACATGTTCATCTTGACATGTTGTATTGAAAAAAGTAGGTATATATGTTTAATAGCTAGTGACCTAGTGTACTGGTGCTAGCTTTTGTGAATTCCGAAAATTGAAAATGGTTGATATTTATTTTTCGAATTCCAAATGATTAATATCGCATCTGAGATTTAGAGTTTGTGTAATAATAGTCTTTTCATTATAAATTTGATGATGCAAAGAAAAAATTTCTAGCAGAAAATAGAAAAAAATACGTAAAAGAGTTACCAAAATATATAGTAAATTTATAATAATTATACTAAATAACATATTATTTCTTAATTTTTGATATAAGAGTATTATAGGCAGTTTCTTAATTTTTGATATAAGAATATTATTTCTTAATTTTTGATATAAGAGTATTATAGGCAGTTTGGGATGTGTATTAAATTTAATATCAAAATCAAAAACTAGATAACGAGTGTATTAAGCAAAGGTGTGTATTAAGAAAATAGGTGTTTGCATTTAAAATTTCTCTACAATAATTGATCGAACTAGCAAAAATTTCACAATAATTATCATACTGGCAAAAAACACACTTCCGTATGCGCGCGAGCGCATGTGGGAAGATTAGTATTTTTAATTGGATCACCCTTGTTAATAATGCTTAATCAGTTGGCAAAGATCCCTATGCTTATATGATATTGTTGACGTCAATAGGCAAAGCTTTACTTGATGCAACTAGAATATGCCATCCCACTAGCATTATAATGTTGGAATAGGAAGACCAAATTACATAAACCCATCTTTATTATGAAGAAAAACGTCAACCCATAAGGCCATAACCAACATGATCTTTACCAGATTACATTTTTTTTTAATAATTGTTGGAGATGCTCTTAACATATGTAATGAAATTATGTCTCTACGTTTCATGTAAAATCACCGTATATGTTGTGAATCTTGTATTCACTTGCATGAACTAATTAATAATACGAGCCTACAACTTATAAGTTTCTAAGTTGTAAACGCCGGTTCGGCTTCGTCGCTTCGGCCATCAAGCTAATTTTGAATTGTAAACACTAACCTGATTTGCTAATTAATCTGGTAATTTGTCACGGGAGTAACAAGACTCGAACCCAGGTGATCCAATTTGTAGGCAGATGACTTAACCAACTGAACTTCATAGACAACGTTACACAAAGCATAACTCCATAATAAATTAACCAGAGACAGTTTGTCTAGGCTCAAGCCCATAAAGCCTCCTATATAGATCCGCCGCTGCATATAGCAAGTGTAACCGGTTATGGAGATTGATAATTACAAACAATGATATGTATATCAAGTTATCAACTATATCAAGCACGTAAGGTCTTCAATATATATATCTATATACATATCACATGTAACAAACTAACAAACGAGGTGATCATAAATCGTTTGTCTCCAAAGAGCTAATATCACATAAGTTATAGATGACATATATTTTTGAAGAGCAAATAGGATATAACGTTACACTGATAAATTTAACAAGCCAAAATACTTCTAGTTCTTGTTTCGCATGAAGTCGAAATTTTCAAATGTCGCTAAAATCTGACGGCTAGTATAATTTTTTGTTTTAAAATATGATATAAAGTTAAAAGATAAGCTCCAACCTAACTTCTATATCATAACTTAAAACTTTTACAAATTAATGCGTAAAAGCAGTACTATAGCGTTAACTTTATTAGATAATGGTTTTGTATCATTGTCTAATGCGCCTATCAGACAATCCTTAAGTAGATCGACAACAGTAAACTGCTTCATCAAGACAATGCTAAAAAACCGTCGTCTGATTAGAAAATTGGCATTGTTTGCTACACAGTATATCAAGCTGTCAAGTTATATTCAATTTGATAGATTTTTGGACTTCCTATTGGAAATTGAAAATGCTCCAAAATTTCGTTGCTTTGTTTTGATTTATTTAATTTATTTCAAGGGAGTACTATCGCACTACTGCTGCTGTATTGTAGCTAGCTGGGGGTCATTTTTTTTAGGTCTTAGCCAAATTGACGTGATTAATTAAGTTAATTAAGTTTGTGTAAAGTCTAATTTGATCCCACTAAAAGCGATCATTCTTTGTTAATATGAAATAATATTCTTTTGTTGTTGAAATGCATGTCTAACAGATGTCCTCAACTATTTCATCGAGAATGATTTTGTTACTTGAAACGTGGCACAACCATAACCAAGACACATATATAGTCTAAACCGACTAGAATAAACACCAGCCCAGATTATTGACTACAAGCAGCAGCAGCAGGCACCAGCTTAATTCTTTGGCTTGCTCTGGCAAATTAACCAATAGATCATCTATGATAAGAAAGTGTAGACAACCCTTTCATTCTCCACCATCGATGTAGATAAACCTTTTCAACGTGGATTTCGTGCTAATAGCATTCATAGTACGTAGTGTACTAGAACATTACTTAAACAGAGATAAACGTGAGCCGTGGATCATATTGTATCGATATTATCTCAACTTAACCATCTTTATGGTGTTGGGTTTTCAGGCCCAGACCTGAGATTTTTAAACCTGAGTCAAACTTTCAAATTTGGGCCCTCAAAAGTATTCATTCAATTTTATTTTCTCTTTTTAAAAAAACATAAAAATTTTCACAAACTAAAACTATAAACTCAAAATCTAACCACAAAAAAATTATACATTCTATTTATATTAAAAATCTTATTAATACAACAAATCTCTTACTTAGACTCCTCATTTTTTCTAAAATAGCAACTAATAATAGTAATATAAGGGTAAAATTTTATCTTTATTTTTCTCTTTTGTAATTTAACACCACCCTAATTGGATGCTATTAATTATTTTTTATTGTTTTTAACTAAACTAATGTGATCACACAAAGAGAAAATAAAATTTTGGGTCCCTTAAGGCTCCGGGCCCTGAGTCCATCGACTCTTAGGACTCTATTCAAGTACAGGTCTGTGGGTTTTAATCACAAAATGACTCGGTACAATTAAGTGTGATCCATCCACTTATAAGTTGTATTTTATTTATCAATTTTCTGATGTGAGATCTTTCATCTCTAACAAGATTAAGATTTTACAAAATAAAATTATGTGTCTTCAATCGAGTAAAGTAAATTTAGGGGTGATTACCGATTATTGTTTTTTCGATTGAAAAAAAAGTATACATTGCACACTACTACAATCTCTAAAACACCCTAATTGTGACAGTGGAACAAAAGAGCATGCCGTGCCCAAGGAGGAAGAGTATGACTCCAGCATTGTGGTTGCGATGAATGGCCAAATCTTAAGAGGCATCAGCGAGGAAATTAGCTTCGCGCTTAACATGACTCCATGCATACTTGAACGTTGATGAATATCTCCATGAGCGGATTTTCCACAACGTTTCTACTCCTTATCACGTATATTATAGTGCAGTGATTCCTGAAGATAGGTGTTGGCATGGGAAGAAGAAACTGAGTCTATATGAACTGAAATATATCTCATTGAGTGGATCATCGATCTGTACGAAAAATAAGACACCCAGATGTGAAATTTTTCTTCAAGCTAGGTTGTGCATTGATATAAAAGGCAGTTCTTCTCATTTCTATGCAAAGAAAAAAGAAGTTAACATGAGATCCAATCTAGCGGAATAAGGCAAAAAACTAATAATAGATGCACTATCGCCAATATACTAAATTAGTGATTCGAATGAAAATACTAAAGGCCCATATTATCACCAAATAGCTCAACTGATGTTGTAGCGCGCACAACGGAAGAGAATGACATGAACTTCCATCACCAATGCATGCAGAGCATGCGTGACTGTGTGAGTATTTCTAATTTGTTCGAATTAGAAATTTATTTTTGAACCCAATGCATAGAGATTTATTTTTGAACCCATCTGATTTTTGAACTCAATTGTGGTTAAAATGGAAGTGAATAATCTTAGTAATTTGCCTTTGTCTTATATTTACACTCTTACACGACCAGTTATACCTTATCAATGGATTGATGATTTACTCTCGTGTAAATAACACAATTTTTGTTTACGTATCTATAGATGAGGTATAGTAGGTGCTTAAGCTCTTACGTACCTTCGTTAATTTTAGATTTATGGTCAGTTTGTTTTTGATAAATGTTTACACTCAAATTAATATTTTACTAGACAGTAATTGTCTTAGTGAATATTAATTAAATTAATGATCCACGTCATACCGGCGAGCCCGAAATAATGGGTTTACAAGTGATGGCCCGCCAGAAAGTCATGCGAGCTGGACAGTCCGCGTACGAATGGACTCCGCGTAACAGACTTTGCGTACAAGAGGAGTTTAATTGCTGGGGGAACACCTCACCCCGACTTAGCATCGTACCCCAACTTGTATATACAATGGCACGTGCATGGCTTGTGGTCCTTTAATTACATAAGCATCTCGATGGCATCTTGATGGAATCTCGCCATCGACCTGGCAGCCTCGCCACGACTTTTTGGATTGGCGCGACCTCGCCAGTGTTTAATGAGGAAAGCATCTCGACGCTGGCTCGGGGATACCTCACTACTGACTGCTTGTTTAATTAAAGATGAGGGCATTATTGTCTTATCCTAGGTTGAATAAAGCAGAAGGGAAGGATGATTGGTTGATTTTGTACGTACATGGCAAGGGTTCTTATCCCATGCAATAGTTATCCAATAGTCATGTGAAGCATACCCAGACGTGAAGCATGTGATTACTCCTAATTCTGGTTGATTAAGGATATATACATGCAAGCTGTGCATATCTACTTTGCATGCACGTCAGAGTTCTAGTATATTCAAGGGCACTCATACAGTGCTTAGACAGAGCATACGTCCAAGAAGTGTTCTAGGCAAACTCTACTGTTTAGAACAAAGCGATCACGAAGTGATTAACGTCGCCTACGCCACATTTATCGTTGAAGACTCCTACAAGTCTTTGACATGCTTTGGGCCAATACCTGTGGCCCTAAGTAATTCTATATAAAGAAGCTCCACGGCTTACAGAAAGGACTCTACACAACAACAACAATTACTGAAATACAACACAAAACAACTTTCAACCTAGTCGAAAATCCTCTCGACCTCGTCGAAACCTTCAGCGCTCCCAGGAGCCGATATCCCTTCGAAGCCTCTTCGAAGCCCTATTTCTAAGCGCCTCGCCGCCTAGAACCCTTCAGAGCTCTCCGGAACTCGCCCCTGATCCTCGGAAACTTCCCTATTGTTGCTCTGCTCACTCCGTCGTGAGTATCGATCGCTTGTGCTGTAAATTCCTCATCTGAGGTGGCACCTGGAACTCCGCTCGCCTGATCAAGAAGTCAAGCCTGCGCACTCACTCAACCTTTTTCCTCGTCCGCGAGGTGGCACGCCCGCAACTCTCCATCCTCTTTGGATCGCTATTTACCTCGGCTCAGCACGCTGAGGATCGTGGCCAAAACATTGGCACGCCCAGTGGAACCATGAGCATAAGCAAGACACCATAGGGAAACCAGGGTGGTCTCTGACGTCACCTTCGTTGGGGTCAGAGAAAGAAAACAAGATACGATAATGGATTGGCACGACAATTCGGCGGTTGCGGTTATTGATAAACATTTTGTGGCCTTCGATGAAATAATGGATGCTTTCCAAAGGAGGCTTGATGAAATGATAGCAGCAGCCGTCAGCAAACACCAAGCCGAACAGGCGGTTGCCAGGGAGGTTGTTGAAGCAAGTGTTCCTCAGAAAAAGGAACATGAAGATAGGACAGAACAGTCCATCTTAGAAGAAGAGGTTGGTTCAAACACTAATGATGGTGGCGAACCGCAAGTTCACATGGGAGGCGAACCACAACTTCCTGTGATGGCGAACTGCAGCCGCCAAGACACCGACTGCCCCATGTGGGATGTATACGTGGACACAGGTCAGCGGCATGGAGGGCAAGGCGAAGCTCGCCTGCTTTCTCTACCAGTTCACGACAAGCAAACTGAAGATGGACCCGCACCTCTTGAGTCTCTGTTTCAACATGCACACGCGGGGCGACAAGTTTGGCAGTGTCCGCCTTTTCTAAAGGTCTATCTTGCCAATCTTATGATCACCAGCGAGAGGACTTACTCCGCTTCGCCAAACCATGATCATATTGAGTTTAACTACATATGGTTTGGTGACATCCCTCGGCCAATCCGCGGGGTCACTCTCCAATATACTTGGAGTCCATGCATGCCCGTGGTTGCAAAAAGGGTCGAGCTACCGACCTCTGTGGATTTTGCATTTAATTTTGACACTGAGCCAACTTATGATGAGTACGATGAGAACTATATGTTGGTGCGTCTGTCTCCAAATCACATGCCACAAGAGCTTAATCCCAGTAAAGCTCTTGCTAAGGTGAACAGGGACCAGCTGGTGGTTTTCTTTCCTGACCAATGCATGGCTGTTCCTGATAAGACCATGCATTTCGACATGGTAGTGGGCAATAAGGCAGATCTCAACAGCATACAATCCGCTTCGCCACAGTTGAAGATCTTGCTGGGCCACCAAACAAAGATGCGTGGGGGGCCGCGAGACGTACCCTGCGGAATTCTTTGCCCAACTTTTCAAGTGGTTGACGCGGGACAACTCTGCTCAACGCTTGGACATGAGCATCAACAACAGTCTCACGTTGAAAACATAATGGCGACGAGGCTTGTAGTGAAGCATCGGTGGCCACCCGATGGCCTTACAAAGGGTAACTAATCATACTATGATCCCTTCTTTCCTTTACTCTTAGCTTTACTTCAGTTTTTACTTCTTTTTTCTTTCATTTTTTCTTTCTTTCTCGCATTGAAAAAAGAAAATACAAAAAAAATCAAATAGCAGAAAACAGCAAAAAGAGATCCTTGGTTTTGCTGAAATGCAAGACAACGTTTTTGCCTTCAAAAGGCTTGAACTTTATTTGAGGCCTATCCCTGAGGCCAGGAAACAATACCGCAGGCATCCCATATGCCTTGAATTGCTGCCAGCGAAGTCAAGTCAGAGAAGAAATTCCAATAGTTGTTAAAAGTTGCGACATCTACTACAGAGCAGTCAACTTCGCCGGTTCAGTTGGAATGATCTAGGAAGAACCAGCTGGCGAGCCTTATGTCAATGGAAAGCTCTGGATGTCTACTTTCCAGAGGATTTTACGGTTAGTCATTTCGCCATTCCTAGAGAGAGTTATGGCAGTTTGAATGCAGACAGGTCAGGATACGCGCGAAGTTACAATGTGTTTTTTCAATGTGTTTCATGACCTTGCAGCGAGCTTTCCTTTACTGGGGGGCATCCATACAAATTTTGTGTACCGACTCGCCATACACCGAGATCTACTCAAGGCCGGTCCACTACCTTTTTTCATTGTTTGCTAACTTCAACGATGCATGGTGCTACAACTCCTTCACTGGGGGGGCATACTAAAGTTTTGATGTTCTTTATTCGTCGAACAGACATCAAAACTGGGGGACACATTAGGGTAAATATGTGTTCCAGATATTTCAGACTTTAGACCCTTCTTGAGGTGTGTTGGTCATTATTTAGGCCAACACCTGTGGCCTCTAAAAAGAAATTTCAAGGTAAATCTGGGCCGTTCGCCGACATGGTCTTTTTGTTTGACTCTCATTGGTTCGCACTGGGGGGCAGCGAAGTCACTCCATGAGCTGAATATCAAAAAGTTGGTTCGCCATCGCCAAGAGCTCAAGCGGAGGTCATTTTTTGAATCCAGTCAAAGTGCCCGTTTACTCAAGGTACATCCATGGCGAGTCAACAAGTCCATGGCGAGTCAACAAGTTTTGGCCGCAAGGTGCATCCATGCGAGGAACATCCTCTCGAGGACATTATCTAGTCGAGGTGCATGCATGGTACTATGTTCTCTGAGTGGAGCAGGCGAAGCGCACGGCACCATTCATAGTCATTCAAGTCCAAGGTACCTATGTTAAGTTTATGGTCATCAATTGATTAATATGGTACTGGGCGAATCGTACCGCAACTTCGCTACAATGCTTTGTTGTTGAGTACTTGAGTTTTAGAGCCTATTCACAGGCTTGTTTACTCACAGTCATTTGATGCATGAACCGAGCCAATACCAGTGGCTTTGGGGCAGCATGAAACATAAACCTCTTCAGTCATTCTTGACATTCATGACTTCGAGGCTGGGGGGCAATGTTTACACCCAAATTAATATTTTACTAGACAGTAATTGTCTTAGTGAATATTAATTAAATTAATGATCCACGTCATACCGGCGAGCCCGAAATAATGGGTTTACAAGTGATGGCCCGCCAGAAAGTCATGCGAGCTGGACAGTCCGCGTACGAATGGACTCCGCGTAACAGACTTTGCGTACAAGAGGAGTTTAATTGCTGGGGGAACACCTCACCCCGACTTAGCATCGTACCCCAACTTGTATATACAATGGCACGTGCATGGCTTGTGGTCCTTTAATTACATAAGCATCTCGACGGCATCTTGATGAAATCTCGCCATCGACCTGGCAGCCTCGCCACGACTTTGTGGATTGGCGCGACCTCGCCAGTGTTTAATGAGGAAAGCATCTCGACGCTGGCTCGGGGATACCTCACTACTGAATGCTTGTTTAATTAAAGGTGAGGGCATTATTGTCTTATCCTTGGTTGAATAAAGCAGAAGGGAAGGATGATTGGTTGATTTTGTACGTGCATGGCAAGGGTTCTTATCCCATGCAATAGTTATCCAATAGTCATGTGAAGCATACCCAGACGTGAAGCATGTGATTACTCCTAATTCTGGTTGATTAAGGATATATACATGCAAGCTGTGCATATCTACTTTGCATGCACGTCAGAGTTCTAGTATTCAAAGGCACTCATACAGTGCTTAGACGGAGCATACGTCCAATAAGTGTTCTAGGCAAACTCTACTGTTTAGAACAAAGCGATCACGAAGTGATTAACGTCGCCTACGCCACATTTATCGTTGAAGACTCCTACAAGTCTTTGACATGCTTTGGGCCAATACCTGTGGCCCTAAGTAATTCTATATAAAGAAGCTCCACGGCTTACAGAAAGGACTCTACACAACAACAACAATTACTGAAATACAACACAAAACAACTTTCAACCTAGTCGAAAATCCTCTCGACCTCGTCGAAACCTTCAGCGCTCCCAGGAGCCGATATCCCTTCGAAGCCTCTTCGAAGCCCTATTTCTAAGCGCCTCGCCGCCTAGAACCCTTCAGAGCTCTCCGGAACTCGCCCCCGATCCTCGGAAACTTCCCTATTGTTGCTCTGCTCACCCCGCCGTGAGTATCGATCGCTTGTGCTGTAAATTCCTCATCTGAGGTGGCACCTGGAACTCCGCTCGCCTGATCAAGAAGTCAAACCTGCGCACTCACTCAACCTTTTTCCTCGTCCGCGAGGTGGCACGCCCGCAACTCTCCATCCTCTTTGGATCGCTATTTACCTCGGCTCAGCACGCTGAGGATCGTGGCCAAAACAATAAAAGCTGTAGTCTGAAAAGCAAAATCTAACCATCATTTTTCACTACACGTCTCTCTTTCTCTTTCTCGGCCTCTATATATATTCCTTCCCCGACTCCCCCTTCAATAGCTCTTTCGTAAGCTCTCCCCCTCTCTTCTCCTCCTTTTCCTTCACTAGCTACACCAGCTAACAAAATGGTGAAGTTCTCAAAGGAGCTTGAAGCTCAGCTAATCCCCGAGTGGAAGGACGCTTTCGTTAACTACTGTCAGCTCAAAAAGCAAGTCAAGAAGATCAAAGTTTCAAGAGTTCCCAAGCAAACCTCGGATGCAGATTACGGTGTCTCCATTTTAGATCCCATTCGTTTCGTCGCCAAGAAAATCAGTGACAAGCTGTTCAACTTTGATAACAAGTTAACTGAGATTATCCAGGTACTGAGTTATAATACGCATGTTATATATGTTGTTGAAGGTTTATTAATGGTGGTTGTTAGAATTTGGTTTTGCTCATCAGTTAGGTTTCCAGCCGATTTTTGGCGACCGTAGCCGTTATACTTTTTACATTTTCCGACTAGGATCACACCCCTTCACCTCATTCCATTCACGCCCAAAACGAACCCGAAATCGATCTGGGGAGCTTATGTCTTTTCCAGTGGGCTGTGTTCCGACCAATTACGGCATTAAAGTACGTTCTGAATGATGATCACGTCATTTTCAGGCGAAAAGTTTTATTTGTTTCCGACACCTCTGGTAATTCTATTGAGCTCCTTAAACTCTCTCGCTCTCGAAACGACGTAAGCCGTAACTCCTATTTTTAGTGACACAAGCAAGCACCGTACCAAAGCTCCTTTATTGATGGTGCCAGTGCCGTAGACGGTTTTGACGTGTGTGAAATATGTGTGCATGGCACATTGAACATAATATTTGCACACTTCAACTAGCTAGTGCGGCCAGCTAGCCTTTGTTGGAAGAAAGAAAAAGCTCTATGGCTATCATGAATACGTTTTTGAGTGGTGTTATGTTCATATCTAAAGTAACGTTTTCTGTATTCAGGAATTACACGAACAAATCAATGAAACAAAACACTCAAAACGATATAACTAGAATACATACATAAGAATAACGTCGAAAACGTATTGGTGACACTTACCCATAAACCGAAGATCACTATATCTTCTTTTCCTTATTGAGAAACTAGATCACAACAAAATTAGCGTTTTCAGATTAACCATAGGATGACTTTTGGCTTGTAGAAATTCTGTTCTTGTTTTGTTCTCTTTTGATCTTCTTTGAAACTAGTTATGTTTGCTGTAACGAACAGCAAGGAATGATGGGCATGCAATATAATACACGAAAACTGTTCATAAATTTGCCGGAAACCTGGAGAGGATGTCAGAATTTACGGAGTCCAACAAGATTCATCCCTCTATTTATGGGTTTTGTTTTGTTAGATATCTTTTAGGGAGTTTCGATCTCTATCTCACGAAAGCAGATTATGTAAACGGTTGTAGCTAGATGTATAATACCTCATATATCACGAAACCATCGTGACGAACACCAACAAGTGACCAACACACACCAAGCGAAAAGGACACTAAGAAACAAAGAAACCAATCCCATAAAAATTGGGTTAATAATTGACTGTTGTTCTTTCTTTTCTGTTGTGCACAGGTGAAGAGTAAGATCAGGGAGAATAGTGAGGAGGAAGAAATCTACGAGACCGAGCTTGTTCAGTTGTTTTCTGAAGAGGATGAGGTAAATCAGTCCAAAATATGGTACATCTTGCACTGCTAATTACCAAGAAATTATCTAGTCAAGTATGATTAGACATGGTGTGTATATATTGGACATCTAGAAAAAAAGGTTTTTTCCGGACCTCCAATATCATCACTATGTATGATCGAAAGTGTACGTTCAACTTTACAATTCCTCTACAAGAACCATTTTTATATGAAATTGAACACTACGTACATCCTTTCATAACCATTCAAGTCAAAAATGAACAGTTTGCATCAATAAATTAAATTGTGGTAAAAAAAAGGTCGTGAAAAAGAATAATTTGAAGTTTCAATTAACGTGATTGGCTTGGTGTTTATTTTATAGGTGAGGGTGTTCTTTGAGAGATTAGATGAGGAGCTCAACAAGGTGAACCAATTTTACAAGACCAAAGAGATAGAGTTTCTTGAGAGAGGAGAGATTTTGAACAAGCAGCTACAGATTTTGCTGGACCTCAAGCAAATTCTTAACGATAGGCGATGGAAAAATTGTCTATCAAAACAAAAATCATCAAGTGTTCCTAACTCATGGTCCTCGACTCCCCGGAATTCTGACTACGGTTCTGGTAAGCTTTTCCATTTATGGTCTACAGCCGGTCAACTTTCATTCCCTGAATCTATATATTATTCAGTGATATACCTGATTATATTACCGTTCGTTTAAAAGTTCTCATTTCGTTCTCGTTAGAACCTCTCCTTACCAAATATAACAAGTCTGTTTGAATAAAAGTTTGTTCTTAGCTACTTAATTTGGGTGTATTACCATAATAAAACCCTACTTCCTAAAAAAGAAAAAATTGTTTCCAAGTTTAAACAGATTAAGTAGTAGTGATTAACTACTTCCATGTCACGTTTATATAATTGCTTGTACAACTGCTTCAAATTCTTGTTCCTCATTCACATTGTTCTCCCTTTGCATCTGTTAATTGGTCAACAGCTTAGGCTTATTGGAGATATATACATGTGACATAGAGATCATTTTGGTTACAAACGTATTACTAAAGTTCGTGTTCTATATGACACTTTGTTGTTGAATTAAGTCGCATAGTCTAAATGATTAGCACACCTAATTAATATCACAGCTGGGGAAAAGATAACATTCTGGAAAAATCCAAATCCTTGACGCAATTGTTCATGAAAATTTCTCCTACCTTTTATTTTAAGAAAAATCGACGCAGAAAACATACAAAACTGAGCCTTATCTTAATATTGCCTCAAATATTATTCATGCCCCAGCTTCTTTTATTTCTATCCTTAATTTGTTATTAATTGTAGAAAATTAACTAATGCAGATAACTCGGCAGAATTGAGTGCTACACCAACTAGTACAGAACTAACACAAACAGATGAAGCAATTGCAGCACTAGAAAGAAACGGTGTGAGCTTCACTAACACGGCAACTAGGGGTAAGACAAAGAAAGGCAAGCCTAAGATGGCCATGAGGATCGACATTCCAAACAACACTCCAACACGAACCATCTCCGCCGTTACGTCAATGCTGTGGGAAGATTTGGTTAATAATCCGAAAAAGGAAGGCCCTGGAGAATTCATCAACAGGAAGAAGATTCAGTGTGCTGAGAAAATGATAAGAGGGGCTTTTGTGGAGCTCTACAGAGGCCTCGGCCTACTTAAAACTTACAGGTCTGCTTTTATGAGCTTGTTAGCCAAATTTGGGTTGCACAAGTACGTCGGACTTCCATTTGGTAACATAGGATCTTTTCTGAAACTAAAAATGAAGTACTTGATCGAGTCTCCACATGCGTATATCTTAGTATAAATGGTTCTTTACCGAGTTTACGGATTAAGGTTAATTGTACGCAATGAGTTTACGCATTAATCTGTCTTAGCTTGGCATTTTAACTTGACCAATGTGATCTAATCGATCGAATTTACTTCTTTTGGCAGCTCACTGAACATGGTAGCTTTTATAAAGATCCTCAAGAAATTTGACAAGGTGAGAGACTTGTACCTAGCTAACAGTTCCTGCAGTCTTATTTTAGCAAATGCCAACATATTATAGACTTGCAGTGAAGTAAACTGAAGCAATTAGTTTTCCTTTACAGGTATCGAACCAGCAGGCCTCAGCAAGTTATCTAAAAGCAGTGAAGAGATCATATTTCATCAGTTCTGATAAGGTAACTGAATTTTCGTACTTTTCGTACGTCTTAATCTATGATCAGTACGTAACTATTAGTTGGAATCCATATTTTTTTTTTTTACAATGGCGTCACTTAAGAAAATTACCTTTCTAATGGAAAACGTCGATTGTAAGCGTTTCTGATAGTGATTCTATTCTGTGTGGTTATTATATTTGGTTTGACAAGGTTGTTAAACTAATGGACGAAGTGGAAACCATATTCACAAAGCACTTCGCCAGCAATGACAAGAAAAAGGCGATGAAGTTTTTGAGACCACGACAGCAGAAGGAGTCTCACATGGTTACCTTCTTTGTTGGTATTTCATCTCTCTCCCTCAATTTTCCATTGTTTAGCTATATGCATAAAACCTTTGTAGATTAAGAGGTCGACACTTGAAATGTATGCTTTAGTTCTTTGCCTTGTTGACAGCTCCACCACTAACAAAGAAAAAATTGCAATGTGCAATATGATGGGTGCTCATTAGTCTTTGTTTGCCACTAATCACCAAAGTGGGATTTGCTCAAAGGTTTATTATTCATTGGTGACAATGGGGTCCCATGAAGCAGTATGACCAAATTGTTTCAGTTTTTCTGGGTCTGATTGTGATCACTCTTTAATAAAGTTTATTATTTTGTTAAGTTATTTCTGTCAAAGAAAATTAATAAAGGTCTTCTGTTTGGTTTATGTTGGTGCAGGTTTGTTTACAGGTTGCTTTGTATCGTTGTTTAGTGTATACGCACTGTTAGCGCACTTATCTGGGATATTCTCTCCTAGTACTGAAATGGATTACATGGAAACTGTCTACCCTGTTTTCAGGTAAATGCTCTATTTCACAGTAGCCTTTTCTGTATTCACATGTAATTATATATACAAATAGTGCTACTAGTAGTGCTTGTACAGACTGTTGAAGGGCAGTGCTTCTTCTGTAAGTGCTAAAACCGAAAGCAACTTTAGCGAAAACAGCAAGAGCTTTTTTGATTTAGAAACACACAGTGCTTCTAAGTGCTTTCCCAAACTGGATTTGTAATTTATAGAAATCTAAGATGTGCTTCTAACATAAGCACTTGCGGTACTAGCTAGCGCAATCGACCAAAAGAACGTCCCACAGAAGCACTGCCAACAGGCAGCAGGAAGGGAAATATATGTTTGTTGTGTTGTACGAGTGGAAGTTGCAGATAAGAAAGTTTCTAACCTTAACAAAGTAGCATCCAAGATTAGTAACTAGCAACACAAAGTAATGCACAAAGTCCTGAAATGTGATCCCTGTCAAATTTTTTCAGAAACAGAATTAAGATCTGATGATGATGGTAATTCAAACTAACTACGATCCTACTAACTCTAAGGATGTGAATTTTTGTGCAGTGTCTTTGCATTACTGAGCTTGCACTTGTTCATGTATGGATGCAACCTGTTCATGTGGAAGAGTACAAGAATCAATTGCAACTTCATATTTGAGTTCCAACCGAGCACTTCCTTAAAGTACCGCGACACCTTCCTAATATGCACAACTTTTATGACAGCTGTGGTTGGTGCCATGGTTTTACACCTTATATTAAGGGCTAATAACTTCTTACCAAGCCAAGTTGATGCCATTCCTGGAATTTTCCTTCTGGTTAGTGTTTATGACTTTCACCTTTACATGTATGTTAGTCAAGTAACTAGATTTTTAAAATCAGGCCTCAGAAAGAAATCAACTAAGAAAATTGAAACATTTACATAGCATGAAGCATTGTCCTAATCTTGAAAAACTGCATTTCAGTTTTCCATTGCGCTGCTGATATGCCCCTTGGACATCTTCTATCGACCTACACGCTACTGCTTCATCAGAGTAATTCGTAACATAGTCTGTTCTCCACTTTATAAGGTACATTTCCTTCCAGTTGTAGTATCCCATCAAATAATCGTGATTTATTTCAATCAATACAATAAAATTAGCATCGCCATTTAAGCTTGGTTTTTTTTTTTTTTTGTTGCATCATTTTCCTGCAGGTTTTGATGGTAGACTTTTTCATGGCTGATCAGCTAACTAGCCAGGTATAAGTTATAACCACTATGGTTACACTATCTAATTTATAATCAAGTTGTCAAGAAAAGATAAATAACTGTAACATTCCTCTTTCGTCGACCATTTAGTTTCGTTAACAAATCAGGTATTGTTTCTTTGTTTGTAGATCCCATTGCTGAGACACATGGAATCCACAGCCTGCTACTTTCTTGCTGGAAGTTTCAGAACACACCAATATGAGACTTGCAAAACTGGAAGGCTATACAGAGAGCTCGCTTATGTCATTTCATTCTTGCCATACTACTGGCGTGCAATGCAGGTACCACTACCAAAATTCATGTGCAGATTAATGCCTATTAGTACTTACTTTCTTACTAAATGAATGTAATCAAATATTTCAACCTTGCAATAGCATAGTCTTTTAGTCCACCAACTGACATCTGATCTTTCAATGCAATGAACTACAAAGTGTGCAAGACGATGGTTTGATGAGGCTGATGTCAACCATTTGGCTAACATGGGGAAGTATGTTTCGGCCATGGTGGCAGCCGGAGCCAGGATTACATATGCTAACCAGCAGAATCATCTATGGTTTTCTATAGTAGTGGTCACTTCTGTGGTGGCTACAGTCTATCAGTTATACTGGGACTTTGTCAAGGATTGGGGGCTTTTCAACCCACATTCCAAGAACCTATGGCTGAGAGATGAACTCATTCTGAAGAACAAAAGCACCTATTATTTTTCCATGGTAAGTTTTAGGTCTTTAGATTTTTCTCTAAACAACTTTATTGTAGATATCCTAGTTTTAAACCGCATTCTCAAACATATTGCTAACTGACGCAGGCCTTGAATGCCGTTCTGAGAGTTGCTTGGGTGGAGACAGTAATGGGATTTCACAATATTTCATATGTTGAGTCACGATTGGTGGACTTTCTCTTGGCTTCATTAGAGGTTATCCGGCGGGGGCATTGGAACTTTTACAGGTACTAATGTTGAAGGAGAAACGTTTTTGAGCATTATACTTGATCCTTGTGATTAAACTATACAATTTCGTAACTTGTTCTTTTATATCAAACAGGTTAGAGAATGAGCATCTGAATAATGTTGGCAAGTTCAGGGCAGTCAAGACGGTTCCCCTACCATTCCGTGATGCAGATTCTGATGGCTGAGATGAATCAGTCTTGCTTGTATAGTACAGAATCCCCAAATACTGATATGGGGAATTTAAGCCAAGACATGCAGGAGGAGGGACTACTCCACATTTTCTTACATCAATGTGCGAGATCCTGTCATTCATTCATGGCATACACAATTCGGAATATGAATTGCAAAGCGCCAAATGCAATGAAGAAAAGCCATTTCCAATGAAATGACCTTTTTTCTGATATACCTTTGGCCATTTTAGTATAGAAATGATGATGCAAGTGTACCATGTATTTTCTGAACAACAAGCAGTTCTATTGTGTATTGACTTTCAAATTTTTCGCCTCTAAAGATAACCCTCTGTGTCATCCCTGCTACCACCAAAAATGAAAATGGTAGAGTTATCTGAATCCATGTTGTTTCTCTATATATCTTACATTTCATCATAGCAAGTTGTTTCCTTGTCACAGAAAGAGAACCGTTGAGGACTTATCAATTTGATAGCAAATTGATCAACTTTGGCCATTTATTAGAAAATAGCCAAAATAGTGAAAATACTGCATGTAATATTTTCAGAATGAGGCTTTTAGACATGTAAAGAATATATGTAATATTTAGTTTATATATTCTGTACTTTTGCATAACAAGTATATAAACTTCAATGCTTGAGCGTGCTCTAGTACTTTAGGTGGAAGCTTAAATATACCTGTATCCTATACATAATGCCTTACTAATCTCTGCATAGTGCTTATATTGAGATTCAAATTAAGCAACCTATTTTTTTAATTCACTCTAAATATCATTCTTCCTTCACATAATATAATTTGTTAAACTTTTTACATGAAGACAGCATAACCTCCATCACAAACTAATACTTGATTACTGCAACTGCTAAAATTTTAGAATGGAGATCACTATCAAGACTTCTGCTGCAGAGTGAATATCCCACCTGGTTTTTTTGTGAATTGTGGTTTAAGAAAAGGAATCAACACCAACATTGGAAGACTTTTGATTTCTCAGAGATTCGGCTAGTCTCTTTGACAGATAGTATGCAGTTGATTCAATGGTGATCATCGGATTAACACCAACAGCACTAGGCAACACACTACCATCACAAACAAATAGGCCTTCGGCTTCCCAGCTCTCCCCATACTGATCAACCGCACCTTCTTTTTCATTGATTCCCATTCTACAGCTCCCCATTTGATGAGCTGAGGAATAGAGTGTCCACTTCTCTACTAATGACTGTGGCCCTTCTTCTGCAGAAACTTTGTCCAAAAACTCCTCTAGTCCCTCCTTATCAATCCCTTCACATTTGAGTCTCAGTCCATCGCTGCGGTGAGTGCCAACTTCAACTGCTCCTGCTGCTATCAGAATCCTAAGCGCCTGCCTCAAACCAGCCTTCATGTTCTCTTTGTCTGATGCATCAAGCTCATAGCTAGCTCTTCCTTCTGTCCTAATAACCCCGGAACCTTTATCCCGGATTATTGTGATCAAATGGGCAGTTCTTGAAAATCTCAGCATCCTTTTCTTCATGTCTAGTCCAGACTCCCAAGGGCACAAAGCAGCAAATGATCCAGGCCCTAATGCAGGAGTTTCTATGATGGCCCTTGGCCTAGAGTCTTCTGAAACGACCTCATGGACCGATGTGATAATTCCACCCTCGTAGCTTTTACCCTTGAATTCTGAATTAATCGAGTCAGGGAAGTATCCCCAAGCCATTAGAACAGGGTGAAGATGAAGATTTCGACCAATGTGCCGATTCTTTAGTCCACTAGAGATCATCAAGGGAGGTGTCAAAAGAGCCCCACATGCTGAAATTGTTACTTTTGCCTCGATTTCCAATCTCTTTGTTATGTTGTTACTTAAACTTTTTGCCACTACTCCCAAGCATTTCTTCTTCCTCATACTTCCACTCTTGTAGCTTTTAGCCAATACAAATCTCTCGGCTTTGCAACCAGATAAGATCACTGCACCATGATCCACTGCATCCACCAACCATGTAGTATCAGTCCCCTTTTTCTCTCCTTTCTTACAACCATAACCGCAGGATCCACAATAATGCTTCTCAGAAGAATTGCGAGGGGTAAAATGAACATCAAGGCCTAAATTCTCACATCCTTTTCGTAGCACTTGATTTTGGAACCCCTCCTCTACACAACTCTCTGTAACCCCGATTCTCTCCCGCACAGCATTCATTGCAGAAACGTATTCGCCTCCCCCGAAGAAGGCAATCTTTTGATCCTTGGCCCATTCCTGAAGCAAAGAATCTGGTGGTCTAATGCAGGCTGACCAGTTAACAGCAGAGCCACCACCGACTGTTGATCCAGCCTGCAGCATTACTTTCCCATCAAAAGTTGCAAGAATGCCTCCTGATTCGTACAGTTGATCCTGTGATGGTCCTTCCAGAGAGGAATAATCCGATGCGGTGAAGTAGTTCCCTTTCTCAAGAACAATGACTTTCTGGCCTGAACTTGCTAAGACAGCAGCTGCAACACCTCCTCCACAGCCAGAGCCAACAATTACAACATCACATTTGATCTTGTAGAGGTTGTTCTTGGAGTCATGTGTGACTTCGAGGCCTTTGTCAGCAAGGGAATCCAGAAGGCTAGTGTCAGTTTGGTACATGGTTTCTATGATTCCCTTGTGAAGAGGCCTCTCTTCTGGGACTCTTTCGGGGTTCGCAGCCGGTTCTACTTCATATCCAATGGCTTTCCATGCTGGGTTTTCAGCATTTTCATCAACCTGTGAAAAGGAAAACGATTCAACGCTTTAAACTCTTGATTGCTTGCAGCCTACGTACCATACATCATGCATGGGATGAATGTTCATGAAATTAAGGACTTAATGCCCACATCTACACGAAATAATTAAGGAACTATTATCATGATGCATGTTCGATCAATTAGCATCGATATTCTAGCTGTCGCACATTCACACATGTAGTGTAACATGGATCTATTGAACACCATGGTCAACTTCTATCATGCTTTGTGCTTGGCCTAAATTATATAGTTTAGGTCTAACGACCACTTTTTGTCTACGGATCCTTTCCTCATGGCTCTCTCATCATATTGTTTCATGAAGATATATGGGTCGTTCAATCTTAATTTGATGATCACATGTGTTCATCTTAAAAAGAAATGTTAGTGGAAATCTCTTTTTAGTACAAATGTTTTTCGGGTTCTAAGATTATTCGTTCTTATATATAAGGGGAATTTGATGTTACACCCAAAATCATAGACTCATTTTAAATTACACCCACATGTTATACTCTTTTGAAATACACCCAACTTATTAATTAAGTTCATTTAGTAAAAATATTAATATTGTTTATCTAAACGATAGAACTTGTTGTTGAATGAAATTGCTGAAATGCCACCAACTGAACCATTGCAATTAACAAGCTGTTTGGCCGACTCATTAAACATAATTACCCGGCAGCTGAAAACCCGGTTCCACAGACTACGCCTAAACCCTAAACCCTAGTCTAAACCCTAATCCCTAAACCCTAGCACTACCAGAATAGGCACTTTAGCCGACGAAAAATTTTCGTCGGCCTGTTAAAAAAATTCGTCGGCTAAGACCTTAGCCGACGAGCCTTCGTCGGCTATAGTGTCGTCGGGAAAAGGTCGTCTGTAATGACTTTAGCCGACGAAATTTTTTTTTTCGTCGGCTATAGTCCCATTTTAGCCGACGAGATATTTTTCGTCGGCTATAGTCACAGACTTTAGCCGACGAAATATTCGTCTGCTAAAATGCGTAATAAATAATTAAAAATAACTATAGCCGACGAAATATAAAATATTTAGTCGGCTAAACCTTATAAAAAAAATTAAAAAAATAACTATAGCCGACGAAATATTAGGTTATTCGTCGGCTAAACCTTATTAAAAAATTAAAAAATAACTATAGCCGACGAAATATTAGGTTATTCGTCGGCTAAACCTTATAAAAAAATTTAAAAATAACTATAGCCGACGAAATATTAGGTTATTTCGTCGGCTAAACCTTATTAAAAAAATTTAAAAATACTATAGCCGACGAATATTGTGTTTGAATATCGTCGGCTAAAGTTTCTGGGTTTTGAAAAAAAAAACTGCAGAAACATTTTTTGGCGGAGGTTGGTCATGTGAGCCACCCAAATGCAAATGGCGGAGGTTGGTCATGTGAGCCACCGAAACCGGCAACACGCCGGTGAGGTTGTTGTTGTAGAAGTCGAGAACACGGAGGTTAGTGAGGTTGAAGAGCTCCGGCGGGAACGTGCGGTTGAAGACGTTGTTGGAGAGGTTGAGGAGGCGGAGAGGAGGGCGCGGTAGGTGGCCATTGGGCGCGTGGGGGTGGACAGTAGACGGTGTGGTGAGGAGAGAGAGTGGCGGAGGTGGAGGAGGAGAAGGAGGAGGAAGAGGAGGAAGAGGAGGAGGGGACACAATATGTCTAGTGTTGGGTTTATTTGTGGTGGTTGTGTGGAGGAGGAGGAGGAGGAGGAAGAGGAAGAGGAAGAGGAGGAGGGCCGCAATATGTCTAGTGTTGGGTTTATTTGCGGCTATATAAAGAACTTTAGCCGACGAAATTCTTTATTTTCGTCGGCTAAACTCTTTGGTTGACCGCCAAAAAATTTTGGTTGAAAATTTTGAAAATTTTTCGACTTTAGCCGACGAATTTTCATAATTTCGTCGGCTAAAGTCCTTTGAAAATTTTGGTTGCCCGCCAAAAAAATTTGCTTGAAAATTTCGAAAAATTTTCGACTTTAGCCGACGAATACGTTAGGGTATTCGTCGGCTATAGTATGTAATTAAAAAATTAAAAAATAACTATAGCCGACGAAATATTAGGTTATTCGTCGGCAAAAACAATCTTAGCCGACGACTTTTCATATATTTTCGTCGGCTAAAGTCTATAAATTCACGAAAACACTCATATCTCCCCCTATATTACGTAGTTTGGTCAAATCTTCCACACGAAAAACTCTCACGTAGATGAGACGCAACCACCTATATAAAAATTTTGAAACATTTACCTTTCGACGATAGGGCTCCCCATAAGAAATAATAACGGTAAATAGGGTTGACCGCTACTATCGGCTCCGAGACTTTACCCGATTTATGTGATTTTTGAACCATAGCCGTATTTCACCATTCTGAACACATCTTATTTCACGATATTTTTAATAATTTTGCTTCCTATGTAGAGTTGGTTCACAAAGTTGTATAACCGACTAAACAAGTTATACAACATTAGTAGACACGTTGTGATTCCGATGACTAAAATTCACAAACCAAAATTCGACCATCAGATATGATCATTATGAAGAAATACGTCAACTGGATCCGACAACGTTAAGGGCTCAATCGAAACGGTCAACCATAATCCATCGTCACTTATCACACGAAAACGCTCAGGTCAGTCCGCTATATTACGTAGTTTGGTCAAACCTTCCACATAAAAAACTCTTACGTAGATGAGACGCAACTGCCCATATAAAAATTTTGAGACATTTACCTTCCGACGATAGGGCTCCCCATAAACCCGAATAACGGTAAATAGTAGACACGTTGTGATTCCGATGACTAAAATTCACAAACCAAAATTCAACCGTCAGATATGATCATTATGACGAAATATGTCTATGGTAAAAAATTCAACTGGATCCGACAACGTTAAGGGCTCGATCGAAACGGTCAACTATAATCAAAAATAAGAAAACTGTATTTTGAAGCCCTAAACAGACTCGGATGGCCAAAAAAGCCTATAGGTCATGGCATAGCGATGAGTTTGACTCGTAGGGCCGTTACGCTTCCGGAAAGGTATCACAATAGTCAATCGGACACCAAAAACCAAATCTGCAGCATAGTGAATAATAAGGGTAAGTCAACTATCGGCACCGAGACTTTACCGGAATACCGTCATTTTTCAATTGTAGACGTATTTCACCATTCTGGTCATATTTTATTTCACGACTTTTTTGCATTTAAAGGTTCTACATATAATTTTTTTTTCCAGATGAGTTGTTGTCCAAATCTGTAAATATAAAACACTTTAGCCGACGAAATTATATTTTTCGTCGGCTAAACTTTTAAAAATTTCGTCGGCTAAACTCTTAAAATTTCGTCGGCTAAACTTTTGAAAATTTCGTCGGCTAAAGTTCACAGACTATAGGCGACGAAAAAAATTATTCAGTCGACGAAATATTAATTTCGTCGGCTAAAGTCCACTTTAGCCGACGAAAATTTTTAATTAGCCGACGAAGGACAATTTCGTCGGCTAAATCCCACTTTAGCCGACGAAAAAAAAATTCGTCGGCCTGGTTTTTTTTTCTTCGTCGGCTAAAGCCTTTCTTCTGGTAGTGTAGTCTAAACCCTAATCCCTAAACCCTAAACCCTAGTCTAAACCCTAATCCCTAAACCCTAAACCCTAATCCCTAAACCCTAAACCACAAACCCTAAACCCTAAACACTAGTCTAAACCCTAAACTCTAATCCTAAACCCTAAAGTCTAGTCTAAACCCTAACCCTATTTAAAATAGAAGAAAGTCAAGAGCCACATTTAGGAAATGTCTTCTCATTCAATCAGAAGAGAAAAATCTTCTCAAGAAAAAACAAAAAAAACGGAAGGGCAAAAGAATCAAGGAAAAGAGGGATACAAATTCTAAAAATAAAAATAAAACATATAAGGCATGTTCAATAATAGGGTTGGGTGTAAATTAAAATAAAATATAAGCATGGGTTTATTTTAAAAGGGGTTTGGTTTTTTAAGTTTTTGTCTAATTTTCTTTATATATAAAGATGGGATTTAAAGATGGGATGGTGTGGTGTGCCCGCCCTTAGCTTTCTACTAATAATTGATTTAATCCAATATCTCCAAGTCTAATTAAAAGAGTCTTAATCTATCAAATATCTAAATGTGTGGTTTAAATGCCTAAGTAATGACCGAATCAGTTTTTGGGCTTCAACAGCAGTACGTGGGGATGATGATGATGTTTCAACCACTATTAATTTCAAATCTCTTCATTTTGATGGCTCATTGGCTCAATTGACTAATTGATAACTAATCACAAACCCTAATTTTCTTTTATAATTGGAATTGAGACCAACGTATCAAAGATGTAAGGGGTTATCCATCAATTATATATTCCTCTTAAATATGAGAGGTCGATCTGTGTCTTGAACTCAAGAGTTATATATTTTTTTATCCAAGTCATACTATTTTCTTAAAGACTTTTAGCTTAAAAACTAATTCGTGTTGTGTGTTATTATAAACACACAAAGATCATGTCCACCAGATTCAAACCTAGGTACGTTATACAGTTAGGCTCTTACCAATACGTGCTATTTCGTAACCCCAAAGGTTTTTACTAGCTACCTAATCACTTTAGTCGTAGTCGAGTTACACATTTTGTTAATTTGTCTGACTACAAACTACAAAGTTAATTTGTCATTTTTCTCTCAGCTATCCCTCCATATAATAAGGCTGAGTGAGGTTTGGGAATCCGATCATAACGACAACCCGGCCATAACTATATAGGACCAAACCTAATAATGAGTGACATGCATGACAACGATCAAACTAAGTAGGGTTTACGGTTTGGATCCGGCTTCTCTGCTATAAAAGCAGTTTGCTTGGATCTGCTTGGAGCTGTCACGTCATCAAAACATATCTTGAAGGTCAATAATAAAAGGCTTCAAAATACAAAGTTAGGCAAACTCAGAAGATTATTATCTTCTATCTTCCCAGAGTTTCAACTGATCAACTGAACTTAAACCCAGAGCTTCACATGATAGCCTAGCCTAACATTTATCCCTTTAGGGTCAGTAAATGAAATCATTTGGATCTAGAGACTCATCTCCCTTAATCAAAACGAATCAAACTCCAGAAACACATATACAATGACCCATATGATAGCCTTAGATTGAGGAAACTTCACCCATAAACCAAAACTCTTCAGATGAATCATGAATCTGGAAGCAAACCCGTATGACCCATGCCTTAGCTTGAGGATGTTTTCACCCAGAATAATGCTAATAGCATAAAAACATAAACAAAATTTTTCATTAACTCTTTTTTATAGAGACACCAATTTGATTGGGTTGGTTGATTCACATATTAAGTTAAGATTCGGGAGAAGATGAAAAACACGATAGGATGAGAGGGAGAGAGTGATCCAGTGCTTCACATGAGGGTTTCTAATTTTGGAAGTCTTGATTTCAACCTTTGGATAGTATAAAAGCAATGTATCACTCTCTTGTTGAAACCCAAGCAAATCCAAGCACTTCTTTTTCCAAACAGAGAAAAGCCATGTCCTTAATTACGGTTTACAGTTAGCTAGGTACAAATTCTATAGTTCTACATCATCTTGATCTGTCGGTTGTATCAATTTTTGTCGTTAGAATATGTAAAAGTAGAAGGGAAAGAGATAGAAATGGGTACCCGGGAGAAGAAAATGAAGACGCAAAGGATCTTGATGTAAAGAAAAGCAAGCCTAATCGGGGTGAGAAACCAGTGCCTGAACCACCACTGCAGAACTCTCTCTCTCGCCTCTAATGGCAGACATGAGAAGTTGTAAACGAAGGGCCATTTGTCACCCAAGCAAAGAGAACCACAGAGCAGTAGACTGCCCAGCCTAGTGCTTAGGATCCATAAAACCACTCTAACCAGAATTATGGCTTCTATAAAAGCCCTCTTCACCAATAACTCTGCAACCTGTTCATGAAATTAATCCAAACCAAATACACAATTAAAGAAAAGCCAACTTTCTGTAGGTAATTAAATAGAAAAAAAAAACTCTATCTTCTCTTTTATTTTCGATGCATACATTTTTACTAAGAGAAATTTTATTCACACGCTCTTATATACTTAATACACATCTCTTTTATTTTTTTTCTAAATTTTTTCCTCAAACTTCCTCTTATGCCTTCTTCATGTTATTTAATGCACATCCATTTCAGTTTTAATTCATCATTATTTTTGCTTTTGCCAAACCGATTCTAAGTAAGTTGATGTTCTAAATCTATCACTCTATTTTCTCACCACTATAATCAATACTACTAATTCTTCAACTAAAATCAAATCAAAATTGTAAGAAAATCGAATTGGAGACAAAGTGAACGAAGATTTTCTTTTATCTTCTTTATTTTCTCATTCAAACAACCTCCAAGATTTTCAATCAATCAAAATACTACGGAAGTTTGACATCACAAGGAAGTTTGCAAACTGCATATTTCTAAAAGTCGTAAATATGTATACAAATTCAAAAGTTTAGCATTCACTACCAAAAATAAAGCTTTAGGCGACGAAACAAAAAAAACGGGCGACGATTTTTTTTTTCATCGCCTAAGAGGGAACTTAGGCGACGATTTTTTTTCGTCACCTAAAGAAAAAAATCGTCGCCTAAGGTTCCACTTTAAGCGACGAAATCAAAAATCGTTGCCTAAGAATAAATTTCGTCGCCTAATATAGAAACTAGGGCGACGAATAAATATTTTGTCGCCTAAGATATTTATATCGTCGCCTAAGTTTTTATTCTTCGGCGACAACTATATTTTGTCGTCGCCTTAGTGTTTTTAATCCTTAGGCGACGAAACTCAAATATTTCGTCGCCCAAGATTTTTTAATCCTTAGGCGACGGAACTCAAATATTTCGTCGCCCAAGATTTTTTTTAATCCTTAGACGACGAAACTCAAATATTTCGTCGCCCAAGATTTTTTAATTCTTAGGCGACGAAACTCAAATATTTCGTCGCCCAAGATTTTTTTTAAATATTTCGTCGCCCAAGATTCTTCTATATATTGCGAGGCCGGGATAGAAGAATGAGAACTTTGAAAATTTGAAATATAAATTTCTCTAGTTCTTCAAATCGTTCAGTGTTGTGGAAATCTGTCCATACATAGTTTGTGGAGCTACTCTCAGGTACGTACATGTGCATATATATATATTGATTTTCAGTTTTATTTGAGTTGAATTAATGATATATATATATATGCATAGAGTTTGTTCCAAGCTGAGTAAGGGGCCGTTCTGTCATAGATACGGTTCACAGGTTTGTTTAACTGGATCTCAAGATCACAAACTGACCACTCTTCTCGGTGAAGGGGTCGATAGGGGTTCGCCTCCGTGATCACAAACGAGTCCTGCCTGGTTCCTGTAGGGGGTTCGCCCTCCGTGACATTGACATTTACCTTCTGAAACCACGGAATCTGCTCGAACTGAATTTGTTACTTCAACCAATCAAATTTATAAAAATAAAAATAGAGGGGACAATTTTTTTTTTAAGAAGCAGTTTGTTAAATGGATGGATAAATTAGTTGTCTAGCTTGATATTGATTTAATGTGGGGGTGAAAGTTTTTGTTCCTTTGTATTTCTTTCTTTCTGTTTATTGATTTTTTTTTCATTATTATCAAAAGGGGTAAAATTGTATTAAAAATATATCCAAAAATTAGGTGTGTATTAAGAAATTTGGTATGTGTGAATAAAATTTCTCTTTTACTAACATTCACTAAAGTCTTATTATATAAAAATAATAATAACATAAACTAAAGTTTACAATATATATTAGACCAAAATAAATATGTCCAAAATTTTTTGCAACATATTACTTTTTTGGCAAAAAATGACAAATGGTCACTGACTTCTGATCCATTAATCACTTTACTCAATCACATTTCAAAAATATCACTTAACTCACTCATTTTTGATTCCGTCTCACTTAACTCACTGCCGTTAAACGTACCGTTAGAAACCTTTAAAATTGAAGGTATATTTGTCTAACCACATAAAATGCATTTCTAACTTTTTTTATTTTATTTCTAATTAAAGTTATTAAATCATTTCCCTTTTTATTTTGAAAAAAATTTATTTGTAGTTATTTTTTTCGCGATACATTATTAACTTAGAAATGCACATTTTTCTTATTTGAAAGTTATTAAATTATTTTCAACTTTAACAAACAAAAAAATCTGGAATATCTAATACAAAACAAATGTTTTAGAATTAAAATCTGATGAGAATAAAACAATTTTTATTTTTTCCTAAAAGAAAAAAAACTAATTGGAATTTCATTTTTGTGTTTAGACAAATATACCCTCGATGTTAACGTTTCCTAACGATAGGTCTAACGGCAATAAGTTAAGTGAGAGACGGAATCAAAAGTAAGTGATGAGTTAAGTGATATTTTTAAAATGTGAGTGAGTAAAATGATTAATGAGTCAAAAGTCAGTGATCATTTGTGATATTTTGTCTATTTTTTTAGTGTACACGTACGTACATATGAAAATAATGAACATTTACAAAAATTCATATAATTTCTATTTTGACGAAAAATACAAACGTCTAGCTAGTTGAAAATATTTTGTTAACAACTTAAGAAATAAGTAAATAACACAAATTCTCACTCTATTCCCTAATATGACTTTGTGTCTCCAAGGACTTTATAGCCATACATTGTACATAATAATATAGAGATCATGCATGCTGTTGTTTTAGAATCTGACTTGGTTTTTGTTTCTAGAATCCTACCTGTTCCTTGGCAGAAAATAAAGTTTGAGTGCATGATAATATATATATATAGGGCCCTTCCAATAAGGGATCTCTATTTTAAGCCATTTATAAGGATATGAAATTACACCAACTTCCCGATTATAATTTTACATCTCCACCATTCATATCTTAGGTCTATATGAGTAGATCACCTCTACAAAATTTCATATGATTTGGTGATCGTTAAGGCTTTCAAAAGTTCAATTTAGTTTTAATGACCTTCAACGGTTTTAGTTTGACATAAGCTGGACCGTTCAAGATCATTAAAACTAAATCAAACTTTTGAAAGCCTTAACGATCACCAAATCATATGAAATTTTGTAGAGGTGATCTACTTATATAGACCTAAGATATGAACGGTGGAGATGTAAAAATTCAATTGAGAATTGGTATAATGTCCTATCCCTAAAAAGTGACCAAAAATATGAATCTCTCAATGAAAATGGGCTATATATATATATATATATATATATATATATATATATATATATATTTATGTACAACTAATCCGGCCACTTGCTGATTATTGTCATCTCATGAATTGGAAATAAGACAACTTTAAATTAGAGAAGAACGTACTTGATGCTTAATTGATTAGTCGCACTGAGCTGGAAATCCAGAAATACGAGAGAAGGTTGTCTTACCTCATCTGGGATTCCAGATTCAGCTCCAGAAGCCTGGTAGAAGGACTGCACAGCCTTATTTCCAGATAGCTCCTCATTCTTCCCTTCATAATAACTAGCATGATCCTCCAATGGCAAAGGAGGTAACAGAGCCTCGCAGACGCTTGCCAAAGCCTCCATCTCACCTGATGATAACCTATGTTTGTATACCCTTCCATCTTCACCTCCTCCTCTGCTACCTCCCCTCAACAATGGATGACACTCCTCTCTCATCTCTATCTCTCTCTCTCTCTCTCTCTGAATACCTATACTTTGAGTTGTGGTTATATTTTTTCTTGTAGACTTATATAGAAAATAATATAGAGATCGCCATGCGAGTGATGATATAGGCACATGTCTACATACGTGCCACAACTGAAAACCATAATCAGATTTGCCCCCACCTAAAATTAGAGATTAGTTTGGGAGGTATTTAAATTGTATTATTGTATCCACTTGGATGACGAGCACAACCACTTCTCATATTTATGGATCAACAAGAGACTTGCGAACAAATTTGTTATATTCATATTTATGGATTACGAAAAGACTTGCTGACAAGACCGGCGGAGTATGATCGATCAATCAAGGCCTCCAGGACTAGAATTGGTGCTACTTCATTGCACTGACAGAGTGCGTTGAGCTTTCAGTTAAGAATTAAGAAGAAGACATGTTTGATTTGTCAAAAGTATTTATCTACGAATGGAAAATGATCATTTCATACTAATTTAAGTCTCTCTCATTACCCAATTTAATGATAATAAGCTTTATGGAATCGTTCACTTTAAGTGTTTTGAATGTTATTTCATACAAATAAGTTTTTTTTTAGTACTTTATATATCTTTTAAACTTTTTTATGCTCACCTCTTAAATATTCTTAAAGGAGAAAATGGAAGAGATTGGAAAACTTGACCAGACGCATAAATTAGTTTTCTTAAGATGGAGCATAATTTTAGTTAAGTCTTTCATTATTGAGGAGGAGTTGAAAACTGAGACGCATCCCCAAGAGGACAAGGTATGTAGCCCTACGTATTGTCTCTAGTGGAAGATGTTGCTAATTTATATTTATATTTACTATATACTAAAGTTTGGTCGACTGTTCATATGCTTATGAACAGTGATTTTGTGTATTGTAAGTAACTGTTCACAAGAAAAGATGTGGTTTATTGTTCCCAAGCAATAAACAGTGACTTTGTGAATAGACTTTGTGCCCTTCTCTTGGACGGAAAATAGAAAAATCAAGAAAAAACGGATAAAGAGTTCGCCCAAAAAAATGATCTTGGGCGGAGAAATCTTAGGTTGGTCGACTATTCATAAGCCTGTGAACAGTGCAAAACACTATTCATAAGCCTATGAAAAAAATTATGATCTCCTAGCGGACTCCGCGGGGTTAACTGTTCACAAGAAAGTGAACAGTGATTTTGTGTGTTGTAAATAACTGTTCACAAGCAAGTGAACAGTGATTTTGTGTGTTGTAAGTGACTGTTCACAAGAAAGGATATGGTTCACTGTTCAGAAGCAATGAACAGTGATTTTGTAGAAATGAGGCCCGCGCTTTGCTGCGGGAGTTTGAGAGAGAGTTCGTCCAAAAAAAATTAAAAGAGAGTCCACACCCTTCTGTGATCTGCCAGCGGACTCCACACCCTTCTTTGGGGCGGAAATATAGAAAAATCTAAAGAGTGATAAAGAGTTTGTCCAAAAAAAAATGATCTCGCTCAAAAGATAGAAAAATCTAGAGAGATAGAGAGAGTTCGTCCAAAAAAAAAATTAAGAGACAGTGATCTCCAAGTGGACTCCGGGCCCTTCTTTTGGGCGGAGAAATAGAAAAATCTAGAGAGTGATAGAGAGTTCGTCAAAAAAAAAGTGATCTCCAAGCGGAGTCCGCGCCCTTCTCTTGGGCGGAGAAATAAAGAGTTCATCCAAAAAGAATGGTGATCTCCAAGTGATGATCGACTGTTCATAAGCCTATGAACAATGTTTTCATCTCTCTAGATTCTTCTCTCTTAATCCCTCTCGCCGCTTTGTATATCTCTCTCGATGTCATTCAGCAACTTTCATCTTTCTTCCTCTCTCGACACCGCCGAATCATCTCTATCAAGAGATTCAGCTAGATCTCAAGCTCTTCTTCCCTCTCTTTCGTTGCTTCCTTCATCTCTTGCTCGGCACCTCTGGAAGAACCTGGACTCCTCATCTCTCTCTTATCCTTCTCCTCTCTCTATTTCCTCTATTTTGGTCAGACTGAAAGAGAGAGGGAGATCAGACTGAAAGAGAGAGTTTGGGTGCCAGATCAGAGAAAGAGGGATAACAGAGGTCGTGCGCGCATACTCTTGCAGAAATAGAGAGAGGAGAGAGTTTGTCCAAAAAAAAAAGTATTGATCTCGCCCAAGAGATAGAAAAATCTAGAGAGATTGAGAGAGATTTTGTCTTAAAAAAATAGTGATCTCTTGGGCGGAGAAATAGAAACATCTAGAGAGACTGATAGAGAGTTCGCCCTAAAAAAAATAATAGTGATATCGCCCAAGAGATAGAAAAATCTAGAGAGAATGAGAGAGAGTTCGTCTAAAAAAAAAACAGACTCCGCCCCATTCTCTTGGGCAGAGAAATAGAAAAATCTAGAGAGATTGAGAAATAGTTCTTCCAAAAAAAAATAGTAATCTCGCCCAAGAGATAGAAAAATCTAGAGAGATTGAGAGAGAGTTTGTCCCAAAAAAAAAAAGTTATCTCTCAGCGGACTCTGCACCTTTCTGTTGGGCGGAGAAATAAAAAAATCCAAAACAAAAAAAAATTTAAGAGAGGGTGATCTGCCAGCGGACTCCGCGCCCTTATCTTGGGCAAAGATAGAGAGATTGTCCAAAAAAAACCGGACTCCGCGCCTATCTCTTGGGCGGACAAATAGAAAAATTTAGAGAGACTGAGAAAGAGTTCGTAGAAAAAAAAAACAGAGACAGTGATCTCCCAGCGGACTCCGCACCCATCTCTTGGACGGACAAATAGAAAAATCTAGAGAGACTGAGAAAAATAAAAATTAAGAGACAGTGATCTCGCAGGTGGACTTCGCGTCCTTCTCTTGGGCGCAAAATAGAAAAATCTAGAAAGAGTGATAGAGAGTTCGTCCAAAAAAAATGGTTATCTCCCAGCAGACTCCGTGCCCAGAGAGAGTTCGTGCAACAACAAAAAATAGTGATCTCGCCCAAGAGATAGAAAAATCTAGAGAGATTGAGAGAGTTCGTCTGAAAAAGTGATATGCCAGCGGACTCCACGCAAAAAAAAAAAGTGATCTGCCAGCGAACTCCGCACCCAGAGAGAGTTCGTTCAACAAAAAAAAGATAATGATTTTCCAGCGGACTCGCGCCCTTCTCGTGGGTGGAGAAATAGAAAAATCTAAAAAAACGGAGAGAGTGTTTGTCAAAAAAAAAATAGTGATCTCGCTCAGGAAATAGAAAAATCTAGAGAGATTAAGAGAGAGTTCGTCGAAAAAAATAAAAAATAAGAGTGAATTATCTCCCAGCGGACTCCGCGCCATTCTCTTGGCGGAGAAATAACAAAATCGAGAGAGACAGAGAGAGAGTTCGTCAAAAAAAAAAGTGATCTCCCAGAGGACTCCGCTCGCTTCCCTTGGCCGGAGAAATCTTAGGCAGTAGAGAAAGCGAGAAAAATCTAGAGAGATTGAGAGAGAGTTCGTCCAAAAAAAAAGGGTGATCTCCTAGCGGACTCTGCGCCCTCTACTGACATATCGCTTTTCTTTCTTTTGGACGAACTCTCTCTCTTCGCCAAAAGAAGGGTGCGGAGTCCGCCCGCGGAAAAAAAAAAAGATCCTCCAGCGGACTTCGCGCCCATCTCTAGGAACGAAGATGACAGAACCGTCATTTTACTGTCATTAGTGAACAGTAACTGTCCCTGACGGAAAATAGTATATGTTAAACTAGAAATTAGGCATGCGCTTTGCTCCCGGTGTGAATTTACAGTTTATATACAAAATGCAATTTAGAACAAAAGATTATTGTACATAGTGTATTAAGTAAATTTTATAATTGTTGAAAACATGAGTATTAGGTAGCTAAGCTAATGGAACAGGTTGCAAAAGATAGATCGCCATACTTATTGTATAGAAATTTGCTTGTTTCAGCTCATGTTATATTGCAACCTAAAAAGAAAAAATAGAGTTCGTCCAAAAAAAAATAGTGATCTCCCAGCAGACTCCGCGCCCTTCCCTTGGGCGGAGAGATAGAAAAATGTAGAGAGACTGAGAGAGAGTTCGTAAAAAAAAAGTTATCTCGCCCAAAAGATAGAAAAATCTAGAGAGACTGAGAGAGGGTTCGTCCGAAAAAAAATAAAAAATAAAAAAACAATTAAGAAAGAGTGATCTCCAAGCGGACTCCGCGCCCTTCTCCTGAGCGGAGAAATAGAAAAAAAAAATAGTGATCTCCCGGCGGACTCTGCGCCCTTCCCTTGGGCGGAGAAATAGAAAAATCTAAAGAGACTGAGAGAGGGTTCGTCCGAAAAAAAATTAAAAAATTAAAAATAGATTAAGAGAGAGTGAACTCCAAGTGGACTCCGCGCCCTTCTCTTGGGTGGAGAAATAGAAAAAAAATAGTGATTTCGCCCAAGAGATAGAAAAATCTAGAGAGATGGAGAGAGAGTTCGTCCAAAAAAAAATTAAATTGATCCCACAGCGGACTCCGCGCTCATCTCTGGGAAGGAAGAGGACAGAACCGTCATTTTACTGTCATTAGTGAACAGTAACTGCTCCTGACGGAAAATAGTATATGTTAAAATTAAATTAAATTAAAAACTTAATGTATGGCGCGGGTATCTTCCTAGTATATACTATTTGTTGGTTAACTATTTATATGGTTAGCTATTTATAAGCAATATTCACATGTGAATAGTGTGATGACGGTTTTGCCCCTATTTTTTATTTGTAGTTCTATATTTCCCCTCACCTGTTTCTCTAGATATTTCTTTTTTTCTCATCGGCCATATCGTTTTTTCTTTCTTCGTATTACACGTACTCGAGTGTTCCAGAGGTTTTAGAAGATGAGGAGAAAAGATATTCAGGTTTTTTTTAAATGAGAGAGCAAACACAATATAGAGGAAGAAAAGAAGGCATATTGTTTGGGAGCTCCAATTCGTTTCAATAGTGATTTGTGCTCTGTTTCTCTATCATTGTTGCACTGTTGAGCATATGTTTTAGGGTAATATGAGTTCTTTTTTATCCTCAAGTGTTATTGAAGTTCATTTACTTGACTCTTGAGGAAGCTGCTGGTGGCATTTCTATAGAAAAATTTTAGGTCTACCTGTTCTCTGCAATACTTGATATGTTGATACAGTAGTTTTTTATCTATGTCTCCATATTCCCTAAAATGGTTGATGTGTTATTACAATAGTTTTGTATAGTTTTATGAAATGCAGTAACATAAACACAACTAATTTTAGAGGAAGAAAACTATGTCTTATTTTATCATCTTGGTTAAGAATAAGTCATTTCATTTACATCTGTCATAATCGTAAATTATTAACAATGCATAAAAAACACCCGTGGCAAGCCACGGGTACTATTGCTAGTATATTTACTATATTATTATGCAACCTGGTGTGGTCTTACTGTTCCTAATAACAGTATTAGGCATGGGTGTTGGACCTGAATTTCTTGCCCTTTCTCTCGTCGTTTCCTAAATGTTCGAGAGTGATCTCTCTTCTTCTTCTTCTTCTTCTTCTTCTTCTTCTTCTTCTTCTTCTTCTTCTTCTTCTGTTCTCTGGTGTTCTCTCTCTCCCTTTTGTTTTGCCCTTTCTCTCTCCAGAAGAATCGAGATCCATCTCGAGACCTTTTCCTTTTCCCCTCTCTTATCCTTCTGCTCTATATGTCTGGCCTTTCGTTTGGCCAATATATAAATATATATATATATATACAGCTTTTCTCAGCTACAAACGTCTGCACCAATTGTTTTGGTGTGAATTTTTATTTTTGCACCACTTTTTAATCAAATTTCCTCATCTCCACCTATTAGTATCTAGATAATATTGTGTAGATCATCTCTGCAAAATTTCATCCAATTTGGTAATCGTTAAGGCCCTCAAACTCGAAAAACAAATGGACAGACTGAATTCTGTCAAACATGAATAGTTCATGTTTATAACAGAAAGACGCAAATCTGAAGGTATTAACGATTACTAAATTGGCTGAAATTTTGTAGAGATGATCTGGTGCGGACGTTTGTAGCCAAGTATATATATATATTCACTCACACCATGACGTGGAGTTCACATCCAATTGATAAAATAAACTTTTTAATCTAAATCACTCTTTCAAATCATATTTTGGTTCACTTCCGTAAATTAGATTCAGTGTTACCCAATGAGGTTGGTCTAGTATGTACACACCAAGATGGTCTCTAGGCGTCAATCAATCCTTCATTGTAGTTGGTTTGCTTGTGGTTGTGTTACATAAAAAGTTGTTCGACATACGACGGAAAAGATATAGATATGAGAATCTTCCGTTATTTAGAATTGTTTGTGTTTTTAGTTTTAAATCACATATTTAAATGTCTTAACGATTATCAATTTGGCTGAAAATTTGTAGAAATGATCTACTCATATATACCTACAATATAAACGGTTAAAATAAGAAAATATGATATAAAAGTGGTCAATTAAGAAAATTCGTACCTTTTGAATAAATAAATATATTTGGACATGGTATATATACATATACATGTTTTCTTGGTTAAGGAGATTTTTATTTATTCTTATGGTGCGGATTTTCACTTTTGACTCACTTTTCAATCGAATTTTCACATCTCCACCATCTAGTCTTTAGATACTAATGTATAGATCACCTCTGCAAAATTTCAGCCAGTTTGGTTATCATTAAAGCACTTAAAACTGTGTTATAAACATGAACGGTTCAAGTTCGACATAATTATGTTTATCCATTGGTTTAATCGAATTTCAGTGCCTTAATGATAACTAAATTGACTAAAATTTTGCAAAGGTGATCTATACATTAGTATCTAAAAACTAGACAGTGGAGATATGAAAATTTGATTAAAAAGTGAGTCTAAAGTGAAAATCTGCACTGTAAAAATAAATAAAGATCTCCTTAACCAAAAAAGCATATATGGTAAGGAATAAATTTATTACTTTTATTTTTTCTTCTCGAAGGAGGTATGGAAGGTAGGCCATATTGTTCACAAAAATTTCCTAATTCGTATTTAGCTGTTTTCTTATCTGATTTCATCTGAGCATTTAATTTCATATCTATACACATTCTTAATCCTTCTTTTTGGATTATGTTTCCATAAGTTAAAGAATCATAGTTTATGTAACCTGTTTCATTACTAAAAACTTGTCGGATTTTATGAGCAAATAATTTTAATTTGGAATGTCATTTATGAATTTTTCTTTCCAAAATGGTTGGTTACTATCATCTCTAAGCATAACTCGAGAAATGAAAACATCTTTGTACCATTTGAAATCACTTAGGGTAGGACACCTAAGGTTACTGAGTTGATCATGAATTCTGGATGTGATGTGACTAGGGGTTCCTATGAAATGTTGAATAATTGTGTAAAATAAGGTATTAACAGCATCAGAAATTCTCATTCCTGTGCGTTCGTCGAAGATGGGAGTCCCATCTTCATCTCGTTTAACGGCATGTTTAATGGATGATCTAGAATCAGGAGTGAGATGTTTTTCCCATCAGGAATGAAGCATTCCTGTAAATCCTGTGGAGAGTATGTCAATAATTTCAGGCTGGGTGAAATTATGATTAGTGACATAGCTATTAGCTGTCATAGACATATGATGTAATTTATTTAAGATTTCTTGTTCTGATAAATTATCAATGTTCCATTCATAAGTTTTATCGGAAGAAACTGAGAATTGATTATTAAGATGATTAGTTGTGGGTTGTATATCTAAGGGAAGAGGTCGTTCTGTCCAAGTTTTAAAAGGTCGCTTCTTTGGATGAACTATCCGATCTAGATTTAAAGTTTGAAACATTTGGTTTAAATCTTTAATTTGGCTAGTGTTATTACTAGTGTTACTAGAATCGCTTTCTGAAGAATCGGAAAAAGAGTTTTGTTGGGTATGAATTACAGCAATCCTACTGGATTCAGGTGTTTCAGTTTTTAGTTTTTCTAACATACGTTCAATCTTTTGAATTGAAGAAGTAGGATTTAGGGTAGGTTTATTTAAAGCACTAAAATGTACTAAAGGAGTTTCTGGTCTGGGTTGAGGCAAAATGTTGACTTTAGAAGATATGTTATCGACTTTTATTTCTATTTTGTCTAATTGGGCTCTTATGGTAATTAAATTTTGATTTGTATAATTATTTTGTTCAATAATTCTGGGAATGTTCCAGTTATTTATATCTATGTTATCGTTTGACTGATATTCTATTTGTTCCTCGTTAACTATATCTGAAATTTGATTAAGAGAGGATCTAGACGAACTATATATATATATATATATATATATATATATATATACAGTCCCCTTCCAGAGAGGGATCCCTCTTTGAAATTAAAGTGAGGGACTCCTTATTTCGCTCACTTTCAAGTCGTATTTCCACATCTCAACCGTACAATGTCTAAAACACAGTGTGTAGATCATTCCTGCAAAGTTTCATCAAATTTGAAGATCATTTGGGTACCGAATTAGATTAAATAAATCAACAGAACAAAAGTTGTCCAAACAGAACCGTTCGTGTAAATTACGATTACGGAAGCTCAAATGATCTTCAAATTTGATGAAACTTTGCAGGAATGATCTACACACTGTGTTTTAGACATTGTACGGTTGAGATGTGGAAATACGACTTGAAAGTGAGCGAAATAAGGAGTCCCTCACTTTAATTTCAAAGAGGGATCCCTCTCTGGAAGGGGACTGTATATATATATATATATATGGAGAGAGAGGGAGGAGCCCATATCTGGAAGTTACAAGAAAGCTTTGTATCCAGAGGTTAAGATGGAAGTCATTACTAAAACAACTATTTCCGTATATCAATTAACTAAATATCTTGTCAAACACACATATAGTTGTTTTATATGTGCTCCTCTATCATTTCCCTTTGAACAAGATCCTTCGTTCCTTCTTGTTATTTATAAATTTGACAAGACATTGATCCACCCACAAAAAAAAAAAATAAGGTGACGGCTGACAGGTAGAAGAATAAAGAAAATCTAAAATTTCGGCTCGTTAACTGACATGTTTCCAACAAATGCAATGATTGAAGAACAGATCATTCTCTTTCTTTCCCACATTTAGAATGGAAATAGAATGATATTCTAAACAAACACAAAATGGAAAGAGAAAAATTCAGCAAGACAGCAACAGTTTCTGAAAATAGAAAAATTCGGTTTCTAAACTATTGTGTCAAGGTAAACTTGTTACCATATCATTAAATTAACGATTCAGTCCACAAAATTTAGATAGAGATATCTCGTTAATGTCAAAATCAGTGTTTATGTCTCACATTAATACTTTATAAAATTCAGATATCTAATTGACTTTAACATAATAATTTAGACTGTTACGGAATTTTTCTCAAATAGAAACAGAAATATCAACTTCATGGTATCTGATCCTCTATTATTTGGTTATGACAAGGCCCACGTCGTTGTCTCTTCCTCTGTGTTACAAATCAGACATCGCAACCCCTCACATTTATTGGAAATTATTTACGTGCCACCTTACAAATCATCCATTCCAGACCAGAAATGTGAACCTTCGTAATTTGGAAAGCAATTGGTTCTTAGAGCAATAGCACACACTTGTGAGGTTCCTCGACTTGGTACATTTCAAGAAGGGATCATCAGCCAACTATAATATTGATTATTCATAACTGTACTAACCCAAGCTGCCTTCTTCCAATGGTCCAATCCATCCTAAATGTCAATGGGGTATATGTGCTCAACCCCCTACGACATTTTCAGCGTGCGAGTTCTTCTCCAACTCTTCCAACAGTTCAAGTAATGACCCAAGCTGAGATGTGGTGCCTCTTTCTAGACCCTTTTCAGTCTGATCAACAACTTCAATGTACTCCTAGCTGGGGTAGTTGCATGTTGAAGCATATCAGTGCTTTCGACAATCTCAACTTCACTGAATCTCGTCTCAACCCCTTCAACTATTGTATGCATCTTTTGTTGATTCCGTGCAACTTGTTTAGGCCTCAAGTGCCAGAGAATTTGATTTCGCTTTTCAGCTTAAGCTAGTCCTTGCAATGAGTATGTTTTCTCATATCATCTAGTCATATAGATAACCAAGTATCTACCTGAACTCATTGAGAGTTAGTTATCGGAAGAAAATTTCATCACTACACCAAGAACTACTTGTTGGTAACAAAACTGGCAAAATGTTTCTCACATAGCATAAAATATATTATACATAACAAAATACATTACAGAAGAAGCATCTTACCACAACTACAAAACACACAACAGTCTTCTGGCAGTACTCCTTTTTTCTAGATAAATATGCTAGGTAAGTGTACAAACCTATGATAAATGCTTCCATAATGCTGGGCGATCTCTTGATATAACAAGGGCACGAGAGTCTGAGTAATCAAAAGAAGGCGCATACAAATCATCTGGGCCAATGACTTCACGATCTTTCTGAGTGCTTCCACTATCACTGGTGAAAGATGGCACACCATCATCCTTCAGGGCATCAAACACAAAGAGCCCCAATCCACATATACCCATCACAAGGTTTGAGTTCCCCCAAACTTGTGTAATAGCTGTGTGATGGCTGTGAGCGTTTGATTCTGGCAAGGCATAAGTGTTCGATAGCCTTTGTTTTCGAATTGAGAACTGTTGCACTTGTGAAGAGGACTGTTTTTTCCATCCTGACCTTCCATTTGTGCAGCCAAGGAAGATGGAATCTCCACGAGAGAAAACTGACTGAGCAGTAACACCAAGCTTTGGTATTTTCAGACCTATACCAGACGGATTGCGGAAGTCTAGAATGTTTATTGAATCTTGGGTACAGAACACTCCATCATTTCCTTCTGCTTCTGCTGAACTTACTCTGCATCATGAGTATATGTTAATAAAGGTTCATAGTAGGTGTCTCATATACAAGAATAAACATACTACAGCTTCAGTAAGTATTCTCATCCTAGTACTAATCTAGGGAACAAAACCCTATGAGATTAAATATCAGTAACATGTTGAAAGAAGAATAGTAAAACAGTGACAAGTTCAAGCTCATGGAGGCTAGAAGCGTGCTAAGAGCAAATTCACCAACCAATGCTAAAACCCTGGAATGAGTAATCTGCATGATCCAGCAAATGCTGAAACATAAAAGGTAAAAGGTTTAGTATCTACCTCTGGCGAACTCCGCCACCAAGTTCAGAATCAATGTTATTCACATGAAGAGCAGAGATTTTCCGACCAGCAGAAGAAACAGATAATAAAGGTTGAGGGGTGAGAGAGTTCACATCCCATACGGAAATGGTTTCAATGTCAGCTACAACAACTTTTCCTCTGTTTCTCCACTGCAAGGGGCTTGAATTATCCATTGTCAACACAGGCTTTGGGACATCCCATTTCATTACTTGCTCCCCATCACGAATGTCATAGATTCTCACAACTCTCTGACAGGTGGCAGTTGACACCATAAGAGGTCCACAAGGTCTATACCACCATTGTTGAGTTTCTGGATCCAAAAGATTAGACAAAGTGTTTCTTCTGTATGAGATGTTGTCAGGAAGGGGGCCAAGCACTGTTCTTGACGGGGCTAAACCATCATCAATATGGAAAGCACGTACATCTTTGGCATAAAAATCCCACGAGCAAAATCCTGAATCCATCGTGTTTCCAGCAGATGCAGCCACGACATACCTTCCCGAGCAACCATCTGCACTAGGAGCTCGGATTATCCAACAATCTCTCCAAATGTTAGGTGAAACTCCTGCAGGAGGCTTGTACAAAGCCTTTTCCTGAAAAGACAGGGAACCATCGGTCAAAAAACAAACAAAAAATAAGATTAAGATTCATTGCTTATAACTTTATGTCCCTAAATTGTCAATCTGCTCACACATTTTATTTTGTCCTGCGTTGTTCCATACCAAGAAATCTAAGTTAACTGACGATGAATCAAAAGATATTTGCAGGGGTAACATGAACTCAATTGTTCAACCAAATTCAAAGTATCTACTTTTCCTAGGGGAATAATATATCATAGATATATTCACAACTTCACTGAGTCACTGCCAAGATATTACATACACCAGAGCAAAAGCTCCCAAGCATACAATTGATTTTGCCTATTCGTCCTAACTGGGAGACAGATCCCTAGCAAATAACACCCATCTAAATAGAGATACATGACCCTGTCAAATAAACTGGCACATCCATCTAAGACCGCGATTGGTAAAGGACAATATGCAAATAATAATGTATATCTATGAAGAATACGTAAATGCTTTGATTTCTCAGTCAGTATTGGGCAAAGAGCAGTAATTACGATTGTAATACGCAAGTAAACAATGAAGCTACAAGAATGAAAATGAGAAGTTAAATACCTCAGAGTTCACAATATCATAGAAGGTGCATGAACCATCATCGTGAGCAAGAAGAACTGACTCTCCCTCAGACATAAACCACCCACCGGTTGAGGTCTTTTGGCCTATTCCATTGAGCTGGTAAATGCTAGTATCCTCAGTTTCATCATCAATGATCACTTGTCTATTCTCCTGATCAGCAGACTCTTCAAGTGTTTCATCAGTTGTGAGAATGAGATCGTCATCATGCTTGCCGGTGACCATTTTTGAAGATTTTTCAACTCCCGCAGTGGTGCCACCATCTACTGCTTGCACCTCACAAGTTTCAATATCCTCCTGTCCATCCCTTGCGGTACCTCTAGTTTGCTCATTATCCAAGGAAGCCAGGAACTCTATCGCAATGGGGTTCTCATCTACAGGGCACACTTTCTTCTCATCCACTTTCGATTCACTACTGGTTTCAACTTGACCTTGAGAGCTCTCAGACGATGCTTTCATCGCTGTGCGGTTTCTAATTAACTTATGATGAGGAAACAGTCTAGCTTCTAACTCCTCACGGTTCAACCCTTTAACCAAACTCTTCACATTACTCACCTGCTCAATATGCCCATTCTCAACCACTTTGGTCTCCTGGTGATCCTGCTCTTTACCTTTCAACATCTTACCACCAGAGCCATTGGAAACATGTACCATGGCCTTCTCAATCCCCGAAATCTTCTCCTGAATATCCGAAAGTATCACCTTCGACGCATCTGGGTTATTCATATCCAATATCTCCTTGGTCTTTTTTATATCCGACGCAATCCTCTTCACCTTCCCTTCCAAGAAAGCAAGCTTCTCATGAAGCTTACTAGGATGCTTCACACCAACTCTACCTCCATTACTTCCTTCCTCCTTCAACCCCTTCTCTTTCAAACCCTCCCAAACCTTCCTATTGCTCACACATTTCTCACTAGTATCACTACTTCTACTCTTCCCACTACTGCTTCTCTCCAAAACCCTACCATCAACCCCATCTGGGTTTTTCAAATTGGACCTAATCCCATCCAACCCATTCAAATTCGTCTCAATCTCCACCGATTCTAAAGAAATTTTCGAATCCCTAACCCTAACACCCAATTGACCCGCTTTGACTTCCAAATCCCTAACCCCTGACCCTCTCCCCCTACTCAAACTCCTCCCCGCACTCCCCGATCGCTCCAAACCGGGAACCGGACTCGGACCCCTCTCGACCCGATTCACCGAAACCCGCCGACTTTTCGGCCCGACATTCCCCGACGCAACTCTAACAAACTCAGAAGGGCTAGAGCTCCTACCTTTCGCCGCCACGGAAGGCATAGACCACCGCGCACGCGCCTCACCTCCGCCGCTCGCCGCCGCCTTGTCGACACGTGGAACGGGCCGCATGGTGGGCTTCTGGGCCGAGGTCCGGAAAGTGGGCCCCGGTGGATTCTCCTTGCCGACGCTGGGGGATCTCTTGTCCGGCTTGGGTTTGGTGGGTCCAGCGGGGGCGGTGGAGACGGCGCTCCGGTCTTTGAGGCGGCCAGCCGATAAGGCCGACATGAGTGAATAAAATTAATGGAAGTTGTGTTGAAGAGAGAGAGAGAGAGAGAGAGAGAGAGAGAGAGAGAGGAAATGAGGTTTGGGGTTCTGAGAATTCGAGATTTGGATTTTAGTTTGGGTTTGGGCGGGAAATGAAGTAAGTTTGAGTTTTGAAAATTTTAGGTTTCTATGGGTGCGCTCGCACGTGATTTTGCTGCCAGTGGAATAAAGGTTTTTTTTTTCTTTTTTTCTTTTTACGAAGAATTCCGTCGATCTGCTGATCTTGTACACAACTACACTAGTATATACGCAGATAGGATTAAATATCAACATGTTTGGTATTTGAGACTACATTATACCTTTTTAATTTTTAAAATTATCTAGGATTTATGTGAGGTGTCTTAAGTTATACTAATATTAACATATGTTGTGTTGCATGGGGTTAGAGGATAGTTTGTTTGGTTTATGATTTAGAATGATGGTATTATCTAAAAATAACATATTTAAGTACACACAATAACAGAGGCCATAATAAAAATAAGGTGTTACGTAGCTTATTTATTTTTGTATCCAGCAACACCAAACACAGTCACTACCAAAAGAAAGGCTTTAGCCGACGAAAAAAAAACCAAGCCGACGAATTTTTTTTTCGTCGGCTAAAGTGGACTTTAGCCGACGATTTTTTCCTTCGTCGGCTAATTTAAAATCTTCGTCGGCTAAATAATTTTTTTCGTCAGCTATAGTCTGTGAACTTTAGCCGACGAAATTTTTAAAAGTTTAGCCGACGAAATTTTCAAAAGTTTAGCCGACGAAAAATATAATTTCATCGGCTAAAGTGTCTTATATTTACAGATTTGGACAACAACTCATCTGAAAAAAAAAAAACTATACGTAGGACCTTCAAACGCAAAAAAGTCGTGAAATAAGATATGACCAGAATGGTGAAATACGTCTATGGTTGAAAAATGACGGTATTCTGGTAAAGTCTCGGTGCCGATAGTTGACATACCCTTATTATTCACTATGTTGCAGATTTGGCGTTTGGTGTCTGATTGACTAATGTGATACCTTTCCGGAAGTGTAACGGCGCTACGAGTCAAACTCATTGCTAATGCCATGATGTATAAGCTTTTTTGGCCATCCGAGTCCGTTTAGGGCTTCAAAATGCAGTTTTCTTATTTTCGATTAGAGTTGACCGTTTCGATCGAGCCCTTAACTTTGTCGAATCCAGTTGAATTTTTTATCATACACATCTTTCATCATAATGATCAAATCTGACCGTCGAATTTTGGTTTGTGAATTTTAGTCATCGGAATCACAACGTGTCTACTATTTTCTATTATTCGGGTTTATGGGGAGCCCTATCGTCGGAAGGTAAATGTCTCAAAAATTTTATATGGGCAGTTGCGTCTCATCTATGTGAGAGTTTTTTGTGTGGAAGGTTTGACCAAACTACGTAATATAGAGGGAGATATGAGCGTTTTCGTGTGATAAGTGACGATGGATTATGGTTGACCGTTTCGATCGAACCCTTAACGTTGTCGGATCCAGTTGAATTTTTTACCGTAGACGTATTTCGTCATAATGATCATATCTAACGGTCGAATTTTGGTTTGTGAATTTTAGTCATTGGAATCACAATGTGTCTACTAATGTTGTATAACTTGTTTAGTAGGTTATACAACTTTGTGAACCAACTCTACATAGGAAGCAAAATTATTAAAAATCTCGTGAAATAAGATGTGTTCAGAATGGTGAAATACGGCTATGGTTCAAAAATCACGTAAATCGGGTAAAGTCTCTGAGCCGATAGTAGCGGTCAACCCTATTTACCGTTATTATTTCTTATGGGGAGCCCTATCGTCGAAAGGTATATGTTTTAAAATTTTTATATAGGTGATTGCGTCTCATCTACGTGAGAGTTTTTTCGTGTGGAAGATTTGACCAAACTACGTAATATAGGGGGATATATGAGTGTTTTCGTGAATTTATAGACTTTAGCCGACGAAAATATATGAAAAGTCGTCGGCTAAAGTCAAAAAATTTAAAAAAATAACTATAGCCGACGAAATACTCGTCGGCTAAGATGGTTTTTGCCGACGAATAACCGACTATTTCGTCGGCTATAGTTATTTTTAAATTTTTTAATTACATACTATAGCCGACGAATACGTTAGGGTAATCGTCGGCTAAACCCTAAAATTTTTCTATTACCTACTATAGCCCTATATTCGGTGGTTATTTTGCGTAAAATTTTTATACGACTTGTTGCGTGTCATCGGTTTAAAACTATTTTCAGTTGGAGGTCCGGCCAAAATACGTAATTTAGACGGTCGAACGACTTTTTCCGTGCGTTTAGGGGTTTGACTTACGAGATTGACCGTCCGGATCGAGCCCTTATTCTTTTCGGATCAAGTTGAATTTTTTCCCATACATGTATTTTATCATGATGGTCAGATCTGACGGTCGGATTTATGTTTCTCAAGTTTGATCATCACAATCACAACATGCATACTAATGTTGTATAACTTGTTTACCAAGTGTTATGTAAATGTTCCGTTTCAAAAACAAACTATACGTAAAACCTTCAAACGCTAAAAAGTCATGAAATAAGATATGACGAGAATGTTGAAATACATCCACGGTTGAAAAATCACACTATTCCGGTAAATATTCGCTGCCGATAGTTGCGGTCAATGCAATATTTCATTTTTTCCCCTCATGAGTAGCCCTATATTCAGCGGTTATTTTGCATAAAATTTTTATATGACTTGTTGCGTGTTATCGGTTTAAAACTATTTTCAGTTGGAGGTCCGGCCAAAATACGTAATTTAGACGGTCGAACGACATTTTCCGTGCGTTTAGGGGTTTGACTTACGAGATTGACCGTCCGGATCGAGCCCTTATTCTTTTCGGATCAAGTTGAATTTTTTCCCATACATGTATTTTATCATGATGGTCAGATCTGACGGTTGGATTTATGTTTCTCAAGTTTGATCATCACAATCATAACATGCCAAATGTATAAAAATACTTTAAGCCGACGAATTTCAAAGGTTTAGCCGACGAATTTATAAAGTTTAGCCGACGAGTTTTGAAGGTTTAGCCGACGAATTTCCAAGTTTTAGCCGACGAAATTGGTACCTTTAGCCGACGAAATTTTCAAAGGACTTTAGCCGACGAAAATATATGAAAAGTCGTCGGCTAAAGTCGAAATTTTTTTGAAATTTTCAACCAAAATTTTTTGGCGGTCAACCAAAATTTTCAAAGGACTTTAGCCGACGAAAATATATGAAAACTCGTCGGCTAAAGTCAAAAAAATTTCAAAATTTTCAACCAAAATTTTTTAGCGGTCAACCAAAGAGTTTAGCCGACGAAAATAAAGAATTTCGTCGGCTAAAGTTCTTTATATAGCCGCAGAGTAGGGTAATTAAATATCCTCCTCCTCCTCCACACAACCACCTCAAATAAACCCAACACTAGACATAATGCGGCCCCTCCTCCTCTTCCTCCTCCTCCTCCACCTCCGCCACTCTCTCTCCTCACCCCATCGTCTACTCTCCAACCCCACGCGCCCAATGGCCACCTACCGCGCCCTCCTCTCCCTCAATTCCTCCCTCGACGACCCCGACTCCCGCCTCTCCTCCTGGACACCCAACACCAGCCACTGCACTTGGGCCGGAGTCACGTGCGACTCCCACAACCACGTGACCTCCCTCGACCTTTCCGGCTTGAATCTCTCCGGGTATCTCTCCCCCGATATCGCCTTCCTTATCTACCTCTCCAATCTCACCCTCGCCGAGAACAATCTCTCCGGTCCCATCCCGCCTGAGATCTCTGCTCTCTCCGCTCTCCGTTCTCCGCCTCCTCAACCTCTCCAACAACGTCTTCAACCGCACGTTCCCGCCGGAGCACTCCAACCTCACTAACCTCCGTGTTCTCGACCTCTACAACAACAACCTCACCGGCGTGTTGCCGGTTTCGGTGGCTCATATGACCAACCTCCGCCATTTGCATTTGGGTGGCCGAAAGTTTAGCTGAAAGTTTCTGCAGTTTTTTTTTCAAAACCCAGCAACTTTAGCCGACGATATTCAAACACTATATTCGTCGGCTATAGTATTTTTAAATTTTTTTAATAAGGTTTAGCCGACGAATAACCTAATATTTCGTCGGCTATAGTTATTTTTAATTTTTTTTATAAGTTTAGCCGACTCATAACCTAATATTTCGTCGGCTATAGTTATTTTTTTAAATTTTTTTATAAGGTTTAGCCGACGAATAACCTAATATTTCGTCGGCTATAGTTATTTTTAATTTTTTTATAAGGTTTAGCGGACGAAATATTTTATATTTCTTCAGCTATAGTTATTTTTTAAATTTTTTTACAACGTTTATATTTCGTTGGCTATAGTTATTTTTTATTATTTATTACGCACTTTAGCCGACGAATATTTCGTCGGCTAAAGTGGGACTATAGCCGACGAAAAAAAAAATTTCGTCGGCTAAAGTCATCACAGACGGCCTTTTCCCGACGACACTATAGCCGACGAAGGATCGTCGGCTAAGGTCTTAGCCGACGAATTTTTTTAACAGGCCGACGAAAATTTTTCGTCGGCTAAAGTACTTTTCTAGTAGTGTACTAGCTAAACTAGACTTCTTATTTAACACAGTCATATTTAATCCCAACAAACAAACATTTCGTGATCAAATGTGTGTATTTTATCGATGAATTTTAAAACTTCGGTGATTTTTTTTTAACAAAAGTCATTCAATTTAATTCCGAGCAAGCATTACAAAAACGACGCACTCTAGTGGGGTTATCAGAAAGCTTCATTTTGTAGAAATGCAAATCATAGTCTAGCAAAAGCATAAACTATGAAATCCCAAGTACACTCATCTTCTAGCGATTAAGCATGTCTATTTTGCAAGTAAAACTAGGCTCCGCAAAACACTATCAAATACTCTATGAATGACCTCCCTCTCATCCCAATTCAAACGAGCCCCAACCCAATAAAATGAAACCTTAGCCAATGCATCCCAAGCCCAACATGCCCAAATCCATGAGTAGGCATGGTTGAATCTCCAGTAGCCTCCACCGAAGCCAATTTGCCGCCGCCATCAACACTTATCGACGCCTCACCTCCTCCAGAAATCCCACAACCATGCTTTAGTTCTTCACCAGCAACCCATCGGATACCGGCAACCATGCTTCAGTTCTTCACCAGCAACCCATCTGATGAAGTCTTATTCATGGAATGGCATCGAGCAAGCCGGCCGTCATCACCACTGATTTGACGGGAAAGAGAAGAAATAAATTCCCCTCTCAATCGAAAGTGCAAGGCTACCACCAATGTAGAACCACCGTCGCCGCCAAGTTTTCTCTCGTACAAGAGGCCAGAGGGAAAGCATTCTTCTATTTATTTGTATGCTATCAGATTCTCAGTGATTTTTATTTTTGTGAAATTGCTCATAAGATAATTGAAGGGTAAATATCTTTCATGCGTGGTACCTGACATATGGCTATTTTGACAATTTGGTACCTCATGTATAAAAGAGGGTACAGTTTGGTACCTTAAGTGCATGTTTGGTACGTTGGATTACAATGGACCTCTTTAGGTTCTTATACTGTACTGGCCTCACTTGAGTAGACTTAAGCTAAAGTAAGCTAAACTAAGGTGAGACTGTCACACCCCGGACCCGATGTCGGTGGTTTTTAAGCACCTGATGCCGAACTCAAGGCTTGAACGGGAAAAGTAAAAGAAAATAAAACAATTTCAAAAACTTTTTCAGAAATTGTTAAAAATAAAACGTTTACAAATAACCAAACAATTACAAAGACAAAAAGATGAGCCCTTGTGATCTATCTCACTTCTAATCTTCCGTACTTCTCGACTCTTATACACGTAAGCTAACGTCACAGTTAGTTTTCTCGAAAGACATGTCGTACTTGAACAAAAGTCTATAGAGGTGAGCTTACGCTCAGTGGGGTCTAACTTTTTTAGGTTATACTTAACTACTTCTCCCAAACAAGTTATCAAATATCAAATAATACTTTAAATGAATATAATGACAATTCGATGCGTGTATGCTAATGAATGCCTTCCTCAATTACTAGCTATCAGTCCATACATCAAAGACATGTGAGTCAACACGTCTCATACCGTATATTTTACCAACTGGGGGTGACTCAAATGTCTCGAATATATGATCTAACAATTAGTAATATCTCACCACCTGTACCTCTTTTGTTAGTCATCTTGTTATACTCATGGTCTCCCGATCCGCAACCCGATAAAATCGTTTTATCGATGTCCGCTATCAAAAGGGCATACATTTTCTGAATTTGTGCACGTGTGGGCTAATCATAGATCCTGAGGACAACCCATAGGGAAACTCAACTACACAAAATGTATTTATTCTATCAATCTCATTCTCCTCTGAAGAATCATCATTCTCACTATTCTTCACGATTTCTCACAATGCATTATGCATGTCAATTGAATATCAATATTCGCATTTTAATATCGAACACATGTTTTTATGGAAAAACAATAACATCGATCATATAAGTCAACGATATCAATAATATCGAAAACAATAACAACCAAGAATTAATCAATCAATGTCACACAAAAGAACAATTTCAATTGTAATCTAATTATCAATTTATATAAAGGTTCCCCGTGAAAGATCCTACTTGGAATCCAAGCTTTAACGCCGATGCTAGCTAAAATTAGTAACGCAGCTATGCGTATTCTGAAATCCTTATCCTTATGCTCGTAGATTTGTCAGGACCCACCTCGGATTTCATCTTGAAACCCGTGGTAAATCCCGCGGGGTCCACCTCCAAGGAAAATTTACCGAAAATTCGGCTAAACCTTCCTTGAAAATGGACAACCCTTACCTGAAAATCCAACTTAACACTTCTAAACTAAACCACAAAGTTAGCATTAGATCACTAGCTGGTTATCAGAGCATATCTAATAAGGAAAGAATAACCATGAATAAAGATGAAGCGGAAGAATCTTCTGACTATTGGACTAAGCCTCGGCTCCATGTATCCTCAACCTCAAATTAACCTAGCCTGCAAACTGGGCATTTGAAAACAAAGGGCCCAGGGGAAAATGATTTAAAACGTTAAAGTGAGTGGACAAAAATAAATAAATTCATTTAACAAAACGTAATTTTCACTACTTTCCCACATTTAAACTTTAAAACCTCTGCACGCAACTTTGATAAACATTTATCTTTGAATACGGAGTCTCATAAATAAATGGACGAACCAGCCCCGCTGGTTAATCAAATACGGAACTAAGAGGATTAAAATAAGAGGAAACACTCAACTCTCATATGATGAGGACCGCTGGTAAGACTATAATAGCGTCTCACGCTAAGCGCTCTACTCACATATGATTAGGACCGCTAAATAATGGCTAGCTAGCAATATATATACACCGATCGGTTGCCTCCCAGACGATAATAGCGTCACATGCTAAGCGCTCAACTCTCATATGATGAGGACCGTTGGTAAGACTATAATAGCATCTCACGCTAAACGCTCTACTCATATATGATGAGGACCACTAAATAATGGCTAGCTAGCAATAAATATATATATATATACCGATCGGTTGCCTTCCAGGTGATAATAGCGTCTCATGCTAAGCGCTCAACTCTCATATGATGAGGACCGCTGGTAAGACTATAATATCGTCTCACACTAAGCGCTCTACTCACATATGATGAGGAACGCTAAATAATGACTAGCTAGCAATAATCCATATAATCGACCTTACATTAAGGTGACTAATAACATACGAAACACATAAATCCATATAAACACAAATTTACTACTTTAGGCTTTCAATATTAACCAATGTACTTGTCAAAATTTTTAAATCGACCAACTTTAACCTTTGATTTTCAGAATTAATTCATGTTTGGATGAAAAAAATAAACAAATTAAAATGATAAAAATGTAGTAAATTGGCTAATTTTGAAAATAAAAGGTAGCAAATTGACAGAAATAATACTTAGGGTAGCGAATTGGCTAATTGTAAAAAATCTAGGGTAGCAAATTGGCTAAATTGAAACATAGGGTAGCAAATTGACACCAATGTGTAACCTATGGTAACAATTTGGCTAAAAAGCCTAAAATCAGTGGCTTCATTTAGTTTTTTTCAAACTCTTTGTTGCAAAATGAGATTTCATCGACTAAGACTTTAACGAATTGGAGATATACATAGTACACTGTAAAATAGTCCAACATACTCTGACCTTCATACAATTTCATAATGAGAAATCATACATTATGACTAGCAACTTTAAGCGAATTTACAATAACAATGCATACTTTATTTCGTGAACATGTGCATTGAACATTCCTTTAAGTTTTTTGAAGATTCAAAGCTGTTAAATTTCCTATTTCAAGTTTTTGACAGTACAGTTTCCTTGATGACAAAGAAGTTTCCTTTAATAAAAGCCATGAATTTTAACAATTCAATCCCCACAAGCTATTCGAGGTAGCAAATTACATTTATATAAATTTGATTTCATAACTACACTTACATAATTATATAAAGGAATATGACTACTTAAGATCTTAAGTTGTAGTCTACGAGTTTTTGTGGCAAATTCATCAATACATATCGAAACCTAAGATATGCAAGAGAAGAAGAATCAACAGTTCTCTTGAGATTCTGACATAACTCTCGTTAAGAACCCGGCCAGTTATGTTGATGAAGCATTCCCTCAGCCATGTGTGTTTTCATGACCCAATTTGTTCAGAGTTTTATCAGTGTGATGTGACAACTCAAAAGATCGAGGAGGTGATTCATAAAGATGACGGTCACCCTCGTCCTAGCTTTTTCATGGAAACTACTTATGGCTTTGGTCATACAGCCAAAGGATTGTTTAAGATTCTTCAATATCCATTGTGGTAGAATAAGCATTCAAATGGGCTCACACACTTTGACCTTTACCACAGTCTAACTCGTATATATGAGTTGAGGTGCGGATTCCAGGGCATCCCCTCTACAATCCTTTGTCGTAGCCTATATCTATGTGCCAAGAACATTCCTCCCTATTTTGAAAAGTGCGTATTAATGTTAATTGTCGCATCTTAGCTTACAATCTCAATGGGGATAGTTTGTCCATTGTTATTACCAACAAAGATATCCAAGAGTTCTCTTACTGAGATGATGATCTCATAAAAAAATTTAAAATTTAAAACCAAGGCATAAATTGAATATCATTAAGGGGAAAAACTCTTTTTTTCACTACGTCACAAAAGGCTACAGACGACAGACATAAACTGTCGTCTGATGGCTTAAAAATCTGTAGCATAGGCGGCTGCCATCTCTTTACATCTCAGACGACGGAGAAAATCCCTCGATTAAGACTACCTCAGACGACATAAGATTCTTAAGAGCATGTCGTCTGATGTGGTTCAGATTGAAGCCTTAGGACAATTTCTGTCGTTTGTGGGAGGTTAAACTACATATAAACTGTTATAAGTCCACAAGTCTAACTACAGAATTATGTAGTTGTAAAGTTAAACAGACAACATAAAACTGCCGTCTATAAAGCTTACAACTACAGAATTTTTAAAATAACCGTGGTTATATATAGTTTAAGTTGACAGTAATCTGTAGTTAGAGTTGCTAACTTTAGCCTTCACATAAATATATGTCGTCTGAGATCTATTTCATACTACATAATTATGTAGTCTTAAAAGTTGTAGGATGATATAACCGCCAGAGTGTATGTCGTTTGAGATGGATATCCAACTACATATTTATGTTGTTAGAAAGAACAAAGTTTAGACTTGACGTAGAACATATGTCGTCTGAGATGCATTTCAGACTACATTCTTTGAAGTACATATGTAGTCTTAATACACGTCGGAGAACAGATATGTCATCGAGTCAGTCGTTTTAGACCTATTTCCAACTACCAATTTATGTCGTTGGAGGCCCATAGTTAATCTTACATAACAAATATGTCGTCTGAGATCGCATTCAGACTACATTCATTATAGTATATCTGTAATCTTATTATTTGTAGGATAACATACAGACCAGAATATCTGTCTTTTGAAATGTCTTCCAACTGCATTCTGATGTCGTTAGAGATACAATGTTTTGCGTTTATCTGGGATGATACGTCCTATGATAGTGTATTGACTACATTTTACTGTCGTCGGTTTACTTGTAGGATAACATATGATACATTGTTTGTCATTTGATATCGTTTTGGATGACAAGTTTCTGTAGTGTGAGTACTTGAGGAATTCGTTCTTACCTGTAGTTTTGTCGTTGGACTAATGATTCAATTACATGTTTCTGTTATTTGTATTATGTTGATTGATGCCATATATCGGTGACCTGCATATGTGGTCCAAGCCACCATTCTACATCCCATCCTCTCTCACGAAATTAAAAATCAAAATCACATAAAAATTGCATCATTTAGCCATCAAACACTTAATTGCAACAATCCATCACATTAAAGTACAATCCATTAGGTCCATAAACCTACAGAAGCTAAGATTTACATAGTGATCAAGAAATCCAAAATACAGCCTAAAATCTTGATCACAACCATTAGCTAACACAAAAACCTATGAGTTAACCTAGAGTAGCAACTGCATGCATGCATAGTTTTCAACACTTCCCAACAGTTCAGATACATGCTCAAAAGCAGTTCCTAAATTCTACTCCAGTCTACAATTCTACATCACTAAAGTTAATGTTTAGGGGATCCTAGTAACATACTTTGCCCATTCAGCTCGGACCGCATCAATGGCATCAGTGTTATATTGCCCACCAGAATCTTTCGTTCCCCACTGCAGCAACAAAATGGAGCAAGTTATGCTCATTCCCATCTTTATGTAGCAATATCTCCATATATGATTAAAAGGCTGTTAATCAATCTTACCTTGATAGCATACCCCAAGTCCTTGTCCTCAACAATCTCTTTCATGAAACACATGATGTAATATCCACAACTATTGTGATCCTTTTGCTGAGGAATTCCCTGGAAATTATGAATATAGTTACCTTTAGCCAAACTATCAAAACAATATCAGACAAAGTACATAAAAATGAAGACTTCAACCAAGTGTTACAACTTACAGGAAGTTTCACCCACTTAGTCTCTTTCCTGCTTGATTTCTTATTCTTTGGGGCATAAAACATTTTCAGAGAACTTGAAAGATGAAACATTGATTAGTGTAATTGCAAATTCAATACATTAAGGCATAATTAATATTGAAAAAAAAAGGCATACGACTTACTGGTTCACAACAGTTTTCCATTCATCGTCAAATGCTGCTACCCTCTTGAAGGGATCCATTAAGTATACCATGTCATCACTCGGAATCACCACCGTCAACATCCAGTTTTTACTATATATAAGAGAACACGTACAAAATTTTTAGATACCATGTCTCTTAACAGTTATTGAGAAGCTAAATTAATTTCATGCAAAACATCACCATATACCTATTGTTATGTGGAACCAAAAAAATTTGGCCAGGCTTCCCTTGCTTGTACCTATTTGATAAAAACTTTGCCCGGTCAGTGGGATTTCCACACCCAAGTGCACCAGTGAAATCAGGGTCGACAAAGGCAACCATATCAAGCATCTTAGACTTCTGTAACTCTCCATGAAGGTAGCTACAAATACATTACACGAAGAGGTTAAAAGTAAATTTCAAGAAAAAATTATTGCAATCATATAGCGAAATTTTCTTTACCTCATGTAACAAACAAGTACATCAGAACTCAGTTCCTGCTTGTGGGCCATGTTATAGATATCATTTCTGGACACATCGACTTTCCTTGAATGCCCTAAGAATTCCGGTCCAAGTGTTGTGTTTATGGTGCGTTCATTCTTCAACTCATTGTTGGCCCACTTGCACAAGTCCTCTAATGGCAATGGCAGATTTGGTGGCAAGGTTTCCAGGTCTTCCTCGTCATCAAAATAATCCAGTTCTCTTTTCTTAGAAATAGGACGCTTTACTGTAACCCTTGTTCGCTAGTTGAATTACAACAAGAGAAAACTGTTACCAATTTTCCACATTAACATGCTAGAAATATTAAATAAAGTAGAAACAAAGGAAGCTATCTTACCTTCTGCTGAGTGGGTTGAGGATGTGGCCCTCTACGCACTTGTACACGTGTAAGGGATGCAGTTGTTGGTACTTGAGTTGGTTTTGGAATAACAATCAAGTCTCTTGGCCAAGCTACAAAACCCCCTTTGGCGTCGCCGACTGTGACGATATCATCCCTCACTGGAATTGGTATGAGTGCATTATCATTATAGCTTCCAATAACTGTGACACGCAAATTGCCCTCTCCCAATGGAACACCATGCAGCAACTGCTTGGATGTCTCCACACCACCGAAGTCAACAACCTTTCCATATGCAACAATATTTTCAACAGTGCCTACGGCAAGACCACATTCGTTCTCATCATGTTTAGCCTAAGTGAAACAATGAAAATCTCATCAGCATTGCATAACTAAATTAGTTGTGACATCTTATACTGTAATTAAATTAAAAATGTAATCACCATTTGCTCATTCAATGATGTTCTCGGCACTTGGAAATCTGTAACATCATCCTCAGTTGTGCCGGTTAGTTTCTGGTTCGGTTCAACAATGTAGGCCTCTTGAACAATGGGGTTGTCATCCTCATAGCTCAGTCTCAGCTTCTTCTTTACTCCATTGAGCTCCACCTCCCCAACATTATTGTTTGCAACATTCTCCTGTGGTCGGGGACAGCTCCCTTGGCCTGAACCATTTTCATGGAGTGGTGTAGCAGCTTTTGGTGACTCCACTGGCAGTTCCTTCCCGCTGAACTTTGCTTCCAACCGTGCAAGATCAGCTTTCCATAATGCTCTTTCCTTAGCAAATTCTTTGTTCTTCTCCTCTTCCCATTTAGCATGTTGCTCCGCCAATACTGCCTCCAGAGTCTCCTTCAAAATCTCTTCATCAACACGGTTCCTGCTGCCTTTTGGGAGGTGAAAGTATGTCGATGGTTTTGTGAAACCACCAACACCACGCACCCTACCAGGATGCTCAGGCTTCTTCAATGCCTTGGTAAGTACATCATCGGAACCTGATGTCTTAAGTTTTCCATTTGCCTGCTCTTCCCTTAACTTTTCCTAATACCAATGTAATTTAAGAGTTAATTCTTAATACCAAATCAAAATATAGAATAAATAAATAAATAAACAATTCATCGGCAGATAAGGACTTACAATTTCATTGGCTGCCTCCTCCACCTCACGTGATTTGAAGTTGCCATTTTTGTCTTGTCGAGCCTTCACCCACAAAACTGCACGATCTAGTTGGTCGGCAGGGATTGTCTTCAACTATACAAAATTATAATGATATCAGAATATATAAACAATAAGTTATACTAAAAAAATTATAGTGGCATAACACAGAATCTAGGAAATTGAATTTAATTCCAGAAACTAACCAGTTCCGCTTCTAAGTTAGCGTATCCCTTACGTGACATACGATGAGGGTACGTATTTTCCTTTCTCTTCTTTATTTGGGCCTGACGCAACTCCTTTGAAACCAAGCACAAACAAGTGTGGGCTTGTAAGGCATTGCATATATTTACTTATTTAGTAATTATATAAAAAATAATAAATAAAAAAAACAGATATCCAATTCAGACACAGTTCACATACCTGAAAAGTATTGGTGATCCTATTTGCAACAAAGATGTCCCATACAGGTTTCTTAATAAATCGAAAATCATCTGGAGGGTTTTCTAGTAATTCAGGCTCACCCAAGAAAGGGATGATGTACTTGACAGTCAATGTGGACTTGAAATCCCTCCATTTACTGGCAGCAGATGCAATCACAAGCCTCCTACACTCCTTAGGGATTACAAACGCCTCCTATGTTACACCAAACAAACTTAGTTTATAGTGAGACAAGAGTAAATGAAAGCCACTAGAATATTTATAACTTGGAAGATTAGTTTAAATACCTCTACTGTTTCCCAGATTTTCTGCTTTTCATCATACAAATTTTCGTCTCTCCAATCCTTATAACTAATTGGGATTTTAGTGCGTGCTAAGACTCCAATGTAAGACTGCATTTCACTTGCCGCTTTTCCAAAAGGTTGCCCTTTGGCGTTAAACTCTACAGTGAGCTTTATTCCTCTGATCAGCCGTTGATTTACACGCTGCATTGTCACCATGCCTCGGCTTAGCAGCTTCAAACCACCAGTCACATTTTCAACTTGTGCTTCCATATTTTGAACTTCCTCTTCTTCATTATCAGCTGACCGTGTTGCCAGTGCTCCAGACTTCTTTGGTTCAGCCTTCTTCCTCGAGGATGTGACTGTCTTCTTTGATGATGAGGCATCCTTCCTAGTTTGTCTTCCCTTCTTCTGCGGGGATGTGGCCTTCTTCTGCGGAGATGTGGCTGCCTTGTTCTTTCGGGGCACCTTCTTTTTTGGGGATGTCACTGCTTTCTTCTTTGGGGACACCTCAATTCTCTCATGAGAAATTGCTTCAAGTCTAGTTGTCAGACTAGGATTCCCATATTTCGTTCTTTTCATTTGCAGAGCTCTCATCCTTAAAGCTATAGCTCTGGCCTTGGCTGCTCTTGTACGGGCAGATTTCATGATCTGAAACACAAAAGCAACAAGTCTGTTAGATAGATGAAAAATAAATAAACCGTCATATATCAGGTCCAACAAATATATATTTGATTCATCCAACAAGCCACATATTCATCATCAAGTCCAATACACCGACACAGCATTAATTGCACGCACACTTTAATCAAGGAAACACTTGATTGAAATATATATCATGAAACAAACAAGCAACAAGTTCCACAAATGAAAAGATAGCCTATACTATGCAAAAACATCAGAATCCTAAACAATATCAATTGTCAATCCATATCCCTTCATTGCCATCTCGAATATGAATGCTAGGATGATGGCCAACAAGATCATCAAAGGTATCAACTGATGGCATTGTGGGCATAAATGGTTGGTGCTCCACTTCTATCTGATCAGACTCCTCATCTGCAAGAGTCCCTTCATAGTCACGGTCTGGACACCTCACTACTACTGACCAGTCACTATCTAAGGGGTCTTCAATATAAAACACTTGTGTAACATGCGTAGCTAAGACAAAAGGATCATTTGAATGCCCTAGTCTATTCAGTTTAACCAAAGTAAATCCAAGTTCGTCTACTTTAATGCCCTTACTACTCTCTACCCAATCACACTTGAACAGTGGTACCCTAAATTTGTAGTAGTCAACCTCCCATATTTCACGTATTACACCGTAGAAGTCCATATCCCTAGTTTTAGGGTTATTATCCTTTGCAGATGCAACTTGCATTGCATCAGCAACCAAATGAACCCCACTGTTTTGAACTGTTCTTTTGTTGTCCTGGTCTTTGGTGCTGAAATCTACTCCATTGACATGATATCCGCTATAAGTAGGTACCAAGTCTCTTGGCCCTCCAGCCATCCATCTCAATGCTTCTGAAACTTGATTGTGCGGTAACATCATTTCATTCGCAACCTGTAAATAGAATTATGTAATAGTTACAAAACAGCTTAAAAATCAGTAATGAAGTAAAGTGTGTTTCCTCACAACTTACCCTCTCCTTTAACCAATCTGCAAATGTAGCGTTCTGTTTTTCCCTCAACCACTTCTTCTTTTTCTTCATGTCTGGGAAAATTAACTTCAAGAATTCCATATGCTCACTGCAGATCCAAAAGATAACAAATCAGCAAGATAGCAAAATCCATAACATATTTCAGGAATTAATATCTCAAATACTTATTTAACACAACAAGTAAATAAACAACTACGTACATGAAGTATGGAGTGGCATCTTCAGTGTTTCGCAATACACAAAGGTGTGCAAGTTGTAACTGTTTGTATGGCACGGCAATCATTACTGAACCTGATAGTCGTTTGCACCCGTTACACAATCCAGACAAGCTTTTAGATGGAATTCCGGCAGTGGTAGCACCCTCATCAAGGAAACGATCAGAGCAAAACTCAATAGCCTCTTCAACAATGTAATTTTCAGCAATGCATCCCTCTGGAAAATTGCGATTTCTTACATACCCTTTGAACACTTTCATGTATCTCTCAAAGGGGTACATCCACCGCAAGAATACTGGACCACATAGCTCAACTTCTCTAACAAGATGGATGGTTAAGTGAATCATGATGTCAAAGAATGAAGGTGGGAAGAACTTTTCAAGCAAGCACACTGTGTCAACAAGGTCTGCTTGCATCTGTTTCAGTTTTGAAACATCAATCACTTTGCTGCAAATTGCCTTGAAGAAGAGGCAGAACCGGATAATGGCATACCGAACAGGCTTTGCTAGAACTGACCGTAATGCAATGGGGAGAAGAATCTGCATTATGGTGTGGCAATCATGTGATTTAAGACCAACTAGTCTTAAATCTTCCATAGAGACCAGATTTCTTACATTAGAGGTGAAGCATGATGAAACCTTCATACCGAAAAAGGAACGACAAAATATTTTCTTCTCAGCTAGCAACAAGTTCCAACTGGCTAAAGGAAACTTGGACCTGTTTGGACCAGGTGTAGCCTGCAAATCAGTTCGAATGCCCATTCTAACCATGTCCATACGGGCAGCAGCTCCATCCTTACTCTTCCCAGGAATATTCAGTAAGGTACCGAGAATAGCATCGCAGCAATTCTTCTCAATGTGCATGACATCAAGAACATGTCTTACTGGAAGATACTTCCAGTAATCGAGTTCAAAGAACACAGATTGTTTTTTCCAACATGGTCTGGGTTGGTTATCACCAGCCTTCCAAGGGGGAATAGGGTTTTTCTTACCAAACTTCCTGCCAACATAGCCTTTAACTCTTGACAAGACCTCCTCTCCACTTAATGGTATAGGAGCCACATCATTCTCTATGGTATTGTCGAATGCAGCTGACTGCTTTCGGTATGGATGGTGTCTGGGCAAATGCCTGCGATTTCTCATGAATACCATTTTTTTACTATGCTTCAACCTATATGGTTTGGTTTCGTCAACACAAACTGGACAGGCATTGTACCCTTTGACAATGCTACCCGATAGATTCCCATATGCGGGAAAATCATTAATGGTCCAGAACAAAACCGCCCTGAGTTTAAAATACTCTCCTCTGACAGCATCATACACTCCTTCAACTCCATCCCATAGAACCTTCAAGTCATCGATTAACGGCTGCAAATACACATCAATATCATTACCGGGCTGCTTGGGTCCAGATATCAACAATGTTAACATCATGTGCTTCCTCTTCATGCATAGCCACGGAGGAAGGTTATAAGTAACAAGTATAACAGGCCAACAAGAATATTTGCTACTTAAAGACCTATGTGGATTAAACCCATCCGAGGAAAGAGCTAGTCTAAGGTTCCTAGGTTCTCTACCAAATTCTGGCCACTTTGTGTCAATTAGCTTCCAACTGGGAGAATCTGCCGGATGCCGCATCATTCCATCCATTTTCCTATCATCCACGTGCCAAGTTAAGGCCTTAGCTGTTGTGGTCGATTGGAACATTCGTTTGAATCTTGGGATTGGTGGAAAGTACCACAAAACCTTTGCGGGCACCCCTTCCCTTGGTACATCATCTTTATTCAATTTATACCGTGATGCACCACATGTGGGACAGATTTTTGCTTCTGTAAGATCCTCCCCTCGGTATAAGACACAGTCATTTGGACAAGCATCTATCTTTTCATACCCCATCCCTAATGCAGCAAGTGATTTTTTAGCCTCTTGCACAGTTACAGGTATCACGTTACCTTCAGGCAGGAACATGGCTATCATCATCAGCATGTCAGAATAACAATGGTCTGAAATTCCATGCTTGGCCTTCAAATTGAACGATTCTATGATGGCGTTCATCTTTGTAGTCTTTGTATTACCCGGCCACAAAGGCATATCTCCATCCTCAACAAATTTTAAGAACTCGTTTGAGTCTATTGAAATCTCCTCATCCTCCCTTTCCTCAATACCACTGTTTTCATCCCCCACTTCTCCTAAATCTGGATGAAAATCTACCGTCTCAGATTCAGCTGCTCTGTCATTATTCATGGTAGAAGGTTCCCCATGCCATTTCCACTGCTTATATTCAGTACATATACCATTAAAGTATATGTGATCCTTAATAACTCTGATCGAAAATTCATCAATGTTACAACACTTCATACAAGGACAACAAATGGAGGATTTGTCACTTGCATTTGCCAAAGCAAACTTCAAAAAATTGTCTACTCCTATCTGAAACTTCAAAGATCTCCTATCGGCATGCATCCATGATTTATCCATCTTATATATACACAAACAAAACATTTAGAAGACCACATGCATACAAGGCAAAAAAATCACAACATAGGCATATGCACGCAACTAAAATCAGATATAAGAATACGTCACATGTCAATATATTAATTTTATTATTGGAGAACAATATCCAAAACTCAGGAAGGCAAACATCTACATACTTATGATGACATAAAACCCAGCTAAAATCAACTTAATTGCCAATATATATATTAAGACATTGAATGATGTACTTACCTCTACTAAAGTCCTTACAGCTGATCCTTGCTTTAGCACCTACAGCTCTGCTTGTCCTTGCTCTTTATTACAAAGCACCATGCAATAACAACAAAATACAAATTTCAGTTTAAACACCCAAATAGCTAACAATCCTAACTATTTAAAATTATTCTAAATCCATAACAAGGACACAGTCAACATGTTTGAATAAAGAAAATTTTAATGGATCAAAATAAGAATCTACAGACTATAGTAATCTTGTTCAGCTGCTTAATTTTTAGCATGATTTCAAGAATAATCACAAAACAATGTAATTATGGCAAATGGAGGCAGCCACAAGTACTATCATATCATTTGTAGAACTGTAGAAGTCTAGAACCAAACAAAACTCATATCAAAACATCAACCAATCATCCATAGTTTCTTCAATTCAAATTCATACAATAAAAAAAACAACTAATCACCCTTGCATTCTATCAGCAACTGCAATCTTAATAGCCCTTTGTTCTAAATTGTTTAGATCACCATTCTCCAACAGAACAAGAAAAAATGCAGTTGAAGTAAGAAGACATTCAGCAAACAAAGAGAAACCAAAAGAGATCATGATCATCAAAACGAGGCACAAGTGCATAAAAGAAATTCCTAACAAACACAACTAAATTTAAAACAAATCAAGTCTCGAATCATAACCCAAAATGTCAACAACTCATAAACCCGATCTCCATAACACTACAACAACCATTGTTTCTCACTAATCAAAACCATAAAACATAAACAAGCAAAGAACATAGGTTTTTAATCCATAGCTTTATAATGATTACTAAAATTATCAAGAAACTTCAACACAGATTTGCTGCATCGTAAATAAAGCAGCGTGCTTTAAGTCTTAATCCAGAACAAAAATTCGCATAAAGAAGAACAAAGAACTAGTTCATACAAAAACTCGAAGCAAATTAGACAATACAAACCTAATCTGCAAGCCAAACAACCTAAATCGAAATCCCTAAAACCCCTAATTCGTAAACCCTAGAATCATAAACAACCAGAGTGAGAGAGGCAAGAGTGAGAGGGAAATACCCAGATCGAAAGACGAAATACCCAGAGTGAGAGAGGCAAGAGTGAGAGGGAGTTGCAACTCAAATCGCTAACCCAAATCGCGATTCATCTCTCTGTGTTTAGGCTGAGACAAAGAGGGAATGGGTGAGAGGGAATGGGTGAGAGGGGAATGGGTTTAGGCAGAGACTCGAGCTCGGTTCATCTTTCTGAGTTTCGACTAAATTGAGTTTTGAGCGCAATTGGTTTTCTCTACTCTTTCTGTTTTGAGTTTTTCCTTCAATTTTTTGGCTAAGTGTTTAACGCGCGGCATTTTTCCCTCTCGAAACATTATATATAGGTCAAGTTGAGAATTCAGACTACAATAAACTGTAGTCTAAGCTCAAAAAATTTTACAAGACTTTCCAAGTTTTTCCACTTGAGTTTACCTATTTTCAGACGACAATTAAATGTCGTCTGAGTTTTTTAACTTGTGAAAATTTTGGAACACAATCAAATTCATGAGTTTTCACCTATTTCAGACTACAGAAGTTCATTTTTTATGTCGTCTCATTACGTTGAAACATATCAGACGACACGATTCACAAATTCTGTCGTCTGAAGCCTGTAGTGTGAAGCCTTTTGTGACGTAGTGTTTGTTTAGAACTTAAAAAAAGTTCAGCGATAAAGCTGAAAGCAAAAAGTTAACGAGACTTAATTCTTTCTTGTGTTTTAAGAAAAGCTAGAGAATTGGAGAACTCCATCCACCTTTGGAGAAAATCTTTGGTGTAAAAAGTCTATGGAGATTTTTGCACCAATCGATAGACTTGGAGAAAATCTATCAACCTTTTTTTCGTTTATCACAATTATACTGAGAATCCAGTTCAAGGCAGGTCTTTGCATCTGCCATAGCTTCATATTTCTTCCCCAACATTAAAAAGACAAGAGCCTTGTTGCTATAAGCCTAATGTAGGTGAAGAAATAAGAGAGTATAACATGTTAGTACAACGACTTATATCTTATAGTAAGTACTAATGTTGCTTCCTAAAACAACGATTCCCGTTATTTTATATCAATGTCATATAGATGCAGAAATAATTACTTTCAAGTACGAACGTATGTGTGGATTTCATAGGGTTTGCAGCTTATTGGAACATGTGACTGGAGGCTGCCAGGGACCTCCAGATATGTCAATGGCAGTCATGAACGGGATATAGTAGTAAGGGTAGCCTAACCTTTAAAGCTAACTTAAAGCTTCTTTAGGCGTGATCAACCCTTTCTCGGTCTCAGAGTTTTCCTCTCCAAGCCAGGTATCTCGGTGGCTGATTTGACTACATCTCTACAGTTCATGCGCCCCCAACATCGTTTGTAGCACCTCAATAGGCCTTTTCTTTGGTCTCGCTACTTGCGGTGCAAAAACCAGTCACTTATTCCTTGAATGGTAAGAAGAAAGATGTAATATCCTTAATGCTTAATGATTTTGGTATGGGTCTAAAGGGCGGGGCTATTGCTGAAGCAGTAGATGACTGAGAGATTGGTCCAGTCCTTGAGTTATGTCTTCCTCATTTGGTCTGCTCCCTATTGATCTCTCCACCGAAGAAACATAAAGTGGGACGCCTAATAGGCTCCTAGAACAAACAAAGGGCGGAGGACACCCTCCCCCCCCCCTTTTCATTTGGCCAGCTCTCTGTTGATCTCTCCACTGAAGAAACGTAAAGTGGTACGCTCAATAGGCTCCTAGAACAAAAAAAGGGCGGAGGAGACCGAGTACCCCCCTCTCTGTCTGTGTAGGAAGGTTCTAGACTCATAGAATAATAAGCTATGGTTGGATTTTACCAATTCTTTCTGTCATGTTCTAGTTTTTTCAAGTTGTTTTTTGACTTTTCTAGTTTCGGTTTGAGTATTCATTGTAGTTTCAGTAGGTTGCTTTAGAGTGCCCTTGCATGACATATCTTCTCTTGCCCTTGCGGACATGTCATGTTGTAATTGTCATTCTTTCGTTTATTAAAAGCTTGACGATTCCATACAAAAAAAAAATACCATGTAAATCTAAACGATTTAAGTCTATTTGACACCAAAACTTCGAGCTCAACTCAGACTGAAAATGAGAGCCCATGAGGATCGCTTCATTTTGCGTTTCTCTAAGACTGAAGATTAGAAGAATGTGATCGGCGGTGCCCTTGGTTTTATGGCAGATCACTCTTCGTGTTGTCACCGTATGACGGGTTTCCATATCTTCATTTTCGGTTTGGGTTGAGGTCTTTGGGTTACCTCCGTTGCTAACAACAAACGAGGCTGATGAGAAAGTTGGTGCAACCCTAGGCTTGTTGGATCATATTGATAAGTTGGGTATAAGGCGTGGTATTCACACCAAGGTTATGGTTTTTCACAGTCTGTGTGATCCGTTCTTGGAAGCTTTCTCATCTGTACCATATGAGTTTAGATCTGCATGCCATGCAGTGCCTCTGAGATTCAAGTATGAACATACTGTTGGATTCTGCCGGATTTGTGGTTTACTAGAGCATCCGAGTCCTGGCTGTGGTGGCGCTTCTACTTTCTAGTCTCGATTTATCGAGATTGAGTCAATGAAGACGCTGTTTTGCTATGGCGGCGCGGCTAGGGTTGCAGCAAACCCTAACCCCAATTCATCATGAACGAAGCCTCCGAGGTTCTCAAGCATACTGAAATCTAGTAATGCTTTTGCTTTGCAAACTATGGTTAATCCATTTGTTGTGCATGGTCCGAAATTGAGTGCAATGGGTGTCTCGGTCTTGTCTTTCTCTCTGCCCGGCATCACGGTGGCAAAACTAGCAGCGCCACTTGCGTGTTTCCGGACTCTGCCAGTGTCTCTAGCGATCCCGATTGTGGTAGAAGCTGCTTAGGTGACCCCGGTGGTGCCTAACATTCTCATGACCCTTTCTGGTATTAAACGGGGTCTTGAGATGGAGTTGGTTATTTTGGGTAAGCGTGGACGTGGCGTGAGTGGTTCGTCGGAGGAACAAATGGCATTGGTGCCTTTGGAGTTAACTTTCTCACCTGAGATGACATTGGCACATTCAGGAGGTACGATTACGGTATCTCTGACTAAGAAGTTGAATTTTGGTTGTCATCGTGGCTCTAAGAACAAGAAACGAGCTGAGGAGAAGCTGGCAAGCAAGTCGGGTGGACCTCAAAAGGCTTATAAGAGGAGTTTTGGTGCTTGGAAGGTTTTGTTGCTTTGTGAGTCTAGTGGTTCAGCGGTAGAGAAGGCTAGTTCTTCTTCGGCGGAGGAGGCTAGCCCTTCTACAACGGTAAGTTCTCCCAAGGAGACCCCCTATGCGTAGGGTGGTTCCGGGTTGAGGCAAAATAAGTAGGTTTACCTATATGTCATTGGTTACTAGTTTGGATTTATTTCCATGGTTGGCAACATAGAGAATTGGTTAAGGTGTTAGGTCCTAGGGTTCTTAGGGAGTTTTTGCATGGTTCTTTTCTAATGTAATCTGCGAGGGCGAATCATGTTTGTGTTGTTTTTTCTACTATCATCAATATATCAACGTGACAAGCTTGTTTTTAAAAAAAAAAATTTCAGTTTACACCCTTAAGGTTTAAGGTTAACATCATTTCACTCCCCATATTTTTAATTTTGACTTCATAACTCACTAAAATGGCTAAAATAGTCTTATAACAACATAAATCGCCTTTTAGGATATTTTTTTTTCTAAGATTTCATGCTATCATTTAATCTCTAAATTGGATGAAATTTTAGTAATTGTGTTTGATTTATGAAAATTAGAAACCTTAGAGGGGTAAATTTTCAAATTTAAAAATGTGGGGAGTGAAATGATATTAACTCCAAACCGAAATTAATCTAAAAAAAAAAAACTCAAACTAAAAATTAGTTTTAAAGATTAAAAGATCTCAAACCTACGACTTTCGCGCATCGTGTTATAATCAATTGAGCTAACACAAGTTATACGACCCACTTCTCTATTTTTAGCTAATAGTAAACTATATATTAGTTATTGACCAAATTTTAGTTTACAAATACATCATTCACACATTATCTTATACATTTAAGGACAAAAATTAACAAATTAGGACAAACTAATGTCCACATGTCATCTGTCATTACATATTTTACCAAACTATCATTCACTACATATTTTACTGCTACTATGGACGTGCTACTGCCGTGTCGACCACAGTCGTGTCGACTAGAGACGTGCTACTGCTGTGTCGACCGGAGACGTGCTATGGTAGTGTAGGAAGGTGTTACTACCGTGTCGACATGAGACGTGCTACTACCGTGTCGACCTGAGACGTGCTACTATCGTGTTGATATGAGACGTGCTATTACCTTGTCGACCACAGACATGCTACTGTCGTGTCGACGAGAGACGTGCTACTGTAGTGTCGACGAGAGACATGCTACTGTAGTGTCGACGAGAGACGTACTACTGTCGTGTCGACGAGAGACGTGCTACTATCGTGTCATTTTACGTAAATTTATTTGAAAAATGGGTATTTTAGTCATTTTGCCTATGAAAGTCTAAATCAGATCTAGTACCATTAATTTGAGTCTGTCATTGACCAAATTTCAGTTTACAAATACATCATTTACACATTATCTTATACATTTAAGGACAAAAATTAACAAATTAGGACAAACTAATGTCCACATGTCATATGTCATTACATATTTTACCAAATTACCATTCACTACATATTTTACTGCTACTATGGACGTGCTACTGCCGTGTCGACCGCAGTCGTGTCGATTAGAGACGTGCTACTGCTGTGTCGACCAGAGACGTGCTATGGTAGTGTAGGAAGGTGTTACTACCGTGTCGACATGAGACGTGCTACTACCGTGTCGACCTGAGACGTGCTACTATCGTGTTGATATGAGACGTGCTACTATTTTGTCGACCACATACATGCTACTGTTGTGTCGACTAGAGACGTGCTACTGTAGTGTCGACGAGAGGCGTACTACTGTCGTGTTGACGAGAGACGTGCTACTGTCGTGTCATTTTACGTAAATTTATTTGAAAAATAGGTATTTTAGTCATTTTTTCTACTAAAGTCTAAATCAGATCTAGTACCATTAATTTGAGTCTGAACTTATGTCCTAATTTATAGAGAAAATATTAAAAGTAAGATATTTATGTTTTTAAATTTGGTTACATGTTATTATTTGAGTCTGGACTTATGTCCTAATTTATAGAGAAAATATTAAAAATAAGATTTTTATGTTTTTAAATTTGATTAAGTGTTATTATGTAATTTTTTTTTTAGCTGATGTTCACTCAAACAAAATAGGGAATAATTATGGACCGTTACAGTGTCGGCCAAGAGTTCCAACTGTTTCTATGATCTTTTCATTTCGTTCCACGCAACCAAGCCTGATGTGTCGAAGACTAGAGAAACGCGCGAACGCACACAAACCACCAATCTATTGACACCTTGACAAACATAAAGCTCCCCAACCTCGACAAGACACAAAGCTCCCCAACCTCGGCCATGGCTTCTCTAACATGTCTTCCTTATACTCTTCTACCAATTGTCTCTCCCTCTTCTTCTTCTACTTCTTCTTCTTGTTCTGCTGCCACATGTCTTGTTCCGAGAAACCCAAAACGGTGTCGTGTCGGATTGCAGAGCTGCCGGAGCAGACAAAGATTTGGTCTGAGTATTAGAGCTGCTGTGGACGGGGTTTCGGCTATGGACGAGGTTTCTGGCTTAGCTAAAGACGCCGTGGATGACGTCACGTCTCTGGGAAGATCGCCTTTAAAGCTCAAGTTGTTGGTGAGTTTTGGTTAGTTTTGATCGACTATTTTGTAAAGGTGTATACTTTTTTGTGTTTGGGTTATTGGGTAATTTTAAAGCATTGCTCTTGGTTGAATTGAATTTCCAAGTTGTGAATTTGAGTGTTACTGTTTCAAGTCGAGTAGCTTTGGATGCGTTGCTTGAAGAATTTGATAATTTTGGTTGTTTAGTTTGGTGTTAAAACTGAGATGAGTGAATTGTGCTCTTTTGATATTGAGTTGGATAAAACCAGTTTAGTTTCTATGGAAGAGCCTGGCCATATTGAACTCCCAAATTGGGTTCTTTGATATCTTTCAGATTAAAATCAAGCAGTTGGTGGAAGTTATTCGACATTTGAGTAGTAGCTATCTCCTTAGGTTCAAGTTTCTGCTGCATATAGGACTGAGTTTGATAAATTTTTTGTTAATGGATCTCATGTGAAATGACTTCTATTGATTGCAAGTTTGATTGGTTTTTCGGAACATGGAATCTATATAGTTGCATATAGTATACACATCGGGAGCAATATCAGACCCACTGGGAGCTTCGAATAAGCTAACACTGTGCTACAAGTTTAGTATCATATAATCCTTGGTCTCTAGCAAGTTGAACTACAGTATAACTTGCTACCAAAACGAATTATAGGTAGGTTGATGGACTGAGTACATTATTGTTGGACTTGGTAGATGAGATTAGCCCCATGGAAAGTACCGATGGTAAGTTAGACTGATTAGTCAACAAGCTAGGATTCTCTATTTTGTGTTGTTAAGTTCCCTATCTACCATCCCTCGAATTAGTAAGAATTGGGTGTTAGTATTTCATAGCATATATTGAGATAAAGACAACTCTACAAGTTATGTATGATCTTGCCTTTTAAAATCTGTGTTAGTATACTGATGGTATTCCCTGTGGGGGCTATCAGATTCCTTTTACTTGTGGTTTCTACTATGTTCTCTTCCTTCTAGAGGTTGATCTAAGATTGGAGGGCACCAATACTTAATATTTATGATTTAATTATTATGAATCAAATATGCTGGACTAGGAATTGAGGCTGATAGTAGTGTTGTAGGATTCAATAAGAGCTCTTGAAAGTAAAATGCTTCGACATGCATTTTTCTACCTCTGTAAAAGTGATAGTTTTGGAAATTGACCTAATATATGGCCTAAAAGGACTCCATTGTCATGGGTATGACTGACATGGTGTTTTCTTATATGGCGATCTTTTTTCTTTTTTCTTTTTTTGTGATTTTCTTTCTTGCTGATGCATGGTTTAGTTCTCTGAACTCTTCCTGCGAAGTTGATCACAAGAATGATATTGATTTGCAAATATAGAATTATGTGCTGTGTCTCTGGAGAGTAATCAAATCCCGGATGCTCAATCTTCAATTCTATAATGTTGAATATCCATCTTTAACTTGTTAAAGTCATTGTACTCATGTACAATGTGAAGGTGCATGTGTGGGCTTGTGGTGGTTACGGTCTTTGTTTATACACATTTAAGTGTTTATCTTAATCTGCAGCAATAATATCTCCAGTAAGTTTTAACTTTTGGGTCAATTCGGTGCAGAGTGCTGTTGCTGGGCTAAATAAGGGTCTTTCAGCGAGTGAGGATGATCTACGAAAGGCAGATGCTGCTGCGAAGGAGCTTGAAGCTGCTGGAGGCCCAGTGGATCTCTCAACTGATATTGATAAACTACAAGGGAGATGGAAACTGGTATATAGCAGTGCATTTTCTTCCCGAACTCTTGGTGGGAGCCGCCCTGGGCCTCCCATTGGAAGGCTCCTCCCAATTACTCTTGGCCAGGTATGGTACCAAATCTATGTTATTTTTTGAAACCATGTTACAAATCACCCTCAGCATGCTTTCTAACTAAAACACCATTTGAAATGTTATACACAATTACACCCTTAGTCTTTTCAGTTTCAAAGTTCATAAGACTTCTAACCAGGATCATGACACTCAGTTTAGGTATAATTCCATGCCATGGGTATCCAGCATCCCAGATGTCAGTATATCTGTATGATAGTTTATCTTCATTAGTGAACCAAAACTTGCAGAAAAGTGATACCAAATGCAAAATACATCAGAAACAACAGAACAAACTTTACAGTCACAACTTGATGAGAACCACCAGAGTGTGCTATCTAGATAAGCTGATGATGCCCCACCATCTATTTTAGACATTTTCCCATTTGTAGCATTAGTTCATACTTCCTCCAGCAATTCTGTAAAAATTGATGGTCTCCAACATTAACAAGTATAGAGATTCATTTTTTTCTTCCCCATATGATAGAGCAAGAGTGGTTCATACTACCAATTAAGAAAGTAGTAAATCTTTTCTTTGGTGACAAAGGAAGACGCCACAGCTCAGCTAGAAAAAGGAGTTAATATGCCAGAAACCATGCAAAGATAAAAATTCACAAACTTCAAAAACTGCATTCAAAATATACACTGGCCTCTTCTGATTCTGTCAACTGTGAACTGTCATTTATCGCTAACTTGTAAGGGAGGACAAAGTTTGGTGTAGCTTCCTTGTAACAAATATCCAATCCCCCTTGTGGCCAAGGAGATAAAATAGTACCACAAGTATATAACTATAAATGCAGACTGTATATAACTGAAAAGTTGGATGTGGGGGATTTTGAATTCTACTTTGAAGACTTCGATCTCTATGACTAAGATTGATATTCTTGTGATGTCGGTCAACTTGTTAAGTTGTACAGTACTTTTTTATGCATCCAGCAAAATTGCATCATCCATAGAATACTGTCGTCTAAATATGCTATATGTTTGGTGACTAGGTATTCCAACGGATTGACATCTTGAGCAAAGACTTTGATAACATAGTGGAGCTTCAACTAGGTGCTCCATGGCCCCTGCCGCCTATTGAAGTAACTGCCACGTTGGCCCACAAATTCGAACTCATAGGTACTTGTGAACTCAATGCCTATTCTGATTTATATAGCAACTCATGCATGTTGTAGACTCACTGATAATGATAACAGGTTCTGCAAGGGTTAAGATTGTATTTGACAAAACCACTGTAAAGACAACCGGAAGCTTATCACAACTGCCTCCATTAGAGATTCCTAGGATACCTGATGGACTAAGGCCATCATCTAACACTGGGAGCAGTGAATTTGAAGTAACCTATGTTGATGCCAATACCCGCATTACCAGAGGAGATAGAGACGAGCTAAGGGTTTTCGTAATTGCTTGAGTCCTGGTAGTTTCTCTTTCAAGGCCGCCGCATCACCCACTGTTAATATCACATGTTTGTTGAGGTCCCTTTGGTTTTATAGTATTACCTTTTTGATTGTATATGCATATATGAACACAGCTGGAGAGAGATTCCATGAGCAGTTTTCGATGAGGAATAACTGCTTTATACTTGTAAATTTGTCATCCATACGGTGAATCTTGTTTGTCACACTCTTATCTGCATTCTATTTGCTGATGTATACATTAGGGTTCCATACATAGAGACAACAATAGTTCAGTAATTGCAATTGCTTGTTATCTTGCGCCAAAGAGTCATTTGTTTTCCACTACTCAATGTAGCTCAGTATGGACCGTATCCGTAGGCTCACGATTCTTCTTTGATCGTTATGGACTTGTGCCACGATTTAGTCCGAGAGAGGCGGACCTCATTTTAACAGCAGGCACTGCAAGAATGAAAATGGCTCCTTATTACTACATAATGAAATGGCTTCTTATTACTGCAAAATGAAAATGGCTCCTTATGTAGTGAGATTAGCTCATATGAGTCATGTGAAGGTGGTATGTCGTGATTTGTACAAGTAAAATCAAGAGTTGGTACGATGCAATTAAGGATGTTTGATGGCATTGTGAGAATCCTTGAAAAATGTGAGGGATGTTCCGGAATCGAAGAAAAGCTTGATTTAACTTTCGGAGGGGTAAACTATCCTACCACTAAAATGAGCTAATATATACTATCGAATGAAGTAGAGTGACATTAATGTATTGATGCATCAATGTATTGAATATGAGCTCCCAACAGATGGGGTTCAGTAGCAGCTGATTACGTAACGACCCAATTAGGAGCAGAGTTTTACAAATTCTGATAATATCCCCTCAAACTAAGCGAAACATGCATGGGTCTTCTATTCTTTCCCTGGTGCAGCTAGGATACTATTAATACGGTTTAAACAGTTAGACATTTAACCCGTAATCGTTACAACTCAAATTGAGCTACATGCCCTTGAACTTGAACTAAGAAGTAAGAAACATGCATGAAGAAGCAACATTCTTGTCATTTCATTTCGAACGAGCAATATCAAACATAATGATAATAAAGAACAGTCATTTGTGTTTCGTCTTTAACATTGGTCATGACACAATGTTAAACAAAAAGAAAAACATAAGAGAAATGTGAACTTGTGACGTAGAGATTTCACACATTTTCTAGTTATCCAGAGTTACTCGCCTGAAAACATAATACATAATACAACACTAGCAAAACCTAAATCGGAAAAAGCTAGTTTCGGCCTAAGTACCCCCAACAACCGTCACACAACCAGAGCCAAACCCCCCCCTCAAACACTCAAAAGGGCAGCGCCCGAGTTACTCAACTCATCCAAACAAAACAGATCCCACACATAAGAAACTAGTCGTTACAATTCGTAACGTCTATAATTTTCAAAGACTCTTTAGATTCCCCCAAATCCTCTCATTTTCAAATTCCAAGAAACCCTCACCTCTCTCTCTCTCTCTCTCTCTCTCTCTCTCTCTGTAACTCTCATCTTCCCCAATTCTCAAACCCTAAAGCTCCGATCTTTGAAAACCCAGCTCCGATCTTTAATGGCTCCGACGCCGTCCTCCGCCAAATCCCACCACTCCCACCAAACCCTAGCCCGAACCCCCCAATCCCGCCACCGCCTCCAGTTCTTGAAACCCCAAACCCCAAACCCCTCCTCCGCCCTCAAAGACTCTCCGGCCGAGCACCCAATAGAGGTCCTCGCCCGGATCCGGGACTACCCAGATTCCAAAGACCCACAACCCGCCCCGGTTCTCCAAATCAACCCACAAAAACAGAGCATCCGGGTCAGAGCCGATTTCGGGTACCGGGACTTCACCTTGGACGGAGTCTCGGTCTCCGAAAGCGACGATCTTGGCGAGTTCTATAGCCATTTTGTGAAGTCGAGGATTGATAGTGTGAAATTGGGCGAGAAATGTACGATTATGATGTATGGGCCAACTGGGTCTGGGAAGAGTCATACTATGTTTGGGTGTTGTAAGCAGCCTGGGATTGTGTATAGGTCTTTGAGGGACATATTGGGTAGTGGGGAGGAGGAGGAGGAGGGTGTGGTGGGGACGTTTGTGCAGGTCACCGTTTTGGAGATTTATAATGAGGAGATTTATGATCTGTTGTCTAGTAATGGTGGTGGTGGTGGGTTTGGGTTTGGGTGGCCTAAAGGGAATGCCTCCAATTGGAAGGTAATTTTTTGTGTTCTGGGTCTCTCTAAAGGTTTGATTTTTGTGTTGAATTGTTGATTGTTTATGGAGTGGTTCATGTGTTGGAACTGTGTGTATGGATTTGGAGATGGGTTTTGTGTGTAAGTAGTGTTATCTCAGCTTAAGTGGATGTGTGCATTATACTAATTCTGGGTTTCTCTATCTCTTTGAGTTTCGTTGTTGTGGGGTTTTGATTAATTGTGGTGTTTGGTAGAGGTGTAGGACTGTTTATGGGTCTATGTTTGTTTTGGATGATTTTGAGTTTGAGGGTTTATGATAGTTTTGTGTTCTTGGTATGTCTTTGTGTATGCAGTTGTTGATTGTTATGGGTTCTTTTTGTAGAATGGTGTTTGTGTTAGAATTGTGTGTTTGGATTTGGAGATGGGTTTTGTTTGGGTATTGGTTGTGTGGGTTTAGCTCAGCTTAAGTGGATATATGTGAATTATTCTAAACATGGTATTTAGCTGTGATTGAGCTCCACCTTGAGCAAACAGTGAGTTTTCTGTATAAGTAGGTATTGGCTGTGTAATTGATTGTGTTAGCTCAGCTTTAGTGGATATTATACCAAACATGGTTAGCTTTATTATCCTAAACATGGTCAGCTTTATTTATCTGAGATTGAGCTCCACCTTGAGCAAAGTCAGCAAACAATGGGTTTAGGTTTTAATTTTCATAGTTTCACTTATATTGGATTTTTAGGATACCTCTCTTTTGATGATCAAAGTTACCAATTTTACTGTGGTAATCGGTTACAGTTTTAGAGGTATGACTACAGTTTTTACGACATTGTATGTGCAGAACCCTAATTTTGCTGCAACTTTTTGCATTACTTGTATATGCAGGTTAGACTTGAAGTAATGGGAAAGAAGGCAAAGAATGCAACCTACATTTCTGGAAATGAAGCTGGAAAAATTTCGAAAGAGATTCAGAAAGTTGAGAAGCGGAGGATTGTGAAGAGTACCCTTTGCAATGAAAGAAGTTCTCGGAGCCATTGCATGGTATGATTAGTTTAGACTTTTCATGTATGTGATAGCTCTGCTAAGTCTTGTAACCAGTTGGATATGTAATCTGCTTTCGATTTCTACAGATAATTCTTGATGTCCCAACAGTGGGTGGGCGCTTGATGCTTGTTGATATGGCTGGTTCTGAAAATATTGAGCAAGCTGGACAAATTGGCTTTGAGGCAAAAATGCAGGTAATTTTGTGATGGATTTTACTTTCGTCAGTTGCCTGTATGAAAAGTTTTGTTGGGATTGCAAAAATTGTTGATGTGTGCCTCTTATTGAACTTACAGACTGGAAAGATCAACCAAGGAAACATAGCACTAAAAAGAGTGGTTGAATCCATTGCAAATGGTGATTCACATGTGCCCTTCAGAGACAGCAAGCTTACCATGCTTCTACAGGTAAAGTTTCATTCATGTTTAGTCAGTTGCTCTAGATTAATAATGGTTTTCAAGCTTCATTGAGGTGTTTTTTGTTCTTCCTGTACAGGACTCTTTTGAGGATGACAAGACGAAAATCTTAATGGTTCTGTGTGCAAGCCCAGATCCAAAGGAGATACACAAGACAATCGCGACCCTTGAGTATGGCGCAAAAGCAAAATGTATAGTCCGTGGTCCTCATACGCCAATTAAGGATAAAGTTGGGACTGAAGATTCATCTGCAGTTATTTTAGGATCAAGGATTGCTGCCATGGATGAATTCATTCTGAAACTACAAAAGGAGAACAAGCTGAAAGAGAAGGAGCGAAATGAAGCGCATAAGTTGCTACTGAAAAAAGAAGAGGAGGTTGCTGCAATGAGAGCTAAACTTCATTCAATGGAAGGGAAGGGATCTGGATCAAAGGAGGTAGAGTTCAAGTTGAAAGTGAATGAACTTGCCCAGACTCTGAAACAGGAATTGGAAAGGAAGTTGGAGGAGTGCCAGAGAATGGCCAATGAGTTTGTTGAACTAGAGAGGAGGAGAATGGAAGAAAGGATACTGCAACAGCAACAAGAAGTTGAAATGTTGAGAAAGCGGTTGGAGGAAATTGAGTTTGAGCTATGCCGCTCAAGTGATGGAAATGTCTTGGGGAGTGGGAGAAAGGACAACGATGGAACCCAGTTTGCCAAAAGGTTGATGGGCATCTATGCCAGTGATGGCACAGGGATGATGAAGTCAATGGACATGGTGAAGTCCATGGATCTGGACATGGATGATCAAGAACCTTTTGCAGGTGTGGTGAAATATGTAGGTGTGAACTGTGGGGCATATCAATCTGACAGCAATAGTAACCAAGGATTTGTGAACCAGCCTCATTTAAATGCAATTGCTACAGAGAATAATGATTCTTTTGCAGCAAAATATGCTGACAGGGTATGCCTCCACACTGTTTTTGAGGAAGAAGAATTGGAAGAGGAAGAACGTAAGGAAAATGTGGATGTTGAAGAAGTGCAGAAAGAAGTAATAGAGGAAAAGAGAGTGTGTGTGGTTGATGGGTCTAGCCTCAAAAGTAATTATCAGAGCACACCAACTTTAAATCAGACAAACAGAAATATAGGGGAAGATGGCAAGGGAGGACCAGATGATAGGCTTGTCAGAATTCGCAACATATTTACACTCTGTGGAAACTACAGAGAGCTCTCTCAACACATCACAAGTCCATCACCTACTCTGAAGCCACTTGCATCATTCCAATCAGAAAGTGACAATGAGATGTCATTGGCTTCCAAGGAGAACTACAACCCTTCAAATGATGGAAGTGATGGAACTAATGCAGATAGCGAAGTGTATGTGAAATGGGAGGCTTCTAAAGAAAATCCAGGGAAGTTCATTACAACCCTAAGGGTTGTCAAAGATGCAAGCCTCGCTGACCTGCGAAAGCTTATTGAAATCTATCTTGGCGTAGACAATCAAGCTTTCAACTTTCTGGTGCTTGGGGTATGTTACTTTTTAAGTTCTTTAGTGGTCTGTTTTCATTTTGAATTATTGAGTCTCAATGCTAATATACATGTTTTATTCCCAATCATCAATGCTCACATGAAGTCTGTTGCTACAAGAACTGGGAAGCCTTATCTCTTGCAATGCTAACACAAACATTCCCTGATACATTCAATTTGTTCAATAGAATTCTAGAGCATCATTGTCATTTTCTAAATATTTTGGTCAATTGAGATCTCAGATGAACTAAATGAGACATGAACCAGCTGTATGTACTTGCTTTTTAGAATACAATTATAGTATTTGTCTAAAGAGGGTCATGTTGAAGTTCAAATGCATCTTCATATGTGTAATTATATATGCAGGATCCCACTGGAGCTGTAGTACCAAAGGAGAAGGAAGCAACAATTCAGGCAACTAAGCTTCCCCTTTTCAATGGTGATACTAATGGATACTTGGCTTGCTTGAGACCATTGAAGGGAACACAGGGAATGCATAGCAGCCCAATTCAGCAGCTCCCATTGACTCCTCTCCCCTTGAGCTCATTGGAGAACAGACTACCAGTCACCCCAACAACAACTTGCTTTACACCAAAAGTAGAACCAAACTTAGGCTCTACTCCTTTTATTACAGTCAGAAGATGCTAAGGGGTAGCTCTGATTGTAGTGATGGTTGTAAGCTTGTAAGAAGTGCACTGTTTTTGTGACCGACTACTTTTGTACTGAAAACACAATATATAAGTATGTGCTTGTACCTCAACTAATCTTCCTTGTATATGATTGATTATTCTCATTGGGAGTTTAGCAGACATAGCACAAGCATGATCCTTTTCATTCCTTAATTTCTTATGATATTGGTTGAATGATCAAAGATATTGATCTCTGAAAATTATTTAGATGTATGGATCAACCATTTTATGAAACTAGTCTACTATTTTATATTTGATAAAAATGTAAAATGATAAGGATAAGGTTATTCTCATTTTTATAACCATTTTATGGAACTAGTCTACTATTTATAACCTTATCCTGATCAAATATAAAATGATAATGTAAAATGAGAATAACTTTATCAATAGTACTGGCGGGCCCATTTAAATTTTACACTGTTATCACAAATCTACTCCTTACTTTTCTCACCTGGTTGTCAAGTTTTTCTAGAGGTTTAACTAGAAGCCGAAGAAAACTACCCCGTGATGGGCAGCACTAGCACTAGTCGGGTTTCACCAGTTCTTTCCCCTGCTCGAACCATTGTCCAATTCCAGTTGAGTTCAGTCCAAGATGAAGAGGTAGAATTCCATCTTTTATTATTTTTGGAATTTACAGAGTAGAAATTGTGTATGTATATTTCAAAGTATTGTAACTTGGTTGTGATTTGATGTATCTATCTAGAAAATGATTGTATTGTATGCTGATCCAATAAATAGAAAAAATTTACCTACATGATTAGGAACACATGATTTCAGATTGTTTCTGAACAGAATCTTTAGATGCTGATAGATTCTTTATATATATTTTAGCCTCTTGACACGCTCAAAAGTGCGTGACTATCAAACAATAATTGTGAGTTACTCGTGTCTATGTTTGCGGTTTCGTTTGTTTATGGGAATTGTTATGATTTTTACAGTTGTATCCCTTCTTCATAATATGCACATGAGCTATTTTGTTTTATCGATTATGAAGTGTGATGAGCTGCATATGAGCTTATCTGATTTGGTTCACTTTTATGGCATTAGCTTCCTCTGCATGAGTGCACTCTGTGTGTGACTAATCATTTTTTTCATATAGCTGTTATGTAACAAGATCTTCATACTGTAAAAATGTAATCTATTTTGTGATCTTTTACTTTCCTAAAGTTATATATATTCATTGCTTTGAGTGTGAAGCATGGACAGTTTATTGCTTGTTCTGAATGTAATGGAACAATCTGAAGATGAACAATGTGGTAACTCTGATAGACTTTTTGCACCCCACTTAGGGACTCTCTACACCTCTTATTTAATTTTTTCAGTTACCGTATATACCATCAGCCCTCTCCTTTTGTCTTGGCACCCAGTATAAGCCTGTTGGTATTTCTTTATATGTGGAACAGTGTAGATATAGTGAATAACGCAAGATTTGGGGTTTGTTATCAGTAGATTTGCAGTTGAGACTGCAAATTATGAAAACAAACATGTTCAATGTCAAGTGGTAAGATGGAGAAAGGCCACACCCTCTGTACACCCCAAGAACCTTTAAGCAGGTCGAACCTTCACTTGGCTTCTCTTGCCTTTTAGCAGTTTTAGTATGAACCGGTTCAAACATGTTAGGCTACTCTGCGAGGTTCCTCCAGATGAATAGGTTTTTGGTCCAGGGGGATCAGTGTGCAGCTAGTGTTGCGTCTGCATTTATGTGTCAAGTTGGAATGACATGAAACTTTCTGGTTTGTGCTTCAAAAGGTAACCAGAATGCTGAAGGTGTTTGTGGTATTTTATAACCAAGTCCACTCCACAGAGGCAGGTGCATTGGAAAATAATCAAATAAGGGTGTAGTGATCCAAGTGGGGTGTAAAACTGTAAATACCCGCACCCTAATTTTCTGTTTTTATCTATTGACAAATTAGTTCCTTGTTGCAGATATCCTTAACCATTATGGGTTCAGTCTTTAAGGTCAAGAGCTCTGCAACAATAAAAGATATCAAGGCTGTAATATGTGACATGTACAGATTTCCTGACAATCATCCAGAGTTTTTCTTGGCTGGTCAACCGCTCATGGACTTCCAAAGGGTAGTGGACTCTGGATTTCTCAAGGGCGCTGTTGATCTTGTTTTCAAGAATATTGTGGGAATTAAAATTTTTGTCAAACTACCATCTAGTCAGGACATCATTGAGATCGTGGCAAAATCAGAAGATACAATCCAAAAAGTAAAAACAATGATTCAGGCTAAGGAGAAGATTCATCCAGACCAATTCACACTTGTGTATGATGGAAAGCTCCTTGAGGATGACATGACACTGGCCTAGGTACATATGAAGAATGAGTCGACCCTTTACATGGTTTCTGCTCCTAAAGATTTTCTCTCAATATCAGTGAAAGCACCTTCAAGAGAGACTTTCAAATTCAATGTTAAACCCTTGTTTACTGTTAGAGATGTCAAAACTATAGTTGAGAGCTATACAGGTTGCTCAGTCAGTGATCACATTCTGATCTATTCCGGAAATGAGCTTGAGGATCTGAAGACATTGGCTTTTTATGACGTCAAAGATGAATCAGTATTAGAGATCTTACCTCCCCCTTTTCAGATATTTGTTAAAGTTTGTGATGGGAAACATATAAGTATTGATGTGAAGCCGAGTGATAGTGTCAAAGAATTGAAGAGAGCGATTTTCCACAAGCTTAATGTGTCGATGATGCCTTTTGATTTTTATAAGCTTGTGTTTAGCTGGGAACAGCTTGATGAAGTTCGGAATCTGGCTAGCTACAACATCCAAAAGGGCAGCAAACTTCGTTTGGTTCTCTCATCATCTGTTATTGTAAGGGATTAAGCATGTTAACATTTTCTTGAGCACTCTCATCAGTTTTGAACAATGGAAACCCTTTGCTATATGCCAGTTACATCTGGACCTTTCTCTAAGACGATTTATGTTCTCATAGTTTCTCATAGAATGCTTAGGATGCTATACAAAACTTGAACTTGTTTCTTCTCCAAATGTTCCATATGAATCAAATATGAGCCAAACAGAATGGTGCTCATTGTTGATGAAGTAAAACTAAACCTTGAAGAACTCTGAAAATTGTATTTACTTGCATTTGAAGAAATTTGGGAGCACAAATTCAAGTTTATGCAGAAATCATAGTAAGCTCGTAGCGCTTTCAATCTATTAAGCCTAATAAGTGCTCATGTTGGTTTCACGTATACAACCTGAAATTTCATCCATTTCCGGAGGCTTAGAAAACTAACATGATCAAAATTTACCTACACAGATGTAGCCAACCTATTAGCAACATTTATAGCCTTTCTTCTGAACTTCTGAAATACTGAACTTAAAATATCTACTTCAGCAACAGGCGAAGCCGGCCCCGGGGTGGTGATGGTGGTGCAGCCAGGCCTCCCAAATATCAGACTTCAGAACATTAGTAGAGCCTTATTCATATTTTGACCAGGCCTTTCTATTGAGTCTCAATGGTTACTGTTTTTCTATATTCATTTGCTTACAGTCAAGAGTCGAGTGAGGTAATCAAAACTAACAAGGTTTTTGGTTCACCTCAGAGTAAATAAATATGTTTGTTGTAGTGTTCTTTGACTGAACTACACATGCTGTCTTGTTGCAGATTTGATATATTAGTGAAGCTTATGGGGACAGTGGCCTTAAAGGTCAAAAGATCTGAGAAAAATAAAGAACTCAAAAGCAATGTTATGTCAGAAGAATGGAATACCTGAAGATTGCCCGCAGACGGTTCTTGTATGCTCATGGACTTTCGAAATCCAAAAGCTGCTCTTCTGGAGAAATTGTTTTGGAAGTATTTGTTACTACCATATATCAAGTCAGGACAGCATCGAGACTGAAGCAAGAGCTCAAGATATATACCATACCAAACCAAGCTAAAACATAGAGAAAGACTCCACCATTGTCTTGGTTCAGAAACTCAGGCATATTATGTTTTGAAGACTATACAAGACTTAAATTGAACATCTATGTAATTCATATTCAGTGTGACAACTATTGTATACATACAAAGTGATCAGATGATTTAGGATTCCTATTCCCTGATTATTATACTTGTCAAGTATCCTAATATGATAGTGTTGGACAAAAATTGTAAACAACATATATACCCAACACAATTTCACTCTATCCTATTAATTAAGATAGAGTTTTAATTATGTCTGGTTCGACCCATTCAGAATAAAGTAAATTCCTTAGTTACAACCCTTGTTTTCAAGAGAAGACCCTTTGATTCAAATTACAAAGTAACAACTGGAGAATGTGTATGTTTGAGGGATACTGGCTTGGAAAGAACCAAGGATTTTGATTTTAGGTGTGGTTGTATCCAGACTTGAATCCAAACTGCCTACATACCCTTGTAAAGGGGTCAAACCATTGTAGTTCAAGAGGTTTGGTTATGAATTTGATTTTTCTGGTGCTTTAGGAATTTGACCAGGATTATTTGGACTGGACGAATTTGACTGGTGGTGTCAGGGATTCTGTTTAGAATTGTGGTTGCATCTAGTGGTTTACTAGATTGCTTACGTACCCCTTTGAGGGATCAAACCGATCGTAGTTTATGAGGTTTGTAGGCTTTGTGGCTTAGTGCCGACTTTGGGTTTGACAGATGTATTTTGAATCCGTCAACTGTATTTCTTGTGGACACAGAAATTTAGTAGAGTGTCTGTTGATTTGATTTGGGCACCCGAAATGGGTGAAGCATCAGTGTGACCAAGAGGCTTTGAACTGCCTTAGCCACAGTTCTTGATAGTGTTGTAGGCTATCTGCAAATCCATAGTAGGGTAGGTGGTCTGCAAATCTAGTCTCCGCGTGTAAGTGGACTCCGCCTGCATGTGGACCTCGTGTGTAAGCTTGTGAGCGGACTCCGCGTGCTTGTTTGTAAGCGGATTCCGTGTGTACGATGGTAAGCAAACTCCGCAGCTTGCTTCTTCACGAAACCTTCTGCATGGAGAGATCTCGCCTGTGACGTCATCTTGTCTCTCCTGGACTTCAATTTTGTGAAGCAATCCGCCTCGCCTGAACTTCCAATTTACGTGGCATCATCTCGCCATCAGGACTTCCAATTTTGTGAGAGGCCATGTTGTTTGAATGTCTACTCTGTCGCGAAATCACCTTGCCACCCCTTAGGGCTTTTGGTTTGGTGCAAATGTTGCACCGCCACCTCTTAGGGCTTCTTCTTTGATGTGAAGTCACCTCTCCACCCCTTAGGGTTCACGCTTTGACGCGAATGTCATCTCGCCACCCCTTAGGGTTTCTGCTTTGATGTGAAGTCACCTTGCCACCCCTTAGGGTTCATGCTTTGACGCGAATGTCATCTCGCCACCCCTTAGGGTTTCTGCTTTGATGTGAAGTCACCTCGCCACCCCTTAGGGTTCATGGTTTGACGCAAATGTCATCTCGCCGCCTCTTAGGGTTCATGCTTTGACGCGAATGTCATCTCGCCGCCTCTTAGTGCTTTGATGCGAATGTCATCTCGCCACCCATTAGGGTTTCTGCTTTGATGTGAAGTCACCTTGCCGCCCCTTAGGGTTCATGATTTGACCCGAATGTCATCTCGCCGCCCCTTAGGGTTCATGCTTTGACGCAAATGTCATCTCGCCACCCCTTAGGGTTCTGCTTTGATGCGAATGTCATCTCGCAAGGCTATCCTCGTGGGGTAGTCTCTGCATGCGAACTGATGTGCAATTCGCATGATAATGTTTAACAGGAACCTCTCCGCCAGAGAAGCTTTGTAGCTGCAATCATATGAACTACATGACTCCTCAAAGACATCTCTCCCAGTTCGAATCGGCTTCTCACCACCTCGATGATTATCATCTTGAAAAAACCTTTTTGCAGATGATAATCAAATATAACTGGGAATCAGACTTGAGGAAACTATTCCTTTATAAATGGAGATATGTTATCTCTGTTGCTTTGATCGAGAGCGTGCTCAGGGATTCTCCAAGTTGCCAAAGGTAAGTTCCTATTTTCCCAATTTGAGTCGCCTGGAATGCTTGTTTTCTCCTCTTGTACGGTTTGTTATGCGAAGCGCATGGCCATATGTAACAAGAGGAAGGACCGAGCGGCCATATGTTTGTAGTAATAAGAGGAGGGGACGAGGTCATCTTGCCATATGCGAGGTCGTCTCGTCCCGCTCAGGGCTCTGCTTCGCGCCTTAAGGCTATTGAGGCTTGAATGATATTGGAGATCCGCCGGAAGCAAGGGATGAGCTAGAAAGATAGAGTCGCTGTAAAACAAAAAAAAATAGAGTTAGAATGGGAGCTCCACCTTCTCGTTGTTGGCCCGCCGGTCTTCCTCTGCTTTTTGCTTTGCTTCTTCTCTTCTGTCTCCTTTTTCTCCCTCTTTTCTGTCTCTCCGCCCCTCTCTTCTTGTTTTTTTTGGAGGCTTTTGCCTCTTTATATAGAGTTCTTGGCTGATTTGTAATTGAACTTTGATGTCCAGATTGTATTCTTGTCCAAACAACTTCTTTTGCAAGAGTTGCAATTGAACATAAAAACTTTTTGCTTGTAGCGCAAGAAAAAAATTATTATTATTTTTTATTATTAATTTTTTTTTTTTGGGTATCAACAGATAGGAAGTCTAAATGGCTTGGCTACCCATGAAAGAAACATGAACAATATAAATACAAGGTCCCTGGCGAGCATGCCGTTTCTTGCCCCACAGATTTTCTGCCACATTTCAGTTAGAATTTGCAGTTTCAGATGTGAAAAGATAATAGTTTGGGCATAATGATTTTCATCGATAGAAACATGAATACATATACAATGAACAATGTAATCTAACTTAGGAAACTATCATACAATTATGAATTATATTGGGAAACATATATTCACACATATAAACATTCCTAACAAAGAATATTCCTAATAGAGAAGAAGATTCACCACGATTGACTTTCCAACATGATTATTCACTTGATTCTTGCTTCTTCTCTTCATATTATTTGCATTCAAATATAGAGTTGACATTATTATACAGAGGACCAATCATTCAAGGGATAAGTACTTATCCAATAAGATGTATATAAACATACTATTCTCTTTATTATCAAGTGTGAGTTGCAAACTAGCATTTTCATTCTTCCAAGCAAACTGTGCCCTGAGTAATAGAAAAGTCAAAAAAAGATATAAGAACATAATAGAGGTCAAAGCAAGATGGTTGTTGTGTTCTACATGTTGAGTATTTGTATATCATATTTTGGTCGTCTCAGGAGATCAATTTCTTATGAAGTTTTGATCTTTTCAAGTTTCAAAAGAAACCTGAATTTTTGCGAGGACCTGGCAATCTGAGCCATCACTAAGGTCTTGAAAATTTCTAATGGAAACACTGAGACACCGTAGAGCCTCAAAGAGAAGAGACAGAATACTCCCATCAAGTTTCTCTGGTTCATCTAAAGAACAGGTTAGTTTCATTTGTGGATCGTATACATTGACTATTGGCTGATGATCCATTCAAACTCATTTCATTGGTATTTTCTGGTTTCTTACACACTTGTTCTTTAATGGCATGGCTTTCTGTACTTATCATGTAGAGGGAATGTGTTTTGTTTGTGACAGAGAAATTTACTTTGGAAGATCTTGAAAAAAGTATCTTTGAAGTTCAACAAATTTGTCACAGTTGAAAAGTTGAAAGCCATAGTAGTACACAGCAAGAGAAGCAATTCAGGTAAGTTCCAGGAGCCTCTTATGGATAGTATCAATCATAATGGGATTGAAGATGACCAAATACCATTTGATCAAGTCATTCAGAAGGTACCCAAATCCCAAAAACTTCACCACAATTCAAGGAGAATGAAAATATATGTCAAAATCCCATCAAACCAGAAGACCAGTGTATTTGAAGCAAAAGAGTTCCATATCATTAATGACATCAAATCCATGATTCAGTTGAAGGAGGGGATCCTATCAAATCAGTACACTTTGGTTCATGGTGGAAATCTTCTACAAGATTACAGGTCGTTGGCTTCGCTTAACATTCATACAGAATCCACCCTTCATATGATTTTCAATCCAAGAGATGTGATGTCAGTTTTTGTGAAAACACCCAGTGGGAAGATTGTGCAGTTCGAAGTTAAAGTCCTGTACACTATCCGTGATGTCAAACAGATTGTTGAGAGCTTTATAGGGTGTTCAGTTGTTGAATGTAGTATGGTTTATGAAGGAAATGAGCTGCAAGATTTGAAGACCTTAGCTTTCTACAACATTGAAGAAAATTCCACTCTAGCGGTGAAGCCTTATTGGATTCAGATATTTATCAAGACATGGAACGGAAAAACCATTACACTTGATGTGACGCGATCGAATACTGTAAGAGAGGTTAAGGAGAAGATATTTGGTAAGGTCAGAGTGCCAGTTATTCATCAGAGTATCGTATTTGCTGGAAAATGCCTTCAAGATAAGCGCTCTCTTTCAAGTTACAACATTCACAAACAGTCCACTCTCCACATGGTTATGGCTTGGTGAAACAAATTCCACGACACATTATGAGATTGACTTCTGGTCATTTTTGAGTTTGATAAAGATGCAACACTGGTTGTAAACTTGTGTCTAGAACATAGTCTGTGCAGAATACAGTAGATTTACCTTTGCAAATAAGTTCATCTATTTTGAGTTTTGATTCATGTGTTGGAACAGACTACAATATTTTGGCTAGAGAAGAACCACATATGTAAGATTGGAACAGGTTTTGACTGGTAAACTGATGGTATAACAAAGATATTTTAAGTGAGTGACAGAGTGATCCAAAACAAGGCTGTTGTAGATTACAAATTGCAACTAATATTTTTCTTTTCTAATGTACAAACTGGAAAACAATTAATTGCATAACAATTGATCAAATCTCATTTGGAGCTTTACAAATCACAGCTCTGTGTGACAAGGAAAAGTCGAAAAACAACAGAATGAAGGAAACCGGTATAAGTCAAGTCAGACCTTCATCACTTAAGAGGGATGTGATGTTAAGACCTCCATTTCCTCGTATGGTTAAATATGAATCCCTGCTGGGATAATCTCAGAACCCTTCCCTCCTGCAAAAGCCGAGTGCATTGGACTACCATTCTCAGAACCTTCAAGTGACATGTCAGGTAATGAATTCTGGCCTTTAGATCGTGGCCTTCTTGATGATTTAGACGATCCTCCATCAGTGGAACCTGTTGAACCTTTTTTCCTCCGGAGTTTTGGGATCACAGGCAGGTCATGTGAGGGGGACTCGGAGCCAAGACTAGTAGTAGAGTTGCGGCTTGTTCTTGAATTCCGGCTACTACCTTCTTGGGCTGGGGACTCCATTCCACTTACTTCCGTTGAACGACGGCGCCTAGAACTCTTTTTGGATTTTCCATCCTTCTTGGCTGGGGAACTTGTAGACCTTGGAATGTCGTTCAGATGCACCAGTTCTTGGGCAGCAATAGACAGCCCACCTCTATTTATATCTGCAAAAGGATCTTTTAACTCAATATACATCGTTGCAGGAGCATTTATATCTCTAACTGCTTGAGCTATTAAGGTGTATGATTGTCTAATAAAACAACATCAGGTGATGCATGAAATACTATATCAAGATTATGAACAGAAAATGGGTACAAGCAATTCAACATCTTAATAAATATGAAGGCAACTTTATTACAAGTTAGAGAAGAACTAGTTAATGCAAACCTTTGGCGGATAATTCTTTAACAGCAACTTGCCCTGCGGAATCTTGAGGAGATGTAAACTCGGTCATCTACATGAGTGTAATGATATCAAGATAAATTAGGTGCTTGAAAATAAAAAAATAATTTATACTGTTCATGGTGTAAGAAAGTGCATGAATTCATAAACGAGATAGAGAAAAAGGGTTTGCGTATACCCAGCTGGGAGTACTATTTGCAGATGGACCATCCCATCCAATATGAGCAACATGCTTTACATCTGTGGGGAAGCCAATTTGTATTTCTTGATCTTTTTCCTCTGCAAAAGTTCAAACTTGGTCAATTGCTTTTCTCTTTTCTAAGGAATTACTAATATAGACTTTAAGAGATTGATTGAAATGAAATCCCTGCAATATTTTCCATCTTTTTTCTGCCAACAATTGGAAGTGTAAGCTATAAATGACCGAGAAGAAAACTAAAAATGCATGAAAGATCAGCTGGACACCCCTGTGGTTATATCAAATCATGATATATGAAGAAGAGAAACCAAACTTGAATTATTGCCCCATAGAAACCTTGAAAACTTGCAAAAAGTACTTATTCCAATGTCAAGTTGAAAGGATCAATGGAGATTGACGTACCGAATATATGTGAAATGTACCTCAGGCCTTTCAAGAGACCCTTCACCTTTGTCGCCATTTTGGCTCGAGTTCTTGATTTAGTGCATGCAGAGAAACCTATTTCAGCTGGGAAAATTTGCCGCTGCGTGAGAGTGGAGATGATGCGTCTGAGCTTCAAAAGCAATGAAGTTAAGCAAGATAGTACATTATAGAAATAAGAAACTGATCATGAAAACCAAAGGAATGAGAAAAGAATAGATACTAGCAGAACAATTTGGACACTCATTTGCCCAAAGAATATGCAGTTGCTATATACACCAACATATTATATATAACCAACCCTTTTTCTCCATACAAGTTTTCCCTAACAGAGAACTTCATACCTTCAAGAAGGAAAGGTTGATCAGACAAAGGCGCTTCAGCATGACATGATCATGAACCCGAATTCAAATGACACACCAGGAGATGTGACCCCAAACCAACCCATATAATCTAGCTGCGTAAACATCATCGACTCATCCCATGTCAAACAATGTAAGCATTTCGGGATGCAGATCGGCAGTCGTTGTGATGGGTTGTGATGTTTTGGAAAATCCAAAGAAAAATCATATGAAATTTAGGAAATGAGAGAGCAGAGGTTTTGTTGGGTGGCAGGGGCCACTCAATCAAAACCTGTAGCTCACTGGAATTTCGGGGAGGAAAAGTAGAGAGAGATCTAGGAATGGCCAAGACCGCTGGCTAAATTTGGGTTAACGGTTTTTCAGTGATTGCGCGCCAAAAACGGTTGATTCCCCAAATTGTGCGGCAGTTGTCATCTTAATCCTTTATCTTATGATCTAATTTCAGAGAAAAAGATTGTTATACCATGATGACGTTCAAGTCTAATCACTTGTGTCAAATCACTGGCTTTCGTTTTACAAGGAAAAGATTAAAATTTATTTCGATTTACTGGGCTGTATTACTACTTATCTTCATAGTAAAATTATTGGTTTTGACACCATATATCATTCATCATTGTGGGGAGAAATATTATGGTGTCTAAGCAAAGAGGTTCCGCTACAATGGCTGTAACTCTGGGAGTCTCAGCGAGATGCTGTAAATTGTTTTTTCAGGAGCAATCCAGCGTGGTAAGCTAACCAACTGCGAAAGAAGCATTGGCCATGTAAATAGAACTGACAAGCATGGCCAAATTTCTCCAAATTTTACATCGATATAACATTCCATCGTTAATTGTGAGAAGTTCTAAAGATGTCAGAAGGATCATCGGCAAATAAGAATGTGCTCTTGAAAACCAATAATCATGACAATTCACAAAAGGGACAACACAAGACAGCATATAAGACCAAGTACCAATTGAAGGCTCTGTGATTACCAAGTATAAAAAGTTAAAAAAAACAGGAAAATAACCAATTATAAGTAGGACATTTAACATTGAACATTAACCAAATAGATATATGAAGTGTAGGAAAAAGTCGCACATTATTTTTCATGTTTGAAGTTGGGGGAGTTTTGGCTAAGCCACAAGGTCATGATCCAAGCAGGAACTGAAGGTAAAGGAACTGAATGCATGAGCCTCTTCTCATCAGTAAACCTTTGAAATTATGAAGCCTTCATATCATCCAGGCCAACACTAGCCTGTGTGTCAAAAGAGTAATGCTTGTGAGAATATATCAAGTATCAACTGTAGCCAATCACTTATATAGTTTTTCAAAACAAAAGAACCACAAATACACAAGTTATGAAAACCAGCTTTCTAGTCAAAGGTCACTATGTCCCCACCCCTTAATTTTCATTACTTCACAACAACTCGACAGAATTGAGTGTCAAGTGCGATTACTAGGGGAAAACTGCAAAATTGAGCATCATGCTTCCAGACCCTATCTCATGTAGTTACCTATTGACCTAGAAAATCATTTTTTTTTTGTAGGCTTTTTTTTTTTTTCTGTTTCAAGTTTCAACAACTATCAGTCATTAAACCTATATATATTATGGTCTGGCAACCTTCAACATGTGACGACCTTCAGTCACATAACTACTAAGTCACAACTGATTTTGGCAGCAGAATCAAACATCTTACCAAAAACTTGTGATTCTCTTGAAGCAGGGGAGAAAAGTTAGTGCAAAATTTCTCTATATCACCCATGATATCACCATTGCCTCCTATCACATCCATGAACTTCTTCCTGTCAGGAGCAAGCTTCATGGCAACCTATCAATCAGTAAAGAAAAGGTGAGAAATACTCCATTTAAACAATAAAGTACAAGTAATACTGAAGATAAACGGAAGATAGCATGCTTGTAGTATTTCTAGAATAGCTCAGAAGTAAACTACTGAAAGGAAAGGACATTTATATAACAAGGGGACACACAGAACTTTCAAATGTGTGATGTACTCTCTACATGCCTAAATTCTTGAAGAAAGAAATAAGCATCAGAGATAATTTGAATAGTAAAAAGTTGAAGCAACACATAAGAATGCATAAAGAGCCAAATAATTCACGATGATCATATATTAGACAGTTCAGAATTTAAAGAGGAAGAAGCAAGCAACTTGCAGAATATAGGCTTTATAATTCAAAGGTCAGTATGAAGAATGGCTGTGCATCATATGATTGAAGGGGCAAAACATTACACTGAAACTTGAACTAGCAAACCATCCGTGCCATTGTTTCAAGGTCTTGGCATAGGAATCTGAACAAGCCTGTGACATAGTCCAATCTTGATGCTCCAGTAAGTTCCGAAACAACTCTAACAAGAAGTCCATCGCTCTGAAAATAAAGTAAGAAGTACATCACATATAATACGATGGATAACATTTCGAGAGAAACTGGATACTAACATATAAACACAACAAGCTAACAGTTATATCATTTACCTTGTCAACCATAGCAGACCATTGGTGCAGCTGGATGACGCTTTTGCCGTCTTGGCCTCAACCTCTACCCGCACCAAACTGTACAAGAGGTTGAACTCGGCAGGATTGGAAAGATATTTGGTTTCCAATCTCTACACTCAAAAGCAAAAATCTCAGAATCATAATACTTTATCATTCAAATAACAGGAAACACATCCTAGACTAATGAACACAATTCAACACAAACCAAACAGTGATCATGAAATGAGCATCTTACCGTGATGTTACCACCGACGTCCGATTTAACCAGGGTCATAGCAGCTCCAAACTTCTCTGCCATCAGAAAATTATCGAAATTTACCCAAACAAGCAAATTGTACGAATCTTCGAAAATGAGTAGTTAGAATTATGCTCACAGATCATGTTCATACACACCTAGATTGCCCTAAAACGAAATGACCAGTCCAAATCATGAAAACAAAGAAATGAAACTAAATTCCGATGCGAAAGAGAGCAAAGAGTGTACCTATAACAGGCAAAATCTGCTTGCAGACTTCCAAGAAAGGCTTGGTCAGCATTTCACCTTCGGGTGATCTCACACTCTTCATTCCTTCCAGAGCCGGAGCAAACACAGTCCCATCCATTCTTCCGATTCACTGCGAAATCAAACTGATTTATTCGAAATGTTGTACTAAGATTGATCAAGATTCAGGTGAATAAGTAGTTTGATTAAAATTAAAGAGTAAGAAAAGAGAGATCGGAGCATACGTGCAGTTGCTGGATTGCTTGGATCTGAGTAATGAATCAAAGAATCAATAAGAGGTGATCAAAGATTAGATATTCGGGGAATGAGAGAGACCTTTTGCCGCGAATCGGATTCTGTGGGGAGTTCTGAAGCAGAGACGGTGGTGGATTTGAAGTTTAAAAGCAGAAAAGAACGAAAAGAGAAGGAGAAGAAGAGGCCAGGGGAAGGGGATTTTGACTGTTGCGACTGTGTCGTTGAAGTAACCGCGGAATGTGGGATTTTACATTTCGCGGTCGTTTTGATTGGATTAACTGCGCTGGGGCGGTTAAAGATTTTTTATCCTTCTATCTTGTTCCTGGTCAAATCGAGTTGTTAGTGAGGCCGTGCATCAGATGGGAGCACTAAAGGCTCCGGGTCCAGACTGGTTTCCGGGACTGTTTTATCATAAGTACTGGGAAATTGTGAGGGATCTGGTGTGTCTCGCCTCAAATGAGTTTTTCAGTGGAGTGGTATCGATAAACCAGAATACTTTTGTTCTGGGCCGTCTCATACAAGATAACATTCTTGTAGCACATGAGGCCTACCACTACCTCAAGTTGAGCTCAAGGGAGTTAATCATGAGTTTGGTCTAAAGTTGGACATGAATAAGGCTTATGATAGGGCGGAATTAGATTTTTTGAAGGCCACACTTCACATGTTTGGATTCCACAAAAGGTGGATTCGACTGGTCATGACATGTGTTCGATTGGTCTCCTTCTCAATTGTCTTAAATAGAAAACCAGGAAATTTTTTCTATCCTACTAGGGGGTTGAGACAGGATAATCCCCTCTCGCCCTATCTGTTTCTAACTGTTAGTGAAGTTTTGTCCCTTCAATTGACAAAGGCTATCAACAAAAAGCATCTCTTGGGAATCAGTTTGAGCCGGGGTTGTCATATTCTATCTCACCTTTTCTTTGCGGATGATGTTCTCTTTTTCATGAAGGGTACCCTCAACAACTGTAGGCATCTCAGTCATATCCTTTCCGAATATTGTACTTGTAGTCGGTAGTCAGTAAACTACCTTCTTTGCCCATAAACCAGTTATGAAACTTATAGACCGACGTTTGGTCTACCTCGTCATGATAAACAACTGTGTTGAGCTAAAAAAAATGATCGAGAGCCAACTGAAAGCAGGAAAGCTTCAGCGGTACGGTACGTGTCAGGTCAGTGGCAAGCCGCGGGGGAATCCGTGCACGGGATAATCAACACGATCCGCGGGAGAGCACAGATAGACCGTAGGAGTAACAGAGCCAAGAAGCAATGCCCCGGGATCAGAGATGGGCGAGAGATATACGCCTTGGGAAGCTATGGCCCCCAGAGTATCAACGTGAGGTGGAAATCAGTGATGTTCGAAGTAGAAGAAGAGCATGGGACCAGACTGCCTCACGAGGATCCATTCCTGATCACGGCACAGTTGGATCATTATCTCTACAAGATGATTCTAATCGACACCGGGGCGTCCGTGAATGTGCTGTTCCGAAATGCTTGGCGGGCGCTAAAGAGGGGAAGCAGCAAGCTCATGCAGGATAATGAGCTGTTGATAAGCTTCTCCGGGGATGTAGTGCAGCCTCTGGGATCTGACTACATACCTCTGATCCTCGAAGGTTTTGAGGCGAACAAGCTGAGGACAACGGTAGACTTCATAATTGTCGACTGTGATTCTTCATACAATAGGATACTCGAGAGACCGGCCCTGTGGAAACTCAAGGCATTCATCGCCGGCCACATGCTGATGATGAAACTACCCTCCCCAACAGGAGTTGTTACCATCCGGGGTGATCAGTTGGCTGCGAGAGGATGCTACTCTATCGACCAAGATAATGGCAGGAAAAGAGGGGAGGTATTGTCCTCCGGGATCACGAGTAGTCCCGTGCCGGATGTGTACGAGGATACCAGAATTAATGCTGTGACAGAAGGAACCGAGTCCGAGAGGCCTAGATCGATTCAGGAGACAGAGCTCATCTGCATCTCGGACGAGTTCCCAGCAAGGATCACAAGGATTGGTTCGGGGTTGCCAGTTGTCGTACGGGAGAAGCTCGTGCGTTTCAGGAATATCAAGGAATATTTGGCATCCGTGCCGAAGCTTTCAAAACCAATTCCCGGGAGATGCTATATCTCTATTTGGCAGCATCCAATACGTCAGTAAGCTCGGCATTGATCAGAAAAGATGATGTCGTGGAGCTTCCGGTATATTACGTAGGTAAGGGCTATATGCTGGCTGAAAGCAGGTACCCGAACTTAGAAAAGTTGGCCCTAGCGCTCGTCGTAACAGCTCGGAAGCTGCGGCACTACTTTCAAGCTCATTTCCCTGTTCACTAACTGCCCCCTCAGGCAAGTCCTCTAGAAGCCAGAGACGAGCGGGAGACTGGCCAAATGGGTGATAGAACTAGGAGAGTTCAACATACACTACGTGACGAGAGTAGCCATCAAGGGGCAGGCAGTGGCAGATTTTATCTCAGAATTGACCCCAATGCAAGGAGTCACGGATTGCTCAGAGGTTGAGCGAGAGGTTACGGTGGCTCCCCAAGAAGTCCAGCCGTGTTGGAAGTTGTTTGTCGACGGCTTTGTCACTAAAGAGAAGAGCGGGGCGGGAATAATTTTGGTTAGCCCGGACGGGTTAGTATACAAGTACGCCCTGGAGTTTAATTTCTCCATGTCCAATAATGCAGCCGAGTACGAGGCGTTGATCGGGGGGCTACAGTTGGCACTAGAGATTGGAGTAAAAAGTGTCGAAGTGTTCAGTGACTCGCAGCTAGTGGTGAACCAAGTCAGCAGTGAATTTGAAGTTAAAGAACCTCACCTGAATTCCTATCGGGCACTCGCGAAGGCCCTCTTGTGCGGTTTCGTGTCAGCAACTGTGGCTCAGATCCCAAGAAAGGAGAACAGCCATGTCGATGCTTTGGCTCGGCTTGCCACCGGTACCCGCCAGAAAGGGCCCACGAAGGTCAGGGTTGAAATCCTAGACCGGTCGAGTATCGACAAGACAATCACAGAGATATTCGCCATCACTACTGGCCCCAAGTAACCGACATAGATGGACCCCATCATCGAGTTCATCAAAGAGGGCGTCCACCCGGAGAATAGAAGGCAAGTTAGGAAGTTGCAATCGAGGTGCGCCAGATACACGCTGATCAAAGGTAAACTGTACTGCAGGGGGTACTGTTTTCCCAACTTAAAATGTGTATCGGTACAAGAAGGTGAGACGATTCTCCGGGACATCCACGAAGGTGTTTGCGATAATCACTCTGGGTCGAGATCCCTGTCCTTTAAGGCGTTAAGAACGGGGTATTTTTGGCCCAACATGGGAAGGATGGCGGATCAAGTGTCAGCGAGATGCCATAAATGCCACCAACACGCTTACAAGATCCATTCCCCGTCCATTGCACTCTCGATCATGCTGTCTCCGTGGCCTTTCACACAGTGGGGTCTAGACTTGATCGGGAAATTTCCCACCACTCCCGAACAGTACAAGCCATAGTGGTGATGGATTACTACACCAAATGGGTTGAAGCTGAACCGCTTAGTCGAATAACCACTGATAGTGTGATGGGTTTCCTCATGAAAAATATCTACTGCAGGTTCGGGGTCCCGGAGACTATCATAACTGACAATGGTACGCAGTTCAACAACCCGAAGCTCATCGAGTTCATCAAGGACATGGGAACCCGGATGGTATTCTCATAGGTAGCTCACCCGAAGACTAACGGGCAAGTGGAGTAGGTCAACAAGATTGTAAAGAAACTGCTGAAGAATAAGTTGGACGATGCTAAAGGATTGTGGGCAGAAATGCTCCCAAAAGTTTTGTGGGCCATCCGATCCACTGCTATCGAGTCAACGGGAGAGACGCCTTTCAGCTTGGCATTTGGCACGGAGGCTGTCATTCCCATCGAGGTGACAGTACCGACTGGAGTCGACGGATACGATGAGCAAACCAACACAGAAGGGCTACAATTAAACATGGACCTCATCGAGGAGAAGAGGGACAGGGCCGACCTACACAACCAAGTTTACAAGCAGCGCGTCGCCCGACACTATGACTGCAAGGTCAGACCATGCACCCTGGGTCTAGGGGATTGGGTGATGAAGTGGGTGATGACCCAACCAATGGCCCTTGATCCAACATGGGAGGGCCCTTACGAGATAGTGGAGGAGGTCGGGCCGGCAACGTTCTTCTTGAGGGACATGGACGACATAGTCACCGGGCACCCGTGGAACAATGAGCACCTTAGGTTCTACCCCGTTTAATCAAGTTGGGGATTGTAAATCATGCCCACCGGGTCTGACTAGGTCAACCCGGGAGGATGCCTTCATTTGTTTTGATAACAACTATTACAGAAATGAAGAAGCTAAATTCGCATCATTGTAGTGAAGTTCGTAACACGTAAAACTGTCGGTTTGATACACCGGTAACGCAAAGAGGCACAACACAGATTCAAAGACGAAAGTGGGAGATTCGACATGGACACTTGAATAAATTTTGAGTATAACAACCAGACCTCCGGGCAGAAGCCTACATTCCCCAGAGCAGACACAAAGCCATTCGTAAAAAAAAACATCAAAAATTATAATCCGGTTGCACCCACTTCAAAGCCCTAAACTAAGTCATTCTCAACCGAGTCGACTACATCTTCTTCGTCCTCGCTCTCGGATGCATTCACTTCGGCGCCGGTCCTATCAGGATTGACTTCGGGACTACCCACCTTGGCCTTCTCCTGCATAACAAGCAGATCCGCAAGCACCCGGGACTTGTCAAGGTACCCATGCTCACTCCACTCCGTGAACTTCTCGGTGATAGCTTCATCCCGAGCAGACTGGAGAAGATCTTTGAGCTCCTGGAACTCCTTTAAAGCTGCAACGGCCTGATCGCAGCGCGCGAGAACAAGGCTCTCCAGCTCCGCGATCTCAGATTCTTTCTCACGAAGTATACCCTCAAGTGGGTGATACTTGCCAAGCTTCACCTTCAAGGACTCCACTTCAGCTTCGAGTTCCGGGACCCGATTAGCTTTGCTCTCCACCTCCTAAACATGCTGCTGAAGCATGGCTAGCTTCTCAGCCAAGGCTTTTTTTCCCCTCTCCAAAGACCCCTTCTCGGTCTGGAGGTAGCTCATATGACCATTGAGCTTGGCCACCTGCTCTTTCAGTTCGGCAGTGTCCTCGCTAGCGTCAATAGAGTACACCGCGAAGAGAGACTACAAGCAACGACCAAAGTAAGCAAGTTCCCAAGAAAAATTCCAAAAAAAAAAAAACGTCACCAACCTTCATTATATGTTCCCATGCAATCTTTCGGGATTCGGACGGAGAACCTTCCTTGAATCTCACCCGGTCGAGATCAATCCCCTTCAAGTCGCTTATCATTGCACGGACGAACTTCTCATCCACGCAACCATACTCATCGAGAACCTGCCTGATCGGGGTCTTCGAAAGCTTAGGAACTGGAGGGGCGAGAATAGACAGCGAGGGAGTCGAAACGGGGGCCTCGGGAGCCTTATGCTTCTTCAGTTTTGGACCAGGGATCTCGGATACGTCATCCCCGGTATACGTCACCTGGGACTCGGCACCTTGGGTTTTCCTTGAGTGGTGGTGGCGCCTTTTCTTTTCACCCAAAGTATGCCGCGAGGCCGCGGGAGGAGGTGCTTTTGCGCCCACCACCACTCTTCCCTAAATTGTTCGATCTCCTCGGGCATGAAACTACATATGGGCTCATCGCACACCCTACCGTCCTCCAGACAGTGAAGGGCACGTGTGATCGGTATCGCTTCGAGCACAGGGCGCTTGGGATTCGAGCTGGAGGATCCAGAATGAGAGTTTGCCCGCCTGGCATCTCTGTTAGTTTCCCGCTGCAAGTACCCTTCCATCCTTTTGACATCATCAGCGGGAGCCCGCCGAGACAACCCAGAGACACTGGCATCGGCAGCCCTAGACTCCATTGCATCCCTAAAAAAACCCTATGGACCATTAGATACCTACATCGCATGCCGCTGCCGGGAGGTTTTGCCCCCACCAATCTGAACACGGCGACATTTCACAACCCAAGAAACCCAGAAACACCTACAAACCTAGAAAAATTTACCAATCTACAAACTCTACAAAATAAGTTCAGTAACATAACTCAACGAAGGAGAAGGGGAGCTAACCAGATAGTGTAGGCTGGAGACGCGCCGGAGCAGCAAACAGACAACACCTCACAATAGCAAGATCGGCCATAGCAAGGAAGCAGAACCCCCTCCAGGCGCAAGAATCCCTTTCTCTTATGAGCTCAGCTCCGCAGCACCCCCTCCGATCTACGTTTCAACGGACGGAAAATGATAACAGAGAGAGAGAGAGCAAAACAGAAGAACGCAGAAGCAGACAGATCGAAAGAAGAATGAAACAAAAGGCAGGGTCAGTGGGGGGTGTGTTCTGGAATGTACGCAGTACTCAACGTACTGCGGGTGTCTGCTCCACGTGTCAAGTATTGATTGGAGAAGTTTTGGCACGTGGAGAAGACGATTCTCGCTGATCCTCCCTCCGCGAACGCGAAAGCTTTGCAGCGGGTTCACCTTGCCTCGCCTCTCCTATCCTCTCCTCGCCAGTCTCCTCCACGCCTCGCCCGTCTCGCCTCGCCTAGCCTCGTCCGTCTCGCCTTTCCTCTCCTCTCCTCGCCTCGCCTCTCCACTCTCGCTGATCCTCCCTCCGCGAACGTGGAAGCTTTGCAGGGGGTTCACCTCGCCTCGCCCATCTCGCCTCACCTCTCCTCTCCTTGCCTCGCCCGTCTCGCCTCTCCTCTCCTTGCCTCTCCTCTCCTCTCCTCGCCCGTCTCCTCCTAGCCTCGCCTCACCCGTGCTGCACATGTGGACGGTGAAAAATCTATGAACAACCTTTGCACGCGATTAAGAGATTGATCCGAGCAAAGTCGACAACCCTGTTTCCAGATCGGTTTGCGAATTCGATTGGTTGTTGAGGGAAACAAAACCGATCCACGTGAGACGCGTGGTTGGAGCGTGACCGCTTGACTTTGTCAAGCGATAGCCGCAGTACCGGGAGTACTGCGTACACAACAGCCATTCCCGGGTGGGGGGACTGAACATATATACGAAGCGGGGGAAAGGACGCCTCGATTCCCCCTCCCCCCCAAATTCATTTACCTCGCACGAGGAAATCAGACCTGTCACAACCCACCGTAGGATCGTGACACGCGCCCCACTACTGTCTCCTCGCCTCCCCCGTCTCGCCTCACCTCTCCTCTCCTCGCCTCGCCCATCTCGCCTCTCCTCTCCTCGCCTCGTCTAGCCAGCCTCGCCTCTCCTCGCCTCGCCTCTCCTCTCCTCCTTGCCCGTCTCCTCCTCGCCTCGCCTCACCCGTGCTGCACATGTGGACGGTGAACAACCTTTGCACGCGATTAAGAGATTGATCCGAGCGAAGTCGACAACCCCGTTTCCAGATCGGTTTGCGAATTCGATCGGTTGCTGAGGGAAACAAAACCGATCCATGCGAGATGTGCGGTTGGAGCGTGACCACTTGATTTTGTCAAGCGATAGCCACAGTACCGGGAGTACTGCGTACACAGCAGCCGTTCCCAGGTGGGGGGACTAAACATATATACGAAGTAGGGGAAAGGACGCCTCGATTACCCCTCCCCCCCAAATTCATTTACAGCGCACGAGGAAATCAGACCTGTCGCGACCCACCGTAGGATCGTGACACGCGCCTCACTACCGAGTAACTTCTCAAACAAGATAGGAGTGAAACGACTCGCATTAAATGCCCGTCCCTTCGTCCCTCCCCAAAGCGCCACCTGGAGGACATGCAATTAATAACGTGATACACCACCACCAACCCAGGTTACCAACCCAATAACACTACCCAACAGCAGTCGCCGGTAATCACCGAGCTCACGTGGAGTGTGCAGCTCCATCCGTTAAACCATCCGGAGACAAGGCGAGTTCTGGATATTCATCACCGTACATGGAGCAGATTTCATAGCTCACGTGTAAGAACCGTACACGGAGCGGATTTCATAGCTCGCGTGTAAGTACAGTACGCGGAGCGGACAACATCGCTCGCGGGTAAGAACCGCACGCGGAGTAAATTTCATAGCTCGCGTGTAAGAACCGTACGTGGAGCGGATTTCATAGCTCGCGTGTAAGAACCGTATGCGGAACGGATTTCATAGCTCGTGTGTAAGAACCATACGCGGAGCGGATTTCATAGCTCGCATGTAAGTACAGTACGCCGAGCGGATAACATCTCTCGCCGGTAAGAACCGTACGCGGAGCGGATTTCATAGTTCGCGTGTAAGAACCGTACTCGGAGCGGACTTCATAGCCCGTGTCTAAGTACAGTACACAGAGCGGACTTCATCGCTCGCGTGTAGGTTTTACGAGAAGCGGACTCCTCACATCACGCGTTCTCCTTGTACGCGGGACGAGCTAACTGACGAAACGAGGCGCACTTAGCTCACCTGGTATTGTAATTCTTTCCGCGCGAAGCGAATCCAGCTCGCCTACTATTTTCATTACACATGCGCGAGGTGAATTCGGGTGCGAGATCCATCATACATACATTCAGCCGAGATCGCTACGGGGCCATTGTGTTCCAACCAAATGACCAAATAGCCAGCCTCGTATACGTGTGGGCATCATAGCAGGACAACGGCAAGTCCTAGATAATCTTAATCCCTGGAAAAATGCTTGAGGAAGGAACAACTGTTACTTGAGATTTCTATTCTAGAACACAAACCTCAAGGAAGCATGCTTGTGAACTAAGGCATGCATACCGCCCTTGTAACATTTCACCAGGAAGCAAGGTTGAAACAACTAAGCCTTGAGAGTTGTAAGTCCCTTGTATGGCTCCCGAAGGGCGGGAGTTGGGCATGTTTGTATCATTCCCTTCATACGGAGAATAGTGGCCTGATAACCCACGCGGGGATAATACCCTGCGCTCGAGCAACAACTAACGTGGAACGGCTCGCTACCTTCCATCACAACAACCCGTTCAAACATGTCTCGAGTACAAACTTGGGGGGACTACGATCATGTACCCGTTAGTAATTCGGCATCACGGACAACTTCTTCAAGTCCCCACTCAAGACGTGTCTTGAACGGGAACTTGAGGGGACTTGTAGTCGGTAGTCGATAAATACCTCCCCCGGCTCGCGATGCTAGGAAGCCCAGCTGGAGGCAGCTCGAACAGACCTCATCCTGGATGCTATAGCGGTCTGGGCCGGAAGGCAAGATAACAAGCCTCAACAGTGTACTTGTCCCACATCGAATAACATAGAAGACATGAGTCAACCCGGGGCTATAGATACAAAAGTGAGGACAACCAAAAGGGTAAGAAAACATCTCCTAGCATTTAATATTTCACCTACCAAACAACTGACTTTACCATCGAAGAGAGAAAAATCGGAAAGTCCCGGTCGGTCTCCTTTTACAGATAAGAAGGAACATATATCAAAGGACCAATCACGTGCAACAGTTTCTACGAGGTCTATGGAATCCAGCAGAAATAATTGGACCCCAAACCTGCTGACTCACTGATATCTTCATTCACCGTTATCTTTGTGTCACACCTGTTGACTCAGTTCTAGCTTATCTCGTTTGAGTTACAATCTTTGGGTCAGCTCCTTCTTCACCGGTATCACGTATGATCCTCAGAGATGACAAGGACCCGTTATGTTCATCAATTATCACTTCCCAGATAGGTCAGCACCCAATCTTGGGAGACCTCAACCACCACCTACTATATGAGGTGTCGGAGAAGCCATGTGGGAACCATCACTCATCGGCCGCTTGGTCAAAGGGGTCTATGTCAATGGGACGACAGCCGACAAAAAGAAAAAGAAAAAAAAAGATCTGATGTATTCCTTCATCTGAGAGTCGGTTGTATTCCCCTCCTCTGAAAGCAAGAGTATGGGGGTATTTGCATCTTAGAGACTCACCTCTCTCTCATGGATAGCAGACAGACAAGCTAAGTCTTCTTATCTGTTTAACACTGCTGGGAATTAAATGCTTATCCTTTTTCTGTGGTTTTTGTGCTAGCTTTCATGCTTATATTCGGGATCCAATTCAGTCTTTGTGTTATCATTGATGCAAGAATGGAAAGTGTAGTCGTAAGTCAGTAAACTACCTTCCCAGCCCATAGACCAGTCATTAAACTTGTAGACCGACGTCCAGGCTACCTCGCCATGGTGAAAGATCATCGGTACCACATCGGAAAAGTTCTCCTCCAAGCTCCACAAGAAGGCACCATGATAAGGTAAATTCCTAGTTAGTCCTACGTCGATGATATGGAATAAGAGGAAACATTTCTTATCTATAAAAGGAAGGCTCCCCCTGTGTAGAAATGAGATTGAACTCTCGGACTCACCCTCACCACATATAGAATGAATGTATATGATGCTCCCTCTCCCTCCCCCATTCCTCCCGGGCGAGATGGATGGATGCTCTTGTAACACCAAAAGCCTATTGGCCATGATAGTTGATTTGTAAGTGGATGTAGCCATGTCCCCCGAGGCATGGTGAACCACTATATGTCCTTGTCTTGCTCATGATTGTTCATATTAGTGTTCCACCGTGATTCAGCATGGCCTCCCGGTTTATGTAGAAACAGAAAGTCTGGTCAAAAGTTGAGGCAAGTTATTGGAAAGTCTGGTCAAAGGTTGAGGTTAGTTATTGGAAGAAAGTTGGTTGCTGGGAGCATCAATCATTGATAACTGCATCATGACTTGGAACTTGTATCGGTTTTTTATTCCACCAATTCCAATGGGCAATAGATAACATGCTTATAGAAATATATGGTGCAGTACATGCTTATAGAGATAACATGCACATGCCACACCCAAGCCAGTATTAATATGGACACCCAGCTCAGCAGCTGCTTCACCTCTTCGGGTTTCGATCAACTTCATCCCGGTGACCATTCTAATGATCATATGAGTATATCATGGAAGAATATGAAATCTAGGCACCGATATGTAATCGGCAAGTCCATTATAGAATCAGTTTCCGCAGTGGTACCAATTCAACTTCTCTTCCGGGAGGTCATGATCATCATCTCAACCACTATTATTCTCTAGCACCGGGAGGGTTTGTTCTGAATCAAGGATGAGAAGAAAGGAAGAAGAGAAAGTCTCCGGTACCCGTTGAGACATACGGTTCAAGTTGTCCATTCTATTGAACCTTCTATGTGCACCCATTTAGCAGCTTACTACAAAGATAAGTCCCTCGTTTTATTATCGATATTTTATCAAATCACGTATGTTTCACCTATACATATTCATTCAGATTCTTACGAGCACACTTAAAATATTTTTATGAGCACGCTTAAAATATTGTGATCTTTGCATGTCATCCCTGTATACATGATCTCTGTTAGTATGCCAGTTTGGCACCATGTTTCGATGACATGAGATTAATGAGAACACTTGTTGATTCATGCATCATTCATTCCACCGTTACACATGCAAGTGGTAACCTTGTGATGAATTTGTGGATCCAAGTCTTGATGATTGGATCAAAAACACCAGTAGGTACAACACCATCGGGTTATTAGGAACACCAAGTCAAGATGATTGGGTGGCAAAACACTCATATTATGAGGTGGCAAAACACTCATATGATGAGGCGTTCCAAGTCTAAGATTGGACTCGGTAAGTAGTTGTAAGGAGTTTCAAGTCACCATGATTGGACCCAATGATTATCGCTCTAAAAAAGGGTATCTGTTTTTGCAAGAACCCGTAGGCTATGTAGAACCCGTAGGCTATGTAGAAGCACAGTTGAACATAAACATACGCACAAAGACACAATATTTATAGTGGTTCACCGTGCCATCGGAGGGCATGGCTACGTTCACTTGAATCTACTATCATGAGGCCTCAATGCCTGAGGTTGTTACAAGAGTTCTCCAGGATGAAGTGATTACCGTTCCCCAGGAGAGAGAGATGGGGAAGTCAGAGATCCCTTTCTACATATGGGAAGCCTTCCTTTTATAGCTAAGGAAGGTTCCCTCACATGATATGTTTTCGATGTGGGACTGATTACACATATATATTCTCCTGGTGTCTTCTTGTGGAGCTTGGAGAAGCATATTCCCGTTGCTGCATTGATGATCCTTCACTATAGCGAGGTAGCCTACATATCGGTCTACAAGTTTCATGACTGGTCTATGGGCGGAGAAGGTAGTTTTATGACTACCAACAACAAGTCCCCCCAAGTTCTCATTCAAGACATGTCTTGATTGGCGACTTAATATACAAAGTGCCCATAGTCCAATCATTTATCAACCAGACCCGTCCCAGTCCCCCCAAGTTCGTACTCAAGATGTGTGGTGAACGGGTTTTTGCCTCGCACATAAGGGCTAACACTCGGGCGAGCTGAGTATTGCGCGAAGTGCAAGGACTGGAATTGTCATGCGAGCTGAGGATCTTACATGCACAAGGACTACCCACGAGCTGAGGAGTCCGCTACGCGCGAGCTGAGCCGTTCGCTCTGCGCACAATGAGTACCCGCGAGCTGAGGTGTTCGCCTAGGAGGGCTGACACTCAAGTGAGCTGGCGAGTTGAGTCCGCTCGTGCGAACCGAGGAGTCCGCTCCGCGTACAATGCTTTCACGCGAGCTGTGGAAGTCCGCTCCACTTATAATGACTATCTCTGTGACATAGGCGAGGTGCATCTTGTTCCACGCGAGATGGGTCTCGGTGACAGACGCGAGGTGGCTCTTGCTGACACAGGCAAGATGGGTCTTTGTGACACACGCGAGGTGGATTTTGGTGACACATGCGAGATGGGTCTCGGTGACACACACGAGGTGGATCTCGGTGACACATGCGAGGTACAAGCTGAGCAGTTCACTTCGCGCGTAATGACCACGCAAGCTGTAATCGCTCCGTGTGCAATACTTTCACGCGACCTGTGTTCGCTTCGCATGCAATACTTTTAGTCGAGCTATGTTCACTCTACGCACTATAACCACGCGAATTGTGTTCGCTCCGCGTGCATTACTTTCACGTGACCTGAGTTCGCTTTGCATGCAATACTTTCAGGCGAGCTGTGTTCGCTCTGCGCACTATAACCACGCGAGCTGTGTTCGCTCCTCGTGCAATACTTTCAGGTGAGCTTTGTTCGCTCCGCGCACAATGACCACGCGAGCTCCACATGCAATACTTTCACGCGAACAGTGGAGTTCGCCTTGCAGACATTGCCTACACGCGAGCTTTGTTCGCTCCGTGCCATAAAGAATTAACAAACCACGCGAGCTGACAAGTGTGCTCCGCGTGCCAGGACTACCCCGCGAGCTGTGGAGTTCATCTATGAGATAAAAAAATGTCTCTGACTCGACGAGGCGAGGATTGATGTACCTTCACAATGAACAAATGATCGACACAATTATGGGGCTAACCAAGTATGGATATGACATAATAATATCAAAAAGCAAAATGGTACATGCAAGTGTAATACTGGACGTCCAATGCCAATCTTGGTCGAATGCCTATCTCTCAACCCAATGTGGGACGAAGGTAGCGAACCTTTATATATCATGTGTTTCTGCTCGAGGGCGGGGTATTATCCCCGCGTGGGTTATCAGGCCACTATTCTCCGTATGAAGGGAATAATATGAACTGCCCAACCCCCACCCTCTAGAAGCTGTACATGGGACTTACAGTTTTTATGACGTTAGTTGTTTAGCGCATGCTTCCTGGTGGTACATTGTCAGGGTATGTTCATGCATTTGAGTTTGTGTATGCTTCCCGTTGGTTCTTGCTCGGGTATAAGAATCTCATGAAATGGTTGTTGTATGTTTCTTCTCGTTAGTTCTTATCCGGGAATCGAGATTTTCCTAAGCAGTTGTTGCATGGTTCCTCCCGGTGACACTTATCCGGGACTTAGGGTCTACCTGGAGATGTCATACATTGCGCCCGAAGCGAAATCCATTCGCCTGGTGATGACACTGTCCGCGCGAAGCGAACCAGCCCACCTGGTGATGCCACTGTCCGCCCGATGATGCCACGGGGGACGTGTAATCGATAATCTATCATGGATCGGTGAGACCAATCGGGATCACGACGCAAGAGCTCACCGGAGAACAATCCAGGGGAGTTCACTCTGTACACCCAACACCCTACTCTGGCCAATCGTAAGGCGCCTTCAGAAAGCTTCTAGATAATGTCCTTATCTGTAATCCTACCGATGACACCCACTTTGCTTACGGTGCCTGGGAGTCAAGAATGCAGCTCTAAATGAAGTCATGCCCGGGAACTCGTATGAGGCAGAAGAGGAAAAGATAGGCCCTCAGAGAGTTGCTATAGGCACCGAGAAGTTGATTTGTACACCATGCCGTAGAGCACAAGCCACCGGGATCATCCGGACAGGCCTCCAACCTCCTACTCTCTTATGCGAAGCCATCTCGCCTCGCCTCCACATGCATACAGACCCCGCCTCTTGGTCCTTCAAGGGGTCTCTCTTATGCGAAGCCATCTCGCCTTATGGGAATGGTCGGCTCTCGATGGTTAGGGTTTGGGAATAGGAATGGCATGAGCTTATCTAGTGATATGATCACAGTCCTATCCATGAGAGCAACATGACACTCATCTGCTCTCGGACGGTACGTATCTCGGTACCCCAACTACTGCCCAACTGTTATGGACCCCCATCTTACTTTGTCCAGAAGAAGTCCTTCCCGGAAGCAATTTAATCTCCCGGTGAAACTCGGTCCCATGTGTGTTTCAAATGTTCAAGTAGTCTGTGATCAAAGCTTCATCTCCCTCCTGCTATTGGGTTCGCTCTTAAGGGCAGAAGGATATCCGAATTCCAGATCAATGGGACACCTTCATATGCGGCATGAGAACCAATGCATGGACCACTCCATTTACCCACCGGGAATCTATCCTTTGCACATATCGGGAAGCATCATCTACCAGCAAGCACCGTCCAACATCCATATGTTGTCAACTCCAAACTCTTGACTAGGAGTGGGTCACTTGATCTGCCGGAGAAACTGTGTTCAATATGGTACCCACTGAAAATTGCTATGTACACCTCACCTAAGTTATCGCGCGAGCGGGATGTGGATCACGGCAAAGTTATTGCCCGAGCGGGATGTGGACCACGGCAAAGTTATTGTGGACCCCGCCTAACTTATCGCGCGAACGAGATGTAGGGCCTGATTGCACAATGACATTCACGTATAAGGCGGATTAAAATTATCAGGCGAAGGGAGGAGTTCGCACGTATTAAAACAGTGACATGAGTTTCACGCGAGCTGACCTCGCGAGGAAATGTGTTACGCGAAGTGTTGACTTCGCCCATGAGGACCCCGTATGAGAGAAGGACCTTGCGAAGCGTTGACAACTCCACTACATTACGTGCGGTGGCACGCCATGCACCCCTAGAAGTAGGATCCCAGTCATCCAATTCAGTTTTCACTTCCCTCTGGCTACTATTACTCTACGAGGTATTCCACCCGAGGGAGACATCATGCCCGAGAGGCATTGTGCCAGAGAGACATCACAACCAAGAGGTATCCTGAGAGACTTCATGACCAAAAGGTATCCCGAAAGGCACCATGCCCAAGAGGCATCCCACAAGGAGGCATCATGTCCGAGAGGCATCCCACCGAGAGACATCATGCACCTCTTGTGTGCACCCATTCGGCAGCTCTTTCCACAGATAAGTCCTTCATTTAATTGCCTCTTATGAAAGTACAAAACATGTTTCACGTACAATTATATCATGGTACGGTTGGCTCACGCATTGTTGTAACCAAGTATGAACTACATAACATGCAGTCCATGATCACTATTGTCCATTCAAATTTGCGAGGAAAATGTACGTAGATCCTCCGTCTTCTCGGACATTGAATAGGGAGTTCCAAGTCTTTATGATAGTCGTAAGTCCCGGATAGGTGTGGGAAAAAATAGCAGGAAAATTGTAAGTCTTAGATAAGTGTCACCGGGAGGAAGCATGCAACAACTGCTTATGAAAATCTCGATTCCCAAATAAGAACTAACAGGAAGAAACATACAACAACCGTTTCATGGGATTCTTATACCCGAGCAAGATCCAAAGGGAAGCATACACGAACTCAAATGCATGAACATACCCCGAAAATGTACCACCGAGAAGCATGCGCGAAACAACTAAAAATGTAAGTCCCATGTACACCTCCTAGAGGGTCGGGCTTGGGCAATTCATATCATTCCCTTCATACGGAGAATAGTGGCCTGATAACCCAAGCGGGGATAATACCCCGCGCTCGAGCAGAAACACATGATATATAAAGGTTCGCTACCTTCTTCCCACATTGGGATGAGAGATAGGCATTCGACCAAGATTGGCATTGGACGTCCAGTATTACACTTGCATGAGCCCTTTTTTTTCTTTTCAATAATTATTATACCATATCCATACTTGGTTAGCCCCATAAGGGTGTCGATCATTTGTTCATTATGAAGGTACAACAATCCGCCGAGTTAGAGACATTTTTTATCTTACAGGCGAACTCCACAGCTCGCGCGGTAGTCGTGGCACGCGGAGCGAACACAGTCCCCTTAAAAGTATTGCCCGTGGAGCGAACACAGCTCGTATGGTCCTTGTGCGCGGAGCGAACTCCACAGCTCGCGTGTAGGCAATGCCCACGAGGCGGACTCCACAGCTCGCCTGAAAGTATTGCACACGGAGCTAACATAGCTCACGGTTTCATTACACACGCCTCATATGTGTCACCGAGATCCACCTCACGTGTGTCACCGAGACCCATCTCGCCTATGTTTCCGCGAGCCATCTCGCATGTGTCACCGAGATCCACCTCGCGTGTGTCACCGAGACCCACCTCACATTTGTCACCGAGTGCCATCTCACATGTGTCACCGAGATCCACCTCGCGTGTGTCGCCAAGAGTCACCTCGCGTCTATCACCGAGAGCCATCTCGCATGTGTCACCGAGATCCACCTCGCGTGTGTCGCCAAGAGCCACCTCGCGTCTGTCACCAAGACCCATCTAGCGTGGAACAAGATGCAACTCGCCTGTGTCATGGAGATAGTCATTATAAGCGGACTCAGCTCGCCCGAGTGTCAGCCCTCTAGGGCGAGGTGGACACCTCAGCTCGCGAGTACTCATTGTGCGCAGAGCGAACAGCTCAGCTCGCGCGTAGCGGACTCCTCAGCTCGCGCGTAGCGGACTCCTCAGCTCGCGCGTAGCGGACTCCTCAGCTCGCGCGTAGCGGACTCCTCAGCTCGCGGGTAGTCCTTGTTCATGTGAGATCCTCAGCTCGCGCAGAACACACTCCTCAGCTCGCATGACAATTCCAGTCCTCGCACTTCGTGCAGTAGTCAGCTCGCCCGAGTGTCAGCTCTTCTGTGCGAGGCGGAGACCCGTTCTCCACACGTCTTGAGTACGGACTTGGGGGGACTAGGACGGGTCCCGTTGATAAATGATTGGTCTATGAGCATTTTATATATTAAGTCCCCACTCAAGACATGTCTTGAACGGAAACTTAGGGGGACTTGTTGTCGGTAGTCATGAAACTACCTTCTCCGCCCATAGACCAGTCATGAAACTTGTAGACCGACATGTAGGCTACCTCGCCATAGTGAAGGATCATCAATGCAGCAACATGAAGATGCTTCTCCAAGCTCCACAAGAAGACACCAGGAGAATACATAAATGTGTAATTAGTCCCATATTGGTAATGTATAATAAGAAGAAACCTTCATTATCTATAAAAAGAAGGCTCCCCCTGTGTAGGATGGATCTCTGACTTCCCCATCTCTCTCTCCCGGGGAATGGTAATCACTCCATCTCGGGGAACTCTTGTAAACACCAAAGGCCTATTGGCCATGATAGTGGAATCTTAAGTGGACGTAGCCATGTCCTCCGAGGCATGGTGAACCACTATATGTCCTTGTCTCTTGCTCATGTTGTCTCATTCATAATTGTTTGTGTTCCACCATGATTCTGCATAGCCTGCGGGATCTTACAGAAACATCTACCAATCCAACAAATTTATAAAAGATAAAACTGGTAATTCCTACATTGGCAGCTTAGTTCAGGAATCGCCTAAAAACAAGAGAATTCAAAAGAAATAATTAAGAAAAACACAACAATTCAGAATACTAAAAACATAATGAATCCTACAAAAACATAGTTCAAGAATTCAATTAAAATCACACAATCAAGATTTAAGAATATCCTGCGGATGAGAATAGTTCAGGAGATACTCAAAACAAAGAATTCAAATAACAACACATAAGAACATTACACTATCATTTCTCTACTCTTACTTATGAGTTCGCCAACACTTAGTCATCCCCCATAAGTAACCAACAAACGCGTACTCATGGGTTCGTCAACACTTAGTCATCCCCCATGAAGTACCGACAGACAGACTAAAGCTCTATACTGACCGTAACCAATCACCCGGCCAAGGCTTAGTTCCCGGTCCACCACGAATCTAATACACACAATCACCACTAAGGCACATACAACCACAACTAATGCACACAATCACCACTAAGGCATCATTCCACAACTAATGCACATACTCACCACTAAAGTACACACAACCACAACTAATGCACACAATCACCACTAAGGCACCATTCCACAACTAATTCACATACTCACCACTAAAGCACCCACATGCTTAGAAGTCCATTTGAAAGATTACATTTTTTTAACAGAATTCTTGTTTTTACTTACTATGAGCCGTTGACGATCAAACTCATATATTTTAAAACAAACAAAAGAAAAACATAATTTTTTTAAATCATCAACATCATCATCATCAACATTTTCATCAACATTATCATCATATAATCATCATAATAATCATCATCATCATCATCATCAACATTATCATCATCATAATCATCTTAATCATCATCATAATCATTTTCATCAATGTAATCATCATCATAATCACCATAATCATAACCATAAGTAAATAGGTCACAAAGTGAACCTTTGTGAGATTTTTACTCACCTATATAATCCCGCTGCGTCTTCAACACAACATAGGAGCCAAGCTTAAATATCAACTCCATAAGATACATATTTAACACAAATAATAACTTAAATAACCACTTAAACAAAAGAACATTGCACCCTTAACAAGCCTTAACCCAAGATTTGCCTAAAAAGTGACAACCTTCTTCCGAGACCTCCCAAGGTCATAGGAACTCTCAACCAACCTATTGAAAAGGTTAACAAGATTTTCAAAACTCAAACACCACAGCTTAACTACCTCTCACAATTCTCAACTTAGTCTTAAACCTAGGATGCAAAACTTGATCATAACATAACCTCATGACATGTCACTGTGCTCGTATCGACAAGCACAACCTAACAGTTACTCCTAACCTTCCAACCTCTATCTGACGCGCCGCCACGCGCCACCCTAAAACGTCCGAATTTGGGCAAACTCAAAACATCAAACTTGTAGATTGCAGAGAGTGGAGTATCTTTTATACCTGAGGTTTCACCCCAATCAGCCGAAAAAGGCCGGAAGTCGAACCAGGGTGCCAAGGAGCTCCTATCCTGACCGGTTCTCAACCCGAAACTTCTAGGTTTCGATTCACACGAACCACCACGAATCGAAGGAAGCCACTACCACAGGGAAGGTTACGCCATCGAGATGAAGCAACTCCGACCGGTGCCGTCGCCTGAGTCGGTCGGAGCTTGCCAGAAAAACTGGGTCGGGTTGACCGGGTTCGGGTCAGGTCAAAAGAGAAACTTAGTTAGTGCTGGTGAGGCGCGAGAGAGAAGAAAGAGAGAAAAAAAAGAGGGTTTCCGGAAAAAGAAATGGAAACCCTAACTTTTCCTTAGTTATACTAAAAAATCCCGAAAGTCACAAAACTTTTGCTGACCATAACTTTCTCATACGAAGTCTGTTTTACACGTGCCATGTGTCTACGAACTCATATCGTCATGTTCTACAACTTTCATGAAGGAAGTTTCTCGAGAAACCCAACTATTAGAAAGTCAAGTCTTGACCCCTCAAAACCATAAAACCGTTCCAGGTAAATTATGCAACCAAACACTTCCGCTTTTCCTTCGAACCTCAAAACACACTAACTTCTAACTTGAAAATTCCCAAATAATATTAGAAACTAATATTAAATTTTCGGGGTATTACACTTTCAAACTTTTGAACATATGCTCCTGCTCTGTCCCTGGGTTGATCCTATTTGGTTTGGCTCTATTCTTGGTCTACGTATTGACAAATAGGGTATCACTACTTTCAATAGATGGGTCAAAGAATGTACACAACACAGAACAAAAAGTGAGGCCAGATATATACTTACAATGGTGAGTTTCTTTTGTTGGAACATTTGGAAGGCAAGGTGTTGATTTGTGTACCAAGGTCAGCCTCTCTTTCTGATCCACGCTTCCAGACAAGCCTTAACATTAGTCGCAGATTTCCTAGCGGCTAATGCTCCGATAGGATCGATTGGAGCCATAACTAGACCCATGCAATGGATTCTACCGCCGGTGGGGACTTTCAAAGTCAATGTGGATGCATCTTGGCACCCAGCTGATCAGACTAGCATCAGAGTAGTAATTCGAGATTTGGATTGGTGGTTGATAGCAGGAACAAGTTTTTTGTGTCGAAGCGGTTTGGTGATTGAAGCAGAAGCCACTGCTAGTCTGGTCGGAATTGAATTCGCTGCATCACTGCAATTAATGGAGATAATAATGGAGACTGATGCAAAAGAAGTGGTAGAAGAAATTTTAATAAATCAGAGGAAGGTTTGCTGGAAGTCTTACCTGATCATACAGCAAATCCGATCCAAGTACTATGGTTTCAGAAATTGTTACTGGGAATGGATACCCCGAGAAGCTAATGCAGTGGCACATGTTGCTGCTATGCTTGAAAAATGTTTAGTGGATCCTCTACGATGGGCGACTCAGCCACCACCTAACATCTCTCTTGTTTTGAGAAACGATGGCCTTCCCTGCTTGTGAGGGTTGTGAGCTCAACAGCTTGTCGGAGTTTTTCTTTTTGTTTCAAGAACTAATGATCCCTAGATCCTTGTTGGGTTTAGTTGTTTAGTTTCTTGCTTCTTCTTTCTGTATTTGGGTCCCTGCTTTGGTCTTTGGGCTTTGTCCCTTAATAAATTATTCATTACCCAAAAAAAAAAAAAAGACCAACCGGTGAGTGAGTTCTATATATGGAGCTTAATTACATTGAAGTAACAAGTGTTGGGAGTCCAAAAAGACAAACCGGTGATTTTATAGAGAATGAGTGCTATCGAGCTATTAGTAATGAGTCGCTTCTTCGAAACGTTTTGACCAAAAGCTAGGTTGCATTGCCTTAGGTTCAATAGTTGGTGGTTTGAAGCTGCTATATTGGGATTTACGGCTAATAGTTGTTAAAGACTCTAAATTCACCCGAAGCCTTTATTGAAATCCAAGTTGAAGAACCTCAACAAACAAAATTTGCAAACACAAGTAATACAAGCAGTCTCAAAGAAGATCTTTTGTGACTTCTGGTGGTGGGTATTTGATGGCATTCTTGACAATCTTTTTGATTGCAGCATCAGCAAGATCAATGCCACAGACGTCCGCCAACCTGATGAGGTATAGAAGCACATCAGAGAGCTCTTCTCCCAGATGCTCTTTATCTGATTCCTCCCAATTAGGCAGCCCTTTGTCCACCTCTCCTCTCCATTGGAATATTTCTGACAGCTCTCCTACCTCTCCCACCTGCACAAATCAAAGAATATGTCAGAGGCATGGCAACCTTTGAATTACTTTTTGTGTTATAGCATCTATTCAATATATGAATGACTTGGATTTGTGTCACATTTTGTGATGCTAGCATTTTGCAAATGATCGGTGGAAGTTTCTTGAAGGGTAAAATCAAAACTTTTCGAAATACTAGAAATCGACAGTTTAAATTAAGAATTGAAATTTGTTTAGTCCTTATGGTTTGAAGTCGACATCTGTTTAGTCTTTGTGATTTTATTTTAATCTAAATAGTCCTTAAAGTCACAATTTTTCATATAAATAATGCTTATGGTTTTATTTTAATCTGAATGTTCTTAAAGTCATGATTTTTCATCTAAATAGTCATTCCGACAATTTTCTCAGTTAAGGACTATTTGGATGAAAATTCATGATTTTAAGGACTATTTAGATTAAAATAAAACCATAAGGATTATTTGGATGAAAAATCATAATTTTAAGGATTATTTAGATTAAAATAAAACCACAAAGACTAAACAGATGTCGACTTCAAACCTCAAGGACTATACAATATTTTACCCTTAAATTAAATTATAAACCCATTTACGATTAGTGGTCGTAGATAATTTACGATTTTCAAATTTTTAAAGGCGGGTGCAGCTAGTATACATAAAAATGTGAGCTACATACAAATACCAATACAAACATGACAACATACATTTGTTTGATCATTTGATTTGAATAAACTTTAATCTAATAGTTGTTGTGAAAATCTCACATGGTAAGTAAATTAGTGACCGGATGAACGAGATTGTTTGAGATGAAATAGTTTTGGTTGTAAGAGATAAGAGACTGTTCTACAAGGAGATCGATCCAGACAAATAAAAAAGAACAACAACAAAGAAATGAAGAAAGATAAATAGTGAAAGAAGATTATTACCATAGCAAGGAGTAGATTTCTGGGACTGTGGTACTTCTCCCAATCTCTGGCCTTGGCAAATTCATCTAGTTTCTTGGAGAGGTCCTTGAGGCTAATGTCCTTCACCTTCTCTTCTTCCACAACAATCTCTTCTTCCACAACAATCTCTTCTCCTAATTCTCCCATATTCTTTCAGTTTCTTTGTGTTTGAACGGAGAGAAGAGCAGCTAGGGTCCTCTTCTTATAGCTCAGAAGAGAGATGGTTACGTATTAGAATTTTTTTTTCCTATCTTTAAGGAGTGAGTATCTTAAAAATGCACATATTATTGAAAAGGAAAGGATGTAAATTCCCTCAATCCTTATATGCTTTATACAAAAGATATTTTTGACTGTCCAATTGTGCAAGATATATGGCCAACTTCAGTGCACAATGTATATGATATATGCTTTCCATGTTGAATGTATGTGTTAGTCAGTCGTTTTGTGTTCCCACCACTAGAGAGGAATTAGGTAGCTTTGGAATAGTTCATCTGCTTGCTTCGGAATGTAGCCAGGCCTGGACCTGAGATTTTTAGATCTGAGTCGAACTTTCAAATTTGGGCCCTTAAAATATAGTATCCATTCAATTTTATTTTCTCTTTTTAAAAAACACACAAAAATTTTCACAAACTAAAACTATAAATTCAAAATCTAACCACAAAAAAATTATAAATTCTATTTATATTAAAAATCTTATTAATACAACAAATCTCTTACTTAGACTCCTCATTTTTTTTAAAATAGCAACTAATAATAGTAATATAAGGGTAAGATTTTATCTTTATTTTTCTCTTTTGTAATTTAACACCACCCTAATTGGATGCTCTTAATTATTTTTTATTGTTTTTAACTAAACTAATGTGATCACACAAAGAGAAAAGAAAATTTTGGGCCCCTTAAGGCTCCGGGTCCTAAGTCCATCGACTCTTAAGACTCTATTCAGGTACGGGTCTGAATGTAGCAATCCCTTGTGAAACGCATTGGTTTCTTATTGCAATTGGAAGAAATTTGAAATGTGTGGGGAAATAGGAGGCTCCAAAAATTTATGAGTGCAAGATTTTTATGAAATGTATACTTGGCACAAATGCTAATATGGTACATTATTAATTTAGAGTTATTGATCTCTCTCAATTTCAAATATCCGAGACTTCCAGATAGATTTGAAAGAATACGTTCATTGTTGGAATGATGAGTTTTGGGAATTAAGATCTTTTGAGGCAAAAGTATGAACTGACATGCAGATGGAGGAGGTCATAGGGTCTGAGAAGAAGGCACCTGCAGTGCCTGTAAAGGCAGCAAGAAGGCGGCAGGAGAAGTCTGCCTCCTCCACAAAATCAGTTTTATTTTTGTTTTAGTCACAGAGGTGGTTGTTACCTTTTACTACTTTTATTACTTTTTGTACACCGAAATTAAACTGAAAGCAAAAGTGCTTAAACCTCTTTGAAAAGTTAGAAGTATTTTTATTTTGTAGTCTAGTTTAGCCGGTCATAATAGATATCTCTTATTATGGGTTTCGAAGAGTGTGTTATCTTGATATTGCTTACTGAAAATGAAATCAATTAAACTTTGAGACCAAAATTACAAATATACAATATAGTCAAAACTTAATTAAAAAAATATACGATATAGTGAGTAACTCAGAAAAATAAACGTAATTACAAGCATTCAAAGACATAAAAATGATACCAAAGGGGTAATAGACTAGTGGTCGAGTCCTCTACGTAAAAAATCTATGTACAACTTTAAAGAAACTTATTGGATGTACGTTCTTGTTATTTTATAAGAGAAGTGGTTCTAATGAGGACCACTAAGATAAAGACTTTTTCGTTTCACCCTGTTTCCGATCACATATTCACATCTCGACCATCTAGTTTGTAGATATATATGAGTAGATAATCTTTACAAATTTTCATCCAAATTAAAATTGTTAAGACATTCTGATAGTCGCATATTTGTGCGACTTTTATCATGCTAATTATTCCTATTACTTAGTTATTTTGTTATGTTTTCTTGTTTTTAATTGACTTTATTTGTTTTTAGGTATTTTGAAGTCAAACAAGAAAAGGAGATAATTGGGCTTAATAAGAATTCTAAATCCTAGTTGGATAAGGGGATGGACGGGAGACCTAGGGTGAATGAACCTATTTAAGAGGAGAGAGGCTGAGAACAGAAGAAAAAGAGACGGAGGGAGGCGGAGCACAGAGGAGAGAAGAAAAGAAAAAGATGGAGAGAAGAAAAGAGGAACCAGGGAGAATTCGACCAGTCTCTCGGCCAAACAAGTTTTTCTTCTCCACCTTTAGTTCATCTTCCATGGATTCTCTAATGTTCTTATTCAAGACTATGTGTAACTAAACTCCTTGATAGTTAGAGGCTGATCAAAGCCCTAGATATGTCTTCGATTTTGAACCCTAATTGATTTATATAATTCTAGATGAGAATTTATTCACTGATTGTTCATTGATAATTCTATTGCATGTTTCATTGGGTCGACACTTTAATGCATGTTTTAGGGTTTATTATTTTGAATGTGTATATGACCGACATATCGTTGCATATTCTATGAGAGATAACAAGTTCTTTGCAGGCACTTGTGTGAAGTAATTCCTTGGTAATCTAAGGCTACTGACATTGACCTTAGATTCTTTGTTGTTACTCAAACGTTCTTAGAACTTCATGATTTCAGTTATTTTGGTCTAGATACTGACATTTCATAGATCAATTAATTGGTAATATAGTTAAGTCGATAAGACATTTCACTTAACATGGCATGTAAGAGAACGTAATACGGTTAATGACCTAACGACATTGGCTTAACTGTGAGTACATTCATCTATAATCCTTGACATTGTTTTGGGGTGATTGAAGCATATCTAGTGGTGGAGAGAAGTTCCTAGCTATTGTTTCTCTCATATTTACATCCATATTCACTTAGTATTATGTTTTCAGCAATACTCATGTATTATTTATGTTTATTCACCATCCAAAACAACTCCGAATACCCTCAAAATTTGTGTGGTAGTCCGCCACTGTGTCTAGTTACTGTGTATTTAATTTCATAATTTTTGATTGAGTCTAGATTAGTTAATTAATTCGGTTTCTGCTCCTAAGTCGAATCTGTCAGATTTCTGGTTTACGTGTCTGTTTGTGTTTCTTGTGTTAAGTCTTAGTTTCACCAATCCTCTGCGGGTAATGACCCTTATTTGCTATTTACTATCTCGATATAATTGATTTGATAATAGGGTATTTTTGTAGATGCTTTTGCGCCCATCAAATTCATAAATGTGTTACCGATTATAAACTTAAACGGGTTCTGTTTAATAGATTTAGATCGTCCAATGATTTAATTTAGTTCGACAATTACACTTCCGTCGCCAAAAACACATCCATGAGTCAAACAAGCTCAACGCCTAAATGCTCAAAAATTTAATCTATCTAATCAGAGAGCAACGATACCCACCTCGTCACCACCATCAAACTGAGCCAATTTACCTCACACAACACCCACGTCCAAATACCAAAATCATGATCAGGACCAGAATTTCAGAAAACAAAAGCTTCGTTTGGGCCATACTAGTAAAAATATCCCGCCCAATAAGAAAACCCGACCCAGGCCCAATAAGAACCTTACAAAATTGTCTCTGCCGCAAACAAAAACCCTAATCCTCGACCATTTGCCTCCGCCTCCTTCCTCACAACCCTCACACTCTCACATACTTCACCGCAACCAACCATGGTGAGCTCTCCTCTCTTCTCCTTCTTCCTCAATCCAAAACGCCGTCGTTTACCTCCTCTCTCTCTCTGCTCTTGTTTCTCTGATCTGATTCGCTTTTGTTTTGCACAGCCTTTCAAGAGGTACGTCGAGATCGGAAGGGTGGCTCTCGTCAACTACGGCGAGGACTATGGCAAGCTCGTCGTCATCGTCGACGTCATCGACCAGAACAGAGTAAACTTCCTTTCTTACCTTCTTCAAGTTTCAATTTTTTTGTTTTCTTGCAGTTATTATTTGATTACTGCTTTGTTTACCTATGAAAAATTACAACCTTAAAGCTTAGGATCTATGCGCTTAGGCTATTTTGCACCAGTAAAATTGTAAAATTGTAAAATTGTACTCTGTTCATACGAAACTATATTATGATGCGGTCCTTTTACTTGGAAAAATGGAAGAAATTTTTTGTGTATTATGTTTTTTTTTGGAACTTGATATAAGCCTAAATCAAAATCTTGAATGTTTAAATTTGGAGTATTGTTTATAAATAAAATGGAAAAATTAGCAAGGTGTGATATGTTGAGCTCGTTTGAGTTTTAGCTATTTAGATTTGGAAGGCCAAGTGCATTGTGTGTGAGGGTTTCTCAAACACATTCCTGGAATATTTTCAATTACTGGGCTCTGAGGCCTTGCAATCGAACAGGGCTTAATCATTTATTTAGGCTTTAAAGTGTAAATGAAAATTCATTATGTATGGTCATTTTGTGTACTAGTTATTGCCATCTGGTAATTTTGCATGTCCTTAGATATGAATATTATTTTGACATTGCTGATTCATGTCAGGCTCTTGTCGATGCCCCTGATATGGTGAGATCTCAGATGAATTTCAAGAGGCTTTCTCTCACTGACATCAAAATTGACATCAAGAGGGTCCCCAAGAAGAAGGAATTGCTGGCCGCAATGGAGGCTGCTGGTAGGCTTAGTAACTTGTAAATAAAGATTATTAAATTGTTTTTTTAGTATATATACTTATATCTTGGAGTCTTGTGTGTCTGCTGTAGATGTGAAGAAGAAGTGGGAAAGTAGCTCTTGGGGTAGGAAGCTTATTGTTCAGAAGCGAAGGGCTAATCTTAATGACTTTGATCGCTTCAAGCTTATGTTGGCTAAGATCAAGGTTAGTTTTGTGTGCTTTTTAAGTATAATGGTTCAAGTATGATACTTCCTCTTGTGCTTTTTGTCTGCTTTTTAGTTTTTGTTCTACTGAATCATCACAAACTAATGGATCTTACCTGATTCGCAGAGGGCTGGCTTGGTTAAGAGCGAGCTTGCAAAACTGAAGAAGCAGAGTGCTTAGGCAATATTTGATGTTAGGTTTACAATTTTGTAATGGATTTTCTTTAGAACTGATTTCAGATTGTAATCCCTTGTTCCTTCTATCAATTTCTAGTCTTTTTCAGATTGCTATATTGCTGTTTACTTTTTTGTTATTGGTGACAAGTTGTGAACCTCATTATTTTGTGTCTTGCTGCTTACTATTTACTGAAAAACTATGTTGTTTTACTTTGCCTGGTCATAATATTTTTTCCATGAACTTTGTTTTTGTGATTGATACTGATACCTCATCGATTCAACGTCTCTGGGTGTCACTGTTAAGCCATCTCATACTTTTGGTTTTGGAACCATTGATTTGGTTCAATTTAGTGTTGATCAGTAAATCACAATGTGCATCCATTATTTATGTCTCCATGGACTTTTCAAATTAGTATATATAGTGACATCTTCCTATCCTCTTATCAAAAGAGGTCCTAAATTCTGAGTGATGAAAAACAAATTTTAAACGGAGAGGCAAAAAAGGTTGTTCAACGTTTCAAACCACATTTCCATCAATCCCAGCAAGAGCCCGATACTCGTCCTTGTAAAGCTAGTGCACTCGTAGGAAAGAGTTGCAGCTATGACCCTTTGTACGTAATTTGCTACTTCAAAGCTATTCTTTCCAGAAGTGGCATTGCATGTTTGGTCTGGAGCCAACTTATTCAAGAATGTGACTTCATATGATGGCCTCGGGTTCATCGTGAAGAAAAACCTGTCCATTGCTTTCCACCCTCGAGCTGTGGTTCCATGAAACATGCTCTGGTGGTCGACCAAGGCCACAGGGACAAGTTGATCACTTAGTTCAGCAAACAATGCTGAAAATCGCAAAACGTATGGTTCCTTACAAGTAGTTCCCTCCGGGCAAATGGCTATGTTATCGCCTTCTTGCAGAAGCTTCTTGATCATAGGTGTATCCTGTTTCCGATCACGACTTATTCGGACGGTCTTGAAGGGTGAAATGAACTCGATGATTCGGGAGCTTGAGTACGTAGGAGCGGTTATGAGGCAGCCTAGGGCGAGATAGAGGAAAAATGAATCAAAAACGGTTCTATGGTTCATGACAAAGATCTGACCAGAGTTTTTGCGATCCATAGGATGTTTAGCCAATGTTGGTGGGGTGCCCTTCACAGTGACATGCACACCAAGTGCCCAAAGGGAGTAGTAGGCGAGGCTCAGAGGCAGGAGCTGCACAATAGCAATTCGCAAGCAAGCGAGGAAGAAACCTATGGGGAACCAAAGAATGATGAGGAGCGCTATGAGAGGTGTTGGCTTTTGCACTAGGCGACCGTCATGGAAAATTATAGGCTTTGGCAGCTCCTCCCTTCTTACAGCTTCTAGTTTGGGTTTGGCTGGCACTAGATAACCCTCCTGCATTTATATGCAATGGAAGCTAAGCATCTAGTATGTACACTAAAACCTTGCACATAGCAATCAAACCAATATCAGAGTGCCTATTGCCAATTCCAATATCCGGCTGAGCTTTGGTTCCGTGAGCCTTGTGAAGAGCATCTGCTTTATGCTGCCCTATAAGTAGCCCAGATGAGCAAACAAAGCCAGTGGGTATACCATTATAAGTTGCTATCTCAGTCCCCAAAACCTTATCAAATCCAAGGAAACTCTTGAGAAATGGCTCAGCCATGATCCTCGGAATACTTGCAGTGACAATACACCGCCTTCCGCACGCAGAAACCACACGCCAAGTCTCGGGGTGTAGATCACTCGAGTAAAACTTGGGCAGCACGGCTGTTGCTGCTGACCCGATCTTAGACACATTCACGCCAGCAAATGTTGTGAATATGAGGACCTGTGTGGCTGCGGATTCTGATAAAAAGTAATAGAGGAGTCTAGATAATGGCCAAATTAAGAGCAGCACGAGGAGCCTCAAGATCCCACCGACATCGAAGGCGACGAGGGCAAAGTAAGGGAAGGAGCTGTTTTGGCCACGATCCTCAGTGCGCGGAGCAGAGGTTTCTAGCGAACAAAGAGAAGGAGATGTTGCCGGCGTGCCACCTCGCGGACGAGGAAAAAGTAGTAGGGTGGGCTTGACTTCTTGATCAGGCGGAAGGGGGTTTTCAGGTGCCACCTCAGAGGAGGAATTTATGAGCACAAGGCGATCGATACTCACGGCGTGACGCGAGCAGAGCAACAAGGGAGTTCAGAGAGAAACGGGGTAGAATCCGAAAGGACTCTAAGAAAAGCCTAGGTGGCGGCGCGCTTAGGGTAGGGTTTTCGAGTAGCTCGAAGGGTAACTAGTTTGCAGTTTGTATTTTTGTTGAGAGATTTGATTGTATATAGAGACTGCTTCGAGTCCCCTTATATAGCAGTCTGACTTGCGGCAGAAGAGAGGTATTCATAGTCCATATTGGATTCTGAAACTCTAATGTCACAAGGACACTGTTTTGCTCACGCGAACCAACCAGCTTATGACACATGTCTATTTTGCATACTCCATTCCGCATAGGGCTTTGCTTCTGTGTTGTCAACTGTAGACTTCTATGCGGATTGGAATTAGGAACAATTTTATCCCGCGGGGTGTCACAATCTCAAACCCATTCACGAACACCTGAAGCTCGCCTTTATCTCGCGGGCTATTTGCATCTCGCGGGCCTTAGAAGGGCTTTTTATATATTAAAAGGGTTATAGGGATTGGCCGAAGCATGTCAAAGACTTATAAAAGCTTTCAACGATTAAAGTGGTGTGCGCGGACTCCGCCAGCGACTTCTTCGGGGAGCCTTCTGGTTTGCCAGCTAGCCTAGATATATTCCGCCTAGCGTAGGACTTTTACGCGAAGTGTCAATCTCGCCTCGCCTAGGACCTTTATGCAAAATGTGAATCTCGCCTCGCGTACGCGGAGTAAGCTAGTCATTCCGAGCGAACTATGTAGTCCGAGCGGAGTCACATTACTTTGGACAAAAATATCCTTTGGCTCAAACATTGCCCCCTAGGCCTTGAGCTTTGAGACTAAGCGAGAAAGCCTTATTTGAACATGTCACGACGCTCGCGAGACGACTTGGTTTTATCCAACTGGATTCCTTACTCATTACGTAGCGAGCAAGTATGTATCCTGACGTAAGGTTGGCGAAGCGAATTGTGTTATCTCACTGGCGAATATAAGAAATGACGAAGTGACTTCGCTAATCTCGACACCCCGCGTGTACAGGCTGTAAAGGAAACTTAAAAGACTCTAGTCCTGTTTTACTTCGCTTGTCATGCTGCCCCCATGTGAACTCTTTTACTAAGCAACAAAACTGTTGAGGTTCAAAACCAGTCTTCTCTTGAGATTGGGTAAAGGTCTCTACGCAACTGTTTACTTGAGAAGCAATAAGTCACTGTAGAATCACATGTTCACCTTATCTTCAAGGCTCATATCTCGGAGCAAAGCTCTGCACGCAGGACACATGTTAACAAGAGTTAGCCCCCTCTTTCTATAAGAGAAACCGTTGGCCGAGTTTGGAATATCAACCAAGTCCTCCTGCTTCTTCGCCATGGATCCTTCTTCTTTTCTATTCATCCTTCTGTCTCTGCTTAAAGCGAAACCATCATTCCCCTTGCTCATTGCTTGCTTTGATGAGTTTCGAAATCTACTCTTAGGTCGAAGGTGGGTTTTAAAATCCACTCTTGGGCCAATCCTCCGCTTGGAAGAACAAATAGTTTGAGCACCTTCTGCCTTGCGCCTGCTGTTCTGCCCACGCGCGAGGCTTCGGAGGTCCCTTGTCCACTCATGTTTTGGGATTTCGCCAGTGTTCTTGAAGCACGCCCCAAAAACTTGGGAGGTAGCATGAGGTACCCATCTCCGATGCTTAGATCCACACTTCTAAGCGCAAAGCAATCAGAGTGTTTTGTAAACATGCTTGCTTCGGCCGCAAAGCCGCCCATGTAGCTTGTATCATAGTGTAAGAAGAAAAAAATATGTGATGTTATATTTAGGGCCTCTAGGATAGGCCCTAATCTTGTACTAATCTGTTGTTTTAGACTTTGTACGTTTATGATAAAATGAAAGTGAGAAATGAAGAAAATTTTATTTAGGGCCTCTGGAATAGGCCCTAATCTTGTACTAGTCTGTTGGTTAGACCACGCATGTTTATAGTGTTCTGAACTAACTTACCCCACTGGTTGCCCCTTAGTGGGAGGTGGCGGAGTGCTATCGCGAAGGCGCGGAGCACTATGAACAGTGGTCACGGGGAGGCTGTGCTCTCTGGCGTCTTCATCTTCAAGGCGCCGGAATTCAACCAGGTCTGCAGTTGGTCGCGGAGCTTGACGCAATCTTTGGTGTCATGATTGTAGAAGTTGTGGAAGCTACAATATTTCTTGTCTTTTAGTTCTTCCTTAGACGGGACCTTATGATCCAAGCGCACGTATTTCGCCTCAATCAAGTCGTTAAAGACAAGATGGGCGTTTTTCGCGTCGTATGTGTATGCCTTGTATTCGGGCTTGGTCCATGCAAAAGATTGGATTGTGATTGGCTCGCGGGTTATTTTGAGATTCTTCAGTTTATGAGCCAAAGGCTTCCCAGTCAATTCGACTGCTCCGACGTCATCGTACTCATGCGTGGTCTCAGCGTCCTCCTGCCTCTGGTAGTAAGGATCAAACGTAGGGGATTGGAGGTTTAGTGCCCCCACTGTCTTGTTCCTCCTTGGAACGTAAGTCCCCTTGAATGGATTTGTCTTCTCATCTATTTCATTGAGGATTAGCTCATAGCTGCCGACTTTGTTGATTAGGTCGTCCATGGATGTGAAGCGTTCCCCATGGTGCTTCAGTCTCTGGCGATGCTCGAGGCCACAGACAGCCAACTTAACGGCTTCCTGCTCGGGCAAGAGGAAGTCGCACTTGGCTTGTTGAATTTTGAAGCGTTGGAGGAAGGAGACTCCTGACTCCATACTCTGTTGACTCATCTGAGTAAGGGAATCAAGCCCAACCTCCGGCTCAATGGTGCCGTATGTTTCCCAAAACAATCTCTCCATGGTAGGCCAGTCCGCAATGGATCCTGGCTTCTACCTGGAATACCAACTGAATGCCGCTCCGAACAAAGAAGTCTTGAAGAGTTTGAGCTTGAGGGTATCATTGTTCCCATACTGGCCGCACTGGACTTTGAAACGGGCCATATAGGTTGCTGCGTCTTCACTTGTTTCTCCAGAGAAAGTAGTGAACACCACATTCTTGAACCCATGCGGGAAAGGGTATTGCGCCACACTATCAAGGTAGGGGTCGCGATACTGCAAGTCAGCATCACCTTTTCCGGTTTGTTCCTTGACAATAGAGGAGATGAGCTGGCGCCAGTCGGCTATTGTCACAGGCGCGGGCTCCGCTCCTCCCTCATGGTTTGGCCATGTAGAGAAACTAGCGGCCTGCCCAACATTCTTGGGAGCTGGGCTAGAGTAGTCTAAAATTGGGTCAGCTGGTGTCCCGGCCCCATGGCTTGGAGAACCGTTCGCCCCTTTGAATGTAGCAAGAGTGTTACGCGGGGGCGGCATCCTTGAAGTTCCGGCCCCTAGCACAAACTGCGGGGCTTTTGGAGTCCCAACTTTAGGGTTTCCCCTGGCGCGCTCGTTTGGAGGGATGTACTTGGACGATCCCTCGTTCACGCTTGCACCCGTAAGGTTTACAACAGGGTTTTTCGGCGCTTGCGCCCTCATCCAATCTTTGACCTCAAGGACCCGTAGGTTTATACGGTCCTGTTTTTCCTTGACTTCTTCTAGCTTCTCTAGACTGTTCTTACTTCCAAAGAAAGAAGCATTCTGTTGATCATGCATTTTGGCATAGTGGTCGTTCAAGCGGCGGGTCTGCTCATCTATTGTCGCGCAAGTGAACGACAGGATCTCCGTGTTTAGATTCAGGTCCTTTTGGATCCGTTGGAGGGAACCGTTGACCAAATCCTTGTCTTCCTTTACTTCGCCGGCGAACCGGTTAAAGTCTTCAGTGAGTATGGCAAGGTTGTGCTGGTCTGCCTCCCAAAGGGTCTTTTCCCTTTTGACCTGTTCAGCAAGGCCGTCAACCTTCCCAGTAAGGTCGGCAACCTTCCCAGCAAGGTCGGTGACGCTTTGTTGAGTACTCAGACTCTGACTTGTCAACTGTTCAAACATCTGAGAGATTCACTCCATAGACGGAGCAGAACCTGTGTCCTGGGTCGGCTGAGAGCCTACCATGGCAGTCTCGCTAAAGTCTGGGTTACCAAACTGAGCAAGGACCTGTTCTTGAGTGAGGGATCGGCAAGCCGCGCTGTTATGGGGCTTATACCTTGGTGATCTGTGCTTGAGACAAGAAAGCTGAGGCTTCCGATACGGCGCTTCCTCTGTTTTCCCTATGATGTCTCGCTTGTACTCCCTGTCCCACTGGGCGTGCCAATGTTTAGGCCACGATCCTCAGCGCGCTGAGCAGAGGTTTCTAGCGAACAAAGAGAAGGAGATGTTGCAGGCGTGCCACCTCGCGGACGAGGAAAAAGTAGTAGGGTGCGCTTGACTTCTTGATCAGGTGGAAGGGGGTTTCCAGGTTACCTCAGAGGAGGAATTTACGAGCACAAGGCGATCGATACTCACGGCGTGACGCAAGAAGAGCAACAAGGGAGTTCAGAGAGAAACGGGGTAGAATCCGAAAGGACTCTAAGAAAAGCCTAGGCGGCGGCGCGCTTAGGGTATGGTTTTCGAGTAGCTCGAAGGGTAACTGGTTTGCAGTTTGTATTTTTGTTGAGAGATTTGATTGTGTATATAGACTGCTCCGAGTCCCTTTATATAGCAGTCTGACTTGCGGCAGAAGAGAGGTATTCATAGTCCAAATTGGATTTTGAAACCCTAATGTCACAAGGACATTGTTTTGCTCACGCAAACCATCCAGCTTATGACACATGTCTATTTTGCATACTCCATTCCGTATAGGGCTTTGCTTCTGTGTTGTCAACTGTAGACTTCTATGCGGACTGAAATTAGGAACAATTTTATCCCGCTGGGTATCACAATCTCAAACCCATTCACGAACACCTGAAGCTCGCCTTTATCTCGCGGGCTATTTGCATCTCGCGGCCTTAGAAGGGCTTTTTATATATTAAAAGGGTTATAGGGATTGGCCGAAGCATGTCAAAGACTTATAAAAGCTTTCAACGATTAAAGTGGTGGGCGCGGACTCCGCCAGCGACTTCTTCGGGGAGCCTTCTGGTTTGCCAGCTACTGTGTTGTCAATCTCGCCTCGCCTAGGACCTTTATGCGAAATGTCAATCTCGGCTCGCGTACGCGGAGTAAGCTAGTCATTCCGCGCGAAGTCATTTTTTTCGTGAACTATGTAGTCTGCGCGGAGTCACATTACTTTGGACAAAAATATCCTTTGGCTCAAACAGGAGCTACCATCTCTTAGCAAGCATCCAACCATGTCGGCCACCACAACCGTCGCGTTTTTCCGATTGTTTGATTTGCATTTGTCAACAGTTGGAAATGTGGCCATGATAAAGTTAGCAATATACATCAACAGTTAAATGAATGTCTTATTTTTCTAAGCTTAAGCTTAACACCTTTAAAGTGGTTAAGCCTTTAAGGCCTGACTCTCATTTCTTTCATGCGCACAATTAACAATAAATTTGAACCACAAGAACTGAAGAACATGACTGCTATACAAACTAGGTTCTCTATCATTTTCACTGGCAGCGGTACTTATTCAGTTTTAGTTACATTTCAGGAAAATCAAACTCCTAAGCTAAGGTAATCCTAACTATGGTTATCATGTTATGTTGGAAGTAAAAGAAAAGAAGAAAATAATACAGTAAAACTGTAAAACACATACGATTATGGGCAAGGGTCGACTTACTTCTTCCCAGTATCTGGGACTCCAACACACTGTTATTCGTTCTCGAAAGCTTACAGCAGAACATAAGTACTCTTCCCAGATGCTAATATTATTGTCTTTAGCAATTCACATGGCAAAAGTGGATAGCACTATAATCTATGGCTTGAAAGTTAGCTACTCTAATGGATCAAAATATCAACTGAGGAGCTGTAGAGGGTGAAAGATGAGTTTTCCTCCATATATTATATTTATAATGCACCTTAATTGGATGAAAAAGAAATGGAAACTCATTCAAAATATTTATCACCATGATATTTCGTAGCAAGGTTACTGAGTTCAACAGGTAGATCAGTGTTCTGTAACAATCTGTGCAAAACAGATTTGACATGAATTCTTTCATCTGGCTTACTCCAAAGAACTTGAAGGACCGCCGGAGGAAAAACAGTTGCAGGTTGAGCAATCACTTGGTGGCCATGTACTTCCATTCCATTTAACCTAGACAGACAACATAGTTAGTCACAGTCCGGATGGTGCACATAAACTAACATCTTTAAACTATCTAGGTTATTACCTGTTGAGAATACTCAACATCTTTGGCCAATGATCAAGGTTGAAATACACATCCAGCATACCCACATTTCTCAGCATAACTTTTCCCACCCCCCCAGAAGAAGTACAAACGGACACGATATCACTGAGCACCTTTTTATTAGAAAATAGTGAATCGTCAACACTTGTCATCCTTATCACTGTTGTTCTTGGCACATCAATTCTCAAGATCAATAGCTGCTTTTCTTGAACATTTATGGAATATGCTGCAATTGCTCTCTCTTTGGCATCTTCTGTCTGTAATAGGTAGTTCGACCATATTTCAGAAATTATGGTTAGAGACAATGGAAGACAGGATACCGATACATAACATTCAAACAACCCTGGAAAAGCTTTTATATTTATTTGCTTGTTTAAATAAATGATGCTTAATGATTTAGTCAATCTAGAGGCAAGGAAAAATAGTCTCACCTCAAATTCCACATATGCAACAGAGCTTGATGAACCCAAGAAAACGCTGGATATGCCACTCCCACAGAAAGCAAGAGCTTCTTTTAGCTGATGTAAGCTTATATCATGGGTCAACTGTTTGATCTTAACTGTTTGTGTCGGACTTTTTACTAACATGAGAGGAACTTCAGGATCGCCAATCAGGTTGGGAATGGCAATCTTATTAGGCACATCTTCTAAAGAATTTGCATCCACAACCACAGTATGACCCTCTGAAACAATTCCGCTTTTCCTGAGAGCTTTATGCGATCCTTCCGCAGTCTGCAATAAAATCAAAGGAATGGTAATTAAAATTACTGGTGGAGCATGCAATAAAAACCAAATGATGGTTAGAAGGTTTCGAAGTGACTTCAAATGTCTTTTCTATAAAATAATGCAATTGCACCTACAACAGATATATGACATGTGCTCTTGACAGCCAGAGTATTGATAAGTTTCCATTTAAGCTGGAATAGGAAAATCATGAACTTGTGAAAGGAAGAGCCATAACCGGAAAAGGTAGAAAATAAAAAAGGCTGTGCCTTCATATAATGATGTTTATACTACCTTAAAATGCACGTAACCAGCTCTAAAAATGCTTCCTTCAATTAAGGGAAGTAGTTGTATCCTCGTGATACACCCACAATCATCAAAGGCTTTATAAATAGAACTCTCCTGTACAAATTTGTGCAAAAATCTAACCATCACTTTGCTTTCTGTAGATACTTTTTGTTGGCAGGTAGTACCTGGGATCCTTAAGTCTTCCAGACTAGTTTCCTTGCCTATGGCATGAACTCTCAGCGAACTTTCTTTTCTTTTAGCATCATTCTCTCGCACATTTGTTCTGCTATGAACCTTTTTGACAGAACCTACCTTTTTTGTGAGATCAGTATTGTTGGGACTGGTACAATTCTGAGACGTAATCGTTGATGATTCTGTAGCCATATCCTTGAGGCACCCAAGCAAGCCATTGATGTAAAATTCGTTACCTGTTGTATCATTTGTTTCATTTAACATATTTAAAACTCCATCTGAAGCCAAAGTATCGCTCTTCATACTGGTAATTACATCATCTTTTTGACCATTCATTGTCTTCATAGTTATGTTTCCTAACCCTTGCACTTGTTGGGGGCCACTAGACGATGAAGGCATCTTACCCACGTCAGAACCTGCTGTAGGTGGTTGATCCAATATCATTCTTTTGCCTTGTTGAGGGTTTCCATTTCCAACTACAGTACATACATTTCCAATATGCTTTTGTAGTTTCCTAGAAGCTTCACCAGGTAGCTTATGTGTTAAGGAAGACAGACAGCCAAAATCTGATCCAGAAACACCCAGCTCAAGTTGCCTTAGTGACTCAGGCTTGCCTTCTGAATGACCTATATTCTTGGAAGGACTTCTCCATATCATATTGGAGGCTACAGTTTCAGTAACCATTTTCTCATTGTTGCGAGAAGCCGCGAAGGTTTCCAGGATTTGATCCAAACTTTTCTTTCTACCATGTTCAACATCTTTATGACCACCATGCACCCTTTCACCATTATATGCAACATGACCAGCTGAATTCCTCATAGAACTTGTCCGCATTGTATGCAACGTAACACTTGTTGATTTATTTTCACTAACACTCTTCTTCCTAACTTCAGAAACAGTCACATCAACCAAATTCTCTGGAGAAAAAACTATATCCGCTGAGGAGTGAATTGCATTTTTAGCATCACTAGGTACAGTGCTACCTAAAGATTTAGGCACCACTGTAGCATCAAGCACATCAGATAAAGAGTTATCCCTGACTATGTCAGATCTTAAACCTGTTGAAATATTCTGCTTGCAAATCTGAGAGTCCGTTATGACTTTTGGAATTGGAATACTATGATTGGGCCGGCCAATTTCACAGTCTTGTAGACTATCCTTTGTCTTAATAACCTCAGAAACCGTCTCATCAGCTGCAGAATCAATCCTCTCGACAGTGTTTTGCTCCAGAGACTGGGAAGTTCCAATCATCTTTGCTTTTAAACTACAAAAAATTCCTTTCAGGGTGAACCACGATTTTCCCATGTCGTCTTGAAAGTTGATTGGATTTAGAAAGGTCCCCAAATGCCTCTCCACACGTCTATAAAATATTGAATATAACAAGGCTTTAGGCTTTAGCAGGCAGAGAAACAATGATTGTACCAGCTAAACGAAAAATGTTCCACATTATATAAGGACAGAAACACAGTAATCCTCCCCCAAAACAAATAGAACGACGCAAAAGAACACATAAACTATAAAACGCCTCAAATATGATGCAACTCAACTACTAGTTTCCCCTATCATTTCCTTCCAAACTCACTACTTTCAATGCTTACAATTCTCTTTCTTTCCAAATTCCCAATGTTTGTTCAATACATACCCAATGCACGAAACTGAAAACACATGATTAACAAACAAAGAAACACTCTTTGATAAATTTTCATGGTTCATTGCATTGTGGGTCACTCAGCCTTAACAGTAAAGAGTGACATAGAATGAGAAAAACAGCAAAAGGAGCTCACTTGTTATCCGACTCCTCCACGGTGGCTACAGCTCTTTGCTCCCCTGAGTTGGGTGGTTTCTGGGTACCGCTGCTTGGCGAAGACGAACACCATCTTGTTGAATTGGGCAGCCCTGAAAGTTGTTCAGAAGAACAATCCAATAAAGCTTTTACATTTTGAAGAAGAAGAAGAAGAAGAAGAAGAAGTGGGTGAGTTACCGTTTCTGAGGGAATTAATGGACGGCGGCTCTGGAAGAAGGAGGAGACGACGGAGGGTCATTTCAGGTGTCCGAGTCCCACAGGGTTTTTTCTCACTGTTTTTGCTAATGTGGAAAAGAGTGAGGGTTTTGCAGGGGTTTTTGGTAGGCCATTTCTACTTTGGTTTCTTTCTCTCTACTCCTTTTTATTATTCCATATCAAAAAACAAATGTAGATATTTACCACGGTAAAAAATGTCCGATACCTTATGACCTTTTTTTTTTTTTTGATAAATTACGACTCATTGTTTATCTAGAATAACAGACTTTGTGAACGTTCGATAAGTGCGCATTACATGTATACTTCACCTGTCGAAAACACGCAACCGTGACACAAGCGAACCATAGAATCAACTCAAAAGCCTAATGAAGCTATTATGGCTATTATGACATTTATTACTAGACTTGGAAATCATAAAATAAAATGGGTAAAATACTGTATAATCATTCTGGTTTGAAGTTGACATATGTTCAGTCATTTTGATTTTATTTTAATCTGAATGGTTTTTAAGATCATGAATTTTCATCTAAATAGTCATTCTGTCAATCTTTTTAAATTGCTGACGTGGCTTTAACGGCCACATTAGTATTCTACTAAAAAAAAAAACTATTTGGATGAAAAATCGTGACTTTAAGAACCATTCAGATTAAAATAAAACCCAAAGGACTGAACAGATATCAACTTTAAACCACAAATACCAAACAAATTTCAATTCAAATAAAATTTAAACTAGAGCCAACTCCATCCTTGTAGGGTTGAAGCTAAGATCTTTCACCAATACCTCACCCAACAACCCGGTATTCCCTAAGGGTTAGTCTATCCTCAGCTGCAGGCCTAATATCACAAGCACAAATCCAATACTTCATATCTGACCCACCAAGAAGCTCAAGCCCTAAACCAGCCAGCACAGGCTCAACAACCTAGTCAACCTTTGACATGTCGCGTAACCGAGGTCAAACAACTTCAATTTAATTACCCTGCAATTGTAGTAATATGGACAAGTAGGGATCGTTCTAGCCGGGGAAACCAAAAGGCGATCGAAAGAAGAGAAACCAAACAACTTATAAACAAATATTCACATATATACATCGAAATATTGGGGGTTTAAGATTGATTAATTCTAACGAATAACCTACTGAAAATTAAACCTAAGATTATTATATAAAAGTGATCATCATACTCATGCAACACGTAACACGAAAAACCATCTATAACACATAACAACTTCATGCAAGGCCGGGTAACAACGTTCAAATTGTCCTCGACTCTAACCAATTTCGATTCTAATTAGAGCCTTTGCTGTTATCTAATTGTTAAGACTCCTCAGGTATTTAGAACCATCTTTGCGCTTGATCCTAAACATGAATGCTAACTCATTTAAAAACACGTTGCGTAGAGATTAAACAAGAAAACACTTTAGCACATGAATCAATCAGAAACATGATCTAAGGCATGACGTCACTCATCCTATTAGCATGCAAATTATCAGAATTAAATCCGCCCTAAGTTAATAAAAAAGACCAAGACAACTTTGCGTATGAATCAATCCATAATTATTATGGTAGATGAAACCGCACCTTAAGGACAACCATGGCCGAGGCAGCCTCAAGGATTGATTTAGATGCATGAATTCATGACAATTAATCAATTAGAAATCAAAAACACATAAGAAAATGCTACTGCCCCAAAACCTAAATCACGAAATCATCATATATTCAAGAAGTTACAAATCAAAACATAGAACAATCAAATATCACAAAGAAATCCGAAAACAATGTTTGATAGATAAAACCAAAATCGAAAAGTATATTACAATAGAGTTCGAAACTAAACAGAAAATAATACAAGAAGCCATGAGAAAAGCACACTTTTACAACCTTTGAAGATTTGGCAAGTGTGGGGAAAATCGATGGAAGGATGGAGTGATTCTTATGGTTTGTGGTGGATGAATTGGCTAAGTAATTTTCTGTATAGGGTTTGGTAGAGTTTCGGCTATGTAATTGCAAGGGTAGAGATGATCCCCTTTCTTCCCTTGAAGTCATACTTTATATAGAAGAAAGTGCCTAGAGAGGCCGGCCACACAAGTGAAAACCGAGTTGGTTTAGGTTTCCCTAGTTTTTTCTCAATTCGGCCCAATGACCTCTGTCTAATGATTTCGTCATAACTCCCTCTGGAAAATAGATATTGAGATGATTTCAATTGATTTGGAAACTAGACGCATGTAGCTCTCTATCCATATTTAGCACGTTTTCTGAGTCATTGTGAGCTGTCCTGGAGACCCCGTTGAAGTTGTGAGACGTGCACAAGAATTTTCCCGAAATTAATCACGAATTTCAAGACTTGGACATTCCTTGATATTCTGCCGAATTTAGATCTTCTTCTACATATTGGACTTGGTTTGGACCTCTCCTTTCATGGACTAGGCTTCATTGATCAGCTGCTTTGCTTCCCGAGGTCCATCAAGAACACTTCTCTCGGTAGGTAGTAGGTTACTCTGTTCTGGTAGTCTGACCTTCCGGCAATGATTTCGGCATAACTCAAATTCTCCTGATTCTTTCTCCCATGAACTCTTCTACATGTCACCTAAGTATCAGAGAGTTAACTCAATTTGTGACAATGTAAAAGCTTTACAGAATCATAAGAACATCTCTAAGGCTCCACAAATCGGTTTTTGACAAATTTATATATCTTTCCTCTATGTTTAACACGTTTTACATACAACTCTACCAAAAACTTTCGACTCTACATTATGACTCTATTCTATGACAATAAGAGATAATCAAAGTACAAATGGAGGTAATAACACATTAAGAATGTCGCATTTTATGCTCCTATCAACCTTTGAAACCAGCAACTCAACCTCTACATTGTCCTGCCTGTAACTAATGTTAGCCTAGTCATTATCGGACCTTGCACCACCATCTAGGAACCTGATCCCGACCCAAAGAGCACCACTCTGAAGCCCAAAGTAACCTCCCCTAGATCGGATCCCAATCTAGCCTGAAACTTACCAGTCAGCAGCGATGTTCTCGCCGGCAGTCTGGCTTTCCAGCAAAGCAAACCGGCACGACCAGCTGCGTAGCCACTACTGCTCGGGGCTACAAAGTTTGATCTCGACGCTTTAGTCGTTGTCGCTCGAACCTAGCCATTATCGCAGTCGTTGCTATCTCAGTCGGCCATGCCTTCTAGCTTCTAACCCTCAGGGCCCGCCCTTAGCATAGTCCCAAAAGGCGTAGGCCTAGAGCCCCCAATTCTATGGGCCTAAAAAAATGTTCACATCTTTTTATATTTAATGGAAAAAAAAAACCAATTATTTGGCCCTAAATGCTAAGTTCCTGATCTTTTTTCCTTTTGGTTCCGCTAATCTCTCTGAGTTTCTGACTCTCATTCTCACACTATGAGCCTCTGACTCTCTCTTTCTCACTTTCGAATCCATATTACCAGGGAAATCTCTCCATAATTTAATTCCATGGAATGAGCTAATTTAAGTGGCGGGTTTGAATGATTGAATGAATGTATATTCTGATTTGTGGAGGTACTGATGTTAAGTGCCTGGTTGGGTTTAAATGATGCTAAGTTACTAAGTGAGCAAGGGGTTTGAACCAAAGAGGGGGAAATTTGAACCAAAGAGGGGGAAATGGCCTTCTCTTATTGCTTTTGCATCTTGAAAAACTTTGTATATTGCTTTCGTTAGCTTTCGTGAGCTCTTCCCTTCAATTTGAAAATGAGTTTTGATGTCATGGTAAAGGGTATTGTATATTTGTATGGCTCTATGTGTGATGTTCAATAAAAAATGGTTTTGTCTCTTTGATATTGTCATAACGGTACGGTTTTGCAACACAAATAAGAACGATCAAATGGTTGGCTATGTTGTCGATTCAAAAAGATTTTGCTTAAAAGCTTGATTAGCTTAATTGAAACTTTTGTAGGTAAGAATGTAATAATGGTTCTATTTATAAAGAATGATATTTGGTTGTGATATTGTTATGTTACTTCTTTTCTTACTGATCATTTGTTGATCATTTGTTACTTAAACTTGTACACATCCTTTTGAAGAAGAGAAAAAACAGTTTGAGTTTATATTTGAAAATAGGGAGCCCCGGATCTATTCATCGCCTAGAGCCCCTGAAATCACAGGGCCGGCATTGCTAACCCTGCAGCAGTCATGTCATCCCGCCCATAGGTTGGATGCCAAAAAACAGAAATGATTGGAGAGGTCTTCTCTAGCCGCTAAATGTAGTCGCCCAAGCATACTCTCGCCACCATTCTCAACACAACACCACAATCAACGCCTATATCTGAGGATGTGCCATTGCCATTGTCAAACCATGAATTCCAGAGCAGCTTTTGCTTCACCCAAACACGTCCATACGACGTGTATCAATGTATCATAAAAATTCAAAATTTTCAGATAAAGAAAGAAAAACTTGAGTTTCTTATATTCCAAACTCTAAACTTACCTTTCTCAGTTTCTTTCGTTTTTCATATCCCACATAGAAATTCGTTTTAAGGAGCAAGATTCCCCTAAGATCCTTGATCGACGACTTCAAGATAAGAAAAAAAACCTCTCGGCAAAGAAAATTTAGGCATGTCTACGTGGCCCAAAAAATTAAGGTATTGACTAAAGTTGGGTCAGGAAATTAGAAGTCGAGGGACCAAAATGATTAGGCTAAGTACAAATTAAGCGAAAATCAGTCTTTTATTTCATCATGTATTCAAGGTTTTTTGTGATGGTTAAACAAACTTCATTAAAAATAAACAACTTTTACAAACTCATAACTGAGTTACAATTACTACAACAAAAGGGAAATGCCCAACAAACAAAAAGCCCAAATAAACTAATCCAAATAGTAAACCCTTGGAAGAGGGTGATGACAGTTGTAATACTCGAAATTTGACGAGCTTAAATTAAGGTAGTTTGAAATTTGCTTATCGACCTCGGTGGTTTTAAAATGTGCTCGAGGAGATTTTCAGAATTTTATACAATATGGAATCCTTAATTTGAGGTGAAATGTTTAATTTGAGGTGAATTTTATACAATATGGAATCCTTAATCCTTATACGAATCTGTAGTAGGTGAAATGTTTGATTCATGCCTTAGAGTTTTCCATGTTCAACGGACAAGATTGGAGTCCAAGTAGATTGATTTGGGAGATTTTGGAATCAATTAGGTGATTTTAGGGAGAGAAGAGTTTGTAGGAAGGCTCAAAGTAGTTGTGTGTTTTGTTGATGTAAAAGCTAGTTGAAGTAGTGTAGTGGGGTACCCGTAGTAATTTCAGGAGGTATATTTAGTGGCGTACCCAGACAACTCACTTAGAAGGGTCAAATTTGATTCACTAGAAAATTAAATTATTTTCAGTCACTCTTTATTAACCACACAATTTTGCTTAAAATAATGACGCAAACTTAATTTCAACAATATTTTTGTTCTATCATTATCATCTTTGATATGAGCATAAAATGCGACATTCTTAATGTGTTATTACCTCCATTTGTACTTTGATTATCTCTTATTGTCATAGAATAGAGTCATAATGTAGAGTCGAAAGTTTTTGGTAGAGTTGTGTCTAAAACGTGTTAAACATAGAGGAAAGATATAGAAATTGGTCAAAAGCCGATCTGTGGAGCCTTAGAGATGTTCTTATGATTATGTAAAACTTTTACATTGTCACAAATTGAGTTAACTCTCTGATACTTAGGTGACATGTAGAAGAGTTCATGGGAGAAAGAATCAGGAGAATTGGAGTTATGCCGGAATCATTGCCGAAAGGTCAAACTACCAGAACAGAGTAACCTACTACCTGTCGAGAGAAGTGTTCCTGATGGAGCTCGGGAAGCAAAGCAGCTGATCCATGAAGCCTAGTCCATGAAAGGAAAGGTCCAAACCAAGTCTAATATGGAGAAGAAGATCTAAATTCGGTAGAATATCAAGGAATGTCTAAGTCTTGAAATTCCTGATTAATTTCGGGAAAATTCTTGTGCACGTCTCACAACTTCAACGGGTCCTCCAGGACAGCTCACAATGAATCAGAAAACGTGCTATATATGGATAGAGAGCTACAGGAGTCTAATTTCTAGAGGGAGTGATGACAAAATCATCAGACAGAGGTCATTGGGCCGAATTGAGAAAAAAACTAGAGAAACCTAAACCAACTCGGTTTTCACTTGTGTGGCCGGCCTCTCTAGGGTCTTTCTTCTATATAAAGCATGACTTCAAGAGCAGAAAGGGATCATCTCTACCCTTGCAATTACAAAGCCGAAACTCTACCAAACCCTATACAGAAAATTACTTAGCCGATTCATCCACCACAAACCATAAGAATCACTCCATCCTTCCACCGATTTTCCCCACACTTGCCAAATCTTCAAATGTTGTAAAAATGTGATTTTCTCATGGCTTCTTGTATTATTTTCTGTTTAGTTTTGAACTCTATTGTAATATACTTTTCGATTTTGGGTTTATTTATCAAACATGGTTTTCGGATTTCTTTGTGATCTTTGATTGTTCTATGTTTTGATTTGTAACTTCTTGAATATATGATGATTTCGTGATTTAGGTTTTGGGGCAGTAGCATTTTCTTATGTGTTTTTGATTTCTAATTGATTAATTGTCATGAATTCATGCATCTAAATCAATCCTTGAGGCTGCCTCGGCCATGGTTGTCCTTAAGGTGCGGTTTCATCTACCATAATAATTATGGATTGATTCATACGCAAAGTTGTCTTGGTCTTTTTTATTAACTTAGGGCGGATTTAATTCTGATAATTTATATGCTAATAGGATGAGTGACGCCATGCCTTAGATCATGTTTCTGATTGATTCATGTGCTAAAGTGTTTTCTTGTTTAATCTCTACGCAACGTGTTTTTAAATGAGTTAGCATTCATGTTTAGGATCAAGCGCAAAGATGGTTCTAAATACCTGAGGAGTCTTAACAATTAGATAACCGCAAAGGCTCTAATTAGAATCGGAATTGGTTAGAGTCGAGAAAAATTTGAACGTTGCTGCCCGGCCTTGCATGAAGTTGTTATGTGTTCTAGATGGTTTTTCGTGTTACGTGTTGCATGAGTATGATGATCACTTGTATATAATAATCTTAGGTTTAATTTTCTATAGGTTATTCGTTAGAATTAATCAATCTTAAACCCCCAATATTTCGATGTATATATGTGAATACTTGTTTATAAGTTGTTTGGTTTCTCTTCTTTCGATCGCCCTTTGGTTTCCCCGGCTAGAACGATCCCTACTTGTCCATATTACTACGATTGCAGGGTAATTAAATTGAAGTTGTTTGACCTCGGTTACGCGACACGTCAATCTCGAATAAACTTTGAATTAGAATTTCATGCATGATAAATATTGAAAAAGAATATGTTACTTTTTCTTTTGTTTGAGGGATAATGCATGTAGATCTATGGTAAACATTAATGTGTTGTTTCCATTTAGTAAGAGTTAGTAAGGTAAGAAACCCTTTACACGATTTGTATTAATTGGATTAAGTATTTCAATATTATAAATTTTTATTTCATTCTATTATTGTTGAAAAATATTTAAGACTAATTAAGAATTTCTTAGAGGAGAAGGGTCAATTTTCATTTCTATTAATATCCAATACAAATAAAGGCTAATTACTCTTTTTTGAAAATTTGAGAGGGTTCAATTGAATCGTCTTGCCCCTAGCTAGCTACGCCCCTGGGTACATTTACGAGTTGTTGAGGACCCTAATGCTGAGCGAGTTAGTTACATGGGATTTGTGACTAGTATTGGGTTGTAGGAAGTTGCTACATAAAAAAGATAAATGTCAATTTAGATAAGTCATGATTGAAGGCCAATTTGCCGACTATTTAACCACAATAGAAATCAATTGAGAACATGTTGGGATAATGCTGGTTGTGGCGACACATGTTCTGGTTCCTACAGCTCTAATTATGAATATGTTCCTATTCTTAGAGCATTATATTATGAGAGTAGTGGGAATATTTTGGGAATGACAACTATTAGTAGTCGATGAATAGTAAGATTTCTTATGACTTTTGTCTAAAATGTTGATTAGCTTAAGTGGTTAAGTATATAACTTCAGGATTATTTTCCTTGGGTTGTTGGTTTTATAAAAGTCAATGGACATAGATTATGACAAACTTGTTGTGTCACAGTAATTCACTATGCCATTTTCGGCATCAGGCGACACTACAGTTGTGTTGCCTGATGTATTTTTTATGTGTCGCCTAGTAGCGTGTCAACACTTAAACCATCAGGCGACACAAATGTTGTGTCGCCTTTAAGAACATCAGGCGACAGAAGACTTTTTTACTATGTGTCGCCTGATAAAAGATCAGGCGACATATCATATGTGTCGACTAGAAGAACAACAGGCGACATAAGACATTTTTCATTATGTGTCGCCTGACCAAAGATAAGGTGACATGCTATACGTGTCGCCTAGAAGAACAACAGGCGACATAAGACATTTTTCATTATGTGTCACCTGACGAAAGATAAGGCGACATGTTATATGTGTCGCCTGATAGCATAAATGTCGACATGCTAGAAGGCGACACATCTTTTTTTTGTCGTGAGGCGACACATCTCTTGTGTCGCCTGATAACTGGGAGTGGGAGAAAAAAATGACTTACGGCGACATATATGCGTAGCCAATTGAAATAAAGACGACATATAAACATCGTCTGAAAATATTAGAGGCGACATATATTTGTCGCTTGATAAAAGATAAGGCGACATGCTATACGTGTCGCCTGATAGCATAAATGTCGACATGCTAGAAGGCGACACATCTTTTTTTTGCCGTCAGGCGACACATATGCATCGGTGAATGGTCTTCAGGCGACGTGTAATTTTTCTTTGTGGTCTAGACCTTGTACAGCGACACATATGCATCGGTGAATGGTCTTCAGGCGACGTATAAGTTTTCTTTTTTCATTTGGTCTCTTTGAGACAATAGATATATGTCGTCTGATATGCTTTAAGCTTTCACTACGTGATATCTTCGACTTTTTCAGGCGACATTTGTCTACCGTATGAATGAGTTCGAGCTACACATAAGTGATGCCTTGTTTTGATTTAAACTCTGCATATACGTTGCCGGTTGTTCTTTATGGCGTCACATGTCTATTGTATGAATGAGCTTGAGCTACACATAAGTGATGCCTTGTTTTCATTTAAACTGTGCATTTACGTTGCCGGTTGTTCTTTATGGCCTCACATGTCCATCGTATGAATGAGCTTAAGCTACACATAAGTGATGTCTTCTTTTGATTTAAACTGTGCATTTACGTTGTTGGTTGTTCTTAATGGCCTCACATGTCTATCGCATGAATGAGTTTGAGCTACACATAAGTGATGCCTTCTTTTGATTTAAACTTTGCATTTACGTTGCCGGTTGTTTCTTATGGCAACACATTTCTAGTATCTAAGCTTTGTAAAGACAATAGATATGTGTTGCCAATTGTTACTTATGGCCACACATAATCGTAGTCATGGCTTGTTTAAAACTACACAATTGCTATATTGAAACATCCTGATAATTTAGATTTAAAAACGACATCTATAACTAAAATACGCATTAATTCAACATCCAAAATGATAACATTATCCACTGTACACAAAAGTAGCTAGGCCATAAGAGGTTAACAAAAAGCACCATCATTATGTACAAAAGTAGCTAGGCCATAAGAGGTTAACAAAAAGCACCATCATTTTGTTCAACTGCCTCATATACATGCAGCTAGCAGTACCCTATAATAGCAAAGCAAACTGTCTCATATATATGCAGCCAGCACCTACCCTATAATAGCACAGCAAACTACCACATATATACATATAGCCAGCAGCCTATGGTAACACAGCAAAAGTACACAATCTGGGCAAACACACAATCCTTTCTGAAAACAGAACTAATAGAACCATACAGCAGCTTTGCTAGTTACTTGTAAATTTAAGCACATACTCTGCCCACTCCTGTCGGACAACATCAACGTCCTGCATGGTGTATTTTTCATCACCCCTAGTCAACCACTGCAAGGAGGACAAAGAACATAATAGATTTAACCAACTGATTGAGTTTTTTAACTCACAAACTGATGAATGCAAGCCGTTACCTTTTTAGTCCAGTTTTGTTCTTTGTCCTGCACTATTTCTCTCATGTACAGCATGATGAAATAGCCGCAGCTCTTATCCCCAATCTGCTCTGGAATTCCCTGAATCAAATAACATTAAATTTTGCTTAATAAACCTAATAAACATGAACTGAAATGGTCAAGTGTAAATATAAACAGTTAGCTAAGGTAGGGAACCTACTGAACAGTTTCTCCACTGAACCTTTCGTGGTTTCTTAGCAGGAATGTTTGCATTCGTAATTTTTATGGCGCTTCAAAAAGAACAAAATACCCAAAATTATAAACAGAATGAACTAAATAGTTAGACAATGCATTTTGTATATAGTATACATCAATGATAAAGATGCAAGTTGGCTGACATACTGGTTCACTATTGTTCTCCACTCATCAGTGGTAACATCCATTCTCCTCTTCATAGGATCCATGAAATATACAAGTTCTTCACTGGGACTCACCACCGATAAAATCCAATGTTTTCTAACACACATAATAGAATCAAAACAATCAATACATTTCATCTAATGACACATAAATTGAGAATTTAAAATATATACAAAAATGCATGAATAAAGCTGTCGTACCCTGTGTTATAGGGAACCAGAAAAAACTGGCCAGGCTTCCCTCTTTTCAAAGCAGCAGAGAAAGACCGAGACCGGTCAGTTGAATTTCCAACGCCAAGGGAAGAAGGGTCAACAAAACCAATCATGTTAAGCATATTTGATTCCTTCAACTTTTCACGTAGGAAGCTGCAAATCAAAAGAGCATATCACTTAATGCTACTGAACATGTATTGCGCAACAAAATTAAACTAACTAGCAAGGATATTCAAAATTATATATACCTCATATACATAACGATTGTATCGCCAGCAACCTCTTGCACATTTGTGAAAGCAAAAAGATCACTTCTGAAGAGGGCAATTTTCCTTTCGGTGCCGAATAAGTCCTTGCTAAGCTTTGTGTGGATAGTGGCCCTATCCTTCAAGAACTCATTGCCCCATTTGCTCAAGGACAGAAGCGCTGGAGGCAAATCAGCTGGTAGGTGCTCCAAATCATCATCATCCTTATCCGTATCAACCCACTGCTTTGTTTTCTTCCTCCCGTACTTACGGGGTGCTTGCTGCATTTCAGATTAGAAAACAAGAAAGCAATTACTACATGTTTAGTATTTCAATTTCAAGTAGCCGCTGATCGATATATATATGCATGAACAACTACATTACCTTTGCATTACCAACTGCAGTGGCTGGTATAACCCAGTCTTTAGGCCAAGCAACGCAAGTCCCAATTGCATCGCTCACAAATACAATCTCATCCCTAATAGGGACTGGTAGCAAGGCATTCTCCACAAGACATTTGCTCACAGACACTCGGATATTTTCCGCAGCTAATGGAACACCATGAACAGTTTGTGAGCTGGAATCGACACCCACTTCAACAATGGTTCCCTCAGCCACAATGTTGTCCAATGAATCTATTACAAGATGATGCCTCTGGACAGTGGGGCTAGACTGAACCTAATTCAAAACAGAAATAGACTGGAGATTTAAAGATGGTGTCTTCAAAACATTTAAAATAGACATCTCAAAGAACAATCTGGAACTGGAATCACACAAAATGAACTTTTCGACAGTTACTTATGATTTTTTGAAGTTCAGTTACAGTTTCAGGTTTTTCTTCGAAAATTTGCTGATAAGTGCCTTTTTTTTCAAGTTCCAACGAAACATTTACAAACTCAAGGCATGTAATAACAACAGCTGCATATTGATCTTCTACTAGTAAGGACTAATCATAAAACTATAATCAACATGATTCCAAATAGCAACTAATCAAAACAAGCTATGAATGAACTACTGAAAGGGATCGATCACTTACATGCTTCTGTCTGCGCAGTAACTTCACAATGGTACCCTCAATGTCTTCAGTCGAAGGAAAATTGAACTAACTCAGTTCCTTCACTAACTCCTCCCTGACATTCAATAAAAGCAACAAAATTACATCAAACCGAACAACCCAATAGCAGAATACATCATCAAAACGATATTATCTGGAACCAAATACAGATCCACACTTGCCTTGTTCAAATCGGACAGAGTTCAGGTCGGGTCGGGCTTGGAAGGAGTTGAGGATGAAGCGGAGGTCGGAGGAGAGGAGGTTTGGAATCGGAGGAGGTGATGCGGTAGACGGTGAGGAGGAGGGATTGCGAGGCAGCGGGTTTGGGGGTCGGAGAGATTGGGCGTTAGGTTTGTTGGGTTTGTCTGAAGAGAGAAAGGGTTTGTTGGGTTTGTCGAGAGAGTAGAGTGAGGAAAAGATAGGCAAATTGACATTTAGTTTAGGTCAAAATGCAAGTGCGCCTTCTTTTTCGATCTGGCGCCAATTTAATTTTCTAGTGCGCCTTTTTTTTGAAAAATTGCGCCCTAATTTTTCCAAGCCTTTTCCTATACACATATTAACCCTAAACCCTAAACCCTAAACTCTAAACCCTAAACCCTAAACCCTAAACCCTATTATCGACAACTTCTGTTATATGGCCGAAAGTCAAGCGTGGTATGAATAATGTTATGAGAGCTGCATTGTAACACATTTAGGGTTTATATCTATGATCATGAGGTACACTAACATATTTGCCTAGCAACACACTAACATATTATAACTAGATGTACATCTTTATAAACTAACTATATGTACGAAATACAATTTGTAAAATTTGACCGTTGGATGTGATCGTCGTACTTAAATATGGACATGGTCCAAAATTTGCTCATTTTTGTTAATGTTTGGACCTCGATCACATAGGTCAACTTTATTTACGATTAGATTTCTATGAGCTTCCCAATTGTGAGCTATATGTATGAAATACGATTTGTAAAATTTGACCGTTGAATGTGATCTTCGTAGTTAAATAGGGACATGGTCCGAAAATTGCTCATTTTTGTTAAGGTTTGGACCTCGATCACATGGGTCAACTTTATTTACGATTAAATTTCTATAAGCTTCCCAATGGTGAGCTATATGTACAAAATAAAATTTGTAAATTTCGACCGTCAGATGTGATCAACATATTTAAATATGGATATGGTAAAAAATTCACCCAATTTTGATAATTTTTGGGTCTCGATCGATGCGGTCAACATTAACTCAACAATATTTAATTAAGCGAATACGCTCTTACCTCCTCCTTCTTGACTAGTTTTGGTGGATTCTTTCATGCACACACTCTCACATATATGTGATGTAGCAGCTTCTGTAAAAATTTTAGAAATTTTACCTTTCGGGGATAGAGTTACCCATAGGGGATAATAAGCGTAAAAAGGGTTGACCGTCTCGATCGAGAACCAAACATTATCGAAAATATGTGATTTTTTTATGGTAACCATATTTCACTATATGTAACACATCTTACGGATAGATTTGCAAAATTCTATTTACAACATATAGTTGCTTCACAAATGCATACACTTAGAAAAATCCCATTAAACAAGTTATATCACATTAGTAGGCATGTTGTGGTTCCAACGTCTAAAATTCATAACATTAAATTTTGACCGTCAGATGTGATCAGCATATTTAAATATGGATATGGTAAAAAATTCACCTAATTTTGATGAAGTTTGGGTCTCGATCGACGTGGTCAACATTAGCTCAACATCATTTAATTAAGCCAATTCGCTCTTACCTCCTCCTTCTTGACTAGTTTTGGTGGATTCTTTCATGCACACACTCTCACATATATATGATGTAGCAGCTTCTGTAAAATTTTGAGAAATTTTACATTTCGGGGATAGAGTTACCCATAGGGGATAATAAGCGTGAAAAGGGTTGACCGTCTCGATCGAGATCCAAACAATATCGAAAATATATGATTTTCTTATGGTAACCATATTTCACTATACGTAACATATCCTACGGATAGATTTGCAAAATTCTATTTACAACATATAGTTGCTTCACAAATGCTTACACTTAAAAAACAACAAAAATCAGGCGACACATAAATGTCATCTATTAATATAATTGGGTAAATTTTTCACACACGTTGTTAACTCAACAAAATTCAATATCTGGCGACACATAAATGTCGTCGCATCTACATAATTGAGTAAAATCATCACACAAGTTGTCAGTTCAACAAAATTCAATATCAGGCGACACATAAATGTCGTCTTATCAACAAAATAAAGTAAAATTCACAGAACTTTGACATTCAACAAAATTCAATGTCAGGCGACACATAAATGTCGTCTTATCAACAAAATTGAGGAATCACATAAATTGTCAAATCAACAAAATTCAATATCAGACGACGCATAAATGTCGTCGTTTCTACATAAAATCTTTCACACAAGTTGTCAATTCAAAAAATTTCAATATCCGGCGACACATAAATGTTGACTTATCAACAAAATGAAGAAAATCTTCACACAATTTGTTAATTCAACAAAATTCAATATCAGACGATATATAAATGTCGTCGTATGTACATAATTGAGTAAAGTTTTCTTACAATTTGTCAATTCAACAAAATTTAATATTCGGCGACACATAAATGTTGTCTTATCAACAAAATGGAGTAAAATTTTCACACAAGTTGTAAATTCAACAAAATTCAATGTCAGGCGACACATAAATGTCGTCGTATCTACGTAATTGAGTAAAATCTTTCACACAAGTTGTCAATTCAACAAATTTCAATATTCGGCGACACATTAATGTCGTCTTATCAACAAAATGAAGTAAAATCTTCACACAATTTGTCAATTCAACAAAATTTAATATCCGACGACACATAAATGTCATCTTATCAATAAAATGGTGTAAAATTTCACAAAAGTTGTGAATTCAACAAAATTCAATGTCAGACAACACATAAATGTCGCCGTATGTACATAATTGAGTAAAGTTTTCTCACAAGTTGTCATTTCAACAAAATTCAATATCCGGCGACACATAAATGTCGTCTTATTAACAAAATTAAGTAAAATTTTCACACAAGTTATAAATTCAACAAAATTCAATATTATGCGACACATAAATGTCGTCTTATATACATAATTGAGTAAAATCTTCACACAATTTGTCAATTCAACAAAATTCAATATCAGGTGACACATAAATGTCGTCTTATTAACGAAATGAAGTAAAATTTTCACACAAGTTATAAATTCAACAAAATTCAATGTCAGGCGACACATAAATGTCGTCATATCTACATAATTGAGTAAAATCTTCATACAATTTGTCAATTCAACAAAATTCAATATCAGGCGACACATAAATATCGTCGTATGTAGATAATTCATAATTGAGTAAAGTTTTCCCATGCCACAATTTGTCAATTCAACAAAATTCAATATCCGGCGACATATAAATGTCGTCTTATTAATAAAATGAAGTAAATTTTCACACAAGTTATAAATTCAACAAAATTCAATGTCAGGCGACACATAAATGTCGCCGTATCTACATAATTGAGTAAAATCTTCACACAATTTGTCAATTCGACAAAATTCAATATCAGGCGACACATAAATATCGTCGTATGTGCATAATTGAGTAAAGTTTTCTCACAATTTGTCAATTCAACATAATTCAATATCCGGCGACACATAAATGTCGTCTTATGAACAAAATGAAGTAATTTTTCACACAAGTTGTCAATTCAATAAAATTCAATATCAGGCTACACATAAATGTCGTCGTATGTACATAATTGAGTAAAGTTTTCTCAAAATTTGTCAATTCAACAAAATACAATATCCGGCGACACATAAATGTCGTCTTATCAACAAAATGAAGTAAAATTTCACACAAGTTGTCAATTCAATAAAATTCAATATCAAGCAACACATAAATGTCGTCGTATGTACATAATTGAGTAAAATTTTCTCACAATTTGTTAATTCAACAAAATACAATATCCGGCGACACATAAATGTCGTCTTATCAACAAAATGGAGTAAAATTTTCATACAAGTTGTAAATTCAACAAATTTCAATATCATGCGACACATAAAGGTCGTCTTATCTACAAAATGAAGTAAAATTTTCACACAAGTTGTCAATTCAACAAAATTCAATATCGGCCGACACATAAATGTCGTCGGATTAACATGTGTAAAATTTAGACAATTGAGCTAAAGTTGACCACTTTTTTCACCGACATATATGTGTCGCCCCGAAAATAGACATTTTTTTCAAAGAAAATTGGTATTGTGTAAGTTAACTTCCAGCGACACATAAAAAAATTGTGTCGCCCCAACCTCCCGAACCACACTTAATTTCGTAAGTGTCGCCTGATATGTGTAGCCTGATGCATGAAATGGCTTAGTGTAAGAGAATTTAAGAAATTGAATGGTGTTACTAAATGTTTCGAATTGCAGGCAAGTTTTGAAGTGTTGAGTGGCATCTGTAGGTTATAGTATTTTAATCGCGGGGCCATAATGGATTCTTCCAAAATTTTATGTGTTGAAGTTTGATTTCCGGATTTGTTGCGTGTTTTGGAAAGACGGTAAGTGTAAATGGCTATGAAATGTAATGGTAGAGTGGAAGCGAGATGGTTGTGGTGGCTCCAGCTTTAGGACAACACATGGTGAATTTAATACGTGTTGTCTTGGGTATTCTAAGACTGTTGCGTGGAGCTGGTGGAGGTGGTAGCGGTGGAATAAAGTCCACTGAATCCTAGCGCAAAAGTGTGTGGGTGTCCATAGTAATTTCAAGCGGTGTTGTTTCGAGTAGTTGATATAAGTTTTGAATTTGTGATCGAAGTGATGTTAGTAAATAATGGGTTAGAGTTGAATCACTTCGTTTGTAATTGGTGATTAACTACGATACATCAATGGGAGGATCTGTTCACCCACTTTATTACTAATTCGGTGAAATAGAAATATAAATTATTCCTGCTGTAGTTTTGGGTAGCATCCTCAGAGCTTGAAACTTTAGAGTGCGAATTCAAACACTATGATTTGAAGGTTAGAGATTCTGGTTAGTTTATCGAATTTGCGAGGTAAATGATAAATTGGTTGTTGAGTCGTAGATAAGGATCGTTGATAAATCCAGTGGTGACCCCAAGTGAGCCGGAGTTCGATTAAGCGACAAACCATGAAGTCATAAATTATTTATGGAAGGCTAGGAGTCGCGTGAATATGTTGAATTGACTGTATGCGTGACGTTGTGTTTGACTTGTGGTGTAGCTTTAAGGGTGACAGTTTCCTTGTTGACTTAAGAAGCATTTCGAGTCAATATTAAGAGTTTTAATATTGTGGATAGTAGATATATTGATAAGTTGTGTTCTGGCTCAAACAAGTTGAGCGACGACTTTTCTAGGGATCGTATCGTGGTGGGACAACCTACTGATTCAAGTATGACCTGGGAGGTCATCGTTGGTTGAACGGGTATACTTTTCTTTCCTGGTCAGTAGTTTTGGCTGAAACCTTTTTAAACGATTTCGGCTTTTGCGGACTGTTGAGTCACTAATGAAGGTTGGTGATATGTAGAACTTTTGAGTTCGAAGTGGATTTGCTCCCTTCATATTCTAAGTGATATTCTCTCAAGTGTGAGCCGAGGACAGCCATGAGATTCGATTTCTTTTTGCTTTTATAGTTCTTGGCAGCTGATGAACCACTAACTGAAGTAGTGGCTTTGAAGTGGGACCTAATTTCACACCCAATAGTTAACTTGATGTTTTTGCCATGCTCAGTTAAATCTTATTTTCGGATGTCACCACTTGTGATTATTGTCAATACAGTCAACTCAAATGTAAGTTCGTTATTGTCATAGGCTAGTCAGAAGCTTTTGGGGATTAGCAGCCGAAGCAACAAGCGTTTTAATATCTGTTGCAGCCGAAGCAACAGTCGAAGCAAGGGTTTTGACCAAAATGTATTGAGGATCTTGTTTTGCAGTCAGATTAATTGATAAGGAAATAGAAAGAGAAAATGTGTTTGTTCAGTTCAATGGTTATGTCATTTAGAAACTTCCTCAAGGAATGGTTAGAGTAAGTTGTGTGATTTTTTAACTACTGAATTTAGGGTCGTGGTTGAACCCGAATGAGTAGTGTGGCTTGAGATATATATTCTGCCAATTCCTAAGAAAAGTGGTCTTTTTCCGTTGATTTCAACGTTAAGTCAGACAACTTGAATTGACTGTGCCAAATTTCGTGGGCACTATTAGTTAGTTTCGTTTATGGCAAGCAAGGAGGAATATCTCGTTTTCACATGATAGTCAAAATTCATTTTATCTCCGGGATTGTGGTGAAGAGATTAATGAGGATAACAAGATCAGGTAAGAACTTGAATTCTGATAAGTTGCCAGATTGTATGCACAAAAAGGTAATATCATAGTTTTGGTGGAGACCTAAGCGACGTAGTTTTTGATCACTACATAATTTCATTCTAGCAATTGAGGTTAAACTCTTGTTGGACTAATCGCCTAGACGGAGAAGGGTTGTCTAGTGGTCTTGTGTGAGCTTTTACTCCGTGAGTACCACGGTATTGAAAAGGTGATTGCTGCAGTTTTTGACAGTAGAGGAATCCTCAATCTGTTCAATTAGCGGGTTTTCAGATAGCTATGAGCATGTATGAATGCAAAATTCTAGCTTCTTAACAAGTGGGCATTGATGTTAAGTTTGGAAGCATTGTAATGACGAGATCATTTCATGACAATAGAAAATTTAAGCCCGACGTCGAAATCGAACTTTTCTCTTCTAGTGTGGTAGCTACTTTTATTGCATGGAAAAGTGTGAACATACCTAGAGGTATTCAAGTTTTGGCTTAGGCCTCGTGGAATTATTTTTCCCAAAGGATGTTCGCGGTATATATAAGTTCGTAGTCTTCTGGAAGAAATGTTACGTGTGAGCAGAACTTCATAAAAGATTTAGGATTTACTGAAGATTCAGAGTCTTTGAAGGAAGCTTTACTTACGTCGAGTGAGAGATTAGTGCACCAGAGACACTGGTGTTTTATTTGTAACGACGCCGTATTTGGATGAGCAGAAGCGAGCCTTTAAAGTGTTAGTGAAGCAAGTGCAGTTTGTTGTCGACCAATGATCGTTAGCCTTGGCTCATTCAGTTTGAAACTTCGGAGACTAAATTTTTATAAGAGAGGGAGAATTGTCACATCCCGATTCTTAAAGTAATTTGTGGTTACTTATCTTTGTGTTACTTTAACTTTTTACAGTTTGAAGTAACCGTTTACTACTAAAGGACCATATAGTTGACTTTTTGTAGGAAAATTATTTTGGGAAAATTTCTGAAAGGAAGTCGTAGACGACATTAATACGAATATGTGGACATGTTATACGCTAAAATCGGAGTTCGTATGTAAAAGTTATGGTGTAAAATGTACAGTTACTATTACGGTTAGGGGTATAAAAATGGAAACTTACCATTTGAGGTAAGGTAGAAAATCAGAAATTACCCTTTCTCTCTCTCTCTCTCACCTCTCTCCCAGGTCTCTCTCCCTGCCAGAATTCATCCGCTGCTGTCCAACCAAGATAGGAGGCGATCTTGATATCAAATCGAAGCTTGGAACATCCTCTCCAAGTCTAGATAGGTGGCTAGTCGTGTTGTGCCGCCTTGAGGTAGAAATCACGTCGGAAAAGTCACGCCATCATTGTCAGATTCGTCTTGTCGGAACTTCCTTTTCCGGCCGCCATAGCCGGAGCTTCTAGTCTTATTTGGAAGCTCTCCTCTTGTACAACAAACCCTTACAAGGTTTCAATCCATCTTGATCTAGGTAAGGAGAATCATACATTTGAAATTCTAGGGTTTTAAATTGAGATTTTTAATGTTTGGCTTCGATTACCTTAGTTAGGCTTGAAATTGATCTTTATGCTAGTTATGAAAGTTGTTTAGAATGTTGAGAGGATGATTGTGCTAAAATTTGGTGATCATCGGAGGTGTCCAGAGTAGGGGCGGGTGGGCCGCTGCTGCTTGCGTAGGAGACGGCGGCGCCACCACTTTTGGGTAGTTTTTCATGTTAATTAATGTGTTATGCTGTGAGGAGTTCATTGATATTAAGTTTGAAACTTTTGGAGGAGTTTTCGTTAGATTTGGAATTTTTCGGAGATTGGAGAAATTGATGGTTGATAGAATAGATTCGACCACTTGATTTTCTTGGTTATAGTCCAAAAGTGCTAGAATCGATGAAGTGAGGTTGTAGATGAAGTTTGATGAAAATCTAATTAGCTTAACCCTAGCTTGATTAGTGGGTTAAGTGGAAGGATTTTGGTGTTTAAGTTAAAGCATTTATTTTCCTAAATTGAAAAGTGGTTCTAAACATATTTATTGTGTCAGGATACGAGAGGACCTCGCTTGAGAATATTTTTTTAACGAGTATTTTCGGATTGATAAATTATTTATAATTGATAATTAAATCTCGCTTATAATTATAGATTTGAGAATATTTTGACATGTGAGACACGTCATTGTGTTTTATTTTAATTTCTTATAATAATTTCCAAGTACAGTTAGAAACTGTACCATTCACATGATTTTGGGGAAACTTTATGGATTTAAGTGTGTAGACATATAAAATTTAACGATAATAATAGTCGTTGAATAATCCAAGTAAATACGTGGCTCGTGAGTCAACAAAATTGGAAAGTTGTCAGAAATAACACGTGGCAACGTGGAAATGGTCAGCTGACAACATAAACTTAAATCCCGATTGAAATCAATTATCAAATGTCGATTGATGATCAGATATTAATTAAATTAAATTAATTATCAAAACAAAGAAGTCAGACATCCCCAAAAATAATTGATGATGGTTCGCCAGCGGTCAGGCGAGATAGAGAGTGGACTTCGTGAGGAAGAATTGACTTCGCGAGGCGAAATTGACTTCGCAAGGCGCACAAGACTTGGTCAAGCGAACACGACTTTGCGAGGCAAACAAGACTTCGCGAGGTGAACCGAACTTCGCGAGGCGAACTAGACTTCGCGAGGCAAAATTGACTTCGCAAGGCGAGATCGACTTCGCGAGGCGAACAAGACTTCGCTAGGCGAATAGAAATCGCAAGGCGAATCGCACTTGGCGAGGCGAACCGCACTTCGCGAGGCGAACTAGACTTCGCGAGGCGAAATGGACTTCGCGTAGATTTACATGAAGGCGAAGCGAAATGGCTCCGCGCGCGTGGAATTACATGAAGGCGAGGCGAGATGGCCTCGCGTGGAGGGAGTCCGCGAACTGGGATCAGAAGTCACCGTTGCTTGGAAATCAAGATTCCTCGCGAGATACTTTCCATATCCGCAAGATAGCTCGCCCCTGACTAATGATCTTGATCAAAACAGGACATTAATCCAAAGCGATCTGGACATATCTAAATCTTAAGATTTGATTGATCTGATTGTGTTAAAATTAGTAAGTAAATCAATCAGTCAAGATTCATTGATTCGATTAAGGAAATATTATTGATTCAGAATCTTCATTACTTGCCTTAAGTGGAGGCATGTTAACACTATAAATACCCCCTCTCATACCAAGAGGAAGGGGCAAAAACCAAGAGAGCATAAACAGAAGCAGCGGACTAGAGAGAGAGAAAAATCCCTCCCGCGAGCTCAGAAGTCTCCCAAAAATCCTTGAAGAACTATCAAGCTCATAGCCAGTTCTTCATTAAGTCCTTGAAGAACTATCAAGCTCATAGCTAGTTCTTCACCAAATCCAAATCCCAAATACTTGTTACGTGATCAACCTGCGTAACCCTCAAGAACAAATGCTTATCACCCTTGAGTTAGACCTAAATTCAGAGATAGAATCAGAGGAGTTCACAAAGATTGTAACCCGCATTCGCATTGATTAAATCAAATTATTGTTTGTACACGTGTTGTTCTGTTATTTGTCGCATATATTTTCGTGTTTACAAAATTGGCACGCCCGGTGGGACAACTTTGCCTCTAATCTCCTTCTCCGCAAGCAAGTTCCAATTCGTTCGACGTAATGGCCTCCAAGAGCACTCAAGCCATCTCGACGAAGAAGTCTAAACCAACGACCGCGAGGTCAAACAGCGAGCCCTCTGGTCATGTCACCCGTACCGTGGCGAGGAATCAACCCACAACATTTGTGGCTTTGTCTTCCAATCCTCACGAATCGGTCATCACCTTGGTGAATCTTGCGAACAAGCATGCCTCGCGAAGTGAAGGCAAGCGTGCCTCGCGAAGTGAATAGAAGGAAACTCCAAACAAATCAAGGGAGCGATTATTTTCACCTGCCACGGATGATGAATCAAGCACGGCTTCATATGATGGAAGTCCAAATAATGATGAAAACCACATGTATGGCATGCCAACGGATTATTCATCACAACCTATCCCCATGCAAGTCATGTGATAGGAGCATAAAATGCGACATTCTTAATGTGTTATTACCTCCATTTGTACTTTGATTTTCTCTTATTTTCGTAGAATAGAGTCATAATGTAGAGTTGAAAGTTTTTGGTAGAGTTGTGTGTAAAACAAGTTAAAAATAGAGGAATGATGTAGAAATTCGTCAAAAGCTAATTTGTGGAGCCTTAGATGTTCTTATGATTATGTAAAGCTTTTGCATTGTCACGAATTGATTTAACTCTCTGATATTTAGGTGACATGAAGAAGAGCTCATGGGAGAAATAATCAAGAGAAGTGTTCCTGATGGACCTCGGGAAGCAAAGCAACCGATCCATGAAGCCTAGTCCATGTATGAGAGGTCCAAACCAAGTCCAATATGGAGAAGAAGATCTAAATTCGGCAGAATATCAAGGAGTGTCCAAGTCTTGATTCCTAATTAATTCGGGGAAATTCCTGTGCACATGTCACAACTTCAACGGACTCTCCAGGACAGCTCAGAATGAAGTAGAAAACTTGCTAGATATGGATAGAAAGATACGGGAGTCTAGTTTCCAAATCAATTGGAATCACCTCAATATCTATTTTCTAGAGGGAGTTATGATGTAATCATCAGACGGAGGTCATTCTACAGAAATTGAGAAGAACTAGGAATCCTAAACCAACTTGGTTTAGGCTTTGTGGCCGACTTCTCTAGGGTTTTTCCTCTATATAAAGCATGACTTCAAGAGCAGAAAAACATCATCACTACTCTTGCAACTGCATAGCCGAAACTCTACCAAACCCTATACAGAAAAGTACTTAGCCGATTCATCCACCACAAACCACAAAAATCACTCCATCTTTCCACCGATTTCCCCCACACTTGCCGAACCTTTCAAAGTTGTAAAAGTGTGATTTTCTCATGGCTTATTGTATTATTTTCTGTTTAGTTTCGAACTCTATTGTAATATACTTTCGATTTTGGTTTTATTTATCAAACATGGTTTTCGGATTTCTTTGTGATCTTTGATTGTTCTATGTTTTGATTTGTAACTTCTTGAATATATGATGATTTCGTGATTTAGGTTTTAGGGCAGTAGCATGTTCTTATGTGTTTTTGATTTCCAATTGATTAATTATCATGAATTCGTGCATCTAAATCAATCCTTGAGGCTGCCTCGGCCATGGTTGTCCTTAAGGTGCGGTTTCATCTACCTTAATAATTTTGGATCAATTCATACGCAAAGTTGTCTTGGTCTTTGTTATTAACTTAGGGCGGATATAATTCTGATAATTTGCATGCTAATAGGATGAGTGACGTCATGCCTTAGATCATGTTTCCGATTGACTCGTGTGCTAAAGTGTTTTCTTGTTTAATCTCTACGCAACGTGTCTTTAAACGAGTTAGCATTCATGTTTAGGATCAGGCGCAAAGATGGTTCTAAATACTTGAGGAGTCTTAACAATTAGATAACCGCAAAGGCTCTAATTAGAATCGGAATTGGTTAGAGTCTAGGATAATTTGAACGTTGCTGCCCGGCCTTGCATGAAGTTGTTATGTGTTCTTGATGGTTTTTCGTGTTATATGTTGCATGAGTATGTTGATCACTTGTATATAATAATCTTAGGTTTAATTTTCAGTAGGTTACTTGTTAGAATTAATCAATCTTAAACCCCCAATATTTCGATGTATATATGTGAATACTTGTTTATAAGTTGTTTGATTTCTCTTCTATCGATCACCCTTTGGTTTCCCCGGCTAGAACGATCCCTACTTGTCCATACTACTACGATTGCAGGGTAATTAAATTGAAGTTGTTTGACCCCGGTTAGGCGACACGTCAATTTTTGGCGCCGTTGCCGGGGATGCCAAGAAGAATCTAAGAAGATATATAGTTTTTATTTATTTATTGGTTTTCGGCTTGTAATTAATTTTGGCCGATTTGTATTTTTAATTTTTGGAAGTTTCGGTTTTGATTTGTGTGCTTGAATGCATGTTGTAATAACTTAGTTTAATTTCTAGGAAGTTTATAGTTTTATGTATGCTTGAGTTTATTGTAGCTTCTAAAGTGAAACATGTAGGGGGAAGCCACTTTTCTTAATCTTAGCCTTAACCCTTCATGTTATCTTATGATCTCATGAGGAGGACGGCTTTGATTAACACTTGTAGACCGGTCTAGTGACCTGAGTTTGTTCTCAACTGAGTAAGGGGCAAGTTATTTTCATAGATATGGTTCTCAGGTTTGTTTAACTAGATCTCAAGGTCATAGACTGATATCTCTTCTCAGTGAAGGGGTCGATAGGGAGTTCGCTCTCCGTGACCACTAAACAAGTCCTGCCTGGTTCCTGTAGGGGGTTCGCCCTCCGTGAATCTTAACGACACCGCCTTCTAAAAACACGGAACACGCTCGAACTAGCCAAGAGTTTGGGCTGAAGCATCACCTCACTTTAGACGCTAGAAAATAACTTGGCATGTGTGGTCTATTTTCTTCAAACCAATTTGAATAAAATCAACTAGAAAGAACTAGGTTGTGATGCCATGTATTTGAACATATTGTTGATTTCGATGCTTGAAAGTTGTTCACATGCTTGTAGTAATTTTCGATGCTTTGTATGAATGATGATTTGTGCGAAGCTTTGGAGATTTTGTTTGTGTATATTGTCTTGAAAACTTCGAGTGTTGATTGTATAAAAATCTGAAGATTTCGTGTCTAACCCTTGTATAACCGATTGTATGATTTTGTAAAGCTTGAAATTTTTTTTTTTTTTGGGTGCATTCGACAAATTCCAAAGTATGCTAAGTTCTTGAAAGAGCTTTGCACGACGAGGCATACAAGGGAGACTCAAGTTGTTAAGATGAGTGAGACGGTTTTGGCCATACTCCAAAGGAAGATGCCGCCAAAGATGAAGGATCCGGGAAGCTTCAACATCCCATGTGTTATTGGTTCTACACGGTTTGAGAAAGTTATGCTAGACTTAGGGGCTTCTATTAATGTTATGCCTTACAATGTTTATCAATCCCTTGGTTTAGGACCTCTTAAAACTGACAATGTTGTGATCCAATTGGCAGATCATTTTAACAAGTATCCTGAGGGATATGTTGAAGATGTTCTTGTGTAGGTGAATCAACTAATATTTCCTGCAGATTTCTATGTGCTAGAGATGGAGGAGTCAAGCGGAAATTCACCACAACTATTGTTGGGACGACCTTTCATGAGGACAACAAGAACACGGATCGATGTTGCCGAAGGCAACTTGACAATGGAGTTCGATGGTGAGGTGATTAAGTTCAACGTTTTTGATGCTATGAGATACCCCATTGCCGATCTCAAGGAGGGAGAAATTGAAGACATTGTGGAGGTCGTTGCGCAATGTGTGACGTCTAAATTTCAAGCATAGCAATTAGCTATCGAGCAAGGGGCCGGATTTGACAAAAATGGAGAATGGGATGAAGAGGCTCGGCGTAATCTTGAGCCAAGAATACGTGAGGTTGTTGCTGAGCTAGAGGCACAACCTTACACCAAGAGGTATGATTCTCCTTTGTCAATTCCCATTACCACTAACAAAATTTTACCATCTGTGGAGCAGGCCCCAAAGTTAGAGCTCAAAGCTCTTCCTAAGCACTTGAAGTAAGTATTTCTAGGAGACGAGGACACTTTACTTGTTATTGTGTCTTCATCGTTGAGTGAGCAACAAGAGTTCAAGCTAATTGACATCTTGAAGAGGAACACGGCTGCCATAGGTTGGACCTTGGCCGACATCAAGGGAATAAGCCCTACTAAGTGTGTTCATAGGATACTATTGGAGGAAGGTGCAAAACCAACAAGAGAGGGACAACGACGATTGCATCCTCCAATGATGAAAGTTGTGAAGGACGAGGTGATCAAGTTGTTAGATTGTGGAGTGATATATCCGATCTCGGATAGTCAATGGATTTCACCCGTCCAAGTGGTACCAAAGAAGAGTGGAGTCACCGTTGTAGAGAATGAGAAGAACGAGCTTGTGCCACAAAGGTTAGTGACAGGGTTTCAGATGTGTATCGACTATCGAAGACTCAATGCGACAACAAGGAAAGATCACATGCCATTACCATTCATGGACCAAATGCTCGAGAGGTTAGCTGGCCACGAATTCTATTGCTTTCTTGATGGTTATAGTGGTTACAATCAGATCATGATACACCCGGACGATCAAGAGAAGACAACGTTCACATGTCCCTTTGGCACGTTTGCCTATAGACGCATGCCATTCGGTTTATGCAATGCGCCAGGATTCTATAGGAGGTTCATTGGCAAAACCGCTTACTTCACTTCTGCAAAAGGATGTGCTGTTTGAGTGGACAAAGGAGTGTGAAGATGCGTTTGTGCGACTTAAGGACTTGTTGACGTCGGCACCGATCATGATACCGCCAGATTGGAGATTGCCATTTGAGCTCATATGTGACGCCTCGGACTATGCTGTTGGAGCAATGCTCGGCCAAAGGAGGGAGAAGAAGCCATGCGCCATTTACTATGCTTCGCGGACATTGAATGATGCTCAATTGAATTACTCAACAACGGAAAAAGAACTCTTAGCGGTTATTTTTGCTTTAGAAAAATTTTGATCTTATCTTTTGAATTCTAAAGTTGTTGTCTATAGTGATCATGCAACATTAAGGTACTTGATGACAAAGAAAGATGCAAAGCCACGGCTCATTCGATGGATTCTCTTGCTTCAAGAGTTTGATATCGAGATCAAGGATAAGAAGGGAACCGAAAACGTGGTGGCGGATCACTTGAGCCGAATTGTGCAAGAGGAGGAGCCGATTCCATTGTTGGAGACGTTTCCGGATGAGCAATTGTTTCGGTTGGATATGAAGGAGCCTTGGTATGCCGATATAGTGAAATACCTTGTGTCTAGGAAGCTTCCTAGCACCATGCCGTATGCAACCAAGGTTCGGCTCAAGAAGGTGGCTCGACATTACATATGGGACGCACCATACTTATGGAGACAATGTGGGGACCAAGTCATTCGACGTTGTGTTCCTGAAGACGAGAATAAGTCCATCCTTGATTTTTGTCACAGGGAGGCGTGTGGAGGACATTTTGGACCAAAGAAGATAGCCACGAAGGTACTTGAGGCTGGTTTGTTTTGGCCAACGATTTTCAAAGATGCATATACGACTTGCGTGACATGTGATCGTTGCCAACGAACAAGTAATTTAGGTAAGCGAGATCAAATGCCCCTAACCCCTATTATTGTTGTTGAAATTTTTGATGTTTGGGGAATTAATTTCATGGGACCTTTTCCTTCTTCTAAGGGATTCCTTTACATTTTATTGGCTGTTGATTATGTTTCTAAGTGGGTGGAGGCAAAAGCCAATAGAACTAAAGTTGTTGCAGAATTTTTGAGAACTAACATATATTATAGGTTTGGAGTTCCAAGAGTTTTGATAAGTGATGGAGGTCCTCACTTTTGCAACCGTACCATAGAGGTTTTGCTCAAGAAGTATGGAGTCACTCACAAGATTTCAACGCCATATCATCCTCAGACTAGCGGAATGGCCGAAGTCTCAAACCGAGAGATCAAGCAGATTTTGGAGAAAACTGTAGGTCCAACAAGGAAGGATTGGAGCGATCGTTTAGACGACGCATTGTGGGCCTATAGGATGGCATACAAGACACCTATTGGGATGTCCCCTTTTCGGCTCATCTACGGGAAAACATGTCATTTTCCGGTTGAGCTTGAACATAGAGCATGGTGGGTGGTAAAGCAATTCAACATGGACCTAGATTCAGCCGGTTTGCATAGGAAGCTCCAACTTTGTGAGCTTGAGGAGATTAGGAACGAAGCTTACAATTCAGCTATGATTTATAAGGAGAAAACAAAGGCTTATCATGACAAGATGATAAGGGGAAAGAGTTTCGAAATAGGGCAGCAAGTCCTTCTATTTAACACAAGACTTAAACTTTTTCCAGGTAAGCTTCGTTCACGTTGGCAAGGTCCATTTGTTATTACTAATGTGTTTGCTCATGGTGCCATTGAGATTCAAAGCAATACATCAGGAAATACGTTCAAGGTGAATGGTCATCGACTTAAGCCTTATTACGCGGCGTTCAAGGAGTACAACGTTGAGGAGCAAAACGTTGAAGACCCACGAGATGGAGAGTGACGCCACTATGGAGATGAAGAGTCTAGGCTAAAGGACTTTAAACATTAAGCGCTGCATGAGAGGCAACTCATTTCAACCGTAGCAGTGGAGGAGCCGTCACCGAGAGTTTGCATCATTTTTTATCCCTTCATTTCTTATGGTTGAATTGTATATGTGTTTGTTGTGTGACTTAGACGCATGCTTAGGAAATTATGACATGATTTCGGGTATTACATTGAGGACAATGTAATTTTCTAAGTGTGGGGTTGAGGTTTACATAATAACATGTTTGTTTGAGTCATTTAACTATAGTTTTTGAGTCATAAAAAGAAAACCAAAGACAAAATTCAGAAAAATAGAAAATCGGATCCAACAAAAAGATGAGTGTTTTGTTTTACTTTGAGTCTTAGAATGCCCTTAAAGTCAATGATGATTATGTCTTTCAATGCATAGATGATGGTTTGACATTTATTTAAAGAAATTGTAAGTTTCATGGATATTGTGGACTGGTATGAACATTTAAGATTTGATTGATTGTGAAGTATGCATGTTTGGTTAATTTGTTTCCATAACAACCCATGTGAGCTATTGAGCCTAAATGCTTTCTTCTTTGAGTGATAATATGCAAAATTTTTCGAAATTCACTATCATAAACCTCATCATTCTTTGCATATTCAATGACTATGTGCTATAGCTTTTTAATGGACTCTAGAATGTACTAGAACTCGCTCATGTGATTATCGAAACTCTGTAATCATAACATGTCTTGATTTTGAAAAGGATTGAATTGATCTCTTTAGATTTACCACCATTGCCAAATAAAGCACGTGTCTATTTGTGCCCGTAGTGGGACTCCTTAGTTTTAACCCCTTTGAGCTTACATTGAGCCTTTTCTTTCATCACCTTCATAAAATTCCCTTGCTTAGAAAAGTTATATCCTTTACCTTGTTATCAAGACTTGGCAAAAGCTTACATTCAATGTGGAGTTATGTTTGTGTGATGTTAAGAAACAAGTGTGGGTGAACTGATGTAAATTGTGTGTGCCGAAACCTATTAAAAAAAAATTCTTTGATCCGGAGAAAAAAGAAAAAAAGAAAATATGAAAATCGGATCAAAACAAAATAAAAGAAAGGGACGGCACACTACAAAAGAAAGTGTTTTGAATTTGGAGTTTGTGTGTATTTGAAGGTCTAAAGTTGCAATATGTGACTTTTGTTCATGTTCATGATGCTTTGAGGAGTTAAGAATGACGTATGAGTCCAACAAGATGAAATTCGGCCCTTGGAGTGAAGACGTAAGGAGGATCGAGCTTTGCTAAAGTCTTGGTGATGCCTTAAAGCACCACTTATCCTATAACAAATTCCTACCCTATGCAGCCGAGCCCCATTACAACCATTATTGAGATTGATTCATGATTCTTAAGATGACTAACTTTGATTTGTGGAGATTTTCTCATGAGTTGAGCATATGGTTTTGGTCCATTCTTGCACTTAGTTGTTAAATAAGGTTTTTCCAGAAAATTTTATTCACAAAGTGTTTTTATTTGATGAAATATGCAAGCTATTTCTTGTCTTACAATCTGTTCTCTTGCATATACTTATAAGTGAATGCCATGATCGAGTGAAAAGAAGAGAGTATGCCATTGTGAGGAGGATCGGTTGACCTTGTGTGTTCATGCTATTTGTTCTCACTTCTTACTTATTCATGCCATGATACATGTTTTATGAAACTTGAAATTTACGTGTTTACACTCGAATGTTCAAATTTGAAAGCTATGCATGATAAAGATTTTGAGACAATTGTTTAAGGGCATTAGTAATGTTTGTAGTAGAGTCTTGTATTTAGTTTGCTAAGGGACTAGCAAAGGATAAGTGTGGGGTAGTTGATACACTACCAGAAAATGAGTCTTGGGCGACGAAACAAAAAAAAACCGGGCGACGATTTTTTTTCGTCGCCTAAGAGAAACTTGGCCGACGAAAAAAAAAATCGTCGCCCAAGGAAAAAAAATCGTCGCCTAAAGTTCAATTTTAGGCGACGAAAAAAAAATCGTCGCCCAAGGAAATAAAATCGTCGCCTAAAGTTCAACTTTAGGCGACAAAAAAAAATCGTCGCCTAAGAATAAATTTCGTCGCCTAATATAGAAACTAGGGCGACGAAACAATATTTCGTCGCCTAAGATATATATATCATAGCCTAAGTTTTTTAATCCTTAGGCGACGACGCTAAAATATATCGTCGCCTAAGTATTTTATTTTTTTATTTTTACTTGGCCGACGAAATAAAAGACTTTCGTCGGCCAAGAGTAATCCGAATAATTAAAATAAAATAAAACACATTTAAATTTCATTGTACAGGATTTTTTATTTTTACTCTTGGGCGACGAATTTAACTAATATCGTCGCCCAAGTATTATCTTGGCCGACGAATTACCCTATTTTCGTCGGCCAAGAGTAATCCGAATAATTAAAATAAAATAAAACACATTTAAATGTCATGGTACGGGATTTTTTATTTTACTCTTGGGTGACGAATTTAACAAAATATCGTCGCCCAAGTATTATCTTGGCCGACGAATTACCCTAATTTCGTCGGCCAAGATAATCCAAATAATTAAAATAAATAAAGCACATTTAAATTTTAAGGTAATGTTTTTTATTTTTATAGTCCCATCAGCGTCTCGTCGATTGGAAACTATTCTCAGTTGAAGGTCCGGCCAGATTACGTGATTTGGAGGGTCGAATAGCCGTTTCCGTCCGTTTAGGGGTTTGACCGCGCCGATTGACCGGACGGATCGAGCCTTTATCTTTGTCCGATGGAGCTAAATTTTTTCCCACCTACGTAATTAGTTATGTTGGTCATATCTGACGGTAGGTTTTTAGTTCCTCTTCTCCGATCACCAAACTCACGTTATATGTACTAATGTTGTATAACTTTTTTATATAAGTGTTGAGTTTAAGTATCGTTTTGAAGACAACGTATACTTAGAGACCTCAAACGCAAAAAATTTGTGAAATAAGATATGACCGGAACGGTGAAATACGTCAACCCGTGAAAAATGATGATATTCCGGTAAAATTTCGGTGCCGGTTGTTCCGGTCAACGAAATTCTCTTATTTCTACCTAGTGGTAGCCCTATCCCGGGTTTTATTTTTTACCAAATTTTTATAGCCCCGTAAGCGTCTCATCGATTGGAAACTATTCTCAGTTGAAGGTCCGGCCAGATTACGTGATTTGGAGGGTCGAATAGCCGTTTCCGTCCGTTTAGACTGTCGCCCAAGTAGACTGTCTTGGGCGACGATAGTTATAGTGAAGAACATCGTCGCCCAAGTAGAATCTTGGCCGACGATTTTCTTCATCTTGGGCGACGAGATTTATAGTGAAGAACATCGTCGCCCAAGAATAGTATCTTGGCCGACGATTTTCTTCATCTTGGGCGACGAGATTTATAGTGAAGAACATCGTCGCCCAAGATACTATTCTAGGCGACGATTTGAAGAAATCGTCGCCCAAGAATAGTATCTTAGGCGACGATTTGAAGAAATCGTCGCCCAAGATTATCTTGGCCGACGATTTTCAAAAAACATGGCGACGATTTTTACAGAATCGTCGCCCAAGAACGCCACTATAAAAGGCAAAAATTCGGAACCCTAACCATTTCTTCAGCCGCCAAGCCCTCTCTCTCTCTCTCTCTCTCCGAAAATCCTCTCTATGCCTCTGCCCTCTCTCTCTCCCTCTCTCCCTCTCTCCGACCCCGACCCCGACCCCAATTCGGAACCCCGACCCCGACGCCGACCCACAATTTAAGGTATAACCCTAAAACCCTAAATTGGTTTTAATTGTTGTTGTTGTGATAATTAATGTAAATTGTTGTTGTTGTGATAATTGTAAATTGTAAATTGTTGTTGTTGTTATTGTGATAATTGTAAATTGTGATGTAAATTATGGTAAATTGTGATGTAAATAATAATTGTAAAATATTAGGGTTTACGGTTTAGGGTTTAGGGTTTAGGATTTGTGGAAATAATTTGTAAATATATTGTAAATGATTTAGGGTTTTTGATTAAATAATTAAATAATATAAATTATAATTGTAAATATATTGTGGGCATTTTGTAAAAAATAATGGATTATTTTTTAGTAAGGATGTAAATATTCGTAAATTAATTTTTGTAATGTAATAATTGCGAATTAATGTAAATAATTTGTTATGTGAATAAAAAAATAATAAATCCTATAATAACTATTAATTTTTATTTGTGCTATTATTGTTGATAAATTTTTCGAAATTTATGGTTATTTTTTTTGAACTTAATTATAAGACGGTAAAATATTTTTAATAAATTTATGGTTATTTTAAACAGGATGGCCATGAGGAGAACTTCTGGACAACGTTCGGGTGCGAGGAGCCAAGACGACTCGGACGGTACCTCAAACAACCCGTCGGAATCACCGTCGATCGGGTTTCCGTGGCAGTTGACGGCCCGACATGCGGCGCTTAGGGGTGGCGCGAGCGGCTCGGGTTCTGCTGGGCAGTCGGGTCCCGCAGCGACGGCTCCTCGTCATCCAGAGATAAGACGCCAGTCGCGATCCCGCAGCGATGCCCCCACACAGTCTTCCCTGACCGACGGTGATGGCGGGTCATCCGGGGTCCCTACGGTGCCGTCCGGCCTCTTCCTTCCTCCGACGATACCGGCGATACCTCGCGTCGATGAGGAGGGTCGACCGATTCGGGAGCAGCTCCCGCATGTGGCACCGCACGAGGCCTATATCTACCGGGAGTTTCCCACGCCTCTTCATCCCGTGAGGGTCTCCGAGCAGGCGGACGAAGACGAATCCGTCGGCTCAGCCTCATCCTCAGGTAATTTATTATTACTTTTTTGTCGATTTTAATTTTTTTAATGTAAAAATATATTATTAATATTAAATTTGATTCACAATGTCACAGCCGCCGGAACGAGAAGGCGGAATAGGAGAGGCACCGTCAGCAACAAGGGACTCGATAGGGCGGTCAAGTCCGCTGGACGGATCGCCATCCCGTTTTCCAACTGCAAACCGGTGGACGCCGCGTTGGGAAACCGGTACACGCGCGCCGCGGGAGGCACCATCCGCTCCAGACTCCCAATGTTGTGGGGAGTCTGGAGCCAGGTTCCTGATGGAGTGAAGGAGATGCTCCATCAGTCGATGTCGGTGAGTTTACTCGATCAATTACTATTTTTTTAACTAATAAATTATTTAATTATCGAAAAAAATACTAACAAGTGGTAATGCAGCAATGGTTTGTGGTTCCCGAGGAGGGACGTGACTGGGCGGACAAGGCCCATAGGGAGAGGTACCTCTATTTAATAATTTATTAAATTTTATTTTTTTAATAATATATTTAATATTTTTTTTGTATATGTAGGTTCAAGGAGTGGAAGCACGACCTCCGGGAACACTGGAAGAAGTACGGGAGCGACCGTTCGGGTACCCCGAAGGAGTTCGAGTATCGGGAGTACGAGTGGCGGTGGCTTCTTGTCACGCAGTTCAATGACCCTCACAAACAGGTAATTCGTAAACAAATTTGAATATTTAATTAGTGAATTAATTATAATTGTATGTTTTTAAATATTTACTAACGATAATTTTTTTTTGAAGCACCTCGCCCGGGTGAACGCTGAGAAACGGCAACAGAACACAACCAACCATCGTGCCGGTTCGAGGCCGTTTTCGGCCATCATGGACGACGTGCGGCGAGAGCGGCCAGAGGAGAACCCCTATGTGGGGACCTTTCAAAGGGCATATCCTCATTCTGAGGAGGATCTTGTAAGTTCATTATATTTTCTAATTTTTAATTTTAATTACATTTTATTAAATGTATATTAATATATTTTTATAATATATCCAATTAGGTGAGGGTGAGGGAGGCGGAGCAAGAGGTCATGAGAGGCATGGTGAACGACACATTTCCGGGCACGGCAGAGGATGACATGTCAGAGGCCATGTCCAGGATCGACACTTCAGATCCTACCGTTGGGGCGCGGATTATGACCACTGCCTTCGCGCAGCGTTCCAACACCTACTACTGCCGGGGTATGGGAGACGCTGGAAAGGGGATCCTGAAGACGACTCCAGGATTTCAGCGCAAGGGAGCCGCCGGAGCCTCAAGCAGCAACAGCCAGACCACTCGGCTACAGGATCAGTTCGCAAGTCTACAGTCTAAGCTGGAAGCCCAAAGAGCGAGGGAGTCTGAGCTGGAAGCCCAAAGAGCGAGGGAGATGGCGGCGATGGCGGAATCATATGCGGCTTCCACGGCTGCGCATATGGAGCGGGTGAATGAAGTCACCAATGCCAACCAGGCGGCTATGGGACAGCCGTTTTCGCCCATGCCTACGCCTATACCATTACCTCAGTGGCCCCACCCTCAGTGGCCCCAGCCTCAGCAGCAGCCTCCTCAGCCTGACCAGCCGCCGCCTCAGCCTCAGGACCCTCCGAACGGGAATGATGAGTTAGATTTCGGGTTTCTCGATCTATAGGCAGATGGACTGAATTTTTGTAATAAATTATTTATAAATTTATAAATTTGTGTTATTTTTAATTAAATTTTAGTATTACAAAAATTTAAAGAAATGCCGAAAAAAAATTCCAGCAAAAATTAAAAAAACATGATTTACATATTTTAAAAAATTATTTAATTATTTTAAAAATAATTTTAAATATATTTTAGGCGACGAAATTTCTAAATCGTCGGTCAAGGACTTACCATCTTAGGCGACGAAAAAAAAATATCGTCGCCTAAGATGTTGTGATCTTAGGCGACGAAATATTTATTTTCGTCGCCCAAGATTATAAGATATTAAGCGACGAAAAATGTTTTCGTCGGCCAAGGTGTTAAATCTTGGGTGACGACTATTTTTTGGGCGACGAGAAGTATATTTTAGGCGACGAAATTCGTATCGTCGCCTAAGAATTATTCTTGGGCGACGACGGAATCAATTTTCGTCGCCCAAGTTCTTGACCGACGCGGTTCTGGCGACGACGTTTTGGCCGACGACATGTCGTCGCCTAAGTTCTTAGGCGACGAAATTTTTTAACAGGGCGACGATTTTTTTTCGTCGCCCAAGATCTTTTTTCTGGTAGTGATAGGAGCATAAAATGCGACATTCTTAATGTGTTATTACCTCCATTTGTACTTTGATTTTCTCTTATTTTCGTAGAATAGAGTCATAATGTAGAGTTGAAAGTTTTTGGTAGAGTTGTGTGTAAAACGAGTTAAAAATAGAGGAATGATGTAGAAATTCGTCAAAAGCTGATTTGTGGAGCCTTAGATGTTCTTATGATTATGTAAAGCTTTTGCATTGTCACGAATTGATTTAACTCTCTGATATTTAGGTGACATGAAGAAGAGCTCATGGGAGAAATAATCAAGAGAAGTGTTCCTGATGGACCTCGGGAAGCAAAGAAGCCGATCCATGAAGCCTAGTCCATGAATGAGAGGTCCAAACCAAGTCCAATATGGAGAAGAAGATCTAAATTCGGCAGAATATCAAGGAGTGTCCAAGTCTTGATTCCTAATTAATTCGGGGAAATTCCTGTGCACATGTCACAACTCCAACGGACTCTCCAGGACAGCTCAGAATGAAGCAGAAAACGTGCTAGATATGGATAGAAAGATACGGGAGTCTAGTTTCCAAATCAATTGGAATCACCTCAATATCTATTTTCTAGAGGGATTTATGACGTAATCATCAGACGTCTGCTAAAGTATGCACTATAGCCGACGATTTTGTTGTCGGCTATAGTCCATACCTTAGCCGACGACATTTTGTGTCGTCGGTTATCTTCCAAACTTTAGCCGACGAATAAATTAAAATATTCGTCGGCTAAAGTTTGTAATAAAAAAAATATAAAACATCTATGCCTGACGAAATATAGTATTTTTCGTCGGCTTTATAGGCATTTACCCGACGAATTAAAGCATATTTCGTGGGCTAAAATTTAAAAAAAAAAAAAAACTTTAGCCGACGAATTAAGGTTTTTTTCATCGGCTATAAGTGCATTCCAGTAAAAAAAAAACCCCGAAATTTCTGAATTACCATTCCAAGCAAGCTGCAAAAAACATATTTAACAATTTCATATAACCAACAACAAACACATAAAAGAATATATGAACTACATAAAAGTATCAATTACATAAAAGTATATATCAACTACGTAAAGTCTATATCGTCTAAATTAAAGTCCTCTTCTGGGGGCTGCTGCGGAGGTTGCGGCGGCTGGGGTAGCGTCATGGGCGAAGGCATGGGCGGAGGCGGAAGTCCCTGAATCTGGGCAGCTGTAAAGTCCTGCATGTATTGGAACAGCTGCTACTGCTGGGCCTGCTGGATGGCCTGTAACTCGGCAGCATAAGCTGTCTGCGCGGCATTAAAGGCTGCCTGCGAGGCATTATAGGCAGCCTGAGCAGCACGGAAATCTCGTAGTCTCTGAACTTCCGACTCTAACTGAGTCGTCCTGTTCATCGTGGACGTGGTCCTGCTGCTGGTCGAGGCTGCCTTTCGTTGAAATCCTGGAGTGGTCTTCAGGACCCCCTCGCCTCTCTTTCCTAGACCTCGGCAGTAGAAGTTGTTTCCTCTCGGTGGGAAGGTTGTGCCCATGATCCTCGCCCCAATCGTCGGATCCGAAGTGTCGATCCGGGACATGGCTTCGAACATCTCTTCCTCCTGCGTGTCCGACCATGCCTCCCTCACTACGGTACTCATGACCTCGTCAGTAGCCTCCCTCACCCTCGCCTATATGGATAGGAAAAAAAATATTAATTAAATTTTTTACATAAATTTAAAAATTTAAAAACATAAGGTAACTTACAATATCCTCCTGGGAGTCAGGATATGTCTTCTCGTACGTATAGACGTACGGGTTGACTTCTGGATGTTCCTTGGCCGCCTCGTCCATTAAGACATCGAACGGTCTAGAACCGGCATGATGGTTCCTTGTGTTGCGTTGCCGGTTCTGAGCGTTCACCCGGGAAACCGCCTTCAAAGAAAAAAGTAAACTATTAGTAGAATATTTTAAAACGCACGTACTTATTTTTAAATTAACTAACTAATTTATTTAAATACCTGTTTACGAGGGTTGTTGAATTCTAATCTCAGAAGCCAACGCCACTCGTACTCCCTGTACTGGAACTCAGCAGGGGTACCAGAACGTGCGTTCCCGTGCGTAGTCCAATGGGTCCGCAGCTCGTTCTTCCACTCCTTGTACCTACAGATACAACAAAAATATTAGAAATATTATTAATATCACATACAATTTTTTTTTCATTAACTTCCCAACGTACCTTCCCCCATGCACAACGTCGGCCCAGCTGTCCCTCAGGTGCTCGGGAACCTCAAACCACACCTGCATTTAACCGTTTATTATTAGTTTAACTTTTCGAGAAATCAACAATTTAATACATAATATTATTTTGTAAACTCACCGACATCGCGTTGTGGACCATGTCCTTAACCTCCTGCGGGACCTCGCCCCAGTCGGACCACAACATAGGGACTCTATCCCTAATGAGAGCTCCCACGCGGCCGGCGTACGTCCTCGACTTCCCGCCCGATACTACGTGGCCATCCCCGTCAATATCGATGGCGATCCTCCCCACGGTACTCACCATCTTCTCGAGAGCTTTCCCTGTGACGAGGCCTCTCTTCTTCTTTGTGCCTATGACATGATTCGGCCAAATTGATTGTTAAAATATATATGACCCTTTAAAAGTAATCATGCATCACTGATTACCTGAGGAGCTCGCGACGGATTCCGACTCTGTCACCGATGATAATACCCTCGCAGAAATAAGAGGCGTATCAAAAGGCACGAACCGGTACGCCACTGATGGAGCCACTGGCGGGGGCAGTGGATAAATCGGCGTCCCTGAGCCATCGACTACAGGTAACGCCGGTATCATCCGCGGAAGGAACAGATGAGCCGGCGGCATCTGTACCCCAGATGACCCACTATCCGAAGAAGTAGGACCCGGAGTGGGCGCCCGGTGTATCTCGGGCATACGAGGTGCAGACACCTCCGTCTGAGGCCACAAGGGCCTCGGGGAACGAGGGACGGCCGCCTGCCTCGATGAAAGGGGCACCTCCGGTGCCGTCTCCAGAAGGCTCGCACGTCTGGCTGTCATCTGGCCCTGAAACATCGTTTGAGGGTTGCTAGAGGTTCCCTCAGACGATTCGGACCTTTGGCCCTTCGAACTCTTCTTCGATCGAAAAAAGCCGCTCATCCTATTTAAAATATTAATCTAAGGCTTTAGATTATTTTGTCTTTATTTTATAAAAAATTATACATGTTTAAAATTATACTTATTCAATAAATAGATTAACATACCAATATATATATAGATATATATATATATTTTACTTACATAACAATATTATATATATCAACATCATCATAAATTAACTAACATATCATAAAACTAAATTCGAAATCAAAAATAAATTAACACATATATTCAAAAATAAACACATAAACTAACATAATTAAATTAACACATAATTAAATTAACACAAATTAAATTAACACAAATTAAATTAACAAAAAATAAATTAACATAAATTTAAATAAGACAAATTAAACCAAACGATAACAATGAGCATCAATTTATCAACAACAATAAAATTAAGCACCAATATATCAACAACAACAAAATTAAGCACCGAACCTGAGAATAGGGAGAGAGGCAGGGAGGAGGGCGGGAGGCAGGGAGGAGGGCGGAGGGCAGGGAGGAGGGAGGGAGGAGACCGGGAGGCAGGGAGGAGGGAGGAGGCGGCGACGGGAGAGGGAGGGAGGAGGGAGGAGACCGGGAGGGAGGAGGGAAAATTGCAAAAACTGCGGAAATGAGGGAGGAGACTAGGGTTTCGCAATTAAAATCCGAAGACTTTAGCCGACGAAATAATTTGTTCGTCGGCTAAAGATTACATTTCGTCGGCTATACATAAATTTGTCGGCTAAACCTTATAAACTCGTCGGCTAAAACTTTGAAACTCGTCGGCAAAACCTTTGAAATTCGTCGGCTAAACCTCTGAAATTCGTGATGATCAAACTTGAGAAACACAAATCCGGCCGTCAAATCTGACAATCATGATAAAATACATGTATGGGAAAAAATTCAACTTGATCCGAAAAGAATAAGGGCTCGATCCGGACAGTCAATCTAGTAAGTCAAACACCTAAACGCACGGAAAAGGTCGTTCGACCGTCTAAATTACGTATTTTGGCCGGACCTCCAACTGAAAATATTTTTAAACCGATGACACGCAACAAGTCGTATAAAAATTTTACGCAAAATAACCACCGAACCCGGGGCTACCCATAGGGAGAAAGAATGGAAAATTGCATTGACCGCAACTATCGGCACCGAGACATGACCGGAATACCGTGATTTTTCAACCGTAGACGTATTTCACCATTCTAGTCATGTCTTATTTCACGACTTTTTTACGTTTGAAGGTTCTACGTATAGTTTGTTTTTGAAACGGAACATTTACATAACACTTGGTAAACAAGTTATACAACATTAGTACGCATGTTGTGATCGTGATGATTAAACTTGAGAAACACAAATCCGGCAGTTAGATCTGACCATCATGATAAAATACATGTATGGGAAAAAATTCAACTTAATCCGAAAAGAATAAGGGCTCGATCCGGACGGTCAATCTCGTAAGTCAAACCTCTAAACGCACGGAAAAGGTCGTTCGACCGTCTAAATTACGTATTTTGCCCGGAACTCCAACTGAAAATAGTTTTAAACCGATGACACGCAACAAGTAGTATAAAAATTTTACGCAAAATAACCACCGAACATAGGGCTATAGTAGATAAAATAAATATTTTAGGGTTTAGCCGACGAATACCCTAACGTATTCGTCGGCTATAGTATGTAATTAAAAAATTAAAAAAATAACTATAGCCGACGAAATATTAGGTTATTCGTCGGCAAAAACCATATTAGCCGACGAATCACAGTGTATTTCGTCGGCTAAAGTGTGTAATAAAAAAATAAAAAACATCTATGGCCGACGAAATTAAAGCTTTTTCGTCGGCTCAACTCTCTCAGCCGACGAATGACACTGTATTTCGTCGGCTAAAGTGTGTAATAAAAAAAATAAAAAACATCAATGGTCGACGAATTAAGGCTTTTTTCGTCGGCTAAAACATCTATGGCCGACGAATTAAGGCTTTTTTCGTCGGCTAAAACATCTATGGCCGACGAATTAAGGCTTTTTTCGTCGGCAGAAAACATCTTAGCCGACGAATTATAGTGTATTTCGTCGGCTAAAGTAAAAAAACAGGGAAAAAAAACAGACGATATTCATAAACCATACATTAAAAAAACCCTGTTCATCATGTATCACCGAAATTCATATAAAATAACTGAAATATGAATTCAACATGTGTAAACTATAAAGGAAAAAGTCTTTGAAAAATTATACAAATTAATCGGAATCATACATTAAAACTAAGGCTCGTAATCGGAATCATCTGATAAGTCTTCTTCGGTGTCAGAATTAATTTCTGGTAATATATGTATTTCCTCATCGCCAGAGTCTTCGTCTGTTTTTTGATTTGGATCAACATCAACAAGCCTTGGCTCTTCATCACGAATTCGCACCGAACGACCCGCTTTAAAATTATTAAGGCGAATGGTAGAGGAGTTAGGAATACCTATTGCGTTGGGCTCTTGATACGCAACATCCTCTTCCTCGTCTTCGGCCTCTCCAAGTGTAGCCGCCCGATAAATGTTTCGAGGGTGCACAAGGTTGACTACTTTCCACGCGTCACCCTTAGCAAGGTCATCAAGATAAAACACTTGTTTTACCGATGTGGCAAAAACGAAGGGGTCATCCTCGTAAGAACTTGTAGCAGTGTTCACCGATAATATTCCGTACTGATCGGTCTTCATGCTTTGCGGCCTAGTATCAAACCATCTACACTTGAAGAGGTGCACTGTCATGCCTTCACCGTAAACGAGTTCCACCACTAAATCAAGAACACCGTAATAGTCAACTCCATTCCGCCCACCATGTGCCATGACCCCAGAATTCTGTGTTCTCTTTCTGCTGTCTCTTTGTTCGCATATAAATTGCACGCCATTCACCTTGCACATCTGATAAACTCTTGAGACTATCGGCTTCATCGCTAGAAGTCTTAGTTCGTGCGACCAATTTGGGTGACCATCAAATTGAATATGGTTCATCTGCAACCAACCATCTCAACTGTAAATATGGATAATTATGCAATAAACATAAACCCGTAGAGAAAAATTAAATTACGTACCCAACCGCCAAAATAATCTGCGAACTCCCTGTTGTGGTACTCGAGATCACCTTGAATGTTGGGATGATTGAGATGGATGTCTTTCCAGTATTCAACTTCTGGACAGTTAATCAATACCCACCAGTGAGCAATGACTAGCTCATGTGGTTGCAACTTATAGGAGTCTGGTAAAATTCCATACACTTCAACATCACTAGAGACTATGGAAAGATTGAACTTCGGTACATCTACCGGCATGGTTTGTGGAGTTTCCTTCAACGCTCCTAAATACAACTTCATGTAGGTGACGCACTCGTGCGCAATATATGCTTTAGCTATACATCCTTCATGAGCGGATTTATTAGCCACATAATCTTTGTAGTCTCCAAGTTGCCTATAAATCAAGTTGCAAAATGTTATGATTATTGAACATGTATATATATTGAGGAATTCAGGTGTAAAAAACGTACCTTTCCATGGGATACATCCAAGTGTAGTGTACTGGACCGGTAAGCAACAATTGCTCGGGAAGATGGATCATCAGGTGAGGCATGATGTCAAAAAAATTTGGAGGAAATATCCTCTCAAATTTACACATGATATAAATGATGTCATCTTGCATTTCCCGGAGGTCACATCGAGACACTTCCCGTGTGCATAACTTCTGGAAAAATCTTCCCAACGCTATTAACGGCTCCACCACCTGACGTGGAAGGAACGGTCGAATGAAAACAGGGAAGAGACGTTGTAGCAGGATATGACAGTCATGACTCTTCAACCCGTACATCTTATTGTCCCGGAAGTTCACACACCGGGCTATATTTCCTGCATAGCCTGAAGGATACTTCACACAACTCATCCACCTGAAAATTAGGTTCTTCTGGTCAGGCTTCACGGTGTAAGGAGCTTGAGGCATTTTTTTCTTCCCTTCTTTCAACCACAAATGTCTTCTTATTCCTCATTTTTTTAGATCAATGCGTGCCTTAGGACCGTCTTTCGTCTTCCCCTCCAAGTTCAGCACTGTGCCCACCACACTGTCGCACACATTCTTTTCTATGTGCATCACATCCAGGTAGTGTCTGATCAACAACTTACTCCAGTATGGGAGTTCCCAGAATATGCTCTTATGTGTCCAGAATTTGTACCTGTCGGGTCTTTCAGGTATTGCCGCCACAATGTTGGGATGATTGCTGAGCTGCCCAAAATCGTACTCATTAAGCACCGCTAAAATTTCTTCCCCCGTCCATCTTCTGGGAGGCACACCGTGTTCTACGGTCCCATCAAATGCCTTGTCATCGAACCGCCATTCGTGATCATATGGAAGGAAAGCACGGTGACCCAATCTGCATATCTTGTTGCAATGACTGCTGCTCCCCTCATCGCTAAGGCACTCTGGACAAGCCTTGTATCCCCTAACAACGTTGCCCGACAACATCCCACGGGCAGGAAAATCACTGATGGTACCAACAACCATGACATGCATCTGGAACATCTCGTGCGTGTACTTGTCATAAGTGGGATGACCAACGTCCCACAAAAATTTAAGCTCTTCAATCAAAGGTCTCAAGTACACATCGAGACACTTCCCTGGATAACCGGGCCCCGGAATCAACAAACTCAACATATTGTATTCCTTCTTCATGCACATCCATGGGGGAAGGTTGTACGGTACCAAAATCACCGGCCATATACTGTATTGCAGACTCATGTTGCCAAAAGGGTTGAACCCGTCGGATGAGAGCCCGAGCCTCACATTTCGGACCTCTGACGCAAAATGAGGAAACTCCCTGTCTATATGCTTCCAAGCCTCGCCGTCAGCAGGGTGTATAAGGGTATCTTCGTCATGCAATTCCCTATCAGTGTGTCATCTCATCGCTTCGGCCGTGTGTGAAGACATGTACAACCGCTCCAACCTATCCGTCAAAGGGAAATACCGAAGTACCTTTACAGGTTTTCTGTTGCCTACAGGAGTCAGCTTATATCTGTCAGTGTGACATACCGGACATGCGTCAAGGCCACCAAGGTCATTCCCTTCTGGATCTTTACCCCAAAAGAGAACGCAGTCATATCTGCATGCATGGATCTTGATGTAGGAAAGCCCAAGATCTTTCAGGATACATCGGACCTTCCGATGAGTGGTAGGAAGACGATGACCGTTGGGCAGCATCGAAGCAGTGTACTGTAGATACTCATCAACAGCCTTCACGGTCGATTTTGTCTCAACTTTAATCTTCATTACGTCCATCACACTTTCAAGAACGGTATTCTAACAACCGGGGTACACAGGGGTCTGTTGGAAAGCAAGCAGTTTGTTGTACTTTTCAATACCAGCAATGTTCACAGCTCTAGGGAAGGGCTGCACCGGGTCAGGCATATACTGTCCTTGAGCACATACACCGCTCTCATAAGGAAACATGTCGTTGATGAATGTCGTTGTTGGATCGTTGGATGTACTAGCACTGCCCGTCTCGGAAAATTGGCCATGATCATGCGGACCCCCTGATGATGTTTCACCGTGATATAACCAACATGTGTACTTCTCCCAAAACCCGTTACTCTTCAGGTGCTGCCATATTTTGTCAATGGGAAATCGATACATATCGCTGCGACACTGACATTTCGTGCACGGGCAATAGAAAATTGTATTCCCGTTAGCATTATCCAGCGCATATTCTATAAAACTCATAACTCATGCACCGTATCTTTTGTCCCATTTTGGAAGCGAAATCCAACTCTTATCCATATCCTGAAAATATAACAAAAAATATATATATTTATAACGCTGCTAGCTAATTATTAATAAAATTTCATGCCATATATAAAATCTCAATTCATTTAGTATATATATATTCTACGTACATACTACAACTAATTAATTACAAAATTATCATCATGAACTCATATATATCATCAACAACTTCATACCATATCAACACAATAATATTATAAATTAATATTAACATATATATATCTACTATTTATTAACAACAAATTAATTCATATATATTATCAATTCAAATCATCAACCAAATCGATCAACACATATATATATACATCCAACGTACTCAAAATTAATCAACTCAATCACAATCAAAATCAATAAACTCAATTAATCACACTAATTAAAATCGATCAACTCAAATAAAACTCAATTAATCAACATATATATACATATACGTACCTATATATGGCTCCACAAACTGATTATGGACAGATTTCGACAACACCCAAACTTTTTCTTCCCTTTTTTCTTCTCCCGTTTTTTTTCCCGTTTTTTTCGAAATGAGCTGCTGCTGTCCAGATCTGCAAATATAAAGCACTTTAGCCGACGACTATGAAATTCGTCGGCTAAACTTTTAAATATTTCGTCGGCCATAGTTTGTGAACTTTAGCCGACGAAATAAATTCTTTAGCCGACGAAAAATTATTTCGTCGGCTAAAATTTACCATAGCCGACGAAAATTTAAAATAGCGGATGAAATAAAATTTCATCGGCTAAAGTGGACTTCATAGCCGACGAAAATTTACCTTAGCCGACGAAAGAAAATTTCGTCGGCTAAAGCCCACTTTAGCCGACGAAAAAATGCTTCGTCGGCCTGGTTTTTTTTTTTTTCGTCGGCTAAAGCCTTTCTTCTGGTAGTGCCTTGAGGCTGCCTCGGCCATGGTTGTCCTTAAGGTGCGGTTTCATCTACCATAATAATTTTGGATCAATTCATACGCAAAGTTGTCTTGGTCTTTGTTATTAACTTAGGGCAGATATAATTCTGATAATTTGCATGCTAATAGGATGAGTGACGCCATGCCTTAGATCATGTTTCCGATTGACTCGTGTGCTAAAGTGTTTTCTTGTTTAATCTCTACGCAACGTGTCTTTAAATGAGTTAGCATTCATGTTTAGGATCAAGCGCAAAGATGGTTCTAAATACTTAAGGAGTCTTAACAATTAGATAACCGCAAAGGCTCTAATTAGAATCGGAATTGGTTAGAGTCTAGGACAATTTGAACATTGCTGCCCGGCCTTGCATGAAGTTGTTATGTGTTCTTGATGGTTTTTCGTGTTATGTGTTGCATGAGTATGTTGATCACTTGTATATAATAATCTTAGGTTTAATTTTCAGTAGGTTACTTGTTAGAATTAATCAATCTTAAACCCCCAATATTTCGATGTATATATGTGAATACTTGTTTATAAGTTGTTTGATTTCTCTTCTATCGATCACCCTTTGGTTTCAGGAAGGAGGATTTGGTTCCTTATTTCCGTCTCGCTACGCAACTCTTGACGGGTTTTGATGTCGATACACTAGAACATGTGCCAAGTAAAGAAAACCAAATGGCGGATGCCTTGGCCAACCTAGCAGTGACTTTGGCATTATCAAATAATGAAATTGTGGACCTTTCAATTTGCCAACGATGGGTTGTCTCAACAGGGATTGTCCCATTGTGCGAAAATTCCAATGCGGTCTCCGTCTATGTTATTGATGTCGAAGATTGGAGGCATCCTTTGATCGACTACATTGAGTACAACAAGCTACCTGATGATCTAAAACAGTGGACGGATATCAAACGAAGAGCCCCACACTTTTTCTACTACAAGGATACTCTTTATAGATGATCATTTGATGGATTACTCCTTAGGTGTTTGGGAAAAGAAGAGGCGTCCAAAGCCATGGAAGAAGTTCATTCTGGAATATGTGGAGCTCATCAATCAGGCCATAAGTTCCATTTTCAAGTTAGGCGAATGGGTTATTACTGGCCCACAATGGTCAAGGATTACATGGAGTATGCACAGAAATGTCAAGCTTGTCAATTCCACGCAAACTTCATCCATCAACCGCCTGAGCTACTGCATCCTACGATTGCTTCTCACCCGTTTGATGTCTGGGGGATAGACGTTGTGGGACCCATAAATCTGAAATCTTTTGGAGGCCACATGTACATTTTGGCAGGCACATATTCCTTCTCAAAATGCTCAGAGGCGGTACCACTTACAGAGATAAAGAAAGAAACCATTGTGGACTTTATCAAGACATGCATCATCCAGCGATATGGTGTGCCACGTTGCATCATCATGGATAACGCCAAGTACTTATCAAATAGTGCTATGCAAAAGCTTAGCGAGAAATATCACTTCAAGCTACACTTTTCTTCGATGTACAACACACCAGCTAATGGTTTGGCGGAGGCAATTAACAAGACGCTCTGCAACATCTTGAAGAAGACCGTCAGCAAGTCACAAAGAGACTGGCATGAGAAGATGGGCGAAGCATTTTGGGCATATAGAACGACATATCAAACTGCCACAAATGCCACAGCTTATTCTCTGGTGTATGGTGTTGAAACTATCTTGCCATTAGAGAAGCAAATTCCCTCATTGAGGATTGCTTTGCAAGAAGGCCTCACAAATGAGGAAAATATCAAGCTACGACTTCAAGAGTTGGAAGCCTTAGACGAGAAGAGGCTCGATGCGCAACAACATCTAGAATGCTACTAAGCCCGGATGTCGTGTGCCTTCAACAAAGGGGTTCGATCTCGATCCTTTCAAATTGGCGATTTGGTCCTTGTTGTACGCAGGCCTATCATCATGACACACAAGACCGGTCCCAAGTTCAAATCAAAATGGGATGGCCCTTATGTTGTCAGCGAAGTCTACACCAACGGAGCCTACAAAATTGTGGCTGAAGACAGTTTGAGAATTGGCCCAATCAACGGCAAGTTCTTGAAGAAATACTATGCTTGAAACAAGTGAAGACTGCTCCTTTCATGCACGAGCCTAAACTGCACAAGGAACCTAAACAAAAAAAAATCTCAAAAAAAGAGTTCTAAATCCTCATCCTTGAACTACGTGATGACTTGATTCTTTCTTTGGAATGATATGTAGGCAGCTTGAGAATTATATTCTTGAGTTCAGTCACATCAAAAAACAAATCTCTTTTTATTGCATAATGAGTTCTATTGTCAAAATGACTTATTACATGCGCAAAAACAAAAAGAGAGAATAAATCATAAGTTGTTAAACAATGATGGGCCCTTCACGTCCAAGATAGGCCTTTGAAGCTGTTGCGTTGCTTTTCAAAATCATCTCGGAACCTCTTTGCTTCCTCAAGCTCTTCAACAGTCAACTCTGGAGTCTCCTTGATTTGGACTTTCTGCTTCTCTAAATCGGCAAGCATTTTTTCATGAAGTAGAAGGCTCGCATCTAGGGAGGCTATCTCCTGCTCCAACCTCCGCTGCTTCTCCTTCAAGTTCTCTAAGGACTCAATCACAACTTGACGTTGACCAAGATTAGTTTGGCGAAGTTCGATCGACTTTGCAATTTCAGCCTCCATATGAGGCAAACGTTGATCACATGTGCCTGGAGTAGCTTTATGCGTGCATACAAGCCATGCCGCGTTGTATTGAGTAGCACAAGTCATCAAGCTTTCCACCTTGTCTTTTACTGGCGAAGGATCAAACCCATAACACTGAAGTTCGGCCACCATCTCGTCAAGGTCTTTCTTGTTAGAAAGAATGGTTCTTGATGAGTGCTTCGTGATGACATCTTCAATTTGTTCACAAATTAGAGTGGCGGCTTGAATACAAATCTTTCGAAGCCCTTGGTTAGTGTCCATAACATCAACTTCGCCGCGGGTGACTTCGGAGAATGCCATATTGCTTAAAAGCCTTGGAGAATTCACCAAAACATCTTCATGATTAACTTGTTGCGATTCACTTTGTTCGCATGCATCGTCTTCATGAAAAGAATCGGTCTTCATTGGTTCTGTTGAAAGGACGCGAACCTCTTTCGAACAAGCTTCGTCTTCAAAAAGTGGGAGTCCTTCTAGCTGAAAACAAGAAGGTAAAAAAAAATGAGTTCAGATCATGCATATAATGTCAAAAAAAAAATGCATGGTGATGGTGGCGAACATATCTCAATGCGATCTGGTGTTTGTTGCGAGGGACTCGGAATTTCGTCAAGAAATTACTATTGAGGACAAATTCATCGTTAGGATTAAAATAAACAGAGCCAAGGTCGGGTTCAATCCTTTGACGCTTGAAGTTCACGTCCTTAGAACTATTGCTACTTATACTGAGCCTTTTTTGGGTGTTGATCCCCTTCAATTTAAGTTGACTCTGGGCGAGATGATTATCAGATGAATCCCCGTGACCTTCTAAAGCTTGGTGCGTTTCATTGGGAGGATTGCTACTTGGGGGCAGCGCCTTGATAGAAGATACACGAGGATTATTGCCAAGTTCAATCTCGCGGGGAACCACTTCCTGACGAAATGGAATCTCACGTGAGGGAACCACTTCCTGTCAAGACGACATCTCGCGAGGAACCAATCTCTGGCGAGATGGCATCTCGCCAGGAACCAATCTTTGGCGAGATGGAATCTCGCGGGTAACAATTCCCTGGGGAGACGGCATCTCGCGTGGAACCAGTTCCTGTCGAAATGGTATCTCGCTGGGAACCACTTCCTGATGAAATGGAATCTCGCGAGGAACCACTTTCTGGCGGGGCAGTACCACGCGAGCAGCAATCTTATCTTCCTTTAGAAGCTTGTGCGGCGATCCAACAATAGGCATTGTTGTTGTAGTCATCTTAGGCATGGAACAGTATACTTTGGACTGTAGGGTTGAACGACTCGCCGGTTGTCCTGCCTAAGAGTAAGAAATCCGGATCGAAGGCAGGTGAGGTAAACAATGTTTGAACGGTTAGCATTCTCACGATCAATGATCACTTTGCGTTCTTTAGGGGCTATGGCTAAGATGTCCATCCCCACATTACCACACACATTGAACAACGAACGAGCTTGTGCATCTCCAAAGTGCTTGGCCGAAAATGCCCCTGAAAAATGAACCATGCACGGTTTAAAGCTGTCAGGAAGGGGAGAATAAAAATGGGTGTCGAAATACTCTGCCAACCACGTGTACACGTAATGAAAGGGTAATGAGGTTGAACAATTCCCTGGATCTTTGGAAGCAGAAATCTCGTTCAAGCTTTGATAAATGTTGACCAACACAAGTACAGCTAGACAAAATTGATAGCCTTGGGACATTTTGCTGGCGACTTTAAACACGCTAGGTCGAATCAAACCTGTGTCGTCCGTAGGAAAGACAAATAGACACAACCAGAACACGTAAAATGCCGCCAAGTAAGTAGGCTCTATGTCTTCGTCATCCACGCCCAAGTCATCGAACGGTGCGGAGTCGTCATCGGTCCGACTTGAGCCTCGTGGATTTCACCAGACGGGTTGTACGGGTTCTGAGGTGCGTCTTTCTTGTTCCGTGTACTCTTGGCAGGCGGTCTCTTGTATCTCAAATCCCCTTTGAACCAGTATTGGATCCATGATGCGATCTTCACATTTTGCCCTTTATCGCAAAGCTTGTGGTATGCGAGAAATAAAAACCTGCAGCTCTTGGGAATGATGGGCTCACCACCTTTACCCTTAGCTGAAAATTCTTCAATAGATGGAACAACTTCGTCATAGAACCTTCCAGTTATGGGCAAACCACAAATATATGTCAAGTCCCTCAAAGAGATAGACATCTCCCCACACAAAGTGTGAAGAGTATTTGTGCTAGGGCACCAAAACTCATAGAAGGCCCTCATCACATGTGCAATATGATCATAGCTGAAGAGCGACGCAAACACCACTCGGTAGAGGCCTGTTTTGTGGATGAGATCTCCGCTTCGGCTTAAGATGTCTTCTAACCATTTCCAGTAACGTTCCGTGTAGGAGAAGGCTCCGTTGGCACGAAACCTTGAACCATTGCACGTACGGTTGTTGAGAAGCACAAACGGTGTTTGAGAAACATTATGATCATGGTGGGCAGACTTCAACATCCATACATCTACGCTTCGCTTCTCGCTGGTGGATTTGGCTGATTGAAAGGTGGCCAGCTATCGTGATTGTTGGAAATACCACCAAGGAATATGACTTGAACCATCGTACAAGGGAGACTCTAGGGCGCGCGGCCCAGTCAATGGAGGATAGGTATATAAGGTGGTGGCATCACTTTGAACGTCGTTGGTGTCTTCAAGGATAGTGATTGTGCCTTCCTTGAAACTCTTGAAAAATGCCATGCGAAGTAGTGAACAGGAGTTCGCCTCGCGGCCTTGAACTTTCTACAACACCTCGTGGCCTTGAATTTTCTGCTGCGCCTCGCTGCCCTAAACTTTTGCCGCGCCTCGCTGCCTTAAAATCCTGTAGCGCCTCGCCGAGTAAAGTTTTCTTCTGTTGCTGAAGGTAGATAACTCAGAAGTATCTCGCAACCTACAAGATTTATAAAAAAAAAAAAAAAAAAGAAAGAAAGAGGGGTCAGCGAATTATGTAACTCCGCGCAATAGCAATCTAATCAAAAGGAGAGAGAGTATACTGCTGATCTTGTAGCGGGATGGTTGTAACTTTGTGATGAATAATGTTCAACCGGAAGCTCTAATTTATAGTGCAGTCTTTCCTCATTGAAACTGGAAAAGTATGGAGAATCCAGCGAATCAAGAAAGAAATACATCAAAGATTTCCGCCCACTACTTGGAAATTTTACCAAATCAAATTTGGGTAGGAATCCTTGCGAATTAAGGAATCCCTACAAAATTTGGATATCCTATAAATTCAAGGCATCTCTACAAGAAAATATGGAATCCTTACAAAATTAGGAATCCCTATCAATTCGGGAACTCCCGCAAAATTAACCCATTGACATAGACTTCAAGACGCGCCTCTGGCACATGACGACAGCATGGCTATGATGCACCTTGAAGTGGGAGCATTTGCTAGACATATAAAATTTAACGATAATAATAATCGTTGAATAATCCAAGTAAATACGTGGCTCGTGAGTCAACAAAATTGGAAAGCTGTCGGAAATAACACGTGGCAATGTGGAAATGGTCAGCTGACAACATACACTTAAATCCCGATTGAAATCAATTATCAAATGTCGATTGATGATCAGATATCAATTAAATTAAATTAATTATCAAAACAAAGAAGTCAGACATCCCCAAAAATAATTGATGATGGTTCGCCAGCGGTCAGGCGAGTTAGAGGGTGGACTTCGCGAGGCAGAATTGACTTCGCAAGGCGCACAAGACTTGGTCAAGCGAACACGACTTTACAAGGCGAACAAGACTTCGCGAGGTGAACCGAACTTCACGAGGCGAACTAGACTTCAAGTGGCAAAATTGACTTCACGAGGCGAACAAGACTTCGCTAGGCAAAATAGACATCGCATGGTGAACCGCACTTCGCGAGGCGAACTAGACTTCGCGAGGCGAACTAGACTTCGCGAGGCGAAATGGAATTCGCGTAGATTTACATGAAGGCGAAGCGAAATGGCTCCGCGCGCGTGGAAATACATGAAGGCGAGGTGAGATGGCCTCGTGTGGGGGGAGTCCGCGAACTGGGATCAGAAGTCACCGCTTGCTTGGAAATCAAGATTCCTCGCGACATACTTTCCATATCCGCGAGATAGCTCGCCCCTTACTAATGATCTTGATCAAAACAGGACATTAATCCAAAGCGATCTGGACATATATAAATCTTAAGATTTGATTGATCTGATTGTGTTAAAATCAGCAAGTAAATCAATCAGTCAAGATTCATTGATTCGATTAAGGAAATATTATTGATTCAAAATCTTCATTACTTGCCTTAAGTAGAGGCATGTTAACACTATAAATACCCCCTCTCATACCAAGAGGAAGGGGCAGAAACCAAGAGAGCATAAACAGAAGCAGCGGACTAGAGAGAGAGAAAAATCTCTCCCACGAGCTCAGAAGTCTCCCCAAAATCCTTGAAGAACTATCAAGCTCATAGCCAGTTCTTCTATAAATCCTTGAAGAACTATCAAGCTCATAGCCAGTTCTTCACTAAATCTTTGAAGAGCTATCAAGCTCATAGCCAGTTCTTCATTAAATCCTTGAAGAACTATCAAGCTCATAGCCAGTTCTTCACCAAATCCAAATCCAAATCCAAATCCAAATCCAAATCCAAATCCCAAATACTTGTTACGTGATCAACCCGCGTAACCATCAAGAACAAGTGATTGTCACCCTTGAGTTAGACCTAAATTCGGAGATAGAATCAGAGGAGTTCACAAAGATTGTAACCTGCATTTGCATTGATTAAATCAAATTATTGTTTGTACACGTGTTGTTCTGTTATTTGTCGCAGATATTTTCGTGTTTACAAAGTGATTCCGTATGATTTTAGTCACCATACTATAGGGTCGCTCTTATTCATTACTAGCTAGCCTTTATTAGCGGTCCTCACCATAGGTGAGTCGTGTGTTTAGTTTGGGACATTACTATAGCCTGGGAGGCACCGATCGGTTATTATTTATTGCTAGCTAGCCTTATTAGCGGTCCTCACCATAGGTGAGTCGAGCACTTAACGTGGGACGCTATTATAGTCTAGGAGGCACCGACCCGAGCCTTGGAGGCTCCTCTTACATGGTGATATCTCTTCCCCTTGTTTTATTTTCTCAGTTATGTAATTGATTAACCAGCGAGGCTGGTTTGTCTTTTTTTTTCTTCGAGATTTCTGTATTTGATTAACCTGTGGGGCCGGTTTGTCTATTTTTATGGGATTCTAGATTTAAAGTTATTTGGATGATTAAAGTTGGGTGCAGCTAAGTTTTTAGACTTTAAACGTGGAAAGTTATTTAAATTACGTTTTTGTTAAATTATTTAATTTATTTTTGTCCACTCACTCTAACATTCGTTTTTAAATTACTTTCCCCTGGGTCCTTTGGTTTTAAATGCCCAGTTTGCAGGCTAAGTTTATTTGAGGTCGAGCGTACATGTAGTCGAGGCATACTCTGAGGCTACTTCTGCTTATTCTTTATTTATTGTTTTTCTTTCGTTGTAGATATACTCTAATGATCATTTGAGATTGTTATTAGTTGATTAAGGTTTGATGTATTTTAGGAGATGTGATGAACTTGGGGAGCAGGAAGACTCCAAGAGTTGAGAATGGATGATTTATAATAGAAGCGTTTATCTGAAATTTTTCAGGTAAGGGTTATCCATTTTCAAGGTAGATTATGCCGAATTTTCGGTAAATTTTCTTTTGAAGTGGATCCCGCGGGATTTACATTGGGTTTCATGATGAAATTCAGGATGGGTCTTGATATGATCAAAAGACCCGAATCAGTTAATGAGAAATCGTTGAACACCTTGACCAGGCAAAGGATGCCAAGCTCTTCGACCGCAGCCAGGCCATCAAAATCAAAAGAAAGAAAATAAGGTGAGTGGCGAGCCAACAACGCAAGTGGATATATGACCCGAGAGATGTAGTGAAAGATCTTTAAGAACCATGGCTGATCGGTTAATAAATATTCTAGAGAAGATAAATTAAAATTTGGGAAAGTGATGAGATGGTTAGATATGAGGAGCTGAGATTTGAGTTTGGTTGGGAGGAAAGCAGAATATCTGCTAGCAACTGCCACCATCAAGACATGGGAAGGAAGTTCGGTGCCTCCCTCTTCTCTGAAACCAAAATCCAGATCAGAAGGATCCAGATCTGGCGTAAGAGAAGAAGGGGGAGGGGGAGAAGGAGATGGAGGCTGGGCAACTAAGAGAGAGAGAGAGAGAAAACGCGTGTCTTCATCATGTATTCAAGGTTAGATGTGGGTTATGTAGTTCGGACTTGAGAAAGAAGTATGAAGGGGGATTTCTCCTTCATGTTGAAGCGCTATTAGCAGTAGGGCTTCAAATTTAAAAAGGCAGTATAACTCGATCTTGGTTAGAGTCTTCTCATTGCAAGTAAACATATCCAAGTTGTGTTTATTTTCTATAATAGATGTTGATACGGTGGATTAAGCGGCTTGCATATCCCTTGTACTCATGTGTTTTAGTGGTCAACGATGATGTACATACCCTTAACTCTGAAAGCTTGTCAATAAGAATACAAGGTGATGTTAGAGGAAAGACCGCGTTGGCGGTCTTCTACACTCTAATGCCTAAGTCATGACAGAATAACGATAAATAATTTGTAAATGCATAAAAAAGAACAACAGCCGGGTTTCACAGAGAGACACAAAACCTAAGTCCCCCAACCTGTCCAACGGCGAGCCTGACGCCGTCGTCGGACGGGCTTTCTTTGTGGGTAGAGAGTAAAGCCGATCCTTGATCGAAGTTTCCTCTTCAAATCGGGGATTTGCGGTGGTGAGGCAAGAATTGGGATCCACATGACGACGATTGGGTTTTGGCTCCTTCCTCTCTGGTCTAAGTGACGGGGTGTGTTGGCGGAGCATCTGCGAAGGTGGTTGGGCGTGGTGGCATAACTGGATCCGTATCCAAGGTCTTGTCTTTATGCAAGGTCACTGCGATGGGATCGTGATGATGCGATCTGGATGGGATCTTTTAGATCTGATTTGGGTATAAATCCGGCCCGGGGAAGGACTTGGTGGCAACTCTGGCATGAGGATGACGACTATACGGGGAGGAGGGTGGTCCAACGCATCTGGAGAGACCGGGAGGGAAAGGCTTGGTCGGCGGCTGTGGTTGGCTCAATTCCTTGGTTTAGGGTATCGGCTTGGGCCTGGGCTCAATGGTTGGGCCCATCTTGGGCTAGCCTTATTTTATTTTCTATTTTTATTGATGCAGTGTTATTTGAGTAAGTTTTTGGGTCTGATTTTCAGATCTCAAATAAGTCTTTACTCTATCGAGTTTGTTGGATAGATGTCATGGTTTCTGATAGGTACTTGAATTCGGGTAGCTGGTTCGTTGTTACAAGAACCCAGATTTTAGCAGGTCTTTGGCCGCTCATATTATCAGCCTGTGTTGAACGCACCGGGAGATCCTGTGATGGCCCACCCAATGGTATTCTGTTGTGGTCAGATCTTGTCCCAGTAATTGCTACCTATGTTGGTCAAGTTAATTCGGGCGACTGCCCAATTCAGTTTCTATCAGATTCATTGACATGTCAGTCTCTCCTCTTCGAAGTGAGGACAAGTAGATTGAGGCTGGAGTTATTTGCTCGTAGTTGTAATCCCTTGTTGGGTGCTATGATTGCTTTGTAATTGTAGTTTATTGAATGAATTTTCGTTTAATCAAAAAAAAAAAAAGTAGTAAATGCCTAGTCAATGAGGAGAGATAGTGTTACCATATGTAGGCTGGAGGTACTTGAAACCTTTCTTCCTCTTCGATGTGGGACTGATGTCCCTGCCTTTGCTCTGTTGGGCGACATTGATGATGCGCGTGTGGGTGCGTCCCAACGCCAATCCCTTAGCGGCTGATAGTGTCTGGAAGTTGTTGTTGTTGTCTTGTTGATAGCGGTCTTGCTATGGGCGAGTGTGGCAGTTATGTCCAGTATAAGCGTGGCTGAAGTATGTTGATCAGGCATACGTACCTACATGAGACAAATTATACACGTATGTATTTTAATCGATTTTTGAATATAACAATATTTTAGTATGAACAATATTCACCTAAATGATTTCCATATATTAAGGGAGGACGTGCGTTATGCATATATTCTATAAATAAAGTACATACGGAAATCATTCAAGGTGAACGCGCCTTCATAAAAAAAATTAAAAAAAAACAAACGTTGGCGCGCAATGTTACTTAATATGAAATTCTAAAATTTTGTTCTATTCGTAAGCTTAAACAACAAAAACAAGTAACAAAACAAACAACATTTTAGAGCAGCAAAAGTTTACACGATATTAGCTCTTTGAAGGCAAACTGTAAGGAAGAAGTCTCACCCTCAAGCCTGAAAGCGAAAGGTTCACTCTACACTAGAAACCAACACATTTGACAAAAAAATAAATAAATAATAATAATAATAAAACTAGACTGTTGCACTACCACACCTTTCAAAGTCACACTATTTTCATTGTCACTTTAGACCATGATATTTGTACCGCATGCTACAGTCGGACACTAGTACTCAATCTTGACTTGAACATACTGCAGTTCTTGGTTATCTTGATTGACAAAAGTAAAGGATATGTGCGAGGAGGGATTTGGAAGAGGAAGAATGGGAGTTGGATTATGAGGAATAGAATTTACTTTTGGCATTTGACAAGTCTTGACCTCATCTTGTAAGCAGTGTGAGGCTTGGTAATGAATATAGAGAACTTCAATGCCCCTAAACACCACACGACCCCAAATGGGACATGAAATTTCACTTTCCAATCCCTCCTTATCACCAACTTGTTGGTTTGCCCACATCACATCATCATACGATGAGTCCAAGATTTGCCCAACCATGGCTATGTGTTGGTTTGAGTTTGACAACATCAAGTCATCCTCGTATGATGAGTCGAAGATCTTCCCAGCCAATGTTAAGGGGAAATCCATGAGGTTTTCTCTAACTTTTGATTGATTAGTTGTACTTGATCAAATTAGTTGTAGAGTCCCGGCTAGAGTTTTATAGAGAAGCACACATGGATTCTGAATCTTCTCACTCTAATTAAACAAGGAAAAAATGATAAAAGAGGGAAGTCAATCTGATCCTAATACAGCTAAAACAAGCAATATATTGACTTCAGAAAATTACGAAATCACAAAAAAAAAGGTATTGCAATTAACACTCTTTAAAAAAAAAAAAAAACCACTTTGGTGGTGTGTGCCTGTTCGGCTACAAGTGACGCTGGCGCTGGCTTCTAGCCGCGCCGGCGTGCGCCCAATGCGACCAGATGGGATCTGAGAGTCGACCATCAACAATTGATAGCAGTGCAAGTACAATCAGTGGATTTGAGGAAGACAGAGGTGACTGAACATATCCGTTTGGCGGGGTTTCACTCCCGATCTGATAGCCCAGAGGCGGGTGGCGGAGGGATCCATCTTGGGTCGCAGCTCGAGGTTTTGATGGTAGGGTTTTCGCGCCGAAACTCTGTTGGTGATTGTGCTCTGACAGCGTACAAGATCCAACTGTGGCCGCGGTTCAATGGTCGTGCCGCTGGGACGGTGGTGGTTAGGATGTTTGTGTAGAGGCTGTTGTTGGTTGGGTTCTAGGTTTGGACCCCTGGCATCTTTGTGTTGGTGGGCCCATACTGGGCCTGGTGGTGCTTGGGCCTGGATTACCTTTCTAGGTCCAAGAGGGTCAGTTTTTCATTTTATAGCTTTTAGTTGTTTTTGGATTTTAAATTTCATAGTTGTGTTAACAAGTCACTACCAATTTTTGGTACGACGTATTGAGGTAGGTTCTGGTGTGGGCACCTTGCGTGTCTTGTTTGTTCTAGGTAGGTGACAAGTTCCTTGCATCGGTAAATGGTCGCAATTTCCTAGTGAAAGTTATGGGTCTACTCTAGGTAGGTAGCGAGTTCCTTGCTTGGTCAAATGGTCGCTGCCTCCTAGTGGTAGAGTGAAACTAAGTGTTGCCGGACTCAAATTTCGGTGGCAACATAGTGGGAAAACTGTGTTATGTGCAATTATGCTTCTTTGTAATCAGTGGCGAAGCCAGGATTTGAAATCTAGGGGGGGTTCAAAATATATATACGGGAGCGTATGTTAAATTTAGTGAAAAATTACCTAACTCAAGTTTTGTGTTTTTTTTTTCTTGTAGAAAATTTTCAAATGAAGCAAAATTTTGTTATATACATCTCTTAACTCGTAAAAAATTAAAAATATACAAGGGAAGAAAGTAGTAATTTATTCATTTATTACTTCACAAATTTTGTTTTGGTAAATTTTGTTAGTAGTAATTTAATTTCCTATTAACATTCTTACCTATTTTGATTGTCAAGACATAAAGACCAATCAATCTATAGATACATTTCTTAATATAATTTTTTTGTCATTTAAATTGATTGATTATGAGAAATTCTTTGGGGGGGTGTTTAATGATAAAATTTAACCAATTTTTAATTATAATTAACTAAATTACACACTAAACTTCAAACTTCTCAAATTCTAAGGGGGGTTCAAACCCCTTCGGGCCTAATAATGGCTCCGTCCTTGTTTGTAATAGAGTTATATGTCCGATATGTCACCACAATTGTAAAGCGAATAGAGTTGCCTAAAAATACTTTTCGCTAATTAGTGCTTGTTAGAATACATATTTGTAGTTGAGTCTCCTGTTATGATCTCAGGAAGTTCTCTAAATGAGCTTTGTAATCTGGGGTATAGGCTCTATGTCCCCCCATGTATTCTGCAGTTTCATTAATCAAGGTTTGAAGGCAACCGCACCAGCCCTTACTTCAAAAAAAATAGATTGGGTGTGTTTATAGCATCACCCAAGAAATCAGATTACTTTCCTAAATTGTTAATCAATCCTGAGTATGATGACTATATATCCAAAATAGCATTACTATGGGCAAAAAATGAGAGCAATTATTATATGGTCTTAGACTACTATGTGGTGCTCTGAGCCAATGATATTAGTCTATAGTACCACCATATGTATCATAATCCTAGACCATAGTATTGATTTAATCTAGTTTGAGAACCTTAATGATAACCAGGCTTCTAAAAGGCGCCGCAGTGACTTAGTTAGTTAAGGTGTTTAACTGATAACTTTGAGGTCATGAGTTCAAACCTCACTGACATATGTATGATGTGTGAGTTATTAATAAAAAGTTTTTTTTTAAAAAAAAAAAAAAAACAGGCTTCTAAAAGGCGTCGCCTTGCCCCGCCTAGGCGAAGGGAGGCGGCCAAGGCGGCGCCCAGGCGAAGAAGGCGGGTCCGAGGTAACCAAGGACTAGGTGAACCAAGAGGAAAAAAAAACCAATAAAACAAAAACGCGCTCAGTCAGTTCGCCTAACTTAATTCCCAAATCATTCTCCTCCCAATCCTCCGTTTTGACTTCGACATCTGAGCTTCGCCTCTCCCAAACAGAGCAACCTCGCCGTTCTCTGCCGGTCAGCAACCTCATTTTCGACTCTCTATCTCTCTCCTCTGAGTCCTCTCTCTCTCTGTCTCTCTCTTGTTCATGGCTCACTCTCTTGAGTCTTGACAGGTAATTCTTCAAAACTCAAATCTCTGCTTCAATGAGTTTTTGGCTTGTTGCCTTTTGAGAATTGATTCTCCTCCTTATATAGCTGAGAATCGGTCATCAACTCAGTCTATACTCTCATTACTTTGTTCAATCTGTTGGGGAGTGTTGGCGCGCATTTGGAGTCTTGGAGACATCATCTGGTATGAATTACTATTTACTCTGTTCAATTGGTCGTCATCTCTTATGTTTTGATTTCTAGTATGAATAAACTTCTGATTAGTGGTTAGTTATTCAAGATTTTGGAATCTGGCATTAGTTCTAGTTCTATTGAAGACTTGATTTCTGCTAGTTGTTACTAAAAATCTGAAATTATTCAATCATTTTATCAATTTCTATATAGAGTTATAGAAATATTGTTAGTGTTAAATTGTTGGTGTTGGGCAGACTTACTGATAATTTGATATAGTGATAATGTGATATAGTGTTATTGTGTTAGTGTGATTGGAGAAACTGAGAAACAGGGAAAATGTGATTGGAGTTGGCTTATTTCTTGTTAGGAAATGGCTGGTACTACATCTTCTGAAGGGTCAAATGCAATGCTAGAGATAGATACGTCTTTGAAGCGTAATTCTGAAGATGTTGGATGGGAATTTGGGGCATTGGTGAACCCTTCAAATGTAGACAAGGTGAAGTGCAAGTTATGTGGGAAAGCACTTAGTGGTGGAATACATCGGCTTAAGCAACATATTGCCCACATAAAGGGGAATGCAGCTCCATGTAATAAGTCTTCAGATGAGGATAAGAAGAAGTGTAAACTGGCTATTGAAGAAGCACAAAGTAAGAAGAAATAAAAGTTTCAATGTGAACAAGAAGTGAGGCAAGAGGTTATTCTTGAAGGGGATGAAGAAGTTGAAGGGTGTCTAGGGCCCAGAACCCAATACCAATTGAGAGAGCCATTATTGAAGGAAGAGGTAGAGAGAACTAAAGGCCTATTGAAGAAGCAAGAAGAAGAGTGGGCTTTGAATAGTTGCTCCATTATGATTGATGCTTGGACCGATAGGAGAAGAAGAAGTATCATGAATTTGTGTGTCAATTGCAAAGAGGGCACTACTTTTCTTTCTTCTAAGGAAGCATCGGATGAAGCACACACTGGTTCCTATATATTTGAGTATGTGGACAAGTGCATTGAAGAAATTGGGCCGGAAAATGTAGTTCAAGTGGTAACGGACAATGCTTCAAATAATAGGGCAGCGGGTGACCTGTTGAAGTTGAAGAGGCCAAAGATATTTTGGACTTCATGTGCAACCCACACCTTGAACCTTATGCTTCAAGGAATTGGGAACCAACCTAGATTCAAAGGGGTGATTGAGAAGGCTAAGGCATTCACCATCTACATTTGTGCACATCACAAGACATTATCATTGATGAGGAGGTTTACTAAGAAAAAAGATATAGTAAGGCCGGGAGTCACTAGATTTGCAACCTCTTTTCTAACTTTACATAGTTTGATGGAGAAGAAAAGTGAGTTGAGGGCTATGGTTGCTAGTAGTGAATGGAGTGCAAGCAAGCATTCAAAGAGTGCAAAGGGGAAAGCGGCATTTAATACCGCTTTGAGTGCCGCTTTTTGGAATGGTGTAACTCTTTGCTTGAAGGTCTTTGCTCCTTTAGTTAAGGTGCTTCGCCTTGTTGATGGAGATAAGAAGCCCTCTATGAGTTGTGTATGGAGAATTACATAGAGCAAAAGAGGAGATGAAAGAGGGCATTCAAGAATCAAGAACTTCACTTTCGCCCAATTTTGGATATCATTGATGAGAAAGGTCGTGGTCGATTAGATGGTCCACTTCATTTGGCGACCTACCTATTGAACCCATATTATACTTATAATGATCCGAGCATAGAAAATAATAATGTGGTGATGAATGGGTTTTTCACTTGTGTGGAATCATTTTCCCCCGATGATTATGCAAGCCAAAGTGAGGTGACAAATAAAGAATTATTGAAGTACATGAAGAAAGAAGATGGTTTTGGAAGAGCATTAGCTAAGATGGGGTGCGCAAAAAATGATGATACTTATGATCCGGGTAAGAAACTAAGAACTAATTGTTTTATCTTCATTATATTGATTACTTGTTTCTCCTTTTGCTTATGTGTTTACTAATTTTTCATTTATTATTGTTTTTTGTTTCTTTTATTTAGTTGGATGGTGACATCTTTATGGAAATAGTGTGCCTAAATTGCAAAGAAATGGCTAAAAGAATAATTTCCTTGACTACAAATTCATCCGGTTGTGAGAGAAATTGGATCACTTTTGAAATGGTTAGTTCTTAGTTTCTTACTAAATTATTGTGTACGTATTTAGTTATTGTCTAAATAAATTTCTAACTATTATTTTTAAATGTAGATCCATACCAAAAAAAAAAAGGAATAGATTAGATACCGGAAGGTTGAACAATTTAGTTTATCTCCAATTCAATTCAAAGATCATCAACAAAAAGAGAAGACAAAAGGAGAAGGGAGTGAATGTGCTACTTGCTAGTGAGGCTAGTATGGCACAAGGATGGATTGTTGAGTATGGTAATGAAGATGTGGATTCTGATCTTACCAATGACATGGTTGGAGATGAATCGGGAGTTGATAGTAGTGCTCCATCTAGGAGAAGTGCTAGGCTTCAAGAGGTAAGAGAACTTGGTGAAAAACTTGAAGACTCGGATGAAGAGCAAGAGGAAGGTAATGAGATTGATTTTTATTTTGAGTCCGACAACGAAGGAATATTAGAAGGATATGGTGAAGAAGAAGAAGTGGATTCATAGGTTTGCAAGCTATTTTGAGCACTTTGACTATTTTGAACTCTTCACTAGATTTATTTTTATTAAGATATTAGGGAATTTTCATATACACCAAATTTTAAAGAGTAGTTTTAAATAAAACCCACATAATATTTTTATCTGATAAACATCTAAAATGTATCAATTATGATAAATATTATGTCATATTTTTTCTAAATTTTACACAATTGTCATCATTCAACTATAACATATTAATATAATAAATAAGTTTAATTGATGTTGTCTTAAATACCTTGATTATGAGTTTTTCTTCTAACACTAAAATTTTTCAATCAATTTGCAAGAATCATGTAGTTTTCTTTATTTTTATGAAAAAATCTAGATTAAAGGAATTCATTCTCTAATCTATACATAAGGTAAAATATAATATGAATAAGATATCTGATCTAAACCCTATACCATAAACTCTAAACCCTATACCATAAACCCTAAACCCTATACCCTATACCTTGAACCTATACCCTAACTCTATACCCTAAACCCTATACCCTAAACCCTATACTCTAAACCCAATTTTGGGTTTCTTCTTTTTTGGTATATTATCATATCATGCCTTACTTAATAGGTACATTAGAAACGTAAGTAGTAGAGAGTAAAATGTTTTCTCGATTAGGATGGGAAATGATATAATAATATACTTAAAAAGAAGAAAATTAATCAAAGAACAAGAAAGTGTACCTTACAATTAGACATTTTTCAACTATGTAGAGAGACACCAAATGTGAGCAATGAAAAGTATCATCCTATTACAAATGACATACTTCTGTATATAGCATATATATATATATATAAGAAATTAAAGAATGTAATTGATTATGACAAAGTTAAATCCAACTAAATTTTAGCTAGTATTTGAGTTTCAAATTGATGCTAAAATTGAGAAATATACCAAATTTAGCTTTTTACTGTCTGAAGGGCAAATTAGAGAAACCAAAAAATAAAGAAAACTATTAATTATAGACATTTTCCCTATATGATATATTTGCTTATGTGGAGTGGGTGTAAAATAAAAGAAAAATATGTATGGGTTTATCTTAAAAGAGGTCTAGTATTTTGGGTTTTTATCTAATTTTCTCTAAGATATTTGCTATGCATTTATGGGAGTTGTAAACTTGTATGCTTGCGCTATTTATATTTGAACACTTGAAATATGCTATTTTGAAGTTGTTGTGTGGTGATTATAATGAGCATTCAAGAGTTAAGAGTGCTTTGAATTAGAAATCATATTTGTTTGTAAATTTGCAGGTCTGGTTGCTCACTTTTGGAGAAAAGTCATGCCAATTTTTTTTATTTACTCATGTTTTACTAAGTTTAATTATTATATATATTAATTAAATGTGACAAAAGTAAATCGCCTAGTCCTTGCCTAGGCTGTCCAGGCGTTAGGCTATGGGTTGCCGCCCACCTAGCGCCTAGCGCCTTTTAGACCATTGATAATAACTAAATAAGTTGAAATTTTGTAGAGATGATATATATATTAGTATCTAAATACTAGACAGTGAAGATGTGAAAATTCGATTGAAAAGTGAGTGTAAAGTGAAAATCCGCACCGTAAGAATAAATGCATACGTCCGCAACTGAGAAGCTATGTGTGTGTGTGTTTATATATATACATATATGTGTGTGTGTGTGTGTGTGTTGTGAGGGCTACCTGTCAGTTAGTCTGTTAGCTTGAGTCAGATAAGTTATGGCGCAGTTGATTAATAATATAATCTATTTTCATTCGGAAAAAAATAAAAATAAAAATATTCATTATTGTTTAAGGAAAATACTTTCATGTCCTTCTGTTATGTGTCTTGACCGAATCGTTTCCTTATTAGAATAGATTACAGTATTGATAGATGTTCTAGATCTTTCGGGAGACTCTGTGTAATGCCTATAAATAGGCATTTCTATCAATAAATGAGTAGACCGTTATTCTCGTTATATGTTCTCCTTCAACACGTTATCAGCACGTTGTTCTAACCTTGAGTCCATCGCCAAAAGAAAACCCTAACCCTAGAAAACCAAAAACCCAATATCGGCCGACGAAATTTTCAGTACTTTGCCAAACCCGAAAGTCAGCAGATAGCCTTTATTCCAAGGATTCCAAAACCGCCGGCCTCACTCCAAGAACCGGGAGGAATAGTACCAAACCAGTCACCGGGATACCCGAACCTTCTGTCTCACTAACGTCGCCGGTTCACGCCCTTTCCGGAGTCTGATCGCCTTCAAATTTTGTCACCAGTAGCACATCGTTGTCAGAATTCTTGTATCAAAATTTCACTGTAAGAACCGGTCTAGAAGTAGGTGAACCGCTCAACAGACCATTGGTAACGCATAAGGAGAAGAAGAACAAAGTTCTCAAAACCCTAACATCGCAACGCCACAATTGCCCGCCTCCATACACGTCGTGTTAGGCGGTCTTCTGCTACATCTTTTCAACAACAAATCCCCAAGGTTCCAAGCACTTTCACGCCCGTCTTCGAAAGCGAATTCTCCGGCAATCAAAACGAGGTAAATCTTTTCTAAAAGTTGCTGCTTTCGAGTTTTTAATTTCATAGTCGGGCTTCCTAGCCTTCTTCTCCATCCCACCTTTGTTTATAACGTGGGACAATATTGAGGTATTGGGGCCCCTCATATCAAGTTTGATTAGTGACGGTTTTGTCACGGTACAACTCAAAAAAAAAACAAAGGGAAGAAATAGATTGTGACGGTCTAACAGTCACGGTTTTTCGCATCGATATTGTGACTAATATATCTTGGCTCACGTTCTAATTCCATATACTTGATTTTAGTATTCGAATTCTCGATACTAACTAATCTCCCTTGTCTTTTGTAGATGACCGAGCCATCTAGGCCAGAGTTTGAAATCCTTGATGCTCAAGGAAAAGAGTATCATAGGTGGGTATCGGACGTGACTCACACGTTCGTCGGTAAACGATACACCACCACAATTTTCCCTTCGGATGTTCCCAATACTCCTCCTCCTAGTTTGGAGACCAAAGCTCAAGCCCTCATGTTTTTGAGGTGTCATATCCACCCAATTCTGAAGAAGCAGTATTTAAAAAAAGAGGATCCCAAGGATTTATGGGACGTTCTAAAGCAACGCTTCAACAATGTACATGACATACAACTCCCAGAATTGACTGCGCGATGGGAAACCATTCGTTTGCTAGATTTTGCCAAAGTTGAGGACTACAACCAAGCTATGTTGGACCTCCAGGCATAGCTTAGTTTTTGTGGAGTCGATAAATCCGAGCAAGACATGATCGAGAAGACCTTGAACACTTTTCCCTTCTCCATGAGCTTACTTGCTCATCAATACCGCCTTGAGTATGAAAACGAAAGAGTTAAGACTTTCAGTGACCTCATGAATATACTTCAGAAACAAGAGAGGTATCATGAGATTATTCTCAACAACAATGCAAGGCCGGTTGGGACCAAGAAAATCCCTGAAACTTATCAGGCTAGTGGTGGGAGAGCTCCAAGGCAAAAGAAAACCGATCGGGCCGCACCTTATACACGTAGGCAATTTGCCTCAAGTGGGGGCGGCAAAGGGAACCAGCAACACGGTCCAAACCGCAACCTCACATGGAAGAGGGACGGCGGCGCCACTGCCAACAACCAAGGAGGGGCCGGTCCGGCCCTGGCTCTAGTAGAGGTGGAAATCCACCACCTAACTCTGTCAAACATGGTCGTTTTTCTTGCTTCAAATGCAGTTCAACTATGCATATGCACAAACAATGTCGTGCAAGCAAGGACATTCAAGATATCTACAAGAGCCATAAGCAGTATTTGGCTCACGAGGCTAATTTTACTGGTGGAGATTATGAGATGGATAACGGAGACGCAGAGCTCACCACCAATCTCACTATAGCAGATTTTGAGACCAAGAAAAGTGTCTCTTCAAAGAGTGTTGAAACTCCGGATTTTGATTAGTCTATGTATTAGACGGTTCTTCTGCTATGTTATTCAAGTGTTCTTTTGTTTGGCAATGGCCATGTTTTAAGACTTTGGTTATACTTAGTCGTTTTGGAATTCGAACATCCTTGATGTATTAAGTTGGCATTAATAAAATTTCTCTTAGTTTTCTGGTTTAAAGAATGGTTGAGAATTTTATTTCCCTTAATAATGCATGAATGGTTCGAATTGCAAATGCTACTTTGCGCAAATAGCAATCTGTCCGCCAACTTCGTACGCGCTTTTTGAACAGCTCAGGGCGAACTCGAATGTGAGTAACATATATCTGGAAAGCTCTATGAGTCTAGTTTCCAGATCTTCTCACAGTTTTTCCATATCTATTTCTATGACGAAGTTATGACCGTTTTAGTAAGCAAAGGTCATTCTGAGCGAAAATTCTTATGCACTCAATAAGTGATCACAACTTGATCACAATTACCTGAAATTCCTCTATGTTATTTAGAGTGTTCGCCATGTCTTGAGTTCAAGACTAATTGATTTACATTCTTTTATAGATGTCTCACGGCGAAATTGAGTGTTTGGCTGACAGTGGGACTACCCACACTATTCTACGGAATAGGCAATTGTTTACGGATTTTGTACCTTACAAATCCTCAGTGACAACCATGATTGGTTCATCGCCGGTTATACAAGGGCGAGGTATTGCACATTTCTTGTTGCCCAATGGCACAAAGATTCATGTCACTGATGCCTTATACGCGCCAAAGGCCAATCGAACCTTGCTAAGTTTTAAGGACATTCGCGCCAACGGTTTCCATTTGGAAACTCATCGTGAGAATGATAAAGAGTTTTTGTGTATTACCTCTAATGAATGTGGCCGTAAGCGCATCTTAGAGAAACTTCTGAGTCAAAGTAGTGGTTTATATCTTACTACAGTTCGGATTATTGAATCATATGCAGTTGCTCGCAACTTCTGCAAATCTGACTCATATAAGCTTTGGCATGATCGTCTGGGACATCCTGGTCATGATATGATGATCTGTATTCTTAAAAATTCACACGCTCATTCGTTTTTCAGAGCACAGAGGCGTATGGGAACACACATAGCCACCGAAAATGGTGGCAGTGTCATGAGCAATACTCATGGTCAGGGCTCGGCCTTAATGTCATCCCAAATGCTGTCACAGCCTTCACAGGCTTCTGTGCTACATGGTTCCACTCCTGATGCCTCTATGGCAATCTCTAATGCTCACCGCTCATTTTGCAAAGCTTGTTCATTAGCAAAGTTGCAGGCACGACCCTCTTTTGCTGTAGACACAAAATAAACCATTCCATTCTTACAGAGAATCCAAGGTGATATTTGTGGACCTATCAAACCAGAATGCAGACCATTTCGATACTTTATGGTTCTGGTTGATGCATCGACGCGTTGGTCACACGTCGTTTTGCTATCCACAAGGAATGTTGCATTTGCTAAACTCTTGGCTCAAATTATAAAACTCAGGGCTCACCACCCTGACCATCCGATCAAGCCTATTCGATTGGATAATGCAGGAGAGTTTACATCAAAATCTTTTGATGATTATTACATGTCTATTAGGATTGATGTCGAACATCCCGTTCCCCATGTTCATTCACAGAACGGTCTTGCAGAAGCAACAATCAAGCGATTACAGCTTGTGGCTCGGGCTTTGGTGATGTGCACCAATCTACCCGTCTCTGCATGGGGTTATGCAATTTTACATGCAGCTTTACTTATTCATTTCAGACCCACCGCCAACCAACCATTTAGTGTGTACCAGTTGGTAACTGGATATGAGCCTAACATTTCACATTTACGTATATTTGGTTGCGCGGTCTATGTGCCTATTACGCCTCCACTGCGTACTAAAATGGGTCCTCAGAGACGATTGGGTATTTATGTTGGCTTTGAAGCACCAACGATTGTCCGCTATTTAGAACCTTTGACAGGAGATCTCTTTACTGCAAGATTTACAGATTGTCACTTTGATGAGACATACTTCCCGTCGTTAAGGGGAGAAAGGAATGGTAATGTTCCGGTTGAACGACATGAATTGTCGTGATCTGTCCCCACTATGTCTCATTATGATCCCCGCACATCTCAGAGCGATATTGAAGTGCAAAGAATTCTCGATCTTCAGAAAGTTGCAGATTCGTTGCCTGACTCCTTTACTGTTATCGCGAAAGTGACGAGATCAACTATCCCTGCTGCAAACGTTCCTGCAAGGTTGGAAGTCCTGAAAACTGGGCAAGTTAATGCCACACCCGGGCTAGGCACCACCGGCATTGCCGGCGTACCTGATTCCCATGGTGGAGGGGTGGCTACGGCCTCGGTTCCCACCCGGAAGAGGGGGAGACCAAAGAAAGGTTCAATCGATGTCTTGCCGCGGAAAAAGCAAGACATCAAGGCACAAAATGATCTGCTCATCATCAATACGGTGAATCCATCACATGAGATTGTCTCTGACTATAGCTATATCCATGAATCAATATTGAAACCTCTGGGGGACGCCTCAAAATCAATGTTGATGTCAGAGAACAAAGAAATCTCCTTAAATTACACAAGTGCGCGCGTTCTTATAGATAGGTCTTCCATGTTTATTGATGATGCTTTTGCTTATTTCGTCGCTCAGGAGATTATTGACGACCATGAAATAGAACCTCGCTCTGTTGCAGAATGTCAACGTAGAGCAGATTGTCCAAAATGGAAAGATGCAATCTAGGCTGAACTAGACTCCCTATCGAAAAGGCAAGTTTTTGGTCCGGTTGTACCATGCCCACCAAATGTTAAGCCTGTTGGACATAAATGGGTCTTTGTTCGGAAGCGTAATGAGAAGAATGAAGTCATGCGATATAAAGCTAGACTTGTGGCGCAAGGATTCTCGCAATGCCTCGGTATTGATTATGAGGAGATGTATTCTCCTGTTATGGACGTCATTACTTTCCGCTACTTGGTCAGTTTACTAGCATCTGAAAAACTGAATATGCAGCTTATGGATGTGGTTACCGCATATCTCTATGGGGATCTTGATACAGAGATATATATGAAAGTGCCTGACGGCCTTTCGTTGCCCAATTCAAGTGACTCTAAACCACGGAGTGCTTATGCCATCAGATTGAGGCGTTCACTATATGGATTGAAACAATCTGGACAAATGTGGTATACTCATCTAAGTGATTACTTGATTGGGAAGGGATACAAGAACGATGATTTGTGCCCATGCGTGTTCATAAAAAGAACAAGTTCCGGATTTGCAATTGTAGCAGTCTATGTTGATGATATGAATATCATCGGAAATCTCAATGAAATCAATGAGACGGTTAGCTACTTGAAATCCGAGTTTGAGATGAAAGATCTTGGGAAGACTCGATTTTGCCTAGGCATTGAACTAGAGCATCGAGGGACTGGAATCTTAATACACCAGTCGGCTTATGTCCAAAAGATGCTCAGGCGATTCAATATGGACAAAGCACATCCTCTTGGCACTCCCATAATTACCCAAAGTCTGGATATTAAAAAGGATCTGTTCCGTCCGAAAGATGACGATGAAGAGATCCTGGGAGCTGAAACTCCATATCTTAGTGTGATTGGAGCTCTGTTATATTTGGCTCAGTGCACTCGACCAGACATTGCATTCTCTGTGAACTTGTTAGCTAGATTTAGCTCTGCGCCAACGCATCGTCATTGGAATGGTGTTAAGCACATCTTCAGGTATTTGAAGGGTTCCATTGACTTAGGCTTGTTCTTTCCCTACAGTGAAACAAGAGAGCAAAAGATCCTGTCTGGGATCGGTGGATCACAGCCCTCGGCCTCCCACCAAGAGACTGCGTCTAACGCTGCCATAGTTGCGGTTCATGCGCATGGTAGACTAGTCCCCTATCCTGAAACACCAAATAATGTGTTAGTTGGATTTGCTGATGCTGGGTATCTCTCTGACCCACATAAAGGACGTTCCCAAACTGGATATGTGTTCACAATTGGGAATACGGCGATATCTTGGAGATCAACCAAGCAAACCCTTGTTGCTACTTCCTCGAATCATGCTGAGATTATTGCACTACATGAAGCAGTTAAAGAATGTGTTTGGCTTCGGTCTGTAGTGTCTCATATTCGAGAGTCTAGTGGATTAACATCTACTACGGCTGAACCAACTTGCATCTATGAGGATAATGCGGCTTGCATTGAACAGATGAAGTTAGGTTACATTAATGGTGATAACACTAAACATATCTCGCCGAAATTCTTTTACAATCAACAGCAGCAACAGTCTTTGAATATCCATGTGAACCAGGTGAGTTCTGCGGATAATGTAGCACATTTGTTCACCAAGTCTCTACCTAAATCTACCTTTGAGAAACATGTGAAGAGCATTGGCATGCATCGTTTATCTGAACTCCAAGATTGAGTTACCAATCAGGGGGAGTCGTTATGTAGACATTAGGAGGAGTCTACATCACATGTTATCTTCAATTGTAGTTGGTGCGTTGTGCTCTTTTTCCCTTCGTCCAAGTCTTTTGTTTTGCCCACGAGGTTTTTGTTTTTACTTGGCAAGGTTTTTAACGAGGCAACATCCTATGCACTATGTCGTATTAGACACGCGACACAAGGGGAAGTGTTTAAGGAAAATACTTTCATGTCCTTCTGTTATGTGTCTTGACCTAATCGTTTCCTTATTAGAATAGATTACAGTATTAATAGATGTTCTAGATCCTTCGGGAGACTCTATGTAATGCCTATAAATATGTCTTTCTATCAATAAATGAGTAGACCGTTATTCTCGTTATACGTTCGCTTTCAACAATTATGACCATCCAATTTGAATTCAACGGCCTAACGGCTCGACCTATCAAATCACATCAATACGGCGTCGTTTCATCTGGGCGCTTTATAAAAATTCAAGCCCCTCTCAGTTCCTCTGGTTTTCAAAATCCACTCCCATGGCGACGATGGAATCCGATCCCGCGACCAGAAAGTGGTCCCTGAACGACTTCGAGATCGGGAAGCCGCTCGGCAGAGGCAAGTTCGGGCGGGTCTACGTGGCCCGAGAAGCCAAGGTAACCCAAAATCCAATTCCATTTTACACTCTTCCCAAATCCCAATCCAATCGCAATTCTAGGGTTTTGAAATTTCTGAGAATGCAGAGCAAGTACGTGGTGGCGCTGAAGGTGATGTTCAAGAAGCAGATAGAGAAGTACAGGATCCACCACCAGCTGAGGAGAGAGATGGAGATCCAGACCAGTCTACGGCACCCAAACATTCTCCACCTCTTCGGCTGGTTTCACGATGAAGAGCGAGTCGTGCTGATTCTCGAGTACGCGCACGGCGGCGAGCTGTATGGGCTGCTCAGGGAGAGTACTTATCTCTCTGAGAAGCAGGCCGCCACGGTAACATTGTTTACTGTTTGTTTTAATTTTTGTTTGTTTTATTGTTTTGATTCAAGTCGGCGGTTGGGGAATTGATTGGATTTTGTTTTGTGGTTTGTTTTTAGTACATACTGAGCTTGGCGCAGGCGTTGGCATATTGTCACGAGAAGCATGTGATTCATAGGGATATCAAGCCTGAGAATTTGTTGCTTGATCATGAGGTATGCACTCTATTGTGCACCATTTTTGATATTTGTTTGGTTTTGGTTTCGTGTTAGAACTTTGAAGTTAAGAACATAAGGAACGTATGGAATTTGAGCTTGATTTCTGAGTTTAGCTCAAATAGTTGTAGCCAATTAGCCAGTGAAAGCTTTTGATCAGTGTTAGATACTCCTTGATCAAATAGAGATAGTGAAAGTAATGATAGAATTATTAGGAATGTCAGCAACCCTCTCACGGATACTCTTATGTGTGCCATCCTAAACACATGTAATGCTGCTGTTGTCCTCGATTGGAGACTTCTTGTTGAAAAAGCTTATTTTGTCAGCCCATATTTGGTGTGAGATAGAGTTAGGACTACGGTCTGTTTGTCTCTACTTTGCTGTTTTGGCAAGTGGTTGTCTATAGTTCTCTATTACTTTTTAGAATTCCAAAAGAAGAAAGAATAATTGCACTGTATTCATTTCGCCAGTGATATTATCATTTTGGTCAATTCTATATTGGCACTGAGCTAGAAAAGAAAAGACTAGACAAGAATTTGATGTTTGGACAAGAAGTTGAAAAATATAGTTGCTAAGTTAAATTATGAGCTGATTTTCATCCTTCTCATTGTTTCTCATTGCTAAGTTACTTTGGTTCAAGCATTAGGTTTATCGGATGAATTTTATTCATGCTTTAATGCAGGATCATGGTTCTTTAGTTTATGTAAGCATATGTAGGTGCTTCTCATCGTTTCCCATAGTAGTTCTCTTGAAGGGTGCTTCTCATTGTTTCCCACAGTAGTTCAACTGCACCGGTATTTCAACAATGCTATGTGCTTATATTTTTAGCAAGACTGAGAACAGAAACATGCTCAACAGATGTTTGGTTTTTGTGACTGCCCTTTATGCTTGGTTTCTATGCCTGTACTTGGGCACTGTCATTGAACGGAGTATCTATAGAACTATGTTTCACTAATCGAACAAACATATCTTTATAGGGTCGACTGAAAATTGCAGACTTCGGATGGTCTGTACAATCAAGCAACAAGAGAAAAACAATGTGTGGAACTTTAGATTATTTAGCACCAGAAATGGTGGAGAATAGAGCTCATGATTATGCAGTGGATAACTGGACTTTGGGGGTTCTCTGCTATGAGTTTCTTTATGGCACTCCTCCATTCGAGGCTGAAAGTCAAAGAGATACTTTCAGGAGGTAATGAAATGAATTTGTGTATGCTTCGATTAAAGTGACTCCTTGACATGATCTTAACCATAAGCGGATAATGACTGCATTTGAATACAGGATTACAAACATTGACCTGTGCTTTCCTTCTTACACTCAAGTTTCTGCCGAAGCTAAACATCTCATTAGCCAGGTAAGTGTTTCAGCCATAATGTTAGTAATGATTGGTGGCTACGCGTACCTTCAGTGGTTGGTATGAGTATTGGTTACTTAACTTACACAAGTTGGATTGTTTGCAGCTTCTAGTGAAGGACTCCTCTAAGAGGCTATCTCTTCAGAAGATCATGGAACACCCTTGGATAATGAAGAATGCAGATCCTTCTGGAATCTGCAATAACTAGCTTTTCTACCTATGATCTTGCTCTACCGTAGCTGTTATTTCGGATTGGAGGTACTAGAAGTAACTTTGCACCAAGTATACAGCCTTGTGCTAATCTTCTATCATTTACATGCTTCAGAGAGTTTGAAATTTTGGTATACTCAATGTGTTATCAGACTTAAAGAATTGGTTCAATGGTAGGTTTGACCGAGTCCATCTTACTTAAACTGAAACAGTGATACTGATGAAAAATGTATAGGTCTGTTCAATTTTTATGGTTATATAGGATGTACTATCAACAAAACAAGTGTTGTTCATTAGGCTCCTTACATGAATTAACACAGCCCATAACAACTTCAATGCCTTTGATTTGCTGCCAGCATGTATCTAGTTATTTAAAAATTTTGATGTCATGATCACTGACTATTGACATGGGAGTGAACCGCCCAAAGAGTATTGTGATGGAATTTGAGTTTTCACTACCTTTTAGTTGAGTATGACTTGAAAAAACATGGATACTTGGGAAGGGGGCTTAGAAATGTTGGCTGATCATGTCAACTCATTTTGGCATGGTTTGTTGTTATGAGCTGTATATTCATTAGTCAGAATTCACTCACTAGGTCAGATAGGCTACTTCTGTAGTTGAGTTGTATAATTAGGCTGATTATGTCAACTCATGTTTGCATGGTCACCATATGATATGCAGGTCAAGAGGATAGTAGGAAGGCAAGCTGTATAGAAGGAAGTATTGTTTGTGGTAGCTGTTTTCTGAATTGTCACCCCACAAGTCCATAACACAGAGCTCAGGCTGTGTGGAGCCATAGCGCCCTGTGATGATTCCAAGATTCGTTATAGCCATGGGGATCCCAGAATGTCAACAACTAATGTTTCGACACAGGTTCCTTTTGATGATTCTAAGATTTGTTATAGCCATGGGGATCCCAGAATGTCAACAACTAATGTTTCCACACAGGTTCCTTTTGATGATTCGAAGATTCTTCAATTACTGAATTCGTGTATAAGTTATGCTGCATCCTGTGCCTAACTAAAGACTGAAAAAGCTCTCTTTGTTATTTAGCCATCATTGGGACTATGCTTCTCTATAAGTTATGCTTCCAAGATTCATTATAGCTATGGGGATCCCAGAATGTCAACAACTAATGTTTTGACACAGGTTCCTTGTGATCCGAAGATTCTTCAATTACTGAATTCGTGTATATGTTATGCTGCATCCTGTGTCTAACTAAAGTCTGAAAAAGCTCTCTTTGTTATTTAGCCATCATTGGGACTATGCTTCTCGATAGACTCAATGCAAGTGACGAGGAATCAAAACCAGTTTGCCTATAATCTTTATACTATGAACTCTTTTTTTTTTCTATGTGAGAACTAATTGTTGATGAGTGATCAATGAACACTAGAAATGCAGATACATTTATGCAGTGAAAACAATTCATTACTGGTTATGGATCTGCTTGTAGCATTGTACACAAACATCAACGAGATCTCTTAGGGTAAGAACTAAGACCATAATCTGTTATGTGATGATGTGTTCATCTAGGTTGGCCAATTTGTGTAAATAATATTCGACTTTTTTTTGTTGAAATTGTTGGACAACTTAGGCTACAATTAAATTGGAGTTCAGCTTATCAGTATAGTATCCAGTTTGAGTTCTACTGAACTGCAGATCAATGAACTCACAAAGTCCTTTTGAGTTCTCTTTGATACTAGAGATAAAGTAAGTAATGCTCCAAACACTTCTTGAATCAATGAGGAACTTGAGCATATTAAATGATATACAGGACACTGATTCAGACTGTTATCAATTATCTAGTGCTTATAAGCTTTGATTTGTTGACTTGTGACTTTGTGAGTATATATACATTACATTAGATACATGGATGCTTTGCCAGGGGGCTGCAAATAATCTCCGCGAGTTTGTCAACTCATATTGGCATGGGACATGATATGCAGGTTGAGTAAGAAATGTCACAATAAGCTGTTTGGTGAAAGTAGTAGTGGCTGTGCTGGTTTAAAAATGCCGCCACCCCACAAGTCCAGAAATTTGCTTTACTCAAGCTATGGCAAGCCAAAAGTTCCTCCCTGAGGTGCCATATAAAGTACCTATTAGATATGCATAAGGGTGGGCAAAAAACCTGCGCTGGGAAAAAAGACCAGACCAGACTGGGCCGGGTTTTTTGACGGTCCCTTGTTGTGTTTTTGTCTATTCGAACCGGGCCCTAATTTTTAGTGTGTTGTTAGGCCCGAAAGCCCGGTGTCCATACGTGTCATTTAGCTATTGGTTAATTTTAGAGAGCATATACTTGTAGTATAGGTCCAACTACACAAGATTATGACAAATTTGAGTAAAATCAGTAAACCAACGAACCTAGCCCTAAGTCAAACACTCATTAGTCATTACTGCGCGGTCAGCGCCTCTCTTCTTCCTCTCGACGACGCTGTCGACGCACCTCTCAGCCTCTTTGGACTCTGGTTGTTCGGCCTGCGCACGGCGCGCCTCTCTGGTAGTCCGGCCTCCGCGCCTCTCTTCCTCTCGACGACGCGCCTCTCTTCCTCTCTGGTAGTCCAGCCTGTGCACCTCTCTTCCTCTCTGTTATTGACTTAATGATTTATTTGATTCATTCCCTCTCTTCCTCGATTATTATTCTGATTTCATACCTTGACTTTTCCATTTCATAATTAAGTAACAGAGGCTTGTTACTTTTACCTGTTTTCGATTTCATATTGTTAATGACTTAATGAGTTAATGTTGCTGGAGTGCTGGATGAAATGGTTAGATACTTAGATATTTTGGACTGGTGGTTGTGGAGTTGTTTTTATGCAGGTTTGACATTTAAGATGTACTTGCTGCTAATTGGTGCCTACTAAGTTGGTGAAAGACAAATGGCTGCAAGTATCCAAATCTTGCACTTGTGGCAAAGGATGTACTTGTTATCCAAGTCAGCACCGTTGCATCTGAGTCTTCCTTCTCTACTCGAGGTAGAGTGATTGACCCTTTTAGGAGTTCTTTAACTCTTAAAACAGTGGAAGCATTGCTTTGCTTGCAAAATTGAATAAAGAAAAAGGATCAATCCGAAATTGAGTATTATCCAAGCCAAGAAGAGATTGAATTTTATGTAAAGATGGAAAGAGGTATGTTTGCATCATTGCATGAATCAGTTTTGCTACTTAACATCTTTATAGTTGCATATTGCATTCTTTAGATTTTATTATTATTATTATCAATTGGACTTAATTTGTTTCATTCTTTCGAACTTTGTTTTAGATGATGCAAAGCGAAAGGCAAAGGAAAAGAAGGCAAAAGGAAGGGGAAAAGGAAAGCTTGTGGCTGTATCAGAAACAAAAAGTGAAGATGAAGTTGTGGCGGCAGCTACATCCTCACAGCCCAAGAAAGCAGCAAAAGTTGCTAAAAAAAAAGTCACACAACAGGTCCTTCTGCTTGTCCAGCTGCAACATCATAAAAAAAACTCTTCCACCTGCTACTGTCTGGTTTTTCCCTACTGATGTCCAAGCCAGGTACTAGCCTGCAAAACTAAAACAAATGGTTCTTGCAACAAAAAAATCGAAACGTATAATTTGATTAATTTCTGTACTGTGTTTTTAGTTTGCATCAACAAGTTGGTTGATTTTGGTAGAATTTTAGATTCATGTTTGCATCATTAACTTGTAGGGAGAAGATGAAGGGAAAGAAAGGTAGACTGCTAGAGCTCTTACAAATCTGCAGTTGGAAATTGTGGAGAATTGGGCATGTTGCTTCAATGCTTCTTATTTCTTGTTTTTATTTATGTTAGCAACTTACCAATCTGCATTTGAAAGTTGAAACTTTAATTTGCTATGAAACAATGAAATGTTGGTTAATAGTTTAGTTTATGTTTGTGAATTGTGAGGTACTGAGTTGTGACTAACTGACTGACTAGGAGTTTATGGCAGTTGATTTGTGCTTATGGCAGTTAGTAGTTTAGGTTATGTTTTTGCTTCTATTGCCGACATGTTGAGTGGCTTTATAACTTTATTCCTCTTTTATGAGTTAATCAATTGATAACTAATAACTTGGTTGATTGCTGCCTTCAGTGCCTACTGCATGACATGATTGAGATTGACATCATTGGAATTAGTCTACATCACTGCATCTAGTTACTGGCTACTGTGCTTTTGCATAATTTCATTTACAAGTTGATTTTTTGCAATTGTGAAAGCCTGATAGATGAGATTAGAGAAAATGACAAACACTACCATAAACAGTTGCAAAACACAGAAAAACCAACTTTCAACAGATTTAAACAAATAAGGACATAAGGCCAAGCCCACAATGCATAGTCTCACGTTTTGTCAGCAATTTTAACGTAAAATACCCAAAACACAGAAAAACCAACTTTCAACAGATTTAAACAAATAAGGACATAAGGCCAAGCCCACAATGCATAGTCTCACGCTTTGTCAGCAATTTTAACGTAAAATACCCAAAACACAGAAAAACCAACTTTCAACAGATTTAAACAAATAAGGACATAAGGTCAAGCCCACAATGCATAGTCTCACGCCTTGTCAACAATTTTAACGCAAAATACTCAAAAAACCAATCTTTTCTAAAGTAACTACAAAACTGTCACTGCCTCAACCAAAAATACTCTAACCAAAAATATCTTTATATATATATATATATATATATATATATCTCTCCACCACATGACGTCGATCGACTCTGTCGTAATTGCTAGATCGACCTCGCCGATCGTCTCCGTTGCCTGCTAGATTGACCTCGCCGATCGACTCCGCTGCTGCTAGATCGACTTCGCCTGCTAGATTGACCTCGCCGCTCGATCGACGCCACTATCTACACCCTTGAAATCATAAAGTTTTGATCGCTCCACTTGATCAGTTTTAGCATCTGGTTTCATCCTTGGGAGGGGATGCTGCTAGCTCGGCTTCATTGTTGAATGTCCAGGTTATGCTTGCTTGGTTTTCGTCGGAATTGAAGTAGGAGGAGTTAGGTATCAGAGCCGTTAAAATTGGTTTTAGCATCCAGATCTGATGACGACGAGTTGGTTTGTATTAATCTGTGGAAAGTTAAGGTGAAGGGAGTTATACTACTTTGATTTTCATAATGTTGCTTTCTTTCTGATCTAAAATTTGGGTCACGAGTTTCTACAAATTGAGTGTGATTAGTGTTGTATACCTCATTATGCATAAAGATTGGACGACTAGGCAGTAACATGAAGATTTGACGACCAGTGTAGTAGCAGGAATATTTATTGACTAGACAGTGTAGTAGCAGGAAGATTGGACGACCAAATAATGTAGTAGCCGAAAGATTGGACGAACACACAATGTAGTCGCATGAAGATTAGACGACCATGTATAAGCAAAACATGCTACTACATTAGCTGAGTCACTGAAAATCTGCTACTGCACTTACTGAAGCTGCTACTACACTAACTGAACCTCTAAAACTCTACTACTACATTTATTGGAATTGTAGCTTTTCAGCAAACATGTTACTACATTAGCTGAGCCACTGAAAACCTGCTACTGCACTTACTGAAGCTGCTTCTACACTAGCTGAACCATAAAAATCCTGCTACTACATTTGTTGGAAGTGTAGCTTTCCAGCAAAACATGCTACTACATTAGTTGAGCCACTGAAAACCTGCTACTACTTCTACTGAGATGTTAACCTCTGCTACTACTTTCTACTGTAATGTTAACCTCTGCTACTACTTCTACTGGAATTAACTGCTACTACACTAAGTTATTGAAAACCTGCTACTGTATTCCATTTACTGAAAAATCTCAAAATGAGAGACTTCTCTCTTCTAAAAGTATATTTAATTAGTGTAAGGTTAGTTTGGTAAATTAAATCATGACACATGGCATGTAGAGAAAAAATTGTCCTTAATTGTTAAAAACTGTCCTTATTTGTTTAACAACAACACAAGTGGATTTATTTGTGTTTCAAATTCTTTTAGAGGATGTATATGTGATTTGCTAATGAGATTTATGAGATTAAAATGCATATTATGTAATTGTTGTAACTTCTATTCAGTAAATTTTGAGAATACAGCAGGAATGTGTATATCAAGTTTTGACAGAATTTGGGCCCGGCCCGGTTTTTGACGGTCCGGATTTTGGCCGGTCCTTCATTTTTTAACATCAAAGCCCGGCCCGAGTTAACAACAACCGATCCGGGCCCGGTCCTTGAAAATAGTGTCCCGGTCTGCCCAACCCTAGATATGCATGTGTCTATTCTTGGCATCTCCTTGTTTTTTTTTTTCTGAACAAATTTTCTGTTTTCTTTTAGCTAGATTTTGCCAGAAGACTAGGATTTGGCACTGCTGAGCTCTATGTTGTAGAGGCAAAGGGGCTTTTATGCCTTTGCGATGAGTCAACAATGCTTTGACACAGGTTATCTCTAGCTAGATGATGGTGTCTCTTCCCTAAAGACGTAGAAAAGCTATCATTTTGTTATTCACCATTTTTCCCCCTTCCCTATTCCACTTCTAATTTGTTACTGTGAAACTCTTGTGGTTTACCAGTTATTGTTGATCGGCTGCTTCAGCCACCTCATATGTGCCCTGCGTATTTCGATTTTGAATCTCAACGGTCGTCAGTCTCTTAATGCTGGGAACATGCCATGAACTCTGTTGGATGAGAACCAGATGGTGGAATTACAAAGTTGAAACTTTGGTGTTGCCATGGAAGTCAAGTTTGTTAATTGTCTATGTTAGTACAGAAAACAAATGGTCATTTTCCAACATGGAAGAGAAGTTAGTTAATGTCACTTTTGACAAGGACAATATCACCATTTTTTTTCCACGGACTCTCGAACATCAACCTCAGAGGAGAAAGAAGAAGAATCAGAGAAAAAGGCTTTTTGCCGTCCATCACGAGTCCTGTATTTGTTTCATTACATGACTTCACGGCTCGAGACGGAGACTGCAACAGTAACAAAATATTTACTTAATATTGAGAATTTAACTTGAAGATTCCTCAATAATCTTGGTAATCGAAACAAACCTAAACTTGAAGATTCTTTACAACGTTTCCCAACTTCATCATCTTATGTTAGATAATAGACATCGCATCGAGCATTTATAATTGTTGTCTTGCTTCTTGCTTCTTCCTTCAACTAGAAGAAGAATATGAGAAACTAAACTAAATTTCTAGTGTGATGATGATGGACTTTGTTTTCTCTTATGTAGATATGTCACCAAGTGAAGCGAACTATTAACCCTTTCTTGTGGTAAAAATCTACAAACTTTGAAATATACTTCTACAAATAGAAAGTAAAATGTCACTATTGCTTTTCGTTTTTATTTATGATTAGTCATTAAACATCTTTATAATTGTTGACATCCGACCTTATAATTGGGCAAGTAAACGTGTCTCATGGGACAAGACTACTATCATGGCGTTCTCTTTGAGTAATGACTTGAATTCAAGACACAAAATATCGTTCGTGCCTTTTAGCGTTGTTCTTAACTCAATATACTAAGTTGGTGACCGAACTGAGACTGTGACATTTAGTTGGCCTAATTCATAAAGCAGACCTGCCCTAGCTAGGAATTTAGCCATAAAAATCCGATTGTGTGAAATATCGAAAACCAAATTAGACTCTCAAAATTGTTTAACTTGATCCGACTTGTTACGAGAACCAAAAGTTATGCATATGAGGTGAAATGAACAAATCTTTTCAAACAAAGTGTCATAAGTGACATTGTTTTACAGCTTGGAGTTTAACTGTGGGGGTAGGTAATTAACTGCAATTACCTCCATATTCAAGACCATATCCCTTGCTTTATGGCCTCCTACAAATCCATGATCTTCGTCTAGAACTCTAGATAGATACCAGCCTAGATTTTCTCTAATTTCATAATTACCATTTTGACTTTCAGAAAGAAGTGAGAAGAAGCTAAGAAACAGATAAGGTAGTGTGAGCAGTTACAAGTTTTAAATTTGTTTCCAACAGATGATTATAGCTAATTAAGAAAAATCTTATTGTTTAATTCCTTAACATTCTTTTCACTTTTTTACCAACAATAGGAGATTCTGGTAAATATTTCAGACCTTTATAAGACTCCATATTGACTTTAATTAGAAATGTAATCAGATTTTGAGAGATAATAGCAAATCCAACTTGCCAAGTATAGCTCTCTCTCTCTCTCTCTCTCTCTCTCTCTCTTCATCTCTTTACTATGTATCTTTTTGCAATCTGATTAAGAAAAAATAAAAATAAAAGAAGGAACTTTACCTTGCTTTGTGATATAGTTTCCTTCTTCTTTTTCCCTTTTTGCCTGAATGTGATTATTTTGTTGATATGGCAGATAATCATAATCTTTCAGGCAAACTCATGGGTCTCAAAGATCTTCATCTCAAGTTTAAGGTAAAAGTGGCATTTTCATCTTCAGTTTCATATGTATATATCTGTGTACACCCTCATTCATATATTTGATCAGAGTGCTCTGGTTTCTGGGGTTTTCTGGGTTCTGGTTGATACAGTGGTTTAGTATTTTTAAGATCTTCATCTCAAGTTTAAGGTAAAAGTGGCATTTTCATCTTCAGTTTCATATGTATATATCTGTGTACACCCTCATTCATATATTTGATCAGAGTGCTCTGGTTTCTGGGGTTTTCTGGGTTCTGGTTGATACAGTGGTTTAGTATTTTTAAGATGGCAGTTATGTTTGGAAGATGGAAAAACTCAGAAACAGAGGTTAATATCATAAACCATGAAAGTCCCAGAATCAAAGTTTGAATCTTCTTTTTTTTGTTTTTTCTGGGTTTTGGTTCTTCATTAGGATAATGCATATCATCACCTTTTTTAAATCCAAAAGTCGTTTGCTTTCTATGCACATGAACACTGTTAACATTCAAGTTTCACAAAAGTCTGGGTTTTTGTTCTTGATGATGCACCAGATATTTATGTATACTAGGCATTAGTCTTGATCAATCAGAATTTGAAACTGGTAATGTTTATGTGTGCTGTTTCAGCAAGGCCTGCAGCTGAGGCGAATCCTCAAGATAAATACTGGGTTTAAGAAGAAAGAGGCCAACATTACCAAAAAACCTTCATGGATGATGCCAGCAGTTTCACATGGGCATCACGTGGTTGAGGGTTATGATGAATCCGACTGTGACTATTTTAGGGTTCAGAGAGAGCAGATTGAAGAGCTTGAGCTTTGGCTTTTTGGAGTTTCGGATCCTCGGATTGGGGACGGAGTTACCAAGTACATGCAGGCACATCTGTTTGATAAGAAACCTAAAGAGGTAGGTGACCCTTTCCTCACACCAACTGTTTCCCCTAAATTTCAACAGAGTTTCAAGTAATCATAATTCTTTTTATCAAGTTATATCTTCACTGGTCACCTAGTTATTACAATGTGAATTGACCCTATTTGACAAAGGCATAGTTTATAGCTTATGAAATCGAATTCGAGGTATTTCATTGAACATCTTGTCTACTTAAGAAGCACACTCAATGATCGCTAAGATGTTAGGATTAAGTTCCAATGTCAATTGTGTAGACCTGGTTTTATGTTACTTGAAACTAATGTAACAGACGATATTTAATTTCATGAGTTTAGAGACAAGTTTCATCCTCCTCTAAATTTTGATGTCATGTTCATGTGTGCAGTCTTACATAAAGGGAAAGGGCCAAGAGACTATGAAAAAAGCATATCTTAGTGCTAAATCAAAGGTTAGAGATGCCCAGGAAACTGAGGAGGCAAATGGAGTGGGTTCGGTTTCGGCAATGGTGATCGATGGTGAAAAGCTAGTGTTAGCTAATATGGGCAACTACAGAGCAATTGTTTGCAGAGAGGGTTTAGCTCATGAAATAGGCAGCAGGCACAAGCAATCACCCAAAAGGAGTTGGTCTAGTAGATTTTTCAAAGGTAATGCATTTTTACGATTGTGGTAGCAAGTTATGCACAGATTTTATACGAGTTCTCATTTTAACGTGTCATACTGGCAATGCAGCAAGCAATAAGCAATCTAAAAGCTCAGATCTTGTTGTTGGGGCCGAAAAGATTGAGAATGATACTGAATTTGTCATCTTAGCAAGCAGTGGAATATGGGAGGTAAGATGTGCATTTGGTATCTCACTTCCCCAAATCTTCTAGCTAGCTAGCTTACATGTAACTTCATCGACACTGACATGTGTTTCAGGTGATGAAGTATCAAGAGGCTGTGAATCTCATAAGGAACATCGAGGATCCACAAGCAGCTGCCAAGTATTTGGCAAAGGAAGCTTCAAACAGACTGAGCAGAAGCAACATTTCTTGCTTGATCATTCGATTTGATTGACGTTTCATTTGTTGATTTCCGTAGTCTTTGTTCATCTTGTATGAGATGTAGAGTTGATTTTTCATCAAAATGTCTGGATTAGCAATAGAACATGCGATGAGATGCATGTTGGATACATTTGGAACAGATACCAGGTTTTTTCCTATATTCAACTCTTTCTATGGAAGTTTTTTTGATAAGTCTCTTTCCATGGAAGTTGCAAACTAGACTTTAGGATGAGGGAACATGATTGCTTAACATAACATACCACACTACTCCTACGAGAATGATTTATCTCGCTCGTAAAATATACCTGTTCAAGAGAGTGAGCCATCGAAATGTTATTGGAGGAGCAAATCCAGTTTATGAGTGATAGGTCTCTCGGAAAACTACTTGGTTCTATTGGTTTTCATGTGAGATCCAAGGGGTGTGATATATCAATCCCATTTCCCGCAAACTATTTCCAGTAACAGTTCACGTCAAACCTGCAACCATTTGATTAAGCAGGAGAGGAACTACAAACTAATTCACCATGCAACCCAGATTGTGAAATACAAAGCAATTTCTACATTAAGAAAACTAGATATAACTTTCACACACAAAACCGGAGAATCTGTGTAACTTCGATACTGGATAAAGATTGCTGCTTCCCAATCCTCTAATTTGCAAGTATTTATGTCATCATGTTGTCAGCTTCTTTTCAGTTTTGCTTCGGAATGGGGACAACAAGGAGAAATGGCGAGAACCTGTAACCATATGAAAGAAATCATTTCGTCACAATAATTGAGAGAGAACGAATGATGCAAAGCATGTATCTGAGTTGGCAAACCCTTACCCTTTGATCTAGCAGAAGAGTTAGGAGTTTCATCTTGAGATATCAGATTCTTTAATGTATACACTGATTCATGAGCACAAAAAGTGACTGTCAGTTTACTATGCAACGACTCTTTTGGCCTCAACTGAACCCATCCAAACTAGATTTTAAGTTTTCACTGATCCACAACTTGCAATGTTCATAGATCTATAGCAACATACCAAGTCAACAGAAAAGAGCCTAGATAATACAAAGAGAAAAGAAAAGGATAACACGAGAAAATGAATCAGGGCATTTTGTGCAACATTGAACACTAACTGAGATTACACGCACGTGAGCATTGAGCACTCGTTGGTGGTGTCAGGAGATAGTGACCAGATAAACCAGGGGAGACTTGACAAAAATATTGAAGTGGATTACTGTACGTTCAATGTCTAACAGAGAGAAGAATGTAAAGAAACACAAAAAAATGTGAACAATCATCAAAAAATGTATCTTTGCTTAGTGTGTTCTGGGTCTAATGCAAGTTACCTTCACTAGAAGAAACAGTGTTCGTGCCATTATCATCTGCTTCAGAACCATTCATGCCACCATTATCTGGTTCACCTGATGATGAGCTATGGTTCTTTCTTCCAAACTTTAAAAGCCGTCTAAACCCTTTTGATGGTTCCTTTACCTGGGGCTTTTCAACAGCTTCTGGTATCTTTTCTAGTTTCAAGTTACTAGACTCGGATACATATGGTTTAACAGTTGCCGTGCATGTTGCCATTATTTCTGAGCTTGTTGAGAGTGCTTTTCCGTACTCAGAGTTCACAGTACATGGATCTTCCAGTGAAGACTGCCTCACATAGGGGGCTTGATATGGTTTTTCAATGGTAGTATTGCTGGAAAACTTTGGTGTTTCCTTCTCAGTATTATCTGCAAGGGCCTAATCACCAAAAATGTATACGGAAGTGTTAGCCTACCAAGAATATCAGCAAAACAACAATTCGGAAGTTGATCCAAAACTAACTATATACAAGTAGAATAAATTTATTTTTCCAGGAAAGATATCCTATGTATAACCCTCAGTGGAAGTGGAAGGGCCCTGCATGCATAAGTACACACTTATACGTGCGCATGTGCAGAGACAGTAAACACCCAACTTGCGAATATTTGGTGCAGTGGTCCACCTTAAATTTAAAACAAGACCAAATAATTTCTGATTCTCATTTTTAAAAAATAAAAAATAAAAATAAAAATTCTGATGCTATGGCATGTGAAACATAATCAACCAAATAACAATCAATAATAGTAAGTGACTAAGGGCACACATACAACCATGTTCTGTCAGCTGAGAGCACTGAACCAAATATAGATAGAATGCATATAAGTAAACCTTATGAATCTCCCTCTTTCAACACAGTTGCAAGTTTTGCAGTATTCAAGACTTGACACATATATGCTTAATTGCTTGTAAGCTTGTCAGATGCAAATCAGACACCATGGTTTAGTCACAAATTTCAAAATTGTCCATTGCAGTCGGCATAACCAAAAATATAAAAGCTCAAGCCAGTTGTTTTTCATCTGCCTAACCATACCTCATTAGATTGAAGCGGCTGCTGTAATAGCTCATGAATGGGTTCTCTGTCGACCACATCAACTGTATGTGGTGAAACTGGTGCCCGAATGACAGCATAATCTGATACCACCTTCGTTTTCTCCCGAATATCATGTCCCTTTCCGACCTCCAAATTTTGTTCAGGTGCATGTACAGTAGGAACGGAAGGCTTCTCAAGCATCATAACAGTTTTCTCAATTACTGGGTTGTCATCTTTATCACTATGATGTGTACTTTTGTCATCATTCCTCTTCAGTTGAGCACCTCCAGAGGTAGGTTTCACTGAAATATCCTTCTGGCTTGTTTCTTTGACTGTTGATGTGTTCTGTGCAACAGCAGGTCCCTTGGATGTTCTAATTTTCAATTCTGGGAGGCTAGCAGCCTTGCTTTTGTCATAGTTCAAGATAGCAGATATTTTCTTGCTCTCAGACCCATCAGATGCTTTTGGCTTTGATACTGTTACAGTGCTTCGTGGCTTAACTGAAGTGACAGGATTGCTGTTAGACATCTTAGGCTCTGATAATCTTCTAATTCGTGCCATAGATGACTTGGTATCACTTGTAACACCAGTGTTTTCCTTCTTTTTTTCAGGCAATGAAGATACTGACTGGCTTAACCTGTTTCCAGCCGAGAGGCTTCCAGTATTCAATTTGCTAGATTTGGAAGTTTTCTGAGAATCAATAGAGCCACCCATAGATGCGGTTTTGATGGGGAACCTTGGTAGAGGAGATGATGATCCTGGCTCTGAATCACTAAATTTTGATCCTTTGTGAGCACTTGGTGATAGTTTTGTTAGCCCTTGTTTCCTGGTTTGCTGTGAGGGCAATGGTGACTGAGCTGGGATGCTACCACCTCTAGCAGCAATCCTCTTTTGCCTCTGTATCTTTAAAGCTTCCAGTCGTTTGAACTCTTCTTCTTCCTGAAAACAAAAGGTTCAAATGTTATAAAACTCATATGAACAAAACAGATGGGATTGCTAGTGCAAACCACGAGAAGCATATTACCATCACAAAACCATGTAAAAAGACATGGAACGACTCAGACAAGGAGTGATGTTAATTTTGTAACTTTGGTTTCTCTCCTTAATCTTAAAGGTCTCAAACTCATATATGAAACCACCATTTTTTCCCTCAAAGAAAAGTGTCCTGGAAGTCTACAAATGTAAACGTGTAAAAAATAATAATGCCGAAGAGACCACCTTGTGTTTTTTTTTATGCTTCATAACTTTGTAACACACTTTTCATGATTGAAAAAGGTATATCAACTAGTGTCAGACAAGGTCATGCCTGCTTGTAAAGTGTCTGTGCTACATTGTCCTCTGACACACTTATCTGATCTAACATGCATATAAGACGAATGAATATTCATGGTTACCCTTGCGTTAATTTCCTACTTTTCAAAGTGAATTTAGATTTCTAAAAGTTCAAGAAGTATATTATATCAACCAATCCAGAGAATATAAGCTCTCTCCCTAATCTCCCTCCTATATTAACAAATTTACCTTGCAGAAACAGAAAACAAAATAGGAAATTAGTGAATAACCTTTTCTTTCTTCACTTTCTGAAGATCGGCTTTAAAGCTTCTTAGTTTCTCAGCTCGTGCTCGTGCTTCCTCCAAAGGACTCAACTTTGAGGGCTTTCCTTTTCTTATTGGCCCCCCAATCTTCCTTTCAGAAGTATTTTGAACGAGCTTAGAATTCCTGTCCTTGACAGATTTCTTAGCCCCTTTAACGTCACTCACCACATCCTTATGTTTCTTATCCAGAGAAGCACCACCATTTATATGGAGCTGCATTTCATAATCTAAAGCAGGGTCATAGCTTGTTGAACCCTTTTCTGTACCACGCTGGGGAAGTAAACTCAATTCATCTGGCTCATAATTAACTTGGCCTGCAATCTTATGAGTGATGTCATCCGATGGGAACTCAGAGTCCATATCAATAGCATTTCTGTCACTGCTTTCAACGTGATCTAGTGACATTGAACGTAATGGAACTATGTAAGAATCATCATTCATGTTGTGCGATAACCTTTTATCCAGACTACGGGTTACACTCTCGAATCCATTTACAGCAAGTGGATCGGAGGGTGAACCTATAAAACCAGACTGGTTATCTTGTCCATGAATCATAAAATCATCATTGGCAGTCCTCCTATAGCCAACCCTCCTGCCATCTATTTCTGAAGGTAAATCCATTTGGCCACCTATATTCCTACTGTGATCCAACTGACCCTCTCTTACAGACATTAACTCACCATTTGATGACTTCGGCATGCGATTAACATTTCCACTAAAGTCATTGATATCCATTGTACTTCCTTCTTGGCTTTCCCTCCTAAGTCGATTGCCAGAAAGTAAAGGATCATCCCCATGGTTACTTTGTCGTCTTTTTAGTTGGACCTTCTTTTCCATAGAAAACATGCCTTGGTCAACATTGCGACTGTCTTCATCAGCATCTCTGAGTAAGAAATTTTGAAAGGCCTGCCAGTTGTCCCCATTTGCTTCCTTCTCAGATGAATCATATTTATCTATAGACTGTGTGTGGTTTCCTTTTCTTTTAGTTGATTTAAGAGAGTTCATAACCTCATCTTGCAGATTTCCATCTTCCTCTTCAATTTGAGAGTCAGAACCAGATTGAGATTCTCCGTCTGAAGAATTTTTCCCCTTTGAGGTGATGTAATTAATATTCCGAATAACAACTGTGCCTGATTTCTTTTTACCTGAGTGGCTAGACTTCTTTCGTGATTCCCTCTCCAACTCTGTATCATCTGATGATCTTGTTCTTGAAGCGTCTAGCTCCCAGGCTTCTGATTCATCATTGACGGGACTACCATCCATGGAATGCCTTTTCTGTTTTCTTTTTTGACTTTGATTGAGCCTTGGATCCTCTACTGTTGTGTAAGGAGGCTGAAAAAATGGACCATTTCCAGGGTAATTCTGATAGTAAGGCATGCCTTGCATGGGATATGGTGGATAGCCTGGTAATGCACCCGGAGGATGTACAGGCCAGGGAGGGAACATCTGATGCGGAAACTGGCCCGGAAAATATTCTTGGTGGCCTAACGATGGTTGGTGCTCCAAGGGAGGCTTTTCATCTGGACAGATGGACAAAACAGATAATTTCAGATAAATACCAAGAGTGTGGATCAAGACATACAATGCAACTACATCATATTCAATTGTCAAAGGATTTGGGGCCTTTCTAAATTCATAACATCAAAATTGTTTGCATATAAACACAGAAGTAATGGAGCAGGGTAGACTTCTTTTTTACAACTGCAAAATGATGACCAGTTTAACTAATTAGGACTCCAGAGGTGATAGGAAAGTGCTAAATCATGAAAGTTCTTGAGAATAGTAATTATACTAGGTCAGTAACCTATCTGTAGGACACCCTCCCAAAAATTGAAGTCTTACCAGCAGAAGTAACTTTTCCATTATTCTCTGCCATCTCATTTGGCTTGTTGGTCATACTGGAAAGCACTATGCCCAATGCATTCATGGTAGAGAAGTCTCCTCGGTTAGACATTGCTTCAGCTGCTTCAATTTCAAGCCATTGGCCAGTCTCATGCTTTCGTTTCCACAGTTCCTTATATCTTCTACAAGCATCCCTGTGACATTGAAATTCAAAATCCAGTGAATATCACACATTCTGCCACACAACATTATGTTTCTCTAAATGTACAGTAGAAGTAAATTCTACTCACATTAGGCGTGAAGCTCCAAAGCATTCAGCAAATGATATTAATGGTGGCAAATGATCAACGTCAAAACCTGCCGCTACAGCACGAGCAAAAGCCATACCTTGCTCTTTCTGCAGCATTTTTTTGCGCGTCTCAAGAACTTTTAGAAGCTGAACTCTACAATAATATCAGATATATGAAAACAATAAGCACCAACAAAAATCTCAAGAAGTTATATGGAAAAACTAAACCAAATTAGATTACAGAAATCACCGGTTAAAGTCACATATAAAACGGTACATACTTTGAATTCTCCCCTTGTGCAGTGGAACCATTTGTTTCAGGTTTACGGGCACCAGCCTGTCATTTCATCCAAAGAAACCTCTATAATAGACATTAATCAACTAAATAGTTAACTGAGATTATGATAAGGATATAAAATCTCACCTCATAAAGAACTATTGCTTTCTCTTCATTAGAATCTAGGATTGGCCTGTTTCCTGTCAAAAATAACTTGGGGTTTCATAATCTAATGGCAATATTACTAACAAAAGAAAGGACACAAACGAAAACAAAACCACAGTATCAAATCTAGTTGACTGAATGTTTGCCTCCCTGTATATGAAAAAATAAACTGAAAGTGAAAGGAAGGAAGCTACAAGAATGTGAAACTTTCAGTTGAGCTCATGTCCTAAAACGAGCAAGCTTTCTAAAGCTTCCTCATTAATCCCCTCAAACCCCAACACCCAACCTTTTTACCCCATACAGATGCGAAAAGAAAAAATGCACAGAAGAAAATCGAGTTTTGGTAAAATATGGTGGAAGGTAGGGGCAGTTTCCACCTGAAAGAGGTAGAATCTGACGCCACCAGAGCTATCAGCATCAAGTGTGTTGAGAAGGCGGAAAGGAAACAACTCAAATATCATTGGACAAGAGCAGATGTTTAAAGAAAACAGAAACAGGCAAACATCTGTTGCTTTTTAAACAAAGATATAATTGTGTGAACATATGCATAGTTAGTTTTTCAAAATTACCTTCTATGATGTCCAAAGGTTTTTCATGATTTTCCTCTACCTGCCACAAAGAAACTGAAATTTACATTTTCTGCAATGATAGTACATAGATCATTGAACATCGTCACATAATACTTACAGGATTATATCCCGTATCATGATTTCCTTGAATTGTTATTGCCTCCTCAATCTGAAGAATCTCAGATTCTAAAGAGTACACACGTTCCAAGACCTCCGGTGTGCTCACAAAGCGAACAAATCTACAAGCCACCTCACACATTAGTACAGCATGTCAACATCATAGGGAGAGAGTTATATAGTAGTAGCACAAGATATTGCATGGCAAAGCTCCCTAAAGAGTCACAGCTTAGTATGACAAAGTTTTTAGCCTATAAACGATCCCTAAGCACTCTTCTTACATTTAAAAACAAAATGAGTAAACTGAAGAACTGATTCCAAATTACCATAAATACATGCATGCATCATATGCAACAGTTCCTATTTGGCATGGTTAAGTTAAGCAGATCAAACAAGTGGCATATACTCTAAACAGAAAAGAGGCAGTCGATTCCACAACACACCTTTCCACAGTACTCTTTGTGAACCATGCTGCATCACTGCCGAACTCGGGCTCGAGAATAATTGAATAGCCTCCCTTGGCCATCTGTTCCTGGGCAGTCTTCAAGTGGGAAAGAAACGGATTCAACAAACCCGAAGCTATTTTCTCAGTCTTTCCATTTGCAGATATAACCAGGTCACACCTATCAACAATGACAAATCAAAATGAGGACACTGTGGTATGATTGCAACTTGTGCAAATTATATTACCTACCAAATGAAGTCCAAAAACAACACGCACGATATGAACAATGAAATAATCACACAGACTAATACAACCCAAAACATCAAAAACCCAGAAGCATAAACAACAACAACACCCAGATCACTGAACAAACAAGAATGCATATACAATCAACTCATTGCTCATAACCTCACAACCCAAAAAACCCAAATCAATATCTTCATCAACAAACAATAACCATTGTTACCCATTTGGCAAAAACCAAAGGATTACCTAGTCCGGGTGGGTGTGAGTTGGAACAGAGCCGAGTCAAGGCGAGTGGAAGACCTCATTTCCACGACAAACCGATTAAAGGGTACTCAAAGAACCAAGCTTTTCCAACAATTGGGAAAATTGAAATCAGAGACTCATGAGGAAAGTTAACAACTTTGAACCCAAAACATGGGGAACAAGCTCAGGGCTAAAAGATGAGGATGTTTCAGAAGAAACCCAAATGAGAAAGTGTCTGGTTTAGCTCAAAAAAGAGAAAGAGGATCCAAAGGAGTGTACTTTGGATGCCAACTCAACCAGACAGACCATATTTCTCTGCTGAAAATAAAGACAAAGGAGAGCTTGATTTAGGCCTAGTGGTATAACAACATGGGACAAGGTAGGGGTAAATTAGGAATAAAGAAAAAGGTAACGGGGGAAAGGGCATATAATATACGAATGATATCATGTTATAGTTGGTGAAAATGACTGAGGGTTTACAGTGTGGAATGACGAATTTACCCATGTCCCCTTTCAATGGTGCCGTTGAGGCCTCTACCCGGGGGGGTCCCCACCCCCTCCCTATTTAGCAGTGGTTGGTGTTTAATTAAGTTGATTGACCCACAAACCAAAAGGGTGTTTGACCTGAGGAGTTAATTAAGCTCATAGATCTGCTTTTTAAGTTTTTACCTAAAATGAAAAGTGATGAGAATACTACTATTGATTAAGAATTACCATTCATAGTAAGGTTTGATGTTTTTAGATATGGTAAGGTGTAATTCTAATACTAACACAATCTGAAAACTAATATGGAAACTGAGATAGTAATTGTATGTGTTTTTTTAGCACGCAACAACAACCATAGTTAATCATATTTGAGAGTAATTATTCAACAAATTATGATTAGAGACTCATAGGTGTGAAGGGGCAATCTCGTTCAATCAATCGATCGCTTAAAGCTTTTAAGTCCATTTCTTTTCATTCATTTTTTTCGACAAAATCAATTGATTAAATCTGGTTCATTCATTTGAAAATTATTGTCAAGTAACAATTCTCATGCTTGAGTCTTAAGAAAGGTATTTGTTGATTGTCAATTCATGCTGAAATACTAAAACTATTATAGAGTCAATTCATAGAAATGAAAAAATAACTTAATCATCCCACGTCAAGATTGTGCCTGTATTTTCAGGTGAGAAGTTGTTTTATAAATAAGCCAATGAAGCATTGACTTGTTTGGTGCAAAGCACGTATAGATAATTAGAGATAGGTCATTAGACAAGAAATCAAAGAAGAGAATGTGGAAAATGTCTGCCCAATCAAATCAAGAATTTGATTAGGAATAAACAAGAGGAAAATGTCAATCAAGTTAATTATACAAAGAATTTGATTAAGGAAAAAGGGCACTTTGATTCTCAGAAATGAATGATTATATTCCAATGAAGACAAGTCACCTTATAGAGAGGCCCTTAAGATAATGCCCCTTTTTCCTTTGTGTGTATCTTAAGAAAAAAAAATGGTTCACATAGGAATAGAAGAATGTCAGGACCCATCCCGAATTTTATTCTAAAACCCGAACTAAATTTTGCGGAGACCACCTCTAAAGAAAATTTATTAAAAATTTGGCATAACCTTCCTTGAAAATAGACAACACTTCGTTAAACAACACCTGCAAACACTTCTAAAAAAAATCTAAATCTAACCTTATACTCATGGAGCCTTCGTGCTCTCCTAAGTCACAACACCTCCCAATTTAATCACTAATCTAAAAATACTCCCACAATCAATAATTCATAGGTTCAGAGCAACTCTAATATGGGAGAAAGGAAACAGAAAATACAAATAAAGGGAAGCTATATGATGGACTATGCCTCGACTTCATGTGCGCCTCTCAATTATGCAATCCTGCAAAATGGGCATTTAAAACCGAAGGGCTCAGAGGAGAAACAATTTAAAAACGTTAGAGTGAGTGGACAAAATAAGGTTACGAGTATTAAATGATTAAATAAAACTTTCTGCTTTCCCAATTTAATTTTCATAGAAATTATGTTACATGTAACAGCTCAAAAGTTCTTAACTCATAAACTAGCAAATACATGACTAGCCCCGGTTAGTCTCTAAAACTTTATAAAATAGAGCCTCTCAGGCTAAAATATAAATATATGTATGTACTTACACTCATCATATTCCTTGTATGATTTCTCATGAAAATATATGAAAAATAAAAATTCATACAAGGCTAAGACGCTTGCGTCTAACGCTCACGTCACACCATAATAAAATTTTACCTCATTATGGCAGAAAAGACGGGTGTATATACGTGCATATTCCCTATATGAATTGTTGTATTCATATAGGACTACGACGCTTGCGTCTAACGCTTACGCCACACCATAATAGAATTTTATCTCATTGTGGCAGAAAAGCACGTATGGTGTAACGTCCCGTACCCAATTTTACCTATTTACTGGGTATTCTACGAGTTACTGAGGGATTTAACCGTGCTCGATAACTAAGTACGTTAACACTCTAGTTTATTTGCGAGTTCTTCTGGAAATGTCAAATTCTTTTTTTAAGGTCTTGGTGTCGTAGTTCGCGTCGACACGGGTTATCCGGTGTTTTCAGTTTATTGTCGGAATTTTGAAGTATTTTCTACGATTTATTGAAGGTATGGTAAAAGAAATTAATTTTCTGAAATTAGAATAGCTCATTTAATCTTAGCCGTTTGATCGAGTAGGGTTTCGATCTTGACCGTTGGTTCATGTATAAAAGGAAAACAAACGGGTTGACTTTGTCAAACCCGCATTTGGGCGTTGACCCGAGCTAGCTCTCTCTCTCTCTCTTTTCTTCTCCGCCTGCCTCGGCTCTCTCCGGCATCGTGTCGCCGATTCTGGCCACCGCATGTCACAAGACCACCATCAAAGGGTCTGTCTTTCTCTTCTCTACCTAACCCAGTCCTTCAATCGTTTGTGCGGTCATTGATGAGAGAGATCGGTGGAGGAGGAACCCGGTTGTCTTCTCGGAATCCCGGCGACTTCGGCCGCCTTCTGGTTGGTCGATGGTAAGGTTCTTCACCTCCTCGTTTTCCTCTTCCTTTCGGTGCTATTGCTTCTCTAAATCATGCTCTAATCGGAGAAATCCCTCTTCTGAAATTTCTGGATTTTTCCGGCGAGCTTGAGCTGGAGATTTTCCGACGAGGATACGAATCTTTGGTTTCTTCCAAAGTTTTTTTTCGGGCACTAGGGAGCCTAGCAACCTACCAGACGAGCTTGGAGGCAGCTGCTGTGTTGTTTGGAAAACATATGGAGTTTTTCTGTTCGTGGCAGTGAGAGGCAGAGGGTGTAGGTCGATCTCCGGCAAGGAGAAGTTTATGGGTTCGAATGGTGAACGGATTGGAGGTAAGTATTACGTTTTGATCGGCTGTGTTGTTTTTGTGTTGCGGTTTTGAGTGGGGTTGTGGCTGAATTGTTGTTGTGGTTGTTGTTTGTCGAAAAATGGTGTGATTCAGAGTTACGGGGAAGTCATGGCCAATTTCGGGCATGTGGCCGGAATCCGGCAGAATGTTCCGGCAAGTCGTCGGAATCCGGCGAACACAGTTTTTCCGGCAGGAGCCAAAGAGGTAGTTATCAAGACTATTATGTCTATTTCAAGTTATAGTTCCTAGTTAGGAAAAAAGATGTGTAGTTGGAAAACTTATCAAGTTATGAAAGTTTCTATCTTAGGAAACTTTCTTTTAATGGAAAATTTCCTATTTATGGAAACCTTTTTGGGTGCCCTTAGTAATTTGGTGGTCTTCCAGATTAAAGTGGTTCGTATGTTTCGGAGTTAACCAAATTTCATTAATTTGTTTAATCAAAATCAAGGTTTACCAGAACGAATTGTTAAGCGAGGCCTAAGTGTCTACCGGTTAATAGGATGTATAGTGGAATTTGGATTGAATTGTTAAGTAAAAGGTTGAATTGGAAAACGTTGGGTAATAGTTGGTCAATCATGGTCGACCCAGGAAACCCTAGTCAAACTAGGAAAGAAGATGAGACAGTTGGTTATTTTAAAGTTCGGTCTGACCGATTTATCCTACAGCTTATGGTCAGGTGTGGGATTGACTCAAGGACTTGAATATTTGGAGGCGGCACTCAAGGAGTGTCCTGAGCAATGGAAAGCTTACGCCCAATACTGTGAGTGGACATTTTGTTTTTAAATGAATATACATGTATGGTTTCTCTTGGAAATTATCGTTCTATTTTCTGAGCTTTAATATGGTTTTGGCTTATGAATTGGTGTCAGAATTTATTTGAGTTTTGATATTCTTTATAATTTCCGGGTTTGAGATTACTCTCAGATTTGCATATTGTCTGGTTTTCGGAAGATGATAATTATTTGAGTTATTTATTTCATTGTGCATTTTAACGTGTGGGACACGTCGTTGAATTTAATTAATTTCTTTGATCTTTGAATTCTTTGAGTATGGTTGGGAATCATACTTATGTTTCAGTTATGAGTTTCGGGGGAACTCATATGGATTTATGTTTCTTTAATTATGTCGTACTTGTTGGATCGTTATTATTCATGCTAGCATGTAGTTCCGCCTTTCGAGGCGATGTGGCTTCCACGTTTTAAGTGGGGTTACTCAAGCCCTTTCCGCCTTCGGGTGATGTGATGTAGTCGACAACATCACTCAAGCCCTGCACCCTCTCTGTTATCATAATGTGAAGGTGTAGGGAGTATAGGAGCACTATGCCTGGGAGGCAACCGAGTCTGGGAGACTCACTTATATGACCATATATGTTTCCTTATTGAGTTGATATTTTGACTAGCGGGGCTAGTCCATTATTTTGGGAGATTCCCATATGAGAGGTGTTTATTCCTTTTTGCAAAGGTTTTTATTGTTGTTTTGACTAGCGAGGCTAGTCCATTATTTTGACACTTTCTTCAATGAAGGTTATTATTTATCTTTGTAAATATTTTGACTAGTGGGGCTAGTCCTTGTCCTCGGGATTTTCTTTTGAAGGCATTATCAACACTTGCATGCAATGGATTATTGCTTATCGAAAATTGGGAAAGTATTGAAAATTATGTTTTGTTAAATTAATTAGTTTATTTGTGTCCACTCACTCTAACGTTTTAAATTACTTTCCCCTAGGCCCTTTGTTTTCAAATGCCCAGTTTGCAGGCTAAGTTTAATTGAGGTCGAGCGTACATGGAGTCAAGGCTTAGTCTAGTAGTCAAAGGCTGCTTTCGCTTCATCTTTATTCATGGTCATTCGTTCCTTATTAGATATGCTCTGATAACCCGCTAGTAATTTTATGTTGTCCTTGTTGTTTGGTTTAGATTGTCAAGTTGGATTTTCAAGTAAGGGTTGTCTATTTTCAAGGAAGGTTTAGCCGAATTTTCGGTAAATTTTCCTTGGAGGTGGATCCCGCAGGATTTACCACGGGTTTTAGGGTGAAATCCGGGGTGGGTCTTGTCATATGGTTAGCTAGCATTTATATACATACTATCCTCATAAATATTCATATACATATCCACCGAAAATCTCATTTTCGGTAACTCTCTAAAATAAAGAAAATTGTCAATTATAAAAGAAGCAATAAATATATGACTCCACCGAAAATCTCATTTTCGGTAACTTTCCCAACAGCGAAGTTAACAAATAAAATATGAATAATCACTTCCGAAAATACTTCGCATGAATCAATAGTAAAAGGAAATTATTCCACAAATTAAAAAATTCATAAAATAAACTCAATCATTAAATATGAAACCATCACATGCATTTAATTTAAAACAAACGTCCACTCACACTGATTCAGTTATTTTAATTGACAAGCCAAGGTTTCCCAAGACAAACTCCCATCAACTTTCTACGAAGAGCCTTTACGTCCATAGGCACATACTTGAATCTTTTAATTAAATAATCAACCACAAACCATAAGTTAATAATCTCAACTACTTCTAGATTAACAGTTATCTTTAGCCTTAGTCACTAGTCCGAACCAAGACTTAGAACTGGTTCCTAAATAAATTACATTGTCTATTCCCAAATACTTCCCTTAACCAAACACGCTCACTTTGGGATATGGATGTTTCATTTCTTGACAAAAATCCATGTTTAATAATCCAGGTTACCTTAATTAACTCTTAACCATCCAATTTAATTCCTGCAACCATTTTAATAATTCAATTATTTGTTTTACTTGAAATCCATTAGTTCTTAAATAAGAACAAACCTTTTCATTAAATTCATTCCTCATTTGTCCAATTTTCTTAACCCATGAAATCCTCAATCACAGCATAATTACAATTGTTTCTTCATTCATACATTCTTCTATCATTCCACACCAACCATTTAACTAGGTTTTCCCAAAATTGGAATGTTTTCAATAAAGGAAAGTTTCCCAAATTAGAAACTTTCCAAGAATGGAAAGGTTTCCGAAATAATCCCAAACTAATCTATTAATGACCTAAAACTCTCTTTTTTAAAAAAAAAAAACTTTTTCTTAAATAACTCAGACACCCTACATATGCTAATGAAATTTGAACTCATGACGTCAAAGTTGTTAGTTAACCACCTTAACCAACCACGCCACAACTCACTGACAAAGTTGTTAGTTAATGACCTAAAACTCAAATCGGGAGAAAAGTAGAACTTGCAGACTACCTAATCGGCTACTGCCGGAAAAACTGATCCTTCGCCGGAATTGGTCGCCGGACAAACTTTTGATTAACAATCTCCACAACAAGAAAATAGCAACATAGTAGCCAAAACACGGAGCTTACCTTCGATTTGCCCAAATCCAACAAACCAGTAGCCCCTCCTTGTCGTAAATTGACACACAGCTCCCATCTTTGATCCAAGACGACACAGTGGCCTCCAAACAGCACCTCACGCTTAACATCGGCCTAGACGTTGACATGCCACACTCTGCCTTGACTCAAAACAACGAAAACAGCCTCCCAAGCTACACCAGAATGCACCTTGGCTCGCTAGAGCTCCAAAACTCGTCTGAGACGACAAAGAAGCATCGCTGGAAACCCTCGACCAAAACCCAGAAAAGCAGAGAAAGGGGGTTTTTTAAGATTAAACCTCGATTGGAGGATTGGAGGCATGAAATCGGAGAAGAAAAGGAGAGGAACAAAAACCTACCGGTTGGTAGCAGTCTCGTCGCCTGAGCTCGCCGGAATCCGACGAACACATTTCAATCTCCTCTGATCGGGTTGAGTGTTTAACTTTAGGGGTTTGATAGAGAATGAGAAGAGCAAGAAATTGGCGGTGGTCTCACTGGCTGGGGTGGCCGGAGACAGAAGTGAGGTCAAGAGAAGAGAGAGAGGGACAGAGAGAGAGAGAAGAGAGAACGCGGCGGAGAGGAGAGGAGAGAAATTGATAGAGAAATTTTAGGTTTTGGATTTTAAAAGCCAATCCTTAAAAAAAGTTCAAAATGTCCTTTATATACCGATACAACAATAAATTTTCGCATATCACAGTTTACTCGTTGATAGCGACCGAAACCGGGCGTTTCAATTAAAACTCTTTTGTGTCAATTGTAGTATATAGCAAATAAGGGTATCGTTACAAGCTGGGGATTGAGGGTACCTTTATAATTTACTTTAATTACAAAATAAGAGAAAACATAAAATATTATAGTACTAGAGATATGAGGTTTTGTGATTATAAACAAAAGAAAACAAAGAAATAAAATAAAGCATAAAATATCAGATGGATGAGATGTTAGAGACTTGGAAATCCACCACCAAGTATGTTTCAAGACATGTTAACAACTAAAGCTTCAATCATTAAGTCACAAATCGGTATCAATCAAGAACAAACCATGAATGCACTGCGTAAGTCCTTATTAATTCCCTTGAATACTTAAGTAAGATGAACGCACCATTACTAAACCTTTAGAATAACCGATCATGGTATAGACGCTATCCTATCAACAAATTATTCTAAGCATTAAGATCAATGAAAGTGATTGAACAAGTATGCAAAACTAGTGTGGAACGCCTACCTAGCATGCAATCCTTTTTATTTGGTTTCACCTATTGTCCTATCGGTTTTACTACTTTGAACTAAGCCGTATTAACCGTTTAGGAGATTAAACAACCTAATTCTAGCCTCACTCACAAGTTCATAATGTTCTATGTTGCGCATACATAAACATAAACAAGCAAGAGTTCTCCATAAACCAAAACCAAATAAACAATTTGAAAGACTTAATAATTCGAAACCAAGGTTCAAAACAATATCTAAAACATTCTTGGGGCTTCAAACCTTGCCCCTAACTAAGAGAATTCAGCCACACATGGCTGCAAAGACAAACAAGGAGAATAAAAGATGACAAAGAAAAGGTAAACCGTGGATGATGGAGAGATCAATGATGGATTGGCGGCTTCCTTGTGCGAGTCTGCAACTCTAGAGGTTCTTCTGATGATGAGATCGCTGCCTCCTCTCTAATCTCTTCGTCCTCCTCTCTAATCTTCCCCTCTTCTCTGCTGTGATTAGGGTTATAAAACCCTCAAAACTCGTCCATGGGCTTGCCAATGTGGTCTGGGCCTCAAAATAGAAGTTTTGGTCCAAATCAGAAATTCGGGCAGACTGACCTTTGGCCACTCAAACGGTCATAACTTCTTCTCCGAAATAGGTATTGACGATCTGTAAAAGGTTCTGGAAAGTAGACTCTTGTAGCTTTCCATTGATATATGACACATCTCCTAGATCATTGTGAGATGATTACAATCTTCTGTCTAAATTGACTGACGATTTCTGACAGATTTTCTGATTTCTTTCCTTGCACAACATGGATTCATTTTTCTTCAAGATTTCTCCTCTTTTGTCTCTTTTGAGCTCCTCGGCTTTATTTATGACCTAAAAACATAAACTTAGTTAATATGAATATTGTTAAGGGAATTACATAACTAAATAGGGTCAGAAATACATTATAAACGTAGCACTTTGTGCTCCTATCAAATTCCCCCACACTTAGCTTTTGCTAGTCTCTTAGCAAAATCTAAAACAAAGATTCAAAACAAACTATGTCTTCAACTTTATTGTCTCAAAAATCTCTTACTTTCATAGCATCAAGATTAGCACTCAATCAAGAATTAATTATGAGTAATTCGAAAGTTAATTAAAACATATACTCCGCATATAAACATGTAAGACACGGGGGTGACAATGGTGATGGGTGGAGCTCAGCATGTATCCTACAAGTATGATTTAACCTCACAGGATTACCACTCTTTCTTCTCTCAGAATCATGGCTAATGTATAAAAGCTTTTTCACTCAATGAATGTATATAATGTGAGAGAATAAACAAACAAGTAGGCTCACATATAAAAAAAGAAACGCATTTTGTGAAATTAAAAAGATCTCATGAAAGATATCAACTACTTGCCAAACGGACCAACCCATATGCTTAACTTTTGTAACCAATCTCCACAGATCGATGGCTGCCCATCTTTTGGATCATAAAAGAACTTTATCAAGGTTAAAATTTGGCCAAAGCTAGGGTTTAATGAAACAAAAGATAAGAAATTACAAATCGTCCTTAAAACCTAGTAGAGCCATAAGATCACCTTTAAACATTTATGAATGAGAACAAAGATCATATATCACATCATTAAGTTTTCAATTTAAAACAAACTCCTACATCACAAAGGGAGACTTAATACATACTTTCTTTTTTCAATGCCGCCACATTTGTTTTTTTTTTTCGGCAACACTTTTTTTTTTTAATAGACAAGTCGTTCCCCCCACACTTGTTATTCATCATCATTCCACACGTACAATGCATCACAACATAAGCTCTACTAAGCCTTAAGGACAAAGGTAGAGATATATCACTACACTAAGCTCAATGTGAGGATTATATGGGTGATGACAGAAAAGCTTAATGTAGGCTCAAAGGGGTTCAACTAAGGGGTGTGCAGCGCACACAAATAAGGACATATGGCAATTTGGCAATGGTGGAAATCCTAAGTCATTTTAATCCCTTCCAAAATCAGAACATATATCGATAAAAGTCTTGACTAGCACAAAAGTGAGTTCTAGCACTAGAGTCCGTTAAACTTAATCTGCGGCAAGTAATCAATCAAGGAGAAAGATAATGAGATCGCTAAATATTGCCACGAAAATAGATGATGATTTATTCAATAAGCACTCAGAAAGAATAGCACAATAAAGCTCAAATTCTCACCAGGGTAATTATGAATCAAAACTCATCATCAACATGCTCAAAATTCTGTACCAATGTCAACGAAAAACCACATCTACTACACACTCATATGCTTAGTATACATCATAATTAACCAAAGAATTAATTTAACATCATCGATCTCAATCTTGTGATTCTCTTTCAGCCATAATTTCAGAGATATATATTTATCCTAGACAGTTGAAAGACATGATGATGACTCACAGAAAAACAAACACAAATTTTTTTTTTTTAATTTTCAACTCTAATAAAAACAAAACAAAACACAAAAATGTGTGCATGCATTCCATTCCCCCACACTTAAACTACGCATTGTCCACAATGTGAGACCAATATAGATCAAGCAATGTATAATAGATGTATAGAGGAAAGTGAACAAAACAAAATGTAGAAAGTGAGAAAAGCTCCCCCATAGTGTGTCCTGCAGCCAACTTCCAGCTGATATAAGTCCCTGTTACAGTATTCAATGTCTGAGATTCCAATTGGAGATGAAAGATGGTGTTTCTAGCTGTTTTTTTTATATGTGGAACGTTTCCTAACTCCAAGTGGATTGAAAATGGCAGCCCTGCAAAGTTAGAAGAAAAACATAGTTTGCACACAAAAGCTGAGAAACAGACCTTTACTCATTCAAACCTGATTTCCAGTGCATTCTGGTGCCGGAATGTTAAATCACCTCAAAGAAAAGTTGAAGCTAATTCAACCAGCTTTTCAGACATATATAGCTTTCCTCCACAGCATGGCTGGAAGTATCCCCTGTTTTGACCTTTTCCCGGCTGTACTGCATAACTTCTAGTTTCCTGGCAGTGACCTTGCTGCCTTCAACATCAAACTGTGAATGACTCGGGTCTCCAAATCCACTTCTGTAAAATCCTACAGAAACTAGACTCAGAGATCTTTCTTTTCATATAAATCACACCATCCCAGGTTCTGTGATCTGCAAACCGTAGCCGTCCAAAGTCGGAAGAACTGTTTTGCCGAGAGCACTGTTTTGACTGAATTTGGAGTTTTCTTCAATTTTTCTCAACTCTCACCTTCACAAACACAAAACACATCAAAACGAACAAAATAAAGAAAGCATAGACAGTGGGGTTGCCTCCCAATGGCTTTTCAACAAGAATAATCAAGAGGCTTAGGCCGCGGTTCGATCAAATGCTTGACCCTCTTCAAAGATATTTCATGGTCCTTTGGTAGCAATTTGAGTAACTTAGGAGCAATAGACATATAAGATATGAAGCTTCTCTTTTTCTTTCTCTTCTTCCATTGTCTCCAACTATTCACAATCACAACAAGAATCTCCTTATCCGATTTGAGACATTCAGGTACCACCATATCCACATGCTCAACAAACTCACATGATGCTTGGAAAGGAGGAACATGTGTAGAGCTTGAGTTATGGAGTGAAGAATCATGTGGTCTTCCATGTACTAGCAATAAAGGTCCAAATGTAGGAGCTTTGATGGACTCCTCTTTTAAGCAATCCTCAAAAGTCAAAACATCGCGTGGCTCTTCATAGGACTCCTCCAAATCTGTTTCTTCATCCTCAAAAAATATTAAATCATGAGGTTGACATGGAGCTGAAGTTACGGGAAGTTCATGTGGAGTTGTCATCAATGAAGATGGCTGCTCTTGAGATATTAAGGTGTCCAAAATCCTTTTAGTTTCTACCCAATTAACTATCATTGAAAGCTTCTTGCTCCTCAATCCGAGCTTTATTTGAAGCAGCTAGAGCCACATTCATCTCATTTATAGACTTGATCATCTCATCATAATGATTTAACTTCTCTGAGATTTGATGAGATGGTGCTTGTATCCAGTAGTCATGGAATGAATATGGAGAATATTGGAACTCATTGGAAAATCCTTGTTGCATGTCTGAATTGGTGTTCCATGAAGAATAAAGAGGATCATCCCATACTGTATTGTGTGGAGGTGAATAGTAATCATTCCAATGCCCTCGGTTCTCTTGAAATCCTCCAAACATATTTTGATCATAGTATCCGTGATATTGGATGCTTGGACATGTCTCCGTTGAATGACCTACCATGGAGCATCTAGAACACACCTCGTAAGGTTGATGCCACATTGAAAAACAAAACAGAAACAACAGTTAGTAATATATACAAAACTAAATCACAAATCCTAAAACAATAAATAATATAATTTGAAAAGCTATTAAAACAGAAAATATATATACAAGAATTAACGCAAATTGCTAGGGATTTTTCAATCCCCCGCAACGGCGCCAAAATTGATAGCGACCGAAACCGAGCGTTTCAATTAAAACCATTTTATGTCAATTGTAGTATATAGCAAATAAGAGTATCGTTACAAGCCGGGGATTGAGGGTACCTTTACAACTTAACGTTAATTACAAAATAAGAGAAAACATAAAATATTATAGTACAAGAGATATGAGGTTTTGTGATTATAAACAAAAGAAAACAAAGAAATAAAATAAAGCAGAAAATATCAGATGGATGAGATGTTAGAGACTTGGAAATCCACCACCAAGTATGTTTCAAGACATGTTAACAACTAAAGCTTCAATCATTAAGTTACAAATCGGTATCAATCAAGAACAAACCGTGAACACACTGCGAAAGTCCTTATTACTTTCCTTGAATACTTAAGTAAGATGAACGCACCATTACTAAGCCTTTAGAATAACCGATCAAGGTATAGACGCTATCCTATCAACAAATTATTCTAAGCATTAAGATCAATGAAAGTGATTGAACAAGTATGCAAAACTAGTGTGGAACGCCTACCTAGCATGTAATCCTTTTTATTTGGTTTCACTTATTGTCCTATAGGTTTTACTACTTTGAACTAAGCCGTATTAACCGTTTAGGAGATTAAACAACCTAATTCTAGCACCACTCACAAGTTCATAATGTTCTATGTTGCGCATACATGAACATAAACAAGCAAGAGTTTTTCATAAACCAAAACCAAATAAACAATTTGAAAGACTTAATAATTTGAAACCAAGGTTCAAAACAATATCTAAAACATTCTTGGGGCTTCAAACCTTGCCCCTAACTAAGAGAATTCAGCCACACATGGCTGCAAAGACACACAAGGAGAATAAAAGATGAAAAAGAAAAGGTAAACCGTGGATGATGGAGAGATCAATGATGGATTGGCGGCTTCCTTGTGCGAGTCTGCAACTCTAGAGGTTCTTCTGATGATGAGATCACTGCCTCCTCTCTAATCTCTTCGTCCTCCTCTCTAATCTTCCCCTCTTCTCTGCTGTGATTAGGGTTATAAAACCCTCAAAACTCGTCCATGGGCTTGCCAATGTTGTCTGGGCCTCAAAATAGAAGTTTTGGTCCAAATCATAAATTCGGGCAGACTGACCTTCGGCCACTCAAATGGTCATAACTTCTTCTCCAAAATAGGTATTGACGATCTGTAAAAATTTCTGGAAAATAGACGCTTGTAGCTTTCCATTGATATATGACACATCTCCTAGATCTTTGTGAGCTGATCACAATTGTCTGTCTAAATTGACTGACGATTTCTGACAGATTTTCTGATTTCTTTCCTTGCACAACATGGATTCATTTTCCTTCAAGATTTCTCCTCTTTTGTCTCTTTTGAGCTCATCGGCTTTATTTATGACCTAAAAATATAAACTTAGTTAATGTGAATATTGTTAAGGGAATTAAATAACTAAATAGGGTTAGAAATACATTATAAACGTAGCACTTTGTGCTCCTATCACTCGTACAAATTCTGATTTAAGCGTACCACGTGTCCACGAGTTCAGAATAACAAGCTTTACAATGTTCATGAAAGGAAATTTCTCAAAAAGTATACGGGTAAAAAGTCAACCTTTAGGGTCTCCTACCCGAAGAGAAAAGGTGAATCAGGTCATCATTTACCGTACTGGTGACCAGTAAATTAGTAAAGTGGGGTACGGGGTGTTACAAAGAATGTGCTTCATATATTACTAGTTGGTCCATCGCCTTCTCTAAAGTCTTTGAATGGAACCAAAAAGAAGAATTGAAATTTGTTTAGTTCTTCTGATTTGAAGTCGATATTTGTTCAGTCCTTATGGTTTTATTTTAATCTGAATGGTCCGTCCGTCAAATTTTTTTTTGTTACAATACTGACGTTGTCGTTAAAGCAATTTAACTGAGAAAATTAACGAAATGACCATTTGGATGAAAAATCGTGACGTTAAGAACTATTCAGATTAAAATAAAACCATAAGGACTGAACATATGTCAATTTCAAATCATAAGAACTATACAGTATTTTACCCCCAAAAAAAATATGCTAATCTAATCCCCAATTGTAAAATTAGTATTAGATTATAAATTGATTTACTGTTCTCCAATCCAAAACATGGAATTGATCATAATCATCGCTTCTATCCAAAGAAAAGAGAAAATAAAAAATATGAAAGGCTGGAATCAAGTCATGAACCGTTGTAAAATACAATTGAATGAGTCCAAGAGCAACCCATTTTGTTTTGAACTTGCTTGGTCGTTTTTGAATATCGTTGTCTTGTATTATTTCAACGATTTAACCACTCCCACGAAACCTTCATCATATTTTCACAAATTTGACTTTGTCTGCTGTCCTTCTAAACCAAGGTAGATTTCGCCTAAATTTTCGTTTTTTTACCTAGTGATATATTTTTCCCCTCCCAAGCATTTCTCGTTTAAAACTCCCAATATTTCTCGATATTTCCCAATATTTCTGAAAAATCTCGATATTTCCAACCAATACTAGTGAAAATTTTGTATATCATAGGTCTTCTACGTGGTTTTAAAGCACTCATGTAATTCCATGTGAAATGTATCATATGTATATAAGGTGTGATAGTTTGTCTCCTTTTGGGTTTCCAGCCAAAAAAATTGTTTAAAGTAAACTTTTAAGAATTATTAACAGTTCAACACTAACTTTTTCACCTTAACTTACTACAACTCCCTATAGATCAATGTTTATTCAAGGTTTCATTTCAAATATAGTACATAATATTAAAAACAAACATCTCTTAAAGTTTGGTTTAAAATTTCCTTGTTTTTCTTCAAATTTCCGTCAATTTTCTCATTTTTTTACTACAATCGATATTTCTCCGAAATTTCGTCAAAAAATTTCCATATTTTTAAGGGTCGAAATATTAGTAATCACCGAAATTTTCTTCCTTGTTCTAAACAAAGACGAACGAGGTATCTCTTGCAACAGCTCTAACGCAAAATCTACAGCAAAAAAGCTCATACCAAACCTATTATCTATATCTAAGAACAAACTTGATCTTGGAATAATGATGAACATTTATGTTGTTTTTTCTTAATTTGTTACTTTTTTTTGTTCCATACAATTATTTTGAGTCGAATATAGTGACGGTAGGTAGAGATCAAATTTAACTGGTCTTCAATATTAGGTATGTATGAGGTTTCTGAGTATATAAGTCTAATCTACCTTCTATCATATTCTGTACAACTTTGGATGGACATAATCTCTACGATTAAAAGTGTGTTTTCCACCAGAATTCATGCAAAACAATCTGGGCATGGTGAGCATATATGTATTATGTCAATCCAATAGTTTTAACTAGTTAACATTCAAATCAAAGCAAAGAAAACCTTATAAGCAAAGCTGAATATTGTATTTTAAGTACATTTAGGTGCCCATGCTACAATTTTATATAGTGCACATTTGGTACGCATGAGTGTCTTAGCCCGGATTAATTCCTTAAGCAGTCCAGGACTACTGATGCTTGGCTTATGCTAGCTAATATCTGACCCATGTTTGGTGCAGCTCAGGACTAAAGAGCAGAATAGTCCTAACATGCATATCTCATGTTTGATGATGTTTGAGACTAAATTTTATGGACTCAAAAACATATTCTAACATTTTTCTAAGAATCAAATGAATTTGAAACAATTATTCATACACAACCAAAATAACTTGACTTTCTAAGAAACAAATGGATTTGAACATCTCAGAAACTGTTCACTTACACTTTCATTTATATTAGTAAGTCACAAAATTAAACCAAAATAATAGTCATAATAGTTTAAACACATTGACAAGTCCACCAATTAATACAACAATGAAGTCAGAAGTTAGCAATTACAAAATGAGTAGGCGAGGTGAGGTGAGATTGACACTTCGGGTAGGCGAAGCAAGCGGATCACATCGAGACGAGCTGGCGAACTGGCTCGCGCGGGAAGATTCGCGAGACAGGCACAGGCGGAGTCCGCGTGCATGACATTAAGACATCTCGCCAATCTTTTGACATGCTTTGGGCCAGTCCATGTGGCATTTGTTAATTAAAAAGCCTTCTTTTGGCCCACGAGCTAGAAAGGCCCGCGAGATGGTTTGAGTCTGTGACACCCCACGAGGTAAAGATGTGCCTAATTCCAGTTCGCATAGGAGTCTACAGTTGGCAGCGCGAAAGCAAAGCCCTATACGGAATGGAGTATGTGAACTGGACATGTATCACAAGCTGGTTGGTCCGCGCGGACGAAATAGTCTCCTTGTGACATTAGGGTTTCATAATCCAATTTGGACTATGATTACCTTTCTTCTGCCGCAAGCCGAGCTTCTATAGAAGGGGACTCGAAGCTCCTTCTCAAAACACAATCAAATCTCTCAACAAATACAAACTGCAAACCAGTTACCCCTCGAGCTACCTCGAAACCCTAACCCTAAGTGCACCGCCGCTTTAGTTTCAGAGCCCTCCTGGACTCACCCCTGATCTCTGATCTCCCTATTATTGCTCTGCTCACGTCCCACAGTGAGTATAAATAGCCTTGTGCTAGTAAATTTCTCATCTGAGGTGGCACCTGGAAACCTCCCCCCCCCCCCCCCGCCTGATCAAGAAGTCAAGATCTCGTAATCAACATTTCCTCGTCCGTGAGGTGGTACGCCCGCAACACTGCCCCTCTCTTTGTTCGCTATTTACCTCTCGCCCGCGCGCTGAGGATCACGGCTAAAACACCTACAACAAACTAACCTTAAAACACTTCCAACGATGATCTGTGCAATTAGCAAGCACTGGATCATGTACCCTCAATAAACTCCCTTGCAATCGTAAAACACTTGTAGAATATAATTAAAGTATCTACTCACAATCTCTCCGGATCGAAAAAATCTACCTCCAATAGTACGATTTTTCACATGATGTGCAAGTATATGTAAAAACATACATACTTGCTCTTTCACAGACACCAAACCATCACTTTTTATCCTACCATCAACACGTAGTAGTTCACACAATAGGCCAAGACACATTCTATCCATTCTTAGTTCGTTTACACACTCAGTGTCACTATTGTCTATGATACTATCTAAATTAATCAAACGAGATTCATGTCTAATGAATGAACGATTAGTTAGGGCATGTGTTTCAGCACATATTCTTCTCAACTTAAACATCAGTAGAATAAGCATAGTGCAAGCACACATGGTCTCTAGGTGCCACAACTCCACCAATAAGAGCAACAAAATTTGTCTTTGATCCATATCTAAGATTCACATAAACACTTAAATCAATGAAGTAACCAAAAGAAGAAAACAAAGATGTTTGTAGAACAAGAAGACTCATCTATGAAATTCATAAATTATTAGCATATCGACACCAAATCAGTGGAAAAAAAAACAAAGACATTTGTAGAACAAGAAGAAGACCCAATCATGAAATTGATAAATTCTTAGCAGATCGACATCGAATTTCTAATCAATCAATGAAATAACTACAACCCACAAACAATTTCAAAAGAACAGTAGAGAGTGGTTGAAGATGAGAGACTGAGAGAAAGAGAAAGTAAGAGAGGAGAGAGATCTCACCTAGAGCATTTGACGAATTGAAGCAAAGCAAAGTACTCACAAGCAGTCGACGAATTGGTCCTCTGTGAGGAGCAGCGAAGTTGAGAGAGACGAGGGAGCAGCGAAATTGAGAGAGACGAGGGACAACAAAGTGAAGAAGAGAACGAGAGAGTCGCGCTTATGTAAACTCTCCAAAATTGGGGTCTCTATGTAGCACGGTGTTGAGAGGACACGGGGACTCCACAAACTCATTTAATTGAGTCCCGGTCTCCACCAAACATAGGACATGGACTAATTTTTGGGCTTACATAGTTCAAGCCCAGTTTATCCTAGGTACCAAACATGTAAATAGAGGCATTTCTAAGAAAGCAGGTCATTTTCAAAAGAATGACGATTAACAAACTTCACACACATCAAGTGGTTCAGTTAAGGTTCTCAGGTGAAGTGCTTTCACAAAGCCACACCAATGTACATGTAACTTGAATTGTACTAGTAACTTGAATTGTCAATAGAGCTAGGGAATGTACTTGTGATCATCATTGCATAATTCGAGCAAAGTTTGGATGCATATAGGTAACAGTTAGTTGTACAAAATGTTCTCCAAGAAGTTCAGCTCAAGTAACATTAATTGGTTAAAGTTCCTACTTCCTAGGTTTTGAGTCTGTGCGGTAATAACCAATGCAAAACATAAGATCATCCATACAATCGCAAAACTTTCTTTCATATCTCTTCTTCAATACCAAAATGAAGATTGGCGATCAAGCTTTTTCTTCCTCAGCTCCATCCCAACATCAGAAACACTCCTAAATCCAATATTACTATGAGGTCCATTTCCTCTTCTAGGACTAAGGGTAACCAGCTTTGAGCAAATTCCACTTATAATACCATCATCCTTCTCATAATATTCGTCACCATCTCCATCATCTTCTTCCTCGGATTCAAGTAACGAGTTATTTTCTTCAATTGGAGGGCAGTTCCAAATGTGTGATTCTTCCCTACCTTTACTTGTTGCTGGGAAATTGCTAGTGTTCTCATAATGATCATGATCGTCATATCTGTCTCGCAGTCCAACCGGTGAATAGCTTTCCATGGCTTCTGATTTAGTTGGGGATTGTTGATGAGACTTGAAAAGCTCGTTGCTCAATTCGCTCCATATAGAACTTGTGGTAGAAAATGAGCTAAAGGATGAAGCTCTCGGTGTTTCCGAGTAAGCAGAGGAAGGAGTACTTGAGCATGAAGGAGAAGACACTGAACTTCCAAAGCCTTGGATTTCATTTGTTAATTTGAGAGCTTTGTAACGAGCCTCTCTCAGCGTCGGTCCCCCTCTGAGAAGGACTAGTAGTTGGTCCGATTTCTTTTGCATGCAAGAACCCCAATCGAATCTATCAAGATAAAGCAATATCAAGTTCAACAAAGAGCAAAAATCTTAATTTTATATATGTCATATACGGGTAAGGCTATAATATGTTAGAATTAAATTCAGTTTATTTTCCAAATCTTTGGTGTCAAAATCAGTTCAGTCCTACAACTTTTTTTTAAATCAGTTCGCCAGCTTTATAGTTATCAAGGACTTCTCATACACGTCACCAAGCTGAATTATGGGTCCCCTTACCAGTTTAGTGACGTCATATTTTGAGAGGAATTCAAAAATTGGACCAAACTGATGTGTTTATGAAAGTTGAGGGGGCGAACTGATTTAAAAAAAGTTGCAGAACTGAACTGATTTTGACACCAAAGATTTAGGAGGTAAGCTGAATTTAATTCAATATGTTAATATATCAACTATTTTTGCCACTTTACAAACTCATTTTACCTCTTTAAGAACTTATTTTACCATTTGAAGATTCATAGAGCGAGTAGAAATATTTACTTGTATACTTTGAAGACTCATTTTACAACCTTATATGCATGCATGTCATACACTAACACATTATAGAATATCCCGATACATGTATAGGAAATATAATGTATGCTCGATCTCTTGCCAACAATCTGTTATGCATGTTAGGTTTGCCAGATTGAAAGTAATTGTTCAAAACCCTTGATCATGAAGAGAATCATATATATCCAAATGTCAAATGTATAATCCTCATTGAGTGCAACATGATATATACTAGATATCTAGAAACGAACAGGTTATATACTATATATAGTTTACCCTCTGTCATCAATGTACTTAAATGATCCCAGCTCTTGAATAACTTCACTGTCACATTGGAATTCTTCAGCAAAGTCTACAGGGCCATGTGTTAATAAAAACTCTAGAAGCACCAATACTTTGTAGGATTGCCTCCATTCTTTCCAATCTACGTTATATAACCTGCATATTTTGTATAGATTAACCTTCTGTATATACAAAAATTAAACTACGCTCATTCTAAAATTTATGGCTGAAAAAGGCTAATAAAAGAGCAGTGTACTTTCTGTGAAGGATGTCAACTATTCTCCAGTAGTCCTCCATCTCAAAGGACGCAGCAGCTAATTTGGTCATTGTCTTAGCATCAGGGCTACATGGTTCACCATTTGTTGCCTCCTCAGCCCACCTTCATGACATCCAAAATGTTAGATTATATATTTGATACATACCATTACGTACACAAATTACACAATATAGTTCTGGTTTTTGTATCACCAGAATGCATTAGTATATGTATACATTATACAAAAGCAAAACACACACACACACACACACACACACACTCTCTCTCTCTCTCTCTCTCTCTCTCTCTCTCTCGTGTTTTTGGGAAAAGAAGATGACTGGTATACAAGTAATAACTCCAAATTAAGGAAAGTGAAAATGGAAACCTGTTTCGATCAACAGTAGTAGAATCTTCAAAATAACACATATATAAAATGAAAAGACTTACAGTTCAGCAGGAGTAACATCAGTGAATGCCAGTCTAGCAGTTTTGTATCTCTCTTGCAAAAATTGAGAGGCCTGCTTCTTAATATGGTCCAGGAACATGGTTCCACCTATCAACTCCTTAAACAGTCGTTGTAATCATGAGCATGAATATCCAAAGTTGTTAACGCAATGCATTAGTTGTCAGTAGAGCCTAAATCAACCAGATCATAGGAAACATGCAGATGTTTCCTCATATATAGTTAAACAGATTATTGAGAAATCACTAGCAGTACTCCTGCGATATTGAGAATAAGGCCTCGAACTCAGTTCTCCAAACCCAGCAAAAAACTTCTTGGTGTAGAAACAAAAAAACCCATGAGCTCATTGGAGATAGGAGATTAATACTAGAGCTAGTATTCTATGGGAAACCATGATTATAGCTCGATTAGTGGAGGATAGTTTTACCATCTGGGAGAAAAAGACTAATATTAGAAAGTTGACCTAATGTTTTATCCATGAAAGTTTTTACCAAATAGAGATTTTAATTAACAGCTAAATATGTATATATACTTTCTATATCTATTTTCTATATCTATCTAAATGCATGCACTATAGATTAAATAAATAAAAATATGAACAAACGAAGAAGTTTAATAATTACTAGGGCTCGGCTATATATGGCCTTTTTTTTAGGAAAAGGTATAGTTTTTGCCTATATCAGAGGCACCGCTACAAACGTATTATTATTATTAATAGGAATTTGAGACATCGAGGGGGACATAAAATTTCTACCTCGAGTGACACTAAAAGCATTACACTTATTTTCATAAAGAATATCCTGTAAGAAAACATGAGTCTCACCTAAGTGCAACTCTACTATTCTATCTAAACTAGCAAAGTGCGTCGATCTATGGGCTACACCATTTACTTCACGATAAATATTTCAGATAATAATATTCTCAAAAGAACTCATTAAAACTTTACAATCCTTTATAATCCGACTAACCTCTACCATGTCATCTGATTGTCGATTGAGAGCAGCTACTAAGACGGCACAGTCACATTCAACTTCGAAGTTCGTCCACCCCTGCTGTAGAGCAGTCAACAACCCCAGCCTTGCCGTTTCAGCCTCTGCATGTAATGGAGAGCTCATGTTTTCCAACTTCTTGGACCACGCTCCAACCACGCTCCCATGTTCATTCCTGACAATCAGACCAGCCCCTCCAGATCCATCATCTCTGTAAGACCCGTCCACATTCATCTTCAGCCTCCCACTAGGAGGGCTCACCCATTTGACCCTTTCTCTTCTGACTTTTTTATGAGTGCTAGAAGGATGATTACTGATATTCTTCAAGTAATCCCAATGCCCAATGTACAGTGCGCATAGGATCAAAAATTTCTCCTTCCCATATCAGTTTGTTTCGTTCCACCAAAGGACAAAGAAAACCCCAACTTGTTTGGTTTGTAATGTCTCCATCATCTCTGTCAACCATTCCACCGTGTTATTAGCACCACTTCGATGAGTCCGGATCAATTAGGTCTATAACCTTGAGTTCCTTAAACCCCTAGCCTCCATAACTCCCGAGTACGTCCTAAATGTCACGTCTCAACTTTTAATTTTAATCTTATTTACAGCTTAGTATTAATAAGAATGTTACCGTCTTTGTAATGAGTTTATGATTTCAAAGGTCTCTAGAGGGGTGTTGAGAGACGATTATTTCAGAGAAATTGATCGTATGAGAAATATTTAAAGACGGTAAAAATAGTAAATTTTAGCTAGTAAAAATGTATGTTTTATTAGGATGTTATTTTTGGGGTGTTAATTTTTGGAGTTGGATTTTTATTTGGTGGTGTTGGACCGGGTTGGAAGAGAGGCTCAAACCATTTCTCTCTCTCTCTTCTCTCTCCTCCCACCCGACTCTCTCACTCTCTCTCTCCCTGCCGCACGTCTCCCGCGCTCGTCCGCCACAGTCCGACCACCGTTGACCTTCACACCGCTCCCAATCGGTCGGCCTTCGACCCAGCCTTCTTCTTAGACCGGTGGCAGCCTCTCTAGCACCGCTGTGAGAGAGAAATCACCCCCGAAATGTCCAACTGCTGGTAGCTCTCTGTCGCCGGAACTCTCTCCTCCGGCCTCCATAGCCGGAGCTGCTGGGCTCAAGAGGAAGCCCTCCTCCCATGCTTCAATCCCTTGAAAGGTTTTGGTGCGATTCGTGTTAGGTAAGGAGAAATCTTTGATTGAAATTCTAGGGCTCTATTTTATGTTTTTGTTCAATTGACCTAGTTAAGGCTGAAATTGAGTTTGGTGCTAGTTAAGAAAGTTGTAGATGGGATTGAGAGGAAGATGCTATTAAATTTTGGTAGGCATTGGAGGTCGTCAGAATCGGCCGACGGAGCAGACGGCGGCGCCGCCGCTGTGAAGTGGATTTTCATGGTTTTTAATGTGTAATATTAAGGGGAGTTTAATGGTATGAAGTTTAGAATTTTTGGAGGAGTTTTGAATAAGTTTTGGATTTTTTTTTGAAAGATTGGTGAAGGTGGTTAATTGGTTAGAAATCCGGCCGTTAGATTAATGTTGTTTAGGCTGTAGACGGTTGGTTTAAGGCTGCCGCTATTTGGGGTGAAGTTTGGACCGTATCAATTTAAGAATGGCGAAGTTGAGCAAGGATGAGCGTGGATAAAGCTCACATTTAATTTTGTCTATTTTTTTATATAAGCGTTGGTATATATTTAGGGATTAATTTATGTTTTTGAAACATGACATGAGGAGGCTCGAGTAGAATAGGCTTTGGATCAACATCATGGTTAGGCCTATTTAGTGAGTAGACATTTCTTTTAAATTAAATGCATGCAGAGATTTATTATAAAGGAATGATTTTATTGGTCATTAATTTGTGGAATTTGTTTTCCTCTCGTGAGTTATTTTCTGTGAAGTTATTTTCGGAAGTAAATGTTCTTATTTTATTTATTAACTTTGCTATTTTGAGAATTTCCAAAAATGAGATTTTCGGTGGAGATATTTATGTATAGTTATGAGGAGAGTATGTATATAAATGCTAGCTAGCCATACGTGTTTGTCTGCCTTAATGGTGTAGCAGTTAGCCACACTACCAGAACAAGTACTTTAGCCGACGAAAAATTTTTGTTGGCCTGTTAAAAAAATTCGTCGGCGAAACTCTTAGCCGACGAACCTTCGTCGGCTATAGTGTCGTCGGGAAAGGGTCGTCTGTGATGACTTTAGCCGACGAGACAAAAAAATTCGTCGGCTTTAGTATGACTATAGCCGACGAAATAATATCGTCTGCTATAGTCCAAGCTTTAGCCGACGACATTATTTCGTCTGCTAAAGTATGCACTATAGCCGACGATTTTGTTGTCGGCTATAGTCAATACCTTAGCCGACGACATTTTAGTCGTCGGTTATCTTCCAATCTTTAGCCGACGAATAATTTAAAATAATCGTCGGCTAAAGTTTGTAATAAAAAATATAAAACACCTATGGCCGACGAAATATAGTATTTTTCGTCGGCTTTATAGACAATTAGCCGACGAATTAAAGCATATTTCGTCGGCTAAAACTTTTTTTTTTTTTTTAAACTTTAGCCGACGAATTAAGGCTTTTTTCGTCGACTATAAGTGCATTCCAGGAAAAAAAAAACTCCGAAATTTCTGAATTACCATTCCAAGCAAGCTGCAAAAAAACACCAAAACAATTTCATATAACCAACAACAAACACATAAAAGAATATATGAACTACATAAAAGTGTCAATTACATAAAAGTATCAATTACATAAAAGTATATATCAACTACGTAAAGTCTATATCGTCTAAATTAAAGTCCTCTTCAGGGGGCTGCTGCGGAGGTTGCGGCGGCTGGGTTAGCTGCATGGGCGGAGGCATGGGCGGAGGCGGAAGTCCCTGAATCTGGGCAGCTGCAAAGTCCTGCATGTACTGGAACATTTGCTGCTGCTGGGCCTGCTGGATGGCATGTAACTCGGCAACATAGGCTACCTGCGCGGCATTAAAGGCTGCCTGCGGGGCAATATAGGTTGCCTGCGAGGCAGCCTGAGCAGCTTGAGCAGCTTGCTGTTCTCGTAGTCTCTGAACTTCCGACTCTAGCTAAGTCGTCCTGTTGATCGTGGACGTGGTCCTGCAGCTGGTCGAGGCTGCCTTTCGTTGAAATCCTGGAGTGGTCTTCAGGACCCCCTCGCCTCTCTTTCCTAGACCCCGGCAGTAGAAGTTGTTTCCTCTCGGTGGGAAGGCTTTGCCCATGATCCTTGCCCTAATCGTCGGATCCGAAGTGTCGATTCGGGACATGGCTTCGGACATCTCTTCCTCTTGCGTGTCCGGGAATGTCTCCCTCACTACGGTACTCATGACCTCGTCAGTAGCCTCCCTCACCCTCGCCTATATGGATAGGAAAAAAATTATTAATTAAAATTTTTACATAAATTTAAAAATTTAAAAACGTAAGGTGACTTACAATATCCTCCTGGGAATGAGGATATGTCTTCTCGTACGTATAGACGTACGGGTTGACTTCTGGATGTTCCTTGGCCGCCTCGTCCATGAAGACAGCGAACGGTCTAGAACCGGCATGATGGTTCCTTGTGTTGCGTTGCCGGTTCTGAGCGTTCACCCGGGAAACCGCCTTCAAAGAAAAAAAAAATATTAGTAGAATATTTTAAAACGCATGTACTTATTTTTAAATTAACTAACTAATTTATTTAAATACCTATTTACGAGGGTTGTTGAATTCTGATGTCAGAAACCAACGCCACTCGTACTCCCTGTACTGGAACTCAGCAGGGGTACCAGAACGTGCGTTCCCGTGCGTAGTCCAATGGGTCCGCAACTCGTTCTTCCACTCCTTGTACCTACAGTTATAACAAAAATATTAGAAATATTATTAATATCACATACAATTTTGTTTTTCATTAACTTCCCAACGTACCTTCCCCCATGCACAACGTCGGCCCAGCTGTCCCTCAGGTGCTCGGGAACCTCAAACCACACCTGCATTTAACCGTTTATTAGTTTAGCTTTTCAAGAAATCAACAATTTAATACATAATATTATTTTGTAAACTCACCGACATCACGTTGTGGACCATGTCCTTAACCTCCTGCGGGACCTCGCCCCAGTCGGACCACAACATAGGAACTCTATCCCTAAAGAGAGCTCCCACGCAGCCGGCGTACGTCCTCGACTTCCCACCCGATACTATGTGGCTATCCCCGTCAATATCGATGACGATCCTCCCCACGTTACTCACCATCTTCTCGAGAGCCTTCCCTGTGACGGGGCCTCTCTTCTTCTTTGTGCCTATGACATGATTCGGCCAAATTGATTATTAAAATATATTTGACCCTTTAAAAGTAATCATGCATCACTGATTACCTGAGGAGCTCGCGACGGATTCCGGCTCTGTCGCCGATGATGATACCCTCGCAGAAATAAGAGGCGTATCAAAAGGCACGAACCGGTACGCCGTTGATGGAGCCACTGGCGGGGGCAGTGGATAAATCGGCGTCCCTGAGCCATCGACTACAGGTAACGCCGGTATCATCCGCGGAAGGAACAGATGAGGCGGCGGCATCTGTACCCCAGATGACCCACTATCTGAAGAAGTAGGACCCGGAGTGGGCGCCCGGTATATCTCGGGCATATGAGATGCAGACACCTCCGTCTGGGTCTGAGGCCACAAGGGCCTCGGGGAACGAGGGACGGCCGCCTGCCTCGATGAAAGGGGCACCTCCGGCGCCGTCTCCAGAAGGCTCGCACGTCTGGCTGTCATCTGGCCCTGAAACGTCGTTTGAGGGTTGCTAGAGGTTCCCTCAGACGATTCGGACCTTTGGCCCTTCGAACTCTTCTTCGATCGAAAAAAGCCGCTCATCCTATTTTAAATAATATTAATCTAAAGCTTTAGATTATTTTGTCTTAATTTTATAAAAAATTATACATGTTTAAAATTATACTTATTCGATAAATAGATATACATACCAATATATATATATAGATATATATATATATATATATATATATATATATTTGACTTACATAACAATATTATATATATCAACATCATCATAAATTAACTAACATATATATCATAAAACTAAATTCGAAATCAAAAATAAATTAACACATATATTCAAAAATATACATATAAACTAACATAATTAAATTAACACATAATTTAATTAACACAATTAAAATTAACAAAAATTAAATTAACATACATTAAATTAAGACAAATTAAACCAATATATCAACAACAACAAAATTAAGCACCAATATATCAACAACAACAAAATTAAGCAACAACAACAAAATTAAGCACCGAACCTGAGAATCAATCGGGAGGCAGGGAGGAGAGCGGGTGGAGGGCGGGAGGCAGGGAGGAGGGCGGGTGGAGGGTGGGAGGCAGGGAGGAGGGCGGAGGGCAGGGAGGAGGGCGGAGGGCAGGGAGGAGGGAGGGAGGAGGGAGGAGGCGGCCACGGGAGAGGGAGGGAGGAGACCAGGAGGGAGGAGGGAGGAGGGAAAAACTGCAGAAATGAGAGAGGAGGCTAGGGTTTCGCAGTTAAACTCGAAGACTTTAGCCGACGAAATAATTTGTTCGTCGGCTAAAGGTAAAAATTTTGTCGGCTATACCCAAATTCGTCGGCTAAACCTTCTAAACTTGTCGGCTAAAATTTGCAACTCGTCGGCTAAACCTTCGAAATTCGTCGGCTAAACCTTTGAAATTCGTCGGCTAAACCTTTAAAATTCGTCGGCTAAACCTTTGAAATTCGTCGGCATGTTGTGATCGTGATGATCAAACTTGAGAAACAAAAATCCGGCCGTCAGATTTGACCATCATGGTAAAATACATGTATGGGAAAAAATTCAACTTGATCCGAAAAGGACAAGGGCTCGATCCGGACGGTCAATCTTGTAAGTCAAACCCCTAAACGCATGGAAAAGGTCGTTCGACCGTCTAAATTACGTATTTTGGCCGGACCTCCAACTTAAAATAGTTTTATAACGATGACACGCAACAATTAGTATAAAAATTTTATGCAAAATAACCACCGAACCCGGGGCTACCCATAGGGAGAAAGAATTAAAAATTGCATTAACCGCAACTCTCGGCACCGAGACATGACCAGAATACTGTGATTTTTCAACCGTAGACGTATTTCACCATTCTGGTCATGTCTTATTTCACGACTTTTTTACGTTTGAACGTTCTACGTATAGTTTGTTTTTGAAACGGAACACTTACATAACACTTGGTATACAAGTTATACAACATTAGTACGCATGTTGTGATCGTGATGATCAAACTTGAGAAACATAAATCCGGCCATCAGATCTGACCATCATGGTAAAATACATGTATGGGAAAAAATTCAACTTGATCCGAAAAGAACAAGGGCTCGATCCGGACGGTCAATCTCGTAAGTCAAACCCCTAAACGCACGGAAAAGGTCGTTCGACCGTCTAAATTACGTATTTTGGCCGGACCTCCAACTGAAAATAGTTTTATAATGATGACACGCAACAATTCGTATAAAAATTTTACGCAAAATAACCACCGAACATAAGGCTATAATAGGTAATAGAAAAATTTAAGGGTTTAGCCGACGAATACCCTAACGTATTCGTCGGCTATAGTATGTAATTAAAAAATTAAAAAATGACTATAGCCGACGAAATATTAGGTTATTCGTCGGCTATAGTATGTAATTAAAAAATTAAAAAATGACTATAGCCGACGAAATTAAGGCTAAACTCGTCGGCTAAACTCTCTTAGCCGACGAATGACAGTGTATTTCGTCAGCCTAAGTGTGTTATAAAAAAATATAAAATATCTATGGCCGACGAAATTAAGGCTTTTTCGTCGGCTAAAACATCTATGGCCGACGAATTAAGGCTTTTTTCGTCGGCTATAGTATGTAATTTAAAAATTAAAAATACCGGAATAGCCGACAAAATATTAGGTAATTCGTCGGCAAAAATCGTCTTAGCCGACGAATTATAGTGTATTTCGTCGGCTAAAGTAAAAAAACAGGGAAAAAGAAACAGACGATATTAGTAAACCATACATTTAAAAAAACCTGTTCATCATGTATCACCGAAATTCATTTAAAAGAACTGAAATATGAATTCAACATGTGTAAACTATAAAGGAAAAGGTCTTTGAAAATTATACAAATTAATCGGAATCATACATTAAAACTAAGGCTCGTAATCGGAATCATCCGATGAGTCTTCTTCGGTGTCAGAATTAATTTCTGGTAATATATGTATTTCCGTACTGATAATGTCTTCGTTTGTTTCTTGATTTGGATCAACATCAACAAGCCTTGGCTCTTCATCACGAATTCACACCGAACGACCCGCTTTAAAATTATTAAGGCGAATGGTAGAGGAGTTAGGAATACCTATTACGTTGGGCTCTTGATACGCAACATCCTCTTCCTCGTCTTCGGCCTCTCCAAGTGTAGCCGCCCGATAAATGTTTCGAGGGTGCACAAGGTTGACTACTTTCCACGCGTCACCCTTAGCAAGGTCATCAAGATAAAACACTTGTTTTACCGATGTGGCAAAAACGAAGGGGTCATCCTCGTAAGAACTTGTAGCAGTGTTCACCGATAATATTCCGTATTGATCGGTCTTCATGCTCTGTGGCCTAGTATCAAACCATCTACACTTGAAGAGGTGCACTGTCATGCCTTCACCGTAAACGAGTTCCACCACTGAATCAAGAACACCGTAATAGTCAACTCCATTCTGCCCACCATGTGCCATGACCCCAGAATTCTGTGTTCTCTTTCTGCTGTCTCTTTGTTCGCATATAAATTGCACGCCATTCACCTTGCACATCGGATAAACTCTTGAGACTATCGGCTTCATGGCTAGAAGTCTTAGTTCGTGCGACCAATTTGGGTGACCATCAGATTAAATATGGTTCATCTGCAACCAACCATCTCAACTGTAAATATGGATAATTATGCAACAAACATAAACCCGTAGAGAAAAATTAAATTACGTACCCAACTGCCAAAATAATTTGCGAACTCCCTGTTGTGGTACTCGAGATCACCTTGAATGTTGGGATGATTGAGATGGATGTCTTTCCAGTATTCAACTTCTGGACAGTTAATCAATACCCACCAGTGGGCAATGACTAGCTCATGTGGTTGCAACTTGTAGGAGTCTGGCAAAATTCCATACACTTCAACATCACTAGAGACTATGGAAAGATTGAACTTCGGTACATCTACCGGCATAGTTTGCGGAGTTTCCTTCAACGCTCCTAAATACAACTTCATGTAGGTGACGCACTCGTGCGCAATATATGCTTCAGCTATACATCCTTCAGGAGCGGATTTATTAGCCACATAATCTTTGTAGTCTCCAAGTTGCCTGTAAATCAAGTTGCAAAATGTTATGATTATTAAACATGTATATATATTGAGGAATTCATGAAAGTAAAAAACGTACCTTTCCATGGGATACATCCAAGTGTAGTGTACTGGACCGGTAAGCAACAATTGCTCGGGAAGATAGATCATCAGGTGAGGCATGATGTCAAAAAAATTTGGAGGAAATATCCTCTCAAATTTACACATGATATAAATGATGTCCATTTGCATTTCCCGGAGGTCACATCGAGACACTTCCCGTGTGCATAACTTCTGGAAAAATCTCCCTAACGCTACTAACGGCTCCACCACCTGACGGGGAAGGAACGGTCGAATGAAAACAGGGAAGAGACGTTGTAGCAGGATATGACAGTCATGACTCTTCAACCCGTACATCTTATTGTCCCGGAAGTTCACACACCGGGCTATATTTCCTGCATAGCCTGAAGGATACTTTACACAACTCATCCACCTGAAAATTAGGTTCTTCTGGTCAGGTTTCACGTGTAAGGAGCTTGAGGCATTTTTTTCTTCCCTTATTTCAACCACAAATGTCTTCTTATTCCGCATTTTTTTAGATCAATGTGTGCCTTAGGACCGTCTTTCGTCTTCCCCTCCAAGTTCAGCACTGTGCCCAGTACACTGTCGCACACATTCTTTTCTATGTGCATCACATCCAGGTAGTGCCTGATCAACAACTTACTCCAGTATGGGAGTTCCCAGAATATGCTCTTATGTGTCCAGAATTTGTACTTGTCGGGTCTTTCAGGTATTGCGGCCAAAATGTTCGGATGATTGCTGAGCTGCCCAAAATCGTACTCATTAAGCACTGCTAAAATTTCTTCCCCCGTCCATCTTCTGGGAGACACACCGTCTTCTAAGATGGTTTTTGCCGACGAATAACTTAATATTTTATCGGCTATAGTTATTTTTTAATTTTTTAATTACATACTATAGCCGACGAATACGTTAGGGTATTCGTCGGCTAAACCCTAAAATTTTTCTATTACCTACTATAGCCCTATATTCGACTTTAGCCGATGAAATTGGTATCTTTAGCCGACGAAATTTTCATATAGCCCTATATTCGAACTTTAGCCAACGAAAATATATGAAAAGTCGTCGGCTAAAGTTGAAAAAGTTTCAACCAAAATTTTTTGGTGGTCAACCAAAATTTTCAAAGGACTTTAGCCGACGAAAATATATGAAAAGTCGTAGGCTAAAGTCGAAAATTTTCAACCAAAATTTTTTGGCGATCAACCAAAATTTTCAAAGGATTTTAGCCGACGAAAATATATGAAAAGTCGTCGGCTAAAGTCAAAATATTTTCAAAATTTTCAACCAAAATTTTTTGGCGGTAAACCAAAATTTTCAAAAGAGTTTAGCCGACGAAAATAAAGAATTTCGTCGGCTAAAGTTCTTTATATAGGCGAAGATGGATGGTAAGAAGTCTATTATCTGTACGAAGCTTTCTCGGAGCTCATTGCCAAACATAAAAACGTGTATCTGATCGTGGCCGGGTCCGGAACATAGGAGCAGCATTACAAGGATTTAGGTCCTCGTGTACTTGTTCTCGGGTCGATGAGTCCTGCTAAGTTGCAAGCCTTCTACAATGCCATAGATGTGTTTGTGAACCCGACCCTAAGGCCGCAAGGACTTGACATGACTCTCATGGAGGCGATGATGAGTGGAAGCCGGTGATGGCGTCGAGGTTTCATAGTATTAAAGGAAGCATTGTCGTCGACGATGAGTTCGGGTTCATGTTTGCTCCCAACGTCGCGTCGTTGCTAGAGGCTTTGGAGTTGGCTGTGAAAGAAGGGTCGAGGAGTTTAAACAACTTTAGCCGAAAGTTTCTGCAGTTTTTTTTTTCAAAACCCAGCAACTTTAGCCGACGATATTTAAACACTATATTCTTCGGCTATAGTATTTTTAATTTTTTTATAAGGTTTAGCCGGCGAATAACCTAATATTTCGTCGGCTAAAGTTATTTTTAAATTTTTTTATAAGGTTTAGCCGACGAATTATGGCATGTTTCGTCGGCTATAGTTATTTTTTAATTTTTTTATAAGGTTTAGCCGACGAAATATTTTATATTTCATCGGCTATAATTATTTTTTTAATTTTTTTTACAAGGTTTAGCCGACGAATAACCTAATATTTCGTCGGGTATAATTATTTTTAAATTTTTTTATAAGGTTTAGCCGACAAAAAAATTTAAATTTCGTTGGCTATAGTTATTTTTTAAAATTTTTTACAAGGTTTCGCTGACGAAATATACTATGTTTCGTCGGCTATAATTATTTTTTTTACAAGGTTTAGCCGACGAAATATACTAAATTTCGTCGGGTATAGTTATTTTTTAATTATTTATTACGCACTTTAACCGACGAATATTTCGTCGGCTAAAGTCTGAGAAAAAACCGACGACATGTTTTTCGTCGACTAACTGTGGGACTATAGCCGACGAAAACAAAAAATTTCGTCAGCTAAAGTCATCACAAACGGCCTTTTCCTGATGACATTATAGCCGACGAAGGCTCGTCGACGAATTTTTTTACAAGCCGACAAAAATTTTTCGTCGGCTAAAGTACTTTTTCTGGTAGTGTGAGCTATCCGAGGCCGTAATCGCTCTTGATTTCCTGCCTTGTAATGGAGGTGCAATCAATGTCAGCTGATTTTGCGGATCTGACTGGTGGGCAGAGCTCTCCGCCTCCAGCCGACCACCGCCGAAAAGAAATTTCCGGCGTTTCACCCCTCTGCTAACTCTGCCCTCCTCCCTTTCAGAGTCTCCTTCCTCCATTTCACCCATGCTCTGCACCTCATCTCTCTCCTCTCTGGTTCTGACGAGTCCCACTGTTGACATCTCCGGCGCCTGTATGATCCAATCGGACTATTTCCTTGGATATAAGCCAACCTTTCATGCCTCCCTATACTGTTCCTTCTCCGGAGACTCCTTTACTATGAGAGAGATTTGTGGTACTACTGGGATATGTTGACACCACGACATATAGATGCATGCACATATGGGATATGACTAGCTATGAGATATATAAGAGAAATGTGTTTATTAGGCATCGTATGATGAAAATTACGACTTTTATATATGGAGCACAATGAGATATGTTCTTCTCCTTTTGAATGGCCACGCTAGAGGCTAAATTAGTTTATTAAAAAAAAATAGGATTACGTAAACAATTCAAATGCTTCAAACAATTTTTCACGAGTAAAACTTATAATCTCTTACTTGCAAGTTAAGAGAAGAGTTAGAATACTGTTATGTCACTAGAATAAGTTTTAAATTTTACTATTCACTTGTACGAAAATTAGAATTGGACAGGTCAAAACTAACCAAAAAAAAAAAACAAAGTCGTATTCAAAATTTATTCTACCCATTTAATTTGTGAAACGGTTAATAACATCATAACAAGACACCGCATGTCCAGACTAAACAAAGTGAACGGTGGGTACTTCTAACGGTTAGTAGCGCGCATTTACTTCTATATATAACTCAAGTACCAATGTAATATTTGAATCATATCCTTAGTATTTTTTTTTTCTATAGTGAGATAGCAAGTCACATCAGTTACGTTAACAAGTTAGTAAAACATACCCATTAAGTCAGTTCGGACCAAGTTTCATGAGAGTATCCCAACAAAGCTAGACTAACCTCTCGCCACATGTGCATAAACCCAGAGGCCCTTCAAACATGTTGGATACAAATTGGTGGGAGTTGGCATCGCATGTCCAGACTAAGCAAAGTGAATGATGGGTACTTCTAACGGTTAGTAGCATTTACTTCTATAACTCAAGTACCAATGTAATATTTGAATCATATCATTAGTATTCTTTTTTCTTGAGTGAGATAGCAAACTACATCGGTTATGTTAACAAGTTAATTAGTATAACACACTCATTCAGACAGTATCCCAACAAAGCTTGACTAACCTCTCGCCACATGTGCATAAACCCAGAGGCCCTTCAAACATGTTGGATACAAATTGGTGGGAGTTGGCATCGCATGTCCAGACTAAGCAAAGTGAATGATGGGTACTTCTAACGGTTAGTAGCATTTACTTCTATAACTCAAGTACCAATGTAATATTTGAATCATATCATTAGTATTCTTTTCTTGAGTGAGATAGCAAGCTACATCGGTTATGTTAACAAGTTAATTAGTATAACACACTCATTCAGACAGTATCCCAACAAAGCTTGACTAATAATCTCTTGCCGCAGGCACACGAACCCGGAGGCCCTTCAAACCTGTTGGTCAAAAACTGGTGGGAGTTGGGACCAGAACTCTTAATTACCATGTGAGTTCCACACTAAACAACTCGACCAACTTTACCACAGTAGGCGGCTGTATCCTTACTGTTAGCAATAAGTTATCATCAATAGAAAACCAGCGATATATAATATTCTTGCTGCCAGAAATTGTATGAAAAATCAATTCTCATTCCACTCATAAGGGAAAACAACTATTCAAAAAATAAAAAAAACAAGAGAAAACAATGTATAAGAAAGGCAACAACTACAATATGAAAACCCTACTATCTCTAGATTGGTACTGATTCAACAACACGCCATTAATAATTTTTGATACATGGTTCTAAAGTTTCAAGGTCAAATCCAACTGATAATCATCTGAGCAGTTTCCGTTACAATTGCTGTTCATCATTTGCGGAATAGGATAATCCAAGAGACTCAGAAACGGCCTTGAATTATCACGAGAATCCTCCGTTGCTGCCATACGCTGTGTTGTTTGTCCAGAAAATGGCACCGAAGAGTGTTTCCCAAATCCAGATCCAAATCCTGCGTTCAAATCTCTTGCCGGTGAAGAATTATAAGCCTTTGTATTAGTATATGGATTTGGATATGGGTTTGGGTTTGGATTTGGTAGAATATTAAATGAGTTTCTTTGTAAATATGGCCAGTGGCGTAGCCAGAAAACTAAACTAGGAGGGTCAGAATTTAACATCAATTATACTAAACAAAAATAAATTTTTTAATCTTCTTTTATTTTTCTCCCTTGTACTTGGGGGCACATAATTGTTCATTCTTTTTTGCATTAGAGAAGCTAGTATCGCACTATTGCCTAAAGCCTTACCCGTTTGAATAAAAATATATATTATATCCACGACAATTGCTTATATTGTGAGACATTTTCTTAGATCGTATAGAAGTAATATGTAACATAATTAGTGTGAGGGTCAAATTTTAAACTAATTTGTAATATAAGCATGAAAGTGGTAATTGCATCAACCAATGATGGATAGAATTGAAAAGTGAGAAGGGTCATTTGAACCCTCTCACTCTCATGTGGCTACGCCACTGAATATGGCACTGGTGGGAGTGTTGACACTTGAACTGGCGGGTAGAACTGCTTGTTGTGGTTGAAATATGGCTGGATTTGTGGTGAGGGAGGGACAGGAAGAGGAGCAGTAGCAGGAGCAGGTTGGCTCTGAGGGTTCGAAAATGGATTAGATTTTTGAGAAGACATGAGGTGACTAAACTGAAGTTGTTTCCTGATTCTTGCAGTAGCTTCCTCATCCACCAAGTGAGAATCTAAATGGTTTATGAGAGCTTTGGTGCTCAGGAACACACTGTCACACACTCTACACGCGATTAAGGTTTTTCTAGAGCTAGACATGGCTAACCAATTGAAGAAGATCAGGAAGAAGAAGAAGCAGCAATATAGGGTTTTAGGGCGGTATTGTTTTAGTGCATCTCTAAAGGCTTTGGCATCATGAATTTATAGGCAGAAGTGTATAACATCCACAAGGATATTACTTGTCACTGCGCATGTAAGAAATTTATTGCGTTCTTTCAACAAATTAATACATTTTTTGACTGATGCTAATGAACTTCTTACCAAAACAGCACAAAGTGCACGACTGATTTAAGAAGATTAGTGAATGAGAAGTTTTTTCTTTTAATTAATAAATCTGGCGCCATTGAGTCGCTGGATACATGAGAATTATGATACTGGATAATTATGGAAATCAAATAATTCCCAGATCAGAGCACCAAAATTAAGCAAATTCACCATCAAATTTCAGAGCTGTCGTATTTAAGAATATTATATCTATCCTCTTTGCCACTGTCGTATTTAAGAATATTATTTTTGCATCCATATGCATTAAGTTTAATATCTGGAACATGGATATCATTCCATGTAAAAAGAAACAATATGATGGACTACTCACACACAAAGTATAACTTAATCCAGAATTACAAACTACGAATTGAAAAACAACCTCAAAATCTACATCAAAAAAGGTGGACATATGAATACTAGAAAGCAAATAAAATTAACCTCTCTAAACATATACAATTGCAAGAAAGCAACCGTCCTGATGAGTATTGACGCCTAAGACCCATTGGTGTATGTATCCATGTCACTCAGCAGACCAGCGATGGAACCAATTCTTTGACTGAACGTCAATATAGGTTAGAGATGTCACTCTTTTGTAAGCCAAACGCATACCCAACCTAATGAAGAAAAGAAGAACAAGAAAATGTAAATACCCTAAAGCCCAGCCCACTTAGGCTACAATGTTGTAGCCCAAGTAAACTCTTCTCCTCCTTTCTCCCCTCCATAGTCATCCAACATTGGGCGCACTGGAGGGGAGCCTCTACTGCCGCTTCTATCTAGCGGTTTTCCCTTCCTCCAATTCATGGTTGCGTACTTGCACCTTAAAACGTTGGTTAAACGTCAACGAGAATAGGAGCAGACCCTTAACTGCTTGTTGCACGAGACCTTCCGGATCTTTTCATCACCTACTTCTGATCCATTGTCGGTCTGTGTCGTAGATCACCGCCCTGCTTGAAGCTTATCTCGCAATCCGATGTGTACACCGCCGCCACGATGCTTGCCTGCCTTGGTCTTTTACAAATCATGATGTAATATGAATTTAAAGTTTAATTTTGCCAAGAAATTAATTTATTATACTATGCCACTTATTAGCTTTTTAAAAAAAAACAAGATACTATAAATATAGCTCCATACACGTTTTTGACCCCAAAAAGAGTATGTGTACTTAATTTAATTATCTTAAAAGTTTCCGCCAAACTTATGAGAGGTTTCTTTATTTGTACATTTGATAATAAAATGATAAATAGACGATTATTGAAGGAAAACACATTATTATGTGTCTTCGTCATTCGTCAAAATAATTGACGAGAGTGAATTAAAGAATTAATGATTAACGGATGTAACAACTCAAATCTATCATCATTGTCATAATTGTAATTATAACAATTATCGTTGCAATTATATAAAGGAGATTTTTTAATAAATGAGTAGACTAATTCTATTTTTCCTATTTTACGTTTACCAACACTTTACTCTAATTAAGTTAGAGTTTAGACTATGATCGATATATATTAATTAATATCTAAAAACAAAAAAAATGAGAGCTCTCGCTCTTTTCCCTTGGCCGCGACTAACCCTAGCGGTTCGCTGTCAGATTTCCTTGGTCTCTGATGCTATCATTTGTGTTTCTCAGTTGTCGAGTCCTCTGGATTCTAGAATATTTCAACCTTAAGTTGTTGCACCTCAACCTCGTCGTTAAGGGGACAGGTTTCACGACCAGCGGATGTTGGTCGTGCTCTTGCTTCACTTTGCATCATTAGTGATGGTGGGGGATGGCGGCATTGTGACTCTGTGGATCTGAATTTCATATGGGATCCTGACTTTTACAAATATAAGGTCAGATCGAAGGATATCAGATCTAGGCATTGGCAGACTATGTCAAAACGACGGCGTAGATCAGAGGAATGGATGCGCGATTTAGGAAGGATTTCATGCCCCTTGAGTGTACATAGCAGATTCATCTCATCCTGGGCCTTCGTTACCGACGGTAATTCTTCCACAAATTTCGGATGTGTGGAGGCAGGAATAAGGTAGAGCGCGCAAGTGCGTCGGTTTCCAGTAGGGTTCAGCGTGGAAGCGGGTCGGTTCTGGTGGAGTTACTACTTGGGTGCACAAGGCCCAAGTGGGTCTGGATTTGGGCCTAGGAGAATTTTACAAATGGGTCTGGGTGGGCTATTTTGGTGCCATCTCTAGGTGGGGTTGGGCTTTTGGTTCTGGTCAGATTTGGATCCGAAATTTGGGATCCAGGTAGTAACAATATCCGGATCTTCGATCTGAGATAGCTGCTCTTCTTATTCTGACATTGGTTATGATTCTTAGGAGTTCGTTTACTAATTTTCGAGTTTTTGACCCTCGGTTACTTTTAAACATCTGGGCGAATCACCTCTCCTATGTGGTCATACAAGCCTCAAGTTACGTCTTGGTTACTTAATATAAATGCATTTGTGCATCTGATTATCTTTTATTGTTTTTTCATTATTATAGATGTGTTTGTAGTTTTTATGCTTTTTTTCCCGATGTTTTTCATCGCTCTATGTACGCTTCAATTTTTATTAATATAGATTTCTGTCCTTGATAAAAAAAAAACACTTTACGTTTGAGTCGATAGCCATGAAAACTAAGAAAATAAAAATAAAAAAACATAAAAAAGTTTTTATTAATTTATTTATCTCTCTCATATGTATCCCCCATCCCACATTTCGAACCAGCGTACCATCGATGCATGCATCTCCACTGGCTAAGGAGTACTAAGTTATTTTTCTAAATTATGTAACGCTTTACTATTCTTGATATACTTGCCAAGGAGTATCCTCATATTTGATAAAAAGTTGTCAGTTAATTTAAAAAATATATGACTTATTATCATCAAATAATTGTTTTATTTAGCATTTTATATAAATTAAGAATCTCGATGATAACAAAAAGTTCATGGGCATTATAATATAAAAAACAAATCTATTACCGTGATAATTTATATCCATGAAACATTGAAAAAATACAAACCGAATATCACCAAAGCATTGAAACGATCATTATGCATCTTGTAATATTTTTGGTTACTCTATTTTACATATGGTAGAACCATCACAACTTGATTTTGACATATTAGGCTCTCAAGAACTTGAGTACCAATCTCCCTTTACTAGGCCAACCAAGACTCGAATGGTTAATGTTTATGACCATACCTAAGTGTACTAAAGTGTCATCTTCTAAACTAGGTACTAAACTGTCTAATAGACCATACTTTATTCGCCTAATCAGTCTCTGCAATATCTCAATAAAGATCATCTCCAAGCTCTTAGCAAACCGGCTCAAAGCTATTCTTCCTCAGATTATTTCGGAGCATCAGAATGCTTTCATGCCTGGAAGGCTAATCCAAGACAACCTTATTTTGGTTCACGAGGCTTACCACTACCTCAAGTTAAAGAAATCAAAATCAGTTCATGAGCTTGCCATTAAGCTTGACATGCACAAGGCATATGATAGAGTTGAATGGGATTTTTTGGAAGCAACTCTAATTCGATTTGGTTTTCACCGAAATTGGGTAAAGTTGGTTTTAAAGATTGTGACCTCTGTGTCTTTTTCTATTCTAATCAATGGCAAACAAGGCAACTCTTTCAACCTTACAAGAGGTCTTCGGTAGAGGGATCTGTTGTCTCCTTATTTGTTTTTACTGGTAGGGGAAGTGCTTTCCAGAAATGTGTCAGAGGCTATCCATAAGGATCAATTGCAGTGTATCATGCTCAGTCCAAACTGCCCAGGACTCTCGCATCTGATGTTCGCGGATGACACAATTTTCTTCACCAAGGCAATGACCTCAAATTGTCAAGCCCTGAGAAATATTCTTGATTCTTACTGTGCGGCCTCGGGACATGCGATTAACTTTGATAAATCTTCAGTCTTTTTCTTAGCTAATACTCCTGATCCGAAGAAATCTGCTATTGCTACTATTCTTCAAATCTCGTATGTGTCCCAACCTGGAGTCTACTTGGGTTTACCTACTATGTGGTGTAACTCTAAGCGTAGTGCGATGACTTTTATCAGAGAACAGATCAGGTAGAAGATCGAGGGCTGGAAAGCAAATACTCTCTCCCAAGCTGGAAGGGTGGTCCTTATTAAATCTGTTGCTATGGCTGTGCCTTCCTACTCTATGTCAATCTTTCTTCTACCCAAGACTCTCTGCAAGGCTATCAACTCCGATCTCTCAAACTTTTGGTGGGGGTATTCGGACGTCAAGACCAAGGTCCACTGGAAAAAGTGGGAGGACCTAAGCAAGAGTAAGTTTGATAGTGGTTTGGGCATCAAGGAGTTGCAGTCTTTCAACCTTGCCCTCCTCGCAAAGCAGTGCTGGAGATTGATTAATAAGCCTGATTCTCTAGAGGGAGGATTGTAAAGGCTAGATACTTTAAGCATTCTTCCTTCTTGAAAGCTAAGAAAGGCTCCAGGCCTTCTTGGATCTGGAACAGTTTGCTAGCTGGCAGAGATTCCATCAGTAATCACTCGAGGTGGCAGGTTCGTAATGGGAAAAGTATTGATGTTTGGACTGATAGATGGGTTCCAAATAATTCCTGGGGGCTTATTATCCCAACTGACACCTCAAATCGCTTCATTCCTCTCTTGGTTGCCGATGTTATTGATGCTTCAGGGAATTGGAATATTACTCACTTGAAACCGTTTTTGAAAGGTGATGATGCCAAGGCCATCAAATCTATTCCGATTGGCAGTGAGAATAATAGAGATGTTCTCATTTGGCCATTTTCTAAGAGTGGTGTCTATTCAGCAAAAAGTGGCTATAGAAGGATTGTCAAGGAGCAAGGGGTAACGGGTCTTCTAAACCTTCATCGTTGCACATGATTGATGCGAAGGTGTGGAAGGTGGTGTGGAGGCCTGCCATGTTGCCAAAAATTTCCAATTTCTTGTGGCGTGCTTTGTCAAATGCTCTTTCTACCAATTGGTTTTCATAAGAAAACTTATTCCACACCCTATGTGTGCTCTTTGTGGTGAGCATCCGGAAACTACGGAGCATTGCCTGCTTTTATGCCCTTGGACTAGTGTTGTATGGTTTGGGAGCTCTTTGCGATACATCCAAGAGAAGGCCTTTATCACAAGCTTGGATGCTTGGCTTCTAGCAGTTTATAGCAATTCTGGTAAGCTGTCTCATCACAATGAGGAGTTCTTTCAGTTTGTGTGTTTTCATTTGTGAGAGATTTGGAAGCAAAGATGTGTTGCAGTAATGAAGAGGGTCTCCCCTAACCCTATTACTACTATAGAGAATATTCACAGAAGTTTTAAAGAGTGGTCTGAAGCTCAGTCTGATTATAACACTCCCCCAGATGAGCCTCAGAGATCTACTGCAAGCAAATTGTGGCATCCTCCCCCTCCAAATGTGGTAAAAGTTAACATTGATGCAGCTTGGAAGACAAGTAACCATCACTGTGGGATTGGTCTAGTGGTGCGTAACCATAGGGGTTGCTCTATTGCTGGTGCAAGTCTCTTGTGCTCCTAAAATTCTGCTGTTGAGGCCGAGGCTGATTCGGTGGTTAAAGGTCTTCAAATTGTAAGGTTTCTGAATTTGAAAAATGTTATCATTGAGGGTGATTGCCATGAGGTCATTAGGTCTCTCTCTTCCCCAACTTTCACTCCCAATTGGAAAATTCTACCTATCCTGAATAGAGTGAGTTTCTATTGCCTGCTTTTGATAAGGTGTTATGGAATTGGGTTCCCCGTGAAGCTAACCGGGTTGCTGACGCAGCGACGAAGCTTGCCATGGTGAGGTTGTGCTCTTTGGACTGGGCTAATACGCCCCCAACCTCCCTCCTTCATATTCTCAAGAGCGATGAACCCCCTGATTGAGACTTGCTGTTGTTACAGCAGCTCTTGCTTTTTGATCTGCCTTTGTCTTTCTTTACTTTTAGTCTGTAGTTGTTTGTAGCAGTGTTTAGTTTTTCTCTTGTCTTGTTATCCTTATTGACTTTCTTTTTGTTGTTTTTGCTCGACCTTTGTGGCCTGTTTTAATGAAGTTTTATTCTTGACAAAAAAAAGACCATAATTTATGTATTCTATACGAAATTTACCATATATTGTTCGGTCATGAGAACGGGTATATTTATTTGATACTTTATTTAATTGATTTTTTTTAAAAGAGTTATTTAATTGATGAAATGTCGGTTTTCTAATACAAAATCTAGTTGTCATTTTCGTTTCTAAAAAAAAAAAGAACTGACAAATGGAGATGACTAACAAAAAAAAGTTCTTGCTCAATCGAGCGTGTTCGGAGAGCTCAAAGAGGAGACTCTAGTTGGACAAATGGACGCCGTCATCATCCTTGGCCTCTTTCTCTTTTGTACTCTCTCACTGATTAAACACCCATACAAAAAACAAATTAAAATTTAAAATAAACAAAAACAAAAATAATAATAAAACGCCCCAAATAATATATTCTACTTCATTTTACATCATTCAATCATCCACTTTCTCTCATATCCATTTCTCTTCTTTCCCTTCTTTGTCGCTCTTCCAATATTCCTTTTTCTCAGTCCGTCCAATTTTTGCCGACGAAAAGAGATTAAAGATCAATCTTTCACCGGAAAACCAACCCAAACCCTTCATCTTCTTCCTACCCAGATCCCAAAGATCCCATCTTTGATTTCTTATCTGACTTTAAATGTTCCCTTTCATTCTTCGGAAATCTTCCCCATTCTTTTTTCTTGTGTAAAAATTGAAACTTTCCCTTGTTCACATTCTTGATTTCACCCCCAAATTTTTGTTCTTTGGGCTCCACTGATTAGTGGGTATCTTTCAGATTTTGCAATCAATTTTGGGTCTTCGAGGGTTTTCGTTCGAGCATTGTTCTTGGGTTTCGATAAGGATTTTGGGGTTTTGTGTTTTTCATGAGATTTGGTGGATCTAAATATTGCATGGCGGAATTGGAGTCATCAGTGTAATAGGGAGGATTGGGTTGTGGTTTCAAGGAGTGAAGTGGGTTTTTCGGGTGTTGTTTTGATTGGGGGATTTAGATCATGGAGCATGTTATTGGAGGCAAGTTTAAGCTGGGGAGGAAGATCGGCAGCGGATCGTTTGGAGAGCTTTATTTGGGTATGTAGAGTGTGTATTAATTTGAAGCAATAGTTTATTGTTTTTAGTAGCATTGCTTGCTTGGTTCAGTTTTCTATCAAGTGCTGGGTTTGTGTTTTGGGTCTTTGAGAGTAATGTTGGATTGGTTTTATTTCAGGGATCAATGTGCAAACTGGGGAGGAGGTGGCTGTGAAGCTGGTATGTCCGGAACCTTCATTGTTTTTGTTTTGTTTGACATGTTTTTGGTTATAATTTGATTACATTCTTGGAAGGTATCGGGGCTCTTGTGTGTTGTTTGAAAATTCGTTACTTAGTTTTCTTGGATAATTTTGGTTAATTTAGTAGGTTGAATGTGAATATTGTTTGAGGTTGTGAATATCAGAAGTCACTTATTATATAAGAAAAAGTGGATGTGGCAATAATATGCATACTCTTGGCTAGCATTTTTCTTTACTAAGTTCTCCCCTGGAATCTTTTAGGTAATGCAATGTATAACAATTTATGTGTTATAGTTGGGAGTGGTTTGTGATGGCATTGAAAAGTTTGAGGCACAGTGACAAACTTTGGTTCGTGTTACAGCATATGTTTGTGTGTTCGAACATCATAGGTTATTTTGTTCTGGTAGAAGTAGTTGATAGATATTCTGGATGGTGATAAGATGTGTGGTTTATTTGGTTTTAGACTTTTAGTTTACTGGTATGTGTATATTTAGTTTACAAGGATGTGTGGTATTAGTATTTCAGGTTCAGAGACAAACTCGGTCACACTGGCTGATCGCCATGGGTGCATTAATCCAGACTATTTAATTCTTAAAGTAAAAAACTTGATTTCATCAGTTAGCTGCTCTATGGTTCTCTTGTAAGATATCTTGTGTTCTAGATGTGTGGTTATCTTTCTAGTTAATATTTGCCTGGCATGTGAGGTTGGTATTGGCACAGTACCGAGTATTTTGCGTGGTTATCTTTATATGATTTATAATTGTTCTCAGGAATCTGTTAAGACAAAACACCCTCAGCTTCACTATGAGTCAAAGTTGTACATGCTTCTTCAAGGAGGAAGTGAGTTTACTATAAAGTTTATTTTCTCCTTTTCATGAAATTTTCACTGTTAGAAGCCGAAAGAAACTTATGTATTTGCTTATGTATTTAGCGGGTGTACCCCATCTCAAATGGTTCGGAGTTGAGGGTGAATATAATGTCATGGTTATTGACCTTCTTGGCCCAAGCCTAGAAGACTTGTTCAACTATTGCAACCGGAAGTTCTCTTTGAAGACGGTTTTAATGCTTGCAGATCAATTAGTAAGTTGCAATGTGAAAGGATGGTTGATGTTTTCTTATAAGTAAAATGGAAGATTGTTGACATGGTTCCCACGCTTATGCTTCCCCCATATTTCTGTAGATAAATCGAGTGGAGTACATGCACTCGCGGGGATTTCTTCACCGTGACATAAAGCCTGACAACTTCTTAATGGGTCTGGGGCGTAAAGCTAATCAGGTAGTTGAGCCTTCAAGTTGCTTGTCTCAAATCATGGTCACATCTTTGTGTTTTCTTGCTTGATTGGAATATTTCCAAATGAACATTATATTCTTTGGATACAGAGTGTATAGCTTACTTGATCTGTTCTATAAACAAAAAAATAGAACAAACCACCTTGTGTCCTATACTTTTTAAGCTCTCTACTCCCTCAGAAAGCAAATATATATTTGGCATGTCCTTTGACTATATTCACTTACAAACGTCCTTTTTGTATACTATTTTTCCATTGATCACTATTTGTATAGGTCTGTAGTGTGTTAGTATTGTTATTACACATTTATATGCTCTAGGTCTTTCATAAACTAAAACATTTTTAAGATGTCTGATTATTATTGATCTGAAGTGCAAAAGTAAAAAAAGAATCTAAATCACATTTTTGGTTGATTTACATGAATGAAGTTTGACTTTTATATGCTTCCAGGATATTGAAGTCATGCCCTGGACTAGTCTTATTTTAATATTTGTCAAGAGGAAGCTGATAACTTAGCTGTGTGTTTGAACCTTATTAATTGAGGATATGGTTTGAGGGTACTATGGCTTTGTAACTATGGCTCAAGCTCAAGAACTTAAATACCTGTATTAAGTATTAGTTTCATCGTTTTAATCATCTTGTCTATCACACTATCATATGAAAGTGATTGCAGCATTGATTTAACTACAACATGTCCTTGAGCCATGCATTGCCTGACATTTCTTTTCTGGGTTTTGTTTTTTCTGCAGGTATATATCATTGATTATGGCCTCGCGAAAAAGTATAGAGATCTTCAAACGCATAAGCACATACCATACAGGTATCCGCTTTATAAATTTTGATTTCTCGTGACTTCCCCATTATTCACTGCTTTTGTCACTTGGTGGCTGGTCAACATCCCAATTGCATCTAGTCTCCAAAATTCGAGCTAATATCCCAATAAATCATGCTGTTGACATCTCAGATGAGATGTTGGTATATCTCAAAAATAATGCTCCTGGTTATAACAAATTGGAACAAGTTGTAACCTTCTTTTGTATTATTATTAACATCTTTATCAATTCTTGTTGCTGTTATTATGTGTGTGTGTGTGTGCATATCTTTTTTTTTGTTTTCAAGTGATATGAGATAGTATGCTTCTCTTTGAGATGAATCTCTATGATAAGCGGAAAAAAAAAACATAAATCAGGTTACCAGACAGCTAGAGTAGAAACTATAACTTAAGTCTTTGTTTTCTCAAATTGGGTTGGACTACTCACTGCTTTCTGCACAAGTGCACATGCATCTCACTTTTTATACTTTTAAATAGTTCATCAATATATTACATGGGATGGGCATTGTCAGTTTTCTCCTTTGTAATTTGGAAGACTTGTCATCTTGGTATGTCTTTTTATTTGGATCAAACTTTGGCTCGCTTGGTGCGAACTGTGCTTTCTTCTGAAAATGTTATTTGTTTGGAAATAAGTAAACAATCAAAGTGGTTAAGTCTTCCATAATTCTGAGATGTCCTTATGTCCGGGACCCATGTACACTCACTGATCATCATAACTAATTAAACACCTGATCAGTCTACCAGTTTTTCTGAACAAAAATATGGTATTACAATTCTCTAACAAGTTTATATTCTTACACATTTTATGCACTGGCCTTCATAATGTTATATTTCCTTGTGCTGTTGTTTTTGCTGTATCGTTCTTTTTATCAAATCATTGTGGTCTGCATTTTATTATACCGCTGTTCATCAGAAATATAAGTATCTCACTGCATTCGGTTTACTTTTATACCTTTTATTTATTTTTATTCTTTAGAATCTCAGTGTGACCTTTCTGACAGGGAAAATAAGAATCTGACAGGAACAGCTCGCTATGCTAGTGTTAACACTCACCTTGGTGTTGGTTAGTATGCAAACTTATTGTAGTGGTGTTTTTAGATAATTTTCAATATCTAAATATGTTATTGTGATAATAACTTTTGCAGAGCAAAGCAGGAGAGATGATCTGGAATCTCTTGGTTATGTGCTTATGTATTTTCTTAGGGGAAGGTTGTACTTTTGTCCGAGATGGTTAACTTACCAGTATATTTGCTGTATCTTTATTCTATGTTTATATTTTGACTTTGTTATGTAATCTCTGTTTTTCAGCCTTCCCTGGCAGGGGTTGAAAGCAGGTACCAAAAAACAGAAATATGACAAGATCAGTGAAAAGAAGTTGCTTACTCCAATTGAGGTATTCTCAAATTTCTCGTTAGTATATGCCTAAATTCTCTAATAACATTCATACCATGGCTGGTGGGGATGAATGAAGCTAGGAAGGATAGCAATACTAAAATACTACAAGTCTGCTACTTAAAGCAATAATTTATATCCTTTAATCCTTTAACTTGGGAAGATTTGAAATGTTGGGCCTGGTACTCCATCTGTTCTCCACCAGAAATAAGACTACTTTGAATCATCCTTTTCGAAAGTGTTTATGCTGTATACTCGCAATTTTCCAGTCAACAGTTATGTAAATGCCCTTTACTGCAGTATTTTATGCTTTCTGAATACTGGTATTCTGAACTGCAGGGTCTGTGTAAATCGTATCCATCAGAGTTCACTTCATATTTCCATTATTGTCGCTCATTACGCTTTGAAGATAAACCAGACTATTCATACCCGAAGAGACTTTTCCGAGATCTTTTTATTCGAGAAGGTTAGCATACATGCACTAGATACATTATTTGTAATGATGAATCTAATAAAAAAGGTGTACGAATGTGATTGGGCTACTAATTTTTAATTGCTGCAGGTTATCAATTTGACTATGTATTTGATTGGACAATACTGAAGTATCCACAAATTGGCTCCAGTTCTAGAGCAAGAGTGAGTACTTACATTTTTTGGGGTTTTCTATGAAGGAAATGATTCTTTATTTTTGTGTGTATATCTGCATTGTTAACGTTCGTTATGTCATTTGAACGTCAGACAAGTGCAAAACCAGCTTTGAGTCCTGGACCATCTGCAGAAAGAATAGAAAGGCGTTCAGGTCTGTAAATTTAAGTTTTCAACCAAGGCATAAAATGCATCAGTATTTACTATGTGTAAATAGGTGTTTACATTAATTTGATATTTGTTCATTGATCTGGTGGTATAGTGTATGATTGAATTAAACTTATATTCATATGAATATGTCAGAGAGAGATGAGTTTCGAGAGAGACTCTCAGGTGCAGTTGAAGCATTTTCTAGAAGGAATGGTTCTGGGCAGGGTGACAACTCCAGACTTAAATCAGTTGAAGGTGCGCCATCATCCAAAGATGTGGTGAGTGGTGCCAACATCTTATACAAACTATTTATGTTTTGGTCTATTCTTCAAATGATTTCAGTGTTCATACTTCCTTTAGAAGCCTATGTATTTTTTTTTTTGATTTAGATTTTGTCTAAGGATCGCGTCAGATTGATTTAGTTCCAAGTATATTCATTCTATACATTTCTGCTGCATGTTTCTTGCAGCATCATGATTCAGAAAGAACCCGGAGTTCATCTAGAAATGGCAGCACCTCAAAGAGGCCTGTCATATCAAGCAGTAGGCCAAGCTCCTCTGGTGAGCCTAGCGTGAGCAGGTCAAGCCGGCTGGTCTCAAGCAGTGGTCGCCTGTCAACCACCCAAAGGACACCTGGGTATGATTCAAAAGTGTCTTATACTCGTACTTCAGCTACAAGAGGCGGTCGTGATGATGCACTTAGGAGCTTTGAGCTCCTTTCTATTGGTACGGGGAAGAGGAAATAAAGTCTGATCTATCTACTGATAAATTTCCTGCCTCAAAGTTCCGTGTAGTACCTATCCCAAGATGTCAGCCCTACAATGGTTTTACTACAGTTGCTCTGTATATGTATATCCCTTGTGGGGTTCATTCATAGTTGAAAAGCTCAGGGAAGTTTCTCCTTTAGAAGGACCCATCATTTACCACCTCCATGGATTTCTTGCCATTACAACGTGCCTCGGTGACTCACCCAAGAAAGAGATTAACCATCTCACTTCATGGAGTTGTTTATATATTTGAAATTCTTGTAGCTGTAATACATACAGCTTTCGTGATCTTTTTCCAGGGAAATAAAAACTTTTGTTAAGATGTTCACGTTAAGCTCTGGTTTGTAACATGTGTAGCTATCAAGCAGAAATTGGTTACGTAGTCATTCTTGTTTCCCATGTACTTAGTATCAACTCATTTTTCTTTTACCAAATCAGACCTCTTGCCAGTAGTGATTGCTTTTAACATTTCTAAAAATCTGATATGTCCTAGTCAGAAAAAAAAAATCTGATTTCAACCTTTATAAACCAATACTGTATTGCAGTTGAGAACGTAAGGGAACTGATTTGGTTGGATTGTCATACGAAATGTGATGAAACCGAAGGCAGGTTAGGTCTTTAAGTTTTGAGGCATACATACGGCCAGTGACTCCTTTTTTTGGGTCGAAAGATCCTTCATTAAGCCACAAGGTCAAGAGAGAACAACTTGGAATACAACTAGAAGGAAAAACTAAAACATCAGATGACACAAATAGAGAGAGAGAGAGAGAGAGAGAGAGAGTAACCAAACTGGCAACACAAAGTAGAAGGGAACCAGAAATTAGTAGCTGTCAAAGCAGCAACCGCAGAGATCTCTCATTCTCATAACTGACAACATCGAGTTAGGGGGCATATGAGCTCATTCCTGAGCTGAGAGCACAACCTCGGTGCGCAGATCACTTCCCGACAATAATTTTCAAGAACAATGTGCGGAAACCTTAGGTGAGCAGCTAGTTGAATACCCTTCATAATAGCTTCTGCTTCAAATTCAATAGAGGATTGTGACTGCCTTGAAAGCTAGCTCCAGCCTCAGCAACCGTTGTGATTCCTAATAATCATTGGAGATAATCACAGTAGAAGTCTCAACGGCGGGAACAACATTCAAGTTGTGTAGCTGACACCATTCACCATAGCTTCTATGGATATATTCAATTGTAGCAGTCGGGTTTGGCCTACCACATCTTATAACCGCTTCACATCTTTGCTTCCAAGTTTCCAACAAAGTGAAACAGATGTATTGAAAAGAAAATCAAAATGATCATTTGATAACCACTTTGTCTTCCCATTGATAGTGAGAAGCCAGTCCTCCAAAGAAGTAATATTTTGTTTATCAGGAACATACCCAAGGGAGCTCCCAAATCACACTGCAGAAGTCCAGGGGGACAAAAGCAGGCATGTTCTATAGTTTATTCTCCGCAGATAGAGCAAACTTGATTAGGAAAAATCTTTCTCCTAAAGATGTTCCAATTTGTAGGCAGAGCGTTAGACAAAACACGCCACAGAAAATTGGAGTTTTTTGGGATGTTCTTCGGGCTCCAGATCAGTGACTCCTTGCTTAAAGCTCCTATTGGCATGTAGTGTCGACAGCAAAATTGTGCCAACTATTACAGGATTTATATCAGGTTCTCTTACCAATAATCTCCACATGAACACTCTCCACCCTTGAAATGGTGAAACCGGCTATTATCTCTGACAATTATCTCTCTTCTGACGATCTTGGATATAAGTTTCGTTGCCGTGTGGCAATCCACACACACCCGAAGGTTCTTTGTTACTCGAATTGTTGTTCCAGCAGGAGTGCTAATGATGCCAAACGCTATGGCAAGCCTCTCACTGTGGTGACACAACAAGTACTTCTTTTGCTCCTCTTCCACATCTTGGAGCACCTCATTTGTGTTCGGCACATACCCTTCTCGCTCCATCTGCTCCAAGAGAACTTCCAGAGCCTTGGTTATCTCATCATAATACGGGTGGGATTCATCTCCCGCTACAAAAGCATGTGCCTTGTTTTTAACTTCAATCCAGCTGCAGGCTGGCTTTTTTTTCATGCCCTTATCTCTCATCAAGATTCTCATTTCTGCTGCTTCTCTCCATTTCTTAGCAGCAGAATATATGTTAAACAATGTCACATAAGCTCCAATGTTCCCGGGATCAACAGCAAATATTTTTTCAGCAACCTTTGCAGCCAATTCAACATTCTTGTGAACTCTACAAGCAGCCAACAATGTTGACCATACACTTCCTGTTGGTTCTATATGCATGTTAGAGATAAAGCTATAAGCTTGGTCCAACCTTCCAGCTCGACCAAGAAGGTCTGCAACAGCAGCATAGTGCTCTATACCTGGAGTGATCCCATATTCTTTGGTCATACTATTATAATACTTCCAAGCTTCGTCTACCAATCCAGCATGGTTACAAGCAGTCAATACAGCCATGAAAGCAACATAATTAGGCTTTACTGCCTCCCCTTTCATCTGCTCAAATAAGGAAATCGCATCATGGGCGTGACCGTGCAATGCATATCCCATGGTCATGGCTGTCCATGATACCATATCATGGTGCTCCATTTTGTCAAAAATCCACCTCGCCATCTTAATATTACCGCATTTGGCATACATGTCCACTAGCGAGCTCGTTACGTAGATATTATCTTCAAACCCACCCCGTATTATGTATCCATGGAGCTGCTTCCCCAAATGCAGAGTTGTCAAGTGGGCACAAGCCGGAATGATACTCTGAAAAGGACACATCTGTTGGCTTAGTTTTAGCCCTCAACATACGCCGAAAGAGCACAAGTCCTTGATCAAACATACCATTCTGCACACATCCTCCAATAATTGAGTTCCATGAAATGGAATCACGCTGGCGTAGCAGGTCAAACACCCTCTGCGAGTCCTCCATACGAGTACAGTTTGCATACATGTCAATCAAGCTACTCCCAATAAACACATCCGCATCAAATCCATGTCTCACCGCATACGCATGAATCTCCTTCCCCTTAACAACATCTACATACTCTGCAAAAACCGGAAGTACACTCGACAAAGTAAAACCATCCGGCTTCAATCCCGCACTCCCCATCTCTCGGACCCTCGCCAATGCCTCTTCATACATCCCATTCTGTGCTTCCCCCGCAATCACCGTGTTCCAAGACACAACATCTCGACGTGGCATCGTGTCGAAAACCTTTTCAACACTTGACTGACTTGAGCGAGGACTTTTATCGAACACTTGGTGTGCGTGAAACCTCTCGAGCTTGGCGTACATGTTCATAAGCGCGTTACATGTATACAGATCAACATCCACACCGCTCCGAACAACATTCGCATGAACAGCCTCCCCAAACCTCAGGTCCCCAATGGAGGCGCTGCATTTGAGCACGGAAGGGAAAACATGTCGATCGGGGGAGACATTGTAGGCTTTCATTGTAATAAAACAAGACAAGGAATGGTGGAAGAGGCCGTGGGAAGCGTAGCAGCGAATGAGGGACTTCCAGGCAATGGGGGTGGGAGGGAAAGGGAGAGAGTTGAAGAGGGTGAGGGAGGGGCGTAGGAGGTTGAGGTTTGAGTAGAGAGAGAGGATCAAGGAGAGGTCGGGAGGTGAAGGAGAGGGTGTGGTTTTCAGGATTTGGGCGTGGAGCTGTTTGGCTTGGGATTGGGTTTTGATGGTGCTTGGGTTTCTGAACAGGGTTTTGAGCATGGAGCAGCTCATGGGTTTTGCTTGTCAATCAAGACTGAGGCTTTTGCTGTTAGGAATTGTGGGGTTTTGGTTTCCCGTTCAAAAAAGGAGAAGAGGTCTTTTTTGTTTTTTTCCTTAAAAAATAAAACTTTCCCAAATAATTGTTCTTTGGGCTCCACAGATTAGTGGGTATCTTTCAGATTTTGCAATCAATTTTGGGTCTTCGAGGGTTTTCGTTTGAGCATTGTTCTTGGGTTTCGATAAGGATTTTGGGGTTTTTGTTGTTCATGAGGTTTGGTGGATCTAAATATTGCATGGCGGAATTGGTGTCATCAGTGTAATAGGGAGGATTGGGTTGTGGTTTCAAGGAGTGAAGTGGGTTTTTCGGGTGTTGTTTTGATTGGGGGATTTAGATCATGGAGCATGTTATTGGAGGCAAGTTTAAGCTGGGGAGGAAGATCGGCAGTGGATCGTTCGGAGAGCTTTATTTGGGTATGTAGACTGTAGAGTGTGTATTTATTTGAAGCAATAGCTGATTGTTTTCAGTTGCATTGCTTGCTTGGTTCGGTTTTCTATCAAGTGCAGCTGGGTTTGTGTTTTGGGTCTTTGAGAGTAATGTTGGATTGGTTTTGTTTCAGGGATTAATGTACGAACTGGAGAGGAGGTGACTGTGAAGCTGGTATGTCAGGAAGCTTCATTGAACTTGTTTTGTTTGACATGTTTTGGGGTAGAATTTGATTACTTTCTTGGATGAGATTGGGGCTCTTTTGTGTGTTGACTGATTTGAAACTTTGTTACTTAGTATGAACCACTGGAATGTTTTAGGTAATGCAATGTATAATAATTTAATCGTTATTGTTGGGAGTGGTCTGTGATGGCATTGATAAGTTTGAAGCACAGTGACAGACTTTGGTTTGTAATACAGCATTTGTGTGTGTTAGGATGTGTGGGTTTATTTGGTTTTAGAGTTTTTTTTTGGAAATGAATCAACTTCATTGAGGGACACAGCCCAATAGCCATAAAGCCTAACCAAACAACAAAATTAATACAAGAAAACTAATCAACTACTTCAAACCCAGAAGTAGCTTATGAAGATTGTGTGGTATTAGTCTTTCAGGTTTAGAAACAAACTAGGTTTCACTAGCTGGTTGCCGTGGGTGCCTTAATCCAGACTATTTGATTCCTTTTAGGAAAAACGTGAATTCATCAGTTAGCTGCTCTATGGTTCTCTTGTATGCTTTCTTGTAATCTAGATGTGTGGATATCTTAGTAGTTAACGTTTGCCTGGTATGTATGTTGGAATTCACACAGTATCAGTATTTTTTTTCTCATCCTTTGTATGACTTTATTTTTGTTCTCAGGAATATGAGTCAAAGTTATACATGATTCTTCAAGGAGGAAGTGAGTTTAATTTATTTTCTCCTTTCCATGAAATGTTCACTGTTAGAAGCCAAAGTAAACTTATGTATTTTCTTATGTATTTAGAGTGTGTACCCCATCTTAAATGGTTCGGAGTTGAGGGTGAATATAATGTCATGGTTATTGACCTTCTTGGCCAAAACCTAGAAGAAAAGTTCAACTATTGCAACCAGAAGTTCTCTTTGAAGACAGTTTTAATGCTTGCAGATCAATTAGTAAGTTATTATGTTAAAGGATGGTTGATGTTTTCTTATAAGGAAAATGGAATGTTGTTGACATGGCTCCCATGCTTATGGTTCCCCCTTGTTTCTGTAGATAGACCGAGTGGAGTACGTGCACTCGTGGGGATTTCTTCACCGTGACATAAAGCCTGATAACTTCTTAATGGGTCTTGGGCATAAAGCTAATCAGGTACTTGAATCTTTAAGTTGATTGTCTTAAATCAAGGTCACATCTTTGTGAGTTTACATGCTTGGTTGGAATATTTCCAAATGAACTTGTATTCATTGGATACAGATCGAGTGTATAGCTTAGTTGATCTGTTCTATAAACGAAAAACTTGAACAAACCACCTTACATTTGTCCTACTATGATGAAGTGGCTTTTGTACTTATTAAGCTCCACTTCTACTCTCTTAGATAGCCAACATATATCTGGCATGTCCTTTGACTATATTCACTTACAAACGTAGTTTTTGTATACTATTTTTCCATGGATCACTATTTGTATAGGTCTGTTAGTATTGTTATTACACATTTATATGCACTAGCTCTTTCATAAACTAAACTTTTTTTAAGATGTCTGATTATAATTGATCTGAAGTGCAAGGGTAGAAAATGAAGCTAAATCACATGTTTGGTTGATTTACATGAAAGAAGTTTGACTTTTATATGCTTCCGGGATATTGAAATCATGCCCTGGAGCTGGACTAGTCTTATCTTAATATTTATCAAGAGCTAGCTGATAACTAGCTGTTTGTTTGAACCTTATTAACCTTAAGGATATGATCTGAGAACTTAAATACCTGTATTCTAGTATTAGTTTCATTGCTTTAATCATCTTGTCTATCACACTGTCACATGAAAGTGGGTGCAGCAATAATTTAACTACAACATGGTTCCTTGAACAGCTGAACTATGCATTGCCTGACATTTCTTTTCTGGGTTTTGTTTTCTCTGCAGGTATATATCATTGATTATGGCCTTGCGAAAAAGTATAGAGATCTTCAAACGCATAAGCACATACCATACAGGTATCCGCTCTATAAAATTTCTAGTTCTCGTTTCTTCCCTTGTATTCACTGCTTTTGTCACATTGATTTACTGAACACAAATTTGGTATTACAATTCTCTAACAAGTTTATATTCTTACACATTTTTCGCACTGGCCTTAATAATGTTATGTTTCCTTGTGCTGTATCATTCCTTTTTATCAAATCATTTTGGTCTGCATTTTATTATACTGCTGTTCATCAGAAATATAAGTATCTCACTGCATTCGGTTTACTTTTATACCTTTTATTTATTTTTATTCTTTAGAATCTCAGTGTGTCCTTTCTGACAGGGAAAATAAGAATCTGACAGGAACACCTCGCTATGCAAGTGTTAACACTCACCTTGGTATTGGTTAGTATGTAGACTTATTGGAGTTGGTGTTTTTTGATGATTTTCATTATCTAACAATGTGATGGTAATAATAACTTTTGCAGAGCAAAGCAGGAGAGATGATCTGGAATCTCTTGGTTATGTGCTTATGTATTTTCTTAGGAGAAGGTATGGTTTACTTACCAGTATCTTTGCTGTATCTTTATTCTTCTTTATTCTATGTTCATATTTTAACTTCAATTTCTGTTTCAGCCTTCCCTGGCAGGGGTTGAAAGCAGGTACCAAAAAACAGAAATATGACAAGATACGTGAAAAGAAGTTGTTTACTCCTATTGAGGTATTCTCAAATTTTCTCGTTAGTATATGACTAAATTCTCTAATAACATTCATACCATGTCTGGTGGGGAGGAATGAAGCTAGGGAAACAGATTGTGTAGGAAGGATGGCAATATTAAAATACTACAAATCTGCTGCTTAAAGTAATCATTTCTATCCTTTAATCCTTCAACTTGGGAAGATTTGAAATGTTGGGCCTGGTACTGCATCTGTTCTCCACCAGAAAAGAGACTACTTTGAGTCATCCTTTTCAAAGGTGTCATGCCGTATAATCGCAATTGTGCAGTCAACAGTTATGTAAATGCCCTTTACTGCAGTATTTTATGCTTTCTGAATACTGTTATTCCAACCTGCAGGGTCTGTGTAAATCGTATCCGTCAGAGTTCACTACATATTTTCATTACTGTCACTCGTTACGCTTTGAAGATAAACCAGATTATTCATACCTGGAGAGACTTTTCCAAGACCTTTTTATTCGAGAAGGTTAGCATACTTGCACTAGATGCATTATTTGTAATGATGATTCTAATAAAAAAAGATGGACAAGCATGATTGGGCTACTAATTTGTAATGCTACAGGTTATCGATCTGACTATGTATTTGATTGGACAATGAAGTATCCACAAATTGGCTCCAGTTCTAGTGCACGAGTGAGCACTTAAATTTTTGGGGTTTTTTGTGAAGGAAACGATTCTTTATTTTTGTGTGTATACCTGCATTGTTAACGATCATTATTTCCTTTGAATGTCAGGCAAGTGCAAAACCAGCTTTGAGTCCTGGACCATCTGCAGAAAGAACAGAAAGGCCTTCAGGTTTGTAAATTTAAGTTTTCAACTAAGGCTTGAAATGCATCAGTATTTTGTGTAAATAGGTGTTTACATTAATTCAATATTTGTTCATGGATCTGGTGGTATAGTCTATGATTGAATTAAGCTTTTATATGTCAGCGAGATACGAGTTTCGAGAGAGACTTTCAGGTGCAGTTGAAGCATTTTCTAGAAGGAATGGTTCTGGGCAGGGTTTACCTGCCGTTAACTCCAGACATAGATCCGTTGAAGATGCGCCATCATCCAATGATGTGGTGAGTGGTGCCAACATCTTATACAAACTATTTATGTTTTGATCTAGTCTTCAAATGATTTCAGTGTTCATACTTCCTTTAGAAGACTAAGTATATTTTTTTTTTGCTTTGATTTAGATTTTGTCTAAGGATCGCGTCAAATTGATTTAGTGCCAAGTATATTCATTCTATACATTTCCATTGCATGTTTCTTGCAGCATCATGATTCAGGAAGAACCCGGAGTTCATCTAGATATGGCAGCACCTCAAAGTGGCCCGTCATATCAAGCAGTAGGCCAAGCTCCTCTGGTGAGCCTAGCGAGAGCAGGTCAAGCCGGCTGGTCTCAAGCAGTGATCGTGATGATGCACTTAGAAGGGCACTTGTGTATGAATCGAAAGCGTCTTATACTTGTATTTCAGCTGCCAGAGGAGGTCGTGATGATGCACTTAGGAGCTTTGAGTTCCTTTCTATTGGTACGGAGAATAAAGTCTGATCTATCTACTGATAAAATAAAAAACTTTTTAAAGATGTTTATTAAGTTCTGGTTTGTAACAAGTGTAGTTACCTAGCAGAAATTGGTTACATACAGTTCTTGTTTCCCACGTAATTCTGTTTATGGCCTCTTTAAATCCCATATCTGAATTCTTAACTTTTATAAACCAATACTGTATTGCAGTTATGAACATAAATGGAACTGATTTGGTTTGGTCTATAAGGTCCTGTTTGAACTGATTTGAACGCAGAAAGCTAGTCAGGTTAGGTCTATAAGGTCCTGTTTGAAGTATGGAGGCATACATGAATAGTGACTCCTTGCTTTTTTGTGGTCGAAAGATACTTCATTAAGCCACAAGGGAAAGAGAGAACAACTTGGAATACACAGGAAGGAAAAATAAAAACATTAGATAACACGAATAACCAAACTAGCAACACAAAAGTGGACGCGAACTGGAAACTAGTAGCTAGCAAAGCAGCAAGTGCAGAGATCTCTTATCTTCAAAATCAACAACAGCGAGTTAGGGGGCATATGAGCCCATTTCTGAGAGCACAACCTCATCGACCAAGAAGTTAGCTTCTCGGTAGACATGCACAAAGCTATTATTTTCAAACCAGCTAGCAATGTGAAGAGCATCTTGAATGTGGGGTCTAAGAGGCCCAGGAACGCAATTGATAGTAAGGAGGAAGTCAACTTCGACCACAATGGACTTGTAGTTGAATCTTTTGGCACCCGTGAGACCATCTTTGAGGGCACAACACTCAGCCACATAAACACTTGAGACATTTAAACGAAGAGAACCAACAACTAAGGGGTTCCTCAAACTGTCTCTAATAACAAATTCAATAGCAAAAGGTGATGAGGTAACAGAGCCATCAAAGCAAAAGGTGATGAGGTAACAGAGCCATCAAAATTAAGCTTGACCCAATTTGGAGTAGACGGGAACCAACGAATGGTATCATCCACTTGAGAAGTCGAGGCACAAGGACGGGCATTAACGTTGCGGTAAGATGCACTAATGGAGGCCACATCATGAGCAACTGAGATGACTGTGGTTTAGGCAAACCGAAAAACAATGTTGTTTCGAGTCTTCCACATCTGCCAGTATATTGCACACAATCTTTAAAAACAGAACATGACTCATTATCCATAATATGATGAATCAAACCCTTCACATTAAAAAAAGTGACAAAAGAATGTAAATCTCAATAGCTATTACTAAATTTAACTAAAGTTTAACTTACATTGTCTGGAGAAGCTTCGAATCAAATATTGTAAAATTTTACTTCTAGAATATTATTTTTTTATTAGTAAACTACATATTAGTTACTAACTACATATCAATTGACAAAAAGTTCCATTAAGCATATTACTAAACAAATAAGGACAAACATTTACAAATAAGGACAAACTGTTATATTGTTGCTATGAGGCATTGCACATTTACAATGTTGTCCTTAATTAAAACATATTTCCCTACTATTGCTTCCAACTGGAAATCCACTGCTACTACCTCCGACTGGAAATCTGTTGCTTCTGTCTCTGACCGAAAATCTGCTGCTACTGTGCCGACTGAAAATCTGCTGCTACTGTGCCGACTGAAAATCTACTGCTACTGCACCGACTGAAAATCTGATACTGCTGCACCGACCGGAAAATTTTCTGCTACTGCACCGACTAGATGACATAGTAGCAGTGTGCAATAAGATGGCATGGTAGTAACAAGAAACATCACCGCGTAGTAGCAACACGTAGCACCACCGCACAATAAATCTATTGCTACTGCGGCCGACAAATTATGTTGCTACTGCCGCCGACAAATTATGCTACTACTGTCGACCAGAAATGTGTTATGTTCTACTGTCGAGTAAGAATATGCTACTACTGATACCCGAGTGCTACTACCAGTACTATCGCAATTTTTTTTTAGCAATTTTGATGCTACTTTCGATTCTTTGTTACATTTTCTGCTACCGACTGTGATGCTAGCTAGCTAGTTGCTTCTACTGACTCTAATGCTAGGATGTTGCTACTGTACAAGCTGATGCGAGCATCCTGCTATTGCCAAAGCTGCTACTGTCCAAACAAACCTGCAAAAAAAAAAAAATTCTAACACAAACACAATCCTAATCCTAAACCACCATTACCACCACCAACAATGCTCCCACCAACTCCGTTGCTACTCCCCAATCCCAACTCCGCTCTGCCCTCCTCTACCCTTAATCCAGAATTGACCCACCGCTGACCCGCCCCAACTTATCTGGCAACTTCGGAGGACCCAGTCGACGGCGTTGGTCGAAAGCTTTTCCTCTCTTCAATGCGACCCTTCCTCTGCCAATGGATCGTGCCAGCACCAACAAGGAGCTATTGAACAAGGATAGGAACTACAAGAAAGTAAGGGAGATGATCCATAGAATCGGATTGCCGAAGGCAGAGAAGGCGGCGACGGCGAAGGTTGAAGTCTTCGTGAGCATCGATGCTCCAAGACCTAGAAGCGCGACGACGCCGAGAAGGAGAGATTGAGTGATGATTTCGACGATGAAGGAGCCGCCAGATGCGACGGTTTTAGGATCTGAGAGAGGGAAAGGCACGGTGGTTTAGGTTTGGGATCTGGGATCTGAGCCGCCGGTTGAGTGATGATTCTGACGATGAAGGTGTGCGACGCCATTGGAGAGAGAGAGAGAGAGAGAGAGAGAGAGTATTTGCAGAGAATTAGATCGGGGAAGTGGTGTATTGAAAAAACTATGCATTTTGATCTTTTCGCATATAAATTTGGGTTAGGCCTATAATAACTTGGTTTTGGATTTGGACTCATGTCTTAATTTATATAAAAATTATAAGAAGTGAGTTTTTTGTGTTTTGATATTTAATCATGTGTTATTATGTAATTAATTTACTCTTTTTTATTGAAATTATTTCTAAAATATTTATGAGGAAAAACATTTCCATGACCCGCACTCTCCCCATTTCCCCAACTATAAATCACTCTGTTGACTCTCACAGTCACCAGTCAGCCGTAAATTCGATAACTCCGAGATGGATCGCCGTCCCCTTCCTCGCCGTCGCCGGCCGTTCGTCATTGCCGCCGTCATCATTTCCGCTCTCCTCCTCATCTCCACACCTCGACCGGCTTCCGGATCTCCCACCATACCTCGCAAAACCAGCAAGTCGCCGTCATCGGTGTTCTCTCTCTTCAACCTGAAGCAGAAGAGCCGCTTCTGGAGCGAGTCCGTCATCCGCAGCGACTTCGACGATCTGGAGTCTCCGTTGACCGGCGCAACCAGCTTCACGAACTTCACCGTCGCAGGTAACGTCGCAAATTACCTAAAACTCCTTCCGGTTGAGTCTATGTACCTCCCGGTCCCGGTCAATTTCATATTCGTTGGATTTGACGGGAAGGGAAACCAGGACTTCAAGCTCCACCCTGAGGAGCTTGAGCGTTGGTTCACGAAAATTGACCATGTATTTGAGCACACTAGGGTTCCGCAAATCGGGGAAACCCTAACCCCTTTTTACAAGATTAGTGTAGATAAAGCGGCTCGTCATGATCATCAGCTTCCGCTTGTGAGTCATGTGAATTATAATTTCTCTGTTCATGCGATTCAAATGGGGGAGAAGGTGACTTCGATTTTCGAGAAGGCTGTGAGTGTTTTGGCTAGAAAAGATGAGGTGAGTAGTGATGGAGATGTTGAGTTATGGCAAGTTGATGTGGATATGATGGATGTGTTGTTCAGTAGCCTTGTTGGGTATCTTGAGATTGAGAATGCGTATAACATTTTCGTGTTGAATCCCAAGCGGGACTCGAAGAGGGTCAAGTATGGTTACCGGAGAGGGCTTTCGGATTCGGAGTTGAGGTTTCTGAAAGGGAATGCGAGCGTGATGCAGAGTGGGATTCTTGAGTCGGCGGGGAAGGTTCCGGAGGCTGTGGTTGCGCTTGATAAGGTTAAGAGCAAGAGGCCATTGTATGAGAAGCATCCGATGGCCAAGTTTGCTTGGTCTGTGAGTGAAGACACGGATACGGTGGAATGGTACAATGCGTGTAAGCAGGCGCTGGAGAATGTGGAGAAGTTGAGTCAAGGGAAGGAAACTGCGGATATAATTGCAAATAAGTTTGTGCAGTTGTTGAATGGGAAGCATGAGGATATGAAGCTTCTTTACAATAAGGCATTGAAATCTGGAGACTTTAATGATCTTCATGCCGAATGTCTTACTGATACGTGGATTGGAAGGGAGAGGTGGGCGTTTATTGACTTGAGTGCAGGCCCTTTCTCATGGGGACCAGCTGTTGGTGGGGAAGGTGTGCGGACAGAACTGAGTATTCCCAATGTGCAAAAAACAATTGGTGCAGTTTCAGAAATTACAGAAGATGAAGCTGAAGATCGCTTGCAAGATGCTATTCAGGAAAAGTTTGCAGTATTTGGTGATAAAGATCATCAGGCAATTGATATTCTTCTAGCAGAGATTGATATATATGAACTTTTTGCTTTCAAACATTGCAAAGGAAGGAAAGTAAAGCTTGTTCTTTGTGAAGAACTTGATGAGAGAATGAGCGATTTGAAGAATGAGCTCCAATCATTTGAAGGTGATGAATATGATGATACTCATAAGAAAAAGGCTGTAGATGCATTAAAGCGAATGGAGAATTGGAATTTGTTCAGTGATACTCAGGAGGAATTTCAAAATTACACAGTTGCACGTGATACTTTTCTTTCACATTTAGGTGCAACATTGTGGGGGTCTATGAGACACATTATATCACCTTCCGTAGCAGATGGTGCATTCCATCATTATGATACAATATCGTTTCAGTTGTTCTTCATCACACAGGAGAAAGTTAGGCATATTAAGCATTTGCCTGTGGATCTCCAGGCTCTCCAGCATGGACTCTCCTCATTGTTGTTACCATCTCAGACACCTGCTTTCAGTCAGCACATGTTACCACTTTCTGAGGATCCTGCTTTGGCAATGGCCTTTTCAGTGGCACGAAGAGCAGCAGCTGTCCCGCTGTTACTTGTTAATGGAACCTACCGGAAAACTGTTCGTGCCTATCTTGATTCTTCCATTGTCCAGTATCAGTTGCAGAGGCTGAATGATCAAGGCTCTTTAAAAGGGAAGCATGCCCACAGCCGATCTACACTGGAAGTTCCAATCTTTTGGTTCATCCATGGGGAACCATTGTTAGTTGATAAGCATTATCAGGCAAAGGCTGTTTCTGATATGATTATTGTTGTTCAGTCAGATTCTTCATCGTGGGAAAGCCACTTGCAATGTAATGGGCAACCACTTTTCTGGGATTTGAGGAGGCCAATAAAAGCTGCCTTGGCTGCTGCTTCTGAACATCTTGCGGGTCTGCTACCCCTTCATTTAGCATACAGTCATGCCCATGAAACTGCAATCGAGGACTGGATGTGGTCAGTTGGGTGCAACCCTCATTCCATTACTTCTCAGGGCTGGACCATTTCACAATTTCAGTCTGATACTATTGGTCGGAGCTATATCATCACAACTTTAGAAGAGTCGATACAGATTGTCAATTCAGCCATTCATCTTCTAGGCATGGAGCATACAACTGAAAAAATCTTTCGACTTATTCTGTCTGAGGAGCGGGATCTAGTTAACAAGTACAACTATGTTGTTAGTCTGTGGAGAAGGATTTCCACTACTACTGGAGAATTGCGATACTCAGATGCTATGAGAATGCTACATACCCTAGAGGATGCATCGAAACAGTTTGCTGATCAAGTAAATGCAACTATAGCCAATCTTCACCCAATTCATTGTACAAAAGAGAGGAGAGTAGATGTGGAGTATAACTTGTCTACAGCTCCAGCTTTCTTGGTTGTCCTGGGTGTTCTCTATCTTGTGTTAAGGCCGAGACGGCCAAAGCCAAAAGTTAACTGAAGATCCTGGAAAGGGTACTTTATAGTAAGTGGTTTAGAGGATATACACTGATAAGCTTGTGGCTGTATTTGCTGTGTTCAAGGCAGTGAATCTATATGCTAGTGATGAGTAAACAGCAGATTTTTCAGATACGGCCACCAGGTTTGATACTGGATAACTTGTGATTCTGAGCCCCTCAGTTCACTTTTAACTTTTACCAAATATGCACTTTCCTTCTCTTGTTTTAGCCTATGCACACATTTGATCGTTGAGCTCTGATCTGTATTTGTATGTCTAAAGGTTTTGCAGTGCAGCGAATTTTGTTTGGTATACATTGTTTTAGTCAGAAATCAAGTTTTGCTTAAACATCTGTGATCTTCACTTTGATCTGTAACTCATCAATATGACTGCCATGTGCAAGGGATTCGACCAGCATTAAGAACTTATGAAATAGCTACTTGTTCTCATTCCTCTGGTTGGGTTAGCTGTTTAGACCGAGAGAAAAGGAGAACCAGTAGACTAGTCTAAAGGCTTGGGAACGGGAGATTTGCTAGTTGAGACTTGAGACATAGAAACTGATTGGATTCGTAGGCGAGATTTGCTAGGAGAGCTTCTTTTTTCGTGTAAGTAATCAATGGCCGGTATTGTTAGAATACGGATGTAGGCTAAGCAAATCAATGGCAGGTTTCAGGTTTTTACTGTGATTGAACTCCAGGGTACCTGAAGATCGTACCCTCAATAGTCAATACTGGAAATAAAATCTGGGATTATCTATACAACCAGCATTTTGTCCTAATCAATAGATTACTATAGGGAGAGAATTGTTCTCCATTTGCCTTGCTCACCCCATCTATTGCTTTCTATGTACTAGACAGATCCATATCCAAGAGTAATTTGACATAATTGGTTTATGCTAGGCCTGGGCATGGGCCGGGATTAAGGTGATCCCGAACCCGAACCTGAAATTTTGAAACGGGACAGGACGATACGGGATTAGTGTTTTGAGAAGTGATCCCGATAGGCTCGAATCCCGTTTGGGACCGGGCCCAAAATGGGTTTTTGAACCAAAAAAACTGAAAAAGGAAAAAAATAGCGAAAACCCAAAACTGGCAAAATAGAGCAGAACCTAAACATATATAATACATATGCTTCATGTATGTTTCAAGTCCAAGACAATAACAACAACATAACAAGATTAAGTCACAAACTGAAATACGTAAGTTTAAACATCAAATGAATACATAGTTACATACTTAAGGTCTTAAAACACCTAGAGCTGAAAACACAAAATGATCAACATCATAAGCTCACAAAGAACTAGTTGTTACTTGTTAAGGTGCACCACAACCTTTGTCTTTGCCTTCCCTTTCGATTTCGAGAATACAGGGCATGTATTCCTACTAGATGCAATGCTCTCGTGTTCTAATGAATAAACCAAAACAAGTCAAAAATAAGAACTAAAAAGTAACAACACTGAAATAAAAAAGGAAGACGCAAACTTGACATATACCTAATTCAGCTTTTTCATAGAATTCTGTGTTCTCAATGGAAGGAAGCTCGTCTTCCACATCAGCAATTTCATCTCCCAACAACCAATTTTGCATGCAGACTAATCCCTCCACTGATTTAGGAGTCAATGAACTCCTAAATGCAGAAATCACTCTACCTCCAGTACTAAAACAAGACTCTGATGCAACGTTTGAATGACAAGTACATCTCTTGCTATGGTTGCCAAAACAGGAAACTTCGGACCCTTTATCTTCCACCAGCACAATATGTCGAAATTGTCTTCCTTCGGATTAATTAATTCAAGAGGGGCACTCAAATATTGATCCACTTCATGTACCACCACTGCCTCATCACTCTCTTGGACCACATTTTTCCAATTGTCCAACATCCGACCCTTGACACCTCTCTTAGAATTGTTGCTTGAAGAAGTGATTATGCTGCTGGAACTTGTAGAGCCTCCTTGCTTGGGCATATGTCTGCCACCATCAATTGTTGGTGCATACTGAAAAACATAATACAACAAAAATCAAAAAGTAGTAGACCTAACAATCTAACTTATAATTATGTATTGGCCAAGCTACAAGCAAAAAATATGAATGGCTGTATTAAGAGTTGTTCCTCATCGTAGAGTGCCATCAACAAATATTTAATATCTTTGGTTCGTTGTTGCACATCCTCTTCCAGTAATTCCTCTTCCCTCAAAGAATGTGTGTAATTCCAAAGCTTGAATCTTGGATCGAGTACAAGGCCGACAATAATCAAGTGGTTCATGTCTGTAAAGCTGCCAAAGTATTTTAAGAACCTAGAACTCATATTTGCAGCCATGTCTGTTACAATTTTTTCTGTTTCGGATCCAGTTGCCATTTCAGGTTTAACAAATAGGCTATTGATGTTATTCTCCATTGTTACAACATCATGAAATGTTGTATGGACAGTTGGATGCAAACTTGCACTAACTCGTAGTGTGACATCCCAAAATACTTGCAGCAGTTCAACAAGCACCTCAGCCATTTTCCAATTTGATTTTCCAGGTGGTCCGACTCTACCCTTCTTGTTACTTGTAGGAACAATGATATTGCCGTCCTCATCAAACTCCTCCTCCGGTTCCTTGAAATAATTCACAAAAAGCTGATACTCATCTTCCTCCATTCTAAAAAAGTTTTCTTGTACTTTATGGCTGACTCCAACATTAGATATGTTGAATTCCATCTTGTTGGAACATCAAGACAACCAGACCAGTGTTGGCAAGTTTTTCACTTGCCACAGCTTTCTGAAACTATCAAGTCGATTAGGAGAAGACCTAACATACTTGACAACATTCCTAATGGCCAAAACAGTCTTTTGCAACCTTTTCAAGCCATGTGCTACAATCAGATTGCATATGTGGGTTGTGCATCTCACATCCATATATTTACACTTCAAAATAGATTGGTAGGCATCAGAATCATTCATCTTTGATTTAAGCCACTCTATAGCCGACTTATTGGAAGAAGCATTGTCCATAGTAATTGTTAAAACCTTCTCAATCTCCCACTGCAATAAACATGACTCAATAAGCCTGCCTATGGTTGCCCCTTGGTGATTTTGGATAACACAAAAGTTTATAATCCTCTTGTGCATTTTCCAATCGTGATCAACAAAATGGGCAGTAAGCACCATATAGTTGATGTTTTGCACATTAGTCCAAGTGTCCATAGTGAGACATACCCTATAACCCTTCAAAGTTTTTTTCAACTCTTTTTTTTCTGCAGCATACAACTTATGAAAGCGTGTAACCAGCTTCCTACGAGAGGGTAACAAAGTAAACAAAGGACACACCTAGCACAAAACCGCTTGAACCCTTTTTTCTCAACAAAGCTAAAGGGCAACTCATCTATGACAATCATTTCAATTACAGCTTCTATATAGTCATCGTCATTGTAACCTAAAACAACCATCTTGTTTCCCTTAGACCTATCACCACCAATAACCTTTTGACTCTTACTTTGTGTAGTGGGAAAGTACCTACAATACCTATCCATATGCCTAATCATCGCCGAAGTCTCATTCTTCCCACTCACCACTGCAAAATCTCCAATTTTTCCTCCAGGACAATGGATACAGTGAGCTCTATCTTGCACAATGTCTATCGGGTTCCCTTCATCATCTTTACCCTTCACAATCTTTTGATATTCTTTAAAGTGGTTCCAAACTTTACTACGTTTAACCTTTGTATCCCTTAGAGAAGACTCACCTGGATTTGAAGAAGCTTCTTCTGTTGCAGGAGCTTGCTAGTTTGAAGAAGCTTGTTGTGTTTTAGGAGCTTGTTCTGGTCTTATATCTTCTTGTGTTCCAGGAGCTTGCTTACTTCATGTCTCGCTTGATGTTTCAACATCTTCAATTTGAAGGGGCTCAGAAGGTGATGTTGATGTGGAAGAATCAGCAAGCCCGGAAGCACTTTGATTTCGCCGAGCAACCGATTTCTTCCCTCTAGCCATCACATCTTGAAAAGGAAAAATTGAAATCGTTAATCAAACCCAGAAACCCACATAAACCTAGAAAAATTGAAATCGTTATCCACCCAACTCACCTATCGAGATTTTACTAGTTTGTTTCCCGTTTTCGTCTTTCAGTCGCCCCGGTGAGGTGAGATGGATCTTCAAGTCTTCAACAATAATGGCGATGATGGTCTAAGAGAGAGAGAGAGAGAGAGTGCTGAAGTGAAGACTGAACCCGAAGAACTGAAGAAGTGAGGCATTGAGGGCCTAAGGCGCATCACGTAATCATAACAATTCAATATTTCAATTAGGGATTTTTAAAACGGGATGGGCCGGGCCTTTACCAGATCCAGCTGACAAGGCCTGATCCCGAACCCGGTTTTTCAAAACGGGCCGGGCCGGGATGGGCCTTCAATATTCGAAGTGAAGTCTCGTCTCATTCCGTGAATTTTAGGGACGGGATCGGGACGGGCCTTCAGGACCAGTTTCGGATGCCCAAGCCTAGTTTATGCAATGGAAGACTGGTATTAATGTGTTTGTTAAAACGCATCGCAAAATCGGTCTTCGAAAATTACAATGCAAGTCTCAGATTGCGTATGTCAAACTTCCAAATTTTCACCCCAAATGAGTGAGAAAATATCACTTTTCTCACAAACTAGTCGACACAAGAGAGGGTCACACCAGTGTACAAGCCAAAGTATCACCCTCGGTGTTCCTTTCGGGAGGCAGATTTGGGCTACTTCCCATCGTTCTCTTGAAGAAGCATTTTGAGTGGAAGACCGGTGCTTAAAGCGGGAGGGAGTGCAATGGAATATGGGTGATGGAACTCACATAGATATTTGGGCAGACAGTAGCTTGTCCAGAAGGCCTTTGAACTGTCAGCTTAGTAAGGTAGCTGAGCTCATTTATAGTGTATCATTCAGGCAACTTTCTTACTGGATGTCGCTGATCGGAATTTATGCATTCCTCAACAGACTTTGTTGGGGTCTAGAAAAGAAGGGTTTCTATCATGTAAAGACTGCTTATTGTGTGGCTTGTTCGAGGGTCCTCGCCAATGTTCTTACCTCTACCTCACAAGGAGATTCATTTCGAGACCTTTGGAAATCTTGTGTGCCAGGCGAGGTTTGAATAAGTGTGTGGACGGCATAACGTGATTGGGCAGTTTACTTACGATGGGGTTCGATGTGTTCTCTGTTCTCATAGTTTTGAAGACACAACACAAACTATGCATTTGTCCCACTGCATCTCTAGTTCTTTCATCTGAGCCTTTCGACTTAGGTGGTAAGGTCACGCCCCATATGAACTTCAAAGAATGGAATCTATGGATATATGGGTATTGCCATGAATTATGTTTTGTGGAACAATGCAGGCCAAACAGCCAATGATGTATTGCTTAGCTCTTTCACTTGGCTGCAAGAATTTCAACAAGCTCGGAAGCCAGCTAAAACACCAACTGCCAAACATAGCGTATCGGAAACTGGATAGTGAGGGACATGTCAAGATGAATGTTGCTTCCTCTCACAACATTCGGTTGGTGGAACTGGTGGATTCCTTCGGGACGTTCATGGCCTTCTCATAGCTGCCTTTGCTATTTCCAGTGCGGCATGGTCTTTTAAGAAAGATGTGAACGGATTGTACAGAAGCAGCGGCTTCAATGAACTCCTCAAATCATTAAGGTCTGATTGAAGGACCGGTAGATGGTAGAATGTGCAACAAGGTTGCACACAGATTAGCTGATCTAGCTTATATAGATGGAAAGAGTTCTTTATGGTTTCAAAATGCTCCAGAGTAGAGGCATTCTTGACACTGCAGTCTGATTAGATTTCTCTTGATTAAAAAAAAAAGAAAGAGGGTAACACCGGGTGACCGGGGGCAGTTACAAACATTTTCTCTATAAAGCATTGGTAGGATCTTCACCAACACAAGTTAAATACATGAACAAATCTTGACAATTGTACACTGATTTTTTCGTCTTGAATTTGGAAGAAAAAAAAAAAATTAAAGAATACACCCAACAATTTCCAAAAGAAAAGACCCCATATTTACTTGGCAGAATATATATGACAAAAATCAATTTAGCAGACCCAAAAGCTAACTAAAATGCCAAACCACTTGTTCTGAATGTGAGGGCCTTTTGCCCTCCATCATTCGCACAAACGATAAATCAATCACTGAATCGTACTCTGGTTGGGATCTCTACTGACACGGGGAGTTATGCGAATTCCAGTGCACTTCACTGGGATCCACTGTGGTTCTCAGGAACTTCTAGTTGGGGAGGGAGGAGTTTCAAGAAGCTGCCTTGTACAGGTTGATTGGTAGCCGACTCATCATCTGACATAAATGAACCGATTAATTAGAACAAGAGAACACTTTCTTATTGAATCACTCTGGTTCTCTTTTTGTCCAGGATAAACCCCAAATGCTCTTTTTGTGAGTTTCTTGCATCTGATACAAACAATTGAACTATGTGAACTTTAGTTTGATCCAAGTAGGTTTCACAGAAGAAAATGACCGACTACTAAGATCTTACCAAAAAGGGACTTGATGGATGGCCTCTTAGGTTTTGTGCTTTTCTTCTTCAAGTCAGCTGCATTATAGCATACAATTAAGAAAATATGAACACTAAGAGTACATGAGTAGGCACATATAAAGGATGGAAAATAATACCTATCCCAGGCAATTGGTTATCATTTACAATTTCGAAGTTCTTGTATGTGTAACCCACAAAGTTTACATCCTTAGACGAGAGCATCTATAACAAAATAAGCAATTAGTCAAAGCCACAAATAGAATAGTTATACCTCATTTTTTTACACATAAAAGAAACAGCTTCTATTGTTATAGCACATTTTCATGCAAAACTACTTGTCCTTCTGAAAAGTGTGACTATATAGAAGTGACACTGGCCAACGCAACTACACCCAAGACAATGTCTTTATATGACAAAGGTATGATCCAATTGCCACATTATAACATATTCTCAGTGTTATGCAATCGAGTACATAATTGATGTAGAAAAGGAGCTCTCTATAGAAAACATTCAAGTAATTTTCTCATATATGACTAAATATAAAATTATATATACAAGGAAAAAGAAATTAAAGAGAAGCTATCTTGAGAAAGGTTGAGGGAGGCTTCAGTTTTGATAAAACGATTTCAGCTAACCAACCAACAGCATATTGAAACTCATATTCAGGTGAAATAGAGGTAAGATTGGTTGGCAAGATGCTCAAGCAGCAGAACTACTATGAGAAAGGCAAATAAATTTACCACAGCAGAGCTCTAGCCTTACAATGAATACAATTAAATTTAACACCATGGACCAACCTTTCTCCATGGACCAGCTCTTGTTGAAGTTACAATTTGGTTGTCAGTCTGCTACCAGCAAATCACAAAAGAGATAGAAACAGTCAACAAAAACATGCCTGAGAATGGACGGTTCTGTCTGTGTACATGTACGCAAATGAAACTAGACATTACCTCTTCAAATTTCTCAAAGTTCTGAGTATCCATTTCATCATTGACCTCAGGGATAAATGCAGCCTTCATGTGATATAATTTGTCCCATTCGATGCCTTTAAACCAGGGGTGAGCCTGAAAATAACAAGGCCAACTAGTTAACACCAATTACCAGTCCAATAGTAACATTAGATCAGAGAATCTAGAACAGAACACACCACACAACACCTTAATTTCATCTGCCCCTTTAGTTCCAAGCCTCTGATCTACATTACATAAGAGTTTATCAATGAGATCCTTTGCTTCCGGAGAGAGTTTAGCCTCTTCTGGAAATTTCAAATGAGTTCTCCAATTAACTATCTGCACAAATTGAGAAAAGAGGTATTTTTCAGTCTTTAATGAGAATGAGGAAAAAAGAAAAGAGAAATAGAATGGGTCGGAAAAATTATTTGATAGTTGGGACCTTAGTTTTGGGTTAAAAACCCCTTCCTCACTCAATAGCGACAAGCCCGACAACTTAATTTTACTAACAGTATCTAGTCAGCACTAAACCCTAAATAATACATGTTAGTAGCTTAAAATTCATCCTATCCTGAGCAAGACTCAAACAAACAAACTATGAAATACTAGCAGTTATGAGGATTTCTTTTCTAAGAGAAAAGAATCTATGACTGCTACCCATGCAATGAAGTCTGAAGTTTGTTTGATGCTCTGTTCGCTTCTTGCTATCTAAGGGGCTTGGTGAGAATCAACATCAATCTCCAATCACTAGAAAGCAAGCTCGACATATGATATATCGATCAGGGCCATGACCACATAAACTACATCTTACCAGTGTCATCCACTGCCAATGTCCCCTAAAGTCATATCATGGTAGTTGTTGACATAAGAAAGAAAAATAAGACAAGTGTTCTTGAAATTACCTTCCTACAAGTTGACATGGGTTCATCTGAATAAAAGGGTGGATATCCCACAAGCATTTCATACATGATTGCCCCAAGAGACCACCTGTGACAGTATAAAACATATCTCATTAGTGTGTATTACAGGAAAAATAGATTTGGAAAGACAGAGATATAACACTGACCAATCACATTCCATTCCATATCCTTTCTTCAGCAAAACTTCCGGGGCAATGTAGTCTGGGGTTCCAACAGTAGAATAAGCCTGCAAAAATGGTTAAGATAACTATTATGTCACTACGGGTGTAATTGAGGTATCTCTAGGTTCAGACCGAAGAAAGGAGATAACTATAGGTATATGATAGTATAACTAAACACTCTTTTGATATTGGGAAGATGAGAAAATGCTATTTGAAATACATCTAGTCATATGCAACAAAGAATAATGATTAGCTATCTGATATCTAAATAGTGAGGTTTGTAAACTTAAATGAGGTAAAGCAGATGAAAATAGAAAATAGACATGGAAAGTAGCATGCATGTTAAACCATATGGTTAACTGAAGATGCACATGGCAGTACTATTTTCAATGAATGAAGCAACATGAATGATTTCATGGAAAGGGCCCCAGCTAGCTTTAACTAACCATTGTTTTGCACCACATAAATTTGTAAGTTTTAACAGTAAATTATAATTCCTTCACAGTACAGACTCAAAGAAAAGCTAGAACTTACAAGCATCCTCCTATTTCTCTGCCAATGCAGTAGTTGCTCCTGTTGCGTACGTTTCGGTACTACAGGGTGTCCATCACTTTGAAGCACCCCACTAAGGTTTTTCCCCATAGAAAAATCCTTTTCTTGGAGAATACTGCAGTCCAATGGCTTACACAATCCAAAATCCGATAACTTCATGTGACCATGTCTATCGAGCAGCAAGTTGTCAGGCTTAATATCTCTAAAACAATTTGGCACAGACAAGGCATAAGATAAAGTTAATAAGCATATAAAGGTCTTCCATCCATATACTCAGATAAATAGTTACCTATGAATATAATTATGTTTATGAATGGACTCAATAGCTAGGACTGTTTCCCCAACATAAAATCTGGCCTCGTCTTCTCTCAGTGTATCTTTGCGCATGAGTAGAGTCATCATATCTCCACCCGGGAGATATTCCATAATGAGATATAAGTACTCGTCATCCTGGAAGGAGCAATACAGCTTGACGATACAATTACTGTCGACCTCTGCAAGTAGATTCCTTTCAGCTTTCACATGTTCAACCTAAAGAAAAACATATTTGTTAGAATTAAACCGAGGAAACATCAACTTAGATGGAGGGAGACTAGGCCTGAATTGTATACCTGGCCTCTCCGAAGCATTTCTGATTTCTTAAGCTTCTTCATTGCATAGACTTGACCAGTTGCTTTCTCCTTACAGATTCTAACCTACACCACAGAAAGAAAATAGGTAAAAGAATTATCTAGCTAACCTGAATACAATGTTTTCTTTTCTTCTATTTATTCTTTTTAATTTATTTACAACAGACTTCTTTTGTTTTGAAAGAAGGCAACAAAGTGCAATACATTACAAGGCTGTAAGGCATAATGCATGATAACAAGGCCAGCTTATCAAGAAATCATGTATGCCACAAACGGCCAAACTCTTGGTCTATTATGAACTAAGAACTCCATATGCAATATAATCACTATACATGCAATAACGATACTTTTTATTTATTTATCAACTTATTTTTATTTAATAGATGCTACTAGAGCTCATATGACGGAGAAAACTAAATCCAGGCACGGCTAACTGAGGACAATTGTCAGAACTTGCTAAATGTATTTGCTCTAATGAACTCTCCTAGAAACGCCTTCTGCAATATTTAAAGTTAAACAACAACAAAAAAAAAATGGATGAGGGAGAAGTATAAGAAAAATGTAGGTTTATAAAGACATTCAATAGCACCATGACCTTGGCTTTCTCAAAACCCATTCAGAGACTCAATACAATTTGAATACACAATTAGGTCGTGGTATGTGGGTATAACAAGAAAACAGTGATGCAGTATTACAATTACAATAACAAAGCTATACCTCACCAAATGCACCCTTTCCTATCATTGTCAATGGTTCAAAATCATCAGGACCCATCTTGTGCCTCTGAATACGCATATATTCTGTTTCCTTCTTCTCTAAGTACTTTAGCAAGTTGTTTTGCTCTTCCTCAGAGACTTCAGCATCCGCCAACTTCTTTTCTAGTATATCACGTCTGTATAAAAGGTACTATCTACCATCACTTTGAGTAATAGATATAGATAAAATTCAAAAAATGGATTGATCCCATCAATGTTATACTCTACCACTATATTCAATAGCGTTGAGTACTTCAGCAAGATGTCTCAGAGAATTACTCTGCCTGACACCACAATTATAAGAGAAGTAGCGAATTCATACCGCTCTTTCCTCTCCTGCAAACTTTTCGTTTGCTTCTTGTAATGATTCTCGATGTACTGCTTTGCAGCTGCAACCTTCTGCTTGGTAACATTTGAAGGTACTTCTTCCGTTGTTGTTGGTGTTTTTGACGCATCTTTCCCATTACCTCTTGTATCCCTGCTCTTGGAAGACTTCACCTTCTCTTTGGACTTGAATTTCTTCAACAAGGACCTTACAAAATCCATTTTTTTTTTCACTTAACTAATTTTGAAACACGAAACCCACTCTTTTAGATGTCCATATTATCTCCCCGATACCGAAGTGAACAGAAGTCATCAGATAAGAATCTCATAGAAACTTTTCTACGACCAATTATCATCAGTTACAACATTGAGCAATGCATGTTTCCTGCATTGACAAACAAACCAAACACCAGTTAATTAACCAACTACAATTCAAATCACATCCACAATAAGAATCTCTATCCAATTACAAACAAAAACGAAAGGAAAACAATTGACTGCACAGTATGTTGTAGTTGATGCAAGTAACAATCACAAGGCAATACAAGATCACAAACACATCTAGTCAAGAAAACAGAAATACAGGAACTCAGGTTACTCAACCCGAAGTTCCTCCTTTGAATTCCTAGTCAATGTGTACTCAACAGCAGTCAAGAACACTCAATAACTACTCAATACAAAACCCAATACAACTATCACATAAATAACTCCACAAAGACATCCCCTTTGTCCATTTTTTGTTTTCTGAAAGCAAAGATTACAAATTGACATCAGTCCAATCTTCTGAAAAATTTTCATATCTGACCAATCTCATCCATTCACATTTCCGGCCACAACAAGAACCAAACCAACCCCCCCCCCCCCCCCCCACACACACACACACACAGAACACCACACTCGAAAACACCAAATCTATCCCAATCTTTACCACTCTCTCACATTTCAACCTATCAAACACACAACTAAACTCACCAATTCCAAAACTGGAAAAAAAGAGTCGAACTTGACGATCCAAACGATCCAACCCAATGACATGACGAAACTAATCTACAGGTGAATCACTTCCCACCAACCTAATCCACAATCCGATCAAACCCACCAAAAAATAAAAAATGAAAAAACGAATAAAAACAAACCAAACCCAACACAATCAGACAATGAAAGACAGCGACGGTGGGCATAAAAATCGAAACTTTACATTACAGAAGTGAATTCAAGGCAAATCAGAGATGGGTTCAAGAGAGAGAAAGAGAAAGAAAGAAAGAAAGAAAGAAAGAAAGAAAGAGTGTATGGGATGGCGTACAAACCCAGTAGGAAAAAGTGAAGTGAAACCCTAAAGAGATGTTCTTGTTGGGTTTTGAAGAAAGAAGAAGAAGAAGGTAGTGGAGAAGTGGAGCACTTGGGTGTCGTTGTTGTTGTTCATGAGTTATGTTGTGATGATGATTCTGATCCCTCCATTGCCATTCCCACTCTCTACTCTCTCTCTCTCTCTCTCTTTATTTTTCTCTTTTCCTTTATTCAAAAGTTGCTGACTCCCCTTTGACTCTTTTCCATAGCTATACACCATTACTCTATTTAGCTTTATATATGGAGTTTTCACTCGTTTTAGTCCATTTTTTTAATTTCTTTTTCTTCTGTGATTGTCTGCCTGTCTGTCTCTCCATTTCTTCTCTTATTTTATGTGTATTTGTCTACAAGATTTTCATGGATGATTGATTTCAAGGGTTGCATGACTTGCATCTTAATGAAAACAAAAATATTTCTCATCGAGAACAGAAAATTATTGGTACATCGTCATCAACAATGTATTATACACTCTAAAACATATGAAAATAAAAAATATCTCTCTACATTATGATATTTACGTAAGAAAATTAGAAAAATTAACGTTTAATATTTGTATTACAACGAATAAAAAGAGTGGACAATAATAAAATTAATAGCATAATCACAATGGAAAGCGTATCATTCATGCTACAATTTGATTAGGTCTAGTTATTGGCGAAGTCAAATGTATTATGTCGTTCATGCTAAAAAAACAAGGGCACATGAAGAAATATTTAGGTAACCTTAAGTAGGTTAAGTTTGTGTCCCCCATGCAGCGTGAAAGAAAAAATATTAGCGTTCACATAACATATGATCTCAAAGAAAATCAAAATGTTCCTTTTTTATGCACTAGACTGCGGGTATAAACATTCCTGTGTAAAATGATGTAAATGGAATGCATATTAGAAACCGTAAATACTCTATACAAGCCAAAAATTAATGTATTATAATTATCCTGATTACAACCTATTTACTTAGAAAATGTCACATATCTATGCGTGAACCCAAGAAACATAGGTAGCAAAGGATCTTATCAAGCTATGAGTTATAGAGTTCAAATGCTGAAAATTACACTTGTGTGGAAGGAAATGTTTTGTTGTATCTTGTTTGTAATAGAAATAATACATAGGATCATGAGGTAAAGATAGCTATATGCTGTATGTTATATATATAGGTTTTTTTTTGTTTGAGGAGAAAGGAGAAAGTTCTATTGATCATAGATCATGATGACCAAAAGGTCAAACATGAATAGTCCAAAGATCATACAAGCAACATAATTAAAAAACTAAATACAACTATATCTATGAATTGAAAAAATAATCTCAAAACTACATCAAAAAAAAGTGAATAAGACAAACTAGAAAGCATGTAACCTCTTAAATTCTAAGAGCAATTGCACCTGTAGGCAAAAGGCAATTGTTGATTTGCCAATTGAATTGCCCTTATCAATTCACTATTCATCCCAAATGGGCAATTGCCTCTCCTTTATCAATGCACATGTTGAAGGCAATTTACATGCTAATTCATTATTACATTTTAATTTTAAATAACTTATTAATTGAAAATGTTAAACTTATAATTTGATTAATTAATAATGTGATTAATCGTATAACAGTCATTATTGTTAAACAGATTATTAATTAATGTTTTAATAAATTATTAAATATCTTATGATTTCTGATAAGATATTCGTCCAATCTTCACTTGACACGTGTCAACTTCAGATATCGTTATCTTCTAGAAATATATCTCGGATATTTGATAAGATTTTTAACCTATCTTTACATGACACGTGTACTTGTCCGAAACTTTTTATCTCCAAAATTGTTGATAAATAATCTTCAGACTTCATTCTCTACTCACACATTGCCTCTCATTTTATCTTCATCTCTTTTGAAATATCATCACTCATCCCATTCTCCTCTTTTCAATGGATGAATTATACATGTGGTTGCTAGAAAAGGATCGTGAAAATATAGAGGAGTTGGAGCGAATTCAAGCTACAAACTCTCAAGCGGTTGCATTGGTGGCGCAATATCAACTGGAATAGACACCTAGAGGGCGTGGTTCACAACCTGGTCGTGCGCCAAATGTGGAGAGACACAGAGAAGTCTGAGGTCAATTCCTCCTGCAGGATTATTTTGTTGAACGTTTAGTGTACGATGAAGCGAGCTTTCGGACGTGGTATTGAATGCATAAACATGTCTTCCAACGCATAATGGAGGATCTTTGCAACCACGACAGTTTTTGGAGACAAAAACCAGATGCCATTGGAAAAATGGGATTGCTTCCTGAACAAAAGATGACAGGTGCCCTGAGAATGCTCGCGTACGGTGCAGCTGCTGATCAATGTGATGAAATCACTCCGATGGGAACTTCTGCAACACTGAAATGTCTGAAGAAATTTTGTAGACATATCGAGTTTCTGTACGGTGAGTGGTTCCTTCGTCCTCCCAATTCTACTGACTTATATAGGCTTCTCAATAGAGGACAGCATCGCGGGTTTCCAGGTATGATTGGGAGCATCGATTGCATGCATTGGGAGTGGAAGAACTGCCCAACCGGCTGGGCTGGAGCTTACTCGGGTCGTAAGGGAAAACCAACTATAATTCTGGAAGCAGTTCCGTCTTACGACACACATATATGACACGTTTTTCTTTGGAACTCCTGGAGCACAAAATGACCTCAACGTTCTTGGTGCGTCTAATGTGTTCGAGCGTGTCATAGGTGGAACTGCTCCTCAGGTTCAATTTGAGGTCAACAACAAAAGGTACACCAATGGTTACTACCTTGCTGATGGAATTTACCCTAGATGGTCTACTTTTGTCAAAACAATATTGAATCCCAGAACAGAACATGAGAAGCACTTTTGCAAAAAACAAGAGGCTTACTGCAAAGACGTGGAGTGGTACTTTGGTATCATTCAATCACGATGGGCGATATTGCGTCACGGTGCTAGGTTGTTTAAACTAGAAGATCTTCGAGCCATCATGATAAGTTGTATCATTCTTCATAACATGATTGTGGAGGATAAATTTGTCGAAGAAGAATTTGTGGAACCTGAAGAAGATGATTTAATGAATCCATCCATGGCAACTGTTTACGATCGACCTGTGCATCCAGATACTGGAGAACCTATTCAATTCGAACCATTGGGGAGAGATGGACAATATCTGTAATACCCTAGATTTTCATATTTTTTTTCTTGTATAATTTCCATATTTAATGAAGAAATATTTATGGAAATTCTTATTGTTGGTGCGAAGTTGAAGTTGAGGAGTTTATTTAAGGTGCTTTGACGTTTAAAGGACCAAAAAGTTGACTTTATTTTCTGTAAGTTGTCTTTGAAAACTTTCTTCATGAAAGTTGTAGGGCTCGTCAATACGAGTTCATAGACATGCGGCACGCATGAAACGGACATCGTATGAAGAAGTTATGGTCAGAGGAAGTTAGGTTCCGGGTATAGAAAGTTTATAAATAGAAAAATTGTGGGGGAGTTATTTGGAAACCCAAATATCAGATTTCTTCTCCCTCTCCCGAGCTCTCCCGCACTCTCTCTTCTCCAACTGATTTCTCTCTCATCCGGCCACCAAATTGAACGCCGTCAGTTCCGTTGGGTCGGCACGGGTCTCCTCTCCACTGTTGGGGCAGCCTTGCTCGCCGTCGCGCCGCCTGGAAGCCGCCACGGAGCGGCGGAGCTGCTGCTGTGTCACCGGAAAATCGACGATTTTGGCGGCGTTTCGGGTGAAAGCTTGATGAGTCTTGCTCCTCTCCTTCCTCTAGTGCTGTTTATATGCCTTTGGTGATCTAGAAGTCAAGTTTTGAGGCCGATTTTGTAGGTTTGGAATTTTGTTTTCCGGTTGGTTGCGGGGTGTTTTCCGACAGGTTCCGGTCAGAATTTGTTGAAACCTCAGGTATTAAAGTTGTTCACCATGCTTTAATCTACAAGTTTCATGTTTTGAGTTTCCCCAAATTTTGAAGTTTGGCGGAGGCGCGTGAAGCTCACTCGCCGCCGCTTGTGGCGGCGCGTGGGAGCACTTCCGGGCACGGTAGAGGCCTAGTTTGCTGTGTTAGCCAGTCCTTGTAGTTGCTAGGGTGTTGTTGTGTGTGAGGATTGAGCGTTGATTAGGTTTTTGCATTGTAGGTGCTAAGTTATTTCTATGTGGTTGTTAGGTCGGAAACTTGGAAATTTTTGAATCTTGGAGAGTAGTAGTATTGTTGTTGAGAGTCCGATGACCTTGGGAGGTCTTGGAGGAAGGATTGCCCTTCTTTGGGCAACCTTTAAGTAAAGAGGTATTTTAAATCCTTGTGGTGTTTGTGTTTTTTACTAAGGTTTTAATTGTGTAATTTTAGGTGGTTAGTGAGGTTGTGGTTAGCTTGGCTCGTGCGTTTTTGTGAAGACGCAGCAGGAGTATTTAGGTGAGTAAATCTCACCAAGGTTCATTTTTGAACCAAGTTTTAAATTATGAAGATAATGATTATGATGATTGATTTTGGTGATGAGGATTATGATGATTGATTTTGATGATGATTTTAAATAAATAATTAAATGAAGAAAACTAATATTATGTTTGTTTGGTTTTAAAAATATATGAGCTTGATCGTCAACGGCTCATAGGTAAGGTAAAACAAGTTTTTTTTTATGTGTTACTCTAAAGCTCTTATGATCATAATTTTATTAAATTGTGAGAAGTTATGTTGTTGGAATAATTTTTATTATTCATATAATTATATCCTTGTGAAGGATATAATTTTTATGATGTAAATCTTGTGATGTTGTTAAGATGTTATTCATCATTTTTATGTTTTGATATTAAATAGCCAAACCGGGTTCCAAGCCTTTAATCGGGTGATTGGTTGCGGTTATGATGCTATTTATTATTTTGTGTTGTGATATTAGACAGTCAAACCGGGATTCCAAGCCTTTGGCCGGGTGATTGGATACGGTTAGGAATAGAGCTCTAGTCCGTCTGTCAGTGTAGGTCATGGGAGATACTTGATGGTATCTGGGACTCATGGGTACACATATTGTTGTTGTAGGTCATGAGGGGTATTTACTAAATATCTGGGACTCATGGATACATGTTTTGTTAATGTGTGGTTTTTATTCATTGATCAAAATTCATTTGGATGTGTTAAATTGTTGGATGTGATAAATGTGGAGTTTACTTTGAGTTTACTCATACGGGCTTTTTAGCTTACCGGGTTTGTTATTCTACAATCCCGGTGCACCATTTCTTGGTGTAGGGGTTAGACCTGCAGGTGAGGATCAGCAGGGATGAGGAGGCATAGTGACAGGGTTCTCCTTTCTTTTTTCAGACTCTGTATAGTTGTAGTTTTTGAATAGACAATATTTATGTCATGAGATCGTTCTCATGTTCTTGTTTTGCACTTTATGTAAAAAAAAAAATGTGTAATCTTATTTCAGTGATAGATTTTGTGGGAATTTCTATTCTGTAAGTGAGTTTTGATGTTATTGTTTGTTGTGGTTGTTGTTGTTGTCGTTATGTTGTTGTTGACAATAGGTTGGGATGTTAAAATTTTAAGTTAGATCATGCCAAAATTTTTGAAAATTTCATTCGAAAATTGGGGTGTGACAATATCTTCTTGCATTTAGGGATCGCGAATTTCAAGTAGAGTCTGCCTACCTCCACAAATGTCTACAAGATGATTTGGTGAGGCATAATTGGAACATGGATGGCAACTGAGTATGAATCACCACAATCGAGTAATCATATTTAAATAAATTGTGGTTTGTAATTTTAATTAATGTACTATCTGTTTGTGTGCTTTATTAATAAGTTTGGTTTTATTTGTAATCTTTTTTGACGTTTATTTATGTTTAACAATAAACTTTGGTTTGGTTTGACATACTTGTTATTATTAATGTTGTTGAGTTTATTTATTACTTTTTTAATGCATAGACTTTTATTTCATGAAATTAAAATTACATAAGCGGAATATAAATTACATAATTTCCTAAAAACATTTTACTATCGGAAAATACTTCTAATCAAACCCAGGTGTGTAGCAATCACTGCTACCATCATCAAACAAAGTTTTTGCCATAACACTTCTCTTCCTTCGTTTCCACCAACGTTTTTCATCTAGAGACATATTACTAGTATCCTTGCCCATAATTCTTGCATCCTCTTTTGCCTCTTCTAATTCCATAACCCTCTTTGAGTGAGCGGCAATTTCTTCATTTCTTTGCCTCACTAGCTCAACATAAGCTTGTGTTGACTCGGCCATGGATTGAATAGAAAGAGCCAAACTTGAAGCAACATCTTGCACTTTCTTTCCTTTCCTCATTGCTTCTTTGGCTCTCTTTTTTTCCATTGGTCTCGACAAAGAGCTAGGTGGTGTCTCTATAACTTCATCATCATCCAAGTCAATTGGAGACTCGTTTTCGGAGGCAATATGTGTCGGAAATGATTCCGATGCTCTTTCTTTGCTTGGTGGATCAACAAAATAAGGGTGGTGCTTAACTTTCTCCCAACAAGTCCACTTATCAAATTCCTTGGGACTATGTGGAAAATTGGAAGCTAATTTTCCACATAATCGGCAAAAACTTTTTCTCATAACTTTGAAAGACTTATCGATTTGCCGGTGATCGGACATACGGTTACACGTACCCAAGAATCGCACAATTGAATTTTTTCATCTTCTTGCCAATTGCAATTAGAATCTCCTATAGTTGGATGAGATAAGAAGAAATAGAAGCTAAAATTGATGAAGGGAGAAGATGGAGAGGTAAACTTTGAAAAGTTTTGATGTGAGAAATTATAGAAAGAGGATGAGTATTTATAGGAGTAGTTTTTTTTTTCTTTACTTAGATATAAATTTTTAAGTGAAAACAGAAAAGAAAAAAAATACAGCAGTTGCTATTTAATTATAGCCACATGATTCAAATCTAATGTCTGTAATAAAAGAGCCGTTAAAAATTTTTTTATCGTTGAAAATATATCCGTTTGACTGACATGTGATGAGGGAACAAATTTTCCAGTGGATCCCACCAATTGCTCGAGCAAACCTGTTGCTGAGAATCGCCTGTCAAATTGCCAAGGTAATTTTTCTGACGCGGGGCCCATCAATTGCCCGAGCTAAATATAAACGGTGCATTGATTTTTTTTTACAGACTGTGTGGGTCCCAGCTTTTGCCTTGGCAAATTGCACTACCGCTGCAATTGCTCTAACAACGTCTCAACTTTCAATCGAATCAGACCTAAGACCTAATAATGTACTTTACATCGAATTGAAAAAAAAGAAAAAGAAATTACTGAAGCTTAGAAGGGATCTATCTCCCACTTTAAACCTAAACAAAAGCCCAGCCCACATGGAGAAAAAGAAAAGAAGGCCAACAACAAAGCCACAAAGGGAAAGCCCAGAAGGGCCTAGCCTAGTGGCCCGTCTTCCTTCCTCATTCACCCATGTAGTCCCGACCGCCACGAAGGTCTTCTAGGGGATTCTGCCGCCGTCGGCTCAGTCTGGTGGGTTGCTTAGTTGGGGGACCATGACGTTGCCGCAAAACGACCTCAAAGTCCGACTACCTTCTTCTCTTTCTCAAGAATAAGATCTACTACCTCTGCAAGGTCGTCAACTCAGATCCAAGCCTTATACCCTTACCGCCGTCGATGACGCTCACAGCTTCCTTAGTCACCGCTGTTGCTAGTTCCTAACCCTAAACCTCCTCCGAAGATGATGCCTTCTACGTTCGTCGTTGTTGTTCCAATGCAGGCTCACTCCGTCTTCTCTAGTGTACAGATCTGAATTGCCTCCGCCCTTAACTGAAATGTCTTCGACAAACAACAAAGCCTGCCACAGACGCCAAGCGTTTAACCCAAATCTCAGATCCCGATCCACGCTCTACGTGAGCGCACCACCTCTACCGAACGCCTCACCGAGATGAGGTGCGGTCAAAGAACCAACAGCCAGAGTTCACCGCTTATTGTGGAGCTGTTATATATATATATATATATATATATATATATATATATATATATATATATATATGATTTTTCTCAACTACAAACTTTCACACCAATGGTTTTGGTGCCGATTTTCATTTTTGCACCACTTTTCGATCGAATTTCCTCATCTCCACCATCTAGTATCTAGGTAATATTGTGTAGATCATCTCTACAAAATTTCAGCCAATTTAGTAATCGTTAAGACCCTCAAAATTACGTATTTCTGTTATAAATATGAATGGTTCATGTTTGACAGAATTCAGTCCGTCCATTTGTTTTCGAGTTGAGGGCCTTAACGATTACCAAATTGACTTTTTGCAGAGATAATCTACACAATATTATCTAGATACTAGACAGTGGAGATAAGGAAATTCGATCAAAAAGTGGTGTAAAAATAAAAATTTGCACCAAAACCATTGGTGCGGACGTTTGTAGCCAAGAAGCCCTATATATATAGGCATTTTCAGATACAAACATTTTTATTTATTCAAAATATACGAATTTTCTCCTCATATATACTTACAATGTGAACAATTAAGATGAGAAAATATAATTTAAAAGTAAGTTAATTAAAAAAATCTGTACATTTTGAATAATTAAGGATACTTAGACATGATAATATATATATATATATGCTTATACATATATAATAAAATGGTCATCTTTTACATTGCATCTTAAAAAATCTTGGTTTATTGTATCCATCAGAAAGTTACTTTTGAAATAAAATAAATTTTATTATTAATATTAAATATATATAAATACAATCACTAAACACATCGAGATGTATCATAATCATGCATATTAAGATAAACATTTGATACAAGCTACTTTCACTCTAGAAATGGGACTTAGATATCACGACCCCAAGTGTAACTAGCCTTATAAAAACAATTAGGAAATGGTGATGGTTAGCTGGACCACTTCAGACATTTATTTTCTTAATTCAATTCCAACAACCACTCAGATACATATATCCATTTGGAAACTGTCCAGAGTAATTTCCCAAACAAAGACTTTGTTATTTGTTTCCTCTTGCATACCTAAAACTAGAAGGACTTCACTCAGCACATTCAAAGCCTTGACTTGCGCCTCAAATCCAGCAACTCCAAAACAAACATTTCTTTGCAATCACTTTCCTTTGTGAACTCAAACCTTCTATGCTTTCTTCCTTAGTCATTACAAAAGGGATTTGTATGGCTAAAGCAACATCTCCCCTCTCTCCAATTGAGGTCACATGTCTTTGGCTGCGTTTGGGGGGGGGGGGGGGGGGGGGGCTTATTAGCTCCCCTGATTATAAGCAAAGCCACGCCAACATGTTTGGTTAAGAAGAATTGTCCTGCTTCGCTTTTAATCACCTGCTTTTTCTCCTAAAAAGCTGAAGCAGCTCGACCCCGGCTTTTAAAAGCCAGAAGCACAGAAGACAAAATTTCAACGCGGCTACAGTTTAATGAAATTTTACCGAATACCATTGGGTACCCTTCAGAAACCATCAGAATTACGAACTATACCAATCCAAAATTACAAAATTTGCCACCGCGTTCTTTCCTTACCCTAGCCGCATCTCTTTCTTCCTCATTTGCGCGTCTTCTCTTCCTTCTCATTTCCTTCGCTTGCGTCTTCTCTTCCTTCTCATTGAGTTTTTTGGAGTCTGTGAGCAAATCTAAGCAAACCCAATTGTTCTCTGAGGTAAAAACTCTTGCTGGGTTTCGTTTATTGGTTTTTCCTGCTTTGTTTTTCGCTGTGCGAATTTGGTTGTTGTGGTTCGTTTTGTGTCGTCATTTTTTTTGATGTTCATACTAGTTTGACATATGTTTTAGCTGGTTTAATCCTATGGCTTTCTCTCGTTGAAGTCATCCGCCATTGGCCAAACCCCCTGTGCATGCTGCATTAGCATTCATCATCAGTTATGACTGTTTTGGGTTCTGAATCCTGAGCTTTGGTTAACCTTCAAAATTGCCCGTCTATTCTTGTGAAAGGTTTGCTCTGTGTTGTTTGATCTTTTTTGATTGCGTGCAGATCGAACGCGGTTTCATTTTCTGATTTGTTTTCCTTAATTATGCAATTATGTCGCGGGTTTGTTGTTGCCTCTCTTCCTAGCATGGTTAAGGCTGAAAGAACTGAGCTCAAGTTTTAAATCCGTGAATAATCAAAATAAATACTTAGGTCGAAATTCAACTGTGGCTTGCTCCATGGTTTCATGTGAAGTTGCATTCTTGCACAGATTGTTTTCACCTTCAAATGTGTAGTTTTATGATTTCCAACTAACAATAGTTATATAGAAAAATTGTACGAGGTCTTCGCTTAAATTTCTTCAAGTTTGATTGTTGATGTCTTAATTATTTACACTTTTTGTTATTCTTCAGTGATAAGCAGCTACATTCTAACAGTCAAGATAGATAGTACAATATCCCGACAGTCAAGATAGTTAGTACTGATAGCTATTGTTACAGAATGATTGCATTGTTCACTTCAGTGTCTCACACTCTCACTGACTTTATAACTGCTCATTTACACAATTCCACACTTTTACTTGTGAATTCTTCTTGCCTGGTAATGTATTTTAAAATCATCGGTAGATCATCTTCTGTTGCATTTTCTTGTTATATTGTAGAGTTTCCTGCTTGGTGTTAGTTTGTTTAGTGATCCTTGATTACCATCTTGCTCATGCTCAAATATCATATGACTTGCAAGTTGCAAGTTGATTTCTTGCCATGTGTAAATAAGTGCTTTTGTGCGATAGTGGATCAAGTTTGCCTCTGCTTGTTTTTAAGAATCATATGGATTGCACAATTTTGTGTTTACAGTGACTCGAATTTTTTCCTTGATTACCACCTATCAGTGTTTACTGAACTTGTAGCTACTTTAATATATGTGCTAGATGGTTGTTTGGAATGAGTGTTTACTAGAAGTGTTTTGTGACTTGTGTATCAAAGAAGTGGATAAAAATAATCGTCCACACACTCATTTTAATGCGGAGGGATGAACAAATATAATCAATGGCTTTGAGCAAGAAACCGGAAAGAGTTATACCAAAAAACAACTAAAAAAATAAATGGGATGTTCTTAAATCTGAGTTGAGATCATGGAAAGAATTGAAAGGGAAAGAGACCGGTCTTGGATGGGATCACAGGCTCCAAACAATTGATGCACCAGATGAGTGGTGGCGAGCCAAAATTGAGGTATATCATTTTTCTGCTTCTTGTCTCTGTTATGTTTCTTTACTTTTATTCATATGCTTATTGATATACTTCAAAATTGTCTAATGATTGAGGATTATTTATTTGCAGAAAGTTAAGGAATATGCAAAGTTTAGGAAAAAGGGGATAGCACCCGACTTTGAAGCTAAGTTAGATATGATGTTTGGGGGTACTACAGCCACTGGTGAGCATGCTTATGCACCATCTTCTTCCCTACCTATCCCAAGAAGTCCAGAGCAAGTAAATAACCTTGAAAGCAGTGGTGACTCTAAAGAGGATGATCAACCAAAAAATCTGCCAAAGAGAAGAAGTGAAAGAACCAAGAAAGATAAAAGAGTGGTACAAAAAAAGGAAAAGATTGGAGGTGCTGCTTTCATGGCTAGCCAAATTAGTAGAATGTGTTCAGCAATTGAAAGTAGAAGTACGACAACTTCAATGGCCAATAGAAGTGTACAAGAAAGTGCACGCAATAGTATTACCGAAGTGATGAATGATATCGTCACTTTGCCTGGAGCTGAAGCGGGCAGTGAGTTGTGGCTTTTTGCCACTAGGTTTATGAAAAACCCAGCTAACAGAGAGATGTATTGCACTATGAAGGATCCTACCCCTAAGTTGCTATATTTGAAAACTGAGATGCAACTGGATGCTAAGCTAGGTTAATTTAGTGAGAGTTCATCTTATGGTTGTTTGTTTCGGCATGCTTTTAAGGGTTGCATTATAGAACATCTTAATGTTTTTCATCATGTTGAGACCTTTTTATATATTCAGAATTGGGGTTTGTTAACAATATTTGTATTATGTGTTTTATAATTGTGTGTTTGCCGGTCTTCTTTAATAATTTATATGTATAGGTTACATTTATATGATTTACATGCTTAGCCATTTCAATTTGCAGGGTCTTTGAATTGAAATATGGATAATCTAGGTGACAATCAAGGAGATGAGGACGAGATAATCATGTGATTGATACAACTTAATACGCTGTTCATACTTCAATATTATACGAAGTATGTCCTCAAAACTCCTTGCATGACCTCTTCTCGAACAGGTTATAAGTGGTTGATGGAAATATTAGAAGGGAATGATGCTAGGTGTTATAATGCTTTTAGAATGAAAAAGCATGTATTGCATCGTTTATGTGCCGATATGGAACGTCTTAACGGAGGGATGTTAGGTTCAAACAGACTGACTCATATTGAAGTAGTAGCAATGACAGTATTTTTGTTAGGAAAGGATGTGGATTTAGGAAGGTAGCAGAGGATTTTCAACATTCCACGGAAACCGTTAGTAGATATTTTGGAAAAGCAGTAGATGTTTTGTGTGCACTAGGTCATGAAATAATTAGACCAGAGGATCCTAACTTCAGTGGTGTTGCACCGGAGATAATGAGGGATGAAAGATACATGCCACATTTTAAGGTACTAGTCTTCTTTACTTACTTATAAATCATTAATAATTTATTTGATCTTTGTAATTGACAATTATTTCTTTATTCAAAGGATTGCATTGGGGCTATAGATGGAGTGCATGTTCCTGCTTCAATACCTCCTAAAAAGCAAATACCATACATTGGTAGGAAAGGGGAACCAACACAGAATGTCATGGCAGCATGTAACTTCAATATGCAATTTACCTTTGTATATGCGAGTTGGGAAGGGTCTGCTCATGATACAAGAGTGTTTCTAGCAGCTACTCGGGATCCCAATATGAATTTTCCTCATCCTCCACTAGGTAACGTGTTTTATTCTAGTTAACTATAGTGTAATATTTCTATTCTTCAAATAAAGTTTTGTGAGATGTTTATTATATATTCATTTCACAGGTAAATATTATGTTGTGGATGCGGGATATCCTACAATGACTAGATTTTTGGGACCTTATAAAGGCCCGAGACAACATTTTCAACAATATCATAGGCAAGAACAAAGAAATGAGAGGGAAGTGTTTAATCAAGCACACTCTTCCCTTAGAGGCGTTATAGAACGCACATTTGGAGTTTGGAAAAAAAATTGAAGATCTTAAGAAACATACATGGTTATTCATTCCCGAAGCAAGTGCAGATTGTCATTGCCACAATGACACTTCATAATTATATTAGGAGACATGCACATCGTGATATAGATTTTGTGCAACATGAAAGCGACGCAATTGGAGGTTCAAGTGGTGAGATAGAGATAGAAGATGAGGTAGAAGAAGAACATCATGGTAATGGTGCACAAGAAATGAGAACATTAAGAGATATAATTGCTCATAGTTTAATGAGTGTGCGTAATAACGTAGAATGAGTTATGATAAATTATGTAGTTATCTTATGTTAATCACGAATCATTGGTACTAATATATTTATATGAGTTATTTTTAAAATCTCATATTATTAATCATATGGTCACTATAATTTATAAAATTATCTCAAATTTTATATCAAACAATCAATCACTACCAGAATAAGGACGGCCTGTTAAAATGATTCGTCGGCCAAACACTTAGCCGACGAAAGTCGTCGGCTAAGATGTCGTCAGGACAGCCCCATTTTCTGGTAGTGAATCTTAAACCCAATATAATATTTCATGTCCATATTGGTCATTCTGCAATTAAAAGCACATGCTCGTTTACATTTTACCAAACGCGTTACCACTGCTTTTGCCACTCACAGCACTTATAAAAAGCCAGATTACCAAACACACAGCTTCATTGCTTTTCAGCTGCTTATTCTGAAAAATAAACAGAAGCCAGCTTATGTTAAAAATTCAGCTGCGCCAAACATAGCCAAATATTTCCAAACAATGCTTTTATCATTTGGGAAAATTACCCTGCACTCCATTTCATATATATGTGGATGTTGGATCCTTCATTTTAAAGAATGGTGGTACCACTTGATAATTTGATATTAACTACATAGTCTGCCCTAGCTAATTGGGTTGTCAAAGTTAAGGGAGTGATGATGACCAAGTTTGAAGGAATTATGGATCTTGATTGAAGGTATATATGGTGTACTTTTTGATGGGGTAAGCACTCAATTAACCTTTAGATCATTCTTACCAAGCTAGTTGAATATTATTAAAAGAAAGATAATTATATCGATTAATTAGATAGAAGATTACAATCCTAAACAATAAGAGAATAATTAATCAAATATGGTTAATGTGGTCAATGAGCCATGGTGTATTGTTAAGCTAGCTTAAAGGTTATGAGTTCAGATCTCATTGATCGATATAAAGTTTATGACAAGGTGTCGATGGCGTCTCCCCGTGGCGTCATTGTTGGACGGGCTTGTGACGGGTCAAAGACACCGACAAGGTCCTTGGGCGGATGCTTGGTTGGTGTTGGAGGTTTGGGCGGTCTTCTTCAGGTGGTTTAGATGGGTTACGATCTATGTTTTTGGAGTTTTTGGCGATCAAGAGGGAGGATGTTTAAGGGTGTGGTACTGGCTCGTGGCGGGTTGGGGTTGTCAAAGTGGTCAAGCAAAGTAGAGGTGGGTTCTAACGAGGGATAACCAATAAGCTATCCGATGGTGTGTTCAGACATTGATAGCAGTAAGGGGCATTGTTAGTAGCCAGCGTCAATCCGCTGCTTAAATTACAACCGAGACCAGAAACAAGGAATATCTGAATGACATGTTGTCTCTTTCAAGAATAATGTGGAAAAAAAAGTTAAGTTTTAATGAATACGAAAATGGCAAGATAGAAATATCATGTGGTTTAATTTATTTCACATCATCGTGTATTGAGAATACTTATTTAATAGTTATAACATTGCTTTGAGGTTTTAATATCTTCCAGGAAATTTAACAAATTGTGAACTGCCACAATTACATTTAATGAGCCAACTAAAACGAACAAAAACAAGAGACATTATAGTAATCAACAAAATAAATAAAAGAAAATAAAACATAGAGATAATTGAGAAAACTACTTGAGTAATTGAGTAATGGGAAACTAAAATTAACCACTATGTTTCTTTATATGTGATCGTGTTCGTGTTCCCGTGTATTTAAGGCTAGTGTAAATAAAGTAGTCGATACAACAAGTTTTGTTATTCGAGGCATACATAAATACATGGTTTGGAACATTATCTCGATGCTTTTTTGAAAACTAAAATTGTGGCATCATGTCCCCTGTTATGTTCAAGAGGCACCAAACCTCATCGAAACCCCATAATAAGGACCCCAATCCATTTAATCCCCAAGATAGAGGCGACTCCAATTAATCATATTGCTTTGTGACTTGCCAAACGGCAAGACAAATCTAGACATTTTAATTTCAAATCCACATGTCATAGACAACATCGATCACATGGTGTCTTGAGAGAATTCAACTGAATCGAAACAACATAAGAGAACATAAAGGAAGGACAACGAGAAACGAGAATGTGGGTACGTTGCCCTAAATGGAAGGGTCATGAACTCAAAATTGAGGTCCTATATGTCCTATTGAATGGGGAAGTTTGCAGTCAACAACATGATAGATGTCCACACAAATGAAATGGTCGTCAATACAACTTACATACATTAGACATTACATATACAACACCCAGAGAACCAGAGAATTGTGTATGCAGGAAGATAAATGTCCATGCAGACTTCATAATGAAATATTAAGATAAATGTCCATGCAGACTTCATAACCTTATTTATATCTTACTTATATGGGAGACTTTCCCAACTGCACACACTTCTTGTCACACACACCATTAGCAATGGAAGCGAGTTCATACGCGGCACCATTTGCTTCTCTGTGCACATTTGGTCATTTTTGCATGGCTAAGAAAAAACTTGGTTCTGGTTAACGAAACTCGTTCTAATTTGGAATTGAGCATTATATTTCATCTTCGAGGATGATTGTATCTGTGCTATGCTATTAGCTACATTGTTGATGATTGTTCAGTGTTCACTATACAGCAACCAGGTGAACCAGCTATCATGGGCATCTGGCTGGTTGTGAGTTGGCCTCATTATCTATATAGATCAGTAGATCACAATCAACATGGATATGTGTCAAGGATTTGAGTGGATATATTCGAGAATCCAACCACATAGAGAACCAAATGCCAAAACATTTGACAGGTTTATAAATGCCTTGATCATTTTGGTACGGTAGGGACTAGCTAGGAAACTGTTTCATCTAGCACGATTCTACTTCCAGACAAAGTGTTAATAATTGTACACCAAGTCTTGAATGTTCCTTATGCAAAACCCAACCTCAACATGAAATTGCATGAGTAAGTGATCATCATACTTCTTTTATGTCAATGAGACTCTAGCACTTTAACTAGTGATGCTCTTTACTCTCTAGCTAGTGGGTTTTACCATAGCCTGATCTGGTGTGGTGAGGGACTGTTACATTGCCTGGAATAAAGTAGGAATTTTAATGGAATTTCTCATTGAGCGGAAAATGCATTTAAGCATTAGCCTTGATTTTAAGAGAGGAAAGAGTGGTAATTGTCACATCTCAACTCTTGATTTTTATCTTATTTACTAGTTTGATATTAATAAAAATGTTACCGTCTTCGTAAATGAGTTTATAGTTTTAAAGGTCTCTAGAGGGGTGTTGAGGGACGATTATTTCAAAGAAATTGTTCGTAGGAGAAATATTTGAAGACGGTAAAAATGGTAAATTTTAGCTAGTAAAAATGTATGTTTTATTAATGTATTATTTTTGGGGTGTTAATTTTTGGAGTTGGGTTTTTATTTGGTAGTGTTGGACCGGGTTGGAAGAGAGGCCCAAACCATTTCTCTCTCTCTCTCTCTCACTCTCTCTCTCTCTCTCTCTCTCTTCTCTCTCCTCCCTCCAGACTCTCTCACTCTCTCTTTATGCCGGACGTCTCCTGCGCCTGTCCGCCGTCGTCTGGCCACCGCTGACCACCGCACTTGTCTCAATCGGTCGGCCATCGACCCAGCCTTCTCCCTGGATCGGTGGCAACCTCCCTAGCGCCACCGTGAGAGAGGAACTAATAGCGACCAAAACCGGGTGTTTCAATTAAAACCCTTTTGTGTCAATTGTAGTATATAGCAAATAAGGGTATCGTTACAAGCCGGGGATTGAGGGTATCTTTATAACTTACGTTAATTACAAAATAAGAGAAAACATAAAATATTATAGTACTAGAGATATGGGGTTATATGATTATAAACAAGAGAAAACAAAGAAACAAAATAAATCAGAAAAGATCAAGATGAATGAGACGTTAGAGACTTGAAAATCCACCACCAAGTATATTTCAAGACATGTTAACAACCAAAGCTTCAATCATTAAGTCGTAAATCGGTATCAATCAAGAACAAACCGTGAACGCACTGCGTAAGTCCTTATTACTTCCCTTGAATACTTAAGCAAGATGAACGCACCATTACTAAGCCTTTAGAATAACCGATCAAGGTATAGACGCTATCCTATCAACAAATTATTCTAAGCATTAAGATCAATGAAAGTGATTGAACAAGTATGCAAAACTAGTGTGGAACTCCTACCTAGAATGCAATCCTTTTTATTTGGTTTCACCTATTGTCCTATAGGTTTTACTACTTTGAACTAAGCCGTATTAACTGTTTAGGAGATTAAACAACCTAATTCTAGCCCCACTCACAAGTTCATAATGTTCTATGTTGCGCATACATGAACATAAACAAGCAAGAGCTCTCCATAAACCAAAACCAAATAAACAATTTGAAAGACTCAATAATTTGAAACCGAGGTTCAAAACAATATCTAAAACATTCTTAGGGCTTCAAACCTTGCCCCTAACTAAGAGAAATCAGCCACACATGGCTGCAAAATCACACAAGGAGAATAAAAGATGACAAAGGAAAGGTAAACCGTGGATGATGGAGAAATCAATGATGGCTTGGCGGCTTCCTTGTGCGAGTCTGCAACTCTAGAGGTTCTTCTGATGATGAGATCGCTGCCTCCTCTCTAATCTCTTCGTCCTCCTCTCTAATATCTTCGTCCTCTGCTGTGATTAGGGTTATAAAACCCTCAAAACTCGTCCATGGGCTTACCAATGTGGTCTGGGCCTCAAAATAGAAGTTTTGGTCCAAATCAGAAATTCTGGCAGACTGATCTTCGGCCACTCAAACGGTCATAACTTCTTTTTCAAAATAGGTATTGACGATCCGTAAAAAGTTCTGGAAAGTAGACTCTTGTAGCTTTCCATTGATATATGACACATCTCCTAGATAGTTGTGAGCTGATCACAATCTTCTGTCGAAGTTGACTGACAATTTCTGGCAGATTTTCTGATTTCTTTCCTTGCACAACATGGATTCCTTTTCCTTCAAGATTTCTTCTCTTTTGTCTCTTTTGGGCTCCTTGGCTTTATTTATGACCTAAAAACACAAACTTAATTAATATGAATATTGTTAAGGGAATTACATAGCTAAATAGGGTTAGAAATACATTATAAATGTAGCATTTTGTGCTCCTATCAAATTCCCCCACACTTAGCTTTTGCTAGTCTCTTAGCAAAATCTAAAACAAAGACTCAAAACAAACTATGCCTTTAACTTTATTGTCTCAAAAATCTCTTACTTTCATAGCATCAAGATTAGCACTCAATCAAGAATTAAATATGAGTAATTTGAAAGTTAATTAAAACATATACTCCGCATATAAGCATGTAAGACACGGGGGTGACAATGGTGATGGGTGGAGCTCAGCATGTATCCTACAAGTATAATTCAACCTCACAGGATTACTACTCTTTCTTCTCTCAGAATCATGGCTAATGCTTAAAAGCTTTTTTCACTCAATGAATGCATATAATGTGAGAGAATAAACAAACAAGTAGACTCACATATAAAGAAAGAAACGCACTTTGTGAAATTAAAAAGATCTCATGAAAGATATCAACTACTTGCCAAACGGACCAACCCATATGCTCAACTTTTGTAACCAATCTCCACAGATCGATGACTGCCCATCTTTTGGATCATAAAAGAACTTTATCAAGGTTAAAATTTGGCCAAAGCTAGGGTTTAATGAAACAAAGGATAAGGAATTACAAATCGTCCTTAAAAACCAAGTAAAGCCATAAGATCAATTTGAACATTCATGAATGAGGACAAAGACCATATATCATATCATTATGTCTTCAATTTAAAACAAACTCCTCCATCACAAAGGGAGACTTAATACATACTTTCTTTTTTTCAATGCCGCCACATTCGTTTTTTTTTTCACTTCCTTTATTTTTTCTTCGGCAACAATTTTTATTTTCTTTTTCTTTTGACAAGTCTTTCCCCCCACACTTGTTATTCATCATCATTCCACATGTACAATGCATCACAACATAAGCTCTACTAAGCCTTAAGGACAAAGGTAGAGATATATCACTACACTAAGCTCAAGGTGAGGATTACATGGGTGATGACAGAAAGACTTAACGTAGGCTCAAAGGGGTTAACTAAGGGGTGTGCCGCGCACACAAATAAGGACATATGGTAATTTGGCAATGGTGGAAATCCTAAGTCCTTTTAATCCCTTCCAAAATCAGAACATATATCGATAAAAGTCTCTACTAGCACAAAAGTGAGTTCTAGCACTAGAGTCAGTTAAACTTAATCTGCGGCAAGTAGTCAATCAAGGAGAAAGATAATGAGATCGCTAAACATTGCCACGAAAATAGATGATGATTTATTCAATAAGCACTCAGAAAGAATAGCACAATAAAGCTCAAATTCTCACCAGGGTAATTATGAATCAAAACTCATCATCAACATGCTCAAAATTCTGTACCAATGTCAACGAAAAACCACATCTACTATACACTCATATGCTTAGTATACATCATAATTAACCAAAGAATTCATTTAACATCATCTCAATCGTGTGATCTTCTTTTAGCCATAATTTCAGAGATATATACTCATCCTAGACAGTTGAAAGGCATGATGACACACAGAAAAACAAACAATTTTTTTCTCTTTTCTAATTTTTGACTCTAACAAAAACAAAACAAAACACAAAATGTGTGCATTCCTTCCTCCAGACTTAAACTACGAATTGTCCACAATGTGAGAACAATATAGATCAAGCAATGTATAATAAATGTATAGAGGAAAGTGAAAAAAAACAAAAGGTAGAAGGTGAGAAAAGCTCCCCCATTGTGTACTCTGCAGCCAACTTCCAGCTGATATAAGTCCCTATTACAGCATCCAATGTCTGAGATTCTAATTGGAGATGAAAGATGGTGTTAGTAGCTTTATGTGCATCTATGGCAGGTTTCCTAACTCCAAGTGGATCGAAAATGGCAGCCCTGCAAAGTTAGAAGAAAAACATAGTTTGCACAGAAAAGCTGAGAAACAGACCTTTACCCATTCAAACCTGATTTCCAATAAGTTATGGTGCCGGAATGTAAAATTTCTTCAAAGAAAAGTTGAAGCTAATTCAACAAGATTTTCAGGCATATATAGCTTTCGTCCATAGCATGGCTCGAAGTATCCCCTGTTTTGACCTTTTCCCGGCTGTATTGCACAACTTCTGGTTTCCTGGCAGTGACCTTGCTGCCTTCAACATCAAATTGAGAATGACTCGGGTCTCCAAATCCACTTCTGTAACATCATACAGAAACTAGACTCAGAGATCTTTCTTTTCATATAAAGCACACCGTCCCAGGTTCTGTGATCTGCAAACCGTAGCTCTCCAAAGTCGGAAGAACTGTTTGCCGAGAGCATTGTTTTGACTGAATTTGGAGTTTTCTTCAACTTTTCTCAACTCTCACCTGCACACACACAAAACACATCAAAACGAACAAAATAAAGAAAGCATAGACAGTGGGGTTGCCTCCCAATGGCTTTTCAACAAGAATAATCAGGAGGCTTAGGCCGCGGTTCGATCAAATGCTTGACCCTCTTCAAAGATATTTCATGGTCCTTTGGTAGCAATTTGAGTAACTTAGGAGCAATGGACATATAAGATATGAAGCTTCTCTTTTTCTTCTAACTTTGCAGGATCACAACAAGAATCTCCTTATTCGATTTGAGACATTCAGGTACCACCATATCCACATGCTCAACAAACTCACATGATGCTTGGAAAGGAAGAACATGTGTAGAGCTTGAGTGATGGAGTGAAGAATCATGTGGTCTTCCATGTACTAGCAATAAAGGTCCAAATGTAGGAGCTTTGATGGACTCCTCTTTTAAGCAATCCTCAAAAGTCTCAACATCGCGTGGCTCTTCATAGGACTCCTCCAAATCTGTTTCTTCATCCTCAAAAAATATTAAATCATGAGGTTGACATGGAGCTGAAGTTGCGGGAAGTTCATGTGGAATTGTCATCAATGAAGATGGCTGCTCTTGAGATATTAAGGTGTCCAAAATCCTTTTAGTTTCTACCCAACTATCATTGAAAGCTTCTTGCTCCTCAATCCGAGCTTTATTTGAAGCAGCTAGAGCCTCATTCATCGCATTTATAGACTTGATCATCTCATCATAATGATTTAACTTATCTGAGATTTGATAAGATGGTGCTTGTATCCAGTAGTCATGGATTGAATATGGAGAATCTTGAAACTCATTGGAAAATCCTTGTTGCATGTCCGGATTGTTGTTCCATGAAGAATAAGGAGGATCATCCCATACCATACTGTGTTGAGGTGAATAGTAATCATTCCAATGCCCTTGGTTCTCTTGAAATCCTCCAAGCATATTTTGATCATAGTATCCGTGATATTGGATGCTTGGACATGTCTCCGTAGAATGACCTACCATGGAGCATCTAGAACACACCTCGTAAGGTTGATGCCACATTGAAAAACAAAACAGAAACAATAGTTAGTAATATATACAAAACTAAATCACAAATCCTAAAACAATAAATAATATAATTTGAAAGCTATTAAAACAGAAAATATATATACAAGAATTAACGCAAATTGCTAGGGATTTTTCAATCCCCGGCAACGGCGCCAAAATTGATAGCGACCGAAACCGGGCGTTTCAATTAAAACCCATTTGTGTCAATTGTAGTATATAGCAAATAAGGGTATCGTTACAAGCCGGGGATTGAGGGTATCTTTACAACTTACGTTAATTACAAAATAAGAGAAAACATAAAATATTATAGTACTAGAGATATGAGGTTATATGATTATAAACAAGAGAAAACAAAGAAACAAAATAAATCAGAAAAGATCAAGATGAATGAGACGTTAGAGACTTGGAAATCCACCACCAAGTATATTTCAAGACATGTTAACAACCAAAGCTTCAATCATTAAGTCGTAAATCGGTATCAATCAAGAACAAACCGTGAACGCACTGCGTAAGTCCTTATTACTTCCCTTGAATACTTAAGCAAGATGAACGCACCATTACTAAGCCTTTAGAATAACCGATCAAGGTATAGACGCTATCCTATCAACAAATTATTCTAAGCATTAAGATCAATGAAAGTGATTGAACAAGTATGCAAAACTAGTGTGGAACTCCTACCTAGCATGCAATCCTTTTTATTTGGTTTCACCTATTGTCCTATAGGTTTTACTACTTTGAACTAAGCCGTATTAACCGTTTAGGAGATTAAACAACCTAATTCTAGCCCCACTCACAAGTTCATAATGTTCTATGTTGCGCATACATGAACATAAACAAGCAAGAGCTCTCCATAAACCAAAACCAAATAAACAATTTGAAAGACTCAATAATTTGAAACCGAGGTTCAAAACAATATCTAAAACATTCTTAGGGCTTCAAACCTTGCCCCTAACTAAGAGAAATCAGCCACACATGGCTGCAAAATCACACAAGGAGAATAAAAGATGACAAAGGAAAGGTAAACCGTGGATGATGGAGAAATCAATGATGGCTTGGCGGTTTCCTTGTGCGAGTCTGCAACTCTAGAGGTTCTTCTGATGATGAGATCGCTGCCTCCTCTCTAATCTCTTCGTCCTCCTCTCTAATCTCTTCGTCCTCTGCTGTGATTAGGGTTATTAAACCCTCAAAACTCATCCATGGGCTTACCAATGTGGTATGGGCCTCAAAATAGAAGTTTTGGTCCAAATCAGAAATTCGGGCAGACTGATCTTCGGCCACTCAAATGGTCATAACATCTTTTTCAAAATAGGTATTGACGATCCGTAAAAAGTTCTGCAAAGTAGACTCTTGTAGATTTCCATTGATATATGACACATCTCCTAGATAGTTGTGAGCTGATCACAATCTTCTGTCGAAGTTGACTGACAATTTCTGGCAGATTTTCTGATTTCTTTCCTTGCACAACATGGATTCCTTATCATTCAAGATTTCTTCTCTTTTGTCTCTTTTGGGCTCCTTGGCTTTATTTATGACCTAAAAACACAAACTTAATTAATATGAATATTGTTAAGGAAATTACATAGCTAAATAGGGTTAGAAATACATTATAAATGTAGCATTTTGTGTTCCTATCAGGAACCACGCTCGAAAGGTCAGATTGCTCGTAGCTCTCTGTCACCGGAACTCTCTCCTCCGGCTGTCATAGCCAGAGCTGCTGGGCTCAAGAGGAAGCCCTCCTCCTGTGCTTCCATCCCTCAAAAGGTTTTGATGCGATTCGTGCTAGGTAAGGAGAAATCATTGATTGAAATTCTAGGGCTCTATTTTATGTTTCTGTTCGATTGACATAGTTAAGGCTGAAATTGGGTTTGGTGCTAGTTAGGAAAGTTGTAGAGGGGATTGAGAGAAAGATGGTGTTAAATTTTAGTGGGCATTGGAGGTCGCCGGAGTCAGCCGCCGCTGTGAAGTGGATTTTCATGGTTTTAGATGTGTAATATTAAGGGGAGTTTAATGGTATGAAGTTTAGAATTTTTAGAGGAGTTTTGAATAGGTTTTGGATTTTTTTTGAAAGATTGGTGAAGGCGGTTAATTGGTTAGAAATCTGGTCGTTAGATTAATGTTGTTTAGGCTATAGAAGGTTGGTTTAAGGCTGCCGGTATTTGTGATGAAGTTTGGACCGTATCGATTTAAGAATAGCAAAGTTGGGCGAGGATGAGCGTGGATAAGGCTCACATTTAATTTTGCCTATTTTTTTATATAAGCGTTGGTATATAGTTGGGGATTAATTTATGTTTTTGAAACATGACGTGAGAAGGCTCGAGCAAAAGAGGCATATGATCGACATCAGGCTTAGGCCTATTTAGTGAGTGAACTTTTGTTTTAAATAATATGCATGCTATGGTTTATATGGTCGAACAATTTCTTTTGTTGGAGCATTTGATGTCATTTTATTTTAACGATTTTATTTCTTTTGAAGAGTTACCGAAAATGAGAATTTTCGGTAAAGTATATATTTATTTATGAGGAGAGTAGCACTTAGTCCAATTCTAAGGCTATCTAGGGTAATCAAATCAAAACATCCATAAATCCCTAAAACTTTCAATTACACAAATCACCCTAACGAGATCGAAATAGACCGATTCTTTTATAGGGATTACTTACCTTGATGAGGGCTACAAGTTGAGCCAAAAATCTCGGCCTATGGTGGCGAGAGGACGGAGCTCCGGCGAGATGGCAGTCGGACTACTAGGAGCCGTTTCTTCGCGCTCGGCGGCGTCCCGCGCGCAGTCACCGGCCCAGGGAGAGAGAGAGAGAGAGCGACGGGGGTCCGAACTGGACCGGTCTAGCTGTCTCGAGTGGCCGAACAGTGGCGGGCGACGGTGGTGAAGCCGACAGATTGGGAAACTTAGGGAGAAGGAAGAAGGAAAAGAAAGAAAAAGAAAAGAGAAGAAAGGGACGGGCTTGGCTATCTCCCCTACAAGACTTACATCGAGTTTCAGGATGAAATTCGGAGTGGGTCTTAAGAGCGGCGGTCTATAGTGGCCAGACAGGGGCAGCCGAAGGCTGGGTCTTCGGCGGGTCAGGAAGCTTTGGGAGAAAGGAGAGAGAAAAGGAAGAGAGAGAGTGTGTGTGTGGGGGTTTTGGGCTCTCCAATTTCCTACTTGGTCCAAATTTTCGTACGAACTCCGATTTAAGTGTGCCACATGTCCAAGAACTCTGTTTAACATCCTCTACAACTTTCATGAAGAAAGTTTTCCCAAATTCTAAACGAAAGAAAAAGTCAACTTTTGGAGTCTTAAATAGTAAATGGTTACTCAAACGGTATAAGTCAAAGTAATACCAAAAGTAAATAACCGTAAAATAACTTAAGAACTGGGATGTGACATGGCCATTGAGACCAAAAGAACATATAGTGCTCGGCCTCGAGATTTCAGTGGCCCCAGTCAGGGTCCAACCAAGAAGGCTGCTTCATCATCTGCTTCTGGATCTTCAGCGGGTAGTGGCAATAGTGGAGGATCGAGTTCTAGTTCTCGGTTCAGAGCTAGGGGGCATCTCATGAGACCTTTTTGGAGCCAGTTGGGTAGACAATAGACTGTTCAGTTTGGTGCTGGTGGCAGTTTCTAGGGTGGGACATCTGGTGGTCAGACTTTTTCTTTTGGTCAACAGCAGTCTTCTGGGTGCTATGAGTGTGGTGGTCAGGATCATTTCAGTAGAGATTGTCCCTTATTGGCTCAGACGACCACCCCCACCCCTACTCAGCCAGTCGGTCAGTCTTCAGTCAGAGGCTCCAGGAGTGGTACTCATGGCAGTTCAGCAGCGAGAGGTGGATCTCAGCAGAGTAGTGGTTAGCATGGACATCCTATGACTCACGCTAGACTTCATGCTATGACCTAGCAGAAGAGTTGTACTTCTCGAGAGGTTATCATTGGTAAGTTATTATTTTTTGGTTAGCTTGTTTTTACTTTAATTGATCCCGAAGCCACACATTCATTTGTCTAGTAGATTTGCCCTCCATGCCAATGTGCCATCATCGTCTCTTCCAAGCGAGTGACACGTGTCTCTACCCGCTGGTGAGGTGATGAGGATAAATTGGGTGTTTAGTGGTTGTGAAGTATTGGTGGAAGGAACTAAGTTTAAGGCTGATCTAATTCCTTTAGACATTGTGGAGTTTGATGTGATCTTGGGAATAAAATATTTGGAGGCTTAGAGCTATGGTAGATTGTTTTCGAAAAGAAGTGGTGCTTCGAAGTCCGGATGGATTTGAGGTTGCATTTCAAGGGGAAAGAGATGTTATTTCGAGTTGCTTGATATCAGCTGGTGCTGCTAGGAAATTGTTAAATAAAGGCTGTCAGACATATTTTGCTCACATTATGGATACAAGTGTGGGAGTGTTGGAAGTAGAGGATATTCCTGTAGTAAGAGAGTTTCCAAATGTTTTTCCCAAGGAGTTTCTTGGTTTGTCCCTGTAAAGGAGATAGACTTTTCAATTGAGTTACTTCCTGGATCTATGCCTATCTCACAGGTATCTTACCGAATAGCTCCAATGGAATTGAAAGAGTTGAAGACTCAACTGCAAGAGTTGGTATACAAGGTTTTTGCGGCCTAGCATGTCTCCATGGGGTGCTCCGGTGTTGTTTGTTAAGAAGAAAGATGGCACCATGAGACTAGGCATTGATTATAGGAAGCTAAATCATGTCACGGTGAAGAATAAATATATGTTGCCTCGCATTGATGTTTTATTTGATCAGTTGAGGGGTGCTTCTGTTTTCTCCAAGATTGACTTGAGATCTGGTTATCATCAGTTGCGGATCCGGGAGAGTGACATAGCCAAGACTACTTTTCTATCACGCTATGGTCATTATGAGTTTGTGGTGATGCCTTTTGGACTTACTAATGCACCAGCTGCTTTCATGGATCTCATGAATAGGGTGTTTAATCCATATCTTGAATGTTTCGTGATCGTATTCATAGATGACATTTTGGTATACTCAAAAAGTGAGAAGGAGCATGACAAACATCTAAGAATGATATTGCAAACTTTGAGAAATGCTCAGTTGTATGCTAAGTTCAGCAAGTGTGAAATTTGGCTGGATAAGGTGGGGTTCTTGGGTCATATGGTTTTGGCAAAAGGTGTTAGTGTGGATCCCCAAAAGGTGGAAGTAGTGTCAAATTGGAGAAGACCCACCACTGTGACAGAGATTCGTAGTTTCTTGGGGTTAGCAGGTTATTATCGACGCTTTATGCAAGATTTTTCAAAGATTGTTGCTCCACTTACAAGATTGACCAAGAAGGGAGTTAAGTTCGAATGGTCTGATCAGTGTGAGCAAAGTTTTCAAGAATTAAAGAATTATTTGACTAGTGCTCCTATTTTGGCACTTCCGGATAATAGTGGGGAGTATGTAGTTTATTGTGATGCTTCTAGATGAGGTGTAGGAAGGGGTATTGATGCAGCATGATGAGTTATTGCCAACGCTTCTAGGCAATTGAAGCCGCAATTCATTAATTAACCCACTCATGATCTAGAGCTTATAGCGGTAGTTTTTACTCTCAAGTTGTGAAGACACTATCTTTATGGAGTCAAGTGTCATATTTTTACCGATCACACGAGTCTTCGGTATGTGTTCACTCAAAGGGTGATTGTGGATAGACTCACCAAATCAGTAAAAGTATGCACTGGATAAATTGGTGAAGCTTTATGTGAATGAGATCATGAGACTTCATGGTTACCTGAATCAATAGTGTCAGATTGGGACCCTAGATTTGCTTCTAAATTCTGGGGAGCTCTTCAAGCAGCTTTAGGCACCCGATTACACTTCAGCACTGTTTTTTATCCTCAGACCGATGGGCAATCAAAGAGGACTATTCATACTTTGAAGAATATGTTGAGATCTTGTGCCTTGTAGTTCCGGGGGAGTTGGGATAAAAACCTATCTTTGATGGAGTTTGCTTACAACAACAGCTATCATTCTAGCATTGGTATGGCTCCTTTTGAGGCACTTTATGGGAAGTAGTGGCGTACACCTTTATATTGAAATGAAGTAGGAGAAAAAGAACTTTGTGGTCCTGAGTTAATCCATGATAATAATGAGAAGATTAAAGTGGTCAGAGATAGACTCAAGGCCGCTCAAAGTAGCCAGAAGAGTTATGCAGATGTTCGTAGGAAAGATCTTGAGTTTCAAATGGGTGATTGGGTGTTCTTAAAACTATCTCCTTGGAAAGGGATAATACGTTTTGGTAAGCATGGGAAGCTGAGTCCGAGGTATATTGGTCCTTAAGAGATAATAGAGCGAGTTGGCTCACTTGCTTATCGGTTACTTTTGCCTCCAGAATTATCCAAGATACATAATGTGTTTCATGTATCCATGCTTCGTAAGTATATTGTCGATCCCTCTGATGTGCTGCAAGAGCAGCCGTTTAGTTTGCAAAAGGATTTGACTTATGAAGAGGAGCCGGTACAGATTCTTGACCAAAAGGAGCAAGTACTGAGGAACAAGACAATCTCACTTGTTAAGGTGCTTTGGAGAAGTCAATAAGTAGAGGAAGCTACTTGGGAATTGGAAGAGCAAATGGGGCAGCAATATCCCTATCTCTTTGATTGACTGTTATGTAAATTTTGATGACTAAATTTTTATAAGGAGGGGAGAATTGTCACATCCCAACTCTTAATTTTTACCCTATTTACTAGCTTGGTATTAATAAGAATGTTACCGTTTTCGTAAATGAGTTTATAGTTTCAAAGGTCCCTAGAAGGGTGTCGATGGACGATTATTTCGGAGAAATTGTTCGTATGAAAAATATTTGAAGACGGTAAAAATGGTAAATTTTAGCTAGTAAAAAGGTATGTTTTATTAGGGTATTATTTTTGGGGTGTTAATTTTTAGAGTTGAGTTTTATTTCGTGGTGTTGGACCGGGTTGGAAGAGAGGCCCAAACCATTTCTCTCTCTCTCTCTCTTCTCTCTCCTCCCTCCTGACTCTCTCACTCTCTCTCTCTCTCTCCTTACCGGACGCCTCCTGCGCCCGTCTGCCGCTGTTCGTCCACCGTTGACCGCTACACCGGTCCCAATCGGTCGGCCTTCGACCCAGCCTTCTCCCTGGACCGGTGGCAGCCTCCCTAGTGCCGTTGTGAGAGAGAAACTACGCCCGAAAGGTCCCACTGCTCATAGCTCTCTGTCGCCGAAACTCCCTCCTCTAGTCACCATAGCCGGAGCTGCTGGGCTCAAGAGGAAGTCCTCCTCCCGTGCTTCAATCCCTCGAAAGGTTTTGGTGCGATTCGTGCTAGGTAAGGAGAAATCATTGATTGAAATTCTAAGGCTCTATTTTATGTTTATGTTCGATTGACCTAGTTAAGACTAAAATTGGGTTTGGTGCTAGTTAGGAAAGTAGTAAAAGGGATTGAGAGGAATATGCTGTTAAATTTTGGTAGGCATTGGAGGTCACCGTTGTGAAGTGGATTTTCATGGTTTTAGATGTGTAATATTAAGGGGAGTTTAATGGTATGAAGTTTAGAATTTTTGGAGGAGTTTTGAATAGGTTTTGGATTTTTTTAAAAAGATTGGTGAAAGCAGTTAATTGGTTAGAAATCCGGCTGTTAGATTAATGTTGTTTAGGCTGTAGAAGGTTGGTTTAAGGCTGCCGGTATTTGTGATGAAGTTTGGACCTTATCGATTTAAGAATAGCGAAGTTGGGCGAGGATGAGCGTGGATAAGGCTCACATTTAATTTTGCCTATTTTTTTATATAAGCGTTGGTATATAGTTGGGGATTAATTTATGTTTTTGAAACATGACGTTAGGAGGCTCGAGCAAAAGAGGCATAGGATCGATATCAGGCTTAGGTCTATTTAGTGAGTGAACTTTTGTTTTAAATAATATGCATGCTATGGTTCATATGGTCGAACAATTTATTTTGTTGGAGCATTTGATGTCTTTTTATTTTGACGATTTTATTTCTTTTGAAGAGTTACCGAAAATGAGAATTTTCGGTAAATTATATATGTATTTTTGAGGAGAGTATGTATATAAATGCTAGCTAGTCATATGTGTCTATCCACCTTAATAACGTAGTATATAACCGCATTATGGTGTGACGTGAGCGTAGACGCAAGCTTAGTAGCCCTATATGAGTGTATAATTCATATAGGGGGTATGAGCACATATGTATACACTCATCTGTCCACCTTAATGGCGTAGTGTATCACCGTATTAAGGCGTGACGTGAGCGTTAGACGCAAGCGTAGTAGCACTATATAAATTATTTTAAATCTATAAAATAATTATATAAGGAGTATGGACGTGTGTAAATACATATATATATTGGTATATGTTTTTGAGTTGAAAATGCTCGATATTTATGAGATAATAGATTTATCGCTTGGAGCATGCATTTGATTTCTTTGAAAATTAAATTAGGAAAGCATAAATATTGTTATTTATTTTCTTTATTTATTATTTTTATTTTTGTCCACTCACTCTAATGTTTTTCGAATGTTTTCCCTTGGGCCATTCGTTTTAAAAATATCTGGTCTACAAAGTTCGGATCGGCACTAATAGGAAGCGAGGCATAGTTACCTACTTATTCACCACTTTTCTGGTAGGTTACCTGTTAAACCTAACAGTGTATTTTCTTACTTTCTCTTGTTTTTAGTAGCTCTGATTACTCTTAGGGTCATTATATAATATTTCGGTGGTGTGTGTTTTGACCACGATCCTCTGCGTATGGAGCGGAGGTGAATAGCGAACAAAGAGAATGGGGAGTGTTGCGGGCGTGCCACCTCGCTGATGAGGAAGAGGTTGTATGCGTGTTTGACTTCTTGAATTAGGCAAAAGGAGTTCCAGGTGCCACCTCAGATGAGGAATTTACGAGCACAAGGCAGTCGATACTCACGGCGGCGTGAGCAGAGCAACTATAGGGAAGATTTCGAGGAATCGGGGTAGAGTCCGGAGAGCTCTGAAGAATCTAGGCGGTGGGGCACTTAGAAATCAAGGGTTCGAGGTAGCTCGAAGAGTAACTGGTTTGCAGTTTGTTGTGTTTGTTTGATTGATTGTTTGATTGTGTGATTGTGTGATTATGTGATTGTGTGTCTTTGTGTCTGCCGTCGAGCTTCTTTATATAGTGGGAGCAATCCCTGTCACAAAAGAAAGACAATCAGAATCTATGTTGGACGTGAAGCATGGGGACACTATTCCTCCCATGCAGACCAATCCTTATGTGACACATATCCAATTCGCACAGTCCGCATAGGATAAGGTTTGGACTCCCATGCGAAGCGGAATTAAAAGTAATCCTTATCCTGCAGGGTATCACAGTCCATGTAGAAGACAAATAACTCGCGCGGACCATGGAATCTGTAGCTCATTTCACCTCGCGGGCTATTGCAGCTCGCGGGCCAAAACAAGGCTTTTTAATAAATTAGGACCACAGGGATTGGCCCAAAGCGTGTCAAAGACTGTAAAAAGTCTGAAACGATTATAAGCATTCGCGCGGGCTCCGCGTGTATTTACCTCGCTAGCTCACGAATCAGTTCGCCAATGCCTATATGCATTCTGCCTCGCCTAATACCAAAGTTATTCCGCACGAACTGTGCATTCCGCAAAAAGCGCCTGAGATGGATCCCCACTCCGCGCGAAGTCATTCCGCGCGCGAGCTCTATTTTTGTCCGAAAACGCGCGAGATTCGTTAGTCCGCGCGGAGCCACTCCGCGCGCGGACTTCGTATTTCATCTCGCGTGGTGCTTGCGGACCGTCATTTGTAAACTTTAAAGGAACTTGGGCTCGCCGACCGACATAGACCAAGAACTTAATTAATATTTACATAGACAATTACTGTCCAGTAAAAATATTAATTTAGGTGTAAACAGTGTGCTAAGACTGAGTATTTACATTTTCGAATATTCAAAGGATGAAGTTGGTTTTATTAGTTGGTTATTTTTTGTGATAAGTTCGAGGATGGTTGATTCTTTTTAAGAGGGTATTTTGAATATTTCCGGGTTAGGGTTGTCCATTTTCAAGAGAGGTTTGCCGAGTTTTTTAGTAAATTATCCTTGGAGGTGGACCCCGCAAGACTTACTTCGGGTTTCAGGATGAAATTCGGGGTGGGTCTTGACAGTAATCATGTGAGGTTGAATCATATTTGTTGGATACATGCTGAGTTCCACCTATCACCATTGTCACCCCTATGTCTTACATGCTTATATGTGGAATATTTGTTTTTATTAACTCTCGAATTACTAATGATTGATTTTTGATTGAGTGCTAGTCTTGATGTTATGAAAGTAAGATATTTCTAAGACAATAATATTGAAGACATAATTTGTTTTGAGTTATAGCGATGATCGTCTCCTTCAAAGTTTCATTGCTACTCTTGGAAGTGGTTTTGATATCAAGGATCTAGGGCCGCTGCACTATTTTCTTGGTCTGCCAGGTTAAATATGCTCATGACATGTTGCTTAGTAAGCGTCTCGGTACCCCTATGTCTGCTAAAGACACACTCACAGCCAATCCTGGTTCATTGCTTGACAATCCCACAGAGTTCCGGGCTCTTGTAGGTGCTTTACAGTACCTCACAATTACTAGACCAGATATAGCCTTCGCTATCAATTCAGTTTCTCAGTACATGAGTCAACCTAGTTTATCTCATCTTGTTGTTGTGAAACACATTATGCGTTATGTGAAAGGAACTCTAGGTCATGGTCTCTACTTTGCTCCTCAACGTCAGCCTGTACATCTTTCTGCCTATTCTGATGCTGATTGGGCGAGTTGCCCTAATTCTCGTCGTTCTACATCTGGTTACCTCGTGTATCTTGGTTACAACTTAATTTCTTGGTGTTCCAAGAAGCAGCTCACTATAGCACATTCAAGTGCGGAGTCCGAATACCGCTCTCTTGCCCATGCCTGTACATAAATTACTCGGCTTTGTTATCTACTCTATGAGCTTGGTGCCCATGTTCAGTTTCCTATCTTATTGCACTGTGACAATCTCAATACTATCTACATGGCCTCCAATCTAGTGTTTCACACTCGCATCAAACATATTGAGCTTGACTACCATTATATTCGTGAAAAAGTTGCTCTTGGAAGTCATCGAGTCTGCTTTATTCCCTCCATTGATCAACCAATTGATTTACTCACCAAACCTCTCCACAAGACCCGCCACCTTCTTCTTTCCAACAAACTTGTCCGTCCAGAGCCGCCAAGTTTTAGGGAGGATGTTAGACAGACTCAATCTTCTCCTAAAACTGAGACATCTGATTCTCCTTTTATAAAGAGTTCATAGGCTGTTTTGATTTTATGCTATAACTACGTCTACATATCAATGCTATTATTTGTATTTACTGTTTTCCATACATAGAGTCTAGAATAGCTACTATATATCTGTACAATTGTAATATTGTAAATCAATGGAAAATCAATTTCTATAAAAAAAATATTTAGAGCATAGAACTTCTTTGGTATCTTTGGTAAAGGAAATTCATAATAAGGATTGAATATCGAACTCTGTTTTATATTTCATGGATGATTAGATCTGTCGTTATGTCATTAGTTACTTTGTTGATTGTTCTCCATGAACAAGCTCTCATGGGAATCTGGCTGGTTTTGAGTTGGCCCCATTATCTTACACATGACAATCGACATGAATGTATGTCAAGGACTCGAGTGGGATATAGATTGTAGAATCCAACAAAATGAAAGAGAGAATCCAATTAGAAATGGAGTTCAAAACATTCGACAGACGACAGGATTGGAATATATGGATCATACATTGTCAGAAAATTGAATGATATGGTTCAAGAAATTTGAGAACTTGTTAGGTGTGTGGATCTTGGGTTTCTCTACTGTACATAATGCTTTGATCAAGTAGACTAGTTCGATATAAAGATGGACGGATTCCAGTGGACTAGCTTCACCTTAGTCTCTACGATTACAGAGAGCTCGTCTAATAATGTGTCATAGAACTTTCTGTAAATCTTACGGTTAACTTGTGTGTTTATTTTGAGGCAAGCTAAAACTTGGTTGATTAAAGAATAACCACCAAGGCACCAACCCAATTCTGGGAGTTTAACTAGTATTCCTGATGTTCTAGAAATTAACAGGAGTACATTGTCAAAACTGATCACATGAAACTGACTACAGGCATGTAAATTGTGATACAAATAGTTAGATACAAGGGCTGGAAATGGATTTAGCAGTTCAGATTAACAAGTATGAAGTCACAAATTGACAAACATATGTACTTCAGCAGTACATCTTCTATGATTTAATTATTAAGGAATAGCAAAGTAGGCTAAGTAGCTTACACAACATCTCATACAGCGGGGAAAAGATGGAAGAGCAGACTATAGATGCAGTTACTTCAATGCTTTAATGATTAAATTGATAAAACAATTGAAGATCGAGGATGTATAGAAACCAATAAAAAAAACATGTAATCACTTGATGCTACAAAATTTACTGTTACTAGATCACTGCTCTGGGACATGCTTCTAATCCCTTGACGCAGCAGATAAATAATGAGATATAGGGACTCGAGGCATTTTCCTACTCCGAATCCCTGAGGCTGTTACTTGTCAGCCATATTTTCTTTTGGATAATAAGTACAACATCGTCTCCATCCTGGTCGGAGTCTGAACTGGAGTCAGTTTGTGCCACTACTTCCCAGTGCAATGCCGGTAGATATTTCTTAACAAAATCAACCACTGACTGTTTGTCCCGGACAATTATAAAACCGGTTGGCCTGAGAATGCGATCCATCTCAAGTAACAGATCCTCACCACTGCATTCTTTCTTCTCCAAGTCAGAGAAGACAGTCCAAGCATGGAGTAAATCATAAGTCCGGGGGTATGTTGAATAGGCTTCACACCCGTCACAGTAGAGATCCAGTTAATCACAGTACTATCAATCTGAATGTCCATTTATCCTACAAACTTGAAGACGGGATTTTGAATAAAAGCATAGATGACAGATTGTCCAATAGATCAACATAAATTACACATTGTTCGATCATCATTTGCTTCTTTCCTCATTACCACAGTATAGTCATTTCTCTAAATGGATTTATATCAATTCTTAAGTTATAAAAGGCAAGTGCTGAATACTACTTGGAAAATGAAATTTCTACAAATTTTATTCACTTCACCTGTGAGACAGATGATGGACTAGATTCTTATAAAGAAAAACAAACCATGACGGACCAGACTAAATATATCATGTGAAGTTACTTGTTTCAGTAAAAATGACATGCTCTATGTATACCTTTCACTTGAGTAACTTACCAGCTGTGAATACTGCCTATAAGGCCTCTGTCATATATCAGCTTTAGTGTGTTTGGTCCATCTTCAGGCACAACATTCATCACCCAAACATCCTTGTCCTTCAGAGCAGCTGCAAATGATCCCATGTGTGCTTTCATATCCATCACATTCCTCAGAGTGTTTGGTTCAAGCTTTGGACTCAAGAGATTCCAATAATTCTCAACTCTATGCCGCCAAAGTTCCTGCATATAAAGAACAAAGCGAAAACAATGAATTCAGTTAATATGTTACTGAATGATCCATTCAAGAAGCAAAGATAGCCAAATAATAATTTGAAAGGTACAGGTAAATGCTGCCACTTATTACCATATCCTTTTCAAACATTTCATTTGAATAGCCAAAATCAGCAAGTCGAGGAGGAGGAGTTATCAATCTAGCTGGCCAGGGAGCTAATCCACTCCCCTTTTCTTTATGGTCGTCTGATTATGCAAAACAAAGATTAGTTACCAGAGAGACTCACTGCCACTTTAGAATTACTCAAATGAGGCATTGCTACGAATTCTGAATGATTTTCTAAAAAAAACAACCAACTGAACTAAAAGTGTGCTTTATTTATTACAAAGAATATGTTGCAACCCCAATACGTGTTGGATATATACTATCATAAAATTAAAGATTTTTTACGTTAATGTCAGCAATTGCAGCCTGAAAATATCTTAAGAGTGTCCACCATAAGAAAAGAATGCAAGAAAAACAGTAGTCTTTGAAGGCGGCAGGAACTACCAAACTAATAGCAGTATTCCAAAATCTCCTTAAATTTGCTAATGATGTTGTTTTATCGAATTATAATCAGTTCAATTCAAATGAATATCTAATGAGATAAAACCACACGAGAGAGAATCACTTACGATCAGAGTAAGGTGAGATGCACGCTTCCATTGGCACACCCCAGATTGCATCTGGATCATCATCAGATCGGCAGAGAGGAGGTTGAGTGCCAGGTTCTCTTTCCATATAACAGTCATTTGTTGAAGGTTTTTGCCAAATGACAGTTTGGTTCCTTTTTGCAGCTATTCTCCAACACATGCGTTCCACAAGGGCACTCATCTCTCTCCATATTTTGAGATCTTCCTCATCGTGTGCATATGCTTCTGGGGATGAGTATGCAAAGTAGCCTCCTGGCCTCAGCAACCTATCTAGCTCAAGAAGAAGGATCCCATCTCTTTGGAGCCAATCAATTCTACAACGGGAACAGTGAGCAAGTTCAAAAGATCTGCTTGGGTAAGGAAGCCTCTTGGTCCCTAGCACACCAAGATATGCTGGAATTCCTCTTTCCAAAGCAAATTGGATTTGATTTTGATGCACATCATTGGGTGCTAAGGACATTGTTATTATATCAGATGATAAAAGATAGCCTCCAAAACTTGCAACTCCACAGCCAACGTCAAAAACCGTTCGCAACCTGCCCTCATTGTTTAGATTGTTGTTTGTAAAGTTGAGCATCTGCCAATCGAAGACAACATTTAGATTGCTTCATTTATGCAACAGATATGTGATAAATGTAAAGTAATTATATCCCCAAAATAAAGATACAAGCACTCAAGTCTCAACCTATATGAAATGGATATGTAAAAGAATGCAGCATCCTATAAAATACTGCCGAAACATAAACTTTTTTGAAGACAACGTCATTCAAGGATATGTGATGCAATAACACAGTTGTTTTGTTTATGTTTTGTATACTTCAAGCTCAGTGTAGTAAGGTATAGGTACTTTACTTGTCTAACATATGGAGAAATACTTGATGAATACACAGTTATACTTAATCTTGGTTATCCCTCGTGCTATGCTTGCTGCCTTCCCCGTATATCAGTTCCCCATCCCTAATTCTTCTATTTATTCTCTCTAAAACACTAATCCCCTTTCTAAGTTCCCCTACTCTTCTAAATCCCTTCAAAACTAGATTCTATAGATTGGTGCTATACCATCCTTTTTTGCAAAGACAAGAGGAAGCAATCTTACATTTGCAATTGAGGCAATATATTTATCAGCTCCATAGTGAAAATGTGTGCCTCCCCCAGGAAAACTTATCTTGTCACCTTTTTCAACCATCCAGTTCTGGTCCGATTTCTCATGTGCAAGGTGAGTATGAGGTATATTTGCTTTCCATACTTCATCTCTGCTCTGGGGCCATTTGATTGGGACCTGTAATATCAAGATAACAAAAGGAATGTTTACAATATCAACTTGCGAATAAGAGATAACTTAACAACAAGAAATTTACACCAGTTTTGCTCTCAGCTTTTGGACATACCTTATACCCTATCGGAGGAGGAATCATGCAATTGTATCGCCTTTCTGGAGGAGGACAATGCCTCTCGTAGTGCTCCATCAAAGACAGGTCCAACTTCAGTCTCATTTGGTATATGAGATTTCTATCTAAGCAAGGGATAAGTTCTGAATGGCGATCATCACAAACCTTAAAAAGAATCATCAGCAGACAAGTTTAGAAAGATACCTTCAGGTACATTTTTACTTTTTCTTAATAAAGAGGGATTGGAGAAAAAAAGGAGCATAAGGTGCTGGAATCCAAATTAAGGAATGTAGACTCACCGGGAAGCTCTTCACTGTAATGTCATCATCTCCATCTTCCTGCCCATACTTTGTTAAAGTTTCATCCAGCTTGCCATCAGTTTCATCATCCCCACCCAAATAAGATGAACCAAGCTTTCTCAAAGATCTACCATATTCTAGAGCTGATGCGCCATGACTTTGAGAGCCAAAGATTGAACCATAATACGCGTATAGGAAAACAAGAAAGAGTGCCAAAACACACAAAATGGTGATTGTGCGCTTCTTTTGGGCTGGATCGGAACTTCCCCTCATCATTTATGCAGTCTTCAAGTATTTCAAAAGAAGATATAAACTATACTTTGAGAAGTAATCAAAGATTGCAATACATTTCTCTTCTCACTAAAAATATCTCCTGTCGAAATCACTACCGCAAATGCCCAGTGTTGCCTTTCCAAAGCTCTAATATGAAGAGAATGCTACCAATTTCCTTGATGATTGATCAGGTTAGATACAATGAACAACCTGTAATTACAAAAGAACACCATCAAACTTGCAGCACAAACGGACGCAATATGATGAACGCAACTCAGAGTAAAATCCCAAAGATAAATGGTGCAATCTATTGATGTACAATTAAGAATAATCAGAAGTAAAGTTCTGCTCATTCATGGCAATAAAAATGCTCAGAGTAGAATAATACTCAATCAGGTAAGTAATTATATCAAACATGAAATAGAAGTTAAGCGCATATGCTAAAAAAACCGGATCTTACCAGTCAACCACTAAGATACCTCTCCCTAGTCCCAAGTCCCAACCAATTCCACATCTGAGCATTTGAGAAAGACAAAGACAGTATAGATATAAAATGATCGAGCACCAATACACGAAAAACAGAAGTTTCTTAGTTAACTGCTCCAGTAAACAAGCACATATGCATAACCAACTAGTACTGTGAAACTGAATGGAAAGATTGCTAACTTGCCTCATACTATTTCAAACATCCAATCAAAAGCTACTTCCTGCTAATCAGGTACCACCGTATACAGTAAATAAGCAATCACGCAATGAAAGTGATTGATCCAAATAAGAAACTGAAATCAACTGGGAATGAATGGTCACACATTTGAATTGATATGCAAACAGTGCAAAGCTCTGTAACCCACTAAATATAGTTGAGCTCACAGATCTGTGACAAAGACCAGTGAACAAGGATCACATTTTTCTTGGCACATCAGAAAACAGAGCATCAAGAGCAACAAACACAAAGTAGAAAACTTTGAACTCACTAAACTATCAAACCCACATAAGTGAAAGGATCAAACCCACCAAATGAAGCAAACCCAGAATGCAAGTATAGTCAGATCCAGCAAAAGTTGAATACTTTGAGCAAAACAAGTAGAGGAGAAGCTTACTGATGAAGTTGAGGATCGAGTAAGGAGAGTGGTCCATAAAAGAGCCCGGCTTTTTTGGGTGAGAGGATCCAAGTGAGGCTCTATGGTTTACTTCTATAAAAGGGAAGGGAATGACCCTGAGAGATAGGCAGGCAGAGAGGGTCAGATCTCAGAGTCTTTCTCTGTTTGATTTGTGTCTCAAGAGTTTCTTGTGTGATAGGAGATAGGTCGATATGGTCCTTCTGCACATCCCATTGTTTCTGTCACCATTCCATTATTAAATGCACAATCTAACTTTGAGGTGGATCATATGGTAAAATTTTAAGTGTAAACTTTGAGATGGATCGTACGGTAAAATTTTATAGGTAAACTTTGAAGTTATTATATGGTACGTTTAAGAGTAAATTTTGTCGTAAAAATATATTGGAAGGATGACACAAGTGCCGATTTGTTAGTTTGTCTGTTCTTGTATTCTTGTAAAAAAAAAAACAAGTTAGTAAATCGAGAGATCTAAAATTTACCTTTCATGTTTACAGTACATTCAAATTTTGTTTTTAGTAATATGTGTTCTTCATAAAAACTTAACAACAAAAAAATAGTACAAATTATAAATGAGGAATGCAAATTTCACTCCCCTAACTAAATCATTTTTTTAATCTAAATGCTAAAAGGCAGCCCTCACGCCGTTACTGTTACTGAAATCGTAGAATTCAAGAGGGAGACATAAAACCTAAACCTCATAATGTAAGAACACCTAAAAACAACATCATAAGACCCTACACAACCTATGCCTTCAAGCAAGAATAAATCAATAAAGAGTGTATTATTGGCGACTCTATTTCCTTTGCATAAAATATGGTGACATAACGGAAAACTAAAACTCATATGGAGCCATAGACTATGTTTATCTATTTTCCCATTATGCGAAGATTTCACTCTGCTATAAGAAGGTTGCGACCATTTGACTAAACAATAAACTTGCTGCCTTAGGCATTACACTCAGCGTGCATTTGTCAGGACATAGCCCACGTTGCCTTATAGTAGATAGGCTTATTAACGGCATAAAGCCATAGGAAAATAACCAACTAAAAAATATTGAATTAAAAACAAAATTGAAATTAATTAAAATTAAAATGGCCCAGGTTGGGCACAAAAATAGAACCCAAGCCCAAGCTCCAAACCTAGGAGAATAGGGTTGCTTTGCCGTCAACCGCCATTGTCCCAAACCTGCTACCGCCGTCGCCGCCCTTACCATTGCGCCGCCACACCCTCTCAATTGTCACGCCCCGACCCTTAAATTTTACCTTATTTACTAGCATGGTGTTAATAAGAATTTTACCATCTTCGTCATTGAGTTTTTAGTCCTAAGGTCCCTAGAGGTGTTGAGGGACGAATATTTTTCGAAAGAATTATTCGTAGGATGAAAATGTGACGACGGTAAAAATGGTAAATTTTAGCTAGTAAAATGTAACTTTTATTAATGTATTATTTTGGGGTGTTAAATTTCGGAATGGGTTTTAAGTTAGTGGGTTGGCTCGGTTTTGGGCCAAGCCCAGTCAGTCCCTCCTGCTCCTCTCTCTCTCTCCTCCCGCTTTCTCTCTTTCCTTCCCCGACTGCCGGACTTTCTCCACCGCGCCAGTCAGTCCTTCCTGCTCACACATCATGCTCATGATAACGAACTCTCAGTTTACTATTGTGGCAGAGGACTCGCGGACCCAGAGACTCGCTATCCAAGCATAGAGAAACTTGCTCTCACCCTCATCACTGCTGCCAGGAAACTCAGGCCGTATTTCCAAGCCCACACAATCCATGTTCTCACCAACCAACTTTTACGGCAAATATTGCAGAAACCTGAAACCTCAGGCCGCATGGTAAAATGGGCGGTTGAGCTGGGAGAGTTTGACTTGCACTACAAGCCACGAGTGGCCATCAAAGAGCAGGCAGCTGCAGACTTTATTGCTGAATTTATCCCCTTGGCCGATAGCAGTCCACACACAGACGCCCCTACCGGGGACGCCATCTAGGAACTCCAGGTTGATGGATCCTCTAACAACAGACTCAGCGGAGCAGGAATCATAATCACGGACCCAGAGGGTCACTCGTATGAGTATGCCCTCCGGTTTGAATTCAAAGCCTCCAACAACATCGCTGAATACGAAGCTCTTATCGCAGGCATTCAACTTTGTCGAGAGCTCGGAGCCCGACACCTTCACATCTTTAGTGATTCTCATCTCGTAGTCAGTCAGGTGGCAGGGGACTTTAAGGCCAACCAGCACAACTTGGGATCCTATAAAAGTCTCGCAGGGGCTCTTCTGCAACACTTCACCTCATACAAACTCACCCAAATCCCGCGAGCAAAAAACTCCAAGGCCGACGCCCTTGCAAGACTCACCACGGCTCCTCTCCAGTCCACGCCACCTGATGTGCACATCGAAACACTTGACAAGCCTAGCATCTCAAGAGCCTATTCAGAAATTTTTGCCCTTGAGCCCATGGAACAACCATCATGGATGGACCCCTTCATCGCTTTCCTTTCTGATGGAACCCTGCCCCGGGACAAGCATGAAGCACAGCGGCTACGCCGCAAAGCCTCTCTTTACTTGCTCAGAAGTGGAAAGCTATATCGCTGGGGAAAATCGTGTCCCCTACTGCGATGCCTACCCATGGCAAAGGGGCACAAAGTGTTGAAATCGCTCCACAGCGGCATTTGTGGGAACCATGCTAGGGCCCGAAACCTCATGTTCAAAGCGCTTCACACGGGGTATTATTGGCTAACCCTAGAACGTGATGCAAAGGCGGTCGCCCAAACATGCCTTCAATGCCACAAATTTGCAGATTTTGCACATCACCCCCCAGTGCCACTCTCTGTCATCATCTCGCCCGTCCCTTTCAACCAGTAGGGACTCGATTTCATCAGATAGCTCCCCACAGCCCCAGGACAGTTCAAGTATGTCATTGTCATTGTGGATTACAACACAAAATGGATTGAGACAGAGCCCCTCGCCACAATCACCACTGAAAAAGTAATCAACTTTCTTTGGTGAAATTTGTACTGTCGCTTTAGAGTACCCCAGGCCATCGTTACTGACAACGAAATCCAGTTTGACAATGACACATTTCGGGGATTCTTGTCCGCTTAAGGTAATCAATCTTCTATGCCTCCCCAGCACATCCTCAGACCAATGGCCAAGCAGAAGCTGTAAACAAGCTCATCAAGCAAAACCTGAAGAAACGCCTAGAAGAGGCCAAGGGTTTATGGGCAGCAAAGCTCCCAGATGTTCTCTAGACACTCCGCACCACCCCCACAATGGCCACAGGGGAGTCCCCATACATCTTGGCTTACGGCACCGAAGCAGTGGTACCGGTGGAAATAGAGGTCCCTAATGAACGGGTCACAACCTATGACCTCGAGACAAATGCAACAGGGTTACGACTTAACATGGACCTCCTAGAGGAGCACCGGGACAAGACATACCTCAGGTTCATCAATAACAAACAAAAAATAGCCAGATACTATAACAAAAAAGTCGTCCCCCGCCCCCTGAAGGTAGGCGATTGGGTCATGAAAGAAGTCATCCCCCACCCTACTGGCCTCAAAGCAAAGTGGGAGGGCCCACTTGAAATAGTTCACACTTCTGGACCCGCCACATTCTATCTCCGAGATTATGATGGTTGTGTGCTACCCCACTCCTGGAACTCTCGCCACCTTCATCTCTACCCTAGTTAACCAATTTTAACCCTGGCTTCATAGCCCAGTAGCGGCTCCAAATGTACACCTCGCCCGCTAGAGGCTGAATATAAATGCAATGAAGTGTTTTGCCATTCCGACATGCTACACTTCGCCCCCGCAACGCAGGGCCACAAACCATACAAAATTAAACAGCAAAACAAACACACAAAGGTTACGCATAATGCCAAAACATCAACTTGGACTTCCCAGGCAAGTTAGAATAAACCAGTCACAATGGCTAACCACACCACTTACATTGTTCAAAACAAAAATAAGCCCTACAACTGTCAAAACACCCATCTCATTTTCCCCCAGCGGATGAGTCACCAAATTTATTGACACTCCCCCCACTCTTCGACCCGCCACTACGACCACAGACCTGGCTAACGTTCCCCGCCACGCCATTAGCACGGTTCTTCTTGCCAAATAGCGCAAACTGTCAACTGTCTTGCCACATAGCGCGAACTATCAACTGTATCGCCCACTGGCGGCCCGCCACGCCATTAGCGCGATTCATCTCGCCAGATAGCACGAACTGTCTCGCCCAATAGCGGCCTGCCACGCCAGTAGCGCGGTTCTTTTCGCCAGATAGCCTGAACTGTCAACTGTCTAGCCACCTAGCGCGAACTGTCAACTATATCGCCACCTAGCGTGAACTGTACCGCTCAGCAGCTGCCCGCCATGCCATTAGCGCGGTTCCTCTCTCCAGATAGCGCGAACTGTCTCACCCACTAGCGGCCCGGCACGCCATTAGTGCGGTTTCTCTCGCCAGATAGCGCTAACTGTCTCGCCCAATAGCGGCCCGGCACGCCATTAGCGCAGTTCTTCTCGCCAGATAGCGTGAAATATCAACTGTCTCGCCACCTAGCCTGAACTGTCAACTGCATCGCCCACTGGCGGCCCGCCACGCCATTAGCATGGTTCCTCTCGCCAGATAGTGCGAACTGTCTCGCCCACTCGCGGCCCGGCACGCCATTAGCGCGGTTCAACTCGTCAGATAGCGCGAACTGTCTCGCCCAATAGCGGTCTGCCACGCCAGTAGCGCGGTTCTTCTCGCTAGATAGCGCGAATTGTCAACTGTCTCGCCACCTAGCGCGAATTGTCAATAGTATCGCCACCTAGCGCGAACTGTATCGCCCAGCAGCGGCCCACCAAGTCATTAGTGCGGTTCCTCTCGTCAGATAGCGCGAACTGTATCGCCCACTCGCGCGAACTGTCTCGCCCACTAGCGGCCCGGCACGCCATTAGCGCGGTTCCTCTCTCCAAATAGCGCGAACTGTCTCGCCGAATAGCGGCCCGGCACGCCATTAGCACAGTTCATCTCGCCAGATAGCGCGAACTGTCTCGCCCAATAGCGTCCTGCCACGCCATTAGCGCGGTTCTTCTAGCCAGATAGCGCGAACTGTCAACTGTATCGCCACCAATGTGAACTGTATCGCCTACTCGTGCGAACTGTCTCACCCACTAGCAGCCCGGCACGCCATTAGCGTGGTTCCTCTCGCCAGATAGCGCGAACTGTCTCGCCCAGGAGCGGCCGGCCACGCCAATAGCGTGGTTTGTCTCGTCCACTAGCGTGAACTGTCTCTCCCAATAGCGGGCCGCCACACCATTAGCGTGGTTCTTCTCCCCTGATAGCGCTAAATGTCTAGCCCAGCAGCGGCCCGCCAAGCCATTAGTGTGGTTCATCTCGCCAGCTAGCTTGAACTATTCACGCTGCTAACGCGACCCGTTTGTTTATAAGTAGACACGACCTAAACTCGGTACTTAACCCCCGTCACCTCGCGACCCTCGCGTGGGGACTTGGGGACTCGGCACCATGCCTCCAACACCCGGGTAAAACCCCTTCTCGGCATCTATAAAATAACTCTCCACCCAAGAGCTCTCTCGGACTGGGGACTTGTTAGTATATAGCCAAAATACTTGGTTGAGCCGAGAATAAGGCACAATTACCCGGTCACTGAAGATCATTCCATGCGAGATAGCTCTGGTGAGCCCTTCACGGATATCCAAAGAGTGAAGGGCTGGTAACAACTCGTTTGCCAAAATCACTCTAGCAGCAAAACACCCCCAAAAGGGGAGACACTGCAAAGGTTAACAAATAGTCCCACATCAGAGACTGAGGCTAAAGTGCCTAACCTTGGCCTATAAAACAGGCACAAACTCCCAAACAAGGTACACACAACTCTCTTCCCGCACTCCCGTACACCGCAAGTAGCCTAAAGCTGACTTAAACATCGGAGAGTCGAAGACTGGGACACCCCAGTCCCGACTTCCTGACGTCGTTACTTGTGCAGGTACCAGGTGCAGAACCAAGGATTGTACCTCATCCCGCTCGTGACCTCGAGACGAGACAGTTAGAAATAGTATATATTCTGATACCCAGCTGAGGTGTAGCGGATTCGTGATATGACCAACAAAACTAAGTTGATTGATCTGGTAGATCATTGTGAATAGGTTGTGGCCAAGGTAAATGGTTGGTTTAACTTCATTATTTGCTCCCATAAGTTCAAGATTTTATTGTAACAATAGTTTGTTCGTATGTGGTGCAAGCAACCTCTAACAGGGAATATAAACCATTTATTGAAATGTTTAAACTTCAATGTTTGTAGGGATACTTGCAGTCAAGAGTAAAGGGAATCGGGAGAAGGAGTTTTGGGGTGGAATGTCCAGAATAGCTGCAAGATGTAATAAGCAAAAAAGGTTAGGAAGTTTGAGTGTTTATGTAATTAGCTGCCTTTGAAAATAAAAATGTATTTGTATCAATATTTGGAAATATAGTTGAGGAGGTGAAAGAGGATTTTGGTATTGTATATTTGTATTTATATAGCGAAAGTATTTGAATACACTCTTGTTCAAGGCAGTTAATTGACCGGCAGCATACTACCATTTTTTTTAATAATATATCCATTTAGTCACAAAACATGACTATTCGTGAGACTGTTAAGGGTTTGTCTACTATACAAATGTGTATGGTATACAAACTCAAAAAGTGATCCCCTCATTTCTATTCGATCAAGGCATACAAAAAACATTTTGAGGGGATAAAATTGTCATTTACTATATTTTCAAGTAAAGATAACCACATACTTAGTTTGTATGATATGCAAATTTGTATACTAGAATTTTTCAACTGTTAAAACATATATAGTGGGTGGTCCTGTTGATGGAGAAAACCCACGAAACTCTTGAAAATGTCCCAAAATAGGCCAATGGCCACGCAAATAAAGCCCACGAATCTTTAAAATGTCACTGCAAGGTGGCAAAGCTCAATGCCCACATGTATTCGTGGCAAAACAATCAATGCCCACAGTTAAAAATTGTGGATACTGCCCTATTTTTTTTTGTAGTAAACCCAATATCTTCTTCTAACTCTCAAGATATGAGAATTGTTTCAAGGTATGATATTTTTGGTTTTTTACAACCCAAAACACCATATAAATTAACAAAACTCAAGAACGAGCAAAAACAAAAAGGCTTGGATGAAAGGAAGTGTTGTGATGAGTGTAGGCAGAAGATGTAAAGGATCTTCGGTTTTTGGTGTAGGCGGAAGAGTATGTTGTCTATCCTAGAGTCGCCGGAATTTGACCATCGTTGACCCGTCAATTTGATCTTTTAGTGAATTTTGTCCTCTTTGCTCCTTTAACTTGGATTCTTCAACGTACTCATCTCCTTTTAACTTTGGGAAACTACACCTATTTTTAACTACACACTCTTGAGAAGTAAATAAATAATACCTCCCCCCCATATTGGGTGGCTGGTGTACTCATAGCTCTTCGTACAAATTACCAAAACATTTTTTTTAAACTGAAGACAAATAGCAAATATGATTCGTGTGAGATAATGAAACCACGAATTTTTAGAACTGAAGGAAAAGAAAGAAAAACATGGAAAACACCATTTTTATATAGGAAATAACACCAAACTAGTTATTAGCTTATAGAGTAATGTATTTGCCAAAGACATTATTTCACATAGTATTACCCGTTAGTGGAATGCCATTTCTAGACAAGAAATAAGTTTTTCATGTTGTTTGGTTTAGATAAAAAAGCACAATCTTTGCCACTTTGATCACGTTAATCGATCATCCTTGCGTGCTTCAAGGCATTCGCAGATATATGTCTTTAGCCTCCTCACTACACGGAATTTCGATCCCACGTACTTACACCGCATTCTTCATGGGGAGCGGCAATACTTCCCTAAATACATTTCATCTTGCATAATATAAATAACAAGCTATCAGTTCAGCTCCATTTGAAGACTTATTTGTCGATCGGCCCTTTGGATGAGTCTGTTATTTTATACTGTTCGCTAAACTCCATTGATATGGTGACCAAACCTGAAAATGGTCATTCTTAATTATGTGACCTTTTAATTTGGCCTAATGACCGTAACTTTAACACTAATTTGGACCAAGTGTGATCTTTTAAATATAAATATTTGAATATATCTTAAGGTTCATCATTCATGTAGTACTTCTTCTTATTTAAGGTGTCTCCTTGATAGTCGCATATTTATGCGACTTTTATCATGTTAATTATTCTTATTACTTAGTTATTTTGTGATGTTTTCCTATTTTTAATTAACTTTATTTGTTTTTAGGTGTTTTGTGATAGAAGCACAAAGTGCTACGCTTATAATGTCATAAATAAAGCCGAGGAGCCCAAAAGAGAAGAAATCTTGAAGGAAAAGGAATCCATGTCATGCAAGGAAAGAAATCAGAAAATCTGTCAGAAATTGTCAGTCAACTTCGACAGAAGATTGTGATCAGCTCACAACGATCTAGAAAATGTGTCATATATCAATGGAAAGCTACAAGAGTCTACTTTCCAGAACTTTTTACAAATCGTCAATACCTATTTTGGAGAAGAAGTTATGACCGTTTAAATGACCGAATGTCAGTCTGCCCGAATTTCTGATTTGGACCAAAACTTCTGTTTTGAGGCCCAGACCACATTGGCAAGCCATGGACGAGTTTTGAGGGTTTTATAACCCTAATCACAGCAGAGAAAGAAAAGAAAAAACGGAAGAGAGCACAGAGGAGAAGAAAAGAAAGAGAAGAAAAGAAAGAGAAAAGAGGGAGAGAAGAAAAGAGGAACCAGGGAGAATTCGACCGGTCTCTCGGCCAATCAAGTTTTTCTTCTTCACCCTTATTTCATCTTCCATGTATTCTCTAATGTTTTTATTCAAGACTATCTGTAACTAAACTCCTTGATAGTTAGGGGCTGATCAAAGCCCTAGATATGTTTTCGATTTTGAACCTCAATTGATTTATATAATTCTAGATGAGAATTTCTTCACTGATTGTTCATTGATAATTCTATTGCATGTTTCATTGGGTCGACACTTTGATGCATGTTTTAGGGTTTATTATCTTGAATGTGTTTATGACCTACATATCATTGCATATTCTATAAGAGATAACAAGTTCTTTGCAGGTACTTGTGTGAAGTAATTCCTTGGTAATCTAAGGCTACCGACATTGACCTTAGATTCTTTGTTGCTACTCAAACGTTCTTAGATCTTCATGATTTCAGTTATTTTGATTTAGATACCGACATTTCATAGGTCAATTAATTGGGAATATAGTTAAGTCGATACCGACATTTCACTTAACATGGCAAGTAAGAGAACGTAATACGGTTAATGACCTAACGACATTGGCTTAACTGTGAGTGCATTCATCTTTAGTCATTGACATTGTTTTGGGGTGATTGAAGCATATCTAGTGGTGGAGAGAAGTTCCTAGCTATTGTTTCTCTCATATTTACATCCATATTCACTTTTTAATATTCTGTTTTCAGCAGTACTTCTGTTTCATCTATTTTTGTTCACCAATCAAAACAACTCCGAATACCCTCAAAATTTGTGTGGTAGTCCGCCACCGTGTCTAGTTACTTTGTATTTAATTTCATAATTTTTGGTTGAGTCTAGATTAACTAATTAATTAGGTTTCTGCTCCTAGGTCGAGTCTGCCAGATTTCTGGTTTACGCGTCTGTTTGTGTTTCTTGTGTGTTTAAGTCTTAGTATCACCAATCCTCTGCGGGTAATGACCCCTATTTGCCGTTTACTACATTGAAATAATTGATTTGATAATAGGGTATCTTTGTAGGTGCTTTTGCGCCTATCAAATTTTGGCGCCGTATCGCCGGGGATTGTTTAATTCTAAGTCTTAAAAGTGTTTTTTTGTTTTTAGTTTTGCTTTGTTTACTTTATTTTTCTTTTGAGTCTTACGTCTATACTTGTGTGCAGAAGCATTGTGTATGCACACTCGTCACTCTACAAGCTCTGTACCACTGTTATTTGATCAAGAGATTGAGAGAGCAGCAAAACGAAACAGGAAACAGCAGAGACTACAAGTGAACACGAGTAACAGTGGTGGTGAGAATTCTTAGCCTGAACATCATTCTGATTCAGAGATCGAGGAACCGGAAGAGCAACATATTCCAACATCTCCACCATCACCAAGACCAATGGCTGTGAAACTTAAGGAGTCCTTTATTCCGGGAACAGGTGCAGCAGATTCACCAATTGTGCTACCAGACGATTTAGGGGCTTACTCAATTCCCCCATCTCTGATTTCGAATCTACCACACTTTAGAGGCACTCAAACTGAAGACCCACAAGACCATCTTAATGAGTTTACAGCACTGTGCAGAATACAGAAGTCAGCGGCGGTGGATGAGAATGTTGTGAAACTTATTCTGTTTTCTTTTTCCTTGAAAGAGCAAGCAAAGGCATGGTACAACTCATTGGCTTCCCAATCTATTGACTCATGGGACAATATGTGTGCTGCATTTATGAAGGAATTCTATTCAGCCTCTCACACCAAGAATTTAAAGAAGCAGATCAGTACATTCAGGCAGAGAGATGGAGATGAATTACATGAAGCGTGGAGTCAAATCAAGGGTCTACTACGCCAATGCCCCCATCACAAGTTTGATCTCAACACTCAAATGGAGTACTTCTATGAAGGACTTGATTCACTCAACAGGCAAAAACTTGATTCGGCTTGTGGAGGAAATTGGTGGAATCAGACTGGAGCTGAAGCTAAGGAAATTGTGGAGAATCAAGCAGAGAATTCAAGACAGTTTCAGTCCAGAGACCGATCTATGGGAGCCAGCAGAAGATCCTTGAATGCCATTACCATAGATGGAGCCATAGAGAAGAAATTGAGTTCTATGGAGAATGACATTGCTTTAATTGCTAGTGCTATGAAGGTGAATAAGAAGGCAACCGTTGCTGCATCTCAAGTGGTGTGCACTATTTGTTCAGCTAAGAACCACTTTGCAGAAGATTGTCCTAAGTGCAGAGCAGTTGAGGAAGACACCCAAGAGGAGGATTTGAATTTTGTTTATCGGCAGCCCAACACATATAATGGGAATAGAGATCATCCCTTCCTTAGCTACCGAAGCAATAATGTGCTCAATCCTCCAACTACTCCACCTGGATTCCAACAAAGACAACCTGTTGGGGATGGGCAGCAATTTGGCCAAAGACGTGTGCCTCAACAACAACAGGCTCCAGCTCAGACATCAACAGGAACTTTAACTTTGGAAGCTATGATGCAACAAATGATGTTTGATAGCAAAAAGGAAAGAGAGGAAAGCAGTGCCTTCCGCCAAGAGATCAAGTCCACCACTCAGCAACAAGGGAAGGCAATTGACTTGTTAGAGCGCCAAGTGAGCCAAATCCAACAAACTCTTGCTCAAGTCAACCCAGGACGTCTTCCCAGCAACACTCTTCCTAATCCTAAGGGTCAACATGAAGTCAATGCAATGGTTCTGAAAAGTGGGAAGGTGGTGGATGCAGTTCCAGTGGTTAGGAAGCCAAGAAGAAAGTGGGAAGAGCCTGTATTAGAGCAGATTGTGCCTGAGGAGCCATCAAAATTCGGTCTAGGCGCCCCAACTCAATCCATTAAGGAACTCTCTCAAGCTGTTGAGAATGCACCTCGAACAAAAATTGAGTCGAGACCGAAACCAGCCATGGTATGTCCCTTAACCCCCTCACCTTTGGTTATCACTAATGTGCCTTTTCCTGGCAGGTTACAGAAACAGGTGAAAGAGGAAAAGGACAAGGAGATCCTAGACGTCTTCAAAAAGGTTGGGGTGAATATTCCATTGTTGGATGTGATCAAGCAGATTCCTCAGTATGCAAAATTCCTCAAGGACTTGTGCACTACAAAGAGAAAATTCAAAGGAACCGAAACAGTTGCCTTGAGTGAGAGGGTGTCCGCTGTGCTGCAAAGAAAGTTGCCACCAAAATTAGGTGATCCGGGACGTTTCACTATTCCATGCACTATTGGTGATCACAGGTTTGCTAGTGCTCTTCTTGATTTAGGTGCTTCTATAAATTTAATGTCATATACTGTGTATGATAGAATGAATATGGGAGAACTTTTACCTACTGGAATAACCATTAAACTTGCTGATCGATCTAACTGTTACCCTAGAGGTATTATAGAAGATGTGTTAGTGCAGGTTGGGGATTTGATTTTTCCAGCGGATTTCTTTGTATTAGAGATGGAAGGTGAACAGATGCCCTCTGAGATACCATTGATTCTTGGTAGACCATTCTTAAGAACAGCTCGTACCAAAATTGATTGTTATGAAGGTGCACTTAGCATGGAAGTAGCTGGAGAAAAGATCCAGTTCAACATCTTTGAATCCCTCAAGCACCCAAATATTGATGATATGTACTCTTGTTGTTCTATTGATGCTTTTGAGAGTTTTATGCAGGAGTTCATTCAGTACTCATTGGGGGATGACCCCATGCGAAAAGTCATCGAAATGGCTGGTAAAAAGAAGGTTCCAGCACAACCGGTTAAATCCATTGAGGAAATTCCTCAACCTGTCGAATTTGAGCATGTATTTGAGATTGCTTCAACTGACGACCTTGAGATGGAAGAGGAGTATTATGCAATGGAGGAGGCATTTGAATCTTTGCCGTACATGACAGGTAAGTCTCCTAAACTCATTCCTCTTCCGGTTTCAACTAATGTGCTTGCCCCATCTATTCAGAAAGCGCCCGAGTTAGAGCTCAAACCTCTACCTAAGCATTTGAAGGAGTATAAGCAAGCAATTGGATGGACAGTAGCAGATATCAAGAGAATATGCCCCACTTTGTGTACTCACAGGATACATTTGGAGGAGGGAGTTAAGCCAACAAGAGAAGCTCAACATCGACTGAACCCTCCCATGTTGGAAGTTGTCAAGAAAGAAGTGATTAAACTTCGAGATGCAGGTATAATTTATGTTATTTCTGACAGCAAGTGGGTTAGTCCTGTGCAGGTAGTTCCCAAACGTTCAGGAATTACAGTGGTAAAGAATGATGAGAACGTGTTGGTGCCTCAACGTGTGCAAACGGGATGGAGAGTGTGTATTGACTACCGCAAGCTCAATGCCACCACACGCAAAGATCACTTCCCCCTCCCGTTCATTGATCAGATGTTGGAAAGGTTGGCAGGTCATGCATATTATTGTTTTTTGGATGGTTATTCAGGGTACAACCAGATAGCCATACACAAGGATGATCAGGAGATGACCACCTTTACATGTCCCTATGGCACTTTTGCTTATCGGCGGATGCCCTTTGGCCTATGCAATGCGCCTGCAACGTTTCAAAGATGCATGATGAGTATTTTTTCAGACATGGTTGAAAAAATCATTGAGGTATTTATGGATGATTTTTCTGTTTTTGGTGATTCTTTTGACATGTGTTTGCATCATTTATCCATGGTTTTGAAACGTTGTGTTGAGACTAACCTTGTTTTGAATTGGGAAAAGTGTCATTTTATGGTCGAACAAGGTATAGTTTTAGGACATGTGATATCTGCTAGGGGGATTGAGGTTGATAAAGCCAAGGTTGATATTGTGCGTACTTTACCTCCTCCTTCAACTGTGAAGGAGGTGAGATCTTTTCTTGGACATGCAGGATTTTATTGCAGGTTTATCAAGGACTTTTCCAAGATAGCCCGACCATTATGTGCACTGCTCCATAAAGATGTAGCTTTCAACTTCACGGATGAGTGCTTGAAGGCATTCAACAAGCTCAAGGAGCTTCTGACAACCGCACCCATCATACAGGCACCTGATTGGAACTTACCTTTTGAATTAATGTGTGATGCTTCTGATTATGCGGTTGGTGCTGTTTTGGGTCAACGTCCAGCTAAGTTTCCCCATGTCATCTATTATGCTTCCAAGACTTTAAATGATGCACAGTTAAATTACTCAACTACAGAAAAGGAACTCTTAGCTGTGGTTTTTGCTTTAGAAAAGTTTAGGTCTTACTTGTTAAGAACTAAAGTTATCGTTTTCTCTGACCATGCTGCTTTGAGATACTTGATGACTAAACAGGATGCAAAACCCAGGTTGATTAGATGGATGTTACTACTTCAGGAGTTTGATATTGAGATCAAAGACAAAAAAGGCACTGAGAATGTGGTGGCAGATCACCTGAGCAGGATCACACATGGATCTAACATAGAGGATGACTCATTGCCTCTGCGTGATAGCTTCCCAGATGAGCAACTTTTTGCTCTCAACATTTCTGAGCCTTGGTATGCAGATATTGTTAACTATCTTGTGTCAGGAAGAGTACTAAGCGACTATAGTAGAGCTCAAAAGGACAAGTTGGTGAAGACAGCTAAGCATTATGTGTGGGATGAGCCTTATCTATGGAAACATTGTCCAGATTTGTTGATAAGAAGGTGCGTTCCTGAAACTGAATTTCAATCTATACTCACTTTTTGTCACTCACATGTAGAGGGAGGTCACTTTGCTGGAAAGAAGACTGCAATGAAGGTTCTTGAAAGTGGCTTCTTCTGGCCAACTTTGTTCAAAGATGCGCATGAGTTCCCTAAATCATGTGCCAGATGTCAGCTCACAGGTAACTTAGGTCTTAGAGATCAGATGCCCCAGCACCCAATTTTTGTTGTTGAGATTTTTGATGTGTGGGGTATTGACTTTATGGGTCCTTTTCCTAGCTCTCAGCAAAATCTTTATATTCTACTTGCAGTTGATTATGTTTCAAAGTGGGTGGAGGCAGTGGCCACTCGTACTAATGATGCTGCTGTTGTTTTGAAATTTTTGAAATCACTGTTTGTTAGATTTGGCACTCCCAGGTACATCATCAGTGATGGAGGTTCCCACTTTTGTAACAAGTCTTTTGCAGCTTTGCTCAGGAAATTCAATGTTCATCATAAGGTGGCAACACCTTATCATCCTCAGACGAGCGGGCAGGTAGAAGTATCCAACAGGGAGATAAAACAAATTTTAGAGAAGACTGTTGGACCAACCCGGAAAGATTGGAGTCAACGCTTAGATGAGGCGTTGTGGGCATACAGGACGGCATACAAGACACCGATTGGGATGTCTCCTTATCGAATGGTCTATGGCAAAGGCTGTCATCTTCCGGTGGAGCTTGAACACAAGGCATATTGGGCTATTAAGCAGTTTAACTTTGATATTGATGATGCCGGTGTTCATAGGAAGTTACAACTGAATGAGCTAGATGAGATTCGCAACAATGCCTATGAGTCCAATAGAATCTACAAGGAGAAAACCAAGATGTTTCATGATAAGATGATTAAAAGCAGATCTTTTGTTGTTGGACAAAAAGTCTTGCTTTTCAATTCGCGTCTACGATTATTTCCAGGTAAACTTCGTTCTAGGTGGAGTGGGCCTTTTGTTATACTTAATGTGTTTGCTCATGGTGCAGTCGAGGTACAAAATCCGAAGAATGGGAACACATTCAAAGTGAACGGACATAGGCTCAAACCGTTTTATGAGCCTGCAGAGGTGAGAGATGTGGAAGAAGTACAGCTCCGCGATCCAGTGCCAGTGGAGCAATGATTATGAGTGTCGTCTGGCTGATGACGTTAAACTTAGCGCTACTTGGGAGGCAACCCATGTTGATGGAGAAGCTTGGATTCCAGATTTGCATTCTTCATTCTTTCTCCTGTGTTATTTTTCTTCATGTTTAGCGTGTTTTTACGATGTCATATGTATTATGCGTCATACTTGTTTGATGTATTGCATGCTTTGGTTTCGTTTTACATTGAGGACAATGCAAATTTCAAGTGTGGGGTGGGGTTTATATGATATCTTTAGCGTCTATGTTTAACTAATAAAATAAAAAAAAAAAACTGTTTTTAGTCTTGTTTGAGTCTTAAGGCCCTTAACTAGTCTATGATGTGCTTATATCTTCTAAACTTGTGACTAAGAGTGAAACATGTGACTACGTTATTTGAATTTCTTTGGTTAATCTTGATATATGGTGCATGTGTTAATTTGTAGTGGATGTAGAAACGAGTTAACATGGTACAGATCTCTCAGCATGCTTAAACTTGGTTGAGATTCATTAACCTGTGAGTGATTGAGCCTAAATGTGATTTTACATGCTTTCTTTGTTGTGTGTCAATTGCTTGCCGCAGATTAAGTTAATGGACTCTAGAGATTACTAGAACTTGCTCTTGTGCTTGTCAAAGCTTATAGTCATTATATATCTTGATTGGGGAAGTGATAAAGGCACTTAGGAGCTACCACTATTGCCATATATAGCCTGTGACCCATATGTTGTGTACACAAGATGTGCACCCCTTAGTTAACCACTTTGAGCTTACATTATGGTTTTTTTGTCATCACCCGCACAACCTTAACCTTGAACCTTAGAATAGTTATATCTCTACCTTCGTTCTAGAACTTAGTAGAGCTGTACATGAGGCATATACATGAAGACCAAGGTGGAAGATTGTGAAGATGAAGCAAAGGAATAAGGGTGGGATATCAAGCTAGTTGTGTTGTATTGAAAAAAAAAAAAAAGAGAAAATCGACGAAAAAAAAAATATTTATTCTTTTGTGATGTCTAGCTTGATACCCCAGGTTAACTGTAGATGGAAAGAATGAGGTGAAGGCCCAACAAGATGAAATTTGGCCACAATGGTGATATATTTGGAAGAATTCATTGGTGAAGATGCTTCAATGGTTGTAAAGTTCGAAAAAAGCCTCTTCATTGATGCTCTACTAGGTTTTAGAACTTGTTTGAATTCCATATCCTTTTTGTTCTATAAACCTATGAGCTTAACCCCATTACAACCTTATAAAGTCCTTTTTGATCCTCAAGATAGGCAGCCTTTGATCTGTGGAGATAAGTCACAAGAGCTAAGCATATGGTTCGGTCCATTTGGCAAGTAATTGAGTTGAGTGAAAACCTTAGACATATGTTGAGAGAAACACTTATAGCATACCATGTGAGGTTGAATCTTAACTTGTTTACTGCATGCTACAGCTTTACATTCACCATGATTATGTCTTCGTCCTACATGTTACATGTGTGTCATGTATTGACATTAACCTTCGAAATTCCGTGGATTGAACTGAATTATCATGTGATCTTGGTGTTGCAATGTTAGGGAGGTTGCTGAGACAAAGTGTTAAGGGCATTAGAGTTTTGTAGTCTGTGCTATTGTTGAGTCTTTTCAGAGTCTTAGTTTAGTGTTTTGCTCGAGGACTAGCAAAAGCTAAGTGTGGGGTATTTTGTCTCCTCATTTGGGACATCCAAGAGTGGTAGCCAGAAAAATGTGCGGATTTGCCTAATTAATAAATGAATCACAGCTCATTTTGGCAAATACCCATCCCTCACATGTATATACTAAAATAAGTTTGATTGATCATGAATGATTTGCAAGCAAAAAGCTTATCTATCCTATATGAAGGGTTTCTGCTCTTCTATAAGATGAAACTAGGCAAATAGAGTAGAAAGGAACATGAATTATCTTTTATTCATTAAATAAAACCAAGTATGATATCTTGAAGCATGCATGCATCTTAACAACAATTCATCAAACTTGTTATATAATCTGATAAACTAATTAACAGCATGAGGGAAGAAAATGAAGTTCCCCTCTATAATACCAAGACATAAAACAAGTTATATATAGTGCTAGACAAATCTGACAAACACTACCAGAATAGGGTTCTTGGGCGACGAAAAAAAATCGTCGGCCTGTTACATAAATTCGTCGCCCAAGTACTTAGGCGACGACATGTCGTCGCCCAAGACGTCGTCGCTAGATGTGTGTCGGTGAAGAACTTGGGCGACGAAAATTCAGTCCATCGTCGCCTAAGAGTAATTCTTAGGCGACGACAAGAATTTCGTCGCCTAAGACCTATATATTAGGCGACGACAGCTTTCTCGTCGCCCAACAATATTCGTCGCCTAAGATTTAACACCTTGGCCGACGATAAAATAAATCGTCTCTTAAGATCTTATAATCTGGGGCGACGAAACTAAATATTTCGTCGCCTAATAAGATCACTACATCTTAGGCGACGATAATTTTTTTCGTCGTCTTATATGGTAAGTTCTTGACCGATGATTTAGAAATTTCGTCGCCTAAGATATATTTAAATTTTTTTAAAATATTTAAATATTTTTTTTTAAATATATAAATAATGTTTTTTTATTTTTGCTGGAAATTTTTTTTGGCATTTCTTTAAATTTTTCTAATACTAAAATTTAATTAAAAATAACACAAATTTATAAATTTATAAATAATTTATTACAAAAATTCAGTCCATCTGCCTACGGAGAAACTCGAAATCTAACTCATCATTCCCGTTCGGAGGGTCCTGAGACTGAGGCGGCGGCTGATCAGGCTGAGGAGGCTGCTGCTGAGGGTGAGGCCACTGAGGTAATGGTATAGGCATAGGCATGGGCGGAAAATCAAGTCTGTCCGCATGTGCAGCGATGCAGGTAGTCATCCACCGTCCCATAGCCGCCTGGTTGGCATTAGTGACTTCATTCACCCGCTCCGTATGCGCAGCCGCGGAAGCCGCATATGATTCTGGCTGTTGCTGCTTTGAGGCTCCGGCGGCTCCCTTGCGCTGAAATCCTGGCGTCGTCTTCAGGATCCCCTTTCCGGCGCCTCCCATACCGAACTCCTTCGGGGTACCCGAACGGTCGCTCCCGTACTGCTTCCAGTGTTCCCAGAGGTCGTGCTTCCACTCCATGAACCTACATATACAAAAAAAATATTAAATATATTATTAAAAAAATAAAATTTAATAATTCATTAAATAGAGGTACCTCTCCCTATGGGCCTTGTCCGCCCAGTCACGTCCCTCCTCGGGAACCACAAACCATTGCTGCATTACCACTTGTTAGTATTTTTTTCGATAATTAAATAATTTTTTTCGATAATTAAATAATTAAATTTCACAAAAATTTATTTACGAATATTTACATCCTTACTAAAAAATAATCCATTATTTTTTACAAAATTTCCACAATATATTTACAATTATAATTTATATTATTTAATTATTTAATCAAAAATTATTTAATCATTTACAATATATTTACAAATTATTTCCACAAATCCTAAACCCTAAACCGTAAACCCTAATATTTTACAATTATTATTTACATCACAACTTACCATAATTTATCCTAAAATCCTACCATAATTTACCCTAATTTACCATTAATTTCCTAAATTTCAACAACAACAACAATAATTAGTCTAATGCGCAATTATCCTCTAACAAGAAGTAATGCCTGCAAACATGACCAGCCTCACTCCACAACTCAGAAACACTGAAACCAAAGCTTCTGCGACCTTCACACACCAACTCTAATTTTGCTTAACAAGCCAAAATGAAAGGAATTAACCAATTTCAAGTTAACCTAGCACCGATTCTCCGGCTATACAAAACTAGATTAACAGCTACAGTGAGTGACAAACATGTTAATTTTCCATGAATTAAAACCAAAACCACCAATCACCAAGCACAGACTCATCGAATCAAACCGAAATTTCACTCTCATTAACAAAATTAACCACAAGCAACAAAAATTCACAGCAAGTCAAAAATCAAGAAACTCTTATGTCTCTCTTCGAGAAGTAACCATGGGGCGTTTAACTTGCGAGCTTATATAACCGTCGTCGCGAGACCTCTTCATCTTCTTCGCCGCTCCAACCTCTAAATCATGCTTCCAACTCCGATTCAAACCCGAACCGATTCCTAACCAAAATCAAACTCGCTCAATCCAAGCAGAAAGCATATCTAAAAAAACCGAAGCACAAAATTTCCAGCACAGTAAAAAAAATCCATACCGGCGAGAATTCCAATCGCTCAGCTCCGAGCAGAGATCACCTCGCCGAAGCCGAAATCCTAAACAGCAGAAGCAAAAAGAGGCTCAGCAACTCGAAAAATTCAGGGTCGGCGTCGGGGTCGGAGAGAGGGAGAGAGAGAGGGCTTCGGTGGATTTTCAGAGAGAGAGAGGGCTTGGAATTGTGAGCGGCTGTGCGAATGGCTAGGGTTCCGAATTTTTGCCTTTTATATTGGCATTCAAAATCGTCGCCTAATATAATCTTAGGTGACGATTTGTTGAAGTCGTCGCCTAAGATGAAGAAAATCTTGTCGACGGTATTCTTCAATATAAATATCGTCGCCCAAAACTATGAAAATCGTCACCTAAGATCCTACTTGGGCGACGATGTTCTTAAATATAAATCTCGTCGCCCAAGATGGGGAAAATCGTCGGCCAAGAGTTCTATTATAAAATTCAGAATATCGTGATTTTGGTGATCGGAGAAGAGGAACTGAAAACCGACCGTCAGATATGACCAACATAACGAATTACATGGGTGGGCAAAAATTCAGTTCCATCGGACAAAGATAAGGGCTGGATCCATCCGGTCAATCGGCGTGGTCAAACCCCTAAACAGACGGAAAAGGGTATTCGACCCTCCAAATCACGTAATTTGGCCGGACCTTCAACTGAGAATAGTTTTCAATCGACGAGACTCTTACGGGGCTATAAAAATTTGGTAAAAAATAAATACCCGGGATAGGGAAACCACTAAGTAGAAATAAGAGAAAAATTCGTTGACCGGAACAACCGGCACCGAAATTTTACCGGAATATCTTTATTTTTGACGGGTTGACGTATTTCACCATTCTGGTCATATCTTATTTCACGACCTTTTTGCTTTTGAGGCCTCTACGTATACATTGTCTTCAAAACGAAACTTAAACTCAACACTTGTAAAAAAAAGTTACACAACATAAGTATATATATCGTGAGTTTGGTGATCGGAGAAGAGGAACTGAAAACCGGCCGTCAGATATGACCAGCATAACTAATTACGTAGGTGCGAAAGAATTCAACTCCATCGGACAAAGATAAGGGCTCGATCAGTCCGGTCAATCAGCGCGGTCAAACCCCTAAACGGACAGAAACGGCTATTCGACCCTCCAAATCACCTAATCTGGCCGGACCTTCAACTGAGAATAGTTTCCAATCGACGAGACGATTATGGAGCTATAAAATTTGGTAAAAAATAAATAACCGGGATAGGGCAACCACTAAGTAGAAATAAGAGAAAAATTTGTTGACCGGAACAACCGGCACCAAAATTTTACCAGAATATCTTCATTTTTGACGGGTTGACGTATTTCACCATTCCGGTCATATCTTATTTCATGAATTTTTTGCTTTTGAGGTTTCTACGTATATGTTGTCTTCAAAACAAAACTTAAACTCAACACTTGTATAAAAAAGTTATACAACATTAGTACATATATCTTGAGTTTGGTGATTGGAGAAGAGGAACTGAAAACCGACCGTCAGATATGACCAGCATAATGAATTACATAGGTGGGAAAGAATTCAGCTCCATCGGACAAAGATAAGGGCTCGATCCGTCCGGTCAATCGGCGCGGTCAAACCCCTAAACGGACGAAAACGGCTATTCGACCCTCCAAATCACCTAATCTGGCCGGACCTTCAACTGAGAATAGTTTCCAATCGATGAGACGCTTACGGGGCTATAAAAATAAAAAACATTTCATTAAAATTTAAATGTGTTTTATTTATTTTAATTATTCGAATTATCTTGGCCGACGAATTACCCAAATTTCGTCGGTCAATATGATACTTGGGACGATATTTGTTAAATTCGCCGCCCAAGGGTAAAAATAAAAAATCATATACAATGAAATTTAAATATGCTTTATTTATCTTAATTATTCGAATTATCTTGGCCGACGAATTACCCAAATTTCGTCGGCCAATATGATACTTGGGCGACGATATTTGTTAAATTCGTCACCCAAGGGTAAAAATAAAAAATTCTGTACAATGAAATTTAAATGTGCTTTATTTATTTTAATTATTCAGATTATCTTGGCCGACGAATTACTAAAATTTTGTCGGCCAATATGATACTTGGGCGACGATATTTATTAAATTCGTCGCCCAAGGGTAAAAATAAAAAATTTTGTACTTTATTTATTTTAATTATTCGGATTATCTTGGCCGACGAATTACCCAAATTTCGTCGGCCAATATGATACTTGGGCGACGATATTTGTTGAATTCGTCGCCCAAGGGTAAAAATAAAAAATCCTGTACAATGAAATTTAAATGTGCTTTATTTATTTTAATTATGCGGATTATCTTGGCTGACGAATTACCCTAATTTCGTCGGCCAATATGATACTTGGGCGACGATATTTGTTAAATTCGTCGCCCAAGAAAAAATAAAAAAATAAAACACATTTACCAACAATTTAAATGTGTTTTATTTTAAATTTAGTACAAACATATTCTTTTAAGGGGTTTGAAACCTAGCCTACCATGGGAGGCTCACCCCCACGCCCGGATAATTAAGCTAAGGCTCAATTATAACTAAGCTAAGGCTCGTAGTGTGAGTCATCCGATGAGTCTTCTTCGGTATCGGAATTAATATCTGGTAATCTATGCCTTAATTCGTCGTCAGAGTCGTCGTCTGTTTCTTCATTTGGATCAACATCAATAAAGGTTGAATCTTCGTCACGAATTCGGAGCACTCGACCATGTTGAACATTATTTTCGCGAACAGTAGCTACATCATGAATACCTACTGCGTTCGGCTCCTGATACGCATCAGCCTCTGGCCCTGGAATGGTCACTCCAAGTGTAGCTGCTCGGTAAATGTTTCGAGGATGCACAATGTTCGCTATTTTCCACGCGTCACCCCTGGCAAGGTCATCAAGATAAAACACTTGTTTGACCGATGGCGCAAAAACAAACGGGTTATCTTCGTAGGCGCTTGTAGCAGTGTTGACCGATAAAATGCTGTACTGATCCATCTTCATGCTCTGTGCGCCTGTATCAAACCATCTACACTTGAACAGATGCACTTTCATGCCTTCCGCATAAACCAGTTCGACCACTGAATGGAGAACACCGTAATAGTCAAGGCCATGACCAAGCGCCATCACCCCAGAATTCTGTGTTCTTCGTCTGCTGTCTCTCTCTTCAGATACAAATTTGACGCCATTCACTGTGCAAGTGGGATAAACTCTAGCCCGTTGCGGTTGCATCGCAAGAAGTAATAGTTCGTGCGACCAGTTTGGATTATCATCAGATTTAATTATGTCCATCTGTAACAGATATTGAACTGTAAATATCCGAAAATATATGCAATAGAAAATAATTAGATATATATATATATATATATAAAACATGGAAGATTAAATTACGTACCCAGGTGCGAAAATAATTTGCGAACGTCATGTTGTGGTACTCGAGATCACCATCAACTCCCGGAAAATATAGGTGCAACTCTTTCCAATATTTAACTTCTTCACAATTGATTAGTACCCACTAGTGCGCTATGGCTATCTCTTCATCCGACAATGCATACTCGGCGGACATTCGTGCTCCACCAACTTCGACATCACTGGAAACTATAGAGAGATTGAACCGCGGCTCATGTTCCTCCATGGCTTGCGGAGCTCCCAACGACGCTCCTAAATATAACTTCATGTAGGTGACGCATTCATGCGCAATATATGCTTCAGCTATACATCCTTCAGGCGCGAATTTATTAGTGACATAATCTTTGTACTCACCAAGTTGCCTGTAAATATAAGATTGCAAACTATACGTTATGGTTATTGAACATGTACGTACATATATGTATTCTGGAGATGTAAGTGAATAAAACATACCTTTCCATGGGATACATCCAAGTGAAGTGTACTGGACCGGTAAGCAACAATTGCTGAGGAAGATGGATCATCAGGTGAGGCATGATATCGAAAAATTTGGCGGAAAGATCCTCTCGAATTTACACATGATGTATATGATGTCTGCCTGCATTTCCCGGAGATCGGATTTTCTCACTTCCCTTGTGCATAACTTCATGAAGAATCTTGACAGCGCTACTAACGGCTCCACAACCTGGCCAACAACACATCACAAATTTAATATAAAATCCAACAACGACAGGTTAACCATAATTTTAACCACAAATTTACCTGACGGTGAAGGAACAGTCGAATGAAAACAGGGAAGAGACGTTGTAACAGAATATGACAGTCATAACTCTTCAAGCCGTATATCTTATTCTCCCGCAAGTTCACACACCGGGCTATATTTCCTGCAACGCCTGAGGGATACGTCACACAACTCATCCACCTAAAGATCTGGGTCTTCTGATCAGGCTTCACGGTGTAAGGAGCCCGAGGCATCTTTTTCTTCCCCTCTTTCAGCCAAAGATGTTTTCTGATTCCCATTTTCTTAAGATCAACGCGTGCCTTAGGACCGTCTTTCGTCTTCCCCTCCAAGTTGAGCACTGTACCTACCACACTGTCGCAGACATTCTTCTTTATGTGCATCACATCTAGGTAGTGTCTGATCAACAGCGTACTCCAGTACGGGAGTTCCCAAAATATGCTCTTATGTGTCCAGAATTTGTACCTGTCTGGTCTTTCAGGTATTCTGGCCACAATATCGGGATGATTGCTGAGCTGTCCAAAATCATACTCATCCAGCACTGCTAAAATCTCTTCCCCCGACCATCTATGCGGCTCCACACCTCTCTCTTCGGTCCCATCAAATGCCCCGGTATCTATCCGCCAGGGGTGATCATGTGGTAGGTAAGCACGGTGACCCATCCGGACTATCTTGTTGCAATGATTGCTGCACCCCTGGGAGCTAAGGCACTCAGGACAAGCCTTGTATCCCCTAACAACGCTGCCGGACAACATCCCACGTGCAGGAAAATCACTGATGGTACCAACAATCATGGCATGCATCTGGAACATCTCCTTTTTGTGGGAGTCATAAGTGGGATGACCAACCTCCCAAAGCAATTTACACTCTTCAATTAGCGGTCTCATATACACATCGACACACTTCCCTGGATAACAACAACAACCACAACAAATTCAGATAACGACTATATATGACCAACAATATAGAACAAAAACAATAAATGGAGAAAAAATTGAACCAACAGCAATATATACAATATGAAGGGAAAGTAGATACCTGGATAACCGGGCCCCGAAATCAACAAGGTCAACATGTTGTATTCCTTTTTCATTCACATCCATGGAGGAAGGTTGTAAGGCACCAAAATGACCGGCCATATACTGTACGAAAGACTCATGGTCCCAAAAGGGTTGAACCCGTCGGATGACAGCCCGAGCCTCACATTCCTCACCTCTGAAGCAAAATGAGGAAACTCCCTGTCTATATGCTTCCACGCCTCCCCGTCAGCAGGGTGTACCATGAGGTCTTCGTCATGCACCTCCCTCACAGCATGCCATCTCATAGCTTCAGCCGTCTTTGAAGACATGTACAACCGCTCCAGTCTATCCCTCAACGGGAAATAGCGAAGTACCTTAATAGGTTTCATGTTGCCTGCGGGAGTCCGCTTATACCTGTCGGTCCCACATACCAGACAACGATAAAGGCCTTCAAGGTCATTACCATCTGCATCTTTACCCCAGAATAGAACGCAGTCATATCTGCATGCATGGATCTTGATGTAGGAAAGCCCGAGATCTCTTAAGATACGACGGACCTTATGATGCATGGTGGGATGACGATGACCGTCGGGCAGCAGCGAAGCAGCGTACTGTAGATACCTATCAACAGCCGTCACGGTCGATTTTGTGTCAACCTTGATATGCATCACCTCCATCACACACTGAAGAATGGTCTTCTCATGACCTGGGCACAGAGGGGTCTGTTGGAAAGCAATAAGTCTGTTGTACTTATCAATACCGGCAGTGTTGACACCTCTAGGGACGACCTGCATCGGCGCCTGCGGAATGTGCTGTCGTTCAGGGCATACACCGCTGTCATGAGGAAACATGTCGTTGATGAATGCCGTTGTTGGATAGTTAGATGTACTGCCCGTCTCATAAAACTGTCCATGATCATGCAGGCGTGATGAGGTTTCACCATGATATATCCAACATGTGTAACGTTCCCAGAATCCGTTACTCTTCAGGTGGTCCCATACTGTATCAATCAGAAATCGATACATATCACTGCGACACTCTTACACCTCTTGCACGGGCAATAGAACATGCCACTCCCGTCAGCATTGGTCTGCGCATATTGCACAAAATCCCAAACTCCTTCAGCATATTTTCTGTGATATCTTGGAAGAGAAATCCAACTCTTATCCATATCCTGAAAATATCACATATATATATATATATCAATATTTAATGAACATATCTTATATATATATATATATTAATGTAATACAACATACTAATTATTAATTATATATATCTAGTTCGAGCGGATTCCGTGGTTTCAGAAGGCAAGTGTCAATGTCACGGAGGGCGAACCCCCTACAGGAACCAGACATGACTCGTTTGTGATCACGGAGGCGAACCCCTATCGACCCCTTCATCGAGAAGAGTGGTCAGTTTGTGATCTTGAGATCCAGTTAAACAAACCTGTGAACCATATCTATGACAGAACGGCCCCTTACTCAGCTTGGAACAAACTCTATGCATATATATATATATCATTAATTCAACTCAAATAAAACTGAAAATCAATATATATATATGCATATATATATATATATATGTATATATGTGCATATATATGCACATGTACGTACCTGGGAGTAGCTCCACAAACTATGTATGGACAGATTTCCACAACACCGAACGATTTGAAGAACTAGAGAAATTTATGTTTCAAATTTTCAAAGTTCTCATTCTTCTATCCCGGCCTCGCAATATATAGAAGAATCTTGGGCGACGAAATATTTGAGTTTTGTCGCCTAAGGATTAAAAAAATCTTGGGCGACGAAATATTTGAGTTTCATCGCCTAAGGATAAAAAATCTTGGGTGACGAAATATTTGAGTTTCGTCGCCTAAGGATTAAAAAAATCTTGGGCGACGAAATATTTGAGTTTCGTCGCCTAAGGATTAAAAAATCTTGGGCGACGAAATATTTGAGTTTCGTCGCCTAAGGATTAAAAACACTAAGGCGACGACAAAATATAGTTGTCGCCGAAGAATAAAAACTTAGGCGACGATATAAATATCTTAGGCGACGAAATATTTTTTCGTCGCCCTAGTTTCTATATTAGGCGACGAAATTTATCTTTAGGTGACGATTTTTTATTTCGTCGCTTAAAGTGGAACCTTAAGAGACGATTTTTTTTCTTAGGCGACGAAAAAAATCGTCGCCTAAGTTCCCTCTTAGGCGACGAAAAAAAATCGTCGCCCGGTTTTTTTTGTTTCGTCGCCTAAAGCTTTATTTTTGGTAGTGAAATGATCAAATCTGACAAAGTATACATTGTGATAAAGTAGTCTAGGTTCACATTCAAAACCAATTGACAATGAGTGCAGTGACCTAAACCCTTATAAACCCACATGCAAGGTTTTATATTCCCGATTTGAGATTGATATCTCAACACGCCCCTGCACGTGTGACGAATTTTTAAGTATAACACGTGGACAACATTTTGGGTGACGTGGAGTGCGTGTGGTCTTTAGGCTTCATATGTGGACGTGGGTAACCCGCTCTGATACCATGATAAAGTAGTCTACGTTCACATCCAAAACTAATTGATAATGGGTGGAGTGACCCAAACTCTTATAAACCCACATGTAAGGTTCCATATTCCCGATTTGAAATTGATATCTCAACACACTGTACTGATTAAAAGAAATTATACTAATTAATAAAGAACAATTTTTTTTATTATAAAGAAACATGAAACATGATCTGCAATCTAACTATTCAGAAAAAAAAAGAAAAAAAAGAAAAAAATATCTGCAATCTATTGCATGTCGTAATAATGACCTTTTTATAGTACGTATATGACATATTTTATGCTTGCGAACATGTCCCTCAACTAACTAGTATATCTGGTAAGGACTGCTAGTATATACATATATACATCACTCCCTGTCTCCCAACTGTTGATTCTTGCTTATACAGTAATACTCCTATTTCGCAGCATTATTATGCAATCATGGAATACACAACAGATCAATATATTGTCTGTCAATCTAAGCATAGTTTCTGAAAATCAAAGCAACAGAAAGATTTAAACTTACAAATTAATACAAGGATCATTCATGATGGATACTATATATGATATTCTCACTCTTTCATAGGTTTCTGTTACTCCCATATATATGATCACTTCAAAATTAAGATTACTAATTTCGGAGTGCAACAGGATGATGAACTAATTAAGAGTGTCAATAACAGACCATTAATTAAGCAAACATTGGCTAAAATTTATGAAATATGAAATATCAATATATGCTAGAGAGAATAATGAGGATTTAGTAATTTGATCCCAGAGATCGACCAAGCTACTTCTTTGTAAATTCTTACTGACTTGCACTACTTGGAGGAGGAGGAGCTGGAGGAGGAGTTGTTGGCATTAGACTAGTACTAGCCGATGACTGTGGTGGTCTCTTACGCTTCTTCTTGCCATAGCTGATCCCTCTAGCTTTGGCCTGAGAATCACGAACCTCACGAAGATAGAGCCTCACCGCTCTAGCCCCAAAAGGGTTTGCCTCAGGCTTCCCGCCGTTCTCTTCAAAGGCGGCACGGAGGCGGCCGATGAGGGCGTCAAGGCTGCCCCAAGCTTGGCGCAGAGGGCAGGGGCAGGGCGCAGGAGGGTTTGGGTGCCCAAAGAAGGGACACATTTGGGTGTGGACTTTGGTCTTCCCAAACTGGTCAAGGTACCTCAGGAACTCCAGAACGTGGGCCCCGCTGCACCGGGGCAGGGACAACGGCGGCCGGTGGTTTCTGAGGTACTGACCGAAGGTGTTCCAGTCTCGCCGCTTTTGGTTTTCGTAGCGGCTGAGAGTGGCAGTAGGAGAGCTTGGGTTTGAGGAGGATGAGCAAGAAGAGTTGAGGTTGATGTTGCTTGAGGAACTGTTTGTATCTGAAGGGCTACCAAATCCTTGAAGTGAATCCATGGATTCCAGCACTTAAAAACTCAAAAGCAAAAAGAGATAAGAGTGAGATGAACTTAGAGCCAGGACATCAAAATGAGTTTGGATCAGATCTATCTAATTTGAGCAGGGTCATGAGGGTGATGATGATGGGATTTGATATATAGAAGAGGGAATCGAAAAGAACACAGTAGGGTTATGAACTGTATACTTTTCTCTCTTGCCCTTCCTTCCTATAGGTTCTATTTGAATCTTTGTTTGATCAAACCTAGCTAGAAACCTAGAAATCTTTGCTAGCTTTTGCAAACTTTGTTTCATGGGAACATTTCGGCAGAGATTGGCAGGGATTTTTTCCGGAAAAAGGGGGAGCGACTCAGTTCCTCATAGCCCTACAACCTCAGAAAAGATAGAGAGGGAGGAGAGATTTGATGGTAAAATTAATAAAATGAGGGGAAGTGGGAAAAGATGTATCAAGTCATGTAGGGTTTCTGTGTGTAGAGAGAGAGAGAGAGAGATGATGATGGTATTGGGGTTAAAAATGGGAAAATATGTGAGGGAATAACATGATTTTGTTTCTTCACCCTTTTGTGTTGATTGACAACAGCTTTCTCTCAATTACTTCTTTGCCCTCCATTCAGCTTCATTGTTCAGTTATCAGAGTACCAAGTTGCATATATAATATACTCAATTTCAAGGCAGCCATGATGTGCCAACCATTTGTATTGCTATCATTTTCAGCTCTTCGGTCATTATTTTCTTGACAAATATCTGGTGTATTGATTTTTTTTTAAAAGAAAAAAAACTTACAACAAGGCGGCTCTATGACAGCTAATATTAACAGTATCTAAATGTAACGCTTGCGTAGCCCGAGAAAGAAGCGCACATAGCCAAATCTTCAGAGATTGCAAACTGTGTTTGAGATTTGCAAGAGCATTAGCCAAGAAATTGAGTTATCGGAAGGCATGACCAAAGCTGATATTATCAAACTAACAGATGTTATTCAACTAACAGATTTAGCTATTTGTTATTTTGATGCATTTCGGCTTTGCGTTTGCAGGTTTTATAAATGAGTTTGTCTTTTAATTAATAATGGATTATTCATTTTTTAGAAGAATATATTTAACCATTTAAATATGATGCATAATTGACATAATTAAGCATGATATTACTTGTTATGGAAGGAAAATGCGACTCTTTTTCTATCTAAACTTATACCAGATGAACTCGAACAACAATCTTTCACAAGAAGAAAACCTAGCTAGCTTCAGTTCTTACTATGGATTCAATCGTGTGTTGAAAATGCGTATCTACTTCGAAGTGGGGCATAAGGCCATTGTGACACGTTTACTTACTTGAAATTGAATTCATCAGGAATGAATGAGAGACAGAATGTAATAGTATACGGAGATTTCAATTCTATTGAGCTGTTTACTTATTACCACATGGAATTAGAACAAGAATGTAATTAATTACTATTTTAACTACTAAAATACCCATGAAAAAATAAACTACACATTTCAATCACTCTCAACACAATTTTTTTCTTATATGTTGATCTAGTTTTGTTTGTCGTTTTGATTATCTCAGTTAATAAGTTATGTATAATCAACAAACCAAATGGACCATTTCTATTCAGTGTATTGATTGTAATCATGTGATTACATATTAATAATAAAATACATAGGCTATGTGTGCGTTTGTGTATATTACAATCTCGTACTTGCATAAACTCTCTTCTACCATGATTTATCAAAATCATTTGGACCTAGTACTAACATTTTAGGTGTATCTCAAACTGCAAATTGCAATGGTTGAACAACAAAATTAAGGCATCATACGTTTATACATTTTAGTAATATTATATTTAAATCAAGTAAGCAATTTTGTCACACCCCAATTTTCGAAGGATATATTTGGGCATGATAAATCTCAAAATACTATTATCCTAAAACTTGTTTCAACAAACTATCTCAAGCACTAAAACTCACTTGAAGAAATGTAAATGTCACACAACCAAACGCTGAGTTAAATATTACATTTCTTTGTTTACATAAACTTGAAAATCAAGAAAATGAAAACAATCTCAAGAGTTTAAAACTGTCTACCCAATATACAAAAAAGACAGTGTACATCAAAACCCAACTAAGACCCTTCCACTAAGCCTCCGCCTCAACCCTGCTGATTCTCACATGCAGGTCTAACCCCTATATCAAGAATTGGTGCACCGGGTTGTAAAATAACAAACCCGGTAAGCTAAAAAGCTCGTATGAGTAATCTCAAAAATAACACAACACTTCTCACATCCAAATATACCACAAGAGCAAATAGATCAATAATTAAAATCCACACATTTACTTAAAACATGTACTCATGAGTCCCAGATATTAATAAATATCTCTTATGACCTGCAACAATAAAATTGTGTACACATGGGTCCCAGATACCATAAAGTATCTCCCATTACCTACACGATAGACGGACTAGAGCTCTATTCCTAACCGTAACCAATCACCGGGCTAAATGCTTGGAACCCAGTTTGACTGTCCAATAACAAATCACAAAATAAAAATAACATTATAATCGTAACCAATCACCCGATTAAAGGCTTGGAACCCGGTTTGGCTATTTATCCAACCATCACAATATCACAACATCATTATCAACAACACAAGATCACATCATAAATTATAAACTTCCACAGAGATATTCCACAAGAATAATCTATCACAAATAATAAAATTATGATCACATGAACATCAAAAATAACATTTAATGAAAACTCGTTTTATCTTACTTATGAGCCATTGGCGATCAAGCTCATATATTTTAAAACAAATAATAGCATAGTATTAATTTTATCAACAAATGATCATAATAAAATTTGGTCCTAAAATGAACCTTGGTGAGATTTACTCACCTAAAACTCCGCTGCGATTTCCACAACACAACAAAAGCAAGTCAAATCACAACTTCACAAATCACCTAAAATCACACAATTAACAACCTTAGTAACCAAAGTACTATAGGATAACACAATACCCTTAAACTAACCCTTAGCTCAAGGGAGGACAACTTGCCAAAGTCGTTGAACTCAACGAAACAATAAGGCTGCCTCTAATCTTCAAAACCTAAACTCAAACCTCAACCAAGCCAAATAATAAACCTAAGGTCCTAACATGCAATCCTTGCTTAAAACCTAGCAATACTACCTCTTAACAAGCTCACAGTAGCAAGAGCTAGCTAACCACAGAAAACTAAGGCTGTAACATAGCCGAACGCTCTGCCACCCGCTGCCACAGGCGGCGGCGACGAGTGAGCCCCATGCGCTACCCCAAAACTTTCGAATTAGGAGAAACTCACAACATGAAACTTGTAGATTAAAGCACGGTGAATAACTTTAATACCTGGAGGTTCAACCTGTTTGGCCATAATCGGCCGGAAAACGCCTCGAAACACCAACCCGAAATAAAAAACCAAACCTGCAAATCCAGCGTCAAAACTTGATTTTTAGGTCACCAAAAAAGTGTAAACATCTCTAGAGGAAGGAGAAGATCGAGCATTAGGTAGAATATATTTAAAAAACACCTGCATCGTCATGCTTCTACCATATGTTTTAAAGGAATAGAGAACCTTTTTTCCTATTCCAATAAGTTGTTTGCAATCTTCTGTAGCATACAAAATGTAATAATTCAAGTGCAATAATTACTATCTAGAAACTAATTTTACAATTGTGAGTTCAACTTGTGAATTGTAGCATAACAACTTGACCCAGAACTAAAATGGCTTATCTCACCTTCAGAATTAAGCCAACCATAGCTGCAATGCATCATTTTCTGCATCAGTAATTCGTTATCACTATCCTTTTGAGCATATAATGCTCACATGATCCTCAAATCTTTGCACAAAAGAAAAAAAGAACAAAATCGGCGATATCAATCTAGTTTCCTGAGTTTGTAGCAACTGAACCTCAACCTTTATTAATTGATTTGATCGAAGCGCATATCCTCTAGTATTGGTAATACCATTCAACAAAATGGATCATCATACAACTCTTTAACCTAACCTCAATCATAATAACCTCATAAACCCAAGAAGCCTACAAAATAAATATGTGAATTACCTGTTCAAAAATCAGACAAATATCCATCCTCCCAGTCCCATAAACAAAGAAACACATGCAACCAGCAAAATTTAAAGATACAAAAAGATATGGTAAAACATTATGTTTCTATCTCTCTCGGGATCACGGGACGAGAGGTAGAATCCTTAATTTTGGGTCCTACAACTGCACAAGTAACAATGGCGTCAGGAGTCGGGACTGGGGTGACATAGTATTCGACTCTCCGATGCCTAAGTTAGCATTCGATCGCTACTTGTATAGTACGAGAGTATAAAAGGGGATTATTCACTTACTTCTTTCGGGGGTTTGTGCATGTTTTATAGGCTTGTGTTGGGCGATGTGGCCTCAGTCTCCGATGTGGGACTAGTTGTGGTCCTATGCAACATCTCCTTTTTTGGGGGTGTTTAGCTGCCGGAGAGTGGGTCTGGCATGTACATTGCCATGGACCTTCACTCTTTGGATGCCCACGAAGGGTTTGCTGGTGTTGCCTTGCCCAAAATAGTCTCTAGCAACGGGTGGTTATGCCATATTCTTAGCGTGACCAAGTGTTTTAACTATGTACTAACAAATCCCCAGTTTGAGAAGGCTCTTGGGTGGGGAGTTATTCCTCAGTTATGTCGAGAATGTGTCTTAATCGGGTGTTGGAGGCATGGTGTAGGTCGCGCCATTGGCGTAACGGTTTGCGCTGTTGGGCGTAACAGTTCGCACTGGTGGCGTAACGGTTCGCGCTATTGGGTGTAACTGTTTGCGCCTTTGGCGTAACGGTTCGCGCTGGTGGCATAATGGTTCACACTATTTGGCGTATCGGTTCGCGCTGGTGGCGTAACTGTTCGCGCGGTTTGGATTTTTTATTTTTTATTTTTTTTGAAACATGCGCGTTCGCTGGGTCAAAATTGAGGTACCGCTGGGTGCCAGGTGTGGGAATGCTGGCGAGCATCTTACGTGGGCCACGGGTACCGACATGTTTGTATGCCTTAGGCATTTAGTAGCCTTTGATTTGTACCAGCTATATGCTCTAGCTAGTTGAGCTATTCCAGCATATGCTCCAAGGGGAGATTGTGGTGACATATTTTGTGGTTGCCTCTAGGTGAGTGCTAGAGTGCCTACGTACCCGTTTATGGGATCAAACCAAACTTAGTTCACCATTTCGCCATCGAGGCAAGTGTGCCATCAAGGTGTGGCGAGGGGTGTCGCTGAGGCGTGATAATGGTGTCGCTGGGCATGGCCAGTGTGCCTTTGAGGCAAGGAGGAAGTGAGGCATGGCGAGAGGTGCCACTAAGGCATAGTAATGTTGCCGATAGGGCATGTGTAGAGTTGTCAAGCGTGACAAGGATATCGAGAGCATGCTAGGAAGCGTAGCCAAGATGCCGATAGGGCAAGCCGGGTGGTGCCAAAGTGTACCGAGAGCATGTCATGAGGCATGGTAAATGCCAGCCTATAAGGTTGTTGCCCAAATCCCTTAGTGCCGGGAGAGATTATGGTGGCGGGGTACCGAGACGAGGACTGAATTGGCATGGGGGATTTCATATGGTGTGTTTGAGAGGTGAGGATAATATCATGTGTCGGGAAGTGTCTTAAATACGTTGGTGACTTGTAGGTGTCACTCACCGGGGAGTGTTTGGTTGATAGATGATAGATGCCGTGTGCCGAGAGTGTTGCTCGTCACGGTTAGCTGATACACGTCATATACCGGGGAGTGTACGTGCTTGCCACAGTTTGCTTATCTATGGTGATATTGTTGATGGGCGTTGCAACCTTGTGTATTTGGAGTAATGAGGTGTCAGAACCTCACACTTGGAGAAGTGACTATAGAGAGCAATCATAAAGGGGCTTATCATAACTGGTGCAGCGAGAGGTGTGGCTATGAGGAACGTAACTATCAGAGCACAAAGTCAAGAAGATAAAAGAACCATGGGAAGCGGCCATGGAGATTAGCCATGATGAGTCGCTGCGTGGAGTGACTGACAGGTGCGACTTTTGAGAACATGTTGCGACTATACTAGAGAACGTTGAAACATCATGGTGATACCATATATATCTTATGGCGTTGTCATGAAATGTTATCATGGCGGGAGTGGTTCCCTGAAAGATCATGATGAGGTACCTTTCCTCGAGGTGAGGTTGTTGTATATGGTTGTGGCATGTGTAGCTGGATATCGCATGTTTATATGCTGGCTGTGTACACTCGTGGTGTGTGTAGCCTAAGATTGCACCTTTGAATGCTGACTGTTTACACATGTTGTGTGTGTAGCCTAAGCTTGTACCTTTGAGTTCTGGCTGTTTACACATGTTGTATGTGTAGCCTAAGCTTGGAGTGATGTGCTAATAACAAATTGCATTTGAAAGCATGTCTAATGATTAGAGTAGTCATTTAAAGCAAGAAAATACATGTAGCATGTATAAAAAAGAGTGTTTCGGATAACTCTTTATGTCATGTAATAAGCATGCTCAAGAATATTATGATGTATGAGGCATGGTATTTGGATGATAATAACTCAATTAAATAGTGTATAGCATGACTTATCTAGAGCCATGTAGAGCCGCTATAGATATTGTAGAAAAATTGGAGTTGTCGATATAAGTCTTCATGTCGACAAAAGAGCTTGGTATAAGAATCCCAATGGAGTAGTCGAACTCATGAGAGTTTAATGTCATGTTGCTCACTGATAAATCATAGAGAAGTATGTAGTATTGTAGGTGAAGTGTAGTATTGACATATAGTGCCGAGAGGGCATGACAATTGAGGTCTTCAGACGTTATTAATGAGTTGAACAATCTTGTTGTGTGACTAGGTATGCAGAACTCATGCTATGGAACAAACTTGGTTGACATATGAACCAAGTAATAGATATAGTTCCCATGACTCCATAGCTATAGATGTTTCATATATGTGCCACTGCATGTACCACAAGATATGTGGTTGTCAATTAGCCTTCAGAGCCATAACAGAAGTATCAGTGTGAAGTGTGCTTTTAAGCTAGTATAAGCATTGATGCTCCCATATATTTCATTATGCAAAATCCATCCGCAGATTTGCTAGAGAACTCTGGAAGAGCGGAGGTAATTGGTGAGGGCACACTAGTTGCTCTGAGGGGTTAATAATTGTTTTTGGGTTAAAGGGTGGGTGTCGAGAGCAAGTTGTGGGTCCCGAGACCATATATTTTTTTTTGTGTGGTGGGAACCAGGGAAGGGTGGAGGCTATACGGTTGGTCCCAGGTGGAAGAGAGGTTTAGCCTCGGGAGAGAGGCACTGAGACCCAAGAGGGGTCCCCGGGAGAGGGGTGTCAAGCGGGAGTCACTTGTGCGGGCATGTTACCAGAGCGGGGTAAGCCAGAGAGGGGGGGGGGGGCACCGGGAGCTCGGGGGCCAGGGAGGAAGGGCATCGGGAGGCCATGGGGAGGGCGTCGGGAGTTCGGGAGGAGGCACAGAGTGCCGAGAATGCAGGAAAGAGAAGCCGGGAGACTACTGCCGAGTCGTTGTGGCGTAGTTGGGAAGCGGGGAAGACCAGGGAGGTTTGCCTAGAAACTGGGGAGACTAGGAGGGCTCGCCAGGGAAACTAGGGGGACCTGGGAGGCTCACTTAGAATATGAGGAGACCAGGGGCTCGCCAGAGAAACTGGGGAGATGAGGGGGGCTCGCTTGGAAACTGGGGAAACCAGGGGGGTTCGCCAAGGAAACTGGGGAGACCAGGGAGGGTTCGCCAGGGAAACTGGGGTGACCAGGGGGTTCGCCAGGGAAACTGGGGAGACCAGGGGTGTTTGCCAGGGAAACTGGGGAAACCAGGGGCATCCGCGGGGAGTCCGCCAGAGAAAATGGGGAGACCAATGAGGGGTTCGCCTGAAAACTAGGGACCAGGGGAGTTCGCCAGAGAAACTGGGGAAACCATGGGCGTTCACGGGGAGTCTGCCAGGGGAACTGGGGAGACCAGGGGAGTCAGCCAAGAAACTGTGAACCAGGGGAGTTCGCTAGAGGTCCCAGGAGCTTGAGAGGGCAGGAAGGAGGGCACCAGGAGCTCGGGAGGTCAGGGGTTTTAGCTCTGAAGTGAAGCGAAGGGAAGACGGGGCCGATCAGTTTGCAAGGTACAGAGGGCGTGCATAGGGCAGTCGGGTGTCCATATCAGTTTTCTAGGTTTTCATGTTGGTGCGTGGGTCATTGCCGGAGGTTGTAGTGGCTATCGGTGGTTCGCTGGAGGGTACTGAGTCCTATGGTGGTGGAATTGAGAGGCGGTGGAGCCCGTAGATCAATGGTGGGGGAGAGAGAGAAAATCCAGATCTTCTTTCTCTCTCCTCAAAGCTCCCTATGTTCGAAACCCAGAAGCTTGAAAAACTTGATTTTCATGTAATTGAGATGTAATATATATTAGGAGGATCTATAAAGTAGACAAGCTCCTTGAGTTTATGGAGAGAGGGAGCTGAGAGAGGAGAGAGGGAGCTGAGAGGGGAGAGAGTAATAATGTCGCCGACAAAAGAAAAATTCCTGGAAAAAGTGAAATTCCGGCCAAATGAGGAATATGCTCATGGTAAGCCATGTAGGGGTTACCACTTGAAGAAGCCCCTCCTTCTAGCGTCAATTGTTTCTACGGAGGTACTGTTCTTGATTCCGGGTCCTGCAACTGCACAACTAACAATGACATCAGGAGTCGGGGCTGGGGTGGCCTAGTCTTCGACTCTCTGATGCCTAAGTTAGCGTTCGATCGCTACTTGTATAGTACGGGAGTATAGAAGGGAATTATTCACTTACTTCTTTCAGGGGGTTTGTGCCTGTTTTATAGGCTTGTGTTGGGCGATGTGGCCTCAGTCTCCGATGTGGGACTGTTTGTAGTCCTCTGCGACATCTCCCTTTTTGGGGGTGTTTAGCTGCCGGAGAGCGGGTCTGGCATGTACATTGCCGTGGACCTTCACTCTTTGGATGCCCACAAAGGGTTTGCTGGTGTTGCCTTGCCCGGAATAGTCTCCGGCAACCGGGTGGTTATGCCATAGCTCAAATCATTTTCATAATATTTGGGTGGTATTATTGACCCCTTATGTGAAGAGTTGTGAATCACTAATACAAATCCGAGTGATCCTTCCTAGTATAAACGGAACGGAATGTCGGAATCAATTATAAAGAGGGTAAATCATAACCTGAACTCATTGAGAAGAAACACAATTTAGAAAAAGTGTAAATACCTGTGAATTTACAACATCTACAAACTTGAAAGGTCAGGTTGGGTAGAAATTGATCTATTAAAAAAACAAACACAAACAGAGCTACTAGCTTCATTACATTCAGGTTCACTGCTAACTTATACAGCATAGAGCCTTAGAACCTGATCAACCTTTGCCCGGCAGACAGGGCAATCCCAGTTCTTGTCTTTGATGTCATTCATACAAGCCATGCATCCAGCCATTTGCCCACATGGGATAAAAGCACCTTCAACTGCAGCATCCATACATATCACACACGAAGAACTTTCACCATTCTGGATAGGAGTGGATTCAATTGATCGACACTGAAAAGGATCATCTAGATAATCATCTGAAACTGGTGGAGCTGAAGGCGTTGGAGATGCTGGGATTGAGTCTGAGGTGGTAGATGTTTGAATGGTGGAGATAACGTGGATCTTTGAATGCGAATGTGATCCTGGACTAGTTTCATGTTGTGACAAGTCTCCATTATCCATGGAGGTACTAGAACTACTTGATGCTATTGTTTCATGAATCTGGAGTGGATAAAAAAAGGGTGGTGGCCTCTCCACCAAAGCAGACTGAGTGGAGTGAGTTTTACCTGTGGCATTGGTCTGCATGGAGTGGGAAGCTTCCAGTCTTGTGCCTCTTCAAGTAAAATTTTTATGCGCTTCTCTGCAAAAGAAACATACTGTGTTTAAAACTTTAAATAAATATTGATGAAAAATAACATAAAACCATGTTCTTCCAGCTAGAGACTATTGAGATAGGAAGCCTGAGTTCATGGGAGGTAATAATATGTACTACAGAAAACTCAGTTGGAGGTCTCAACATAGGATTTCTTGATAGACACAAAATCAGATATTCTTCATGTTCAAATTGCATATAACTTCTTTGGAAATACATAAAAGGGTATATTTCAAGGGGTTTCAGAAACCATGTAAGGTTTTCTAGAGCTAGTTCAATGGGTCATATAGCATGGATTCCTTATAAGTTATAACCATGTAAGGTAAAATGAGATTACCTTTCTTTAATCTCTTATTACCACAGAAACCAAAGGGTTTGGTGTTGGGTGTTGGGTGTTGCGATAAATTCTCTCCACCAGTACTTGAGCTACAAGTCCCCACACTTTCAACTTTCTTTTTATCAGATCTACGAGGTGGACTTTGGCCAGTTTCATAGACATGCCCGCTGTTTTGATATCCATTTCTTCTGTTTAACTCATTGATCTTCTGTTTAACTTTTGGATTTAACTCCTCTAGCTCCTCAAGCGAATTCAACAATTTCTAGAGCAAGAAACTGACATCAAATTACTGACCAATACTGAATAAAAGATTATAAGTCAACCTTTATTTTGAATTAAAGACAGGACGACAAAATCACCTTTTTTACTTTCTTCCAAGACGATCTTTCTCTTTGGCCACATGTTGTATAGTCTCGATGGTCCGGTATTGTCTCGCAGACCAAACTTAAGCAGAAGAATACTATATAGTTTCAGGTTATTACGGAACATATGTTACAGATCCAAACACATGCACAAACACAGACACCAGCACACTGTAGATTTTCCCCTACTTCAACCTACCTGGCTGTATAGTTTGATTTTTAGCTCTTTGTTACTTACCTTGCAAACCTTTGGAGCGTAATGTACAGATATAAAGTATCTTTCTCATCCCGATATACGTCAGCCTACAATGTAACAACATCATTACGAGCTGGAAGAACATTTTGAAACATCAACAGATCAACTAGGAGAAACAAGATTTTGTTTGGAGAACTTTCTGGACAAGAATAAGGGCATGCTATTGCATGAGTATAGAAAAGCACAAGACAACTGGCCTATAATTATCTACAAAAATCCACCCACATTACTGACACATTCTAAGAATTTAGTCTTAGATGGAACTATCCACAACCCTGTGTAGTGTCCTTTATTAATTTCCTAAATTCAGGTTTACCTCCATACATTTTAGATTCTTGATCTTTGTCAACTAAGTAATTTGGTCATCGACTACACAGAGTAGAATCTAAAGCCAATGGTGATATTAATTTCGACAAGTACAGCATATTATTGGCATTTGAACCAGTTCAAACATGAATTACTTGAATTTGATCACTATTTGGTTGACCAAGACCAGAAAGATTCAAGGTCAAAGGTTCCCAAGTAATTAAAAGATTCAAAAATCGTGTACTTGGCTTTAAGGCTTTAAGTCCTTTAGTTTCGAAAGCAGATCATGTAGAAGTGATCTCATCTTCATTCCCATCTTCATTTTGTTCAATATTTTTACATCTCAAGTATCAATATTCATTATTCAATAACAGTTCAATTTCTTCTAATGAACTAAAGCATGAAATGATCAAAGATAAACACACAGCATCGAGAGTCGATGCCCATGGCCACAACCAAAGCAAAGTTGATTATCAAACATAGATGCAAATAAATCTAAGTTTAATGGAATATCAGTAACAAAATTGCTATTAAGATGGGAGTGTAGTATACCTGTCGGAGAATAATATCAGCCATCCGAAAGTAAAAACGCAGAGGAAAACGATTGTCGACTTCAAACTTCTGAGTCCTCGCTGAAATATTGATTCTATCTGAGGAAGACGATCCCATCTTCTACTCTTATTTCTTTCCACACAACAACGAAATCTGCTGTTACACTTTGAGACCCGAGTCAAAAGAGCTAGAACAAGGCAGTAAATATATTGAAAACTATTATTTATGCCCAAGTCAAAGTCACCTATAATGTGATATATCATATTCAAGAAACCAGATTATCAAAAGCAAAAATACTAGGGTACTCAAACAACAACGAATATATGTATCTGGACAAAGAAGCATCAATTTTCCGGTTAAATTTTAGGTCACCCATTTCATTTTCCGGTCACTTGTGGTGACTAGTTTTTCAAGGTCGTCAACCCAAATGACGTATGTTGTGTTTGAAGATGGCAAATGCAGCGAGCAACAACGCATAGGTCCTGTACAAAATCTCAACCATGCAAGAACGTACACTAGAAGTTGAACAATCTAAAGCTGTATAGATAGAAAGATATCATCACTCGTCCACACGTAGATATGAACATAATACTTCTGTGACAGTCCCCAAGATTTTTGGGAAATGCAATCGTTTTTCCATACATAACTTACAAACCATGAAAAATTTCGATCAAGAGAGCCTACCGCGTCACTGATACTTAAAAGAACCATGGTGAAAGGTAATAGACTAAAAGTATGTACATCAAAATCTCCGGGGGCTCCGAACATAGAACTTCATCTTTTAATGGAGACAAACAGATTCTTCAAGTTGCAGTAATAGTCTGGTTGACTCAATGACTCATACAGCATAGAGCCTTACAACCTGTTCAATCTTGGCTCGGCAGACAGGGCAGCCCCATTTCTTACCTTTAATCTCGGTCAAACAAGACATGCATCCAGCCATATGACCACATGGGATGCACGCTCCTTCCACTGGTGCATCTAAGCAAATCACACATGAAGAGGAGTCCCCTTCACCTTTCTTGTCACCTTTCTTTTCACCTGTGGGAGGTATACTTTCAGCAGTTGGGTTTGATAGATCAATAGGGCTGTCATCAATTGATGGATACTGGATAGGATATTCATCTAGACTTTCATCTATCTCTGGAGGAGCTGATGGGGGTGGAGCAGAAGGGTTTGCAGCTAATTGTGTTGAAGATACAACTAAACCTGAAGTAGAAGTTGTCTGGGTAGGAGAGATTGCATGTCCAGTTGAACTGCCAGCTGGGCCAGTTTGAACACCTGACCAGTCGCTGCTACTTACTTTTGAAGAAGCACCTGCAATTGGTGCATCCCAACCATTATAGCTGCCAGTGTTGCTGCTACTTGCGTTTGAAGAAGCACCTGCAATTGGTGCACCCCAACCATTATAGCTGCCAGTGTCTGTGGATGTACTCCAACCATTTAAGTTAGAAGCATTCGTGGAGGTAATGGAGCTACCTGAGGTTGGGTTTGCATCTGGAAAGGGTGGTCTCTCCTGTGAAGCAGACTGAAGGGAAGCACTGAGAGCCATTGCTAACTCTATATCTTCTGCAGTTGCTGGTGGTGCAGTTGCTGGATTGTTATTACCCAAGAATGCAGGTTGTGCCTGAAAACAATCCAGAAATTCAATTTAAAATAGACTCCCCACATCTTGCCAAAGATTGATTGGTGGCTTGTCATAAAAGACATGTATTTCAGAAGAAATAGCACCAACAAAACTTGGTCCATTCACAGAAGTAGCAAATGACAAAATATGGCATTACCAGAAAGAGACTATATGCACTACATAACAGTGTAACATAGCATTCATTGCCTACATAATTGTCTGTACTTATTATCCCAAAAGTCAGGACTCCAGTCATATGTGAGTAGGAGAGCCATTCAACTGTTTACAAATCCATTTTTGCACATATTCACATCAAGGATCAATCTTTAAGTTGACAACACGTGGTACATTGTTTGGAAGTTTAATCAAAAGCCTCTTTTAGGGAATATCTGAAATTTGATGTCCCATCACAGTTAGGCTGGAATGTCTCAACAATTGCTAATCCAACCCATGTTCAGTGATATTTTTCATTTCTAAGTGGCAAAATAGAGGATTTGAAAAGGATTATAGTGACCAAATAAACTTCGCAACTACTTCCCCAATGTCACCAACAAATTTGTGCACTTATTTATCGTAAGAATAAATAAGTATCCCCCATTATTCGGAGAGATGGAAAGCAAGAACAAAATGTGAAAAAAAAATAAATAAATAAAATAATAATTTGAAGATGACTTTTACCTGTGGAATTCCTTTGCATGCATTGCTAAACCACTGAAGTTGTTGCTTATTATTTTCATTTCCAGATGCCAGTCTAATGCGTGTTTCTGCAAAGAAAGCATGCTAACTTTAAATGCCATAATAAACCAAAATAAACATAAAGCCAACATGAAACCATACACTATAAATTCAATTCCTCCTACCTAGCTAGACTGCATGCAGCATGCATGTTATAGGATTTTTTTTTTTTTTTTTTTTTTGAATAAAAACTTATTGTAGAAGTTCAGATAGGAAGGAGTATAGGAGACTGGAGAGTTGCATCAGACGCAGCATTACTGCTGCACTTTGATTTAAAATCACTTTCAAAATTAAACTTGACTAAGATTAATTAACAAATAATACTTACGCCTAGGCGTTTGATGCCTGTGTCTCCGCCTCCTGCCTCTTGGGACTATGCATGAACATAAAATTCAATTAAAAATGGCTGGGGGAATGATGTGACATCAACTCCCATATTTATGGCCTAAGCAAAACAAGGTTTCAGAATCAAGGAATTACTTGAGGAGATGTCATGAATTATAACTGAAGGATCAGACTGGTGAGATTTTGGTTCTTCCAGATTGACTTTCCACAGTCCAATAACTGTACGTGGTTGGGCGTCCTGCTTATCAGAAAAAAGGAAAAGACAAATGATTAATATAAAAATAGAACAGCAAAATAAAAATATAATCAAACTATTAGTTAAATCAGATCACACAAAATAAGTGAGCTAACTATATTTCAATCTAGAGTAGAGAAAGAACATATCAATAGTGTTGGATGATCTTTGAAATTACAGAAGTGATAGAAAATGAGCCAACGTCGGACTCGAGTGCATAAACAGAGTGCTATATGTTACAGAACACTACATAATGAGTAACTGCCTTGTATTTATTACAGTAGAAATTGAATGTGAACAGACAAAGGGAACATATTACTTCACAGCTATAAAGCCAGTGGCTTTTTAGTGGCAGCATAAATGTGTAGTATTGGAATATGCTTAGACATCAGAGCAGTGGTTAAATCACCGCCACAATTCCAGCAACCTAGCTGCTAAAAAGAATGTGCAACCTAAATTAAATTGTCAGACCAAATCACGGGAGGTGAGCCCGGAGTCGGTGAACATATGACACCAGGAGGCAAAGCAATGTTGTGCGTCTGTGAAGTTTACATTGGAGAGTATTCAGCCAAAATGGGCTGAACATGAAACAAAATGAAGATCCAATGGGGATGCATTTCCTGATCATGTTCATCCCCGAATGAAATTTAACTCCTGTTTTTCCACTTAAAGAGGCTATAAAAAAGAAATGGTGCTAGGTTCTAAAGCATCTTAACCACAAACCAAAAGACAGAGCACATTGTAAGAATTGAGTAGGTTACTTCAGTGAAAGTTGAGAAAGAATATAATGTTGTATCCTTGTCCTTGACTAAGACACAACCTAACCTTCTACTCTACATGAGAATCACATATTATACTTGTTAATACCTGTAGACTAGAATACATGGCAAGCTCCAACTTGTAAGGCTTGGTAGGTTTGCGGGAACCACATGGCAAAACAACAACCCAACTGCAGATAATCCAATAGGTATAAACATAAGTTACCATTCAGACAATCAATTAAAGCAAGCAAGGGCAGGTCAAGCATCTGTCATATTACTTAGAACACTTTGCCATATTGAATATGAATACAAATGCAAGACAACTAAACATAAATAGTGAAATACTTAAAAGCTGATATAACTTTCACATATTTCTTACACTTTTCTTGAAACCAACGTAGGAGCAAGTACTTCCAGAAACCCGGGACCATAAAACTCACGCAGCCAACCAGAGAACAAGCAGATGTGCCTCTACACACATTCACAAAAAGTACCCTTCAGAACCAGCAAACCATATGACCGCACCAACGGAACGTACATCACATCAACAGACTCACATTACCTACCGAACTTAAAGCATACCTCGATTGCGCGAACGACATTGCTGTGCCCTTTCGCTCTAGCAACATCAAGAGGACTCTGACAGTCATCATTCATGATCAGCGCATTCGCTGCCAAAAACCAAAAAAAATAAAATAATAATAATCAAGCAATTAAATCACACATCCAACACAATTGAGACAAAATCAGCACTACGCGGATACATTATAAACAGAACAACGCACCTCCGTGAGAAAGCAGCAGATTGACAGTCTCTTCGAGCCCTCTCTTAGCCGCATGATGTAGAGGAGTCCCAGCATGCCGACCTAAACCACATTTTCACATTTTTTCACATTTCAACAACATCATAGACAATTCAACATAAAGCAAAGCCGAATTTCGATACACAAGTAAGGACACAATACCAGGGCGATAAGCATTGACATTTGCACCGAGCTCGATCAAGGTTTTCGCAACATTCGAAAGCCCGGGGTTCATACAAGCCACAATCAACGGCGTCTTGCCCTCCCGATCAATCCACTGATCGCCAAAAACCACCGCAAAAATTCATCATCAAACAAAAATCACGAAAAAAACGGAGAGAATCACACACGTGATTGATGTGAGTACCTCGAGGCCTGCGCCTTGGGAGCGAAGGGACTTGATGCCCTCGACGTTGCCATAGCTGACTTGCTCGTAGAGAAGCTCCTCTTTGGATTGCTGTAGCCCCATCCAAATTCAAATTCGAATTCGGATTGGATTGAATTGAATTTGAATTTGAGAAGCAGAGAGACTTGACGGGTGTAGGGTTTTTGATCCAGAGAGAGAATTTAGGTTTCGGAATCTGAATTTCTACGCGTAAAATATAAACGAGCGGATGAAGAAGAAGAATAAGAAGAAGAAGAAGAAATATATGGAATGACGTGCCTTAGCGACGAAGAGAGTTTAAGGGTCAAACACGGGAAGGTTTCGTTATTTAACTAATTTTTTTATTATATTAGTGTATAGAACTTAATTCATCGTTTCTGTAAAGTTTCATCTAATTTGATAATCATTTCAGTTTTCATAATCGTTATTTACACAGACAGTTCTAGTTATACATATATATATAACTCTATATGATTTTGTTAGAAAATGTCTTATTTTTTCCTAAAAGATTTTCATTTCGCCTCTTTCGGACAAATGAATTTATTAGAAAATGCCAGAGGATAGACTCTCCAATCAAGGTGTTGTTCGTGTGACTACGAGATATATGTTAGAACATACTTCTATCTTATGTTCAAGATTACACACAAGAATCCATATATATGTATAGATTCTTTTACCCGGTTTTGGGTAGAAGAATCTATACTTCTCAAAAAGTACTATTTAGAAACAAAAAGTCCTTAAAATCATTCAATCACTCATATTAGTTAAATTAAAGTATCCCCCAACCCAACTCATAACTCCCAAGTCCCAACCTACATTATACCAGCCAACCTATACATAAATATACATATCTGTCATCCTTAAATATGCATTGGACCTGAACTGTTTTAGCCTTAAGATTCATTTTGTTAAGGAAATCAGCTACAAAATACAACAGCACCTATAAAACACACTCACTATTATGGATGAAAGAATTACAATGAAGGGTTTTAAGCTTTTAATTTGCACAAGTCTCACAGTTCTGTCCCTCTGAGTATATGACATGTTTTCTTTTCACCATGGTAAAGTAGAACTCCTCTCTGTCATTCCACTACCAAAACAAAGGCTCTTTCTCTAAGTTACACCTACCTGATTCACACAATAATGCAATTCTAAGCAAAGTGTTGATCCTACTGCCGTAAGAGACTATGTTACCAAACTATGTATCAGAAGCTGAGGCTGCCTCAGGATTGTTTTGATTTGAGGATGAGGCTGCCTCAGGATTGTTTTCATTTGAAGATGAGGCTGTCTCAGGATTGTTTTCATTTGAAGATGAGGCTGTCTCATGATTGTTTTCATTTGAAGATGAGGCTGCCTCAGCACTATTTTGATTTGAAGTCGATGCTGCCTCAGAATTGTTTTGAGTTGAAGACGAGGCTGCCTCAGAATTTTGATCCTCAGGATGTTCTGTAATGCCGGATGATGATGGTACACTTGGAGGAAGATGATTTGTCCTTGGTTGACTGTATCTTTTAAGTAGCCTTTCTTTGTTGTTAGTCCACCATTCTTCTGCCTGTTGCGAACTAAACCTCCGTTTACTGCAAAAGTATCAGTTGCAGGTATAAGAAGATTGAAAGAGAGTGAGATAAAAATGATTAAAGACATAAGGTTTCATAGAACTTATCCTTGCAGAACTTCCTGACAAAAAAAGGGAAGCCATGCGCTTATAGACTACATAACACATACTAAAAGGTATCCAGCCAATGTGAGACTATGCCAACAACATTATCATAAATAATTATGAGTTAAGGAAAAGAGGGCACCAGTGAAAATCTTGATATGAAATCTTTCAAATGATAATAAGAACAGTTCGTGTGCTTGTATGTGCATCTGGAGACATCTAATAACCGAATGTTGATAAGACTAAATTTGTACCTGAACTTAACACGCCGGAAAGCTCTAGCACCATTTGGTAGTTGAAGCAGAGTTACATAAACACCTGGTTCAAATTGTTCAATGACTTCCCTTTGTCCTTCGGTCCGCGTTGTTGAAGATTCTGGTAACTTAGATGAACTACCTGAGCTGCTTTGAGTGTCAGCAGACACTACATGGTCATCCGCTCTGTTATCTTCCCTTTTAGAAGACCCATGTGCTAAGGAAGGACTATCAGGTGCACCTAGTTGGCCAAGCTCTAAGCTTGATCTTCCACTGCTTGTGTTTATAAACTCATCTGCTTCAGCAAGCAATGATTTGAAGCTGTTGTTATCAGAAACCTCATGAGGTAACCTCTCAGCAAATTCCTTCATCTGCACATCAAATAAAGACCCACAAAAGGACACAATATCAGCATACTCCACCAAAATAAAACATCAATGGCTAGAGACACCATAAATAGAGCATATGATTTTTGTTTCCCAGATCATTGTTGTTTTGTGGATGGAGATGACTTAGAGTAATTATTTCTCCTTTTGTCTTAATGCTATAGCACAAACATTGGTTCTTTTAGATACTGCATAACACCAACTTTGGTGCCATTGGTACTAAACGATTAGTATTATGACCTATGAAAACGAAAGCACTGTCCTATTCTCCTAGACATTAGGAAACAAAACAAAAACAGATTGAAAAACATAACAATAAGAAAAAGGAACTTTGCACTATTTACTAAGTGAAGTTTAGAGACCTGTTCTGTGATGGACTTGACAAGTTCCTTCGCGGCTCTACACTTTGAGAATTGTTCTTCTGCTACTGAACCAACGTGTTTAGCATTTTTATGTAGTTTCCGAATCTCCAGATCTTGAGTATCACACCTCTGCTTCAGACTTCTGACCTGAAGTGAGGAGAGGGAAAGTTTACCAAAAGATATATATTTGGTTTTCAAATTATTACACTACAGATCAATATAAATTTGCAACCGAGGATGTAATTCACAAAAAGGTGTAAAACTAGTACTTGGTTTTGCAACTTTGATACTTCATGAGTCAGACTGTCATTTGTCCTTCTAAGACTATCAATAACACTCCTAGAAAATATAGGAGTTGTAGAACGTGGAGGGCTTGGTCTCCTTGCATATGGTGAACTAGATCTTGAATTTGGAGTGCTAGACTGAGGAGTTACTGGTATATTAGGCCTCAAAGCATTTTGAAGAACACTCAATGAACTTGGAAATGCAATATCTTTCAGTTGTAAAAGGGATGGAACTTGGGAAGCCCTAACTATAGAAGGAGATTCAGATCTGCCCCCTGCCTTCATTGACTTGATCTCAAGATATTTCACTGGTTCTATGATGGGAGGAAGCAGTATCCTTGAAGATCTAGTCTCTCCTCTACTAAGACCATCTCTGTCCATTGAACGGTTGATTGTAGCTCTCCTATTAACAGAACTAGAACTACCCGCCTCAGCAGATTTAAGCTTTGCATAACAAGAATCACATACGCGATGCGGTTTTCCAGGAGTGGGAGCCAATTCAGCTCTCAGTGCTTTTTTAGAACTACAAGCATGGCAATGGACTAGTCCACAATTATAACAATTATGCCTCTTCCTAGTAAACCCAAATGCCTGTCGACAACCTGAGCAAACAGATTGATCAGCCCCAGAAACCCATTTATGGATGCATATACTAGACATAAAGTTTGAGCCACATGATATGCTTTTGACATGTCTATCCTTCAGAGCCTCAACCAAAGTTGGCGTTCTCCTATCTTCGGTGTCCCCATGTCCCAGTCTTCCATTAGCACCTCTGCCCCATGTGAATACTTCACTTCTTGATGTCAAAACAGCAACATGGTATGCTCCACATGATATTTCTTCAACAAACTCACCTACCAATTTATCCTGTACTAAGCAAGGTGCTTTTCCGTCTGAACTAGGATTTCCTAGTTGACCATATGCAGTACCACCCATGGTAAATACATGACCAGATGTGGTGAGGGCAATAGTCATTGTGTGTCCACATGCTAGCTGGTGAAAATTATAGTCGATGAGTGAAGAGACACAGGTAGGAAGAAGATGTGTCCTTGCTTCCATGACCTAAACGATGTTTATCACCATCACCCCAAGTGAAAAGCTTTCGAGATGAAACATTCACACCAGCCTGTCCCATAACCTCTACAATAGCTGCAGTATGCCAAACACCACATGCTACTTTTATAGTCTTCAGTCCACTCAATAACTGCACCTCCTTTGGATATGTAACACTCTCTCGATCTCCATGTCCCAAAACTCCAAATTTTCCATCTCCGAATGTAAAGAGTTTTCCATTAGAAGTTGCCAAAGCTGAATGCCATGTGCCACATGCAACCGACATAACCTGTAGTCCTTCTAAAGAACCAGTGATCCTTTTAGGTATCCAGTGGCTAACATCAGTGCCATGACCAAGTAGTCCAGCATTATGCGTGCCATCACCCCAAGCAAATAAATCACCAGACATAGATACAGCACATGAATGATACTCACCGCATGCAACGAGTTCTATATTATTAAGAGCCAAAAACTCAACAAGGCGAGGACGACTGAAGTCTCTATCAATCCCATGACCAAGTCTTCCCCCAGATTCCTCTCCCCAGGTGAAGACTTCACCTTGCCTTGTCACGAGTGCAATATGTCTAACACCACAAGCAATTTGATGTACATCAAGAACAACATTCGACTCCAAGGGCTTTGGAATCAGAACATCAGTTTTTACAGGGATTACATTTGCAGACCCATCCGATACATTTCCATCAGACCAGATCTCTCCCCAGACATAAACATCTCCTAGTGATTCTATGTCATCAGGTCCAGACCCTCCACTTGAACAGCTAGGAGTACTTGAAACACTAATTCGAAAACCATCTCCTGTACTTGTTCTTAGTTGCATATTTGCTCGTTCTGTGCCCACATCTGAGCTTCCAAAACTCACTGATTCACGAGAGTCAACTGATACCCTACCGTGGGAAGTGCTTGGAGCGTAATCTAAGAATGCTCCATAAGAACGGCCACTAACAGATTCAGTCCCGTCCTGAAACTGAAAAATTAACATACTTAATCAGATCTTTTGAAAATGAATACTTAGTGTGACATTATTTTTGTGATATGAGTAATGGGCATTTTTCATAATGCATTAGCTGGGTAAACACAACTGTTCAATATACTGAAGAACTGATGATAAGCTACTTCTAATTAATTTTTCTCATTTTGTTGGGAGATTTTTTTTTTTTTTTCAACAAGGACTTTTACAGAATTTTTTTTATTTTTCTTATAAAAACTTTAATAATGTCCAATGCTTTGCAGATATGTTTCTAAAATTGTTCGAACATGAATTCAGTTTTTATTTTTATATATTTTTTATTTATCAATTGAACTTGATTTCTGTTAATCATACAGTAGCATTCTTTATATGGTGTCTACTTACATTAGTAACTATACTCGTGTTCAAAATAAATTGCTGAACCCCTTCCAACCAATTGAATTTGGTGAATACAAGAATTAAAGATAGTTCCTAAAAAGAGACATTTGGAGAAGATAGTGCCAAACTCAAATATTCTCACATAAAACATTCAGTTTTCAAAGATCAGTAGGATCTGCCAGACATGTTTATTGCTGGATGAACCAACTATACCTCAATCTTAATTCAGAGATAAAAAATTTCCAGAACTTTCTCTTCTTTCAATTCATGTGCAGAAGAACAAGAGCTAAGAGACATAAGAAGCAATAACAAACAAAGTCCTATATGCATTTTTGTTCAAAAAGAAACTTACATCACTAATTTCACTCTTTGTACGCCTATTACGTTGCTGCTGTCCTGGAGTAATAAGTGACTTAAGGCCAGCAATCCATACCTCTACCTCAGCTTTATCCTTGCAGATCTATAAGATGATTAATGAATTTGAAATTTCCATCTCACTGACCGTGATAGACAAAATTGAAACAAACACTTCTTGATTATGCTTACCAGATCAAGTGAACGTTCACCGTTATTATATAGAAGAGAAAATGACAAGTAATCCTTTTCTGGACGCAAATATCTTCTAAACACAGCCTACCGAGCAAAAGTAAAAGAATTTATTTTTCATAAATGAGCAAGATACTAGTACATAACTATCAGTTAACTGTTAAGAACTCACTGTTCTCTGTCCGGGTATAATTCTGTTGACCGTAGATAATTTCAAAAGTCGCTCTTCTCCGTGTGATAACCAGACTAGAGTGGTTTCATCCTGTTAATGGTACTAAAATTGAAATCATTCAAGCAGTTGAGATATACAACAACTATGCATGATATGGAGATAAGCTCATAGATAATAATCAAGTTAGTTTCTCGATCCAAAATCTGTGCGCAGAAGCACCAAGATACATGATCGCATGACTGCATTAACTAAACTGGTAAAAGATGTAAAGCGACATTGGTATGTAACTAATCATATCCGTACTGTATAGAAGATAACTTACCGCAGAAAGTCTGAATGGACAAAGCTTTGGCTTTCCCTTCCGGCTATACTTAATTAACTGGGTTCCTTTTTTTAATGCAATGAGTGCCTTCATTAGAGAAGTAAAATTAGGAGATGCAATATTGACAAAAGCACATAGATCAGAATCTTTGTAGAGACTTAAAGGGTAAAGTTGTATACTTGTAGTGTCTAATGTCACAGTTGTTCTGAAAAAAAATGCAATAGAAATGCTACATAACTCTGGAGAAGTTCATTTTTTCCATCGAATCCCTTCTCAATTCAAATACAAAAAACAACCTTTATTTGGAGTAATACATGTGACTTCAAAGGCAATCCCGGCTATATTTCGCCCTCTTTCTTGTTTATCTTCTTCTTAGCTTACCATATGTTTAAAGAGCATTAGTACATGACTAAAATACAAGTACCTATTATCTTTATGTGATCCATCAATAGTTTAAATTGCTTAAAGACTACAGCTTATCATTTCATCTCGTTGCATAGAGTTATGATCATTGGCTTTATGTTACTATAACACACATTTCATCAAACACCTGGTGTGCAATGACAACAAAACCTTAGTTGCTCACAAAATAACAAGTTATCCAATAACTGAAATGGGGAGAACCCCAAAATTGCCTAGTTTCCGAGACAAACAACACTGAAAATTGTAAGGAAAAGAAGAGAAAGCAGTGATGGATGGGAAGGGAATACTGACTTGCTCATAATTGCGCTCGATTTTCCCATAGATAGAAGGATCTGCCATTCCATCTGAACCAAAGAAGAAGCAAACTCGACCGATAACTGCATCGGCGACTTCCCTTCACCACTCTTCTTCATAGATATTGCATATGTTTTCTTCTACTTTGGCTCTCATCAAAATTCCTAGTTATCCTTCTAATCAACCAAACAACACAACAACATGCACATTACCAACCTCCTTCGGAAACCAACAATTTCCCACCAAACAAAATCGATAATTGAAAAGTTGATGAATTCCTTTCTGGGAATTGGGTCTTGCAAATTGACCCCAGAGAGAGTCAGAGAGAGAGAGAGAGAGAATCAGAGAAGAGTGGAAATGAGAGGGCAGTAAGAGAAGGGATCTCACATTCTCACACATGTTTAGGGGAGTTTGAAGCTCAAAAGAAAAGGAGTTGAGATATTGGCGCGACTCTTTCTCTTCCTCCACGTCCACTTAACCAATTAAACTACTTTTCAAATTAAATATCACAAAAAATGTGCCACGTCATTTTTAATTTTAATTTTTAAAAAGATAAATACATCAAAATGCAGCAAAAGCGGACTAAAGAAGGTGGACAGTAGGTGAGTTAAATACAATTTTATTTATTTTAATTATGAATTACAATTTTTTATCATTTCGTCAAACCGTCACTATTTTACCAGTTAAGAAAAAAAACTAGTCAATGAATCCTCTAACAACTTATTTGTTATGTTCATTGAGAGTCGGAGACGTACTCCAAAAGTGTTTGTTTTTTTCCCTACCCTTGGATTTTACATGCTCTATGACATGATTTTTGTTCAAACGGAAAATGGTGTTGATCTCAATTTTCTACACCCTAATAGATACCATTTGTATTATACTATTATTATTGTGCAAATGCTGGATCAATTGCACCGGAAGGATTGAATGTCAGTTTGTCGATAGCGATTTCCGGTGTTATAGCATATGTGATTCCGACTAACCATGCTCGGCTTTGTACTATTGTCTACTGACCATTGGAATATGTAACACTGCGTTTTAAATTTTACTTTCACACTGTTGTAAATGAAGCTAAAACAAGATTTGTTGCCTCCTTTTCACCAAAGTTCTTGTTTCTGATAACCGGTCAATTAACCAGAATGGTTTGAAAAAGCTTAGGTTTCAGCCGTACATGAGTCGTTGAATCAGACAAGCCGAAAACCAAAGTTACAACTAATAATAAGGTCATTGCCTCCGAGTCTCTGAATTGATTCATCTGCAAAACCCAAAACCAAGGTACCAGACCTAACAGGAGACAAAATTCAGAAACTACATCATTACACTCGAATTCAGTCATCTCCAACATTAAGATGATAACCTCGAGACAATTGCCTTATAGTTCCATCAGCTATGACACTATCTACCATTTTATACTTCTTATGTGCTGCTTTGAGGGATTCTTCGTGCAGCTTTTCAAGTTTCTCTTCATCCTCCAGTTGTTTCTTGAGTACATATTCAGCTTCCACAGCATGAATTTTAGCAAGCTCCTTCAGTTTCTTTGCCACCTCAAAATCAGGATCATTTGGCTCCACCCAACGGCACTGTATCGTTCTACCAGGCTTTACAGGACGATCATCAAACATCTCCGTTTTGGCCTTACGTGCCCTCACAGGCCTTGGCATCCCCCCAATCATGAAAGGCTTCTGCGTTATATCTGAGATAACCGCATTGACCTGTGTTTGGTTCTCCATCTCAATCAATGCACACTGTGGGATGTTCTTTGATTCCAGGTAATTTGGAATAAACTGAACACTTTTCACATTCCCAAACTGATCCAGAGCTTGTGTCACAATCGATTCATTGACCTGTGGTGAGAGGTTGTCGATGTAAACAGTTCTTTGGACCTTCTCCTCAAATTCAGCATACTGTGCTTCTGAAGCCTCCATGTGCAATGGCAAGTGAAAACCTGATAAGAAACAAATTTCAATAAGTTGGCCAAAATGCTGAATATTACATTAAAATTCCAATGGAAGCAAAAAAAGCTTCAACATAAGGTACCCATCAAGCATATCCATCCGAGCACACCTAATCCTTGACATGCTAAATAGTTGAATGTATGGATAATGACAAAAGCTTAACACCATTTCCTCTCCGCTTTTAAGCTCTAGAAACTTACAGCAGCAATTATTTAGCATTGGCAAAACATTGTAGTCCTTATCCTAGATGGTTTTGTTGGTCTTTTACAGTTTCAGTTCGCACTACACCGGATCTACTTCCATAACCAAAATCTCAAAGTAAGAATATGTGTCACATATGATACAGAATCACAACTGCAGATTTGTATACAGTAACCTCAACCTGTGATTGAGTTGTGATAATAGCAGATAATGTTCTCTTACCAAAATCAAAATCAGAAATTCTCAATCACAACTAAAATCAGCATCTCCATTAGTTGGTTAAAACAAAAAAGAAAAAGAGACATACCGGTTGGGTTATCGCCAAAATTCCAAAATCTAAATTGACAACGAGAATTGAACAAGGTCAGTGATTTGTGAACCAGCAAAAACGAGATTGAGAGGTTGAGAGATGGAGATTGACACACAATCAGAAAGACGATAGAGAAATTTGTAGACTATTTATAGAAATTGGTAACGGGGATATTGCTTGATTTGGTCGGCTCCATTATTCATCTGAATTGGAAGATGAGAATTGGGAGATGGGAGAGAAAAAACAAGAAGACGAAGGATACTGAGATTTGAGAATTACTTATAGGACGCCGCACACGAAGAGGCCTCTCAGTTATATTTTTTTTGTTTGGGTGCTGCTCAATACGGGGTGCTTTGTGGTGGTTATGGCGGTGATAGGCATAGTCGTGGCCAAGGATTAAAATATCGGTATCGGTAGATATATCGGTCTGTTGAAAAAGGGAGATTTCGGATATATAGGGATATATCGGGAAAACCCGGGAAAAAAATATCGGTATTTTGGGAAGAATTTTTTTTCTGAAATATTTAATTTATTATATTTATATATAAATATTACAAATATCAACTTCATCTACATCCAGAATGAGAATCTAGGTTATTGATAAGAGTCATAAGACACACGCTGATCCACAAAAGTACAATAATCAGACCAAGACATATGAGTCATATAGTACAAATTGTAGTGTTGAATATGATAATCATATATGTCTTTGGAGCTGCCAACTGTTTCCCCTATAAGTGGATAGTAAGGATGATGAAAACTGGATGACTGATCACTGACTTCCGTGCATTGATTATAGCCATATTGATTGTTGCCTTCTTGGGATTCATTTGAGGTTCCAGTCCCACTACCTAAACTGATAGAATCAAAACTTAGCGCAACTGAAACAACATCTTGATCATCATTTGGACCTCTAGTCCTCCTCCCATACATGGTATCCTCTTGCGCTCCATACCTAATACTTCTATAGCCATGATCATGGGAGGCATGATCGTAATTTTCTTCAGATGAAAAATTGTTCAATCCACCAACTGTAGAAGATTGTCCATAGACAAACCCGGTGCCAGTATTTCCACCACCTTTTCCGCTTCCACCATCTTCATCATCATCTGAACTATCTGGAGTTGCTATGCCGCCCCATGCATCATCACTGTCTAAATTATCTTCTGGGTTTCTAACAACTTCTTCAGATAATACCCTTTGTACGTTGATTCCATTGGCAGTTGCAGTTTCAAGTCGAGACCACCACTCGTCATTGGGATACACCTCGAGGGAATTAGTTACTTCTCTTCCGGATAACATTTCATTTTTTTACAGATATTTTTTTAATATGTCAGTGATATATCGAAAATATCATAAATGTCGGAGATATTTCCTAAATATCGGAGATATTTCCTAAATATCGGTGATATTTGAGGATATTTCCTAAATATCGGGGAAATATCGTAGATACGGTGGAAGATAAGATATTGACCCTTAAAGATATATCGGTCCTTCAAAAAAGGGAGATATCGGAGGATATATCGGATATATCGCAGAGATTTTAATCCTTGGTCGTGGCCACGACAGGCGGCGTTGCTCTGGGCTGAAGCTAATGGCGGCGGCTAAAGGTTTTGACATCTAAGTGTGCAGTAGTGTTGATAGTTGGATGGCGGACTGGACCAAAGTGTCAATTGGGCCTGACATGTTCCTTCCAAGTGGACTGCTTCATGGGCCTCCATGTTTATTTGCTATTCTTTTCCATGTTCATTTAGTCTCTATTTTTTTTTTTTTTCTATTTCCTACGGGTTTATCCTGTAGGATACTATTGCATGTTTGTGCTTCTATGTTTTAGGATTATGTTCTATTTCCTGTTGGTGCATCCTTTAGGATACTATGCCTAGGGTGTTTTATGAGTACGATTACTAAATGGTAGTCTATCCTATGTACTAGGTGAGGTATGTCTCAGAACTACTTGTTTATTGGTAGATGATAACGGTAGAGTATGTAATGACTACTTGAGGCTTTCGCTTTACCCAAATTTATGAAAGTCGTAACTGGCTATTTTAAAAAAATAAATAAAAAAAGAATGAACGTGTTCATGTTAAACTACTAGTTACATTTAGAAATTGCTGGATACAAGAGCAATGAATTTTATGGTATTTATTGTTATTATTTTAATTATCATGACTATTAACGTCATTACACCTCCGGATAAAATTATTTTCCAAACAAAATTGTTTTGCTGGGTAAGAATTTTGATTGCTAGAACAATGAAATCACCCCATGTTGTAAGATCATGCATACGACCCAGAACATTACAAAATCATAGAATTGATGAAGTCAAGCTAATCACCCCATGTTCTGTTTGCCACTCGTATCCATGTACATTACAAAATAACGTAGTTAATATTCACATACGCATATTTAGGGCTGGGCTCGGGCCCAGACCAGGACACTTTTTTCAAGGACTGAGACCGGATCGGTTGTTGTTAACTCAGGTCAGGCTTTGATGTTAAAAAATGAAGGACCGGCCAAAACCCGGACAGTAAAAAACCGGGCCGGGCTTACCGGTTTTCGGGCCCAAATTCGGTCAAAACCTGATATACACATTCTTGCTGTATTCTCAAAATTTTCTGAATAGAAGTTACAACAATTACATAATATGCATTCTAATCTCATAATCTCATCTCTTAGGCTTTCACAATTGCAAAAAATCAACTTGTAAATGAAATTATGCAAAAGCACAGTAAGCCAGTAATTAGATGCAATGATGCAGACTAATTCCAATGATGTCAATCTCAATCATGTCATGTAGTAGGCACTGAAGGTAGCAATCAACCAAGTTATTAGTTATCAACTGATTAACTCATAAAAGAGGAATAAAGTTATAAAGCCACTCAGCAAGTCGGCAATAGAAGCAAAAACATAAACTAAACTACTAACTGCCATAAACTCCCAGTCAGTCACAACTCAGTACCTCACAATTCACAAACATAAACTAAACTACTAACCAACTGTTTCTGTACAATCCTAGATGAGGTTTGCAGAAGCTGATGGCGTGTCTGATAGGTGGTGGATTATCCTCCTGCTGTCCTGCAATAACAAAGGTGACCGGGGGCTTCCGGTCTTTCCTCCTCCGAAGCTTAAGTTAGTATCTTGGTCGAATATAATTGATGAGGGTAGTTCATGATACCTGACAAGCTGGTGATTGGGCCATATTTATGGCCCAAGAGTGGGTCTTCCTTCACTTGAAAACTGATGTGGGACAACTCCCTTTTGTTGTTGGTTCAAGCTTCCAGTTTCCTTATACCTTGTGAGATCGTTCCCGACCCAAGGCTATCGCCGAGGTCGGGCCCGGCCCATCATTTTCTCGGACGAGAACCCTAGGGTGGCCTCGGTTGTCTTAACCATGATGGGATGTTTACTAATTTACGGGCTTGAGAGGTTGTTTTATGCACAACCGACTACAAGTTCCCCCAAGTTCCCGTTCAAGACATATCTTGAGTGGGGACTTGCTAAAATAAGCTCGTAGACCAGTATACTATTTCGAATGGGTCCCGCCCATAGTCCCCCCAAGTCCAGACTCATGACGTTCGTTGAACGGGTGTTACATTCTTTCATGGACAAGGGTAGTGAGCCCTTCCATATCCGGTGTTACTACTCGAGTGACGGGGTGTTAACGTCGTCCGTGGTTTATCAAGTCACTTGCTCCGTTTTTAAAGGGATGATATAAAATTTCTTTTGGTTGATTACTTATACCTCTCAGTCGAGTGTCAATCTTGGGGGAATGAATATAATGGTGGAACTCAGGCAAGGTGGGTTTTACTTCGTACGATCTCGGTGACTCTCGCCCGAGATGGGTCTTACCTTTGGTCTTGTGATCTCGGTGACTCTCGCCCGAGATGGGTCTTGCACTTTGAAGTTTGTGCATTGCTGTGGTAGGGGCATTAAATGCATGTTCACTAGATGTCGCGATATTCTTGGGGATAACTGCCAAGCAATTAATGCACATCGCTTCACTCTTTCCTTCTTCAAGAAGCTATGGCGGTTTAAGCCACGTGGCACCATCTTACGGTTTGATCAGATGGCTAGGGGTGCCTCGTTTTCATTTATTGGTTTTTTAATGCGCCGGTTTGTGGATCGAGATGACTTCTCGTTGTCTCTGAGTATAAACTCTTCCCCCCTTTTCTTCTATGTTTCATTCTCTCTCAACTCTCTCTGGTCGCTTTCTGTTTTCTCTCTGCTTCATTGTGTTTCGCTCCTTCTCACTGCTTCTCTCTATGCGTCGCTGCTTCTCTCTGTGTTTCGCTGCTGCCGATCCTTACCATTGCGAGGTGTTTCCGGACGTCTGAGTTTCCAACGTTGCTACTAGGTCAAAAATCTAGTAAGGTTTTCTTCATTTTGCTGCTCTTCATGCTTGTTTCTGCTTTTGCCTTTCGTCATTTGCTATGCATTTGCGTTGCTTGTGTGGTTTTGGGTAAAATTGGGAATGTTAGCGTTCTAGGGATTTCTGGGTTGAACCTGTGTTAACTTTGAATTAGTGTGCGTACTCCTGGCGCGCGCGTACTGTTAGATCTTAGGGTTTGTTATTCTAGGGTAGATGGATTCCTGAAGTTCGACCGATCTAAGCGAAGAGTACATCCTCTCGGCCGATAGTGGACAACGATGAGAGGATGGAAGAGTACATTAGTCGACCATCCCGTCTGGGGCACTCATCTTCAACTAAGCCTGCCGAGTTACACAAAGGTGTACCTGCCAGAGATGTCGACTGGGCCTTGGGGGTTTTCCATGGCGTCTCGATTACCAACGTCGCAAGCTCTGTAAGGCAATATATCTTGGAGGATGGCACCATGTGTGACGAGCCCAAGAGTAGCATGTCTCCGGTCGAGATAGAACAGTTCTGCGAAGATTAGGGAATCCCGCCTACGGTTACCCTGCGTGGCCTTCACGAAGGCGAGCTGGCATGCTGTCCAAGAGACGGTTTCGTTGCGATGCATGAGCACATGTTTAGGAACTGTTTCTCCCTCCCTCTTCCTCAGTGTGTGTAGTACCTGCTGAGCATGCTTCAGCTTGCTCCCGGGAAGATTCCCCCAAACCAATGGCGCCAGTTGTTGTCTCTATGCTGTTTCTACTACTTATTTGAGATGGGTTGGCCGACCATCAACGAGTTTCGCGCCCTGTACCGCCTCTTGTACTCGAAGAAGCAGAACTGCCGTGGGTGTGTTTCGTTTGCTGCCTGGGAATACTTGCCTCCCGTCATTGATCTCTCGACGTCCATAAATAACAATTGGAGTGCAAAGGTCGTGCTTGCCGGCGGTCAATGGCAAAGAAACTGTCCGACGTACGTTGTGCCCAACCGGTTTAGATATATCCGGGATCAGTCCTTCTTGTTGTCAGAGATCGAGAAGCGACGTATTGGGTAGACATATGCAGCCTAGCCATCGGATGAGGATCAAAGCTCGTACAACCTGACTCGGTGGGATATCCTGGTTCATTGTGAACACGGACGTATGCCTGGTTTGGTTTCCAAATTAGCGTCGCTTGTTTTTTGTTCTCTCTTTTCATTAGCCTTTTTTTCTTGGTACTCGTGATCTTGACTCTTGGTTTTATTTTCAGCTAGAGTACCCAGGCGAAAACACCGTGAGTCACACTTGAGCGACATGGAGTCCGACATGGATTTGCTGAGCAAACTCTTGGAGGTCGGGAAAGTGGCCTCTCGAACTACGGTGAACCTTGCAGACAAAACTGCCTATGTCTTGGATGAAGCTGTACTCCTGGAGATTCCCGACGAAGGGTATGGGAAATTGCCTTCTGACAAAGAGGGGCCCGCAAAGACCGGTGACGTAGTCAACGTCCACTTGGGCGAGAAGAGGAAGAAATCGTCATCCAAAAAATCGGAGTCTCAGCGGGATGAAGGCGTGACTTTGATGGGATTGAGTATCTCTGGCGCCTCACCACCTCTGAAGAAGCAGAAGGTTGCCGGTTACTCGGCCGGAAACCTAATTTCAATGAATGCTCTTGCTCTGGCCCTTCCTCAAATTCGGAAGACCCCCATCCGGCAGATCCTGGACAAGTATAAGTGTGCGGACAAAAAATTTGTCCTTGGCATGGTGGGTGACCTGAAGGGTATTGAGTTGGACCGGATCAAGGTCGGGTCCAGCACTCCTCAAGAAAACCTACAGTACTCTCGGGAGGCAATGATGAGGGTAAGCTTCTCCCGAGTAATGCCAATTTACTATCACTGTTCGGGATGTGGAACTAACTTTATTTTGCTTGCAGGCTCTCTTTGCTGTCTACGCAATTGACGCCAGCAAGAATTCCAATGAGATGAAAGAGCGTCTGGCTAGTTTGAACTGCTAGATCAGCTATCTCAGGGCGGAGAGGAAGAAAATGGAGAAGGACTTGGAGGCCGAGAGGAAGCAGAAACGCTTGTTGGCCGACAAGCTTGCCAAACTTAGCCTCCACACCAAAGAGCTGGAGGGAAAAGCTGAAAGGGTGATCGCTTTAGAGTGCGACATAGACGCATTTCAACGGGAAAACGTGAAGCTGGGGTCTAGGCTGAAGGAGTGGAACAACCAGATAGCTGATTTGCAAAGCCATATCCCCGCTCAAGGCGAGCTTGCTGTTGCCCGGTTCAAAGAGTCGGAGGAGCTGAAGGTTATGCTCAAGGTTGCCCGGGAGAGTGGCATTACCAAGAAATTCGGCGTCTGGAGCCGTCTTGGGTACCTGGACAAGGCTAAGATGACTGCCAATTTGCTCACTGCCCAGGAGGCCAAAGAGAGAGAGGCCAAGTCCAAGGCCGCGGCTGAGAAAGAACCTGAGACAAGGGAGCCATCTGGGAGAGTTGTTGAAGAAGGAATTGATAGGGATGATGAATTGGCTGAATCGTCCGGGGATGGGGGAGAAGACCCTGGCCAGTCATAGGCTGTAATTTATTTTGTTTGCTCTTGCATTTGTAAGACAATGGCCTCATGCCGTATCCCGGTGATTACACATCCCAGTGGTTTTTGTAAATACTCATTGGTGGTATACGCCCGGCATCCCGGGTTTTAATATTTTATGCCTTGGCTAACCTTATTGCTTGCTTCTCCGTGTAATATACAATTTGTATTATACATGTCCCGCTTGGTGTTACTCGGGACTTTAATGACTTATGTCTCCCGGTGGATTACATATCACTAGAGTTTGAATTGAACTTTCCATTCTTGTATTCAGTTATTCAAAACGAATGGAGGCGTCCTCCATGACTGGGTGTTTCTTTTCTTCGCCCGGGGACAACAATACTTACAACTGTATGTATTACAAAAGATGGAATGGACCTTGGTCCTTCATACGGGGTAGAGTTTAAGGTGCTCCGTGTTCTAGGGCCGCCCGATGACTACCCCATCCTAGTCCCGCAGAAAGATAGTTGATGGGCTGACCTCTTCAATGATCTCGTACGGTCCCTCCCAGGTTGGGTCCAGGGCCGCCGTCTTTGTCATGATTGTCTTCATTACCCAGTCCCAACGTCCGGGTTCTGACCTTCCTATTGTAATGGTGTGCCACTCGCTGCTTATAGACCTGGTTGTGCAAGTCTGCTCTCTCCTTTCTTTCCTCGATGAGATCGATATTTAACCAGAGGCTTTCCTTATTGGTGGCGGCATCAAAGTTCCTCGCCCTTCCCGATGGTATTAATGTCTCTATTGGAAAAACAGCATCCGTGCCAAAAGCCATACTAAAAGGTGTTTCTCCCGTTACTTCAATTGTCATGGTCCTGATTGCCCACAACACCTCCAGCAGCTTCTGCGCCCATAGACCCTTTGCGTCATCCAAATTCTTCTTCAGTAGATTTTTAATGATTTTGTTAACTGCCTTTACTTGACCGTTGGTCTGAGGGTGCGCCACCGACGCGAAGACCATCTTAGTGCCCATGTCCTTCGCGAACTCAATCAGATGGTTATTGTTGAATTGTGTTCCATTGTCCGTGACAATTGTCTCTAGGACCCCGAATTGGCAATATATTTTTTTCAGTAGGAAATTCTTCACACACTCGGTGGTTATCTTTTCCAAGGGCTCTGCCTCCACCCACTTTATGTAGTAGTCACGGCCACTATCACGTACTTGACTTGTCCGGGTGCCGTTGGCAGTATCCCAATGAGATCAAGGCCCCACTGTGTGAAAGGCTAGGGAATATTGATAGAGCGATAGAAGGGGACTGTATCCCGTTGGCATGCAAATGGCATTTTCGGCATCTCACCGACATCTTATCTGTCATGGCGCCCATGTTGGGCCAGAAGAACCCTATGGGCAGTGCTTTGTGCGCTAACGACCGGGATCCAGAATGATTCTCGCACACCCCTTCATGGATTTCTCCCATGATCACTTCTCTTTCCTCCTCTGTCACGCACTTGAGGTTTGAGAAACTGTAACCTCTGTGGTACAGCTTCCTGTTCATGAGCGTGTACCTTGCACATATCGATTGGAGTTTTCGTGCTTCACACCTGTCCTCCGGGCGTACCCCCTCCTTCATGAATTCGATTATAGGGTCCATCCATATAGGCTCTCAGGGTCCCGCCTCGACCATGAATATCTCCGAGATTGTCTTACTGATACTCAGTTTTCCAAGAACCTCAATCTTTGCCTTCTTCTTTCCTTTACCTGGCCCTCCGGTGGCTAGTCGAGCAAGGGCATCCGCATGACTATTTTCCTTCCGAGGGATATGGGAGAGAGAGGCCGACTTGAATAGTTGTATGAATGCTTTTGAAAGCGCTTGGTAGGAGCTCAACTGAGGCTCCTTTGCTTCAAAGCTACCGTTGACTTGATTCACAACCAGCTGTAAATCACTGAACACCTCCACTTTATCCACGCCAATGTCTCAGGCGAGTTGCAATCCACCAATCAAGGCTTCGTATTCTGCTACATTGTTGGATGCCTAGAATTGAAATTCCAGTGCGTACTCATGCTGGAACCCATCTGGGGTCTCCAATATTATTCTTGTCCTGATTTTATTTCTTGTCACCAAGCCGTCGACAAAGAGTTTCCAGAATGGTGCCGATGACTCCTCAGCTTGTACCTTTGCTTATGGCTTGGGATCTGTTTCCTCCCGGCTGGCTTCAGATGACTCTCCCACCACTTTTATGGGCCTGAGATCTACCGGCTCCCCCATTACTTTCATGGGCGTGAGCTCGGATATAAAATCGGCCGCTGCTTGGCCCTTTATAACTATTCTCGGCCGGTAATGGATATCGAACTCTTCCAATTCAATGACCAATTTTACCAGCCTCCCATTGATCTTCGACTTTTGGATGATCTGCCTCAGGGTGTGGTTGGTATAAAGGGTTAGTGAGTGGACCTAGAAATAATGTCTGAGCCTTCTGGCAGTTACAATGAGGGCCAAAGCAAGTTTCTCGACGTCCGAGTACCTGCTCTCGGCCGGTGTGAATCATTTCCCGGCGTAAAATACTACATGCTCGATGTCAGACTCTTTTCTAATGAGCACCGAGTTGACCGTTGACTTGGATGACACAAGGTACAAGTAAAGCATCTCGCCCAGGATTGGTTTTGACAAAACCGGCGCGGACGTGAGGTACGTCTTTATTTACTTCAAAGCCTCTTCCTGCTCGGATCCCCATACTATCTCCTTACATCCCTGGTCTCGTAATAGCTGGAAGAAAGGGCACACTTATCCGTGAGCTGTGACACAAACTTAGCAGCGAGACAACCTTCCCGGCCAACGACTAGACTTGGTTCCTGAGTGTGGGTCTTTCCATATCTAAGATGGCCCTGATTTTCTCCGGGTTGGCTTCGATTCCTCTCCGGCTGATTATATGACCCAAGAACTTTCCTTTAACGACCCCAAAGATGCATTTTTGAGGGTTCAACCTCATCTCGAACCTCATTATGACTTCGAAGACTTTCTCAAGATGCCCTACATGCTCCTCAGCCTTTAGACTTTTGACCAGCATGTCATCGATATATAGTTCCATTATTTTCCTGAGGTACTCGGCGAACATGACATTCATTAGCCGCTGGTAAATGACTCTAGCATTCTTCAGTCCGAAAGCCATTACCTTGTAGCAATACAGGCCCTTGTCGGTCGTGAAGGCCGTGTGTTCCTCATCCCTTGGATCCATCTAGATTTGGTTATAGCCCATGTAGGCGTCCATGAAGCTCTTGAGGTCAAACCCGGACGTGGAGTCCACCAGCTGATCAATGCGTGGGAGTGGAAAACTATCATTTGGGCATGCCCTGTTGAGATTCGAATAGTCCACGCACATCCTCCATTGCCCAGTTGACTTCTTTGGAACCATGACCATGTTGGCCAACCACTGGGAGTATCTGATCGTCCTTATGAACTTGATGTCTATTATCTTTTGCACTTCCTTCCTCATTGTTTCATACTTTTTTGGCTTAAACGTCCTTTGTTTTTGCCGCACTGGAGGGAATCTGTTATGGATTCCTAGCTTGTGTGTTACGATGTTGCTTGCTATCTTGGGCATGTCTCTATACATCCAGGCAAACGCCCCGCTGTTTCTCTTTAAGAAGTCTATCAAGGCCACTCCCACCCCGGGTGACTGTCCCGTCCCGATGGTCAACTTACGATCCGGGAACTCCTCTGAGATTGATACCGCTTCTGTTTCGTCTACTGATCTCGAACACTCCTCATCCAAGTCGGCATCATCTCTGGGATCCATGTAAGGGTCTGAGGGAGACGCTGTGGTCTGGCTGGCCGACAGAACCTCTAACCTTTTCCTCCTATTGTCTACCGCAGAATAACTCGTTGCCGCCCCCTGGTCTCCCCGGATCGTAATGATTCCTATTGGGGTCGGGAGCTTCATCATCATCATGTGACCCGCAACAAATGACTTTAACTTCCACAAGGCCGGCCTTCCCAAGATCTTGTTGTAAGACGATTCACAATCAACAACGATAAACTCTATTGTTGCTCGGGCGACCCCCTCCCATCCTTCCAAGCTTACTCCAAAGCTGTCTGAACCGAGGGGTTGAACAACATCGCCCGAGAAGCTAATCAATGGCTCATGGTCTTGTATCAACTTATTGCTTCCTCGATGCAGTCCTTCCCAAGCACTCTTGAATAACACGTTCACTAAGGCTCCCGTATCAATGAGGATCTTCTTCGTTATATAGTGATCAAGCTGTAATGTTATAAAGAACGAATCCTCGTGCTGCCTTATTCTCTCCTCTTCCTCTTCTCTGAAGGTTACAGACTTCCAACTGGTGGTTACCCACTGATTGTTACTACCAAAGGCTAAGACTTCCCTACCATCCCGCTATTCCGTTCATTGCTTTTTTACCTTGTTGCTCCTGTGATCTATACGGGACTCGTCATGGATGGTGTTGATTGTCCCATATACTTCAATTGCCCTTACATTCCTCGGCCCGGGCACATACTGCTGTAGCTTCCCTTCTTTTATCGGGCGCTCTACCCCTCTTTTCAATTCTATACAGCTGTTAATGTTATGGCTCGCCTCACCGTGGTATCCACAAAATTTTCCAGTGTCTTCCTTGGTGAGCCGAGATGGGGGAAACTTCCGGGCCGGGGGAGGCGGAATGACAGATTTATTCTTGTTCCATATCTCCTCATAAGTGGCGTTGAGCGCTGAGAAATGCTCCTTGTCTGCCGACACCGTTCTCGCGTACTCAATATCTTTGTAGGGCCCTTTTGCCTTCCCTTGCGCGTTATGCTGCTTTCCTACTTTCCCCCAGTTTCTTTCCTTGTGCCTCTTTCTAGTTGGACACTAGTTCGGTTCCCGCTCTAACCTTTTGGATCACTTACACCAGGGACCCGTCGTCTCTCCCTTCAATTTTCCTTTTCCCGGCTGAGGTTCCCCTATAAGTATCATGGTTTGCTTGTGCATGCGGGATCACCATTTCCATATGCTCATCATAGCCTTGTCGATTTTTGATTTTTACTGCATATAAAAACTTCCCAGGCAGCAATCCCTGAATGAATGCCTCCTCTGCAACCTTCTTGTCAAAGCTCTTGACCCTGGCTGTGGCTCCTTGCCATCGGTTCACGAAAGCTTTCAAACCTTCTCCCCTATCTTGCTTTACTTTGAACAGTTGACGAACTTGTATGCTAGCTCCCAGAAACAATCGACCGAGTTTTAATATCATTATGATTTACAATCGTGCAGGACTCCCTATTGATGAGTTCTCCAGGAAGAAGATGGATGCAACTGCCGATGAGCTTTCTGAGGAGAAGGCCTTGGCATACACTTGCATCAATTAATCGCTCTTGTACTTCTCAGTGTGGTTATAATTTGGCATACACTTGCATCGATGTCTGTCAAATGGAAGTAGGCTGAAGTTTTGAAATAATGCCATTGTTAAGGTAGAGAGAACTGTAATGATGGAGAGGCTTCTTCTATGAATTTTACTGTTGTTGTAGCCCATTATATATGCTGATATTTGGACCTTTTCTCTGGATTATAATCGCATATTTGAATGTCAGTGGGACTTGAACTGCTTTGCTAGCTGATTATAAATTGTCGTTGCCTTTCATGCTGGTTTTGGTGAGGCACTGTCTGCTGTCGTAGAACTAGAACTAGGTTGAGCCATCGGTCGATCCCCCAAAAGGAACAAGGTCTCTAGATTACAGGTGTAGACTATTCACAATCCATGGATTCCTTTTATAGAAGTGTGTGTAGACTAAAACAAGTATTCTGGCATAGCTTATGCAATTGTGTGTGGAGGGCTGTAGAACATTTACCTGAAGTTTCAAAATTGGTAGTAGAGAGCATTTAGGACATTTACTTTCGCAACTAAGAGCAAGGGAATTTGCCCTTGGTTAACAGAACGCGTTTGATAATCTAAGATAAGGATCAGGGTTCTTGGCTTAAACAATCTATTATCACTGAAGATCGGCAATGCGCAAAGGTACAGAGTAGTTTGTGAAGCGGAACTCAACTCATACCGCGTGGCTGTAGCTCCAAGTGGTAAAGAGTAGTGGCTGTAGCTCAAGTGGTAAAGAGTAATTACTGACTCATAAGAGTTAACGACTTTTAGCATGGGTTAGCATGGAGCATTCACCGCATAGTTGTAGCTCTCGTGGTAAAGAGACCGACACATAAGAGATGACTACTTTTAGCATGGAGGCATGTAGCATTCACCGCTTTCACTTTCACACTGAAAATAAAGGAACTTGGAGTTACTGCATGTAGATACTAGAGAGCATTTACCATTGCCTCAACAAAGGTAAAACTTGATCATGCAACTATTATGAGCTTGTATCACACACCCATGACGTGGCAAGATCAAGGCCGTCGAATCTAACAAATTTCGCGTCACGCACAAAAGCCAAGACGGACCGCCTAACTGCGTAACAAAAACTTTGCTCTCCAATTCCCGCCCTATAAATTGAGGCCCCCTCTCATTTCTCCCATTCAAACTTCAAATCTCTCTCTCTCTCTCTCTACCCTCTCCATTTCTCTCTCTAAGATTTCCACTCTCCCGGAACCACCGAACGTCGCCGTTTCGTCAACCTCAACCACAGAGAGCGAAGATGAAGTAAGTCACAGATCTGCAAACTCATCTCTCTATTTGCTTCAATTCAAATCGTATAGCGTTGTTTTCACTTCGAAATTAACCTAACGTTTTGTCTGTGATGGTTCTCAGAGCCGAAGATCAATGCCAGCTGCAGCTCGTCGAACGCGAAGACATCGAGGATGAAGACGAGCTCTTCGAAGTCATCGATAAGCGTAAGCTTCAATTTCCGTTCACATACTTCAATTCTCGATCTCGGTTTTTGATTTTGATAGATTTTCTAGATTTTTTTTTTCTCGGAATATTCGAGAATGTATGAGTGTCGCTTAGTTTAGTTAACCTGAGTTTGATTTCTCCCCCAATTTAAATTTATTTGCTCACTGATGTAAATTTAGATCTAATTTTTGCGTGAATTTCGCTTTGAACAAATGAGGAGATGGAATTTCTAACAGGAATTCGATTTTTGTGCAGTGATTGCTCAGGGAATTAACGCCGGTGATGTTAAGAAGCTTCAGGACGCTGGGATCTATACCTGCAATGGCTTGATGATGCACACTAAGAAGGTACTAAGATTCCGATTTGAAATCTCTTTTACTGTGTATGTTACGGTTCAGTTTTCTTATGTTGAATTCTGTTTGGTAGAACTTGACTGGAATCAAAGGTTTGTCTGAGGCTAAAGTTGATAAGATCTGTGAAGCTGCTGAGAAGATTGTGGTTAGTGCTTAACTATTACATGATATGAAATTTTAATCTGAGATTTCCGATGGATTTAGATTGTTAACTTGCTTATCAAGTTTGTTTTCGTTTTTTCTTTTCAGAACTTTGGATATATCACTGGAAGTGATGCCTTGACCAAGGTGAGTTCATAGTTGTTTTGGTTTTGAGCTTGACTGAATCATATACGGCTTGAGCACTTTTGAAACTTCTCGATGTGATGTGAGAAGTTGATATATGTTCTTTTGTACAGAGGAAGTCCATAGTTAAAATCACAACTGGAAGCCAAGCCCTTGATGAACTATTGGGAGGTAATCTTGCAGTCTTAGCTGTTCATTCACTCTCTAGAGTATGTTTTATGTGCTGTTTAGTTGGTTTGATTCAATTTATATGTTCATCTATTGAAGGGGGGATCGAAACTATGGCAATCACTGAAGCTTTTGGGGAATTTCGGTAGGCACACTTGCTGCAGTTGCTTGTATCTGACTGATAAGCTTTTATTGTAAATCTATTTTCACTTTGTACCTGCTTATTGACTATTTAAACACCAATTTTAGGTCTGGGAAGACACAGCTGGCACATACTCTCTGTGTGTCTACACAGGTATATCTCTCTCCTTAAGTTGCTATGTTGTAGCTTACAAGGATGGTGGTAGTGTAAAACTCTGATGTGTTCCTTCATATACCGAAACAAGTCTCGCATTTGAGATTTGAGAAGTACGATGTTAGTTTCTAACATTTTATTGACTGTCATTGTTGTTTGCTTAGAGTTTAGTTACTAAAGGAAGTTGTATAAGGTCCGTGGTTATCGTGATGTTCTCATAGTATAATTTGGAAATTGATTACTTGGTGTGATGTGTGATCAATTGATAACTATTGGTGCTTTGGCTGCTGCAATGGCATACCAATTTCTGTTTAAGGTCAATACTACTAGCTCACTAATATTCACATGTTGGAATATGCAGTTTGATTTAAATATCACCGGCTGTGTGTGTGTGTGTGTCTGTGCACATATCAAGCCTTGCTGACATGTTTGCCTGTTACTGTGCAGCTGCCTACTAACATGCATGGAGGGAATGGAAAGGTTGCTTACATTGATACAGAAGGAACTTTGTATCCTTTTTACTGTCCATCCTGTTTAATATTCCCTATATTTCTTTTTGTCAATGAAAGGATGAGAACTATTATCTTGCCCAGTATGTTTTCTTCTTAACCATGTGGACTTGCAGCCGACCTGAACGAATTATACCAATAGCTGAAAGGTTTGGCATGGACCCAAATGCTGTCCTCGACAATGTAAGTTTCTTTTATAAGTAGCAGTTGAACTACTGATACGATTTCTGTGAACTAACATGCCCTTTTCTGTGACTGCAATAGATCATTTATGCTCGTGCTTTTACTTATGAGCATCAGTATAATCTGCTCCTTGGTCTAGCTGCAAAAATGGCTGAAGAGCCATTCAGACTTCTGGTAATGACTTTACCAACTAGAAATCTCTTATGGTACAATCATCAGGAGAGCTGGATGTTTGATTTGTATGCATTCTTGTTTCTCAGATTGTGGATTCAGTGATTGCTCTCTTTCGTGTTGATTTTACTGGGAGAGGAGAGCTTGCAGATCGCCAGGTCAGTTTTACTGATTCCATGCACTGCATATTTTAGTTTTCATACTATGTTCTTTTCCTTGAAGTCTTTATGAGTCATTTCTGTGTCATGACATGAGCACACTGTTATTTGCAGCAAAAACTGGCACAGATGCTTTCCCGATTAATCAAGATTGCTGAGGAATTCAATGTTGCTGTCTACATGACCAATCAAGGTAATCAATTATTGACCAATTTTGAAGGCCCTTCTGTCTGCTAAATCATTCTTCAATAGTATGCCTAGGCAGAAACTATTTGGATTAATGATCACAAGTTTGTGCAATTTTATTGCTTCCATTACTTCAATGCATGTCGTTTGAGAGACTTATTGGTGAATCTCATTGTTGTGCAGTGATATCTGACCCCGGTGGTGGAGTGTTCATATCTGATCCAAAGAAACCAGCAGGAGGACATGTGCTTGCTCATGCAGCTACCATAAGGCTCATGTTCAGGAAAGGAAAAGGTGAACAGCGTGTCTGCAAGGTGTTTGATGCCCCAAACCTGCCTGAGGCCGAAGCAATATCCTTTTTATACTCAACTAATCAGTTTACTTTGTGTTCTGATGAACTGAATCACCTAAATTATCCAGTAACTTAGACTATGTGATCACGAGTAAGCTAGGCCCATCTATGTTGTTATTCTTGACAATGTGCACATATTCCAGATAACTCAAGGAGGCGTTGCTGATGCAAAGGACTGAAGTGGAAGGCCTTTCTGTGACACCTGAAGCAACATAGTTATGTAATGTTTTAATTTCCTGTTAGCTATATTCGTAGTATCATAGTTTGGTATGAAGGTATAATGATATGTAGAGAACAGAGTTTGGTATAAAGTGGGGTAATGATAAGCACCACTATAGTGCACCAGCAACTTATGTAGAAAGTGGATGCCTTCAGGGTTACTTCTTCACCAGATTGCTTATCTCTCAAAAGCATCTACTAGACTATATCTAAAATGTGCTGTTCTTAATCTTGTTTCGCTTAAACATGCTAGTAGAATTTGTCATGTCTAATTAGAAGAAAAACCGAAGGCATATTTGGACACCAAACTTATTGGCTAGTTCAGAGTCTTTTGTTAATTCTTACGTCTACTGCTGTATTGCCTATGTTTAAGTGACCTTAAGTCTCCTGCTATATATGATCGAAGACAAATCTTTGACGGATTACTGATAAAGTAGTCTGGGGTTCATATCTAAAATCAATTAACAATGGGTGGAGTGACCTAAATCCTTATAAACCCAATATGAGATTGATATTTCAACACGTTTTCGCACGTGTAGTGAATTTTCCCACATGTAAACCCACATGTAATTGACAATGAGTGGAGTGACTCAAATCTTTATAAACCCACATGTAAGGTTCTATATTCCCGATGTGAGATTGATATCTCAACAATTACTATCCGATTTTCTCTTTGTGAATTGATAGCTATAGATATTAACCAGTCGTACTGTCATATGCATCCTCCCCCAAGTCACAGCTTCCTGTTCTTCTTCAAAGTGATGACTTTCTCTTTTGCTTTAGTGCGTTCAGTAAGAAACAGCTATCAAGACTTAGTCGTGATATATAGTATGAGGACTAGAAAATTTTTAAGACATGACTTAGAAAGCAAGACTCCAAGGTCCACTAAAATAAAAATTTGAGTTTACTTTTGATTCTCCTAGCTAGACTTAGAACAGTGTACATGTATGGTCACATAAAATTAATAAGGACATTTGATGACCATATGATTGACGTACTGAGACTGGCACTGAGGAGTAAGGATCCTCGTTCAAAAAAAAGAAAAAGAAAAAAAAAAGATGAGTAAGGATCAAAAGCTTTAAGTCCCCATTTTCGTTCAGTGGTGTGTAGCTGTGTTCAAACTGACATATGTACTATGAAATCTATGATGACCTGAAATTCATGTTTATATTGGACTTCTTGTTCATAACTGTCTTGTATATATCAGTGTAATGTGTAGACATGATTCTTAGACTAGTTGCTATCAGTATATAGTAGACATTCGTATGGTATTTTTGCGTCGTCGTCGTCGATATTGTGTTCAAATTCAAGCCTCCATTTTCTTTTTGGTTACTGTCAGTCTATAATTCTTGCCAACTCTAGAAGTGTATGCCATAGAATCTTTTATTGGTGACCAATCATCTTCCTTTGCTTCGCCTCTTTTTTTTCTTACATTGGTCTATTTTGAAACATCTTAGTCTACTATTAAATATTAATCAAGAAACTAGTAAACCAACAAAGCTGCCAGACAATGTATTAGTGGGTGTGTTGTTAAGTGAGAGTGATTGCATACAATAACTTACTCAAATCTAGTTACAACAACTGTTGTTAAACCCAGATTTTCTAGACAATAGAGGATTCATCACTTCTTTTTCTATAAAGGGTGAGGGTCATATCTCCTCTTATGACTAAGTCTTTGCAGAATGCAATTTCTAGATTATCAATTAAAACGTACTATCAAGTGTCCAATCTATATAAATCTTTGTGTATTAGGTTGAAAATTCACACCTTTATTTCAATCCTCTAGCAATTTTTTTTTTTGAAATCTTTAATCCTCTAGTATAAAATCAAGGGTCAATGATAAAAATGTACATTTAGAGGTAATAAATGATAAAACAGTTAACAAATGTTCACCGATGATAAAACAGTACACCTATTTAAATCTCTTAAAGCGTTGCCCTTAACAATGAAAAGAATAACAAACACTACCACTGAGCAAAACGCTATCTCCGTCACAACGTCTCTCTCTCTTCCAAATCTCAAATCCATTTCAGATCACCCCCTCTTCTCTCTCTCTCTCTCTCTCTAACCCCGCCACCACCACTTCTCTTTTTCATCATCGTCGTTGCTGGTACAACTTCATCACCAAACCGACACTCATCGCTCTCCGGTGACTACATCGTACGTGTTTGGGAAGTCTCCGTCGAAGGCCTCTTGTGGAACGCAGACTTGAGTCTTTGAACTCGCTGACGAGATCTCCGCCAACCTCTCTAAACCTCTCGTCATTTTAGTTTGTTATATCATCTAAAGGATTCTGAAATCTGATCCATATCTTTATATTCCATAGTAGTGCCTTGCCATTTTGAAAGGAATTTCATAATGATGCAGTTGAGTTTAATTCTCATCCCATTAGTTCTGTCCATTCATGTTCATACAAAGTTCTTTATACTAGTGTCGACATTACCCATTGGTACGGTATTTACTGATTTCAGGTTATGACAAAGTTGATCCCTTTTATGTTTCCGCAAGCCTAAATCGAGTTTCTAAATTGTGAACTTGATTTCAAAACATAATTGCTTACTCAACTGTTTGTTTGGTTTTCTTACTAAATGGTTTGGGTTGTCTTTTCGACTCAAACTTATGTAGTTGCACTTGAGTCCACTTCTCTCCCCTTAGTCGTTGTTTAAAGGCGTGCTTAATTTGCTGAAGTTATTCTAAGAAAGATACTCCTACTTTTACTATATATCAATGCTTTGAATTATGGTTTTGAGTAAATGCTGTACTGTTGGTTCATTATTAATCATGGCTCTTCTCCATTGACATCGTCAATTGTTGTCTATAAATGATATGTGATGCTTATGAATTAGTTTTACGAGAAGATCACGGTGAATTTTGTTATGCACACCAAGTGCTTGATGAAATGTTTGTGAATGAATTATGGCGCCCTACTGGATTCAAATGTGGTATCAACTGACAGAGCGCATATTCGGAATTTTGGGGTCAAGGATGGTGATCAAGTATGTTCTATATATAGGATTCTCAATTTTTTTTTCTGATAAAACACATCCAGGATATGCCTTTTTTTTAGTTGCTGCAATTTAGGATGATAGTGCATATGTCCATGTTGTTACATTGTATTTGCATTTTTTAAAATAGCTGTGGTTGGATGACTTCTGAATTGCTTATGCAAAATCTATAGTCTCAACCCTCGGTTGTTCTATTTTACAAGAATTTATTTGGATTTCATCGCTCAAATATCTGACTCTTTCTAAATCCTATTTTATTCTTTATAATTGTGTAGAACATCTGTTTTTACATTTGTCTCTTGTGTGAATGCTACGTTTGAACCTCTAATATTTTGACTTGGATGGTAGAACTATGTATGAACCTATATGATACTTGTATTCCATTCCATAAGTGAATTTTTGGTAGAACTCTAGGCATGATAGTTTTGTTATATCCAATAAAGATTTAGCCTTGAAGTGAACGTATTCCTACTTTTCTAGGAGCATAGTGACATGAGATGAGATATAGTGTATTACTCAGACTTTCTACTGCTACAAGAATTGTACTATCTTAGCTCATTTAGCAAGTTGTGAAGTGATACTTTACTACAAAAGTATGTAAATAGTTACATAGATGGATAGTTACATGCATAGTTACATAGATGGATAATTACATGGATAGTTACATAGATGGTTGGTGTGGTTACACAAGTGTAGTATGTATGTAACTATCAATCTGTGGTAACTATCAATCTGTGGTAACTATCAATCTTTAGTTACATGGATAGTTACATAGGTAGTTACATAGATTGTTACATAGGTAGTTACATAGATGCAAAGTTATATTGATAGTTACATGCATAGTTACATAGATAATTAGAGGCATAGTTACATGGATAATTACATAGATAGATAGTTACATGCATAGTTACATGGATTGTTACATAGATGGATAGTTACATGGATAATTAAATGCATTGTTACATGGATAGTTACATAGATAGTTACATGGATAGTTACATAGATGAATAGTTACATAGATAGTTACATGGATAGTTACATAGGCAGGTTAATGTGGTTACACAAGTGTAGCATGTATGTAACTACCCAGGTTACATAGATAGTTACATGGATAGTTACATAGATGAATACTTACATGAATAGTTGCATGGATAGTTACATAGGCAGGTTAATGAGGTTGCACAAGTGTAGCATGTATGTAACTACCCAGGTAACTATCAATCTGTAGTTACATGGATAGTTACATGGGTAGTTACATGGATAGTTACATAGATAGTTACATAGATGCATAGTTACATGGATAATTAGATACATAGTTACATGGGTAGTTACATATATAGATGCATAGTTACATAGATAATTAGATGCATAGTTACATGGATAATTACATAGATTGAGAGTTACATAGATAATTACATGCATAGTTACATGGATAGTTACATAGATGAATAGTTACATGTATAGTTACATGTATAGTTACATAGGAAGGTTAATGTAGTTACACAAGTGTAGCATATATGTAACTACCCAGTTAACTATTAATCTGTAGTTACATGTATAGTTACATGGATAGTTACAAGCATAGTTACATAGATGGATAGTTACATACATAGCTACATGCATAGTTACATGGATAGTTATATGCATAGTGACATAGATGTATAATTATATACATGAGTAGTTACATTGGTACATACATATGTAGTTGTATAGGTAGATACATATGTAGTTGCATAGGTAGTTGAATGTAAATTGCACATCTAAACAGCCATGTAGCAACAAGAAAAGAAAAAGAAAGATACATATTTAGATACAAATGCAGTTACAATAACTGTTTTGAAAACCTGAATGCAACTATCCATGTAACTGTCAATCTTTTAGTGACATGGGTAATTACATTAGTAGATACATATGTAGTTACAATAAGTGTTTTGAGGTGTGATAAGCTAACATATCAGACAATTTTATGCAGAAGAAGATGATGAGAAAGAATAACAGAGAAAGGGATACAAAGGACAGAGATGCTGGCATACAAGAAGCAAAGAAAAAAAAGAAGGCAGAGTTGATGAAGAGGCAAAGAAAAAAAAACAGTTGATGAAGAGGCAAAGAAGAAAAAGAAGATAGTTGATGAAGAGGGTGATGATGAACTGCTGACCAAACTTTGCGAGCAGCATAACATGAAGAAGACATTAAAGAAGGATGAAGTTCTGATGTAGATTTTCTCAAGTTTAGTTTCAGATAGGAAGCATTATTGAGCTAATTTTTCAATATATAAGGAGCAGTAGGTTCAGGAAGTTGAGCACAAAGTGTTCTATTCCGTTTGAATATATAGCTACATGAAAGATTAAATGTTTTGAACAGATTTCAATTAATAGACATTGCTTTGCTTTGTTTTCTTTTGCATTCTGTGTATGTCAATACATGTAACTGGTTATGTAGCATGTATGTAACTACCCAGGTAACTATCCATCTATAGTTACATGGATAGTTACATAGGTAACTTAATGTAGTTACATAAGTCAAGTAAATAATAATTCCAGCGTGTCGTTGCAGTCGCGCTGCAACGTTCCGCTGCTTTTAGCATGTTGTTGAACCGCGACAGACAACATACTCAAATGCAAAAGTAACTGGACATGTAACTAGTAAATGCAAATGTAGCTGACCATCTATAGTTACATGGATAGTTACATATGTAGTTTAACGTAGTTACACAAGTCAGATACACATAATAATTACACAATCCAAATGATAATATGTAACTAGTCAAGTAACTATTGAAAGCAACATAACTGACTATGTAACTGTTCATGTAATTAATCATGTAACTGTCCAAATCTAAACGATTCTCCCTCGCCTTGACTCATCAATCCCTTTAACTCCTCCGTAGGCTCTTTGTCATTCCCGCCTGGTTCGTCAACCTCCTGGTCTTCGTTGGCTTGCTAGAGAAGGGTGCCGAGGAATTTGGCTTCGAAACCAAAAGGAGAACCCCCAAAACATCAAAGAAAGAGAGCATGAGACATTAATTTGCTGGAGAAACAGTGCATATGCAAATACCTGCGAAAGAGAGAATATTAGTTTGGACAGATACTAACAATAACTTGTATATTAGACATAGACTAACAATAACATCTAACTAGAAAACAAGCTACAATACTACAAACTCTTCTCAGTACTTTAGAAGAATAGCTAGAGAGGAAACTAGTTATCAACAATTGAAGAAATCACTAAAAATTAGAGCCTATATACCCTTTGTAATTGCAGTTCCACATAGCAAGATACCACAAAATAATACCTAATCCCCAGCAAAGCTAACCCAGGCATGATTCCTCAAGGGAATCATTAGATGCTTAAACTCAGACATGATTCCCAGAGCCTGTTACTGCTGTAACTTAAACCATATATATGATCACAAAAAAATCAATAATTAGTCAAAAGGGTGCCATCTCTTGAAAATTGTTCCAGATTCATTTCTCCAATATTGATCTCTAGTAATCTGATACTATGATAAGTTAATTAATATTCTTAGGAAGTACTTATAAGCTCATTAAGATAGTTAGGCAGATAGTTAGTCAGAACAAAGAAGAACCTCGCTCTTCTATCATCTCAGTTTTTATATCCTTGCATTATGCCTCTATGGTGCATTGTTCAAATTCTAATAAAATTAAAGTGCCTATTCCCTCTCAAGTGTTAAAAGTCCCCCAATTAAAGAAAGATGAATTAAAGAACATCTGAAATTTCAAAAGGACAAACGTTGAGGAATTGATAAATCTTGATATGACAAACAGTTTCTTTGTAGTTAAGGTTCACTAGAATGAGCTCAGAAAGTTCAAAACAACAGCATATCTTTAAGCTTGTTGAACACCTATTTCGCCTTTCCCTCCACAGTGTTTGAGATTGACTGAAATTACCAACAGAAAATAACAAGATCGAGTTAAGAGTTGCATAAGGAATCATTATGCAATACTGTGTATTCATATATATTCATCACATGAAATTGAATAGTACGAGACAACACGTACATACAAATGTGTGAATCAACCTAAATGCTAAAGCCTTAAGCTTTTCCCAAATTACTAAAATATTGATCAAACACCAAAGAAAGCCCTTTAAGATGCATGAAGATTGGTAACAGGGGAACTAAAGGGTAGAACACTAGAAGCATCATTGTTAGAGCCCCACAATCTTCAACTCTCTAATCCCATTGAACCAAAATCAACTCTTTGTAGATATCAATTTATATCATTCAAATAGGTAAAAGCGTAAAGCAATATTTAGGTCCATACCCATGATAAAGAGAAGAAGAAATTAGAAAGTGTGAAACTCGATCGATCTGCATGTGAGTACTTACAGAGAGGTCATCTGTGATGTTGTTGATCTCTTCCTTTGCTTTCTTAGCAATCCAAGAGCTCCCAATAACTTTTGTCAGAGTGTTCTCCATTCTTTAATCAGGCTATCTCTTCACTCTGAGTCTGATGAACAAGGAAGAAGATGGAAGTAGTAGTAGTTGCCTCACACTCTCAACCAAGTAATGCCTCGGCAACTCTCTCTCTCTCTCTCTATGAGAAAAAACTCATGCATAGATGAGTCATAATCATATGGTAACTGAGCGGCGCCCATAAATCCATAATCCCAGATCTTCAAAACTCAACGAAACTCAAGTTCAATAAGGAGGTGAAGCGAAACTACAACATGCTTCTTTACCTCATCAAGATGAAGCTACTGCCATCGGTCTCGATTGCAGCCGTGGCCGGAGTCGAAAAATTTTCCGGAGATGCCGAGAAATATTTGAGCTTCGATTCTCTTTCACCGGAGCTCGTCACCCCCAAAGCCACAGACATGACTGCGACGCTGCGAGGAAGCTATGTCCACCGGTACGACGCCATGAGAAAGGGCGTGTCCCCGTCGCGCTTTTGGGTGTCGGGTTTTCAGATCCTCGAGAAGCTCATTGATCTTAGAGAGACGGGGAAGACAAAAGGGTACAAGCGTCAATAAAAAAATTCAGATGGACTGTTATATTATTTAATAACTTTTGAGGTAACCATTTTATCATCTAATATGTTTGAGAGATTATTTTTTTATCATATGGAATAATTAAAGTTTTTTTTTATCATTTGTATTTGTAAATGGTAGTTTTGTGTTATATGTCCTAAAATCAAACAAATTGTTGCAAAACCAATTGGTGCACAAAAATTACAGATACCAACAGTACTACATAAGATTTTATGCATATAAATTTTCATTGGGTAGAAAACACAAAACTCAATTACATCATTTTCTTTGTCGTCGTCATCATAAACTCAATTACTCAATTACATAATCTTGATCAACCATACTAAACTTGATTGCTTGATCCAGAGGTTAGAAAATGCAGAAGGAGGACTTTTAAAAAAAAAAAAAACGAGGTTGATTTATTGAAAAGAAAAATGATGAATACACTATAGTAGGAGAGACCTAACTCCACTCTTATTAAAAAAAAATATATAACTCACAACAAAACAACAAATGCTAACAGAAAAGAAACTCACAATAAAACAACAAAAACTAACAGAAATGAAAGGTGAGAAGTCCCAACTAATCGTTATTACCATGTCAGACATGAAGATTTTATCCCTTCATTTACTAATGCATCTGCAACTCTGTTACATTCTCGAAATATATAGAAAAAGTGAAAGTTCATATGAGAAATTTGGTACAAGCAATTGCTCCACTCTACACTTAGTTGCCAAGGCACTAAAGTGGGAGAGCGAAGGAAACTAGAAACTAGCTCTGAGTCTACTTCCAACCAGATATGCTTCCACTCATGTACCCAAGCTAATTCAATAGTCTTTGTAATAGCCATAACTTCAGCGGTAATAGAGCTTGGAATGTCCAAGTTAGAGCAAAAATAACTTTCCACTGTAATCACGAAATACCCCACCATAACCAGCTTTGTTCGAACTACTTTTTCATGCCCTATCAGTATTCAGCTTAATACACCCATACAGAGGAGGGTGCCAGTTAACTTCGATTACTCTTGTTGCATGCCGGGGCAGACATTGAACCCTAACTTTCTTCAAAACCACAAGTTCCTCAGTAGAATTAAACATGCATCTAGTGGCTAACTTACTTGAAAATAACATGGCCTGAAATGAGGGAACATACCCGTGCAACATCCACCCTAAGACCTTTATATTTAATCTTGTTCCTTGAACTCCAAATAAACCATAGAACAGTAACAATACATGCTGACCACAATTCCCTTAATTAAGGACTCCGAGAAGAGCTTAGGCCAAGGTTCAACATATGCAAAACTGAAGGAGGATTATCATCAAAATCACTCTAAATCTAAATAACTAGCTCCAAACCTATACAAAAATTTTCTGAGTCAATATTTTTGTCTCTCCCTTTATTCCTTCTCAGTCGTTTGTAGACGATATGTCCTCTGTAGCTTCTTCGTCAGTGCATCAAACTCAAGCTTTTGGGAAAGGTAGACAACTTTTAATTTTGTCCCGCATCGGAAATTTCCATGCTTACTAGTGTTAAGGAACGGTCAAACTGTAAACTACTCTAACCGCCAAATAATTAAGAAAGAAATAATTCAAAACTCTGGTAGTTCTGGTGTGCCCCCATGGCCAGCTTTGATGAAAAGGTCGTACCAAAACTCCATGCCATCACCAATGTTCGAAGGGAATGGTGCTTGATCATTTGTGCCCTCCAAAAACTCTAATGAGATGTCACCGGAATTGTCAGCTGAAAGTGCCTCTGACCAGAAACTGTCATCGAAATCGGAGAAGGTTGCATCCAACTCGATCTTTTCATCTTTGATCATGTTCTGACTGGTTGCGGCTGAGGCTTCAGTGACTGATGAAACATCTTCACTAGAACTTGGTTGTGGTGACATTGGTGCATGACTTGTTGTACTCTCAAAATTCACATATTCTGGCTCTGCATATTGGCTTGTGAGATTGGAAGTGCTACATGTTGGTGATGTGGTGTTGTCTTGTTTAATTAGTCTCTTCTTCAAGTGGGTATGCCATACATTTTTTATTTCATTATCAGTCCTTCCTGGTAATCTTGCTGCGATTGCTGACCATCTGAAATGAAACAAATATATGTGATTATATTTATGTGCATGATTTTGGCACTTCGTTATGTAAGTACAAAAGTATATACTTGATTATTTACATAATTATGTATATATTTCAGTAAGATGTACTAGAGCAGCTTGTGACTAGTAAGACACTAGGACATATATTAGTTATTTACTGCACGACTTCATCTGCATTCATAATTTTTATTGTGATTGCTTCAAATTTACCGAATCTTTGAGTTCTTCAATTGCTATTCTTTATTACATTGAACCAGTCACCTTTGTTTGTATGCTCAAAAATCGATCTAGTTCATCTTGTTTGCAATGAAATTTTTGGGGGCAAGCTAGCTAGCTAGCTACTGATCCTTTACTTCAAAGCAATGTCTGTCTCTAGCCTTAACATTACACCCTACTGGACTTGACTCTATTGCTCTATGTTGCTTCCCAAATTATAAACTTGTTCATGTTGGTTAACTTTATATTTTTTTTCGGAAGTTTAGAACAGTTTCATGCAAAACTAAATGTTAAGCATGGTATATATGCATACCTGTTACCAAGCATTTCGTGCAAATTGATGATGGCATCTTCTTCTTCTCTACTGAAGTTTCCTCTCTTGATATCCGGCCTCAGATAGTTTATCCACCGGAGTCTGCAGCTCTTCCCACATCTCAACAAGCCTAAAAGAAAGAACAATAAGCGAAAAACTACAAGTCGAAAGCTTAAACATCTCATCGATAACTTTGTTCGAATCTGGCTAGAGATCACGCAGATAGCTAGCTAGGAAATAATTGTAATTACCAGCATGCTTAGGCAGAGCTCGCCAATTTCCATGACCGTAAGTTTGGATGTAGGAGATGAGAATCTGGTCTTCTTCAGTAGTCCATGGCCCTTTCTTCAACCCCATTTTCTCACAGCAAGGAGCTCTCACCATGTTTTCAGCTGGTTTGAAGTGAAAGAAGGAATGAAGAACTATTTTACTCTCTATTCCAAAACGATGAGGTAGTGCTTAGTCTGAGTTTGAGCTCAATATTTTTCAAGGGCCTGGCTGGCTATTTATCCTAGCTCTTATGTTTGAATGGAGACCAAGATAGGGAAAGACAAATGAGTAAACGAATCTAGCTCTATTCAAAAGCAAAAGCAATTTCCAGGAAGGAGCTCTCAACTCTCAAGCTATATGATCCCCATTATAATTATCAAAGCTAATTAAGCAACTCGTATTTTATATTTCGAGTTGCAGATTACAAGATTTGTCATGTAATGACTAGTAAAAGTAAAGACGTGCGACAGATAAAAAAATCTGGTCCAGGATCTCATATGATAATATACTTTGAGAAATTACAAGGCATGTAGGCCTGTGACGTTGGATAGTTGAAGCAGCCAATATATATTGTAGAGCCTTTGACAATAACCTTTTTGGTTCATTTGATCTGTAGCACTCCTGAGAATCTATTAAGCACTGGTTTATACATGTTAGTATATGTTGGAATACTTGCCCTGCATAATCCATATACAGTTTTAGCTTTCAAATTGGTAAATTAGAATCGAAGCTTATATGCCAGACACTACTCAGAGTCACAGACTATGCAGTTGTGTTATTAGGTACCCAGTGCTGTGTTCCCCGTTAAGCCTTCTAGGTAACGATACCGATTAAATATTCTCATTATAATGTTGGAAGATATCTTAAGTTTAAATCTTATTTCTGTTGAATCGTCGATTAAGAAACTCCTCGAAACATATTGTTTACATGTACATCAATTAAAACATGGGCGACACTATATATTACCATGATCGACGATGAGTAAAATATCTCAAGAAATCTTCTTTGTGTCCTTGACGACATGCCTAGGCCTCTTCACGACGAGTTAGACGTTTTTAGGATCTTCTTAATTGAATCAAGGGGACAATGCTATGTGACCAAATAAAGATTCTACTGTATATTTCATTTCTCAAATGCAATGATTACTGGTGTGAACTGCAGCTGTAAGAATCTTGAACTTATGTTATGAGTGTATATATTAGGAGTTGTAATGGTTAATGACATTCTATATTTGACAATTGGGTTCATTTATAAAACCACAAATTGCATTCATTTATATGGGTCAATTCTCACTAATCATAGCCATGCCGAGTCTTCAAATTCACAATTCAAATCAATTTCCTTGTTGGCTTTGATCTGTTTTCCCGATTTGCACTCATTAATCCACTCATCAACACATATATTAGTCTTATAATGCTAACTACACACTTGTTAATCCTAGTTTTTTGTTATAAAAATTAAATCAGAAAAAAAATAAAAATGGTTGAGTAAGTTATTAGTGGTTGCCAAATACACGAGAATCGCATTGACCAAACAATAGAAAAGTCGACTAAATAAAAAGAATTGTAAAAATCTTCAACCTATTCTCTTTTCTTTTTAAATAAAAAATGTTCAACTTCTTTCTCAAAAATTTGCAAAAACTTTGATAAAGAAATTCCAACTCGGTAGCATTTTAACAAGTTTTATAAGCTTTGACAAAAAAAGAAGAAGAAAGAATTAATCAAGTGTCTATTTCTTGATGGTGAAAAATGAAAATAGTTGAAGGGGATCGGATACATGGAAAAGTCAACAAGATTGACTCCGCTGTTTTTGTTATTGTTCTTCGAAGCTAGGGTCAAAGAAACACGCATGTGTGGTTACAGAATTGGCCAATAAGAAACACGCATGTGTGGTCGGTCATGCGTCTGAGAAATTGCTACATGTAATGATAGGAGGGAGGGAGGAGAGGCTTCTCAGTCAAATACTCGACGACTTGGATTAGTATTAGTAGTGCCACTTAGCAAAATAGCCAACATTTTCAGTCCAAAGAAAAGAAAATAAGACATTTGAATGTATTATTCAGGGTTGGTCCGAGTGTGATACGTTGATTTGTTAGCGTACGTATAGCTAAAATTGTCGTCCGAGCGCATTTAAGAATGATACTTTAAAAAGAGCTGATGGGAATCGATATGACTGAAACCTGGTATATCATATATCGTATGGATCATTGAAATGACTACACCCTGCTACACAAAGTCATACGAAGATTTTGTAGAAGACGTAGTGTTTTGACTGTTTCCAAAATGAGAAATACATAATTACTCAAGAATGTGAAAAGCATTTTTATTACCTAGCCTGATTGATCATCAACGAAAACTTTGTGCATCTTAATTAGTTTTCTTCAAATTCAAACTTAGATGTGGATTGTTTTCTATAGTTTTTTTTCGACAAGGTCGGATTGCATATATGTTTTCTATATATAGTTGGTAATTTGAATATTGTAATGATTTTACGCTTACGTACATCTACATCATATATACAAAGTTTTCTACAACTTACGTAATGCTTTGATACTACTCATGCACAGTATACATTTGGCACCTGCATGGCAATGCATACGACTACAATTATCTAGTTAATTAGCGAACAGATTAATTTTGGTACTAGAAACTATATTATATATTGTAGAAAGATCCAAATTGGTTTGGTCAACGTGAAAGCTAGCACGCACAAGATCAAATTAACCCAATTACCCAAAGAAAGAAGAGATGGAGAAAATTCTGAGAGTTTAATTATTGTTTTAGTTGGGATCGAGATGCATGACAGCTTATGTTCTGGGGAGTAGCATGAAGAAGAAAGATCGCTAGCTGCACGCGTTAAGTGTCCCAATATATGAACTGGAATGGAAGCTGCTGCATGATCGATGCTCTAATACTTGAAACAGTCTCAATCGCTTACATTCTCTGTTGACAATTTTGGGCTCATCTTCGTGAATGAAGAAACTTCAAACTCGTACATCTGGCCAATATCGATCTCTCTCACAGGCCTTTCGAGGCCGCCGGTATAATTACAATGCAATGTACGTCATTCTATAATACGCGTACAGGGTGCACATTTTCACACCCAAGATTGGCAATATTCTCGATCTAGCTACACACTGATCCAGTTGGATGATTAATTATATAGTTTGGCCTCCATGCACGTACGTTGGCAATGAATTACAAAGAACATACACCGACTGCGAGATACAGAGTTATTCCATTGAGAGATCCTTATTTTTGGTTATTTTTAAATATGACTAAAAATATGTATATATACATTAGTATCTAAATATGTATATATATATATATATATTTAAATACTAATGAACATATCATCTATGCAAAGTTTCAGTCAATTTGGTTATTATTAAGACATTCAAAACTGTGTTTTTCTGTTATAAACATGAACGGTTCAAGTTCGACAGAATTATGTTCATTGATTGTTTTAATCGAGTTTGAGTGTCTTAATGATAACCAAATTGCCTGAAATTTTGCATATATGATCTATACATTAGTATCTAAAAACTAGACAGTGGAGATGTGAAAATTCGATTGAAAAATGAGTGTAAAGTAGAAATCCGCACTGTAAGAATAAATGTGGACATCCGCACCTGAGAAAATATGTATATATATATATATATGTGTGTGTGCTGTGTGTGTGTATATATATATATACAGTTCCCTTCCGGAGCGGTGTCCCACTTTGAAATTAAAGTGTAGACCTCCTATTTCGCTCACTTTCAAGACGCATTTCCACATCTCAATCGTAAAATGTCTAGAACACAGTGTGTAGATCATTCATGTAAAGTTTCATCCAATTGAAGATCATTTGGGTACCGAATTAGATTAAATAAACTAACATAACAAAAACTGTCCAAACAGAACCGTTCGTATAAATCATAATTACGGAAGCACAAATGATCTTCAAATTGGATGAAACTTTGCATAAATGATCTACACACTGTGTTCTAGATATTGTACGGTTGAGATGTGGAAATGCCTCCTAAAAGTGAGCGAAATTAGAGGTCTACACTTTAATTTCAAAGCGGGAAGGGAACTATATATATGTGTGTGTGTGTACGTCTTCAAATTGGTTAAGCGATACCTACATTAATTTGAAAAAGGGTGAAAAACAAGGTGATTATAGGTCTCGACCATAACGTACTGATCATGTTAAATAAAAAATGAGAGAACTAAGGGTACATTTACTAACCTGGAATGAAAATTACCATAAAAACTGATATCAACAAGAATCGGTCGGTATAGGAATATTTCATTCCATTTTATTATTTACTAACCATAAAGAATCAAAACAAGAATGAAACTAATTACGATTACTTACCATATGGAATCAGAGTTAAAACTAGTTTGATTACTAAAATACCCTTATAAAGAAAAAGAAGCTATAATGTTTTTGATATGGAATTAAAACAGAAATCGGTCGGTATGAGAATATTTCATTCTATTTTATTGTTTACTTACCATACGGAATCAAAACAAGAATGAAACTAATTACAATTACTTACCATATAGAATCAGAGTTAAAACTAGTTTGATTACTAAAGTACCCCTATAAAAAAGAAGCTAGAATGTTTGTGATGAATTATAAACTGTAGAGAATGAGATAGCAAGAAAATCATCATCTTATTCATTGATAGGAGCCCTTTATATAGGGAATTACAAAGTACCAATATGGTAATGATAAAGAATACATAGTCATATTCTAACTACATATCTTGATGGCATAAGGCCAAGACACACATATGGAATATCCTAGAACACTCCCCCTTGTGTCGCGCGCCGGTATGTATGTGGTGCTGATATGTCATCTTGTTAAAAACCTCGTCAAGTAACAAAAATCTTGTGGGAGGAAAACTAAACATTGATCGTAGGAGAAAAAGAGTATGACGCACCCTTCACATTTGATAATGACATGTATATATGTGCTAGACTTCCCCTGAAGTTCGTACCTCCCCATAATTTTTACATCAATCACAGGACTCTTCCTGAATTTTACTAATCAAGGAAGTTTCAACAACTTAGTATGTCAATGCTCTTTAACATGTTTTCAAATGTGGCATCGGGAAATTATTAACTAGATCATGTCGTATTGTCCTCAAACATGATCTTTTATACTTACATCTTGAGGAGAAAGCTGCTTGTGAACTCAAAACATAAGTTCATGCAGGGAATCAGAATTCCACGTAGCATGACCTTCAGTTACTAGAACAGCCGTATCTTCCTCTAGGAAATAAATATGAACAAACCGTAAATGGTTTTGGAAACTAGACCCATTTAGCTTTCCAACCGTATATTACACACATTTTGGTTCATTAGGAGCCGTTCACAAAGTCCAGTCAAAATTGACTGTTTTAGCAAAATCAGATTCTCAGACAGATCCGTTCTATTTTCGAAAATGTCCATAACTCACTCAATATGATATGTATGATCAAATGGTTGGTGTTCCTGAAAAGTAGACATATAGACCTTTCCAATGATACCAGTTTCACCATTTTCCTATGAGTAAGAGTTTTTGTAGGTCCCGTGGAATTTGACCTACGAAACTTGGCAGATTCTGATTTTGCTTTTGTTGTATCTTTCTTATGTAGGGATAGAATAACCCTCAACCTTTCATTCAATTAAGTATTGAAAAAAGAGTTACTGTCATTATATTGGCATTGCGTGGGTGCATAGTTACACTTAGTTTTACAACTTTCCATAGCGAATGAGATGTCAAGTCTTTTTTATTGTGTTGAGTACATTTATGTGTCTTATTGTACTTAGATGGAAATTCCATCTCTTAACACATATTTGTCATCTTTCTTTTGACAAAACAATGGATCTCTCTTTAGAGTAAAGACTTTAACTAATCATGGGGTATATGTAGGCTTCAGTTTTATTATAACACCTAATTAAGCCGATTGATGGAAAATCATCATCAATACAATCATCGAATGCCTTTTCGAGATTGTGTCTTCCCAAGTTCTTTTTCATTCTTAACTTCAGATGTTCAATACATATTGACATCTCTTAGTCAATCAAGAGTCCATGTAAATCCGAAATGAACACGCAAAGACATAATTCACCATATCCCTTCCCAATCAAGTATTTACTTAATGTGCATTTCAACCTCTCTTGCAAACGCAGGCTCCTGTGGTTTGGAGCCACTTGATTTGAGTGAATGAAGTCTATTCAAGACCTTTATGCATATCTCGGATTCCATAGAGATGTTATTATGACCACATTCATAGGCTGCATGTTCAGTTATTCAAAAACTACCAAACTTACAAAGTAGTGGAGTGCAATGACATCCATTACGAGAGCATATCTCATCGTAGTCGATCCGAGTGCTTGTTAGTGAGAGACCTTGCACCATAAGGTGAGTCTAAGCTCTTGTTCTCACTATGCTATCTAACAGAGACATAGTGTATATGGTTTACACTTGCGGTGTTGGCATCACCTGTTCAAGGACCTATCTTTTTGTTATGCTGGATCACATCTTTCCATTAGGCCAATCAACTAAGTTGATATTCATCAACGAAGGGTGGTTCGATAGAAGACTCATTATCCCACGTCCTTATGTTGTCAGGACCTACCCTGGATTTCTCCTCGAAATCCGGGATGCTGGACCCACCTCAAGGAAAATTCTACCAAAATTGTTGGTATAACCTCCTTTGAAAATAGGTAACCTTACCTGAAAGAAAACTCAACAGAACCCAAACACTTCAATTCAATTTAACCCACAACTCCTGGAGCCACCCGCTCCCCAAATAGACATCCACCACCTCAAATTTCATATAATTCCAACCATTTCACAAATTAAATTTCTCATGCAACAATATCCCATGAACATAAATTGACACATCATCCCATGGTTATCAGAGCTACTAATATAAAGGAAATAAGGAAAATACACAAGTAGGTTAATCCAGTAACCTACGAGAGAAAACTAGATGTGTTGAAAAATATGACTCGCCTCCTACCCTCGCCGAACAGAACTCTGCAGACTGGGTATTTAAAACGAAAAGTCCAGGGGAGAAGCATTTAAAACGTTAGAGTGAGTGGACATAAATACATAGTAAAAATACTAACTTAATGATAAAGCCTTGAAATCAAAATTTATGCTTTTCCCATATTTTCCGTTGAGAAAAATATTTATGCATACCACTCTTGGAAATCTTCCCGAAAATAATTAAAGACCAAAAATAATGAACCAATCTCATTGGTTCTCAATAAATCAAAACAAATGAAGAAAAATGTTTCACCATAATGATGAGCCTCCCAGGCTATAATAGCGTCTCACACTAAGCGCTCTACTCACATATGATGAGGACCGTTAAATAGATTATAATAGCGTCCCACGCTAAGCGCTCAACTCTCATATGATGCGGACCATTAAACAATGACTAGCTAACAATAATATATATTTATATACACCGATTGGTTGCCTCCCAGGCGATAATAGCGTCCCACGCTAAGCGCTCTACTCTCATATGATGAGGATCGCTGGTAAGACTATAATATCATCTCACGCTAAGCGCTCTACTCACATATGATGAGGACTGCTAAATAATGTTAGCTAGCAATAAATAATATCAATCAACCTTTTTAGAGTGTAATAAGTTACCAAATATAAAAGATCAATTGACATGTCCCACATGTCAAATAAAATGAGCAAGAGAGTTCCCAAATAAACAAATGGAACTTATTAATCCCAAGAAAACACTAAATTTCAAATATGCCTTTGAAATTAAATAACTTTAGTGCATGCATGACATTTAAATCAAAGGTCCACTCACAGTGCTCGGCTATGCCTGCCGACGACCCGAGGCTTCCTCTAAATGATCCTCCTCATGGCCTGAACAATAATTAATATTAATTCTCATACAACTTTAAAACTTCAATAAATAATTCCATAAAATTAAGGGTCTAAAATCAATCTTCTTCCTTGCCCATTTTCTCTATCTTTAATCCATTATAACTCAAAATTAACCACCATCACCGATAACCAAAAATTAACCTTATATGCAATTTAAAACCGGCTGACCAAACTACCGATAATCCATTCTAATCACCGCGATCCTTAACCATGGAAAAATCCCCAACAATAACAAAACTCCTCCAAAAATTCCAAACTATACTTCATTAAACTCCTCTCCTTAATATCATCTTAAAAACATGAAAAACAGCCCCTAAGGGGTGGCGTCGCCGCTTGCTCTGCAGGCAGCGGCGGCCGGCAGCCGTTCTCCGGCGACCTCCAATGCTTCTCAAATTTTAGCACAACACTCCTCTCAACCCGCACAACAACTTTCTTAACTAGCACAAAATCCAATTCTAAGCATAACTAGGCTAATCGGACCAAAACCTTAAATTGAGCCCTAGAACTTCAATTATACATTTCTCAACAAAAAGATCAAATTAAGCCTATTCCTTTGGAGGAATTACTTGTTATGCCCCGACCCTTAATTTTTACCTTAATTACTAGCATGGTGGTAATAAGAGTTTTTACCGTTTTCGTCACTAAGTGTATAATTTAATTAGTCTCTAGAGTGGTGTTGGAGGACGAATATTTCGAAAGAATTATTCGTAGGAGAAAAATACGACAACGGTAAAAATGATAAATTTTAGCTAGTAAAATGTAATTTTTATTGGGGTATTATTTTGGGGTGTTGAATTTTGGTTTGGGTTATAAGTGGTGTTGGACCGGGCCTTTATTTTGGGTCTAAGCCCGTTTTTCTTTTTCTCTCTTCTCTCTCTCTCTCTCTCTCTCTCTCTCTCTCTCTCTCGCTCTCGCCCGCTCCCGACTCCCTCTCCTTGTCAGATTTTTCCAACCACCGTTCGCCGCCGTCCTGCCATCCCAGACCCCCGCACCGGTCCCAAACGATTGGTCTCCAACCCAGCTGCAGTTCTAGACCGGTGGCAGCCTCCCTAGCGCCGCCATAAAGGAGGAATCAACGCCGAAAGCCCTGACTGCCGGAAGTTAGTTATCGCCGGAACTCCTTCCTCCGGCCGCCATAACCGGCGAGCCTTGGCTCAAAAGGAACCCCTCCTCCCGTGCTTCAATCCCTCCAAAGGGCTCCCTCCATCTTGAGTTAGGTAAGGAGAAATCGGTATTTGAAATTCTAGGACTTTATTGTGTGTTTGCGTTCGATTGATGTGGTTAGGCTTAAAATTGGAATTTGTGGTAGTTAGGAATGTTGTAGAGGAGGTTGAGAGGAAGATGCTGCCAAATTTTGGTGAGCATCAGAGGTCGCCGGAGTTGGTCGCCGGCTGCCGGTGCCGGTGCCGCCGCCGAGAAAATGTTTTTGGTGGAGATTTTAATGAGAAGTTTAATGGAATGAGTTTTAGAATTTTTGGAGGAGTTTTAGATAGGTTTTGGAATTTTTAAAGTTTAGTATTTTTGGCGGATTAATAAGTTAAAATCCTGCCATTTGATTATTTTATGATTAGGATGGTGAAATGTGATTTTAGAGGATGTCGGTATTTACGGAGATTTGTGGTTGGCAGTGGAGTTAAGATTTAGGGCGATAGGCATGGTTGAGCGCTAGAAGCTAATAGTTAATTATGCCTATTTTATTTAAGCGTTGTGATTTTATTTAAGAAATTATTTATGTTTTGGAACAGGACGCGAGGAGGCTCGAGCAGAGGAGACCTCCGACCGACGTCAGACTTAGGCCTAAGTTGTGAGTGGACCTTTGATTTAAATAATGTGTTTGAATTGTTTTATTGTTGAGTAATTTTCTTTGTTGGATTTTTAACTGGAATTGATAATTTCGGTGTTTATACTCATTTATTGAATTTTTTGAGAATAGTATGTATATGAGTGAACGCTAGCTAGCTATACGTGATTTCCCCCCATAATGAGGTAAAATTAATGCCATTATGGGGTGATGTGAGCGTTATACGCAAGCGTCGTAGCCCTATACGACTTTCTACTTTTTGAGTTTATTCTATGTTTTTACATTCATTCATAGAATTCGTATAAGGAGTAAGCACGTATATTTATACCCACTCGGTTGTTTCCCCCATACTGAGGAAAAATGTCATTATGGGGTGACATGAGTGTTAGATGAGAGCGTAGTAGCCTGGTATGACTATCTATTTTAAAGCTTATTCATAGATAGCATACATGGAGTAGACGGGTGTTAATACATACTGATATATATATAATATAATTTTAGCCTCAGAGGCTGTATTTGTTTAAGATTTGGAGACTAGCCAGAACTAGTCGTGTCGCTTGTATAGCACTTTCCTTTATAATTTTCTTGGGGAAGTATTTTGCTTGTCGAGATTATTTTGTCCACTCACTCTGACGTGATTAAATATTTTCCCCTGGGCTTTTCCTTCGTTTTTAAATACCCAGTCTGCAGAGTTCGGGTGGGGTCTAGAAGGAAGCGACGAGGCATAGTCACTCATCTTTCCACTACTGTTCGTCAGTAGGTTGTCTGTTTAACCCACTAGGATTTGTAGCCGCTTCCTTTGTCTTTCTTGTAGCAGCTCTGAATACTTTCAGAAAAATAACTGTGTATTATTTATTGTATTCGGTTATTTGGATTAAGTTGAAGATTTATATTTTGGTTAAGAGTGTTATTTAATTTTTTCGGGTTAGGGTTGTCCATTTTCAAGAGAGGTTTACTGAATTCTTCCGTAAGTTTTCCTTGGAGGTGGTCTTCGCAGGACTCACCTCGGGTTTCAAGGTGAAATTCGAGGTGGGTCTTGACATTACTCACCTAGATGAGGGCTACAAGTTGAGCCAAAAATCTCGGCCTATGGTGGCTGGAGGACGGAGCTCCGGCGAAGAGGCAGTTGGCGTTCTGGTGGGGTTTTCTCCTCACCGGCGGCACTACCGGCTCAGACACTAGGCCGGGGAGAGAGAGGAGGTGGCGGGGGTCCGAATTGGGCTGGAGCGGTGGCAGGTTGCTGGCTAGACTGCGGAAGCTGGTGGCAAGAGCTTTCCGGCGAGAGGCGAGCTCGGGAGAAGAAACTCGGGAGAAGAAGAGAAGAGAAAGAAGAGAAGAGAAAAAGAGAAAAGATTGGGTTGCCACACCCGGCCCATCACTCAAACCCAACAAAATATACCCACTTAAAATTTTACCCCTTTTTACCAACTCAAAATATTTACCATTTAATTGATAACTTTACCATGCTAACTCTGATTTTAACGCATAGCATGTCTACAAACTGATAATAACATCCTCTATGACTTTTCTGAAGAAATTTTTCTCAAATTCCAAATGGAAGAAAAAGTCAACTTTAAGGTCCTTAACAGTAAACGGTTACTTAATACGGTAAAAGACTAAAATAATACAAAAGTAAATAATCGTAAAATAACTTAAGGACTAGGGTGTGACACATGTATACTAGTGTAATACCTGTAGAGATCTCTATATGGATTGGATTCGACATTGAGGCGTCCTCTAATGATAATCACAATTCAGACTTCATGAGACGGTTTTGAGTATCACTGATTAATGGATCAGGTTGTGCTAAGCTCGCTTTCTTCCTAGTGCGAGAAAGTATCGAACCTAAGGGCCTCTCTCATTTTGGGGAGCCACACGGCCTTGTGACACCAATTTTTCCACTATATGGCGTCACCATTTCACCATATATGGTGATGGCGCCAAGACCAACTTCTTTTGGTCGCGCTATGTCCTCTGGATAGGGCATCAATCCTTGCAGATACATTTGCAACATATGATCTGGTCACTTTAACAGTTTAAGCATTTGAGATCAAGATGAGACTTAGTGGGGACAAACCACGACAATTCACGTTGGTCTACTTGAACACTTATGTTTTTATCTCCCCCTAACGGCGGGAATATTGTCTCATCAAAATGACAATCCACAATTTAGCGGTGAATGAGATCGCATGATAAGGTTTCTACATATGCAGATTATACGTGGAGGTTCATAACGAACCTAAACTTATTCATCTCAAATGACCCATCATTGTATGCAGTGGCATTACTATTTGGCACCTAGAAATAACATCTAACTGAGCTCAAAAATTGGAGATACGTTTCGATCTTATTTGAGCTCAAGGATTGCAATTTCGTGTCAATCCTAATACACAGTCACGAGCTGTAGTACAATAATATTCAATGATGGTGGGTCGTAGATGAATAGTAAAGCTGCATGTGATATAACCCTGAACGAAAGTATTGGTGCGCATCTACCAATCTTAAGACTATTATCGTAGTCATTTTCCGTGAGACCAAATAGGTTATAGGAGGGCAAATATTTTTACTGTCCTGAGATCCTCAGGGACAACAAATTCTCTTCAATTTTAAATAACTTCTTTAAAAAATGGGTAGTGAGCCCATAGAAGTATAAGCAGCATAATCAGTAGATAATAGTGTAACACGTGACCGTTGTGTTAATATTTCAACCAACACCATAAAGCATAAAAAGGTGTCCGCAAATTGATTGTATCGATCTGCATAGTTTGATGTAAGAATTAAGTATTCTATTTTATGTCATTTAACGTAGGAGGGTCTCGCTCCTAATTTCTGCTAAAGAATAGGCTTTCAAAACGAGCAATGAGCATTGCAGGAGGCCAATGAGACATCGAGAAAAGGCCGGTGCACCTCAATTGCTTGAGATATGGACCGAACGGTCTCCGAGAAGTTGGAGCCGTGTTCGGGTGACGACAATGTCCTCGGGTGCCGCCATTTTCAACCATGGCGTCACCATCATGCTTCATGATGAAGCAAGATCCCGAATGTCTTCATTTTAAGTAGAATAATGGATGTCCGTGAGAATTTCTCAAAATTTAGACCATTATATCTCTTCCAAGATGACATGAATTGGTAAAAACCAAAGCCTATATGAGTCGGTGTCCCAAATATCATGTTTGGCGACAACATGGGATTCAATACTCGAATCGTAGTGACATACAATAAACTAGATTGACTCATGAACTTCTTCAAGATGCGCTTCAGTCCGCATTCATAAGAAGGTATACACAAAAGAATTCTTGTTCATTCTCACAATGAGTTTTCAAATGAAAACTATTAGTGTGAATGTCTTTAAAGCTCAACATGGTTCGGTTGCCTCTCAATGCATAGAAGACATCTGTGATGTTGATCATGGTACCATAAGGCATCAAAATGCAGCTAAACTGCAGCCCTAAATTATTGGTATGATTCAATTATTGTAGTCGCAAAAGATTTACAAGACACAAAATCCAGAGATAGTTGCCGGTTCCTTAGAATGTTGTGGGTAGTTCCACTATCTACGAAACACTCAATGTATCTATGAGACAAATCTACAAAATAGAGTAGATAGGAGAGTAAATAGTTCCACTTGAACCATTTAGAGGGATTGAAAGAAGCTACAAAAAGCTGCAATCCCGATAGTGCATAAAAATTTCCGTACAGAATGACCTTTACGCACTGAAACAACCATAACTTTTTCGTTAAAATAGATATGGACAAACTACAAAAAGTTATGAAAACTAGACTCATAGATATTTCTAATGATATAAAACTCACTGTCTGGTTCATTCGGAGCTGTTCAAAAAACGCCAACGAATTTGGCTATCTAGAAGGGACAGATTACCATTTTTCACAGATTTGGCATATGCAAAGCAATGAAGCTTGTGGATGGTGTGTGGGCATAAGCTGAAGCCAAAATGACGTGTATATGATCAAAATCAAGTTCTTTTGGTCTTTCTAATGTCGTAAACTCTATGACTAGTTAGCGAAAATTAACTTAGTGGACCTAGAGGATTCGATCATGATGATGATTGTCCGGTTTTAATACGTCTTCAACGTCTTTTACAAGTCAAAAAATTGGTTTAATAGCATAGGGAGATCCAAAATCAAAAGCTTTAAGTAACTCCAAGTCAGTATGACCAGGCATGTCTATGGAGGGTCGGTAGTGCAAGACACACTTGAAACGACTATCGCCTTAATTTTGGATAATTCTAAGACATCACAATGAGCTTGGATAATCCTAGTTAAACAATTTATGATGGAAAATCTGCTATACAGTAGAAGACTTAACCAGAAACACGTTGGCGATCCTCCTTGAAGATGCAAGGTCGTTGATAGGTGCATAATTATACATTATTTGTATCAAAATCCTCTATACTTTCTTTACTTGTTTGGTGTGTTTTCTAGTTATTTACTTTGTTTATTTGTTTTCTAGGTGTTCCGAAGCAAATAAGAAGAAAAGAAGGAAAAGAGAGAGTGAAAGACAAAATTCGAAAATCTGCCTACGCAAGTCAGCCAACTTTGACAGGACACTGAGAGCATTTCGAAAAGAACCAGATGATGAGTCTTATATCAACGGAAAGCTACGGATGTTAGCTTTCCATAGCATTTTACGGTTCATGAATAACATTTTCCTAGAAGAAGTTATGGGCAATTTACTACCAGAAATTCAATCTGCGCGCGAATCTGACTCTTAACGGGAATTTATGTTTTGAGGCCCAATCACACCGGAAAGCCCATGGATGAGTTTGTACTTCATTATGCAACTTATTATCTCTATGTGAAGCTGATTATGAAGAATTAAATGAGTTGACACACTTCCATTGGTCCTACAGATGTACACCAATCAAAATGTCCAAGGAAACCTAAATCAAGATGGATTGGTTGAAGGAAACAATATAAAAGCCTATGCTGTCATTTTTGGCTGCCCCTTCTTCACCTCTTCTTCAGCTCTTCTCCTCTTCCTTCTGCATTGTCTTTTTATTATGTTTATTTAAGCTTCCTTAGCTAGGGGGTTATTGAAGCCCCTAGACATGATTCATAACATGCTTTGATTTTCAGTTTGTTTTTCCAATTAATAAGATTAAGGTTTTGTTTACCGATTGTTCATCAATGAATTCTTGTGTGTGTGCTTTGGAGGCCTACTTAGTATATATGCTAGGGTTCTAACACTTTGATTATTTGATGCCTGGGTCAATATTGGATCCCTCAAATTGTCTAGAGAAGTAATCGGTAGTTTTCACTAGCGAGTAGAAAAAACCCTAGGTTTAGCAAGGCGCTAAGTTTATTGCGATGCCTAGTGATTGCTCGAACTCTTTTCATGCTTATTGATCTCTGCTTGTTTGACCTAATAAACGTACCTTTAGGTTACAATGTTTGAGAATAGTTTAGATGTAGAGCACTTCCTGCCTAATGTACATAGTAAGAAAGAGTAATAGATTGTGCTCAAGCGTACCGAGTCGAGGTGATGTCAGGACCCGCCCCGAATTTCACCCTGAAATTCGAGGTGAATCCTGCGGGACCCACCTTAAGGAAAATTCCACCAAAGTTCTTTATAGAACCTCCCTTGAAAATGGGTAACCCTGCCGGAAAGAAAGGTCACCAAACCCAACTCGCTAAAACTCCCAAACCACATCCACAAATACTCTCTCTAGCAAACTTAAACAAATGAATCATTTTCAACATCTCATAATACACTTAGACATTCACATAAATATCAGAGCATCTACTAAGAAAAATGAGAAAAACAACACAGTAGGTTAACTAGTAACCTATATGGGAAAACTGGATGAGGTGGAAATCTTTGATACGCCATTATTGAAACTCTTCCCGCAATTACTTATAAACCAAAATAACGACCAATCCCAATGGTTCTCAATAAATCACAATAAATAGGGAAAATATTTCACCAAAACTATAAGCCTCTCAGGCTATAATAGTGTCCCACGCCAAGCGCTCAACTCACATATGATGAGGACCGCTTAATAGATATAATGGCGTCCCACGCCAAACGCTCAACTAACATATAATGAGGACCGCTTAATAGATATAACGGCGTCCCACGCCAAGCGCTCAACTCTCATATGATGAGGACCGCTAAATAAGTATAATGGCGTCCCACGCCAAGCGCTCAACTCTCATATGATAAGGACCGCTGGTGGGATTATAATAACTTCCCACTCTAAACGCTCTACTCACATATGATGAGGACCGCTAAATAAATATCATGGCGTCCCACGCCAAGCGCTCAACTCTCATATGATAAGGACCGCTGGTGGGATTATAATAACTTCCCACTCTAAACGCTCTACTCACATATGATGAGGACCGCTAAATAAATATAATGGCGTCCCACGCCAAGCGCTCAATGAAATAAATAACTTCAATGATTATCATCTTTCCAAAGACCACGTAATATGCGATTCAGTATAATACCTCAAATCCAGAAATCATAAAGAAAATCCTAAAATCGAAAGTTAGATCGGATCTCATTCTCAAACAAAACAACAACGCAGTTTTACTGCGTTCGAAACCTAAATTTATTTTGTTAATTTGTGGCTGCACCCAAAACTTGATCGGGCTGCCTACGTACCCTTTTAAAGGGATCAAGCCACTCGTAGTTCATCATTTATACTAATTCTTCACCTCCAATAACAACTGTATCGAAACTGGAATGTGTGGGTGTAAGTCCTCAAATTGATAAGGACACCCAAGTCCTCAATCCCACACTTCCTCTCACTTTCTCCGAAAGTTTCCTAATTACACACCATGCTCGCTCATATTAAATTCATTGTCACTCTTGTCTCCCTGACACCATCCCATCGTTGTTGGCACCATTCAGTCCTAATATGCCATCTCAACTTAAATTGCAGAGCACATAGCCAAAACATCATTCCCAACTCAAAATCATGCTCTACAGTTCTAATATGATCCTAAATTAACCATACATTGTCCAACAACTAACACCATCGTCATGCACAGTAAAGCAGTAGGACCTCAAGAACCAAATCCTGCTACTCTCAACAAATTTCAGAACCAAACTAGCAAAAGCTATCGGCGGCGGACGTAGTCAACACAGCCTAAAACCCAGATTTGTCATCTATCATCCAAAATGGAATTCAAGCACAAGAACATCAACTAATTTATCTTCCAAGACTTCTAACAATTACAAACTAGAAATCTGAAACCCAAAACATTACCAGCGCCGCCGTGCACAGCAGCCACGCACGGTGGTCGACTGCCCCAAAATCCATCTTCTTCCAAACTTAACCAAACATGAATTCCAAATATATAAACAGGTAGAGCTCGATGAGAAGATTAAGTTTCATACTTCACTTGCCTTCGCCGGTGGCCGGAAAGCATCAAACCGTCGCCGGAAAATCCTAAACCTTCTTCTCTTCGATTCTCCCTCCTCCGAGCTTCTCTTCGAAAACCAGGAACATGGAAAGGTTCCTGAGATCGATATGAAGCTATCCATACCGGTGAGAGGCGTCGCCGCTGCCGGAATCGGAGATTCGTCGGCGAACACAGCCTCTCCTTCTCCACTTCGAATCTCTCACTCCAGACTTCTTATTTGAAAATAAAGAGCATGGACATGACCACGAGGATGAGAGGAAGCTGTCGCTACCATTCTTTCTACTCGTCGTCGCCGGAAAACGGAGAACCAGTCGGGTTGACCCGCTGACTCTGTCGGGTCGGGGACGACCCGGTCTGGGTCTGAGCTGATTTTTCTTCCTCCTTCCCGAACCTTCCCTTCTTCCTTTTAAACTGATACTTAGGTCGGTTTAACCGACCCCTTCTAGAACCTCCCTCTTTCTCTTTAAAAAAAAATATATCTTCTTCCCTTTACCGAAATAGTAACTTTCCGTTTTAGATCATAACTTTCTCATACGAACTCTGATTTGAGCGTGCCGCGTGTCCACAAACTCCGTTTTACATTCTCTACGACTTTCATGAAGGAAGTTTTCCCGAATTCCAAACGAAAGAAAAAGTCAACTTTTGGAGTCTTAAATAGTAAACGGTTACTTAAAACGGTAAAACATCAAAGTAACCCAAAAGTAAATAATCGCAAATTGACTTAAGAACCAGGATGTGACAATTCTACCGTCCTTATAAAAATTTCGTCCTCGAAATTTCAAACCATAAAAGGAGGTTAGAGGTTACCGCCTTTTACCTCAGAATTCAATAAGCGTTAAGCTACAACATCCCATTATCCATGCTCATCACTCTTTCTTCTATCACAAATTACACCTTTTCACTTGTGGAAACAATTTGCCAAATTCTTTTCATACTTACCTTGGCACATCATAACTGATCTACCAACCCAAGGCGCGCATATGCTTTAACAAAACTCGAACTCAGGGTCAACTTAAATACTCTGCCAACCTTCCACACGGCACCACTCACATAACACATTGCTCCTTGACTTAACTTCCACTAACTGAGTGGCTTGCCCAAATAGAGTTACTTATGATACTCAACCCCAAAACACACGAAGGACTTTGACTTTCGCCAAGTCAAAATGATCAATAAAATTCGTAATTTACAACACCATCTTACTTTCGTCACCAATTAATTAAAACAAAACTCGATTGCTCGTGTCGAATTTGAACTTTTCCCACCTATGTGGTTAGCCTCAATCCTTAAGCTGATCGGTGAATACCTCCCTTGTCGCCAGATTGCGCTAATGTGATCTTATAATACCAAACCCTTATTCTGAATATCTCTTGCAACTCAAATTGTATCCATACATCAATGACCCCCCAGGTCCTACCCAGATCAAGTGGTATCACCACAATTCGATCATGTATGAATACGCATCACAAGAAAGCCATTTACATGCCTGATACAATTTACCATTTATGCCAACAGAATAACAAGCCTTGACTCAAAATATTTCTCGAGTCACCAAGGATCTTTTTCCTTTAAAGATAAACAACCAACCAATCATATTATTATTTCCGACAATTCGCCCTGCGAATCAATCATTACTAACCTATAACAACCGTTGGAATCTCATCCTTAAATAATAAATTCAACAGTCGCCACCAACGACTACTTACAAGCACAAGAAAAATATCACTCTATAGGCACTAAGTATCATGAAATATATATGAGGTAGTGATAGGAATCGGTGTCAGGACCCGCCCCGAATTTCACCCTGAAATTCGAGGTGAATCCTGCGGGACCCACCTCAAGGAAAATTCCACCAAAGTTCTTTGTAGAACCTCCCTTGAAAATGGGTAACCCTACCGGAAAGAAAGGTCACCAAACCCAACTCGCTAAAACTCCCAAACCACATCCACAAATACTCTCTCTAGCAAACTTAAACAAATGAATCATTTTCAACATCTCATAATACACTTAGACATTCACATAAATATCAGAGCATCTACTAAGAAAAATGAGATAAACAACACAGTAGGTTAACTAGTAACCTATATGGGAAAACTGGATGAGGTGGAAATCTTTGATACGCCATTATTGAAACTCTTCCCGCAATTACTTATAAACCAAAATAATGACCAATCCCAATGGTTCTCAATAAATCACAATAAATAGGGAAAATATTTCACCAAAACTATAAGCCTCTCAGGCTATAATAGCGTCCCACGCCAAGCGCTCAACTCACATATGATGAGGACAGCTTAATAGATATAATGGCGTCCCACGCCAAACACTCAACTCACATATGATGAGGACCGCTTAATAGATATAATGGCGTCCCACGCCAAGCGCTCAACTCTCATATGATGAGGACCGCTAAATAAGTATAATGGCGTCCCACGCCAAGCGCTCAACTCTCATATGATAAGGACCGCTGGTGGGGTTATAATAACTTCCTACTCTAAACGCTCTACTCACATATGATGAGGACCGCTAAATAAATATCATGGCGTCTCACGCCAAGCGCTCAACTCTCATATGATAAGGACCGCTGGTGGGATTATAATAACTTCCCACTCTAAACGCTCTACTCACATATGATGAGGACCGCTAAATAAATATAATGGCGTCCCACGCCAAGCGCTCAATGAAATAAATAACTTCAATGATTATCATCTTTCCAAAGACCACGTAATATGCGATTCAGTATAATACCTCAAATCCAGAAATCATAAAGAAAATCCTAAAATCGAAAGTTAGATAGGATCTCATTCTCAAACAAAACAACAACGCAGTTTTACTGCGTTCGAAACCTAAATTTATTTTGTTAATTTGTGGCTGCACCCAAAACTTGATCGGGCTGCCTACGTACCCTTTTAAAGGGATCAAGCCACTCGTAGTTCATCATTTATACTAATTCTTCACCTCCAATAACAACTGTATCAAAACTGGAATGTGTGGGTGTAAGTCCTCAAATTGATAAGGACACCCAAGTCCTCAATCCCACACTTCCTCTCACTTTCTCCGAAAGTTTCCTAATTACACACCATGCTCGCTCATATTAAATTCATTGTCACTCTTGTCTCCCTAACACCATCCATCCCATCATTGTTGGCACTATTCAGTCCACAAACTCCGTTTTACATCCTCTACGACTTTCATGAAGGAAGTTTTCCCGAATTCCAAACGAAAGAAAAAGTCAACTTTTGGAGTCTTAAATAGTAAACGGTTACTTAAAACGGTAAAACATCAAAGTAACCCAAAAGTAAATAATCGCAAATTGACTTAAGATCCGGGATGTGACAGGTGAACTATCCAACCCATGATCTAGAACTTGCTGCAGTGGTAGTCACATTGAAATTGTGGAGACACTATCTTTATGGAGCTAAGTGCCAGATCTATACAGATCACAAGAGCCTCCGATACATTTTTACACAAAAGGAGTTGAATATGAGGCAGAGGAGGTGGATGGAGTTGATTAAAGACTATGATTGCACTATTGAGTACCACCCTGGAAGAGCGAATGTAGTGGCAGATGCCCTTAGTCGGAAGACTAGTTTTAGCTTATCCCATTTGAGGACAGTTCGACTTCCTCTTCTTTATGAACTACATGCTACATGAGTTGATTTGTCTGTGGATAAAGTTGGTACTTTGGTTGCTAGTTTTCATGTGAGACCAATTCTATTTGACAGAGTGCGAGAGGCACAATTTCAAGACCCTTCCATCATCCGCTTGATAGAGAGAATGCGTGAAGGCACCACGGTGGGATTTTCCATTGGAAAGGATGGGGTATTATTATTTAAAAATAGGCTTTGTGTGCCAAAGAGAAATGAAGTGCTTAAGCAAGAGATTTTGGAGGAAGGTCATAATTCACCTTATGCGATGCATCCTGGTAGTACTAAAATGTATCGAACTTTAAGAGAATTTTATTGATGGCCAAATATGAAGAGGGAGATTGCATCCTTTGTGAGTAGATGTTTGGTTTGTCAGCAAGTGAAAGCAGAAAGGTAGAAACCAGCAGGGTTGCAACAACCACTAGAGATTCCGGTATGGAAATGTGATCACATTACTATGGATTTTGTTTATGGTTTACCCTGTTCCCCAGATGGTCCCGATGGTATTTGGGTGATCGTTGATCGACTTACTAAATCGGCACACTTTCTTCCGGTTAAGAAAACCTATAAATTGGAGAGATTGGCAGAATTGTATGTAGATGAGATTGTCAAACTCCATGGAGTGCCAGAATCCATAGTATCGGATCAGGATCCACGCTTTGTGTCAAAGTTTTGGAAAGAGTTACAGGCAGCCTTGGGGACTCGATTATGTTTTAGCACTACCTTTCACCCACAAACCGATGGTCAATCCGAAAGAACCATTCAGACCTTAGAAGATATGATGAGGTCCTGTGTGATGCAATTTAGAGGGAGTTGGGATAAGAAATTAGCTTTGATGGAGTTTGCCTATAATAACAGTTTTCATTCTAGTATAGGCTAGGTATGACACCATTTGAGGCCTTATATGGAAGGCAATGTCGTATACCCTTATGCTGGAATGAAGTGGGAGTCGTATACCCTTATGCTGGAATGAAGTGGGAGAAAGAGAATTTGCTGCACCAGAGATTTTTTTCAAACTAATGAAAATGTCAAGGTAATCAGAGATAGACTTAAGGCAGCACAGAGTAGGCAGAAAAGTTATGCAGATAACCATAGAAGAGACCTTGAATTTTAGATTGGTGATTAGGTATTCCTAAAGTTGTCCCCTTGGAAAAGGAGTGATTCATTTTGGAAAATGTGGGAAGCTTAGTCCAAGGTACATCGGTCCTTACGAAGTTACGGAGCGGATAGGTCCAGTAGCTTATCGTTTGAGGTTATCTCCGGAGTTATCTAGGATCCATGATGTTTTCCATGTGTCTATGCTCCGTAAGTATGTAGCCGATCCTTCTCATGTTTTACAAGAACAACCAATTAGTCTGAAGAAAGATTTGACCTATGAAGAAGAACCGGTTCAGATCCTGGATCAGAAAGAGAAAGTGCTAAGGAATAAGACAATTTTACTTGTTAAGGTCCTGTGGAGAAGTCATCAAGTTGAAGAGGCTACTTGGGAACCTGAGGATCAGATGAGACAACAGTATCCCCATCTCTTTTATTGACAGGTAAGGAAATTTCGAGGACGAAATTTTTATAAGGAGAGGAGAATTGATACACCCCGAACCTAATATTACTTTTTATGTTGTAGTCTCTTATTTAATGGTGGAAAAGTCAAGTGGGAGTGGTGTTGCTATTTTTGGTGCGAGGTAGTTTAAGTTGAGTTTTTAAGTTTTTATTTACCTGAACGAGAGTTTTTAAAATAAGGGGTAGCTAAAATAATATCAGTTCCATATTTGGGCTAGTATTTTTAAGTGAGGAGCTTTATATTTCTATGAAGGAAGAATTAAAACAGAAAACCCCCTCACTTTCTCTCTCCCCGAGCCCGACCTCCCGAACCCGTCAGACTCTCCTTGACGGAGCGCCACCGTCCGGCCACGCCATGTCACCGCACCAGACCCGTTTGGCAGCTGGGGCACCGCTCGTCATTCCTGGGGTGGTAGCCAGCCTCGTCTCGCCGACAGCAGCTCACGGTAGCGCTGTCAATGCTGCCGGTTTGCTAAGACGGAGCTTCCTTCTCCGGTCACCGATCCGAGAAATCTTTAGGGGGTTTTGAAGCTCTTCTATTGGTCTTTCATCCATCCACAAGAGGAAGCTCGATTTGAGGTAAGGAGCAAATCGGAGTTGTAGTGTTCTTGAGATTGTGAGGTATTTTCCAGCCAAACCTTTGATTTGTGAGTTTTGTGTTAGTCATAATTGTTGTAGAGCTTGTTAAGAGGAAGGGATTGATGTATGCTTTGTGGGTTTTAGTTGAAGTTGACATGGTGGCGGTGGTTGACTGCCACTGCCGGTAGTTGACCGCCACTGCCGGTGGCTGCTGCCGATTTTGGTGGTGGTTTGAGGATTATTGGAGGAGTTCTAGAAGGGATTAATGTTGATTTAGTATATGTGTTTTTATTTGTTGATGGTTGTTTGGAATTAGGGATTTGATGTTGGAAATTGGTTGTGGGAGGAGAGGAATTGAGGAGGTTCATTAGTTTGGTTTATCATACTGTACACTAGAGCTCCTTGTCGAATTGTAGGGAGTTGGTGATAAAGTAGAGCTATAGCTAGATTTTGGAAAGTTTGGGCGAGTGAGATTAATGCTAGGGTGGTTTCCTTTGTAATTGGTAAAGGTGTGATTTTAGTGTCGAGCCTTAAATCTCTTCTTGGTACAGGACGGGAGTAGACACCACGTGAGGAGGGCTCTGACCGACGTCAGGTTACCCCGCTTATATTGTGATCAGTGGACATTTTGGTCTCAATAAAATGCATGCATGGTTTAATAAGTGGTTCTTTATACTTTCCAAGTTTTAAATTACGAATTTCCGCTTTTGGATTGGAGATATGTTATTTATTTGGCTTAATTATTACATTGAGCATTTTAACGTGTGGGACACGTTATTAAATTTAGTTTATTTCTTTCTCTTGAATTTTCCGAGTACGGTTAGGAATCGTACTTAAGCTTTATTATGAGTTTCGGGGAAACTCACATGAATATATATTTTTCCCTCTTATGCCGTATTTGTTGGATTATATGATGTCAATGTTAGCATGTCGTTCCACCTTTCGAGGTGATGTGACTTTCACGTTTCAAATGGGTCACTCAAGCCCTTTCCACTCTAGGGGTGATGTGATGTTGTCGGCGGCATCACGCAAGCCCTGTGCCCTATCCGTCAACTCGACGTGAAGGTACATGGAGTATGAGAGTACTATGCCTGGAAGACAACCGAGTCTGGGGGACTTACTTATATGGCCATATAGATTTTCCTTATTTGAGTTGTTAATTTGACTAGCGGGGCTAGTACATTAATTTTGGGAGTTTTCATATGGGAGGTGTTTATTTCCTTTTGGTGTTGTTTTATGGCTAGCAGGGCTAGTATGAATTTATAATGAGCTTTTTATTTTCTGCATGCATGGAAATTTCTATTTCTGTATAAAAAGGGAGAGCATATCAAGTTTGTTATTGGATATTTATAAATTAGTTTATTTTTCGTCCACTCATGCTAACGTTTTAAATGTTTTTCCCTGGGCCTTTTTGTTTTCAAATTCCCAGATTACAGAGTTTCTGTTCGGCTTCACTAGGAGTTGAGGCATAGTATCTCCGGCTGCACCATGTTGATCGTAGGTTACTTGATAACCTATGTATAGTTATTTTATTTTTCGTCCTGTAGTGCTTTGATAATCGTGGGGATATGTAAATTTAGTTGGAATTGTTTTAAGGGTTATGACTCAAGTAGAGAGTTAAATTGGTTGATGTTCTTGTTTCACTATGCCATTTTCGGCATCAGGCGACACTACAGTTGTGTCGCCTGATGTATTTTTTATGTGTCGCCTAGTAGCGTGTCGACACTTAAACCATCAGGCGACACAAATGTTGTGTCGCCTTTAAGAACATCAGGCGACAGAAGGCTTTTTTTACTATGTGTCGCCTGATAAAAGATCAGGCGACATATCATATGTGTCGACTAGAAGAACAACAGGCGACATAAGACATTTTTCATTATGTGTCGCCTGACCAAAGCATAAATGTCGACATGCTAGAAGGCGACACATCTTTTTTTTGCCGTCAGGCGACACATATGCATCGGTGAATGGTCTTCAGGCGACGTGTAATTTTTCTTTGTGGTCTAGACCTTGTACAGCGACACATATGCATCGGTGAATGGTCTTCAGGCGACGTATAAGTTTTCTTTTTTCATTTGGTCTCTTTGAGACAATAGATATATGTCGTCTGATATGCTTTAAGCTTTCACTACGTGATATCTTCGACTTTTTCAGGCGACATTTGTCTACCGTATGAATGAGTTCGAGCTACACATAAGTGATGCCTTGTTTTGATTTAAACTCTGCATATACGTTGCCGGTTGTTCTTTATGGCGTCACATGTCTATTGTATGAATGAGCTTGAGCTACACATAAGTGATGCCTTGTTTTCATTTAAACTGTGCATTTACGTTGCCGGTTGTTCTTTATGGCCTCACATGTCCATCGTATGAATGAGCTTAAGCTACACATAAGTGATGTCTTCTTTTGATTTAAACTGTGCATTTACGTTGTTGGTTGTTCTTAATGGCCTCACATGTCTATCGCATGAATGAGTTTGAGCTACACATAAGTGATGCCTTCTTTTGATTTAAACTTTGCATTTACGTTGCCGGTTGTTTCTTATGGCAACACATTTCTAGTATCTAAGCTTTGTAAAGACAATAGATATGTGTTGCCAATTGTTACTTATGGCCACACATAATCGTAGTCATGGCTTGTTTAAAACTACACAATTGCTATATTGAAACATCCTGATAATTTAGATTTAAAAACGACATCTATAACTAAAATACGCATTAATTCAACATCCAAAATGATAACATTATCCACTGTACACAAAAGTAGCTAGGCCATAAGAGGTTAACAAAAAGCACCATCATTATGTACAAAAGTAGCTAGGCCATAAGAGGTTAACAAAAAGCACCATCATTTTGTTCAACTGCCTCATATACATGCAGCTAGCAGTACCCTATAATAGCAAAGCAAACTGTCTCATATATATGCAGCCAGCACCTACCCTATAATAGCACAGCAAACTACCACATATATACATATAGCCAGCAGCCTATGGTAACACAGCAAAAGTACACAATCTGGGCAAACACACAATCCTTTCTGAAAACAGAACTAATAGAACCATACAGCAGCTTTGCTAGTTACTTGTAAATTTAAGCACATACTCTGCCCACTCCTGTCGGACAACATCAACGTCCTGCATGGTGTATTTTTCATCACCCCTAGTCAACCACTGCAAGGAGGACAAAGAACATAATAGATTTAACCAACTGATTGAGTTTTTTAACTCACAAACTGATGAATGCAAGCCGTTACCTTTTTAGTCCAGTTCTGTTCTTTGTCCTGCACTATTTCTCTCATGTACAGCATGATGAAATAGCCGCAGCTCTTATCCCCAATCTGCTCTGGAATTCCCTGAATCAAATAACATTAAATTTTGCTTAATAAACCTAATAAACATGAACTGAAATGGTCAAGTGTAAATATAAACAGTTAGCTAAGGTAGGGAACCTACTGAACAGTTTCTCCACTGAACCTTTCGTGGTTTCTTAGCAGGAATGTTTGCATTCGTAATTTTTATGGCGCTTCAAAAAGAACAAAATACCCAAAATTATAAACAGAATGAACTAAATAGTTAGACAATGCATTTTGTATATAGTATACATCAATGATAAAGATGCAAGTTGGCTGACATACTGGTTCACTATTGTTCTCCACTCATCAGTGGTAACATCCATTCTCCTCTTCATAGGATCCATGAAATATACAAGTTCTTCACTGGGACTCACCACCGATAAAATCCAATGTTTTCTAACACACATAATAGAATCAAAACAATCAATACATTTCATCTAATGACACATAAATTGAGAATTTAAAATATATACAAAAATGCATGAATAAAGCTGTCGCACCCTGTGTTATAGGGAACCAGAAAAAACTGGCCAGGCTTCCCTCTTTTCAAAGCAGCAGAGAAAGACCGAGACCGGTCAGTTGAATTTCCAACGCCAAGGGAAGAAGGGTCAACAAAACCAATCATGTTAAGCATATTTGATTCCTTCAACTTTTCACGTAGGAAGCTGCAAATCAAAAGAGCATATCACTTAATGCTACTGAACATGTATTGCGCAACAAAATTAAACTAACTAGCAAGGATATTCAAAATTATATATACCTCATATACATAACGATTGTATCGCCAGCAACCTCTTGCACATTTGTGAAAGCAAAAAGATCACTTCTGAAATTTTCCTTTCGGTGCCGAATAAGTCCTTGCTAAGCTTTGTGTGGATAGTGGCCCTATCCTTCAAGAACTCATTGCCCCATTTGCTCAAGGACAGAAGCGCTGGAGGCAAATCAGCTGGTAGGTGCTCCAAATCATCATCATCCTTATCCGTATCAACCCACTGCTTTGTTTTCTTCCTCCCGTACTTACGGGGTGCTTGCTGCATTTCAGATTAGAAAACAAGAAAGCAATTACTACATGTTTAGTATTTCAATTTCAAGTAGCCGCTGATCGATATATATATGCATGAACAACTACATTACCTTTGCATTACCAACTGCAGTGGCTGGTATAACCCAGTCTTTAGGCCAAGCAACGCAAGTCCCAATTGCATCGCTCACAAATACAATCTCATCCCTAATAGGGACTGGTAGCAAGGCATTCTCCACAAGACATTTGCTCACAGACACTCGGATATTTTCCGCAGCTAATGGAACACCATGAACAGTTTGTGAGCTGGAATCGACACCCACTTCAACAATGGTTCCCTCAGCCACAATGTTGTCCAATGAATCTATTACAAGATGATGCCTCTGGACAGTGGGGCTAGACTGAACCTAATTCAAAACAGAAAAAAATATTAAATAAATAAACAAAAATCTCAACATCAGTCAAGTGAGGCAGAATCAACACCAAATGTGCCTATAAGGGTACTTCGGTAAGTATATAAATACAAGGTGGCGATAATTTACCTGAGCCATCTCCATCACATGCGCTTCCTCCTCAACAGTCAAGGGTTTTTCAGGCGCCTGCTCTTTTGTAACTTCATCCGCTTCAACTTGTGTCTTCAGCTTGCCCTCCTCTAAATCTAACTTCTTCTTGATGGCTTTCACACCCTCCACTTCATTACCTCCAACACCAGCCTTGTCAAGACGGGAACAACTGCCCTGGCCAGACCCTAGATCATTTATCAGGGTCGCAGACTTTGGTGACTCAACAATTTGCTTATCTTTCCCCATAAGCAATGATTCTAACCTCACCAGCCTTCCCACCAGTTCAGCTTTTTCTTCTTTCCATTGGGCTCTCTCCGCAGCAAGCACACTACTGCTATCCTCTTCCCCGTTCTTAATACGTTGTCTCGCATCTAAGTTCAGCCTAGCACGTTTAGGAAGATGGAAATATGCTTCAGGTTTGACGAAGCCACCAACACCTCGCACCCTACCAGAATATTCAGGTGTTCCCAACGCCGTAGTCAAAACATCAACAGGTCCTTCAAACTTTCTTTTTCCCTCTTGCTCTTCCTTCTCCAATTTGTCCTGAAATAGACGTAAATCAATTTGCATAAAAGCATGAACAATTTCAAATACTGAAATTAATAATAAGCTAATTTCAAGGACTTGACATACAATTTCATCGACCTTTTCCTGCACTTGTGGCGCCAAGTAGTTGCCATCCTTGTCTTGTCTAGCTGCTTTCCACATTGTAGTTCGAACTAATTTCCTCCCAGCAGGCACTGTGGCAGCCTATAAATATATATTTGGGTTAATACGCTTGTGGTGACATAGGGTAATATATTACTAAGAAGAGTAATGTACCAGTTCCTCTTGCAACTGAGCATATGGCTTCCGTCCAAGTCGATGAGGGTACTTATTCTCTTTCCTCCTTGCCATTTGTTTTTGCCGGAATTCCTACAAGACGATAGCCAAAGTTTCCATTATATTTTAGCAATTGAAACAATGCCAATATTGCTGAAAAATGTAATAAAATTACAACACTTTGTATTTTACAAACCTGAAACTGAGGTGATATCCTATCTTTCACGAACTCTTGCCATTGATCTGCGTGAATGCTTCGGTAATCATCAGGAGGGAACTCAAAGAGTTCAGGGGAATCCATAAACGGAATAATGTACCAAGTGGTTAGCTTGCTCTTGAAATCCCTCCATTTTTGGCCTGCAGATGCAAAAACCATTTTCTTCCATTGCTTTGGCACCACATAAGCTTCCTAAACATTAACAAGTACAAAAGATGACTGCTTTAGATATTTTCTGTGAAAGCTACAACGAAGGACATGTTAACTAATTATAATATTTTCATTTACCTCAATAGAACCCCAAATATTGTCCTTCACACTTAGCGGCACAAGTCTCCAATCTTTAACATTAATTGGGACCTTGGTGCGTGCAAACACCCCAATGTAGGACTGCATCTCCTTGGCTGCCCTCCCAACAGGTTCCCCATCATCATTATATTTAACCTTCAACTTCCTTCCCCGAACGAGTCGCCTATTAACCCGACTCATCGTCACCATCCCTCGTCTAAGCAACCGCATTCCACCAGTGACGTTCTCATTGCTTTCTTCCTCATCCTCATCAGCTTCAAATTCTTCATCTTCATCATCAGACTCAACCACCTCCATCGTTCCAGCTTTGCTCTTTCCGGCTTTGCTCTTTCCAGCCTTGCGCTTTCCGGATCCAGAATTGGACATGCTACCAAACGACAACTTCTTTGATGCCACAGATTTCTTGGACTGTGTTGCTTTAGCTGGTCCCACTCTTGCATTATTGAGCGCATCCTTGCTGGTCCGAGCAGTTGAACGCGGACTTCTTCTAGGTAGTACCACATCAGCTTTAGTGGGCGCATCCTTGCTGGTCTGGTCAACAACAACAACTTTGGTTGAACGTGGACTTCTTCTAGGTGTGGCAGCTTTACCAACAGATGCTTCCTCGTTTGCGACCTCACTTCTACCACGTTTCCTTAAAAATTCCTTCGTCTTCGTCCTCAAATCCTTTTGTAACACAGCACTGAGCCTTGCCTTCCTAGCATTATAGGATTAACAACAATTTCAGTAAGAAGCTTGTCAATACAGTAATCTAAAGCTGTTAGCATTAGAGAAATGAACAATGACTAACCTCAGATAATGCATAAGCAAGTTTTCCAGCTCATATTGCACCTACACAACAAAGAAATTCATAATGTATCAGCAAGTTTCCTGACCAAGACAACAAGTACACTTTAGAGAGCAATTCAGTAGCTACAGCAAAACAACTTTCTGACTTTTGGTCCAATAAACTTTCAGGCTAAAAACAACACACAGATTGGCTGGAGATTTAAAGATGGTTTCTTCAAAACATTTAAAATAGACATCTCAAAGAACAATCTGGAACTGGAATCACACAAAATGAACTTTTCGACAGTTACTTATGATTTTTTGAAGTTCAGTTACAGTTTCAGGTTTTTCTTCGAAAATTTGCTGATAAGTGCCTTTTTTTTCAAGTTCCAACGAAACATTTACAAACTCAAGGCATGTAATAACAACAGCTGCATATTGATCTTCTACTAGTAAGGACTAATCATAAAACTATAATCAACATGATTCCAAATAGCAACTAATCAAAACAAGCTATGAATGAACTACTGAAAGGGATCGATCACTTACATGCTTCTGTCTGCGCAGTAACTTCACAATGGTACCCTCAATGTCTTCAGTCGAAGGAAAATTGAACTAACTCAGTTCCTTCACTAACTCCTCCCTGACATTCAATAAAAGCAACAAAATTACATCAAACCGAACAACCCAATAGCAGAATACATCATCAAAACGATATTATCTGGAACCAAATACAGATCCACACTTGCCTTGTTCAAATCGGACAGAGTTCAGGTCGGGTCGGGCTTGGAAGGAGTTGAGGATGAAGCGGAGGTCGGAGGAGAGGAGGTTTGGAATCGGAGGAGGTGACGCGGTAGACGGTGAGGAGGAGGGATTGCGAGGCAGCGGGTTTGGGGGTCGGAGAGATTGGGCGTTAGGTTTGTTGGGTTTGTCTGAAGAGAGAAAGGGTTTGTTGGGTTTGTCGAGAGAGTAGAGTGAGGAAAAGATAGGCAAATTGACATTTAGTTTAGGTCAAAATGCAAGTGCGCCTTCTTTTTCGATCTGGCGCCAATTTAATTTTCCAGTGCGCCTTTTTTTTGAAAAATTGCGCCCTAATTTTTCCAAGCCTTTTCCTATACACATATTAACCCTAAACCCTAAACCCTAAACTCTAAACCCTAAACCCTAAACCCTAAACCCTAAACCCTAAACCCTATTATCGACAACTTCTGTTATATGGCCGAAAGTCAAGCGTGGTATGAATAATGTTATGAGAGCTGCATTGTAACACATTTAGGGTTTATATCTATGATCATGAGGTACACTAACATATTTGCCTAGCAACACACTAACATATTATAACTAGATGTACATCTTTATAAACTAACTATATGTACGAAATACAATTTGTAAAATTTGACCGTTGGATGTGATCGTCGTACTTAAATATGGACATGGTCCAAAATTTGCTCATTTTTGTTAATGTTTGGACCTCGATCACATAGGTCAACTTTATTTACGATTAGATTTCTATGAGCTTCCCAATTGTGAGCTATATGTATGAAATACGATTTGTAAAATTTGACCGTTGAATGTGATCTTCGTAGTTAAATAGGGACATGGTCCGAAAATTGCTCATTTTTGTTAAGGTTTGGACCTCGATCACATGGGTCAACTTTATTTACGATTAAATTTCTATAAGCTTCCCAATGGTGAGCTATATGTACAAAATAAAATTTGTAAATTTCGACCGTCAGATGTGATCAACATATTTAAATATGGATATGGTAAAAAATTCACCCAATTTTGATAATTTTTGGGTCTCGATCGATGCGGTCAACATTAACTCAACAATATTTAATTAAGCGAATACGCTCTTACCTCCTCCTTCTTGACTAGTTTTGGTGGATTCTTTCATGCACACACTCTCACATATATGTGATGTAGCAGCTTCTGTAAAAATTTTAGAAATTTTACCTTTCGGGGATAGAGTTACCCATAGGGGATAATAAGCGTAAAAAGGGTTGACCGTCTCGATCGAGAACCAAACATTATCGAAAATATGTGATTTTTTTATGGTAACCATATTTCACTATATGTAACACATCTTACGGATAGATTTGCAAAATTCTATTTACAACATATAGTTGCTTCACAAATGCATACACTTAGAAAAATCCCATTAAACAAGTTATATCACATTAGTAGGCATGTTGTGGTTCCAACGTCTAAAATTCATAACATTAAATTTTGACCGTCAGATGTGATCAGCATATTTAAATATGGATATGGTAAAAAATTCACCTAATTTTGATGAAGTTTGGGTCTCGATCGACGTGGTCAACATTAGCTCAACATCATTTAATTAAGCCAATTCGCTCTTACCTCCTCCTTCTTGACTAGTTTTGGTGGATTCTTTCATGCACACACTCTCACATATATATGATGTAGCAGCTTCTGTAAAATTTTGAGAAATTTTACATTTCGGGGATAGAGTTACCCATAGGGGATAATAAGCGTGAAAAGGGTTGACCGTCTCGATCGAGATCCAAACAATATCGAAAATATATGATTTTCTTATGGTAACCATATTTCACTATACGTAACATATCCTACGGATAGATTTGCAAAATTCTATTTACAACATATAGTTGCTTCACAAATGCTTACACTTAAAAAACAACAAAAATCAGGCGACACATAAATGTCATCTATTAATATAATTGGGTAAATTTTTCACACACGTTGTTAACTCAACAAAATTCAATATCTGGCGACACATAAATGTCGTCGCATCTACATAATTGAGTAAAATCATCACACAAGTTGTCAGTTCAACAAAATTCAATATCAGGCGACACATAAATGTCGTCTTATCAACAAAATAAAGTAAAATTCACAGAACTTTGACATTCAACAAAATTCAATGTCAGGCGACACATAAATGTCGTCTTATCAACAAAATTGAGGAATCACATAAATTGTCAAATCAACAAAATTCAATATCAGACGACGCATAAATGTCGTCGTTTCTACATAATTGAGTAACATTTTCTCACAATTTGTCAATTCAATAAACTTTAATATTAGGCGACACATAAATGTCGTCTTATCAATAAAATGAAGTGAAATATTCACACAAGTTGTAAATTCAACAAAATTCAATGTCAGGCGACACATAGATGTCGTCTTATCAAAAAAAAAAAAATCTTCACACAATTTGTTAATTCAACAAAATTCAATATCAGACGACACATAAATGTCGTCGTATGTACATAATTGAGTAAAGTTTTCTCACAATTTGTCAATTCAACAAAATTTAATATTCGGCGACACATAAATGTCGTCTTATCAACAAAATAGAGTAAAATTTTCACACAAGTTGTAAATTAAACAAAATTCAATGTCAGACGACACATAAATATCGTCGTATGTACATAATTGAGTAAAATCTTTCACACAATTGTCAATTCAACAAAATTCAATATCAGGCGACACATAAATGTCGTCGTATGTACATAATTGAGTAAAATCTTTCACACAAGTTGTCAATTCAGCAAATTTCAATATCCGGCGACACATAAATGTCGTCTTATCAACAAAATGAAGAAAATCTTCACACAATTTGTTAATTCAACAAAATTCAATATCAGACGACACATAAATGTCGTCGTATGTACATAATTGAGTAAAGTTTTCTCATAATTTGTCAATTCAACAAAATTTAATATCCGGTGACACATAAATGTCGTCTTATCAACAAAATAGAGTAAAATTTTCACACAAGTTGTAAATTCAACAAAATTCAATGTCAGGCGACACATAAATGTCGTCGTATGTACATAATTGAGTAAAATCTTTCACACAAGTTGTCAATTCAAAAAATTTCAATATCCGGCGACACATAAATGTTGACTTATCAACAAAATGAAGAAAATCTTCACACAATTTGTTAATTCAACAAAATTCAATATCAGACGATATATAAATGTCGTCGTATGTACATAATTGAGTAAAGTTTTCTTACAATTTGTCAATTCAACAAAATTTAATATTCGGCGACACATAAATGTTGTCTTATCAACAAAATGGAGTAAAATTTTCACACAAGTTGTAAATTCAACAAAATTCAATGTCAGGCGACACATAAATGTCGTCGTATCTACGTAATTGAGTAAAATCTTTCACACAAGTTGTCAATTCAACAAATTTCAATATTCGGCGACACATAAATGTCGTCTTATCAACAAAATGAAGTAAAATCTTCACACAATTTGTCAATTCAACAAAATTTAATATCCGACGACACATAAATGTCATCTTATCAATAAAATGGTGTAAAATTTCACAAAAGTTGTGAATTCAACAAAATTCAATATCAGACGACACATAAATGTCGCCGTATGTACATAATTGAGTAAAGTTTTCTCACAAGTTGTCATTTCAACAAAATTCAATATCCGGCGACACATAAATGTCGTCTTATTAACAAAATTAAGTAAAATTTTCACACAAGTTATAAATTCAACAAAATTCAATATTATGCGACACATAAATGTCGTCTTATATACATAATTGAGTAAAATCTTCACACAATTTGTCAATTCAACAAAATTCAATATCAGGTGACACATAAATGTCGTCTTATTAACGAAATGAAGTAAAATTTTCACACAAGTTATAAATTCAACAAAATTCAATGTCAGGCGACACATAAATGTCGTCATATCTACATAATTGAGTAAAATCTTCATACAATTTGTCAATTCAACAAAATTCAATATCAGGCGACACATAAATATCGTCGTATGTAGATAATTCATAATTGAGTAAAGTTTTCCCATGCCACAATTTGTCAATTCAACAAAATTCAATATCCGGCGACATATAAATGTCGTCTTATTAATAAAATGAAGTAAATTTTCACACAAGTTATAAATTCAACAAAATTCAATGTCAGGCGACACATAAATGTCGCCGTATCTACATAATTGAGTAAAATCTTCACACAATTTGTCAATTCGACAAAATTCAATATCAGGCGACACATAAATATCGTCGTATGTGCATAATTGAGTAAAGTTTTCTCACAATTTGTCAATTCAACATAATTCAATATCCGGCGACACATAAATGTCGTCTTATGAACAAAATGAAGTAATTTTTCACACAATTTGTCAATTCAATAAAATTCAATATCAGGCTACACATAAATGTCGTCGTATGTACATAATTGAGTAAAGTTTTCTCAAAATTTGTCAATTCAACAAAATACAATATCCGGCGACACATAAATGTCGTCTTATCAACAAAATGAAGTAAAATTTCACACAAGTTGTCAATTCAATAAAATTCAATATCAAGCAACACATAAATGTCGTCGTATGTACATAATTGAGTAAAATTTTCTCACAATTTGTTAATTCAACAAAATACAATATCCGGCGACACATAAATGTCGTCTTATCAACAAAATGGAGTAAAATTTTCATACAAGTTGTAAATTCAACAAATTTCAATATCATGCGACACATAAAGGTCGTCTTATCTACAAAATGAAGTAAAATTTTCACACAAGTTGTCAATTCAACAAAATTCAATATCGGCCGACACATAAATGTCGTCGGATTAACATGTGTAAAATTTAGACAATTGAGCTAAAGTTGACCAATTTTTTCACCGACATATATGTGTCGCCCCGAAAATAGACATTTTTTTCAAAGAAAATTGGTATTGTGTAAGTTAACTTCCAGCGACACATAAAAAAATTGTGTCGCCCCAACCTCCCGAACCACACTTAATTTCGTAAGTGTCGCCTGATATGTGTAGCTTGATGCATGAAATGGCTTAGTGTTTAAGTAATGAAGTTGAATTGTAAGCTTGGGTTGTTTAGTGATATTGTCGAAAAAGAAGGGAACTAGGAAATCTGGATATTCAATTTAGGAAAAATATTCTTGTTTTTCGCAGGTTGGGTTGCCATTTTTAGAGGAGATTATGCCGAAATTTTGGTATGATCTCTTTTAGAGTGGACCCCGTAAGACTTGTCTGTTTACCTGTGTGATTTTAGGGCGGATCTTGTCAACAACAAATTTGAGTATCAGAAAGGAAGAACATAACCTTAATGTCAATGGTTAGAAGCATGATTGTCAGATCCAAACTACCAAAATTTCTATGGGGAGAAGCCTTAAAAACAGCAAATTACATTTGCAATAGAACTCCAAGCAAGGCTGTGATTAAAACTCCTTTTGAGTTATGATGTGGATACAAGCTTAGTTTAAATCATTTCCATGTGTGGGGTTGTAATGCAGAAATTAGAGTGTATAATGCAGAAGATGGGAACCTTGATTCACAGTCAGTAAGTGGATGTTTCATTGGATATTGTGAGAAATCCAAGGGGTTCAAGTTCTACTGTCTAAAAAGAAGCACAAGAATTGTTGAATCACACAGAGCTACATTTTATGATGAACTATTTGCAAATGATGGAAACAAGATTGCACAAGATGTGGGAGAGTCACAAATGAGAAATGAAACAGATGAAGCTTTTGAGAGTTGGTTTGTGTATAAGGATGGCAGTGACCCATCTATTCCACCTCAGGATGGCAGTGCCCTATCTATCACAAGTCAGGACTGCAATAATGATTCAGTTTTGACACTGACTGATGTTCCACATGTTCAGCAAGCAGATGATGTAGTTCAAGAAATCAAGAAGCTAATATTCATGCAAATACTGATAGAGAAATTCAGAGAGCAGATAAATAAGAGCATTCAACAACAACCTTTGGTGTTGAGGAAGTCTACTAGAATCAAGAAACCAACAATACCAGATGATTATCATGTTTATTTGATTGCTGCAGAGGAAGATATTGAAAGTGAGGATGATCCTACATCAGTAGAAGAAGCAATGAAATCTGAAAATTCTGAAAAGTGGAAGTTAGCAACGGAGAATGAGCATAATAGCATGTCTCAAAATGGTGTGTGGACTTTGGTTGATAAACCATATGATTCTAAGCCGATTGGTTGCAAATGGGTGTTTAAGACAAAGAGAGATGCAGAAGGAAAAATTGAGAGATATAAAGCTAGATTGGTGGCCAAGGGTTACAATCAAAAAGAAGGTATCGATTACAATGAGACTTTTTCACCAGTCTTAACCAAAGATTCATTCAGGGTTATTATGGCTTTTGTTGCTCACTTTGTTCTTGAGCTACACCAAATGGATGTGAATACAACATTTTTGGATGGGGATTTGCATGAGGAGATATATATGCTGCAATCAGATGGTTTTATAAAGGATGAAAAGAAAGTGTGCAAGCTCAAGAAGTCAATCTATGGTCTTAAGTAAGCATCGAGACAGTGGTACCTCAAGTTTGATAAGGTAATCATTAAGTTTGGTTTTCTGAAAAAAATAAACTTAATGAGTGCATTTATATTAAAACCAGTGGGAACAATTTTATTTTGCTTATTCTGTATGTTGATGACATTTTGCTTGCAAGTAGCAATGTTTGTTTGTTGAAAGAAACAAAAGCATTTCTTTTAAGTCAATTTGACATGAAGGATATGGGTGAAGCACACTATGTGCTTGGTATTGAGATAACCAGAGATAGAAAGTAGTATAGTTTGGGTTTGTCTCAGAAAAATTATGTTGATAAGATATTGCAGAGGTTTGGGATGCAGAATTGTAACACAGGTGATTCTCTAATATCTATGGGTGATAGATTGCACAAAGGACAATGCCCACAAACTACATTGGAGACAAACGGAATGCAAAATGTGTCTTATGCAAGACTAGTTGGAAGTTTGATGTATGCTCAGATTTGTACAAGGCCTGACATTTCGTTTGCAGTGAATTTATTATCAAGGTTTCAGTCAAATGTTGGACATGCACATTGGATAGCAGGGAAGAAAGTACTGAGATACTTGAAGAAGAGAAGAGATCATATGTTGGTTTACAGAAAGATTGAAGGGCAAGAGCTTGAGGTGAAAGGTTATATAGATGCATCATACAAATCTGATTTGGATGATTTGAAATCCACATTAGGTTACATATTTATGCTAGCAGGAGGTGCTATTTCATGGAAAACAAGAAAGCAAGGGATTACTGCAACATCTACATTCCAGGAAGAATATATTGCAATTTTTGAGGCTACAAGACATGCTTTATGGCTGAGAAATTTTATTTCTCTTTTAAAGTTTGAAGTTAATAAAATCCATTGAGAGACCTATTGTGATGTATTGTGATAACGCATCTGCTATGTTCTTCCCAAAGAACAATAAAAGGTCCTTAGCCTCTAGAAATATAGATGTTAAGTATTTTGCAGTAGAGGAAAGTGTTAGAGAAGGAGAAATTGAGGTAGTAAAAATTGGCATCAAAGAACAACTGGCAGACCCTTTGACAAAAGCTCTACCAGTATCAGAATTTATGAAGCATGCTGAAAACATGTGAGTGATAGCAAAGTTTAACTGAAGAAGGAATTTCCAGAATCATCAAACTAGTATGTATTTTAGTTTGTATCTATGTTATGAAATGATATATTTAGTGCAATTATATTATCAAGTTTCATTTTATCATTTTGTTGTTGCATTGAGTTGTACACCTTCAGTTAGCAATTATTCAAGTGATTATGTAAAAATTTACATATTGTTATGTTAAGTTCAATAAAATATAATTTTTTTATTGAGTTAGAAATTTTGGTTATGACATTGAGTATTCTTGTGTTAGCATGCATTTATAACACAAGTATACTTAAAGAACTACTGTGATTGAAGTTCATGTGATATTAATCTGTTTGCAAAGTGATCTTGGAACACTGATGTTTATCTTACTCATCATGTTGTTTTTAGGTTCTATGTATATAGATACTATTAACAGAATTTACAAAATTCAAAACTTCTTCAGTGTTTTAAACTCACAATGCACATCTTTATAGATTGAGTTCATATTCAGTAGTATCTTAGTACTTGACTTGTAAGTTTTAATACAATATCGAGTTCAGTGGGAGATTATTGCTGTAGAACTTGACATTGTATTAAACCTGCATATTACATGTTCTTGTATCAATATACTTGCATGTTATTTGATCTGAGCTTAAGATATAAACTTTATACTCTATATATTACTATTGGATAAGTTTGTAAGAGTTTTTGAATTCAAAAAGAATTACAATTATCAACCAGTTGATAAGCAGTTGAAGAACATGACAGTTTTTTTTATGGCTGTCCTCTATATGTTTATCTAGTCCCTTCTTAAACACACAAGTTCTTACAACAAGTCTCATATACTTGAAGAACATAAGGATGGATTAAGAAGAAGGTTAACATGGATAACACAGGTGATTTGCATACAATAGATTAGTAGATTTTCATAGACTGCAGATTAAGATACATAAATATCTTTCTGTTCTAAAAAGTACTCAGCAAAACATAAATATATTATAGACAAGTTCATAGCAAGTTTTGATTCTAACCTTTCACCAACTACCCTCAATCCGTCAATCGCCCCCAGTTTGTTCCGTTATTTTTTAGAGTTGTGTGCTTCTTTGGAGGTGAAGATTTAATTAAGCACTCTCACTATTTGCATGTGTAATAGTTTAAGAACAAATGTGTAATTAATGGAATGAATCATTCATGCATTTGTTAATTAGGGTCGAGAAGTGGGAACTCAATATCGATCTGGGATATACTACAATGAAGAGCGCGCCCGTCTAGCTGAGGAATCGTAAGAAGCAGCGCAAAAGGAGTTGAAGGCGATATATAAGACGACGGTGGTGACAGAGATTCTCCCAGCTAGCAGCGAGAGGTTTTACAGCGCATGCAGAGGAGTACCATCGTATCAGCAATATCTGGAAAGCAATATCTGGAAAAAGGAGGAATTTACTCATGGCAACAAATCAATTACAATCTGCTCAAAAGGGTTGCAATTATCCTCTTAGATGCTATTGTTGAAAAACTACTGCATTACGCCATGCATGATCAAGCAGTCTCTTCATTTGCTGGTGTAGTTGCTATGTGTATGTAATAACATGTTACCTGTGCTAGTTCATTTAAATATGCTCAAGGCACCGATATGCTTACTTGAATCACATTGGCAGTATTGTTCATGGTATAGAAAACCGAGGTCGAACTCGAATGGCCGTATATGAACAAATGAAATCTTGTCATCATAATTCGATTTATTTTGGTGTACATATCATATATCCAAATGCAGAGGTTCTTCAGTCTACCGGGTTAGTTTTCACCAAGGTGATATGATAGCATCATAACCTCTTATTTTAATCAACTCCAAAAGTCCACTAGCAATAGGTTTGAAACAAGAGGTTATGATATTGACACGTCACTTTTTCCGCATATAGTAGGATGTACTAAGCGCTTGGGTAAGAGGGAAATTATTATTTATACCCAGAACATCACAAGTCATATGTTCTCCTTTAATCTTATTGGTCAAAGTGTTTTATCTATATTTCTAATTGGTGTATTTAATTATTATTATTTTTTCCACCTCTTACTGGTCCCCATATGAATCTGAGTTATATGATTAGCCGGGTATACCACATGGTAGTACTACGTGATGTTCCGGGTAAATGAAATAATTACTCTAGGTAAGAAACAGGCATGTAAACAAAGTGAAAATTTCACTATCATGTTACTTTCATTTCTATAATTCTATCATGGGAGCTGCACCGTAAAGCGATTTACCAAAATATCCGGATTAATGGTTCAGGCCGCAGTGTGCCCACCCCGTATATATGACCCAAAAAAAAGAAGCCCAACCTTATATACACTTAAACCCTTCGACCCTTGGGCCGGTCTTTAACCTAAAAACCCAAACTCACACACTCACCACTCGCCTCACTACATAAAAAGAGAGAAAACCCTAACACATTTTGCTCTCATCCCTCACTCTCTCTTCTTTTCAGCGCCGCCTGCCTACCCTCTCTCTCTGCAGAGCAGCAATGGCGTTCATCAAGGCCTCGAAGCCCCGCGCCTACTTCAAGCGCTTCCAGGTCAAATACAAGCGCCGCCGTGAGGGCAAGACCGACTACCGCGCCCGCATCCGTCTCATCAACCAAGACAAGAACAAGTACAACACCCCCAAGTACCGCTTCGTCGTCCGCTTCACCAACAAGGACATCGTCGCTCAGATCATCTCCTCCACCATCTCCGGCGACCTCGTCCTCGCCTCCGCCTACTCCCACGAGCTCCCCCGCTACGGCCTCCACGTCGGCCTCACCAACTACGCCGCCTCCTACTGCACCGGCCTCCTCCTCGCCCGCCGCACCCTGAAAAAGCTTGAGATGGACGAGGAGTACGAAGGAAACCTCGAGGCCACCGGCGAGGACTTCTCCGTCGAGCCCGGCGAGAGCCGCAGGCCTTTCCGTGCTCTTCTTGATGTTGGACTTGTCAGGACCACTACCGGAAACCGTGTCTTCGGCGCGCTGAAGGGAGCTCTGGACGGCGGGATCGACGTGCCGCACAGTGAGAAGAGGTTCGCTGGATTCTCCAAGGACTCGAAGAGCTTGGATGCCGAGACGCACAGGAAGTACATCTATGGAGGACATGTGGCTGCTTACATGGGGACTTTGATTGAGGATGAGCCGGAGAAGTATCAGACTCACTTCAGCGAGTACATCAAGAAGGGGATTGAGGCTGAGGGGATTGAGGAGCTGTACAAGAAGGTGCATGCTGCAATTCGGGCGGATCCTCTGGAGAAGAAGACTGCCAAGCCGGAGCCCAAGCAGCACAAGAGGTTCAACTTGAAGAAGCTGACTTATGAGGAGAGGAAGAACAAGTTGATTGAGAGGTTGAATACCTTCAACTCGGCTGCTCAAGGGGATGAGGACTCTGATGACGAGTGAGGATTGGCGTCTTATGGGATGTGAGATCTTTTTGCTTATTGTTATTTTGTTAGACAGCAGCTGCTTTTTATGTTATGACTCTAAGATGGATTATGTCTTTTATATTTTGAAGTATTTGGTATTTATATTGTTTGAGATACTTGCTAGAAATGCAATTCAAGTTTTTGCTAGTGTTGTTATTCAGGGTCGGTTTAATTGACAGGTTAAATTTTGTCAAGTCAAGTAGTTGACACTTAATTTCAACACTTGCTAGTGTTGTTGCCCAAGTCCTGGTTTATTTGATGGTTGCATTTTGCCGAGGCAAGTAGTTAACACTTGGTTGGTGCGTAATGGGGACTTGGTTCCAACACTTGCTAGTGTTGTTATTCAAAGTCCTGGTTTAATTGATGGTTGCATTTTGCCAAGGCAAGTGGTTTTAACACTTGGTTGTTGCGTAATTGGGACTTGGTTCCAACACTTGCTAGTGTTGTTATTCAAGTCCTGGTTTAATTGATGGTTGCATTTTGCCAAGGCAAGTAGTTAACACTTGGTTGGTGCGTAATTGGGACTTGGTTGCAACACTTGCTAGTGTTATTCAAGTCCTGGTTTAATTGATGGTTGCATTTTGCCGAGTCAAGTAGTTAACACTTGGTTTGTGCTTGATTGGTCTGATGGGATGTAAACATGCTTGGTTTTGTTTGTTTCCTTTGAACTGCCCTTTAATATTGTAGTGCAAGATGTGATCTATTGTATAATGTGCCTATGCTGTTTGGAGTAACTTGAGCAGAAATGTGATTGAAAGTTGCGTCATTTTGCCTATGTAGCTCAATTTTCCATTGTCCTTTTTGATAGGAAGTGTTGATAATGCTGATGAGGCAATCATATTTACAACTGAAAGCGTTTGAATTGGCTTTTCAAGTTGATGATTGTGATGATTTGTGACAGATGTTGGAATTGATGATTATATTCGTACACAGCATTGTAGGTTTTTCTCTGTAGCGTAGATTTGTGTTTAATGCTTTTGTTCTCTTAGAATGAACTAAAGTTTTTTGAAGTGTTGTATTCAAAACGTTTGCTTAACTATCCTCCCCTCCCAAACCCTTAGTTCATTTGGTGCTAAAGGTTTCATTGATATCTTCATAGTTCATTTGGAGAATTCAAGATTTGGACTGGTCTGTTTGTCAAGCAGTGTGTTCTTTGGCTGAGTATCTCTAGGTAGTCTTGTATAGGACTATTCTCTAAAGGGAGAGATGATGATTATGGTAAAATAAGTAGAACTCTATTGCCTGACATGTGATTGGTATTTCTGAAATTGATCAGAGATTTCCTAGAGGGATCAATTGAAGTTTGAGGCAAAGATGTGATCTATTGTATAATGTGCCTACCATTTTTATTATAGGAACTGAATATAATCAACTATTTGCTTCAGAGACTTGTAAAGCTCAAGTTTCGGCTGCTCATATATACAGTGCTTTAGTGATTCATGATCCATGTAAGATGTTACTATACATTTGCGCGAAATAGCAATCTGATGTGCAGGCACATTCCATTTCCCTACCCGAACTAGGTATATAAAGCTTTTCAAACTCAAAATACAGAACCATGCATTACGATTTGCCTGGTTTAGACTAATTGAGGTTAGCTCATTCGCAATATAGTCAAGTTATCAATCCTGCTAATGAAACAAATGGGATCCAATTGAATAGAATCCAATCTATCTATAGCTCATAAATCTGGGATCCTATTAATCTCATATTCTAGTTGCCTCCGTTTGGGATTGCACTGGTATATAAGTATATGAGACGTGTTTCTGAAAGTCTCTTTTAAATTTTAAAGAACAATTCCAAACCAAGACATGTATTCTCTTCTCATCTGATAGTCGTAGCAATTTGTTAATTTGGAAGTTCTTCACAATCTCGTCAATCTTCACTCCATCACCGGTTCAACCCCATTTTTCCCAGCTGAAGGGTCTAAACCCTATTGAATGTAAAATACGAAATCGAGCTCCCTAAAGACGTATAGTTACATTACCTACCTATTACAAAAGTCCCTTCCGCCCGTGCCCGTTATGTTTTTTAAATTTAGTACTTTTCTAAAATTCTAATATCTGATAAAGAGTATGTGAATACAGGAATAAATATCTACCTATCTCATTGATATCATGGTTTTTATATATGCATTACATAGAGAATCCCTGTAAATCAGGGTTTGATATCTAACTGATATTCTAGTCTAATAAAGTGAAGATTCGGTCAATACACATCATTAAAGATAAGAATGTAAATTCCTTCAACACTTCCCCTTGTGTCGCGTATCAGAATCACATGGCGCATGAACGTTGCCTCGGTAAAAATCTTGCCAAGTAAAACAAAAACCTCTTAAGTAAAAATAAAAGACTTGGTCGAAGGGAAAAATAACACAACGCACCAACTACAACTTGAAATGTAAAACATGTGTCGTAGACTCCCCCTGATGTCTACATAATCAACTCCCCCTGATAATCAATCAATCATGGAGTTCAGATAAGCGACGCATACCAATATTTCGCACATGCTTCTCAAGAGTAGATTTGGGTAGAGACTTGGTAAACAAATCTGCTACATTATCCTCAGAACTCACTTGGTTCACTTGGATATTCAAAATTTGTTGCTGTTGCTGATTGTCGAAGAACTTAAGCGAGAAATGTTTAGTATTATCACCCTTGATGAATCCCAACTTCATTTGTTCAATGCATGTCACATTGTCTTCATAGATGCAAGTTGATGCTTCAATGGTAGATGTCAATCCACTGGACTCTCAAATATGAGTTATTACAGAGCGAAGCCAAATACATTCTTTGACTGCTTCATGAAGTGTAATAATCTCTGAATGATTCGAGGAAGTGCGCCAAAAACTTGGTGAAATTACTACAAGTATACAGGGTGGATGTAGTATAATAAATGAAAGAAAAGGGGTTGTCGTTCCCACGAGGATTATTAGTTCTATTCAAATTATGAAATACCTAAACTAACTACACAGAATCAACCATTAACAATCATATTCATTCTTTGATGCAACTAACAGACGACACTTAGACCATAGTTTTCCTTAAGTGTATGATTCTCTCTAGGTATGGCAGAGGTCGTATATCCTAGCATGCAGTCTATTCAGTTACGACATAAATTTAACATGTAAGACTTGTTATGTTCTAGAAAACAAGAGAATCATGCAAACCATTACTTCAGTTACGACAATAATGTAATTCACAACTCTTAACCACAAGAAGCTAATTTGAATGATGTTGCAGTTACGCCTCAAATTCATCTTCTAATTACTAGATGCAAAGCCCTAAGGTGATTAATCAAAGAACTCAAACATATAACATCAATTAAAACAGTGACTAAGAATTCATCATAAAGAAACTATAAATCTATTAATCAATCATCAAAAACATAAACAATCATGCTACAACATCATCCTAACCCTAGAAAAGGTTTAACAAAACATAACTAAGTAAAACATAATGAAAACATAAAAAGAATGGAAAGGTGAAGGGTGGATGGATCTCTGCTCCCTTAGGTGTCTACAATGTGCTTCCGAGACCTCCTTTTCATATGAAATTCGTGCTCCTTTATATAGAGAAGTTTCTTGCTCATCTTTGGCTTCATATTTCCTTGTAGACATTGGATTCAGACTCCTTTCTTGATATGGAATGGGAAAACCTTAAGATATCTCTTGTAGAACTAGGAATACATGTACTCCTTGAATCCATATCTGTATTATTGTCCTTGAAGCTTTAGGTTGATGGTCTTGTGACACGGAACTTGAGTTATCCACAAATGTTTCCAAATCCGAGCAGATTTTCTGATCTGACCTATCTTCACTCAAACGATCATAACTCAGTCCATAGGTATCGAAATCGAGATCCGTAAACTTCTACAGAAAGTAGACTTCCATAGCTTTCCAATGATGTAAGGATCATAGTCTGATTGAATATGAGTAATTCCTAGTAATTCGGCAAAGTTAGATGTTCTGCACATGGAGATTCAGGGACTTGGGATTGCAGTGGCCTTTCAATCATTATTTGCGCATTTTAGCTCATTTTCTTCTCTTTACGACACAAACATACAAGAACACTAAAATAACGTAAATCAATCACAAATAAGGAAACTTAATGCAAAAACAAAGATTATGAGGCATAGAAATATAGGATAATATGAGCACATCAAGTAACAAGGTTTTTCTCGGTAGATCTCCAAGAAATTGTTGTAGTTCCCATGGTAAACACTACTCAATTTGGGAACGTCCTTTGTGTGGGTCTTACAAATACCCAACATCAGCAAAACCGACTAACACATCATTCAGTGTCTCAAGATAGGGGACAATGCCTCATTGGGTCAATTTTGAGTTGGAAGGAGCTTTGGAAGTTGGATTTTGGTTGGGAGCCAAAATCTGCTCAATTGCGGCATTGGAAGCCCTCGAGGACTCGTAAGGGCCCTATAGTGGCTCAGCCGTACGCGGAAGGGGCTCGGCTGCAGCGCTGCACGCACAGGGGTGCGGCTGTTGCATAGCAGTGTTGGCAAATGCGCGCAGGGGCGCAGCAGACACACCTAGGGGCGCGCTGGCGTGCAGCAGACACGGCAGAACGCGGCAAGGGTGCGTTAGGGGCACAATGCACGCTGCCCGCTTAGGCAAACTGCAGCAGGGGCTCGGCAGGGGTGCGTTGGGCGTTGCCTTGCGCTACCCAACATGGTAGGGGCCCTTAGGGTCTCGGCCAAACTGCTTGCAATGCAATCTTCAATTGAAACATCAACATTCATGTTCTCAACTTCGATTTTTTTAAGGGAAAAACAAGCCCAAATCAATTGAACCCTTCAAGTACCTGAAGATGTGCTTAACACCAGTCCAATGACGTTGCATTGGCGTAGAGTTAAACCTAGCTAACAAGTTTACTGAGAATGCAATGTCTGGTCTTATGCATTGTGCCAAGTATAGGAGAGCTCCAATAGCGCTGAGGTACAAAATTTATGCTCCAAGGACTTCCTCATCCTCCTCTTTAGGACGAAATGGGTCCTTTTTGATATCCAGACTTCGCGTGACCATGGGAGTCCCATGTGGATGAGCTTTGTCCATATTAAAGCGCCTGAGCATCTTTTGAACATAAGTTGACTGGTGAATCAATATTCCAATCTCTCGATGCTCTAGCTCTAAGCCTAGGCAAAATTGAGTTTTCCCAAGATCCTTCATCTCAAACTCGGATTTCAAGTAGGTCACGGTCTCATCAATTTCCTTGAGATTACCGATGATATTCATGTCATCAATATAGACAGCTACTATAGCAAATTCGGTACTTGTTCTTTTAATGAACATGTATGGGCAAAGATTGTCATTCTTATATCTCATCCCAATCAAGTAGTCACCTAGACAATTATACCACATTCATCCGGATTGTTTCAATCCATATAGTGAACGCTGTAACTTTAATGCAAAGGCACTCCGTGGCTTAAAGCTTGACTTGGGTAGTGAAAGTCCATCAGGCACTTTCATATATATCTCTGAATCAAGATGCCCTTAGAGATATGCAGTAACCACATCCATAAGCTGCATGCTCAATTTTTCAGACACTACTAAACTAAGCAGAGAAAGGTAATGACGTCCATAACGGGAGAATATGTCTCCTTGTAGTCAATTCCAAGGCGTTCAGAAAATCCTTGCGCCACAAGTCGCGCTTTATAGCGCATGAATTCATGTTTCTCATTCCGCTTCCAAACAAAGACTCATTTATGTCCAACAGGCTTCACATTCGGTAGGCATACCATTACCGGACAGAAAACTTGCATTTTCGCTAGAGAGTAGTTCAGCCTGGATTGCTTCCTTCCATTTTGGCCAATCTACTCGACGTTGACATTCTACAACGGAGCGTGGTTCAATCTCATCGTCATCGACAATCACGTGAGCGCCAGAATAAGCAAAAGCATCATCAATAGTCATGGAACTTCTTTCCATCATACCGTGTGCATCAGTAAACATTAGTGAGATTTCTTTGTTCTCCAACATCAACATTGGATTTGAGGCGTCCCCCAGATACGCTAACATTGATTCTTGGACATAACTATTGTCAGAGACAATCTCATGTGAAGGATTCACAGTGTTGATGATGAGTGGATCATTTTGTGTCTTACTATCACCCCTTTTGCCTGGCACAGTATCTACTGAACCAACAGGTCTCCCCCTCTTCTTGGTGGGAGCCGAGGCCCCGGCCACACCGCCACCATGAGCTTCCGGCGCGTCCAAGACTCCATTACCGAGCCCGGGTGCGGCCGATAAAGTTCCTCTTGTGGGGACTTCTAACCTTGCAGGAACATTTGGAGCATGTATAATTGATCTTGTCACTTTCGCGATATCGGTAAATGTGTCAGGCATCGAATCTGCAACTCTACCAAGATCGAGAATAGGCTAAACTTCTAAATCACTGTCAGAAGTGAGGGGATCATAACGAGACATAGTGGGGTCAGACCACGTTAATTCTCGACGTTCAATTGAAACGGAAACGGTCATGTCTCCCCCTAACGGCAAGAAGAATGTCTTGTCAAAGTGACAACTAGTACGCACTAAATGGTTGGGTTGTAGTGGGTCTAAAATGAATAAGTACAGCTGCATGCAAAGTTACGTAACCCCAGACAGAAACATGCAAGTTGGTGTGCATCACCAAGGCCCGTGCAATCAATTGTAAGCGCTTAATTGTAGCTTCTGCAAGACCGTTTTGTGAATGCACATGGGGTACGGGATGTTCTCCTTCAATTCTGATAGACATGCAATAGTAATCAAAAGACTTAGACATAAACTCTCCAGCATTGTCTAATCGAATATACTTGATTGGATGATCAGGGTGGTGAGCCCAGAGCTTAATAATTTGAGCTAGGAGTTTAGCAAATGCAGCGTTTCTTATGGATAGCAAAACAACTTGTGACCAGCGCGTTGATGCATCAACCAGAACCATGAAATATCGAAATGGTCTGCACTCTGGTTTGATAGGTCCACAAATATCACCTTGGATCCTTTGTAGGGTTGAAATGTTTTGTTTAGAATCACTAGCAAAAGATGGTCTTGCATTCAATTTGGTTAGTGAACAAGCTTTGCAAAACGAGCGGTGAGCATTAGAGATAGCCATAGAGGCATTTGGAGTCTCGGCAATGGCCTTGGAGGCCGAGCCTATGGCAGGTGCATCATGCATGGCCGCATCACCTATTTCGGTGGAAGGAGGAGCTCCAACACGCTGCAGTGCTCGGAAAAATGGATGTCCATGTGAATTCTTGAGAATTCGGATCATCATGTCACGTCCGGGATGTCCTAAACGATCATGTCAAAGCTTGTATGAGTCAGAGTCACAAAAGTTGCGAGAAACTACATAGGATTCGATGATCCTGATGGTTGTAAGATACAAACCGCTAGTTTGACTCATGAGCTTTTCTAAGATGCGTTTACGGCCGTAGTTATTAGAGATGATAAACAAAAACTCTTGTCCATTCTCATTAAACGTTTCCAAGTGAAATCCGTTGATGCGAATGTCCCTAAATGATTGAAATGTTCGATTAGCCTTAGGCGCGTAAAGCACGTCAGTGACATGTATCATTGTGTCATTTGACAATAAGAACTACGCATTGCCTCTACCTTGAATTACAGGCGAGGAACCAATCATGGTTGTCACTAAGGATTTGTGAGGCATAAAATCTGTAAATAATAGCCTATTCCTCGTAATAGTGTGGGTAGTCCCACTATCAGCTAGACACTCAATTTCGCCATGAGACATCTACACAAATATGTGAAATTAATTAGTCGTGGATCAAGACAAGGCGAACACTCTAATTAAACATAGAGGGATTAATCAGGAATTTAAACCAAGTTGGAACCCTGAGTGCAATTACACGGCAGGAAAATCGCTTTCATGAAGTCATAGCATGTGGTCGGCCTAGAGGCTTGGCAGTAGCACCAAAAGTTTGCTAGCAGTACGCTCGCAGCACTGGAAGATGCAAGGGCCCGCTAGGGGCTCCGCAGAGCGCACTTGGCAATGCGACAAGGCGCGGCCGTGGGCCTGTCCGCGTGCAGGACACGCTGGGGCGTGGTATTACGGCGAGGCATGACAGGGGCACGCAGGGACTTGTCCGGGGCTCGGTCGGCGCACAAAAGCACATAGGGGTGCGGCAGGAGAGTGGTCGAGGCTCATCCGGGGCTCAGCGAAGCTTAGTGTCACCCAGCGACGCGTAGGGGCAAGCTGCCAACACAGACGTGCGGCCGGTCTCTGCAGCTTGCGGCAGGAGCCTCGTAGGGGCTCACAGCCGGTACTAGGGCTCGGCATGCTACGGCAGGGGCCCTCTAGGGGCTCAGACAGCTGCCCAGCGCACATCAGGGATGCTCAGGGGTGCCTTAGGAGCGCTGCAACATTACCAATACATGGCAGCTTGCTGCCTTGGTGTATTTTCACCGATTTTTCGTAATTGTTCTCATGTTTTGCCATTCTTTATGCCATAACCAATTCAAGGACCACAAACACATGTGGATTTAGCATGTTTGCCATGTAATGAAGCGTTTAGCTTTGTGCAATTCAAACCAATCATAAGAGAATAAAATTCTCAATCCATTCAACACATTTGAACATAAAGGAGAGATTTTATTAATGCCAACTGAAAAATACATCAAAGGATGTCTAATTCCATAAAATTGACTGAAAAGTCAAAAATAACTGGGCTAAACAAGTGCCAAACAAAAAATAGCAGAGAAAAAACATCTAATCAAAAGAGTTTAATTAAAATCTGCAGCATCCATGTGCGTAGTATCAGCTTGCTTCTTAGCTACAAAATTTTCTATGGTGAGATTGGTGGAAGGCTCCGCACCAACGTCATCTTCCGTAGTAAAGTTAGCTTCTTGAGCCAAGTACTGCTTGTGTCTTCTGTAGGTATCTCTAGCATCCTCGCTGACACGACAATCTTCGTGCATATGGGCATTAGAGCCGCAATGAAAGCAAGGAAGACCATTGAGATGAGTTGAATGCAATAGAAGTTGGCGGATGGTTTGTCATCCTATCGGCAACGCTGGAAAATGTACATCATGTACATAATCAAAGCGGAACTTCAAGTCGTCCCACAGTTCTTTGAGATCCATTATCATCAGATATTGCATCTTCAATTCCTTATGGATATGGCACCTCAGGAACATGAGGGCTTGGGCTTTGATCATCTCACTAGGAACCGCATCTGAGCCATTAGTAGGAAAAATAGTGGAAGTGAATCCTTTTTCGACGAATAATCATGTAACATCGGATGCCCATTGAAGGTAATCATTGCCTCGTACATCGAGGATCTCAAACTCAGGCCTTGGAGGCGCAATCATCTACAAAAGACAAAGGGATTGGAATTAGTGAACCAATGATGTGGTCATAAAATTGATGCAATACAAGTAGGGGACGCGTAATCGTAGTCACAATCGATTCTTTCCTTGTAGACGACGCTCACAGATGTCGCAGCGACGCGTAATCGCAGTTGCAAATATATGGTGATGCGTATGTCGCAGTCACAAAGTTTAATAGAGGATGAGAGCCCCAACAAAACTACCAAACCCTACTCCCCCTCCCCCCCCCCCCCATCCCCCCTAAAACCCAATCCCGTCATAGAAAGGGGATAGATGGAAAGGCTACTAAGCTCGAACTATGAATTGAAATTCGGAAAGCAGTAACCTTAATTAAAAGTTTACCTCTAACGAGTTTGAGTCGATTGCAGGCTTTGACCGAGGGTTGGGAACCTTTCTGGCTTTCCTTGGAATAGACGAGCAATCTTTAAATCTTTCTTTTCTAGAGGCTGCTGAGAGGAGAAACAACTTTTCACCTACTTTTGCTTCGAGTTTGGAGTTGAAATTTTGACAGGAGAAGCACCACTGGAAGAGGAAGCTGCTGTCCAAAAATCAGGTCAATCAAAGTACGGGAAAACAGTGAACCGGTGGTTGGAGGCGGTGGCGGTCTGGAAACTTCAGGCAGCTGGTTTAGGAACCTTCCAGCCGGTTCTCGTCGGGATGAGACCGGTGGGGTTGGAACCGGGATGTCAAGAGTTTTCTGTGGATATGAAATTTCAGCCATGAACAGAGGAAAATCCGGTCGGAAATCATGAAAAACGATACGGGCAGATTAGGGTTTCGGGAAAAGTTTGGGTTTTCGAAGGTTTTAGGATTTTTCGGGATGGTTGGCCTATTATCTCTTGGTTATGGCACCAAGTCTGATAATGTGATAAAGAATTATGTGAATACGAGAATAAATGTCTACTCATCTCATTAATATCATGACCTTTATATAGGCATTACATAGAGAATCCCTGTAAATCAGGGTTTGATATCTAACAGATATTCTAGTCTAATAAGGTGAAGATTCGGTCAACACATTTCATCAAGGATAGGAATATCTTCTTTTTTGGAAGGACGATATATGTAGGAGGTAAATATTTTATTTTTGAATGTATTTTCGATATTTCTATCAAATTTGGACATATTTTCCGTATTTAAAAAAAATCGTAAGCTTTATGGGCATAAAATTAAATCACCTTCAAAGATATCCGGATAAGTAGCCTCTCGGGATATCCGTATGAGGGGCGAAGGCTTCAAGTGTTATCGTGGTGAGAGTAACCCCTTCGAGGGATATCTATATGAGAGTGAAGACTTTGAGGGAGATCCAAGTTAAGACTTAACAGTAATCCTTTCGAGTAATTTGTGAGTGATCGTGAAGAGCAATCCCCTTGATGGATAAGCCGGATGATGAGTGAGAGCGTCGAGGGACATGGGGTAATCCTCTCAAAGAATATCTTAGTGACAAAGTGAGGAGTTCAAGGGATATCTGCCTTGCTATTAGATAATCAATGAATAATGTGATAAATAAAAGAGAAATTCTTCTGTGGGTTGGTCGTGCCACCTGGACTGTGCGACCCGCAACCCACAGGACAACACATATATTTTTTTAATTTTTTTTTTCACAACTCTTCTTCTTCTTCCTTCCTTCCTTTTCTCCGGCGAAACCGATCCCCTCCAATCAAACCTGCAATACCTTCCTTCGATCAAGCCTTGCAGAAACCTGCCACCATCGAGCCGCGCCTCCACCAACCACCAACCCGTGTAAAACCCGCTGCCACGAATCCTTGTCACTCGTTGGCTCATCGTAGATCCAAACGAAGCTTCGCTGGGTGGGGGGGGATCGGTTTTGCCGGAGAAGAAGGAAGGAAGGAAGAAGAAGAGTTGTGAAAAAAAAGACACGTGTTAGATGTTGGTTGGGTGTGCATGTGCCAGGTGGCACGACCAACCCATGGAAGAATTTCTCTAAATAAAAACTATAATATCGTTCTATAGTTCTATTTCATGTTGCTAGCAGTGAGCCACTTCATGATGACGTTGATTTACTTCAATATTGGACTAGGCCTTCGCACATCGATGATTGACAACCCTCATGCTCAAGTGGTAGAAACTGCAACTAACAATGGAATCAATATACATAGAGTATCATCTAAAAAGTTGTTAGAAGCCCAAAAGATAATTCAAATAGTGATAATGCAGATGATGAAAGTGGGAATGATGATTTGAACATGGACAATCCCTTGTGTATGATGGATTGAACAATCATACATGTGAAATTTATTTTGATCATGTCACACGACATGAATACCACTGATCTAGAACAACTGGCCGTGGTGCGCAAGAGAAGAGAAGATATATATATATATATATATATATATATATATATATATATATATATATAGGGCCCTTCTAACGAGGGATCCTTTTTTTTATTCATTTTTGGGGATAGATCATTTGACGAACTTTTCGATTACAAAATCAACTCTTCGCCGTTCAGTTCGTTGGGCTATATGAGTAGATCATTTCTACAAATTTTCAGAAAATATGTTGATCGTTAAGTCATCTAAATGAGGGATTTATTTTTAATAATATTGAACGGTGTAGGTTTGACATAAGTGTTAAGTTTTTTGTTTTAATCTCAACCATTCAAGCCCATTAAAAAACAGATATAATGGTGTGGACCTATCCCTAGAAATGAACAAAAAAAAGGATCCCTCATTAGAATGGCCATATATATATATAGGAACGATGTAAAGCACACGTCCGTTTTTTTGGCAAAACTGCGCATGAACCCATATCAGCCGTTGAATGGTTTAAATGAAAACCAACGGTTCTAGATGATCAAAACGGACGAAAACCCATAGCGAGCGGGTCAAATAGCTAGAATGAACCCAAATATTCAGTCTCCCTCTTTCTCTCTCTTTCTCTCTCTTTCTCTCAACGATCTTTTATCGCCCTTCTCCACCCGAAATCCATGTTTTTAATTCATTAACACTTGCTCGCCTCAAATTGCACAATTTGTGACAAGCCCAGCCTTCTCCTTTTCCTTTCTCTCACAGAAATTGAAGTTTTCGGTCATTTGATGTCCACCTCCCATGGAGTTTTGTCCCCCAAATTGGAGATTTGGAAGCACAAAAACTCATCTGGAGTTACTCAAGTATGGGTTATCTTATCTCGTTTTTGATATCCTTGATTTCTAGCTAATTACAAAATAAGGGGTTTCATTCCGTTTTTGTTATAAAAGATAGTGTAATTGGGATTTTTTTTTTCGATCATACTGGTGATGTTGTGGGTTACTCTTATTGTTGCAACATTATTGACATAGATATCATGCCTCAAAGTTTTAAGCTATGCATATTGCTGGTCTCCCTGATGAGGACACAATGAGATTTAATATTATCAATTGCAAACACTTGAATGATTGATGAATGAAACAGTGTGTTGTCCCAAGTTTCAATAAATTATATGTTGGAAAATCTTATTCAAGTTGAAATGTGCCCACAACTCCACACTAAAGTCTGCTATTCATGCTCTGTATGCAGGATTATGGCATTGACTTTGACGACCATGATGATCCTGTTAAGGTGTTCAACTGCCAATGTGGTAGTAAATTCTGCAGGAATATGACACGATCGAATAGTAAGTGTACATAAAATCTGCCTATGCTGGGCTAAAAGGAAAGGAAGCTTACCTCAACAATTTATTGCTTTGTAAATCAACTTGATGCAAAGACATATTCATGGTTTAGATGACACATTGTGGGAAGGAATGAAATTTGTACATGACTATTGTATTATAAATCTAACAGCTATTAGATAAATTTTGTCAATTGTTTCATACCTATGAATTCAGTTTTATCCCCTTGTTGGTGTTTCTATAAAGTTACAAGTTGAAACTAACTGAATCCTTCTAGATTCAGTTATGTATATAGATAACATATGTACTACTAGAGTTGGATATATGAAATCAAAGGCATTGTGTACAATACTTCACTTATTTCTGACATTGTGCAATACATTTGATATAAACCAATTCACTATGATATGTATTTGAGATCAATTCAAGGCATATATATAATGAATGTTGGGATATCAACTACTGTAAAACAAGGGAAACACAAAAAAGATCATGATATGTTATGTATTTGAGATCAATTCAAGGCATATATACCATGAATGTAGGGATATCAACTACTGTAAAACAAGGGAAACACAAAAAAGATCATGATAATGTAACATATCATCTTTGTTTCTCCTCAATGTGTACAGACCTATAAAAAGGCCAACAATAGTTCATTGTTTTTGTGATCTATTCAAGGCATATGTTAATGTGCCAAAATATTCTGAGAGACCATATGTTAAAATCTATTCAAAGAGACCATATGTTATTGTGCCAAAATATCATTGTTTCTTATCAATGAGGTCTCTCAGATGATAATGCAACAGATCATCATTGTTTCTTCTCACCAAGCTAGTACAGACCAACAAAAATTATGTGCATTTGCAATCACAAAATGGGAAGTATTCTACAAAATCTACTACTTGGTACAGAATGAGGTTCATTCACAGAAAAATTGTCAATTGTTCTCCTTACACATTATTCTGCAAAACAAAGCAAACAATAGACTGATCAGTACTTATAAAGAAAAAGAAAAAAAAGGCAGATATGTTCAGTTCTAACAAAAAAATAGCCTGATCAGTCAATACTTATATGGAAAAAAACGGGCTGATCAATTCTAACAATAAAACAACAACCATATAAACAAAAAGTGTATTATCATACATGTATCGAATTCAACAGTAGATGAACAACTATCCTCATCCATACTAGTTGAACTTGAATCCACATCTTTACTATTCGTAGGCCTACATAAATAAGCAAGATTATAGAGATACATATATCAATCAAAAAATTCTGAAAACATAAATAGTAATATCAAACACAATTAAGTATAGATTCTTGCTTTCCAAGAAGTGTTGGACAATTTCTTTTGTCATGTGACTGACCATATAGTCCACATCCATGGCATTTCCTACCTTTACTCTCCTTTGCCTTAACTTTCCTCTTCTCTTTTCCTTTCTTCAACCTTCTCCCACACCATTTTGCTCTAACTTGATCTGGTTTATTAAAAACATGTGCTTACAAATCTCCAATTTGGGGGACAAAATTCCATGGGAGATGAACATCAAATGACCAAAAACTTCAATTTCTGTGTGAGAAAGGAAAAGGAGAAGGCTGGGCTTGTCACAAATCGGGCAATCTGAGGCGAGCAAGTGTTAATGAATTCGAAGACATGGGTTTCGGGTGGAGAAGGGCGATACAAGATCGTTGAGAGAAACATAGAGAGTGAGAAACAAAAAGAGAGAAAGAGGGAGACTGAATATTTGGGTTCATTCTTAGCTATTTGACGCACTCGCTATGGGTTTTCGTCCTTTTCGATCATCTAGAACCGTTGGTTTTCATTTAAACCATTCAATGACTGATATGGGTTCGTTCGCAATTTTGCCAAAAAATGGACGTGCGCTTTCCCTGTGTGTGTGTGTATATATATATATACACCCTTAGCTATTGCTTTAGTTGCCTTACCTTTTGAGTATATCAGTTTAGGCACAAAGCACATCAGTACCTCAAACAAATCATAAAAAGCCAAGAGGGCGGCAATATGATTATAATGTTTGTGGATTAATCAATGCAGAGAAGTACATCAATGACTACTGTTTACGCCCAAATTAATATTTTACTGGACAGTAAATGTCTATGTGAATATTAATTAATTCTTGATCCATGTCACACCGGCGAGCCCAAATTCTTTAGGTTTACAAGTAATGGCTGCCAGTGAGACCACGCGAGTTGAATTGCAAAGACTTCGCGCGGAACATATAGCTCGCACGCGAAATAGACCATGCGAGCTAACTTACAGAGTTTGCGTGCAGAATGATTTCGCACGGAGTAGAGAGTTCGCGCGCTTCACGCGAAATACAGGGCTCGCACACTTAATGATCTCACACGCTAAATAACTTCGCGCGTAGGCGAGGCGCAATAGTACTTCGCGTAAAAGTCCTAGGCAAGGTGGAATATATCAAGGCGAGCTGGCGAGCTGGCTCGCGTAGGAGACTTCGCGAGGAAGCAACAGGCGAAGTCCGCGCGCACCACATTAATCGTTGAAGACTTTTACAAGTCTTTGACATGCTTCGGGCCGATCCCTGTGACCCTTTTAATATAAAAAGCTCTTCTAAAGCCCGCGAGCTAGAAAGGCCCGCGAGATGGAGACAAGCTTTTTGACCCCGCAAGATGAGGATATTCCTAATTCCAGTTTGCATAGGAGTCTATAATTGAGCGGCAGTGTCCTATGTGAAGTGTGTGAACAGGACATGTGTCACAAGATGGTTGGTTCGTGCGGACGGAACAGTGGCCTTGTACAATTAGGGTTTCAAAGTCCGACTTGAATTCTAAGCTATCTTTCTTCTGCCGCAAGTCAAACCACAATATAAAGGGCTCGAAAGTTTACAGAAAAGACTCTCAATACATCTCAACAATCAATCTTACAATACAAACCTTCGACCCAGTCGAACCTCCAAAGCTCCCCGGAGCTCTGCCTTCGCTTCCCTGTTGAAGCACACACAATCAAATCTCTCAACAAATACAAACAGAACCTCAACCTAGTTGAAACCCCTTTCGAGCCTCTTGAAAAACCCGAATCCGTAGTGCGCCACCGCCTAGATTTTCTCAGAGCCCTCTTGGACTTGCCCCCCGATCACCCTGATTTCCCTATAGTTGCTCTGCTCGCGACACCGTGAGTATCGAATTGCTTGTGCTCATAATTCCTCATCTGAGGTGGCACCTGAAAACTCACTCCACCTGATCAAGAAGTCAAGCCCGCACACAACACCTTTTCCTCATCCGCGAGGTGGCACGCCCGCAACAATCTCCCTCACTATTTGTTCGCTAGTTACCTTTGCTCCGCGCGTTGAGGATCGTGGCCAAAACACCTATACCTTTTATTTTCTTATTTTTTAATTTTTTTCGATCACTAAACCTACCCCTACCTACACCCCTTATAAATTCTACAGAACAAATAAATTTTGTATATGACAATTTGGGGTTTCGTTGTTCGGAACAGATTTTAGGCACCAAGGTGCACTTGCAGCATTAATGTGTAAGTCCTCAAATCACTATATGTGAAGATCGAATGAAGACTAGAGACTTTAAATTCCTTTTCATTTTCATTTTTGATCCGATCAACTTAAGCTCCTATAATAAGAGTACTCTTATTCAATCTCAGGTCCTCACCTGCTGTGTTGGAAATACTTTGGACTGTTTTTTTAGGTTTTAATTTTGTTAACGGTATTTATATACATGCATGATAATGCGACGTGGAAGACAGAATCAAAATATTACATATCATATTAGTTACTCGGCTCACTTGTACCTTCGTGTGTAGAAGAATTTCAGTTCCTTTGTCACTTGTCTGAAAAATAATATATCAATAAATACCATAATGTTATAGAATATTCCATATGTGTGTCTTGGCCTTGTGCCATCAGGATATGTTATTGGAATACGACTATGTATTTCTTATCAATACCATATTGGTATTTTGTAATTCCCTATATATAAGACACATATCAATGAATAAGATGATGATTCTCTTGCTATCTCTGTCTCTACACTTTATACTTAATCACGTTATCATGCACTTTGTTCTAACCCTAGTGTTAATAGCCCACTATTTGTTTTTCGAAACCCTCAAAAATGTTTTTCAGCTCCTTTGTTCAACCACCGCCGCTGCCCGTTTTCCCGGCCGCCGTCCTACATCACTGGCTGCCAATCCCTTAGCCACCGCCCACCGACAATTCTTGGTTTCCTCCGACTAAAATTTTTGACTTCTTCAAGTGTTTGAATTTTCGAAAGGTATGTTTTGAAACCCTAAACTTTTCCAAGTTCAATAACTCAGGGAGGATAAAGTTTTTTTTCTCCCTTCTCCATCTTCATTCTATGCTTGGGATTTTGTGCGTGTAGGTACCAAAATCCCGAAATTTTATTCGCGGGTCAAGAGTGTGTTTGATCACACTTGTTTCCTTGTCCGGGTTGTGTGTGATCAACCCCGACCTTTCCCTGGATTGTGTTTGATCAATCCGAGGTCTTTTTCGAATTGTGTTTGATCAATTCGCGGTTTTTACGGATTGTGTGTAATCAATCTGTAAGATAAACCATTAAAAAACATAATTTGTGACCCCTATCAAGTCTCATAATAGTTTGGTTTTGTATGCAAGAGCAACGTAATATTTTGCTCATCTGAGTTTTGATGTAGTCAATGCCCAAGGTGAATCTTCGATTGGTATCTGTGGAACCTTTCATTTGGATAGGATTAAACCACATGTTTTGACACCAGGCTAACAAGCCTAGATACCAAAATTTCACATCTCATGCGCTCAAAGTCTTGCAGTAATATTGGCTTGCTGCAGGGATGATAGCCTGCTGCGGTGACATGTTGCTTGTGATCTTTAATGAAGCCATCTCGCCTCGCCTAGAAGCCATCTCGGTCTCTCCTCGCCTGGAAGCCATCTCGCCTCGCCTGGAATGTCTTGCATGAGAGAAACTTCTTTGTCGCCGGGAAACAAAGCAAGCATGTCAACCACGGCTTGCCCTTTGATGGCGCGAGGCATTATACATTCAATGTCAAATTCTGACAATTGCAATAACCATCTAGCAAGATGCCCAGACACTACTGGTTTTGTGAGCAGGTACCTTACAAGGTCAGTCTTGACCATGAGTTGAAGCTTGTGTGTGAGGAAGTAATGACAGAGCCTTTGTGCTGCATATACAAGAGCTAGACAGATCTTTTATGTCTTAGGGTAGCATGCTTCAGCTTCTCCCAACAAACGGCTCACATAGTACACAGGGTGCTCCTCTCCATTCTCATCATCGTGCGAGGAGTGCCCCCACTGCAGTATCGGTCGTAACTAAATACAACTTGAGAGGTATGCCAAGGATTGGTGCCTTCATGGTTGGCAGCTTTGTAACAAGTTGTTGCACCTTCTCATAGGCCTTTTTGCATTCTTCAGTACATAAAAACTTGGTGCCCTTTTTAAGGAGAGGAGTGAAAGTTTTTGTCACCGCAGCTAGGCCTGGTATGAAGCGTCTAATGTAGGATAGCCTGCCTATGAAGCTTTTTAGCTGCTTTTGGTTTGATGGTGGAGCAGTGGAAGCTATAGCTTTCGCTTTATCTGGATCTATGTCAATCCCCCCGCTATAAACCACAAAACCAAGAAACTTTCTAGTCGACACTCTGAAAGAACATTTCTTTGGATTCATTTTTACCCTGTATGCCCTGCATCCCTTCAATACCTTCCTCAGTATGCTCCAATGTTCGCCTCTTGTTTTGGACTTCACCACCAGATCATCAACATAGTCCTCAACTTCTTTTCCCATCATAGCATGAAAAATAGCAATCATTGCGCGCTGATACGTTACTCCTGCATTTTTTAAACCAAAAGGCTTGACTGTGTAGTGAAAATTTCCATAAGGGGTGCAGAAAGCAGTCTTCTCAGCATCTCTGGCAGCCATTTTTATTTGGTTGTAACCACTAAATCCATCCATGAAGGAGAGCATGCCTTGGCTTGAAGTTGAGTCGATAAGCATGTCCATATTCGGTAGCGGGAATTCGTCTTTTGGACAAGCTTTGTTCAGGTCTCTATAATCAATACAGACCCTAACTTGGCCATTTTTCTTCTTCACAGGGACAATGTTGGCGAGCCATGTAGGATGTTTGATGGGCTTGATGAAACCGCATGCTAGAAGCTTTTCGATTTCTTGCTTGATTTGTACTTCATCCTCCTTGAGGTAATTTCTCCTTGCTTATACAACTGGCTTAGCCCCAGGTTCCACGTTCAGTGTATGGCATACAAGGTTTGGGTCTAACCCTGGCATTTCTTCATAATTTCAAGCGAAAACATCGTTGAACTCTTTAAGTAATTCCACAAGATGCGTCCTTTCTTCAGTTGACTGGTTGCTGCTGATGAGTATGGATTTCTGTGTTGCACGGTCATCACTCAGATTTATAGTTTCAATTTCTTCGGCCACTGCGGTGGACCCATCTTGCATGTATTTAGGTGCTGGCAAAGTTTCTTGAAGAGCATTGGGGTCGGGTGTCACAGGTATCCCTTATGCGCTCGTGCATTCATCTTCCATGACACCTCTCAATATGAGGCCCTTCCACGAGTTGTGGTCAGGCCCCGTAGTCCGTCATAAGTGGTATATAATGCGCCCATTGGGCAACACTACCCTGGTGCATTTCGACGCTGCTTGAGTGCAAGCACTAGCCTCCCCTGCTTGTCTTATTACTATCAGGAGATCACTGTCGCTAATATCCCTGATATCTTGCCATGACGGCAAAGGCACACTAGAGGCTTTAGCAGGTCCCCCATCGTTAGTAAACTCATTGTAATACTCAGCTTCAATGTTGTGAGCTTCACTATGGTGAAAAAGGAGCTGATTCCCTGGAATCCTTATCGGCTTGAGACCGATTCGCCCTTTGACACACTGGTGATAGGTGGAGGGGATCAATTTATGCTTGTTGAGCCATGGCCGCCCTAACAAAGCATGGTAGCTTTTGTCAACATCCAGCACTTGGAACTTTGTCCATGACCGAATTGGTCCTACCCTAAGATCCAGCTGTATGTACCCAATAGAGGTCTCATCCGTTTCAGCAAAACCAGATATCTTCAATTTTGACTTTATTATCCTTGATTGCGGGATCCCAACAGCCTTGAGGACATAAAGTGGTATGATATTGAGAGAGGAACCAGTGTTTACAAGTGCTCTTATTACAAACACGTCATTGATCTAAGCTTCCAAGTAAAGTGGCCTCATGTGATCCGGGTATGGCACCTCTATATCCGAGTCGGCAAAGATTATAGCATGGTTGCTTTCTAGCATGGATGCGGTTCTTACTGCTTTGACGACAAAGTATTGAGGTCCATACTCCTCAGAGATGCACATGAGAGCTTGAGCAGTAGCCTCCCTAGCTTGTGGGCCATACCCTAATTGATCAAACAAATACTTGAACTTGGTATTATGCTAAAGTACTTGTGAGGCATTGGGCTTATCGCTCTCGTCAATGTATTGTTTCATGTCGTCAGCTTCTGTCACAAAGAATACTTAACTTGCTTCACCGCGGCAATAAGACCTGCCACCCCTGTAGTGTGTCTGTTCGGCTTCTCCAAACTAATAAGCATGATTAGCCCCCAAGTATTGGTTTGACAAATTCACATCTCCTTCGGGAATATTAGAGTGAGACCACGGGGTGCTATAGCCTTGAGGACTAGAATACCCACTACCAGAAAATAGTTCTTGGCCGACGAAAAAAAATCGTCGCCCTGTTTAAAAATTTCGTCGCCTAAGTACTTAGGCGACGACATGTCGTCGGCCAAGAAGTCGTCGCCAGAAGTCCGTCGGTGAAGAACTTGGGCGACGAAATTTAATTCCGTCGTCGCCTAAGAGTAATTCTTAGGCGACGATACTAATTTCGTCGCCTAAAATATACCTGTCGTCGCCCAAAAATATTCGTCGCCCAAGATTTAACACCTTGGCCGACGAAATTTTGTTTCGTCGCTTAAGATCTTCTGACCTTGGGCGACGAAAATAAATATTTCGTCGCCTAAGATCACTAAATCTTAGGCGACGAAAAATAATATCGTCGGCCAAGGTGTTAAATCTTGGGCGACGATTTATAAATTTCGTCGCCTAAGATATATTTAAATTTTTTTAAAAAAAATAATTAAATAATTATTTTAAATATATAAATAATGTTTTTTTAATTTTTGTCATTATTTTTTTTTCGGCATTTCTTTAAAATTTTCTAATACTAAAATTTAATTAAAACTAACACAAATTTATAAATTTATAAATAATTTATTACAAAAATTCTGCCTATGGATCGAGAAACCCAAAATCTAACTCATCATCCCCGTTCGGAGGGTCCTGAGGCGGCGGCTGGTCAGGCTGAGGAGGCTGCTGTTGAGGCTGGGGCCACTGAGGATGCCACTGAGGTAATGGTATAGGCGTAGGCATGGGCGGAAACGGCTGTCCGGCCGCAAGTGCAGACATGCAGGCAGTCATCCACTGTCCCATAGCCGCCTGGTTGGCATTGGTGACTTCATTCACCCGCTCCATATGCGCAGCATTGGAAGCCGCATATGATTCCGCCATCGCCGCCATCTCCCTCGCTCTTTGGGCTTCCAGCTCAGACTCTCTCGCTCTTTGGGCTTCCAGCTCAGACTGTAGGCTTGCGAACTGATCCTGTAGCCGAGTGGTCTGGCTGTTGCTGCTTGAGGCTCCGGCGGCTCCCTTACGCTGAAATCCTGGCGTCGTCTTCAGGATCCCCTTTCCAGCGTCTCCCATACCCCGGCAGTAGTAGGTGTTGGAACGCTGCGCGAAGGCAGTGGCCATAATCCGCGCCCCAACGGTAGGATCTGAAGTGTCGATCCTGGACATGGCCTCTGACATGTCATCCTCTGCCGTGCCCGGCCATGTGTCGTTCACCATGCCTCTGATGACATCTTGCTCCGCCTCCCTCACCCTCGCCTAAATGGATATATTATAAAAATATATTAATATACATTTAATAAAATGTAATTAAAATTAAAAATTAGTAAATATAAGGAACTTACAAGATCCTCCTCAGAATGAGGATATGCCCTCTGAAAGGTCCCCACATAGGGGTTCTCCTCTGGCCGCTCTCGCCGCACGTCGTCCATGATGGCCGAAAACGGCCTCGAACCGGCACGATGGTTGGTTGTGTTCTGTTGCCGGTTCTCAGCGTTCACCCGGGCGAGATGCTTTTTTAAAAAAAAATTATCGTTAGTAAATATTTAAAAACATACAATTATAATTAATTCACTAATTAAATATTCAAATTTGTTTACGAATTACCTGTTTCTGAGGGTCGTTGAACTGCGTGACAAGAAGCCACCGCCACTCGTACTCCCGATACTCGAACTCCTTCGGGGTACCCGAACGGTCGCTCCCGTACTTCTTCCAGTGTTCCCGGAGGTCGTGCTTCCACTCCTTGAACCTACATATACAAAAAAAATATTAATAATTTTATTAAAAAAATAAAATTTAAAAAATTATTAAATAGCTAGAGGTACCTCTCCCTATGGGTCTTGTCCGCCCAGTCACGTCCCTCCTCTGGAACCACAAACCATTGCTGCATTACCACTTGTTAGTATTTTTTTCGATAATGAAATAATTTATTAGTTAAAAAAATAGTTAAAAAAAAGGTAATTTATTGAGTAAACTCACCGACATCGACTGATGGAGCATCTCCTTCACTCCATCAGGAACCTGGCTCCAGACTCCCCACAACATAGGGAGTCTGGAGCGGATGGTGCCTCCCGCGGCGCGCGTGTACCGGTTTCCCAACGCGGCGTCCACCGGTTTCCCGTTGGAAAACGGGATGGCGATCCGTCCAGCGGACTCGACCGCCCTATCGAGTCCCTTGTTGCTGACGGTGCCTCTCCTGTTCCGCCTTCTCGTTCCGGCGGCTGTGACATTGTGAATCAAATTTAATATTAATAATACATTTTTACAAAAAAAATTGTAAATCGAAAAAAAAGTAATAATAAATTACCTGAGGATGAGGCTGAGCCGACGGATTCGTCTATGTCCGCCTGCTCGGAGACCCTCACGGGATGAAGAGGCGTGGGAAACTCCCGGTAGATATAGGCCTCGTGCGGTGCCACATGCGGGAGCTGCTCCCGAATCGGTCGACCCTCCTCATCGACGCGAGGTATCGCCGGTATCGTCGGAGGAAGGAAGAGGCCGGACGGCACCATAGGGACCCCGGATGACCCGCCATCACCGTCGGTCGGGGACGACTGTGTGGGGGCGTCGCTGCGGGATCGCGACCGGCGAAGTATGGGTGGATGACGAGGAGCCGTCGCTGCGGGACCCGACTGCCCCGCAGAACCCGAGCCGCTCGCGCCACCCATCAGTTGCGCATGTCGGGCCGTAAACTGCCACGGAAACCCGATCGACGGTGATTCCGACGGGTTGTTTGAGGTACCGTCCGAGCCGTCTTGTCCAGAAGTTCTTCTCTTGGCCATCCTGTTTAAAATAACCATAAATTTATTAAAAATATTTTGCGAACTTATAATTAAGTTCACAAAAATAAAGGCTCGATAAACTTCGAAAAATTTATCAACAATAATAGCACAAATAAAATTTAATAATTATTATAGGATTTATTATTTTTTTTATTCACATAACAAATTATTTACATTAATAAGGGCTTATTATATCACAAAAATTAATTTACGAATATTTACATCCTTACTCAAAAATATTCCATTATTTCTTACAAACCCTAAACCCTAAATAAACCCTAAACCGTAAACTCTAAACCCTAAATAAACCCTAAATAAAATTTACAATTTACAATTATCACAACAACAACAACAACAACAACAATTTACAATTATTATAACAACAAAAACAATTAAAACCAATTTAGGGTTTTAGGGTTATACCTTAAATTGTGGGTCGACGTCGGGGTCGGGTTCCGAATTGGGGTCGGGGTCGGGGTCGGGGTCGGAGAGAGGGAGAGAGAGAGAGAGAGGGCAGAGAGAGGATTTTCGGAGAGAGAGAGAGAATATGCTTGGCGGCTGAAGAAATGGTTAGGGTTTCCGAATTTTTGCCTTTTATAGTGGCGTTCTTGGGCGACGATTTTGTAAAAATCGTCGCCCGCCTTTTTTAAAAATCGTCGGCCAAGAGTATCTTGGCCGACGATTTCGAAATCGTCGCCCGCCTTTTTTAAAAATCGTCGGCCAAGAGTCTACTTGGGCGACGACATTCTTCACTATAAATATCGTCGCCCAAGATGAAGAAAATCATCGGCCAAGATAGTATATTTGGGCGACGACATTCTTCACTATAAACATCGTCGCCCAAGATGAAGAAAATCGTCGGCCAAGATAGTATACTTGGGCGACGACATTCTTCATTATAAATTTCGTCGCCCAAGAGTTCTATCATAAAATTCAGACTATTTGACCATCCAAATCACGTAATCTGGCCGGACCTTCAACTGAGAATAGTTTCCAATCGACGAGACTCTTACGGGGCTATAAAAATTTGGTAAAAAATAAATAACCGGGATAGGGCTACCACTAGGCAGAAATAAATGTGTTTCGTGCGACCGGAACAACCGGCACCGAAACTTTACCGGAATATCTTCATTTTTCACGGGTTGACGTATTTCACCGTTCTGGTCATATCTTATTTCACAACTTTTTTGCGTTTGAGGCCTCTACGTATACGTTGTCTTCAAAACGACACTTAAACTAAACACTTATATAAAAAAGTTATACAACATTAGTACATATAACGTGAGTTTATTGATCGGAGAAGAGGAACTGAAAACCGACCGTCAGATTTGACCAGCATAACGAATTACGTAGGTGGAAAAAAATTCAGCTCCATCTGACAAAGATAAGGGCTCGATCCGTCCGGTCAATCGGCGCGGTCAAACCCCTAAATGGACGGAAACGGCTATTCGACCATCCAAATCACGTAATCTGGCCGGACCTTCAACTGAGAATAGTTTCCAATCGACGAGACTCTTACGGGGCTATAAAAATTTGGTAAAAAATAAATAACCGGGATAGGGCTACCACTAGGCAGAAATAAATGTGTTTCGTGCGACCGGAACAACCAGCACCGAAACTTTACCGGAATATCTTCATTTTTCACGGGTTGACGTATTTCACCGTTCTGGTCATATCTTATTTCACGACTTTTTTGCGTTTGAGGCCTCTACGTATACGTTGTCTTCAAAACGACACTTAAACTAAACACTTATATAAAAAAGTTATACAACATTAGTACATATAACGTGAGTTTATTGATCGGAGAAGAGGAAGTGAAAACCGACCGTCAGATTTGACCAGCATAACGAATTACGTAGGTGGAAAAAAATTCAGCTCCATCTGACAAAGATAAGGGCTCGATCCGTCCGGTCAATCGGCGCGGTCAAACCCCTAAATGGACGGAAACGGCTATTCGACCCTCCAAATCACGTAATCTGGCCGGACCTTCAACTGAGAATAGTTTCCAATCGACGAGACTCTTACGGGGCTATAAAAATTTGGTAAAAAATAAAGACCCGGGATATTTATTTTAATTATTCAAATGAAATTTAAATGTGTTTTATTTTATTTTAATTATTCGGATTACTCTTGGCCGACGAAATTAGGCTAATTCGTCGGCCAAGATTATACTTGGGCGACGATATTTGTTAAAATCGTCGCCCAAGAGTAAAAATAAAAATTTAATATAATGAAATTTAAATGTTCTTTATTTTATTTTAATTATTCGGATTACTCTTGGCCGACGAAATTAGGCTAATTCGTCGGCCAAGATTATACTTGGGCGACGATATTTGTTAAAATCGTCGCCCAAGAGTAAAAATAAAAATTTAATATAATGAAATTTAAATGTTCTTTATTTTATTTTAATTATTCGGATTACTCTTGGCCGACGAAATTAGGCTAATTCGTCGGCCAAGATTATACTTGGGCGACGATATTTGTTAAAATCGTCGCCCAAGAGTAAAAATAAAAATTTAATATAATGAAATTTAAATGTTCTTTATTTTATTTTAATTATTCGGATTACTCTTGGCCGACGAAATTAGGCTAATTCGTCGGCCAAGATTATACTTGGGCGACGATATTTGTTAAAATCGTCGCCCAAGAGTAAAAATAAAAATTTAATATAATGAAATTTAAATGTTCTTTATTTTATTTTAATTATTCGGATTAATATTGGCCGACGAAATTAGGCTAATTCGTCGGCCAAGATTATACTTGGGCGACGATATTTGTTAAAATCGTCGCCCAAGAGTAAAAATAAAAATTTAATATAATGAAATTTAAATATTCTTTATTTTATTTTAATTATTCGGATTACTCTTGGCCGACGAAATTAGGCTAATTCGTCGGCCAAGATTATACTTGGGCGACGATATTTGTTAAAATCGTCGCCCAAGAGTAAAAATAAAAATTTAATATAATGAAATTTAAATGTTCTTTATTTTATTTTAATTATTCGGATTACTCTTGTCCGACGAAATTAGGCTAATTCGTCGGCCAAGATTATACTTGGGCGACGATATTTGTTAAAATCGTCGCCCAAGAGTAAAAATAAAAATTTCTTTACAATGAAATTTAAATGTGCTTTATTTATTTTAGTACAAACATATTCTTTTAGTATACAAACAATTACAAAGCTAAAGCTCAATTATAACTAAGCTAAGGCTCGTAATCTGAGTCATCCGATGAGTCTTCTTCGGTATCGGAATTAATATCTGGTAATCTATGCCTTAATTCGTCGTCAGAGTCGTCGTCTGTTTCTTCATTTGGATCAACATCAATAAAGGTTGAATCTTCGTCACGAATTCTGAGCACTCGACCATGTTTAACATTATTTTGACGAACAGTAGCTACATCATGAATACCTACTGCGTTCGGCTCCTGGTACGCATCAGCCTCTGGCCCTGGAATGGTCACTCCAAGTGTAGCCGCCCGGTAAATGTTTCGAGGATGCACAATGTTCGCTATTTTCCACGCGTCACCCCTGGCGAGGTCATCAAGATAAAACACTTGTTTTACCGATGTCGCAAAAACAAACGGGTCATCTTCGTAGGCACTTGTAGCAGTGTTGACCGATAAATTGCCGTACTGATCCATCTTCATGCTCTGTGCGCCTGTATCAAACCATCTACATTTGAACAGATGCACTTTCATGCCTTCCGCATAAACCAGTTCGACCACTGAATGGAGAACACCGTAATAGTCAAGGCCATGACCTTTCGCCATCACCCCAGAATTCTGTGTTCTTCGTCTGCTGTCTCTCTCTTCAGATACAAATTTCACGCCATTCACTGTGCAAGTGGGATAAACTCTAGCCCGTTGCGGTTGCATCGCAAGAAGTAATAGTTCGTGCGACCAGTTTGGATTATCATCAGATTTTATCATGTCCATCTGTAACGGATATTGAACTGTAAATATCCGAAAATGTATGCAATAGAAAATAATTACATATATATATATATATATATATAACAGGGAAGATTAAATTACGTACCCAGGTGCGAAAATAATTTGCGAACGTCATGTTGTGGTACTCGAGATCACCATCAACTTCCGGAAAATTTAGGTGCAACTCTTTCCAATATTTAACTTCTTCACAATTGATTAGTACCCACCAGTGCGCTATGGCTATCTCTTCATCCGACAATGCATACTCGGCGGACAGTCGTGCTCCACCAACTTCGACATCACTGGAAACTATAGAGAGATTGAACCGCGGCGCATGTTCCTCCATGGCTTGCGGAGCTCCCAACGACGCTCCTAAATACAACTTCATGTAGGTGACGCATTCATGCGCAATATATGCTTCAGCTATACATCCTTCAGGCGCGGATTTATTAGTGACATAATCTTTGTACTCACCAAGTTGCCTGTAAATATAAGATTGCAAACTATACGTTATGGTTATTGAACATGTACGTACATATATGTATTCTGGAGATGTAAGTGAATAAAACATACCTTTCCATGGGATACATCCAAGTGAAGTGTACTGGACCGGTAAGCAACAATTGCTGGGGAAGATGGATCATCAGGTGAGGCATTATATCGAAAAAATTTGGCGGAAAGATCCTCTCGAATTTACACATGATGTATATGATGTCTGCCTGCATTTCCCGGAGATCGGATTTTCTCACTTCCCTTGTGCATAACTTCATGAAGAATCTTGACAGCGCTACTAACGGCTCCACAACCTGGCCAACCACACATCACAAATTTAATATAAAATCCATTTACGACAGGTTAACCGTAATTTTAACCACAAATTTACCTGACGGTGAAGGAACGGTCGAATGAAAACAGGGAAGAGACGTTGTAGCAGAATATGACAGTCATGACTCTTCAAGCCGTATATCTTATTCTCCCGCAAGTTCACACACCGGGCTATATTTCCTGCAACGCCTGAGGGATACGTCACACAACTCATCCACCTGAAGATCTGGGTCTTCTGATCAGGCTTCACGGTGTAAGGAGCCCAAGGCATCTTTTTCTTCCCCTCTTTCAGCCAAAGATGTTTTCTGATTCCCATTTTCTTAAGATCAACGCGTGCCTTAGGACCGTCTTTCGTCTTCCCCTCCAAGTTGAGCACTGTACCTACCACACTGTCGCAGACATTCTTCTCTATGTGCATCACATCTAGGTAGTGCCTGATCAACAGCGTACTCCAGTACGGGAGTTCCCAAAATATGCTCTTATGTGTCCAGAATTTGTACCTGTCTGGTCTTTCAGGTATTCTGGCCACAATATCGGGATGATTGCTGAGCTGCCCAAAATCATACTCATCCAGCACTGCTAAAATCTCTTCCCCCGACCATCTATGCGGCTCCACACCTCTCTCTTCGGTCCCATCAAATGCCCCGGTATCTATCCGCCAGGGGTGATCATGTGGTAGGTAAGCACGGTGACCCATCCGGACTATCTTGTTGCAATGATTGCTGCACCCCTGGGAGCTAAGGCACTCAGGACAAGCCTTGTATCCCCTAACAACGTTGCCGGACAACATCCCACGTGCAGGAAAATCACTGATGGTACCAACAATCATGGCATGCATCTGGAACATCTCCTTTTTGTGGGAGTCATAAGTGGGATGACCAACCTCCCAAAGCAATTTACACTCTTCAATCAGCGGTCTCATATACACATCGAGACACTTCCCTGGATAACAACAACAACCACAACAAATTCAGATAACGACTATATATGACCAACAATATAGAACAAAAACAATAAATGGAGAGGTGTTGAACCAACAGCAATATATACAATATGAAGGGAAAGTAGATACCTGGATAACCGGGCCCCGGAATCAACAAGGTCAACATGTTGTATTCCTTCTTCATGCACATCCATGGAGGAAGGTTGTAAGGCACCAAAATGACCGGCCATATACTGTACGAAAGACTCATGGTCCCAAAAGGGTTGAACCCGTCGGATGACAGCCCGAGCCTCACATTCCTCACCTCTGAAGCAAAATGAGGAAACTCCCTGTCTATATGCTTCCACGCCTCCCCGTCAGCAGGGTGTACCATGAGGTCTTCGTCATGCACCTCCCTCACAGCGTGCCATCTCATAGCTTCGGCCGTCTTTGAAGACATATACAACCGCTCCAGCCTATCCCTCAACGGGAAATAGCGAAGTACCTTAACAGGTTTCCTGTTGCCTGCGGGAGTCCGCTTATACCTGTCGGTCCCACATACCGGACAACGATGAAGGCCTTCAAGGTCATTACCGTCTGCATCTTTACCCCAGAATAGAACGCAGTCATATCTGCATGCATGGATCTTGATGTAGGAAAGCCCGAGATCTCTCAAGATACGACGGACCTTATGATGCGTGGTGGGATGACGATGACCGTCGGGCAGGAGCGAAGCAGCGTACTGTAGATACCTATCAACAGCCGTCACGGTCGATTTTGTGTCAACCTTGATATGCATCACCTCCATCACACACTGAAGAACGGTCTTCTCATGACCTGGGCACAGAGGGGTCTGTTGGAAAGCAATAAGTCTGTTGTACTTGGCTATACCGGCAGTGTTGACACCTCTAGGGACGGCCTGCATCGGCGCCTGAGGAATGTGTTGTCGTTCAGGGCATACACCGCTGTCATGAGGAAACATGTCGTTGATGAAGGTCGTTGTTGGATCGTTGGATGTACTGCCCGTCTCATCAAACTGTCCATGATCATGCGGGCGTGATGAGGTTTCACCGTGATATATCCAACATGTGTAACGTTCCCAGAATCCGTTACTCTTCAGGTGGTCCCATACTGTCCCCAACGGAAATCGATGCATATCACTGCGACACTTACACATCTTGCACGGGCAATAGAACATGCCACTCCCGTCAGCATTGCCCTGCGCATATTGCATAAAATCCCAAACTCCTTCAGCATATTTTCTGTGATATCTTGGAAGAGAAATCCAACTCTTATCCATATCCTGAAAATAACACATATATATATCAATATTTAATGAACATATCTTTTATATATATATATATATATTAATGTAATACAACATACTAATTATTAATTATATATATCTAGTTCGAGCGGATTCCGTGGTTTCAGAAGGCAAGTGTCAATGTCACGGAGGGCGAACCCCCTACAGGAACCAGGCAGGACTCGTTTGTGATCACGGAGGCGAACCCCTATCGACCCCTTCACCGAGAAGAGTGGTCAGTTTGTGATCTTGAGATCCAGTTAAACAAACCTGTGAACCATATCTATGACAGAACGGCCCCTTACTCAGCTTGGAACAAACTCTATGCATATATATATATATATATCATTAATTCAACTCAAATAAAACTGAAAATCAATATATATATATATGCACATATATATATGTGCATATATATGCATATATATGTACGTACCTGGGAGTAGCTCCACAAACTATGTATGGACAAATTTCCACAACACCGAACGATTTGAAGAACTAGAGAAATTTATGTTTAAAATTTTCAAAGTTCTCATTCTTCTATCCCGCCTCACAATATATAGAAGAATCTTGGGCGACGAAATATTTGAGTTTCGTCGCCTAAGAATGAAAAATCTTGGGCGACGAAATATCTCAGTTTCGTCGCCTAAGGATAAAAAACTTAGGCGACGAAATAAATATCTTAGGCGACGAAATATTGTTTCGTCGCCCTAGTTTCTCTCTTAGCCGACGAAATGTATTCTTAGGCGACGATTTTATTTTCGTCGTCTAAAGTTGGACTTTAGGCGACGATTTTTTTCCCTTGGGCGACGAAAAAAAAAATCGTCGCCTAAGTTCCCTCTTAGGCGACGAAAAAAAAAATCGTCGCCCGGTTTTTTTTGTTTCGTCGCCCAAGACCCATTTTCTGGTAGTGACCTATCCTAAGCATATCGATCCATGACTTGTGACCCCTGATACTGGCATAGTGCATTCTGGTAATCCATCATGCCTCTGTCATCTTCCTCCATATGGTCATTAATTAGCTGCAGTGATTACATAATATGTTTCCTTTCCCTTCCATTTCGGCAGGGGATCTTTGTCAATGGTTTGTTGCCTGGTGGATAACTCAAGTGTTCCATCCTTTATCTTCTCATGGAGTATTCTTTGGAGAACCTGGCATGCTTGGCTTGGATGGCCAACATACTGATGATAGCGACAATAGCGGGTATCACTCTTTTCTTCCATTGTTGGAGGCTTCTGTGGGCGTGGCAACTTGATGACACCATCAGCAAACAATGAATCTAGTATGGCATGAAACTCTTTGTTGCCGCCGGGAACAGCCGGAAAGGTTTCCCTTTTCCTCTTGTAAGAAGAGTTGTCTTCTACTACTAGAGTTTGGTGAGTGTCTTTCTTTTTTGATCTCCAACTCTTTTGTGCTTTTACTGACATGCTTGTCTTCTTTTTTGATCAGTCCGGTGAATTGGTTGATGCCCACATTTTCCAAATAAACTCTGTATGCCGACAGCATGTTACTGATGCAAATTTCAACCAGTGACTACTCACCTTTCTCATCATAACAGTCAAGAGCCAAATCTCTAAACTTGCGAACAAAGTCCACAAGGTTTTTCTCCAGCTCTTTGGCGAGTGTAGTTGAGTTGAGTGATGGTGACTCACTCTTCATGCTCGAAATACTTTTTGCAAAACCTGCTTGCCAAATCCTCCTAGGACTAGACTGAACCTGTAGCGAGTGTGGTATACCATGTGTAAGCACGATCGGTAAGTGATTTTGAAAACTCACGGAGCCTGAGGTTGTGATCTGCAGCATGAGGCCCGAGTGCATTGATGAAGCGACTGACGTGCTCTTTGGGACTTCCCTTCCTTCCATCAAAAAGAGCAAAGTTTGGTGTTTCATAACCCTTAGGGTAAGGCATGGAAATCAAACTTGCTGGATAAGGGGGTTGAGGAATATACTTCCAGTCCTCATTAGTGCGGTGTAGCTCTCTTTCCAACATAGCTACAACATCCTGCTGAGTGACAAAGGATGTCCCTTTCCGCTCGGACCCCTTAGCTACCTCGGACTCTTCTTGTAAGACTTTTTTCCTGGTGTTCAGTGTTTGGCTTATGTGCAGGGTTGGGATTCCTCAGGTCTTTCATAGCTTGTATGAGTTCTCTTTGCATATCTCCAAGCTTGGTGAGGGCACGCACAAGATCAACGACGATGAGCTCATCCACTGTCTGCTCTTCGTGGGTTTCTTGCTGCTGTTCATCCTGCTGCTGCTGGGATTAAGAGTTTGCAGCAGACTTGCTGACATTCTACTGAGAGTGTGAGTGTGCATTCTTGCTTCTCCTGCTTAGAGCCATGACTTGAATCACAACCTAGTTACTCCTCAGCAGAGTCGCCAAAATGTGAGGGTTCTTTTTTTTGATTTGGAAGTAACTAAGCCAAAGTTAACTCAAAGAATTGGATTATCGAATTAACCTTATGCGTGTTTCAAGATCAGGGAGAGGCTTGTAGCATGAGCTGGTGTGGGAGTTGAAGGCACACTGCGGTGATGAAAATTGGATTGAGTTTTGAGGTTAGATTTCTAGGGAAGGACTTGAGTTTCAAAGCCAGGGACTAGAGGATGGCTAGAGAGAGGGGTTTTGGCTTGAAGGTTTGAAAGCATGAAGGTTGGAGTCCTTTAGGGATTTTTCTGGGTTGGTTGCTTGATGCCCCCTGCAGCTTCCCAGACCTTCCTTTTATAGAACCAGATTAGAGGGTTTTGCGACGGGTCACGATGCCTAATCCACTGTGTAAAAGGGTTGCTCTTATCAAGCACATGATCTGGGCCTTAAAAGTTGGCAGATAGAAGTTGACTTTGAGAGATGGAAGAGACGACTCAATGCGAGGAGGCTGCGAGGATGGCTGCAGAGAAGGAATTCCTGGAATCGGACAGACCAAGTGACTTGAATCCTATAATCTCGTCATCCAAGGATGAAAGAGCCGCCTTGGAACCAGTCACTGACCTTCTTCTTCTTCAGATTGGGAGTGGATGGCACTTTTCTGCTGTACAAAGCTTGTCGCTGTACTGCTACGAGGAAAGATGAAATGGCTGACCGTGTAGTCAGTAAAGAAGAAAGGAAAAGGATTGGGCTTTTCTTAAAGGAGAAGGATTGGGCTTTTTTGTAAAGAAGAAATAAAAAGGGTGTTGAGCTTCAAATTCAAATATGTTTTGGGTTTAAAAGATGAGCAGTCCAATTCTCACGTTCTTCACCGATTTGTCGCCGACTTAAGTCGTTGGGCTTGAGTTTCGGGCCCAAGACCGAAACTTCTTAACAACATTAAACCGGCGGATGAGCGTTACGTACCTCCATAACCATCCACACTATACCCACTTCTACAAGCCCCAATGATGCGTGTATGCGGCTTGACCCACATGAATGCATGAGTATGTTCGCTTGGGTTAAATCAAAGATTTAACATAAGATTGCATGAAAGTATTGTGTGACAAAGTATTAATAGATCGCATGATTTTTTGGGTATCAACACACCCATGTAAAAATTTGGAGACGTTTACCACCCGAGGATAGGGTTCCCCTTAGTGAAACATAAGCGTAAATAGAGTTGATCACTTTGACCGGGGCCCAAACGTTGCCAAATTAAAATGATTTTTCTACCTTAGTCGTATTCCACTATACAGATCACATCCTATTTCATGATATTTTTGAAAATTTTGCATCATGTATAAAGCCGGTTCACAATGTTGTATACTTGCATATAATCTACTAAACAAGTTATACCGCATTAATAGGCACGTTGTGATTCCGATGACTAAAATTCACAAAATAAAAAATGACCGTCTGATGTAATCATTATATTTATATATGACTATGGTAGAAAATTCAACCAAATACGGTAAAATTAGGGGCTCGATCAAAGCGGTCAACTTTAATCCAGCATCACTTATTATAGGGAAACGCTTATACATACCTCTCCGTGACGTAGTTTGGTCAAGTCTTCCACAAATTAAACCCTCACATATATGAGACGGAGTGACCCATGACCCATGTAAAAATTTAGAGACGTTTGCCTCCCGACGATAGGGCTCCCCATAGAGAAGATTAAGTGTAAAACGGGTTGGCCACTTTTCTCGACACCCATAATTTACCCGATATACGTGATTTTTCAACCATAGTCGTATTTCACTGTTCCGATCATATCATATTTCATGAGATTTTTGAAAATTTTGCTTCCTCTGTGTACTTGGTTCACAAAGTTGTACACTTACATATAACCTCCTAAACAAGTTATACCACATTGGTAGGCACGTTGTGATTTCAATGGCTAAATTTCACAAAATGAAATTTTGACTGTCAAATGTGATCGATATAATGAACTACATCTATGATAGAAAATTTAATCATGTTCGGTAACGTTTGGGGCTCCATCAAGGTGGTCAACCTTGATTCCACGTCACTTACCACACGAAAACGCTCTTACTTTCCCCTATATGACCTAGTTTGGTTGATTCTTCCACACCTAAAAATCTCACATAGATGAGATGTAACCACCCATGTCAAAATTTAAGAACGTTCACCTCCCGACGATAGGGCTCCCCTTAAGGAACATTTAGTGTAAATATGGTTGATCGCTTTGATCGGGGTCTTAAAGTTGCCGAATTAAAGTGATTTTTCTACCATAGCCGTATTTCACTATTCTGATCACATCTTATTTCACAAGATTCTGATATGATCGTTATAGTGAAATTGACTCGATCTGGTATAAAACTCAATTGTATTCAGCAACGTTCGGGGATCGATCGAAGCGGTCAACCCTAACTCATCGTCACTTATCATACGGAAACGTTCTTAACTACCCATCAACGACCTAGTTTGGCCGATCCTTCCAAACATTAAACTTTCACATAGATGAGATGTAATCACCCATGTAAAAATTAGGGGATGTTTACCTCCTGATGATATGGCTCTCGATAATGAACATTTAATATAAATATGGTTGACCGCTTTGATCGGGGCCCTAAAGTTGCCGTGTTTCACTATTCCGATAACATCTTATTTCACGAGATTTCTAAAAATTTTGTTTCATGTGTGTAGTTGGTTCACAAAGTTATACACTTGCATATAACCTACCAAACAAGTTACACCACATTACTAGGCACGTTGTGATTCCAACCACAAAAATTCACAAAATGAAAATTCGACCGTCTGATTGATTATCATAGTGAAACATGGCTATGGTATAAAATTCAACTAGATTCGGCAATGTTTGGGGCTTGATCGAAGCGGTCAACTCTAATCTATCGTCACTTATCACACGGAGACGCTCATACCTACCTCTCCCTGACCTAGTTTGGTCGACTCTTCCACACATTAAACTCTTACATAGATGAGATGTAACCTCTCATGTAAAAATTTGGAGACGTTTATCTCCCGACGATAGGGCTCTCTATAGGGAACCATAAACATAAAAAGGGTTGACCCTTTTTATCGGGATCCAAACCTTATTCGATTCATGTGATTTTTCTTCCCTAACCATATTTTACTATACTGATCACATCTTACGGACGATTTTTCCAAATTTTATTTCTTACATATAGTTGGTTCACAAAGACGTTTTTGATGTGAACAAGTTATAACATTTAACAATGGCTAACCTATTTATTAGTCCATTTAACATGCACTAATGTCTTCCTCGAAAAACTGATCCATGTGTTTGTAGACATGTAAAATTTAACAAAATAATTGGGTTTATAAGTGGTGGCTCGCATAGAAATAAATGAAGGCGAGGCGGACTGAACTTCGCATGGAAATAAATGAAGGCGAGGCGGACTGACCTTCGCAAGACGAACCAGACTTCGTAAGGCGAACCGGACTTCGTGAGATGAACCGGACTTCGTGAGGTGAACCGCACTTCGCGAGGCGAACCGGACTTCGCGAGGTGAACCGCACTTCGCGAGGCGAGTAAGACTTAGCTTGACAAAATAGACTTCGCGAGGCGAACAAGACTTGGAGAGGCAAAATAGACTTCGCAAGGCTAACTGAACTTCGCGAGGCAAACTGGACTTCGCGTAGATTTACATGAAGGCGAAGCGAAATGGCTCCGCGCGTGTGGATTTAAATGAAGGTGAGGCGAGATGGCCTTGCGTAAGGGAGTCCGCGAACTGGGATCAGAAATCACCGCTTGCTTGGAAATCAAGGTTCCTCGCGAGATACTTTCAATATCCGCGAGATGGCTCTCCCCTTACTAATAATCTTGATCAAAACAGGACATTAATCCAAAGCGATCTGGGCATATCTAAATCTTAAGATTTGATTGATCTGATTGTGTTAAAATCAGCAAGTAAATCAATCAGTCAAGATTCATTGATTTGATTGAGGAAATATTATTGATTTAGAATCTTCATTACTTACCTTAAGTGAAGGCATGTTAACACTATAAATACCCCCTCTCATACCAAGAGGAGGGGGAGCGAAACCAAGGGGCAGAAATAAAAGAGCGGACTAGAGAGAGAGAGAGAAAAATCCCTCAAGAGCTCAGAAGCCTCCCCAAAATCCTTGAAGAACTATCAAGCTCCCCAAATAGCTAGTTCTTCATTAAACCCTTGAAGAACCATCAAGCTGCCAAATAGCCGGTTTTTCATCAACCTCAAGTCTAGAAGTTGTCAAATCCTGAAGAATCATCAAGCTGCCAAATAGCTGGTTGTTCACCAACCTCAAGTCTAGAAGTTGTCAAATCCTGAAGAATCATCAAGCTGCCAAATAGCCGGTTCTTCACCAACCTCAAGTCTAGAAGTTGTCAAATCCTGAAGAATCAGCAAGCTGCCAAATAGCCGGTTCTTCATCAACCTCAAGTCTAGAAGTTTTCAAATCCTGAAGAATCATCAAGCTACCAAATAGCCAGTTCTTCACCAACCTCAAGTCTAGAAGTTGTCAAATCCTGAAGAATCATCAAGCTGCCAAATAGCCGGTTCCTCACCAACCTCAATTCTAGAAGTTGTCAAATCCTGAAGAATCATCAAGCTGCCAAATAGCTGACATCTTCACCAACTCCAAGACGAAGAACAAACTACCACGTGGAACTGCTCGTGGATCAAACCCGATCAAGAACAAGCCTCTACGGCCCTTGGTCAATCAACTTCTACAAATCGTCAACATGACAAGAAGTCCAAATTACAACGATTCGATTCAAGATTGAGTGCTCGTCACCCTTGGATCAAATCGACGTTGGAGATAGAATCAGAGGAGTTCACAAAGATTGTAACCCGCATTCGCATTGATTAAATTAAACTATTATTTGTATATGTGTTGTTCTATCATTTGTTACAAATATTTTCGTGTTTACAGTGTTGAAATCGATAGTCAAGATAAACTACATAGTTCAATTGGCGCTCTTATTCAGATCCTTGTCTGATTGGCGCTCTGAATAATCTTCAGTGTTTGTGTATTTTCATTACAAAAGCAGAGCATACTGCCCAAGCAAATCAATGTTGTGTTGTTCTTGCTCTTCTTTGAGTACAGATTATTAGCTTATCACAAGCTTTTCTGTTATCTAAGCTATTATTTATCTCATGCACATTCATTGAGAATTTACAGCAATTGCTAGAAACATATATCCATGTTAAAAACTTGTTACCTTATTCCTACCGTTATTGTAATTGTCTTTTCGTTGTTAAGGAATTTTAATTTTTTTTCCAGTCATTTTACAATGAACGTAATTTATACATGATTTCTACAATCTCCGGCTATATATAGTATCTCATAGAAAATGCAGCTCAATTTTCAGCTTTTCACAATTAAAGGAAATGATACTACTTTGATAGAGATCATCAATTGTGGCTTGATAGTTAAATTGCTGGCGAGTAATTCTGTGGTACCCTGAAGATAATGTAAATATGAGAATCAGAAAACATATTAGGGTAAATAAATGGGACATGTATGCATCGAGCTAGCAATCTTAGAAGCAGTAATTCAAATAACTATTTCAAAGTAGTCAAGCAATACAAACGGAAACATACCCCAAATATATGGCTCCAAGAGCTAAACTAACAATTGTTGTTCTAGTTCCAAAATCTACAACAAGCTTTAAGACGCTATCTTTTCCCAGTAAGTGATTCTGGGATAAGTACTACACTAGGCGAATCAAACCTAGGGAGAGAAACATATATTAGTCTTGAGCATAACAAGTAGAACAACATCATGATACAATGATCAACTTACTACACAACACAAAATAGAAACGGAAAACATCTTGCACCAAAAATCGGCCTATAGCAACATTTTCTACTGCCATAAATTAGAATTATGACTCTACTGCAATAAAATTAACATGCGACAATCATTACTGGAATTCAAAAATTGAGCATGAAAACGAAACTGAGGTGACACACATTTAAATACCATGTAAAGAATCCAGTGAGATTCTTTGTTCATCAAACACACACTACCAAAAAATGGTTCTTGGGCGACGAAAAAAAAAAAACCGGGCGACGATTTTTTTTTTCGTCGCCTAATAGGGCACTTAGGCGACGATTTTTTTGTTCGTCGCCTAAGTTTACTCTTAGGTGACGAAAAAAAAATCGTCGCCTAAAAATAAATTTCGTCGGCCAAAATATAAACTAGGGCGACGAAAGAATATTTCGTCGCCTAAGATATAAATATCGTCGCCTAAGCTTTTTTTCCTTAGGCGACGAAACTCAAATATTTCGTCGCCCAAGATGTTTTAATTCTTAGGCGACGAAAATCAAATATTTCGTCGCCCAAGATTCTTCTATATATTGGAAGTCCAGGATAGAAGAATGAAAACTTTGAAAATTTGAAACATAAATTTCTCTAGTTCTTCAAATCGTTCGGTGTTGTGGAAACCTGTCCATACATAGTTTGTAGAGCTACTCCCAGGTACGTACATATGCACATATATATATGCATATGTATATATTGATTTTCAGTTTTATTTGAGTTGAATTAATGATATATATATATGCATAGAGTTTGTTCCAAGCTGAGTAAGGGGTCGTTCTGTCATAGATATGGTTCACAGGTTTGTTTAACTGGATCTCAAGATCACAAACTGACCACTCTTCTCGGTGAAGGGGTCGATAGGGGTTCGCCTCCGTGATCACAAACGAGTCCTGCCTGGTTCCTGTAGGGGGTTCGCCCTCCGTGACATTGACACTTGCCTTCTGAAACCACGGAATCCGCTCGAACTAGATATATATAATTAATAATTAGTATGTTGTATTACATTAATATATATATATATATAAAAGATATGTTCATTAAATATTGATTTATATATGTGCTATTTTCAGGATATGGATAAGAGTTGGATTTCTCTTCCAAGATATCACAGAAAATATGCTGAAGGAGTTTGGGATTTTATGCAATATGCGCAGGCCAATGCTGACGGGAGTGGCATGTTCTATTGCCCGTGCAAGATGTGTAAGTGTCGCAGTGATATGCATCGATTTCCGTTTGATACAGTATGGGACCACCTGAAGAGTAACGGATTCTGGGAACGTTACACATGTTGGATATATCACGGTGAAACCTCATCACGCCCGCATGATCATGGACAGTTTTATCAGACGGGCAGTACATCCAACGATCCAACAACGACCTTCATCAACGACATGTTTCCTCATGACAGCGGTGTATGCCCTGAACGAAAGGACATTCCGCAGGCGCCGATGCAGGCCGTCCCTAGAGGTGTCAACAATGCCGGTATAGCCAAGTACAACAGACTTATTGCTTTCCAACAGACCCCTCTGTGCCCAGGTCATGAGAAGACCGTTCTTCAGTGTGTGATGGAGGTGATGCATATCAAGGTTGACACAAAATCGACCGTGACGGCTGTTGATAGGTATCTACAGTACGCTGCTTCGCTCCTGCCCGACGGTCATCGTCATCCCACCACGCATCATAAGGTCCGTCGTATCTTGAGAGATCTCGGGCTTTCCTACATCAAGATCCATGCATGCAGATATGACTGCGTTCTATTCTGGGGTAAAGATGCAGACGGTAATGCCCTTGAAGGCCTTCATCGTTGTCCGGTATGTGGGACCGACAGGTATAAGCGGACTCCCGCAGGTAACAGGAAACCTGTTAAGGTACTTCGCTATTTCCCATTGAGGGATAGGCTGGAGCGGTTGTACATGTCTTCAAAGACGGCCGAAGCTATGAGATGGCACGCTGTGAGGGAGGTGCATGACGAAGACCTCATGGTACACCCTGCTGACGGGGAGGCGTGGAAGCATATAGACAGAGAGTTTCCTCATTTTGCTTCAGAGGTGAGGAATGTGAGGCTCGGGCTGTCATCCGACGGGTTCAACCCTTTTGGGACCATGAGTCTTTCGTACAGTATATGGCCGGTCATTTTGGTGCCTTACAACCTTCCTCCATGGATGTGCATGAAGAAGGAATACAACATGTTGACCTTGTTGATTCCGGGGCCCGGTTATCCAGGTATCTACTTTCCCTTCATATTGTATATATTGCTGTTGGTTCCATTTTTTCTCCATTTATTGTTTTTGTTCTATATTGTTGGTCATATATAGCCGTTATCTGAATTTGTTGTGGTTGTTGTTGTTGTTGTTATCCAGGGAAGTGTCTCGATGTGTATATGAGACCGCTGATTGAAGAGTGTAAATTGCTTTGGGAGGTTGGTCATCCCACTTATGACTCCCACAAAAATGAGATGTTCCAGATGCATGCCATGATTGTTGGTACCATCAGTGATTTTCCTGCATGTGGGATGTTGTCTGGCAACGTTGTTAGGGGATACAAGGCTTGTCCTGAGTGTCTTAGCTCCCAGGGGTGCAGCAATCATTGCAACAAGATAGTCCGGATGGGTCACCGTGCTTACCTACCACATGATCACCCCTGGCGGATAGATACCGGGGCATTTGATGGGACCGAAGAGAGAGGTGTGGAGCCGCATAGATGGTCGGGGGAAGAGATTTTAGCAGTGCTGGATGAGTATGATTTTGGGCAGCTCAGCAATCATCCCGATATTGTTGCCAGAATACCTGAAAGACCAGACAGGTACAAATTCTGGACACATAAGAGCATATTTTGGGAACTCCCGTACTGGAGTATGCTGTTGATCAGGCACTACCTAGATGTGATGCACATAGAGAAGAATGTCTGCGACAGTGTGGTAGGTACAGTGCTCAACTTGGAGGGGAAGACGAAAGACGGTCCTAAGGCACGCGTTGATCTTAAGAAAATGGGAATCAGAAAACATCTTTGGCTGAAAGAGGGGAAGAAAAAGATGCATTGGGCTCCTTACACCGTGAAGCCTGATCAGAAGACCCAGATCTTAAGGTGGATGAGTTGTGTGACGTATCCCTCAGGCGTTGCAGGAAATATAGCCCGGTGTGTGAACTTGCGGGAGAATAAGATATACGGCTTGAAGAGTCATGACTGTCATATTCTGCTACAACGTCTCTTCCCTGTTTTCATTCGACCGTTCCTTCACCGTCAGGTAAATTTGTGATTATTTTTTGGTTAACCTGCCGTTGTTGGATTTTATATTAAATTTGTGATGTGTGGTTGGCCAGGTTGTGGAGCCGTTAGTAGCGCTGTCAAGATTCTTCATGAAGTTATGCACAAGGGAAGTGAGAAAATCCGATCTCCGGGAAATGCAGGCAGACATCATATACATCATGTGTAAATTCGAGAGGATCTTTCCGCCAAATTTTTTCGATATCATGCCTCACCTGATGATCCATCTTCCCCAGCAATTGTTGCTTACCGGTCCAGTACACTTCACTTGGATGTATCCCATGGAAAGGTATGTTTTATTCACTTACATCTCCAGAATACATATATGTACGTACATGTTCAATAACCATAACGTATAGTTTGCAATCTTATATTTACAGGCAACTTGGTGAGTACAAAGATTATGTCACTAATAAATCCGCGCCTGAAGGGTGTATAGCTGAAGCATATATTGCGCATGAATGCGTCACCTACATGAAGTTGTATTTAGGAGCGTCGTTGGGAGCTCCGCAAGCCATGGAGGAACATGCGCCGCGGTTCAATCTCTCTATAGTTTCCAGTGATGTCGAAGTTGGTGGAGCACGACTGTCCGCCGAGTATGCATTGTCGGATGAAGAGATAGCCATAGCGCACTGGTGGGTACTAATCAATTGTGAAGAAGTTAAATATTGGAAAGAGTTGCACCTATCTTTTCCGGAAGTTGATGGTGATCTCGAGTACCACAACATGACGTTCGCAAATTATTTTCGCACCTGGGTACGTAATTTAATCTTCCCTGTTATATATATATATGTAATTATTTTCTATTGCATAGATTTTCGGATATTTACAGTGTAACATCCGTTACAGATGGACATGATTAAATCTAATGATAATCCAAACTGGTCGCACGAACTATTACTTCTTGCGATGCAACCGCAACGGGCTAGAGTTTATCCCACTTGCACAGTGAATGGCGTCAAATTTGTATCTAAAGAGAGAGACAACAGACGAAGAACACAGAATTCTGGGGTGATGGCGAAAGGTCATGGCCTTGACTATTACGGTGTTCTCCATTCAGTGGTCGAACTGGTCTATGCGGAAGGCATGAAAGTGCATCTGTTCAAGTGTAGATGGTTTGATATAGGCGCACAGAGCATGAAGATGGATCAGTACGGCAATTTATCGGTCAACACTGCTACAAGCGCCTACGAAGATGACCCGTTTGTTTTTGCGACAACGGTAAAACAAGTATTTTATCTTGATGACCTTGCCAAGGGTGACGCGTGGAAAATAGCGAACATTGTGCATCCTCGAAACATTTACCGGGCGGCTACACTTGGAGTGACCATTCTAGGGCCAGAGGCTGATGCGTATCAGGAGCCGAACGCAGTAGGTATTCATGATGTAGCTACTGTTCGCGATAATAATGTTAAACATGGTCGAGTGCTCAGAATTCGTGACGAAGATTCAACCTTTATTGATGTTGATCCAAATGAAGAAACAAACGACAACTCTGACGACGAATTAAGGCATAGATTACCAGATATTAATTCTGATACCGAAGAATACTCATCGGATGACTCAGATTACGAGCCTTAATTAGCTTAGTTATAATTATTGATCCTTAGCTTTGTAATTGTTGTCCAAATTCATATAAAGATATGCGGTCAAATTGTTGTCCAAACCCCTTAAAAGAATATGTTTGTACTAAAAGAATATGTTTGTACTAAAATAAATAAAGCACATGTAAATTTCATTGTAAATGATTTTTAATTTTACTCTTGGGCGACGAATTTAACATATATCGTCGCCCAAGTACTATCTTGGCCGACGAATAACCCTGTTTTCGTCGGCCAATATAATCCGAATAATTAAAAAAATATAAAACACATTTAAATTTCTTTTTATTTTTTATCTTGGCCGACGATTTGAATAAAAATCGTCGCCCAAGTTCTCTCTTGGCCGACGAAGACCGTCCATTTCGTCGGCCAAGATAATCCGAATAATTAAAATAAAATAAATAACATTTACTGATTTTTTATTTTAATCTTGGGCGACGATTTGAATAAAAATCGTCGCCCAAGTTCTCTCTGGGCCGACGAAGACCGTCCATTTCGTCGGCCAAGATAATCCGAATAATTAAAATAAAATAAATAACATTTACTGATTTTTTATTTTAATCTTGGGCGACGAATTGAATAAAAATCGTCGCCCAAGTATTATCTTTACCGACGAATAACCCTGGTTTCGTCGGCCAATATAATACGAATAATTAAAAAAAAATAAAACACATTTAAATTTCTTTTGAATAATTAAAATAAATATCCCAGGTATTTATTTTTTACCAAACTTTTAGGGTCCCGTAAAATTCTTGTCGATCGGAAACTATTCTCAGTTGAAGGTCCGGCAAGATTACGTGATTTGGAGGGTCGAATCGCCGTTTCCATTTGTTTAGGGGTTTGACCGCGCCGATTGACCGGACGGATCGAGCCCTTATCTTTGTCAGATGGAGCTGAATTTTTTCTCACCCAAGTAATTCGTTATGCTGGTCATATCTGACGGTGGGTTTTCAGTTCCTCTTCTCCGATCACCAAACTCACGTTATATGTACTAATGTTGTATAACTTTTTTATATAAGTGTTGAGTTTAAGTGTCGTTTTGAAGACAACGTATACGTAGATGCCTCAAACGCAAAAAAGTCGTGAAATAAGATATGACCGGAACGGTGAAATACGTCAACCCGTGAAAAATGAAGATAATCCGGTAAAATTTCTGTGCCGGTTGTTCCGGTCAACGAATTTCTCTTATTTCTACCTAGTGGTAGCCCTATCCCGGGTATTTATTTTTTACCAAATTTTTATAGCCCCGTAAGTTTCTTGTCGATCGGAAACTATTCTCAGTTGAAGGTCCGGCAAGATTACGTGATTTGGAGGGTCGAATCGCCGTTTCCGTTTGTTTAGGGGTTTGACCGCGCCGATTGACCGGACGGATCGAGCCCTTATCTTTGTCAGATGGAGCTGAATTTTTTCCCACCCACGTAATTCGTTATGCTGGTCATATCTGACGGTGGGTTTTCAGTTCCTCTTCTCCGATCACCAAACTCACGTTATATGTACTAATGTTGTATAACTTTTTTATATAAGTGTTGAGTTTAAGTGTCGTTTTGAAGACAACGTATACGTAGATGCCTCAAACGCAAAAAAGTCGTGAAATATGATATGACCGGAACGGTGAAATACGTCAACCCGTGAAAAATGAAGATAATCCGGTAAAATTTCTGTGCCGGTTGTTCCGGTCAACGAATTTCTCTTATTTCTACCTAGTGGTAGCCCTATCCCGGGTATTTATTTTTTACCAAATTTTTATAGCCCCGTAAGTTTCTTGTCGATCGGAAACTATTCTCAGTTGAAGGTCCGGCAAGATTACGTGATTTGGAGGGTCGAATCGCCGTTTCCGTTTGTTTAGGGGTTTGACCGCGCCGATTGACCGGACGGATCGAGCCCTTATCTTTGTCAGATGGAGCTGAATTTTTTCCCACCCACATAATTCGTTATGCTGGTCATATCTGACGGTGGGTTTTCAGTTCCTCTTCTCCGATCACCAAAATCACGATATTCTGAATTTTATGATAGAAATCTTGGCCGACGATTTTCTCTATCTTGGGCGACGATATTTATAGTGAAGAACATCGTCGCCCAAGTAGACTATCTTGGGCGACGATATTTATAGTCAAGAAAATCGTCGGCCAAGTAGACTCTTGGCCGACGATTTTCTTCATCTTGGGCGACGAGATTTATAGTGAAGAACATCGTCGCCTAAGTAGACTATCTTGGCCGACGATTTTCAAAAAACAGGGCGACGATTTTTGAATTCGTCGGCCAAGATACTCTTGGCCGACGATTTTTAAAAAAAGCGGGTGACGATTTTTGGAAAATCGTCGCCCAAGAACGCCACTATAAAAGGCAAAAATTCGGAACCCTAACCATTTCTTCAGCCGCCAAGCCCTCTCTCTCCGAAAATCCTCTCTCTGCCTCTGCCCTCTCTCTCTCCCTCTCTCCGACCCCGACCCAGACCTCAATTCGGAACCCCGACCCCGACCCCGACGCCGACCCACAATTTAAGGTATAACCCTAAAACCCTAAATTGGTTTTAATTGTTGTTGTTGTGATAATTAATGTAAATTGTTGTTGTTGTGATAATTGTTAATTGTAAATTGTTGTTGTTGTGATTGTGATAATTGTAAATTGTGATGTAAATTATGGTAAATTGTGATGTAAATAATAATTGTAAAATATTAGGGTTTACGGTTTAGGGTTTAGGGTTTAGGATTTGTGGAAATAATTTGTAAATATATTGTAAATGATTAAATAATTTTTGATTAAATAATTAAATAATATAAATTATAATTGTAAATATATTGTGGGCATTTTGTAAAAAATAATGGATTATTTTTTAGTAAGGATGTAAATATTGTTGAGTTTAATTTTTGTAATGTAATAATTGCGAATTAATGTAAATAATTTGTTATGTGAATAAAAAAAATAATAAATCCTTTAATAACTATTAATTTCGAAGAGTGCTATTATTGTTAATAAAATTTTTAAAAATTTATGGTTATTTTTTGTGAACTTAATTATAAGACGGTAAAATATTTTTAATAAATTTATGGTTATTTTAAACAGGATGGCCATGAGGAGAACTTCTGGACAACGTTCGGGTGCGAGGAGCCAAGACGGCTCGGACGGTACCTCAAACAACCCGTCGGAATCACCGTCTTACGGGTTTCCGTGGCAGTTGACGGCCCGACATGCGGCGCTTATGGGTGGCGTGAGCGGCTCGGGTTCTGTTGGGTAGTCGGGTCCCGCAGCGACGGCTGCTCGTCATCCACCCATACTTCGCCGGTCGCGATCCCGCAGCGACGCCCCCACACAGTCGTCCCCGACCGACGGTGATGGCGGGTCATCCGGGGTCCCTATGGTGCCATCCGGCCTCTTCCTTCCTCCGACGATACCGGCGATACCTCGCGTCGATGAGGAGGGTCGACCGATTCGGGAGCAGCTCCCGCATGTGGCACCGCACGAGGCCTATATCTACCGGGAGTTTTCCACGCCTCTTCATCCCGTCAGGGTCTCCGAGCAGGCGGACGAAGACGAATCCGTCGGCTCAGCCTCATCCTCAGGTAAATTATTATTACTTTTTTGTCGATTTTAATTTTTTGAATGTAAAAATATATTATTAATATTAAATTTGATTCACAATGTCACAGCCGCCGGAACGAGAAGGCGGAACAGGAGAGGCACCGTCAGCAACAAGGGATTCGATAGGGCGGTCGAGTCCGCTAGACGGATCGCCATCCCGTTTTCCAACGGGAAACCGGTGGACGCCGCATTGGGAAACCGATACACGCGCGCCGCGGGAGGCACCATCCGCTCCAGACTCCCAATGTTGTGGGGAGTCTGGAGCCAGGTTCCTGATGGAGTGAAGGAGATGCTCCATCAGTCGATGTCGGTGAGTTTACTCGATCAATTACTATTTTTTTAACTAATAAATTATTTAATTATCGAAAAAAATACTAACAAGTGGTAATGCAGCAATGGTTTGTGGTTCCCGAGGAGGGACGTGACTGGGCGGAAAAGGCCCATAGGGAGAGGTACCTTTATTGAATAATTTATTAAATTTTATTTTTTTAATAATATATTTAATATTTTTTTTTGTATATGTAGGTTCAAGGAGTGGAAGCACGACCTCCGGGAACACTGGAAGAAGTACGGGAGCGACCGTTCGGGTACCCCGAAGGAGTTCGAGTATCGGGAGTACGAATGGCGGTGGCTTCTTGTCACGCAGTTCAACGACCCTCACAAACAGGTAATTTCTAAACAAATTTGAATATTTAATTAGTGAATTAATTATAATTGTATGTTTTTAAATATTTACTAACGATAATTTTTTTTTGAAGCACCTCGCTCGGGTGAACGCTGAGAACCGGCAACAGAACACAACCAACCATCGTGCCGGTTCGAGGCCGTTTTCGGCCATCATGGACGACGTGCGGCGAGAACGGCCAGAGGAGAACCCCTATGTGGGTACCTTTCAGAGGGCATATCCTCATTCTGAGGAGGATCTTGTAAGTTTAATTATATTTTCTAATTTTTAATTTTAATTACATTTTATTAAATGTATATTAATATATTTTTATAATATATCCAATTAGGCGAGGGTGAGGGAGGCGGAGCAAGAGGTCATGAGAGGCATGGTGAACGACACATTTCTGGGCACGGCAGAGGATGACATGTCAGAGGCCATGTCCAGGATCGACACTTCAGATCCTACCGTTGGGGCGCGGATTATGGCCACTGCCTTCACGCAGCATTCCAACACCTACTACTGCCGGGGTATGGGAGACGCTGGAAAGGGGATCCTGAAGACGACTCCAGGATTTCAGCGCAAGGGAGCCGCCGGAGCCTCAAGCAGCAACAGCCAGACCACTCGGCTACAGGATCAGTTCGCAAGTCTACAGTCTGAGCTGGAAGCCCAAAGAGCGAGGGAGTCTGAGCTGGAAGCCCAAAGAGCGAGGGAGATGGCGGCGATGGCGGAATCATATGCGGCTTCCACGGTTGCGCATATGGAGCGGGTGAATGAAGTCACCAATGCCAACCAGGCGGCTATGGGACAGTGGATGACTGCCTACATCGCTGCACATGCGGCCGGACAGCCGTTTCCGCCTATGCCTACGCCTATACCATTACCTCAGTGGCCCCACCCTCAGTGGCCCCAGCCTCAGCAGCAGCCTCCTCAGCCTGACCAGCCGCCGCCTCAGCCTCAGGACCCTCCGAACGGGAATGATGAGTTAGATTTCGGGTTTCTCGATCTATAGGCAGATAGACTGAATTTTTGTAATAAATTATTTATAAATTTATAAATTTGGGTTATTTTTAATTAAAATTTAGTATTACAAAAATTTAAAGAAATGCCGAAAAAAAAAATTCCAGCAAAAATTTAAAAAACATGATTTATATATTTAAAAAAATTATTTAATTATTTTAAAAAAAAATTTAAATATATCTTAGGCGACGAAATTTCTAAATCGTCGGTCAAGGACTTACCATCTTAGGCGACGAAAAAAATATATCGTCGCCTAAGATGTTGTGATCTTAGGCGACGAAATATTTATTTTCGTCGCCCAAGATTATAAGATATTAAGCGACGAAAAATGGTTTCGTCGGCCAAGGTGTTAAATCTTGGGCGACGACTAATTTTTGGGCGACGATAAGTATATTTTAGGCGACGAAATTATTATCGTCGCCTAAGAATGACTCTTGGGCGACGATGAAATCAATTTTCGTCGCCCAAGTTCTTGACCGACGCGGTTCTGGCGACGAAGTTTTGGCCGACGACATGTCGTCGCCTAAGTTCTTAGACGACGAAATTTTTTAACAGGGCGACGATTTTTTTTCGTCGCCCAAGACCCATTTTCTGGTAGTGACATCAAATAACATAGAATATGTGGTATGATCACTACATATAGGATATCCAATGAAAGTCTCCATGTAACAAAACCAATCAATGAAATACTGCTAATACAAAAAGCAGTGCTTGTTTAATAATTAATTGAAATCAACTAGAGAGCTAATAGATCCATCAGCAAAGAATCAATTTTCTTGCGCAATTTAGGGACCACACAACACAAAACTAGAGGATATGCATGTACTGAGAAAGTGTATTTTGAAGAGTCGATGAAGATTCTAGCTGTTTAATTGATACGGTGAAGAATCATCAAGGGAAATGATTGATTCAATGAACCACTGGTAAGAATTCTTTTTGGGTTAAAAGGTTCTAAACTAACGACCATGAATGTCATTCTTCATGCACAACATTTGTGTATTGGACCAGACTAAAAGACAGATGTTCAAGTAGGACTGAAAAGCTACACTGGATGATATAGAATAGAAAGGTACATCTATCCAAACCCAGGAGAGAGAGCCTATAAAGGGTAGACGAGATAACAAAACAAATGACAAGATGACAACCATTACAGCAAATGGGAACTATTACGTACTAACCCTGCTGTTAGTCCACAGTCCACAACACCGGTCGATACACCAAGATTTGCTTCAGATCTCAGTAACAGAAAGATACACCATGATATATCAAAAAAATCTGCAAATGTAGACTACTAGAAAGAACAAATATACATTAATCCAGACAGACTCAATCATAAGAACTCCTGACTAGTAACTCAATCATATGATTCACTCCTGACTACAGTAATCGTATGGAAAACACCCGGTCACAATTTCATTTGCTCACTCTTAATTGTATCAGTACATCCACTATGAACGTGCATACCTGCGGTCTATCGGGATTTCGTCGCCGTACTAGATCCCTTGTTGGTCGCCAAGCTCAATGACCTCTTTCCCTTCAATAACCAAACACTCTTTGCAGTTAACCACAGACTCTTCTTTAACACACCCACATATAAAAACATAAGGGTCAATGATAAAATGGTACATTTACAAGTAATAAATGATAAAAATGTTAACAAATGTTCCTTTATGATAAAACAATACACCCATTTAAATTTTTTAAACCGTTGCCCATAAACTTATAAAAATTACATACCATGCCACTGACTAAAACATCAACACATTCTCTCACTCCCAAAAATACAGTCCAGACTGACCTCGTCGAGACGTCTACGTTTTGCAGCGGGGTGGAACTGCGAATTGCTCCTCCATCGTTCGGCCACCTCCCGGCGCAAGGCTGGTGCACACGTCTTCCTATCGTCGTCCCCGACATCTTTGTTGTATCAGATTTCATGGAGGAGCCATGCTGAAAGTGAATCGGAGGAGATAAGTGTTTTTTGGGTTCGCCGGCGAGTTTACGAATCTGGCCACCGCGGCGGACATGAATGGTGGTGGTAGCTTCATCTCAATCTGGAGAACGTCTCTATGACCTTATTTTTTTGAAGAGAAGCTCAGAGGAGGAAAAATCGAAGAGAAGAAGTTCTGAGATTTTCCAGCTAGAAATTGACGGATTCTGGCAGGCGGAGTCAATAAATTGACTTCGCATAGAAATGGAATACTAAAACATGAAGGAGAGGCGAGATGGACTTAGCATACAAGTACATGAAGTCGAGGCGAGATGGCTTCAGGTAGTTACATGGGTAGTTACATGCATTCGCATAGACTTCGCGTACAAGTACATGAAGTCGACGCGAGATGGCTTCGCGTACAAGTACATGAAGGGTGAGGCGAGATGGCTTCGGGTAGTTACATGGATAGTTACATGGGTAGTTACATGCATTCGCATGCGAAATAGACTTCGCGTATAAGTACATGAAGACGAGGCGAGATGGCTTCGGGTAGTTACATGGGTAGTTACCTGCATAGTTACATGGATAGTTACATGCATTCGCATGGGAAATAGACTTCGCGTATAAGTACATGAATGCAAGGCGAGATGGCTTCGCGTATAAGTATATGATGGCGAAGCGAGATGGACTTCGCGTACAAGTACATGAGGGCGAGGCGAGATGGCTTCGAGTAGTTACATGAATAGTTACATGGGTTGTTACATGGATAGCTACATGCCTAGTTACATTGATAGTTACATGGGTAGTTACATGCATTCGCATGCGAAATAGACTTCGCGTATAAGTACATGAAGGCGAGGCGAGATGGCTTCGCATACAAGTAAATGAAGGCGCAGCGAGATGGACTTCGCGTACAAGTACATGAAGGCGAAGCGAGATTGTCACGCCCTAACCCATAATTTTTACCTTTATTACTGGCATAGTGGTAATAAGAATTTTACCGTGTTCGTCAATAAATGAAAAATATAATTGATCCCTAGATTGATGTAGTGGACGATTATTTTGTGGGATTATTCTAAGGAATAAATTTTGACGACGGTAAAAAATGATAATTTTTGCTAGTAAAAGGTAATTTTATTGGGGTATTATTTTTGGGGTGTTGAAATTTTGGTTTGGGTATTTGTAGTGTTGGATCCGGTTTGGGCTAGGCCTAATTTCTTTTCTTCTCCCTCCCGATTCTCTCTCTTCTCTCCCACACCCGGTTTTCCCCTCTCTACACCCAGAAACTTCCCGGCCGCCGTTCGCCGCTGTCCTGCCGCCCCAGCCCGCCGCACCGGTCCCGTTCGGTCGGTCTCTAAGCCAGCAGCAGTTCTAGACCGGTGGCAGCCTCCCTAGCGCCGCCATGAAGGAGGAATCGACGTCGAGAGCCCCGGCTGCCGAAATCATTTTTTCGCCAGAACTCCTTCCTCCGGCCGCCATAGCCGGCGAGCCTTGGCTCAAAAGGAAGCCCTCCTCCCGTGCTTCAATCCCTCCAAAGGGCTCGCTCCGTCTTGAGCTAGGTAAGGAGAAATCGGAATTTGAATTTCTAGGGCTTTATTATGTGTTTGTGTCCAATTGGCTTGGTTAGGCTTAGAATTAGAGTTTGTGGTAGTTATGAATGTTGTAGAGAAGGTTGAGAGGGAGATGCTACCAAATTTTGGTGACCATCGGAGTTCGCCGGAGTTGGTCGCCGACCGCCGCAGCCGGCGGAGCCGCCGAGAAAATGTTTTTGGTGGAGAAAAATGTGAGGAGTTTAATAGAATAAGTTTTAGAATTTTTGGAGGAGTTTTGGATAGGTTTGAGAATTGTTGAAGTTTGGTATTTTTGGCGGATTATTAATTTATAATCCGGCCATTGGATTTTATTTGGTGGAAGGTGTTTTTGAGGATGTCGGTAAAATTTGTGGAGTTTTGAGGTTGGCAATGGAATTAAGATTTTGGAGTGTTAGGCTTGGTTGAGCGCGAAGCATATTTAATTATGCATTTTTTGCTTTAAGCGTCGGTGTTTTATTTAAGGTTTTATTTATATGGAACAGGAAGTGAGGAGGCTCAAGCGGAAGAGACCTCCGACCGACATCAGGCTTAGGCCTAACCAGTGAGTGGACATTTGTTTTTAAATATTGTGTTCGAAATGCTTTATCATTTGAATAATTTTTCTGTTGTTGGATATTTCCCGAAATTGAGAATTTCGGTGATTATACTCAAGGCACAATTCCGAGAATATATGATTTGCTAGCTAGCTATATGTGATTTCCCCCATACGCGAGGCACAATTCCGGTATGGGTGACATGAGCGTTAGACGCAAGTGTCGTAGCCCTGTGCGACTTTCTAATTTTGCATTTATTTATTCAAAGATTTCGTACAAGGAGTAAGCACATATATATTACCACTCGGCCGCTTTCCCCAATATGCGAGGTACAATTCCGATGTGGAGTGATGTGAGCGTTAGACGCAAGCATAATAGCTTTGTATGATATCTACTTTATTCAAGTTGTTCATAGATATAGTACCATGGGTCAGGCGAGTGTGCATACATACTATACATATATAATATCCAGGCCTGAGAGGCAATGTCTTAAAGTTTGGGAGTCTAGCCAGGCTGGACCCTAGTTCAGAAGCTTTCCAGTGGAGCTTTTGTTTTTGCCGCTGATGAAAGCATTTCTTTTGGGGAAATATTTATTTGTTGTCGGAAGCATTTCGTCCACTCACTATGACGTGTTGAATATTTTCCCCTGGGCTCTTCGCTTTCAAAAATGCCTAGTCTACAGAGTTCACGTGAGGTCTAGCAGGAGACGCCGAGACATAGTGACCCATATATCAGCTACATTTCACCAGTAGGTTACCATTTTAATTTACTAGGGGTTTGTTAGCTTTCACTGTATTTTATTTTATTTTATTTTTAGTAGCTCTGAATACTTGTGGAATTCTTCGGTGTAATTTATATTCTGGCTACTTTTGGATTGTAGCTGAAAATTTATTTTAGAATAAAAAAGTGGTTCTTAAATTTTCGTAAGTTAGGGTTGTCCATTTTCGAGGGAGGTTTGCCGAGTCTTCGGTAAATTTTCCTTGGAGGTGGTCTCCGCAAGACTCATCTCGGGTTTCAGGGTGAAATTCGGGGCGGGTCTTGACAGAGATGGCTTCGGGTAGTTACATGGGTAGTTACCTGCATAGTTACATGGATAGTTACATGCATTCGCATGCGAAATAGACTTCGCGTATAAGTACATGAAGGCGAGGCAAGATGGCTTCGCGTATAAGTACATGAAGGCGAGGCGAGATGGCCTCGCGTACAAGTACATGAAGGCGAGGCGAGATGGCTTCGCGTACAAGTACATGAAGGTGCGAAATAGACTTCGCGTATAAGTACATGAAGGCGAGGCAAGATGGCTTCGCGTACAAGTACATGAAGGCTAGGTGAGATGGCTTCGCGTACAAGTACATGAAGGGGAGGCGAGATGGCTTCGCATATAAGTATATGATGGCGAAGCGAGATGGACTTCGCATACAAGTACATGAAGGCGAGGCGAGATGTCTTCGAGTAACATTATGAAAATCAAAGTAGCATAACTCCACTTTCCACAGATTAATACAAACCAACTCGTCGTCATTAGATCTGGACACTAAAATTAATTTTTGAGGGCTCTGATACCTAACTTCAGAACTCTATGATTTCAAGGGTGTAGACAGCGACGTCGACTGAGCGGTGGAGTTGATCGGCGAGGTCAATCTAGCAGGCGGCGGAGTCGATCATTGAGCGGCGAAGTCGATCATAGAGCGGAGTCGATCAGTGAGCGGCATCGATCTAGCAGGTGGCCTCACGTCTGGTCTGGATGCAGGAGAGGAAGAGAGAGAGAGACGAAACTGTGATAAAAAAACATGTGATATTAGAGAGAATGGTATAATGGTCATGTAAAAAGTGTGAAAATAGACTTTTTTATCATTTAAGATGGTATAAGGGGACCATTTTATCATATAATATGTTTTAATGGTGACCTTTTTATCAAATGGAACATTTGAAAACTATTTTATCATTTGTACCTTCAAATGATAGTTTTGTGTTATATGCCCAAAACATAACACATTTCCAAAAAAAAAAAAAAAACATAAAAACATCAATACATTTGCGTATTTACTTGTACAGTTTTACCTTTATCCCCAAATACTAACCTTATATTTATCCAAGTCCTAAACTTAACGAATACTCACTCCGTTTGCACGTGTTGTTTTTGTCTCGCTGACACGTGTCCAGACAGATGGGTGTTGGACCCCATTCTAGACGTCTCCCTACACTTGATCACAGAAGTATTTTACAAGTCTATACAAATAGACTGAGATACTCGGATACTCCAAACGGGGCTCAAAAACGCGAATATTTTCTTTTTAGTTCTTCAGTGGCTGCCTCTTCTCCTCCTTCCTTCTCCATACATTCCTCCTCTTCTCTCTATCTGCGAACCCACGAACGCTATGGCTTTCAGAGGAGTGAGTTTTCCTGCTACCCTTTTCCGATTTCTTATTTGTTTTTGGGGTTTTGAATTTGTAGCTACTGTTCACTTTTACTGATACTCCAGGGCTGATTACTGGGTTGGGTTTTGTTTGCGTGTAAAATTAACATGTGGGTTCTGTTCTTTTTGTGCGTTTTTTATCCAAAGTTTAAACCTTTAGGTAATCAAGTAGAGAATTTAATTCTTCATTGCATTCTATTCAATGTTTCTGAAGTAAAAAGAAGGTTGGAAGGAGACCGTAATTTTCTGTATTGGAATTACTGTTAAATGATGTGTATATGTACTGGTGGTAGTAATTTCTGTAATCTTTGGTAAATATTTTACTGAGTGTTGAACTCTGTATATATGGGGACTTACATTGCATGTTATGGGGTCTTAAATTAGTTTATCGTTTGAGCTTTTGACTTTCTGTTGTTAGTTGCAATTAAGGGCTTCTGTAATTGCAACTGGTTTAGTTCACGTTTGGATGTTTACCCAAAGACACTCTCAAGTTTCAAGTTTGGGCACATAGCATAATCACTCTACCCCTCTAAGGAGAAAAAGAAATCTTTGAGGTTGGAAAAGTTAAGTTATGAGTTTTTTGAACGCGATGTTATTTGGTGGTATGGTTCTTGTTTTGCTGGAAGGTTATGATCGTTTGAGCTGAACATTGATCATCTTATAATGTGGGAGATTGATGACTGGTAGTTAATGTTGGGTTGGAGTATTTGACTGTGTGTTTATTTTTTATTCAGGGGAATGCTTCCTCTGGCATGGGTGTGGCTGAGGACTGCCGGAGCACATTCTTGGAACTACAGAGAAAGAAGGCCTTCCGCTATGTGGTTTTTAAAATTGATGAGAAGAAGAAAGAGGTTGTGGTAGAGAAGACAGGAAGCCCGGCTGAAAGTTATGATGATTTCACTGCTTCGTTGCCTGAAAATGATTGCCGATTTGCAATCTACGACTTTGATTTTGTCACTTCAGAGAATTGCCAGAAGAGCAAGATCTTTTTTATTGCATGGTTCGTTTCTTTTGGTTATGTTTGACTGAAGTTTGGTCCGCTTTGACATCTTATAATCACTGTGTTCTGTCTTTTGATTGAAGATGATGGCATGCTTTGACCTTTTATAATCACAATATGTTCTGCGTGAACTTTGCAGCATAGTTAGGTGCATGCTATGTATGATTGGTTATTTGTTCTTCTGTCCCTCACTTGTGCTATGGGGTGCTCTTCAAAGGCAAATGGAGGCATAACAAATGAGTTCCATTTTCCACTTGCTTTGCTGCTTAACCATCTGAGGACATCATTTTCTGTTGGTGTATTGGAGGATTTGTATTGCTTTGATTTTTAAACTGGCTAAGGGGATTATGCAGGCTAGTCTTCGGATTGATAATAACTGTTTCAAGTTGTGTTCAGTTTAATTATTTGGTGTGTTTGAAGATTGATACCTCCTTCTGCTCTTCATTTCCCACTTAAACATTGGATAAAATATATGGACCGGCCTTTCTATTAATTTTGAGTCACTATGTGATGACTGTGAAAAATATATGGACGTATGTTTTCTGTTAAACATATCGTATTTTCAAAGGTCTTAGGTTATGATTGTATACATATCTCTCTTATTTTCTGTGATTGCCTTTTCTCTATCATTTGATTTGCTATTGCCATTTTTACTTTCAATGTGATAAAAAGAATGCCTCTTTGTCAGGTCACCTTCTGTGTCACGGATCCGTGCTAAGATGCTCTATGCGACTTCAAAGGACAGGTTCAGGAGGGAGCTGGATGGTATCCATTATGAAATCCAGGCAACTGACTCCACTGAGATGGAGCTTGAAATCCTTCAGGAGCGTGCGCACTGAGCACGTAAAATGGATTTGGCATTTCAAAAGAAGTACGGAGGTTTCTTTCAGAATATGTGCATTATATTTGCCTGAAAAAAAAATAGGTGTAGTTTAATATATTTAATAATCAGCACCCGGGAAGGCTGATTAGGGGGTCCTGGCTAAGATTTCTTATGCACAGGAATTCGTGCTTCCTTATTACCATGATGCTTCTCAGGTGAAATTGGTTATGGTTATGGTTAATGCTAATTTGATTCCTATCATATTCTATGAATGATCTCTCCTTTCATCACATTTTGGTTTGAGTTTTCTGATAAAAAGCTGGATCGATCTGTTATGCATTTTCACTGTGAACTGTTTTGCTTAAGTAGCAGTTCTGTTTTTGTCTGTGATAGTAGAAAGAGTGTGATGATACCTAATGGTTATTAATACAAAAAAATAATAAATAATAATAATAAAGCATTTGGTCTTGTTCAATAGCATGTTACAGGACTGGATCATATTGTTTTCTTTTTTGCCCTTTTCTCTGATCCTCCTGACATCATGCTCAAGCGTCCGAGTCACACACCATGAGTTAGCTTAGGTGAAGGAAATTATAATATGTTTGATAACCCATGGTATGCAGATTTGTCTTTAACCTAAGCATTTTGGTGATTTAACTTTTCTGGAAATTATCTGCCAAACAAGGGTCAGGTGCAATGACACAGGTTTTAGTTTATTCCATTTGACCTCCTTAAGTTTCAGATATTTTTGGTTGTATCTGGATTGTTGAGCAGATAGGGGAATTATTAGTGGTGCAAGGTTTTCTGAGGAAACCGTTGAGAAGGATCGATGCTCATGCTTTTACCTATTTCGGCACTCTGGAAGGCAAGGGCTGCCGGCAGAATCCTTACAACCTAAGGCGGCTGAGTCCTCATGGGGGGTGATTGATCTTCACTGCCCAAATTATAGATATAGTAAACAGATACCAACACACAGGACTCTTATATTACATCAAATTGTAAAAATGGTATATCAAATGATGATGATCATATTAGGTAAGGGTTGGTCATTCCGAATCACAATCTTGGGGTCAACAAGGCCATATTCTAGTACATGATTACGTCCAAGACTTGACTAATTTGGTTCAACAGCATTTGTTTATCTAAGTCTGTAAGGTTTCTACAATTCAGTACTTATCTTGGTTCACATGGGACAAAACATAACCAAACTTGATGGACAGTTTATGCTCTTCTTCCCCTCACCGCCTGATAAGACTTATGAGGCTCACCCTCCACAAAACCAATTTCGAAGAAACTGGAACTAGGCATAAAGCTACAGCCTTTCTGAATTTAGACACAAAAATCATCTAAGACATGGCAAATCTGGAACAAAAGCTAGAGTCTTTCTGAATATGGAAACACAATCAAAATGGAGGCCTAATTTTTAGGCTGCTTGAAATCCTGGAAGATTAAGGTAAACACTGTGTGGAGTCTCCCTTTTGGACTTGAAGGTGGATGTTAAAAGCTTTAAATGGAGGACTTATCTCTTTTAACAGTGGGGTTCACAAAGTGAAGAAGACAAAGGAAAATGCCCACCACCACCATCACTATCACCATCTCCCTTCACGTGATGTTACTTGGTATGATCCAGCACTCGCAGAAAGTCATTTCTCTGATTCACATTCACTGTGTTTAACATATATGACCTCACTGTCAAATCCTAGAATAGATGAGCTTTTATTTATTTCTTTTGTACTATTTGAGATTTGGTAAAAGCATCATCTTGGGGTATATAAGATCTTTCTGCATATTCTTCTGAAAACTGAGTTGGGAATTGTTTATGCTTCTAACTTCTCAAGTATGGTTGTTTCTCTTTGCCAAAAAAGTATGGTTCTTTCTTCTCTTTCAGGTATTGTCTTTGCTAAGATATTTTAGTTGGTTTATGGATATCATTGTGTATTATTAAGTAAAAGGATCAGATTCAGATTTATAGTGTTTTTAGTCACATGAAATCTGATCTTGTGTTGTTATGATTGAATTATGTAATTAAGGACCACGTGTTGATGAACTGTTCTTCGAATCTTGTCATGTGTTGGCTATTTTGGGTTGCCTCCTTTGTAAAAGTCATTGAAAGGAGTCTAGAGTGTGTTGTTGAGTATATATTGTGCAGTCCAAGCATTTGATTAAAGGGCTTATGTTGGGTTTTTAACTTTTTTCAGTTTTGGGAAATATGTAGGTAACGCTCAATCGGTGTAGAAGTAGTTTGGAGCTATCAAGTATCTTTAAGATAGTCTACACTTCTCATTTTAGAAGAGAAGTTGCAGTTCAGTTGCCAATGATTATGATTTTCCTTCTGGGTTTCTTATATTTAGCACCATGAATCTGATTTCTGAGTGTTCTTGATGCTGATATTTGATCCTGAAGATAGTGAATTATAGTATGGGTAGCAGCAATAAGACCATAGTTTGGTTTAGAAGGGACCTGAGGATTGAGGACAATCCAGCCTTAGGTGCTGCTGCTAGGGATGGTGCTGTCTTTCCTGTATACATATGGTGCCCGAAGGACGAAGGACACTTTTACCCAGGTCGAGTTTCGAGGTGGTGGCTGAAGCAGTCTCTTGCTCACTTGGATCAGTCATTGAAGTCTCTCGGGGCTCAACTTGCACTGATCAAAACCGACAGTACTGTTTCTGCTCTCTTGGACTGCATTCAAGCTATTGGAGCCACAAAAGTAGTGTTCAACCATCTATATGGTATGTTCTGAAGCCTCTCCTCTCCTTAGTTTAACTGTTTCAGTAAAGTGAGTAAACTTGTCACAAAGAACCGAGAAACAATGAATTATATGTTATTTACATTCTCCAAGAACGGAGTATTTATACAAGAGATATCAAAACCTATTAGGAAACCTATTATGACAGAATATTCCTAATAATAACACAATATTCACAATCCTAATATTATATGGTATGACTCACGCCAACACTCCCCCTCAAGTTGGCGCATACAGATCACAAATGCTCAACTTGTCAAGAGAGTCATGAAAGGCTTTACTTGAGAGAGCCTTCGTAAGGATATCAGCCAATTGTTCTTCAGTAGGGACAAAAGGAAAGAAAATAATCTGACCATCTAACTTCTCTTTAATGAAATGTCGATCTACCTCCACGTGCTTTGTGCGATCATGTTGAACAGGATTATGAGCAATTTCAATAGCAGCCTTATTATCACAATAAAGCGGCATAGTCTGCTTCTGCCGAAATCCCAAATCTCTCAACAAGTGTCTCAACCACAACATCTCGCAAAGTCCTTGGGCCATTCCCCTATATTCTGCTTCAGCACTAGAACGAGCCACTACCTTCTGCTTCTTGCTTTTCCAAGTGACTAAATTACCACCGACAAATGTGAAGTAGCCAGAAGTAGACCTGCGATCTGTAATGTTACCAGCCCAGTCTGCATCTGTGTATCTAGAAACATCCAAATGATTGTGTTTAGAGAAGATTAATCCCTTCCCAGGAGCAGACTTCAAATACCGCAAGATACGGAACACGGCTTCCATATGAGCCTCACTGGGATTATGCATAAACTGACTCACCACACTAACTGCATATGCTAAATCAGGCCTAGTGTGTGACAAATAAATCAACCGGCCAACTAACCTTTGATACCTCGCTTTATTTGTGGGTATCTGACCCAAATACTCTGCTAACCGATGATTCTGCTCAATAGGAGTATCAGCAGGTTTACAATCAAGCATACCTGTTTCTGCAAGCAAGTCTAAAACATATTTCCTCTGGCTCAACACGATACAATTTTTAGCACGAGCAACTTCAATTCCCAAAAAATATTTCAAACTACCCAAATCTTTCATCTCAAATTCAGAAGACAACTGATCTTGTAACTTTTGGATCTCCTCAAAGTCATCACCTGTCACAACCATGTCATCTACATAAATGATTAAAGCAGTCACCTTACCACACCGATGTTTAAGGAATAAAGTGTGGTCAGAGTTACTCTGCCGGTACCCAATTTTCTTCATGAACCTGGTGAAACGACCAAACCAAGCTCTAGGAGATTGCTTCAAGCCATAAAGAGACTTCTTCAATTTACACACCACCCGCTCTCCAGTAGAAGTACAATATCCAGGAGGTAAATCCATATAAACTTCCTCATAAAGATCACCATGTAAGAATGCATTCTTAACATCAAATTGTCGTAAAGGCCAATCAAGGTTAGCAGCTAATGAAAGAAGTACCCGAATTGTGTTAATCTTGGCCACTGGTGCAAACGTCTCGTCGTAATCCACCCCATATTTCTGAGTATAGCCTTTAGCTACCAACCTTGCTTTATACCTGTCTACCAACCCATCCGGGTTATGCTTCACAGTATAAACCCATCGACAACCAACAGTTTTCTTTCCAGGTGGTAACGACACTAACTCCCACGTACAATTCTTTTCAAGAGCATCCATCTCAACTGTCATTGCTTGCATCCACCTCTCATCCTGCATTGCGTCCTGTACTTTACTAGGTAGAGATACAGAAGATAATTGATTCACAAACGCAACATATGATTTAGACAGCCTATGACTTGACACATAATTAGCAACAGGATATTTAGACTTTGCACAAAGTGTAGGCTCATAATGTTTTGGAGGCTGACCACGAGTTACACGATTAGGCAGTCGTTGAGTAGACACAGTACTAGACACAGAAGAAGAAGATTGAGAAACTACCTTGGGTGAGACACCAGCTTGAGAGACCTGTGAGGGAGAGGGAGAACTGTTCATAGTATGTCTCTGATCAGAAGTTGACGCAGCTAACTCGCCATGGAAACGCAGAGAATTACCCAATCGATCAATCCCAAACTCTTCCTGATCTGACGCCGGAAAAATACCCAGCCCATCTCGATTGAAGTTCAGAGAATCTTCCCGAAGATTCCCGTTGTCTACTTGGAGATCGCTGTTCCCGTCAGTGCCGAACCCGTCGCCGTCGTCCAGTCTCGGTCTGTCGCTTCTCTCCGACGGAGTGCTGCTGGGCAACGGAGAATCTGATTCGGCTGATTCGGTGACCGTGCTCCGGGGTACGCCTGACGCCGGTTCTACGACAGACGATCGGTCGCCGGATGAGTCCTCTCTGGTCGGTCGACCACTGGTCTGCGGACTCTTCTCTGCTCCAGACAACGGGTTGGGAAAAACAAAGCTACTATTTGTTTTCTTCTTTGGGTCTTCAGCCAATGCTGTTTTGTTGAAAGTGGGCCAATTAACTTGTGAGCTATTGTTGTCTGTGTCGAATTCGGCCTCTAACAAATCAAGCCTAGGTCGCTCTGATGTATGCTCTCCAGATTGCTCACCGAATAAATCTTCATAATAACATGACTTCTCCCCCTGACGAGGAGTCTCTGGAGGTAAGAAGTAACACATGTCTTCGCTGAACGTAACATCCATGGTAACGTAAAATCTTTGAGACGGAGGGTGATAACATTTGTAGCCTTTCTGATGAGACCCATACCCTACGAACACGCACTTAAGTGCTCTAGCATCCAATTTCGACCTCTGATTCTTATACAGATGAACATAAGACACACAACCAAAGACACGAGCCGGGAGAGTATTTGATGACGGAATAGAAACATATTTAGACAAGACATCAAGTGGGACACGACCTTGAAGAGGACTTGACGGAAGACGATTAATTAAATGAGACGCACACAACACTGCCTCTCCCCAAAGGTACTTAGGCATGTTAGCACTTAAGAGAAGAGACCGAGCCATGTCCAAGAGATGACGATTTTTCCGTTCAGACACCCCATTTTGCTCAGGTGTCTGTGGACATGAAGTTTGATGAACTATGCCATGGTTTTGAAAGTACTCCTGAAAAGAATGATTGACAAACTCACCCCCATTATCAGAATGAAAGACCTTAACATGAGCATCATATTGAGTACGGATCAAATTATGAAAGGCTGTAAAGGCTGAAAAAACAGAATTTTTGAATTTAAGTAGCACAACCCAAGATAATCGAGTAAAATCATCAATGAATAAAACAAAGTATCGCATTCCAGAAAGAGTAGAATTTTTTGAAGGACCCCATACATCTGAATGGATTAACTCAAAAGGCTTAGTACTAGAATGAAAACTCAAAGGATAGTTGGACCTATGACTCTTAGCCAAAGCACATGTTTCATAATGCAGACTAGACTCACGAATTCCTAAAAACAACGAAGGCATGGACTTCTTCATCACCCCAAAAGATGGATGTCCCAATCTTCTATGCCACAACCATAACTCACTCAAACGATCAGAATTCAATGTCAGGGCTAAAGGTGCTTGTGTTGGTTCTGCGTACATGCAATCCAAATGAAACAGTCTCCCTTTCAGGTCTCCCTTGCCAATGATCACCCTGGTGCACAGACTCTGAAAAACAACATACATTGGGTAAAAGGTTACAGAGCACTTATTTTGGGAACCCAACTGGGAAACAGACAAAAGATGATGAGACAACGAAGGTACATAAAGCACATCATGCAAAACAATGGATGGTGTAACTTGAATGGACCCAATACCTAAGACCGGAAATGACACACCATTGGCATTAGAAACATGGGATATATGAGAGGATGACATAGACATAAAAAAGGATTTATCATAGGTCATGTGATCGGACGCGCCAGAATCGATTATCCAAGTATCACTACTAGTAAAGTCAGAAACATGTAAAGCAATTCCAATTTTACCTCGTGTTTCCTTTGTTAAGGAAACATTACCCTGTGAAGGGTCTTGCCCTTCAATGTCGTAGAAGTCAGGTTCTGACACTAATTGGACTGCTGCTTTGCCTCTTTGACCACCACCACGACCTCCACGTCCTCCACGACCTCCATTATTGCTTCCTCTCCAACCAGGATTGTAAGTGAACTTTTGTAGCTTTGGGCAATAATTCTTGGTATGGCCGGCTTCTTTGCAATAATTGCATGTTATATGAGTATAACTCTGATTCTGCTGATATCCCTGATTTTGAGGTTGATACTGGTTCTGAGATGGAACGAGGACAGACTTCCCAATTTGAGGTTGAGAAGGTGGTGTAGCATGAATCGCTAAACCAGAAATTTCAGTATGAAGACCTTTTGCAGCTGCTTTGTTGGCTTCATCTCTTCGGATATACACAAAAGCTTTCTCCAATGTCGGTGGAGTTGCAAGACGTAATAATTCATTCTTCGGTCCTTCAAAGTGAGGATCTAAACCAACAAGAAAGACATGAACACGCATTTTGTCTTTTTCGTTCCGATAGGAAGTGATATCTGCTTCACATGTCATGGGGTTCGGACTTCTTTGATCAAGTTCCTGCCAGATTGCCTTCAAGCTTGCGTAAAACGTTGCCACTGGTTGTCCACTCTGAGTAAGTTGGAAGGCTTTCACATTCAATTCGTGGATACGAGCAAAGTCGTTTCCATCATAATAGGTAGCCGCAACAGAGTCCCAAATCGCCTTAGGAGAATCAAAATTAGAGAACAACTCCATTACTTCTGGAGTCATAGCTTTGAGAAGATTTCCCATCACATTAGTATTTGTTGTATCCCATTCATCAACTTTTGGTCCTGTAGCGGGTCTTGTGACGCTACCATCAACATAACTCCACTTTCCCATTCCCTTAATATGAAACTTCATAAGTCTCTGCCACAATTGATAGTTGGTGCCATCAAGCTTGACACCAAAACTAGAGTTGTCGATGACATTCTGAACAACAACAACCTCTTGGGTCACAATATTCTTCTCTCCAGATACACCCTCAGATTCTTCATTCTTACCTTCGATCTTTAAATCTACCATTTTTTTCTTCAAAAAACAATCCAACAATCGCCAACCAATTTTAGACAAACAATCTTGTCTATGTTACCGGACCTTGATAACCAAATAAACACCTACACCACTCAAACAAGGTTTAGACCAAGCAATCAAACAAACAACTTATCCACGTCCTTGATCTTGATAATCAAATCAGCACCTCAACCAATCAAGATCAAACAGAGCTATCTTCACAGGCTCAAACACGTGTGGATCGGAAAGAATGAAATCACACTAACAAAAGGAACCCCAATCAGCAAATAGAACCACAACAACCAAAAAACTGAACCAAATTTGCAGCGGAAGAACACAGCCGAATCCGATGGATTATGGCTCTGATACCAAGTCACAAAGAACCGAGAAACAATGAATTATATGTTATTTACATTCTCCAAGAACGGAGTATTTATACAAGAGATATCAAAACCTATTAGGAAACCTATTATGACAGAATATTCCTAATAATAACACAATATTCACAATCCTAATATTATATGGTATGACTCACGCCAACAGATATAACTTTGATCCACTGTAAGGAATACAGTCCATTTCATTCTCTTTGATAATTATTTGGGGATTCTCTCTGTATATCTATCTGTATCGCGTTTTGCCCTTTCCAGGAATTTCAATTTCTCTTTCAGATGTCTGTGGTTGTTACAATATTTTTTTTTTTGGCTAGTGGAAGATATAGTAATCTTAGATATGTATCTCCCCTCCAGAGTTGTGACTACCACTAATTTTCATCATTCTCAGCCTATGTTTCTCTATTCTCTGAATAATGAAGATCTCTCTTTTAGTCTGTAGAATGGTTCACAAATGTAAGTCAAAGAAATGGGGCATAATATAAAGGCTAGCTCATGTTGGTAAGAAAATCAAAAAACCATTTCATTTAGTGGGGATCAGCTCTAAGCCTGTTGTGTAATTTGTTGGAATGGTAAAATTGTTGATGGTTCTTGTATATATTAACTTTTACTCTTTTATCTCAGATCCTGTTTCACTCGTGCGTGATCACAACATCAAAGGAAAGCTGGTAGAGCTAGGAATTTCTGTGCAAAGCTATAATGCAGATTTGTTGCACGAGCCATGGGAAGTATATGATGCAAAAGGGCAAACATTTACAACATTTAAGGAATACTGGGACAAGTGCTTAAACATGGAGAGGGAACTTGTGACATTTCTTCCTCCGTGGAAATTATTGCAGGCAACAGGTACACTTCTAGTTCCCAAGTCCTTTCTATAAGACGTATCTTTGTTTGGAGGCAAACAGGAATTTCTTCATTTATGGCTGTTATTTCCAGGAACGGTGGCAAAATATTCAATCGAAGAATTGGGTCTCGAAAATGAAACTGAAAAATCTAGCAATGCACTCTTAGGAAGAGCATGGACTCCAGGCTGGAGCCAAGCTGATAAAGCTTTAACTGAATTCTTTGACGTTCACCTGCTAGACTATGCAAAGAACAGGACAAAACTTGGGGGAAACTCAACATCGCTATTGTCCCCATATCTTCACTTTGGAGAAGTGAGTGTGAGGAAAGTTTTCCAGGTAGCTCGAATAAAACAGATACTGTTTGCAAAAGAAGGGAACTCTCTTGGTGAAGAGAGTGTGTCTCTTTTTCTCCGGGCCATTGGGCTTAGAGAATTCTCACGTTATATTTGTTTTAACTTTCCATTCACTCATGAGAAATTACTGCTGAGCAACTTGAGATTCTTTCCATGGAAAGCCGACCAGGGACGTTTTAAGGCTTGGAGACAAGGTCGGACCGGCTACCCTTTAGTTGATGCAGGAATGAGAGAGCTTTGGGCAACTGGGTGGATACACAACAGAATAAGAGTGATTGTTTCAAGTTTTGCTGTGAAGATTTTGCTTCTTCCTTGGAAATGGGGAATGAAGTATTTCTGGGACACGCTTATGGATGCAGACTTGGAAAGTGATATCCTTGGTTGGCAGTATATCTCAGGGAGCTTACCAGATGGCCATGAGCTTGAGCGTTTGGATAATCCAGAGGTAACTACTTGATTCATTATTTTCCGGTAGCAAAATCTAAAGTTGAGCTACATGAATACCTGAAACATAGTGAAAGAATTAGGATTTGTAAAGGAAGTCTTAGGTGGCATTCGGTAACTTTTTCATGCTTGTATTTTCATTTTTGAATATGAAAATGAGATGAAAATGTGTTCGGTGAGACATTTCTTAAAACCTTGAAAATGAGAAATGAAAATATTTTCAACTTTTACAAAGAAAAACTGAAAACATCAATTTGACATTTTCACTCTTTCATTTTCTTAGTTTAGAAAATATGAAAAATACTTTTCACAATAAATTACCAAATACATTTCCAAAATTGAAAATAAAATCTCATTTTCTCATTTTTATTTTTAAAAAATCATTTTTGAAAATCGTTTCCAAAAACGTTTCCGGACAGGCCCTAATTTCAGTGAATAATTTTTCTTGTACCTACATTGTCCCAGTTATTCTAGTTAAAACTTAGAACCATGCATGCCGCAGCCATGACAAGAAGCATATAACTTGCAAGTGCAATACAGACTGGGATTTAGTATGGTTTTTCATACAGGCTCATGTTTAATATCGTTTGTTTCTTATTGCTTTGAGTTGGCTGAGTTATAAATGTGGAAACAATAGTTTTGCTTTTGTATACTTTTGTTGCCGGGTTAGTGAGAATGACAACATTCTTTATCCACTAAAATGGACATGAGATCATGAATATTTTTCATAGGGTTCACTAATGACACTTATATTTTAATAAATTCAGGTCCAAGGTTCAAAATTTGATCCAGATGGTGAATATGTAAGGCATTGGCTGCCCGAGTTAGCACGTTTGCCAACTGAGTGGATCCATCATCCTTGGGACACACCCGATAATGTGCTTAGAGTTTCTGGAGTAGAGCTAGGAGTCAACTACCCAAGACCTATCATCGAGATAGATTTGGCTAGAGAACGTTTGACTGAAGCCATATTCAAGATGTGGGAAATGGAAGCAGCTGCAAAGGCTGCAAATCTGAATGGTACAAATGAAGTTGTTGTTGATAACTCTGATGGGATTGAAAACTTGCCGATCCCAAAGGTGATCTTAAGGAACAATACTCCTTGTGCTACTTATTCATCTAATGATCAGAAAGTACCTTCATGCCACATTTCTGAGGGAAATCAATTGAAGAAGAGATCCAGATGTACACAAGAACGGCCACTACCAGATAATGGGCATAATGCTAATCCTAATGAAGCAACCTCGAGAACAATTGAAGACAGAAGCTCTACAGCTGAATCTTCAATGTCTAAGAAGCAGACGACCAGCACAACTTCATTTTCTGTTCCACAGTCATGTTCCTCATCAAAAGATAATCCTTTTATGGAGTCTGAATATTGTGAAATGAAGCAGTCATGGCAAGAACGGGTTGACATGGAACATAATTCAAGTAAAGATGGTGAGTAATTAATACTCTTTAAATATGATTTATGATCTATCTGTTAACTGAAAGCCACAATCAGCTGTTGCATACTTGCATGTGGTTTTCTGCCTAATTTTAATAATTGAAAGAACCTTTAGAGTTTGATTCTTGGTTTGGCTATTACGAAAATTTAGCATGAATTTTCTTGACTGTCAGTAATACATTTGAGAACAATAGGGCATTACTCATCTGGTTCAGTATATATGAAAGTTAGGGGCTCATATTCTAGTATTTGAGAACAGAAAAGGGTGCTTCATAACTATCTGGTTTCCATTAATGGTGCTTTGAGTGGTAATGTCAAGTTGTGAGTTGGTTCGAAATGCCTTGCGTTCTGGAGTCGCTTGGTTTATACAAAACACCATCTTGTTGGATGGTAATGCTGATTGGTCCATGCTAGTTTATACAAAACACCATCTGTATTTATTTTATATATTCTTAAAACTCATTGGAGCAGTCTCTTGTGAAGTCATTCTCAGATGTCAGAAAGAGTTGGAGCACATTTTTTCAATGAGTGTCTTCAGCTCTGCAGATGGCTTGAAAATTGACGCAGACATACTTCTTTCTTCTTTCCATTGGTCTCCTCATTTCTACTTGGCCATGGAGGGCAATAAAGAACAAATATTTCTTCAACAAATTTTGATTTTGGTTCTCACGAAGTGTTTATCTTGTGAATTTCGATATAAAAAACAATGTTACATTTTCTTACTAGGAAACTAAAGCTGTTATTGTATGTGATACACCAGTAGAATTGGAAATGCTTTTATGTCGGATTGGGATAACTATGGTTGTGGTGTTGACATATTATGGTCACCCCAGTAAAATGAGGGATGCAGACTTGTTTAGCATCATTTGTAATCTCAAAAGCTGGGTGGAGATTGTTAAAAAGTAGGTTCTGTTAGCATTTGTCTTTAATTTCATTATTGGTAACCAGTTTATTTACATTATTTGAAACTTCTGGTGATTTTTAGGAGCTTTGGAAGATGAATGCCTCTAGTTCGGAATTCATTGGTGTCTCCTTCATCGTGAAAGACGATGGTTCTGCAACTGAGCTATACAGTATCGATAATTGTACAGCTATCCTTGTATGACTCTATGTAAGTGTAGTCGATAGTGATGTGGGATCACTTGGCTGATCAGATGTCCAGCTTTCCTTGATAACAATAGATACATGCTTGGAAGAAATAATTTGCCAGCTACGTAGATGCATGTTTATGTATGTGTTCAGAGAGCTTCTCTCACCCATAAAATAGTTTCGTAGAGAGATATTAATAAATTGTGGGTATTTTAGAAAAAAAATAAAAAATAAAAAAAATCCTCCTTAACTTTCAGACTAGCTAATTGCTTCCAGGAATTCTCAAATCAGACAATTTAGTGGCATGTACCATGTGTCCAGTGCTTCACTTCTTTTTGCATGCCTAAATTGAACCATGATTTTCTGTCATTTCACATCATAATATAACTGCAGCCTCGTGATCATTTAAACAACAATTTTTGTTTTTTTGAACAAATTTACAGAAGTCATCAATTAAATTCATTGAAGTGAAAGCATCATTGGAAAACACTTACTGATGGGGAACTGTTCAGGTTCAGATCACCTTTGGAATAAGACTCGTGAATTAGGAAAATATCAATTTCTGTTGGTTTCTTTTTCTTTCATGTGGAATATATAAGACTCATGATTTTGGATGAGATTGGGGACCGAAACCTTTGCCGGTGAATGTGTCGTCTGCTTCAAGGAGGGAACAGTATGCTATTCTCCTACCATACTATTTTGCCGCTGATTGTTCACCGTTGATGGTGTTACCGTGTCAGTACCGGAAAGGAATGCCACTAAACTCGTCGGAGAAAGTCATTGTTCCCACAAACTGTCATCAGCGGAGTTGAATTACCCACGAAACTCGCCGACAAAAGCTGAAAAGCATCATAGTATTCTGTTGCATGCTAAAAGCCCTAGTCCCCTGAACTGATCATGTTATTTATATTCACAAGCAGTGCCACCTACACGGCGGATCGATCGACTCTGAAAGTCAGATTAAGGAATACCGAGGTGATTGGGTACCAATTTAATTAGGACAAGAGTGCTAGTTGCGGAGCGTTAGGGGTATCTCTATTTCTTGGTCTCAAACTCGCTGCAACAATATCTCTAGTCTTATAAGTGAGCTGCATGGATTCCGCCATTGTTGATCAAACTAATTATCTCTTTGGCGAGCGAGAGATAATTATGAAGAAAACTGAGGGAGGTACGTACATATATTCATTACGTAAGGATGAATCTTTGGCGAGCGAGACAAACAAAATTAGCAACGCCAATTAACCAGTAATATGTTTTTCTTCATTCACATATAGTCTTTCTGCCAAAGAATTGTGGAAGGATATACCAACGAGAAGATTTATTTTATCATGCAACGAGCAAGGATGCCTTTCAAATCTTCCCCATATGTGGCAGAACTGAGAATTTATATCGACGATATGTCACATCTTTGTGATTTAGAAACAATTACAACTTGCTAGTTAATCTTCTGTAAGTTGATAATTACATCTTGCGTACAAATTCCTCTAGCATTTTGAAATTTTTTTATGCATATATTGACGCATACACATTTGTATGTAACGGTATCGGTGTTATTCCTTTCTAGTGGCTTTAAGTATGCACTAAAAAACTATAACATGTTCAGACAGGAGGACTGGAAATGAAAAAGAAATTTAGAGTAAAACAAACATTATATATAAGAATATGTTTGATTTAATAAGACGTATATCATCCGGGCGATGTAATATATATCAAATATTTGTTGGTTGTTATAGGGCAGATCATTTAGGTCCAGGCAAACACATTTATACATCCATAGAAACACTGTGATGTGGTTGTAAACTTGTAATATTGTATTCCAGGTTACCTCAACCACTAACACGTACATGGTGTCAATGTTCGGAAAGAAAATTAGAGGAGACTTGTGCTAGATTACAAAAGCTTTGTGATCAATCAATCTCTAAAACAATGGATGTATAGATTAGATGGTACGTACGTAAAACACTATGACTCGAAACCAATAAAACCATATACGAGGGGTAGATCCTAGCCTCCTTAAACCCTTGTTTTCCTATAAGACACAAAAGCCGCCAGATTAAGAACAAACAAATAATCAAACCAATTTCATATGCACACTGTTTCTTTCTTCTTTAGTTGATACTTTTTGTTTGGTAGATCTGTTTTCTATTGTTGTTTAATACCTAGGAAGCAATAAACGAAGCAAAACTGTGACAAAATATTATTCAATTTAATAGGTATGTCAAAATCCATCATAATCACTGATTTGGTTTATATTATTAATCCGTAAATAAGTAATGAAATAAAAAAATTACTAAGTATATGTGTTGTGTTGATTATAATTAATTAGCAGCAGGTCCTTGTAGTCCACACATGACACTGTTTAATATGGCATTAGAGTGGACAATTTTATTCATTACTTTTGAGCTTAGTTTATTGGATTCGAACTTGCAGGGAGAGTTTCTAATAAACACCTTATAATACGGACTAAGTAAATTTATACATTTGAATGAACAGTTGAATCGAATGACATGCAAGTTAGAATATGAATCAACTAAAGTTCAAAACATTGATTCAATCGTTCCATCAAAAGTTGTGCTTAAATTAAGGAAACAAACTCAACGCAAGTATCAAGAGCTCTAATATCATCTATGATCTGGAGCAATCTCCAAGGCGACTAGCTTTGCTCCCTCACCCGTACTTTCTCACCCTCGTCCTCACCTATCTAGTTGAATGTCACATGTCATATCTTTAATTACTCTAACTATATTTAACAACATTTATGTATAACAATATATTATATTATCTTTTACCTTAAATCACTCTTGTTTTCTTTTTCTTTTTCTAAACAAAATAACAAAGTCTAACAAATTTAAGACGTACCGCTCAAGATCGATCAACAAAGATATATAACGTTTGGGTGTCTTTTGAAAGAATAATTAAGTCGACATATTTGAAAATACCCTCTCAGATCATAGAACAATCGCACACTTGAAAAAAAAGTGATTGAACTACAAGTAGTTATCTCTTGTATATATAAATTGCTATTGAATTATCGATTCATATAAATAAGTTCTTGCATATACATACCCGAATTTGCAGTAGCATTCAAACACTAAAAGAAAAAAAATTGGCACTAGCATTAAGTCTAACAAAAAATTGCTTAATACATGATCAGAAATTTACATGCATCCACGTCGAATTATGAATAGTAAATCACTCAATTCTGCGTGATAGAAGATTAACTCGATATCATGGTAAACTGTACGTGAAATTAATACAGTGACACATAATGCTAGTTCTTGCATATACATACCCAAATTTGCAATAGAATTCAAACACTAAAAAAAAAAATTGGCACTAGCATTAATGCTAACAAAAAATTCGGAGTAGCATTCAAACGCTAAAAAAATAAAATTGAAAAGCGATATAAGGAGAAGGAAGAAACCCAGTGACTTAAGTCGATAACAACGACACTAGGAGAAGTCCTAATAAATTTGTTAGACTTTGTTAAATTGTTTAGAAAAAAAAAAGAGTTATTAGAGTAAATTTAGGAGATGATTCCCAAAATAAAAGAGTAAATTTAGGAGATAATATAATTTGTTGTTATAAATAGATGTTGTTAACTATGGTTAGTGTGATTAAAAGATAAGACATGTGGCGTTCAACTAAGTGGGTGGGAATAAGGGTGGGGAAGTATGGGTGTGGAGCAAATTTGCATCCCTTGGTGACTTCATTCACTACGCCTATGAAAAGCTTAGGATCTCCTTACACATTTTCATAGGATCTCCTTACACTTCAATTCTCTCGAAACCGACCTTTTGCTCCTTGTACACACCAAACTGTAAACACGAAAATATCTGCAACAAATAACAGAACAACACGTGTACAAAGAATAATATAATTTATCAATGCGAATGCGGGTTACAATCTTTGTGAAACTCCTCTGATTCTATCTCCGAATATAGGTTTAACTCAAGAGTGATAAACACTTATTCTTGAGGGTTACGCAGTTGATCACATAACGAATATTTGAGATTTGGATTTCGATTTGATGAAGAACTAGCTATTTGGGGAGCTTGATAGTTCTTCAAGGATTTTGGTGAGACTTCTGAACTTGCGGAGTGATTTTTCTCTCCCTCTAGTTTGCTGCCTTGTTTTTGCTCCCCCATTCTCTTGGAATAAGAGGGGGTATTTATAGTGTTAACATGTCTCCGCTTATGGCATGTACTGAAGATGCTGAATGAATAATATTTCTTTAATCGAATCAATGAATCTTGACTGATTGATTTACCTGCCAATTTTACCATAATCAAATTAATCAAATCTTAAGATTTAGATATGCCCAGATCGCTTTGGATTGAATATCCTGTTTTGATCAAGATCCTTAGTAAAGGGGCGTGCCATCTCGCGGATATGGAAGGAAGGGCACAGAACCTTGATTTCCAAGCAAGTAGTGATTTCTGGTCCCACCTCGCAAACGACTCAACTTGAACGTATATCTCCGCATGCATGCGAACTCTGCTGACTAGATCCTCTGCGAAGTTCCCTACGCAGGGCCATCTCGTCTCACCTTCATGTCAATCTACGCGGGCGGATCCATCTCACCTCGCCTTCATGTATATCTACGCGCGCAGAGTCATCTCGCCTCGCCTTCATGTCAATCTACTCGCGCGGAGCCATCTTGCCTCGCCTTCATGTATATCTACGCGCGCGGAGCCATCTCACCTCCCCTAATCTACGCGCGCGAAGTCATTTCACCTCGCCTTCACATATATCTACGCGCGCGGAGTCATCTCGCCTCGCCTTCATGTCAATCTACGTGAAGTCCATTTCACCTCACCTCTGTTTACTTCTACGCGAAGTCCGTTTCGCCTCGCCTCTGTTTACTTCTACGCGATCTGTTTCACCTCACCCCTGGTTACTTCTACGCGAAGTCTAGTTCGCATGTGAACTCTACTATCTAGCTCACCTGACCCCTGGCAAACCATCACCAATTATTTTTTGGGGATGTTCGACTTCTTTTTTTATATAATTAATTTAATTTAATTGATATCTAATCATCAATCGACATTTGATAATTGATTACAATTGGGATTTAAGGTTTTGTTGTCGGCAAACCATTCCCACGTTGCCACGTGTCATTTCTGAAGGCTTTCCAATTTTGTCTGCTCACGAGCCACGTATTTGCTTGGATTATTCAACGACTATTATTATCGTTAAATTTTATATGTCTACAAATGCCCCCACTTCAAGGTGCATCGTAGCCATGTTGTCGTCATGTGCCAGAGGCGCTACTTGAAGTCCATGTTAATGGGTTAATTTTGTGGGTGTTCCCGAATTTATAGGGATTCCTAATTTTGTAAGGATTTCCTATTTTCTTGTAGAGATTCCTTGAATTTATAGGATACCCAAATTTTGTAGAGGTTCCTTAAATTTGCAAGGATTCCTACGAATTTGATTTGGTAAAGTTTCTGAGTAGTGGGCGGAAACCTTTGATGTATTTCTTTCTTGATTTGTTTGATTCTCTATACTTTTTCAGTTTCAATGAGGAAATACTACACTATAAATTAGAGCTTCCGGTTTAACATTCTTCATCCCAAAGTCACAACCATCTCGCTACGAGATCTCAGCAGTACACTATCTTTTTCGCTTACACCTTTTGATTTGATTGCTATGGCGCAAAGTTATATAATTTGCTGACTTTTTTTTTAATTTTGTATGTATAGGTCGCGAGGTATTTCTGAGTTATCCAGCTTCAGTAACAGCAGAAACCTTATTCGGTGAGGCGCAGCAGAATCTTAAGGCGGCGAGGTGCAGCAGAAATTTAAGGCAGCGAGGCGTAGCAAAAACTTAAGGAAGCGAGGCGCAGCAGAAACTTCTTTCAACAAATCAATTCTTTGTGTAGATGTAGACGTACACCACTTCGCATGGCATTTTTTAAGAGTTTCAAGCAAGGCACAATCATTATCCTTGAAGACACTAACGACGTTCAAAGTGATGGCACCACCTTATATACCTATCCTTCATTGACTGTGCAGTGCGCCCTTGAGTCTCCCTCGTACCATGGTTCAGGTCATATTCCTCGGTGGACTTTCCAACAATCACGTCAGCTGGCCACCTTTCAATCAACCAAATCCACTAGTGAGAAGCGAAGGGCAGATGTATGGATATTGAAGTCTATCCATCATGATCATAATGTTCCTGAAACACCGTTTGTGCTTCTCAGCGACCGTACGTGTAATGGTTCAGTGCAATGGAGCGGGTTTCGTGCCAACAGAGTCTTCTCCTACACGGAACGTTACTGGGAGTGGTTAGAAGACATCTTAAGCCGAAGCGGAGATCTCATCCATAAAACAGGCCTCTACCGAGCAGTGTTTGCATCGCTATTCAGTTATGACCATGTTGCGCCTGTGATGCGGGCCTTTTGTGAATATTAGTGCCCTAGCACGAATACTGTTCACACATGGCGTGGCGAGATGTCTATTTCTTTGAGGGACTTGACATATATTTGTGGCTTGCCCATAACTAGAAGATTTTATGACGAAGTTGTTCCATCTATCGAAGAATTTTTAGCCAAGGGTAAAGGTGGTGAGCCAATCATTCCCAAGAGTTGCAGGTTTTTATTTCTCGTATACAACAAGCTTTTCAAGGACGATAAAGGGCATAAAGTGAAGATCGCGTCATGGATACAGTACCGGTACAAAGGAAGTTTGAGATACAAGAGACCGTCCGCCAATAGTGTATGGAACAAGAAAGATACCCCTCAGAACACGTACAACCCGTTTGGTGAAATCCGCGAGGTTCAAGCCTGGACTGATGACGACTCCACACCATTCGATGACTTGGGCGTGGATGACGAAGACATAGACTCTACTTACTTGGCCGCATTTTATGCGTGCTGGTTGTGTCTATTCGTCTTTCCTATGGACGACACAAGCTTGATCCGACTTAGCGTGTTTAAAGTTGCCAGCAAAATGTCCCAAGGTTATCAATTTTGTCTAGCTATACCTGTGTTGGCCAACATTTATCAAGGCTTGAATGAGATTTCTGCTTCCAAAGATCCAAGGAACTGTTCGGCCACATTACCCTTTCACTACGTGTATACGTGGTTGGCAAAGTACTTCGGCACCCATTTTTATTCTCCTCTTCCTGACAACTTTAAACCGCGCATGGTTCACTTTTCAAGGGCATTTTCAGCTAAGCACTTTGGAGATGCACAAGCTCGTTCGTTATTCAACGCATGTGGTAATGTGGGGATGTATATCTTAGCCATAGCCCCTAAAGAACGCAAAGTGATAGTTGAGCGTGAGAACGTTAACCGCCCAGACATTGTCTACCTCACCTACCTTTGATCTGGATTTCTTACTCTTAGGCAGGACAACCGGCGAGTCATTTAGCCCTATAGTCCTTACCGTTTTAGCCGTCAGTTCGGCTATGTTCAAGATGTTCCAGGAAGCCTTGAAAAGGACATTCGGACGGGCACATTATCCTTGACGTACTGGCATTGGGAAAGCTTTACTAAACGTGAGACAGGGAGTGCAGTGACGTTGCCGCCTGAGATCGCTCTAACAGAGTATATGGTTACTCGTGATTATGTTGAATGGTGGTCCAAAGTATATCGTTCCATGCCCAAGATGACTACAGCAACAATGCATGTTGTTGGGTCGCAGCACAAGCCTCTAAAAGTGAAAGAAGACAAGATCGTTGCTCGCGTGGTACTGCCCCGCCAGAAAGTGGTTCCCCGCGAGATACTGTTTCGACAAAAAGTGGTTCCCCGCGAGATGTCGTCTCGCCAGAGAGTGGCTCCCCATGAAAAAATGTCTCGCTAGAGAGTGGTTTCCCACGAGATTGAACCTGACAATAGCCCTCACACATCTTCTATCAAGGCGTTGCCCCAAATAGCAACTCTCCGAATGAACCGCACCAAGCTTTAGAAGGTCATGGGGACTCATCTGATCATCATCTCGCCTAGAGTCACCTTAAGTTGAAGGGGACCAACACTCAAGCAAAAAGGCTTAGTGGAAGTAGCAATAGTTCTAAGGACGTGAACTTCAAGCGTCAAAGGATTGAACCCGACCTTGGCTCTGTTTATTTTAATCCCAACAATGAATTTCTCCCCAATAACAATTTTCTCAGCGAAATTCCGGGTCCCTTGCAACAAACACCAAATTATGTTGAGGTACGTTCGCCACCATCATCATGCATCTCTTTTTGACATTATATGCATGATCTGAACTCATTTTTTTTATCTTCTTGTTTTCAATTAGAAGGACTCCCACTTTTTGAAGACGAAGTTTGTTCGAAAGGGGTTCGCATTCTTTCAACAGAACCAATGAAGACCGATTCCTTCCATGAAGATGATGCATGCATTATCAAACAAAATGTATCGCAACAAGTTAATTGTGAAGGTATTTTGATGAATCCTCTGAGGCTTTTAAACAATATGGCATTCTCCGAAGTCACCCTTGGTGGAATTGATGTTATGGACACCAATCAGGGGTTCCGAAAGATTCGTATGCAGGCAGCCACTCTAATTTGTGAACAAATTAAAGACATCATTATGAAGCACTTGTCAAGAACCATTCTTTCTAAAAAGAAAGACCTTGATGAAATGGTGGCTGAACTTCAGTGTTATGGGTTTGATCCTTCACTAGTAAAAGACAAGGTAGAAAGCTTGATGTGACTGAACTCAAGAATATAATTCTCAAGCTGCCTACGTATCTTTCCAAAGAAAGAATCAAGTCATCACGTAGTTCAAAGATGAGGATTTAGAACCCTTTAACTTTTTTTTTGAGTGCCTTATGCAGTTTAGGCTCATGCAGGCTAGGAGTAGTCTTCACTCCTTTCAAGCATAGTATTTCTTCAAGAACTTGCCGTTGATTGGACCAATTATCAAACCGTCTTCAGCCACGATTTTATAGGCTCCGCTGGTGTAGACTTCGCTGACAACATAAGGACCATCCCACTTTGATTTGAACTTAGGACTGGTCTTGTGTGTCATGATTATGGGTCTGCATACAGCAAGGACCAAGTCGCCAATTTGAAAGGATCGAGGCCGAACCCCTTTGTTGAAAGCACACGACATTCGGGCTTGGTAGCATTCTAAATGTTGTTGCACATCGAGCCTCTTCTAGTCTAAGGCTTCCAACTCTTGAAGTTGTAACTTGATATTTTCTTCATTTGTGAGGCCTTCTTGCCAAGCAATCCTCAATGAGGGAATTTGTTTCTCTAATGGCAAGACGACTTCAACACCATACACCAGAGAATAAGGTGTGGCATTTGTGGCAGTTCGATATTTCGTTCTATATGCCCACAATGCTTCGTCCATCTTCTCATGCCAGTCTCTTTGTGACTTGCTGATGGTCTTCTTCAAGATGTTGCAGAGTATCTTATTAAATGTCTCTGCCAAACCATTAGCTGGCGTGTTGTACATTAAAGAAAAGCGTAGCTTGAAGTGATACTTCTTGCTAAGTTTTTGCATAGCACTATTTGAGAAGTACTTGGCGTTATCTGTGATGATGCAACGCGGCACACCATATCGCTGGATGATGCATGTCTTCATGAAGTCTACAACAGTTTCTTTCTTTATCTCTTTGAGCGGTATAGCCTCTGAACACTTCGAGAAGGAATCTGTGCCTGCCAAAATGTACATGTGGCCTCCAGAAGATTTCAGATTTATGGGTCCCACAGCGTCTATCCCCCATACATCAAACCGGTGTGAAGCGATCGTAGGATGCAATAGCTCAGACGGTTGATGGATGAAGTTTTCGTGGAATTGACAAACTTGACATTTCTGTGCGTACTCCATACAAGCCTTGACCATTGTGGGCCAATAGTAACTTAGGGCCTGATTGATGAGCTAGCTCCACATATTCTAGAATGAACTTCTTCCATGGCTTTGGACGCCTCTTCTTTTCCTAAACACCTAAAGAGTAACCCATCAAATGATCGTCTATAAAGAGTCTCCTTATAGTAGAAAAAGCGTGTGGCTCTTCATTTGATATTCGTCTGCTGTTTTAGATCGTCAGGTAATTTGCTATGCTCAATGTAGTCGATCAAAGGATGCCTCCAATCTTTGACGTCAATTACATAGACGGAGACTACATTAGAATTTTCGCACAATGGTGCAATTTCTGTTGATACAACCCATCGTTGGCAAATTGAAAGTTCTACAATTTCATTATTTGATAATGTCAAAGTTGCTGCTAGGTTGGCCAAGGCGTCCGCCATTTGATTTTTTTTCCTTGGCACATGTTCTAGTGTAACAACATCAAAACCCTTCAAGAGTTGTGTAGCGAGAGGGAAATAAGAAACCAAATCCTCTTTCCTGACTTCATAATTAGTTAGTAGTTGATCAATTACTAACTTCGAATCCCCAAACACTTCTAGATTTGCAATTTTCATTTCTAAGGCCGTTTGCAATCTCATATTGAGAGCTTAGTATTCCGCCACATTGTTGGAACACAATTCACCGAGAGTGAAGGCATATGGCAATATTTTCTTTTGTGGGTGACAAAGACAACGTCGGCCCTTGCTCCATCTACTCTTGATGATCCATCAAAGAACATCCTCCAAGTGGGGAGAACCTCTGCAAGAAAGACTCTTCATCTGGTAAGTCATCTAAAATTTCCCAATCTGCAGGGATTGGGTGATCCGCTAGAAAGGCAGCCATAGGTTGGCCTTTGACTGCCTTGGCAGGTACATAGACGATGTCATGTTGATTGAGGAGTAGAGCCCATTTTGCCATTCGTCCTGATAAAACTGGTTTAGACATGACAAACTTGACTAGGTCAGCTTGGGGTACTAAATGCACCATGTAAGCTTGTATATAATGCCTCAAGTTTTGGATGGAAAAGATGAGAGCGAGACATGTCTTGTCTATTGGAGAATAATTTAATTCTGCTCCTGTGAGAGTTCGACTTAAATAGTACAAGACCATCTCCCTTCTTTCCTCATTTTCTTGGGCTAGAAGTGCTCCAACTGATCTTTCTTGAGCTGCAATATAGAGGATAAGAGGCTTCCCAGGAATGGGTGCACCCAAGGCTAGAGCATTAGCCAAGTACTTTTTAATGCTTTCGAAAGCATTGTTACATGCTTCATCACATATGAAAGGCACATTCTTCTTCATGAGTCGATTAAAAGGTTGACATCGACCTGCGAGGTTTGAGATGAACCGTCTGATAAACGTGAGTTTTCCTTGGAGGCTTCTCAATTCTTTTAAATTCGTTGGCTCTGGCATTTCTTGAATGGCCTTAATCTTCAATTGGTCTACTTCAATGCCTCGATGCTTCACGATGAACCCAAGGAACTTGCCTAAACTCACACCAAAAGCGCACTTCAATGGGTTCATTTTGAGTTGGTACTCACGTAACCTATCGAACACTTTTCGTAAGTCTTGCAAGTGATCACTCTTTTTTCTTGACTTGACAACCAAATCATCAACATAGCACTCGACATAACTGTGAAGCATGTCTCCAAAGATTTTCTGCATGACGCGTTGGTAAGTTGCACCAGCATTCTTTAATCCGAATGGCATGACTTTGTAACAATAAATGTCTTTGGAAGTACGAATTGCAGTTAACTCCTCGTCCTCTAACGCCATCCTTATTTGGTTGTAGCCAGACGATCCATCCATGAATGACAAAGCTTCATGACATGTGGTTGCATCCACCATGAGTTCGATGATAGGCAAAGGGAAGTCATCTTTCGGACACGCATCATTCAAGTCGTGAAAGTCTACGCACACACACATTTGTCCATTCTTCTTTTCAACTAGGACAATGTTTGCGATCCACTTGGGATATTGGACCTCTCTGATGAAGCTTGCAGCGATCAACTTGTCAACCTCCTCTTCAATTTGGGTTTGAACATCCGTTCGAAAACATCGTGTCAGGTGTTTGATGGGTCGAGCCTCCGGTTTAACAGCTAATCGATGAACTGCTATTTTAGGGTCAAGACTAGGCATTTCTTTGTAAATCCAAGCGAAGACATCCTTGTATTCAAGCAACAAGTCATAGTATTCTTTCTCCTCTTGGGGACTTAGTGATGCGCTCACAAATAACGGTCTTGGGTCTTCCTCTATACCCATATTGAGTTTCTTAAGTTCATCAACTATATATTTCACCCCATCTTCAAGCTCGGGAGGAGCTACCTCTACTTCATATTTGAAGCCCTCATGGTCATCCTCTTCATAAGTTTCCACTTCTACTACTGTGATGTGATAAGCACATAGAATAACATCATCTTTGTCACGCCCCGACCCATAATTTTTACCTTTATTACTGGCATAGTGGTAATAAGAATTTTACCGTGTTCGTCAATAAGTGAAAAATATAATTGATCCCCAGATAGGTGTAGGGGACGATTATTTTGTGGGATTATTCTAAGGAATAAATTTTGACGACGGTAAAAAATGGTAATTTTTGCTAGTAAAAAGTAATTTTATTGAGGTATTATTTTGGGGTGTTGAATTTTAGAATGGATATATGGAGTGGTTGGACCGGGTGGGCTAAAGGCCCAAATCAGTTTCCCCTTTCTTTTCTCTCTCTCCCTCCCGATTCTCTCTCTTCTCTCCCGCACCCGGTTTTCCCCTCTCAACACCCGGAAAAATTCCTAGCCGTCGTCCGCCGCCGTCCGCCTGCCCCAGCCCGCTACACAAGTCCCAAACGGTCGGTCTCCAACCCAGCTGTAGTTCTAGACCGGTGGCAGCCTCCCTAGTGCCGTCGTGAAGGAGGAATCGACGCCGAGAGCCCCGATTGCCGAAATCGTTTTTTCGCCGAAACTCCTTCATCCGGCTGCCATAGCCAGTCAGCCTTGTCTCAAAAGGAAGTCCTCCTCCCGTGCTTCAATCCCTCCAAAGGGCTCGCTCCATCTCGAGCTAGGTAAGGAGAAACCGATTTGTGAAATCGGTTTGTGTTCTATTGGCATGGTTAGGCTTAGAATTAGAGTTTGTGGCAGTTAGGAATGTTGTAGAGGAGGTTGAAAGGAAGATGCTGCCAAATTTTGGTGACCATCGGAGGTCGCCGGAGTTGGTCGCCGGCCGCCGCTGCCGGCGGAGCCGCCGCCGAGAAAATGTTTTTGGTGGAGAAAAATATGAAGAGTTAAATGGAATAAGTTTTAGAATTTTTGGAGAATTTTTGGATAGGTTTAAGAATTGTTGAAGTTTGGTATTTTTGGAGGATTATTAATTTATAATCCGGCCACTGGATTTTTATTTGGTGGAAGGTGATTTTGAGGATGTCGGTAAAAAAATTTGTGGAGTTTTGAGGTTGGCAGTGGATTTAAGATTTTGGAGTGTTAGGCTTGGTTGAATGCGAAACATATTTAATTATGCATGTTTTGCTTTAAGCGTCGGTGTTTATTTAAGGTTTTATTTATATGGAACAGGACGTGAAGAGGCTCGAGTGGAAGAGACATCCGACCGACATCAGGCTTAGGCCTAACCTGTGAGTGGACCTTTATTTTAAATATTGTGTTTGAAATGCTTTATCGTTTGAATGATTTTCTTTTGTTGGATATTTCCCGAAATTGAGAATTTCAGTGATTATACTCTTATATGAGAATAATATGTATATGATTAAATGCTAGCTAGCTATACGTGATTTCCCCCATACATGAGGCACAATTCTGGTATGGGTGACATGAGCGTTAGACGCGAGTGTCGTAGCCCTGTGCGACTTTCTAATTTTGCATTTATTTATTCAAAGATTTCGTACAAGGAGTAAGCACGTATATATTACTACTCGGCCGCTTTTCCCCATATTTGAGGTACAATTCCGGTGTAGGGTGATGTGAGCGTTAGACGCAAGCATAGTAGCTTCGTATGATATCTACTTTATTCAAGTTGTTCATAGATATCGTACCAAGGGTCAGGCGAGTGTGCATACATACTATATATATAATATCCAGGTCTAAGAGGCAATGTCTTAAAGTTTGGAAGTCTAGCCAGGCTGGACCCCAGTTCAGAATCTTTCCAGTGGAGTTTTTGTTTTTGCCGCTGATGAAAGCATTTCTTTTTGGGAAATATTTATTTGTTTTCGGAAGCATTTCGTCCACTCACTCTGACGTGTTGAATATTTTCCCCTGGGCTCTTCGTTTTTAAAAATGCCCAGTCTGCAGAGTTCGCGTGAGGTCTAGCAGGAGACGTCGAGGCATAGCCACCCATCTATCAACTACATTTCGCTAGTAGGTTGCCTGTTTAATCTACTAGGGTTTTTTAGCTTTCGTTGTATTTTATTTTATTTTTAGTAGCTCTGAATACTTTTGGAATTCTTCTGTGTAATTTGTATTCTGGCTACTTTTGGAATGTAGCGAAGGATTTATTCATTTTGGAATAAAAAGGTGGTTCTTAAATTCTTAAGTTAGGGTTGTCCATTTTCGAGGGAGGTTTGCCGAGTCTTCGGTAAATTTTCCTTAGAGGTGGTCCCCGCATGACTCATCTCGGGTTTCGGGATGAAATTCAGGGCGGGTCCTAACAATCTTCATCGTCGCCTTCTTTATCTTGACAAATGAGTATAATGGTATGTTGCTTCACTTTAAGTTGGTCAGTCGAATTCACCTCTAGCACACAACGTCTTTTCATGCGTGATGGGATGAGACTTTGGATTTCTTTATTTTTTGATTGGCCAACTTCTTCTTTTCTTTTTCTATTTTTTGTCCTTTAGGCGCTTGGATCCTTTCAAGTGCCGACTTTCGAGGAGTTAGCTTTATTTGTTTGTTTTCTTCATTTGACAATGACAACCTTTTGAACACAGAAGTTCATGTAGCTGCGGCGTTAAGACGATTGAAGATGGAACTTCAACTTGTTGACTTATCAACACGCTCAAACACCGAAACTCTTCTTGTTGATTTAGTAATAGTACTTCGAGAACATGGGCAGATGCGATCGAACACTGAAGTGCGAGAAACAAATTGGATTTGTGGAATTTCATCTTCTACTTCTTCGACGCTTATGTACTGCATGCTTGCCTTCTCCGCTTTCCTTCTGCCTGGGATTTTGATTGGCTTGCTTGAAACAAAACCAAGACCCGTCTTGGTCGAATCACTTGTTTCCCTGTTCTCTTAACTTCTTTTGAGACTCATTGAGCTCATGTGCTTTCATGCTGACAACTTGATCATTCTCTTTACTAGATGAACCAAAGTTAAATCCAGCCTTTGCCAATAATTTGTAAGCATTGGGGTCAAACCCTTCATTTGTTCTTTTCTTGGGAAAATGCCCATGCTCTACCTTTCCTTGGACTGGTTTGACAAATCTTTTCAATGGCTGCTTGGTAGGATTTTGGTTGTTTAACTTTGTCAATGACAATATCAATGCTTTCTTCAATAATTTTATGTCATCTTCATTCAACCCTCAAGGACTTACTTGCCGCTTTGCCTCCACAAACAGAGATTCTCCGTCCTTGCGCTTCGACTTTGGCACATATCGAAGAATTAGGACAATTGGACTGGATTTGTCTAATGTCACAGTTTTGGATGGAGACTTATGTGACTCTTCATTTTGCTTGCCCTTTGCTTCAACTTCTTTCCTTGTCACCATTGTAGCCTTCCCTGTTGAGGGTACTTTAACTGGAAGAACTTCTATTACTGATTCCTCATCTGAATAGAACTTGGAATCTGCGAAGTAAGACTCAGCTTCAGTGAATGACTTAGTATCTCCTACCACTGTTTTCACACCTTTGCATTAGAACTTGAAGCATTGATGCAGAGTTGAAGGTACAACACAATTTTCATGAATCCATGGTCGCCCCAACAATATGTTGTATGAAGTCCTTGCATCGATTACATGGAACAAAGTGTTTGACTCCAATTCACCAATAACCATGTCTAGCAATCATGCATATCGCTCTTTGCTCTCCTTGGTTAAAACCCTGGATCATGAGACGACTTTTAGATAACTCATTAATATTAATGCCAAGTTGAAACATTGTCGATTTTGGCATAATGTTCACAGCAGACCCTCCATCAATAAGCATGCACTAAGCCATTTCATGCATCAGGCTACACATATCAGGCGACACTTACGAAATTAAGTGTGGTTCGGGAGGTTGGGGCGACACAATTTTTTTATGTGTCGCTGGAAGTTAACTTACACAATACCAATTTTCTTTGAAAAAAATGTCTATTTTCGGGGCGACACATATATGTCGGTGAAAAAAGTGGTCAACTTTAGCTCAATTGTCTAAATTTTACACATGTTAATCCGACGACATTTATGTGTCGGCCGATATTGAATTTTGTTGAATTGACAACTTGTGTGAAAATTTTACTTCATTTTGTAGATAAGACGACCTTTATGTGTCGCATGATATTGAAATTTGTTGAATTTACAACTTGTATGAAAATTTTACTCCATTTTGTTGATAAGACGACATTTATGTGTCGCCGGATATTGTATTTTGTTGAATTAACAAATTGTGAGAAAATTTTACTCAATTATGTACATACGACGACATTTATGTGTTGCTTGATATTGAATTTTATTGAATTGACAACTTGTGTGAAATTTTACTTCATTTTGTTGATAAGACGACATTTATGTGTCGCCGGATATTGTATTTTGTTGAATTGACAAATTTTGAGAAAACTTTACTCAATTATGTACATACGACGACATTTATGTGTAGCCTGATATTGAATTTTATTGAATTGACAACTTGTGTGAAAAATTACTTCATTTTGTTCATAAGACGACATTTATGTGTCGCCGGATATTGAATTATGTTGAATTGACAAATTGTGAGAAAACTTTACTCAATTATGCACATACGACGATATTTATGTGTCGCCTGATATTGAATTTTGTCGAATTGACAAATTGTGTGAAGATTTTACTCAATTATGTAGATACGGCGACATTTATGTGTCGCCTGACATTGAATTTTGTTGAATTTATAACTTGTGTGAAAATTTACTTCATTTTATTAATAAGACGACATTTATATGTCGCCGGATATTGAATTTTGTTGAATTGACAAATTGTGGCATGGGAAAACTTTACTCAATTATGAATTATCTACATACGATGATATTTATGTGTCGCCTGATATTGAATTTTGTTGAATTGACAAATTGTATGAAGATTTTACTCAATTATGTAGATATGACGACATTTATGTGTCGCCTGACATTGAATTTTGTTGAATTTATAACTTGTGTGAAAATTTTACTTCATTTCGTTAATAAGACGACATTTATGTGTCACCTGATATTGAATTTTGTTGAATTGACAAATTGTGTGAAGATTTTACTCAATTATGTATATAAGACGACATTTATGTGTCGCATAATATTGAATTTTGTTGAATTTATAACTTGTGTGAAAATTTTACTTAATTTTGTTAATAAGACGACATTTATGTGTCGCCGGATATTGAATTTTGTTGAAATGACAACTTGTGAGAAAACTTTACTCAATTATGTACATACGGCGACATTTATGTGTCGTCTGATATTGAATTTTGTTGAATTCACAACTTTTGTGAAATTTTACACCATTTTATTGATAAGATGACATTTATGTGTCGTCGGATATTAAATTTTGTTGAATTGACAAATTGTGTGAAGATTTTACTTCATTTTGTTGATAAGACGACATTAATGTGTCGCCGAATATTGAAATTTGTTGAATTGACAACTTGTGTGAAAGATTTTACTCAATTACGTAGATACGACGACATTTATGTGTCGCCTGACATTGAATTTTGTTGAATTTACAACTTGTGTGAAAATTTTACTCCATTTTGTTGATAAGACAACATTTATGTGTCGCCGAATATTAAATTTTGTTGAATTGACAAATTGTAAGAAAACTTTACTCAATTATGTACATACGACGACATTTATATATCGTCTGATATTGAATTTTGTTGAATTAACAAATTGTGTGAAGATTTTCTTCATTTTGTTGATAAGTCAACATTTATGTGTCGCCGGATATTGAAATTTTTTGAATTGACAACTTGTGTGAAAGATTTTACTCAATTATGTACATACGACGACATTTATGTGTCGCCTGACATTGAATTTTGTTGAATTTACAACTTATGTGAAAATTTTACTCTATTTTGTTGATAAGACGACATTTATGTGTCACCGGATATTAAATTTTGTTGAATTGACAAATTATGAGAAAACTTTACTCAATTATGTACATACGACGACATTTATGTGTCGTCTGATATTGAATTTTGTTGAATTAACAAATTGTGTGAAGATTTTCTTCATTTTGTTGATAAGACGACATTTATGTGTCGCCGTATATTGAAATTTGCTGAATTGACAACTTGTGTGAAAGATTTTACTCAATTATGTACATACGACGACATTTATGTGTCGCCTGATATTGAATTTTGTTGAATTGACAATTGTGTGAAAGATTTTACTCAATTATGTACATACGACGATATTTATGTGTCGTCTGACATTGAATTTTGTTTAATTTACAACTTGTGTGAAAATTTTACTCTATTTTGTTGATAAGACGACATTTATGTGTCGCCGAATATTAAATTTTGTTGAATTGACAAATTGTGAGAAAACTTTACTCAATTATGTACATACGACGACATTTATGTGTCGTCTGATATTGAATTTTGTTGAATTAACAAATTGTGTGAAGATTTTTTTTTTTTTGATAAGACGACATCTATGTGTCGCCTGACATTGAATTTTGTTGAATTTACAACTTGTGTGAATATTTCACTTCATTTTATTGATAAGACGACATTTATGTGTCGCCTAATATTAAAGTTTATTGAATTGACAAATTGTGAGAAAATGTTACTCAATTATGTAGAAACGACGACATTTATGCGTCGTCTGATATTGAATTTTGTTGATTTGACAATTTATGTGATTCCTCAATTTTGTTGATAAGACGACATTTATGTGTCGCCTGACATTGAATTTTGTTGAATGTCAAAGTTCTGTGAATTTTACTTTATTTTGTTGATAAGACGACATTTATGTGTCGCCTGATATTGAATTTTGTTGAACTGACAACTTGTGTGATGATTTTACTCAATTATGTAGATGCGACGACATTTATGTGTCGCCAGATATTGAATTTTGTTGAGTTAACAACGTGTGTGAAAAATTTACCCAATTATATTAATAGATGACATTTATGTGTCGCCTGATTTTTGTTGTTTTTTAAGTGTAAGCATTTGTGAAGCAACTATATGTTGTAAATAGAATTTTGCAAATCTATCCGTAGGATATGTTACGTATAGTGAAATATGGTTACCATAAGAAAATCATATATTTTCGATATTGTTTGGATCTCGATCGAGACGGTCAACCCTTTTCACGCTTATTATCCCCTATGGGTAACTCTATCCCCGAAATGTAAAATTTCTCAAAATTTTACAGAATCTGCTACATCACATATATGTGAGAGTGTGTGCATGAAAGAATCCACCAAAACTAGTCAAGAAGGAGGAGGTAAGAGCGAATTGGCTTAATTAAATGATGTTGAGCTAATGTTGACCGCATCGATCGAGACCCAAAAATTATCAAAATTGGGTGAATTTTTTACCATATCCATATTTAAATATGTTGATCACATCTGACGGTCGAAATTTAATGTTATGAATTTTAGACGTTGGAACCACAACATGCCTACTAATGTGATATAACTTGTTTAATGGGATTTTTCTAAGTGTATGCATTTGTGAAGCAACTATATGTTGTAAATAGAATTTTGCAAATCTATCCGTAAGATGTGTTACATATAGTGAAATATGGTTACCATAAAAAAATCACATATTTTCGATAATGTTTGGTTCTCGATCGAGACGGTCAACCTTTTTACGCTTATTATCCCCTATGGGTAACTCTATCCCCGAAAGGTAAAATTTCTAAAATTTTTACAGAAGCTGCTACATCACATATATGTGAGAGTGTGTGCATGAAAGAATCCACCAAAACTAGTCAAGAAGGAGGAGGTAAGAGCGAATTGGCTTAATTAAATGATGTTGAGCTAATGTTGACCGCATCGATCGAGACCCAAAAATTATCAAAATTGGGTGAATTTTTTACCATATCCATATTTAAATATGTTGATCACATCTGACGGTCGAAATTTAATGTTATGAATTTTAGACGTTGGAACCACAACATGCCTACTAATGTGATATAACTTGTTTAATGGGATTTTTCTAAGTGTATGCATTTGTGAAGCAACTATATGTTGTAAATAGAATTTTGCAAATCTATCCGTAAGATGTGTTACATATAGTGAAATATGGTTACCATAAAAAAATCACATATTTTCGATAATGTTTGGTTCTCGATCGAGACGGTCAACCCTTTTTACGCTTATTATCCCCTATGGGTAACTCTATCCCCGAAAGGTAAAATTTCTAAAATTTTTACAGAAGCTGCTACATCACATATATGTGAGAGTGTGTGCATGAAAGAATCCACCAAAACTAGTCAAGAAGGAGGAGGTAAGAGCGAATTGGCTTAATTAAATGATGTTGAGCTAATGTTGACCGCATCGATCGAGACCCAAAAATTATCAAAATTGGGTGAATTTTTTACCATATCCATATTTAAATATGTTGATCACATCTGACGGTCGAAATTTAATGTTATGAATTTTAGACGTTGGAACCACAACATGCCTACTAATGTGATATAACTTGTTTAATGGGATTTTTCTAAGTGTATGCATTTGTGAAGCAACTATATGTTGTAAATAGAATTTTGCAAATCTATCCGTAAGATGTGTTACATATAGTGAAATATGGTTACCATAAAAAAATCACATATTTTCGATAATGTTTGGTTCTCGATCGAGACGGTCAACCCTTTTCACGCTTATTATCCCCTATGGGTAACTCTATCCCCGAAAGGTAAAATTTCTAAAATTTTTACAGAAGCTGCTACATCACATATATGTGAGAGTGTGTGCATGAAAGAATCCACCAAAACTAGTCAAGAAGGAGGAGGTAAGAGCGAATTGGCTTAATTAAATGATGTTGAGCTAATGTTGACCGCATCGATCGAGACCCAAAAATTATCAAAATTGGGTGAATTTTTTACCATATCCATATTTAAATATGTTGATCACATCTGACGGTCGAAATTTAATGTTATGAATTTTAGACGTTGGAACCACAACATGCCTACTAATGTGATATAACTTGTTTAATGGGATTTTTCTAAGTGTATGCATTTGTGAAGCAACTATATGTTGTAAATAGAATTTTGCAAATCTATCCGTAAGATGTGTTACATATAGTGAAATATGGTTACCATAAAAAAATCACATATTTTCGATAATGTTTGGTTCTCGATCGAGACGGTCAACCCTTTTTACGCTTATTATCCCCTATGGGTAACTCTATCCCCGAAAGGTAAAATTTCTAAAATTTTTACAGAAGCTGCTACATCACATATATGTGAGAGTGTGTGCATGAAAGAATCCACCAAAACTAGTCAAGAAGGAGGAGGTAAGAGCGAATTGGCTTAATTAAATGATGTTGAGCTAATGTTGACCGCATCGATCGAGACCCAAAAATTATCAAAATTGGGTGAATTTTTTACCATATCCATATTTAAATATGTTGATCACATCTGACGGTCGAAATTTAATGTTATGAATTTTAGACGTTGGAACCACAACATGCCTACTAATGTGATATAACTTGTTTAATGGGATTTTTCTAAGTGTATGCATTTGTGAAGCAACTATATGTTGTAAATAGAATTTTGCAAATCTATCCGTAAGATGTGTTACATATAGTGAAATATGGTTACCATAAAAAAATCACATATTTTCGATAATGTTTGGTTCTCGATCGAGACGGTCAACCCTTTTCACGCTTATTATCCCCTATGGGTAACTCTATCCCCGAAAGGTAAAATTTCTAAAATTTTTACAGAAGCTGCTACATCACATATATGTGAGAGTGTGTGCATGAAAGAATCCACCAAAACTAGTCAAGAAGGAGGAGGTAAGAGCGAATTGGCTTAATTAAATGATGTTGAGCTAATGTTGACCGCATCGATCGAGACCCAAAAATTATCAAAATTGGGTGAATTTTTTACCATATCCATATTTAAATATGCTGATCACATCTGACGGTCAAAATTTAATGTTATGAATTTTAGACGTTGGAACCACAACATGCCTACTAATGTGATATAACTTGTTTAATGGGATTTTTCTAAGTGTATGCATTTGTGAAGCAACTATATGTTGTAAATAGAATTTTGCAAATCTATCCGTAAGATGTGTTACATATAGTGAAATATGGTTACCATAAAAAAATCACATATTTTCGATAATGTTTGGTTCTCGATCGAGACGGTCAACCCTTTTCACGCTTATTATCCCCTATGGGTAACTCTATCCCCGAAAGGTAAAATTTCTAAAATTTTTACAGAAGCTGCTACATCACATATATGTGAGAGTGTGTGCATGAAAGAATCCACCAAAACTAGTCAAGAAGGAGGAGGTAAGAGCGTATTCGCTTAATTAAATATTGTTGAGTTAATGTTGACCGCATCGATCGAGACCCAAAAATTATCAAAATTGGGTGAATTTTTTACCATATCCATATTTAAATATGTTGATCACATCTGACGGTCGAAATTTACAAATTTTATTTTGTACATATAGCTCACCATTGGGAAGCTTATAGAAATTTAATCGTAAATAAAGTTGACCCATGTGATCGAGGTCCAAACCTTAACAAAAATGAGCAATTTTCGGACCATGTCCCTATTTAACTACGAAGATCACATTCAACGGTCAAATTTTACAAATCGTATTTCATACATATAGCTCACAATTGGGAAGCTCATAGAAATCTAATCGTAAATAAAGTTGACCTATGTGATCGAGGTCCAAACATTAACAAAAATGAGCAAATTTTGGACCATGTCCATATTTAAGTACGACGATCACATCCAACGGTCAAATTTTACAAATTGTATTTCGTACATATAGTTAGTTTATAAAGATGTACATCTAGTTATAATATGTTAGTGTGTTGCTAGGCAAATATGTTAGTGTACCTCATGATCATAGATATAAACCCTAAATGTGTTACAATGCAGCTCTCATAACATTATTCATACCACGCTTGACTTTCGGCCATATAACAGAAGTTGTCGATAATAGGGTTTAGGGTTTAGGGTTTAGAGTTTAGGGTTTAGGGTTTAGGGTTTAGGGTTAATATGTGTATAGGAAAAGGCTTGGAAAAATTAGGGCACAATTTAAAAAAAAAAAGGCGCACTGGAAAATTAAATTGGCGCCAGATCGACTCACTCTACTCTCTCGACAAACCCAACAAACCCAACAAACCCTTTCTCTCTTCAGACAAACCCAACAAACCTAACGCCCAATCTCTCCGACCCCCAAACCCGCTGCCTCGCAATCCCTCCTCCTCACCGTCTACCGCGTCACCTCCTCCGATTCCAAACCTCCTCTCCTCCGACCTCCGCTTCATCCTCAACTCCTTCCAAGCCCGACCCGACCTGAACTCTGTCCGATTTGAACAAGGCAAGTGTGGATCTGTATTTGGTTCCAGATAATATCGTTTTGATGATGTATTCTGCTATTGGGTTGTTCGGTTTGATGTAATTTTGTTGCTTTTATTGAATGTCAGGGAGGAGTTAGTGAAGGAACTGAGTTAGTTCAATTTTCCTTCGACTGAAGACATTGAGGGTACCATTGTGAAGTTACTGCGCAGACAGAAGCATGTAAGTGATCGATCCCTTTCAGTAGTTCATTCATAGCTTGTTTTGATTAGTTGCTATTTGGAATCATGTTGATTATAGTTTTATGATTAGTCCTTACTAGTAGAAGATCAATATGCAGCTGTTGTTATTACATGCCTTGAGTTTGTAAATGTTTCGTTGGAACTTGAAAAAAAAGGCACTTATCAGCAAATTTTCGAAGAAAGTTTATTGGACCAAAAGTCAGAAAGTTGTTTTGCTGTAGCTACTGAATTGCTCTCTAAAGTGTACTTGTTGTCTTGGTCAGGAAACTTGCTGATACATTATGAATTTCTTTGTTGTGTAGGTGCAATATGAGCTGGAAAACTTGCTTATGCATTATCTGAGGTTAGTCATTGTTCATTTCTCTAATGCTAACAGCTTTAGATTACTGTATTGACAAGCTTCTTACTGAAATTGTTGTTAATCCTATAATGCTAGGAAGGCAAGGCTCAGTGCTGTGTTACAAAAGGATTTGTTGGGAAGGCTCAGTGCCCGTGGTGCAGTGGAACAGGCCAAAGGCTTGATTGTGTGAATTTCCGGTGAGTCTTCAAAATGACCAGAAAGTATATGGATTGTTTGTCTAAAGTTTGTATATGCATTCATGCCTTGGTTGTGTTTTATCTTTGCTGTGATAGATTATTATGTTGGTGTAATATATTGTTGGAGCTTGGATTGATGTATTGCTTGCACCTACATGTGAAACTATGAATGAACTATATATATATATATTATATATATGTATGTATGTATTGCATGTGCACTAATAATGCATTTTTTGTCTAAGATGGATAAGTCATGGATGCATGCTGATAGGAGATCAAAAGAGTTTGAGTTAGGATTTGAAGAGTTTCTAAAGTTTGCCGAGTCTAATGCTGTTAACATAGACAAGATTTCATGTCCTTGCAAGAAATGTTGCAATGTCGATGGATTTTCTGTGGAAGTTGTGAGGGATCATGTATTCTATTATGGTATTTTAGAGAGTTATAAGGTGTGGAGGTGGCATGGGGAATCTATGTATGATAATGGGGTTGAATCTGAATCTGAATCTGAATCTGAATCAGTTAATGGGGATCCTGGGATGGGGGAGAACGATGTAGAAGTAGGAGAAAGTGAGGATGAGGAGATGTCCGAAGACTCTAATGAGTTTTTAAAGTTCGTAGAGGATGGAGATCAACCTTTGTACAATGGTTGTGACCATACAACCAAGATGAATTTTCTGGTTGAGAGTTTTAGTTGGAAAGCAAAGCATGTAGTGACTGATTCTTGCTTTGGAGACTTTCTGGAACTCGTTAAGGGTCTGCTTCCTGCAGAAAATCTTGTTCCTTTGACTACAAATGATGCTAAAAAGACACTTAGTGTTTTAGGGATGGACTATGAAAAAATTCATGCATGTCCTAATGACTGCATCTTGTATAGAGGAGATGCAGTCCTTGTTGATGCTGAGGAATGCCCAAGCTGTGGTGTTTCAAGGTGGAAATTGGGTAGGGATAATATACCAACAAAAAATGTACCTGCGAAGGTTTTATGGTACTTTCCACCTATCCCCAGGTTCAAAAGGTTTTACCAGTCACCCAAAACTGCTAAGAATCTTACTTGGCATGACTGGGGTAGAAAGAAAGATAAGATGATGCGACACCCAGCTGATTCTCCTACTTGGAAATTACTAGACAGTAAATATCCTGAATTGGGTAACGACCATAGAAACCTCAGATTAGCTCTATCTTCGGATGGATTTAACCCGCATAGTATGCAAAACAGCCTGTATTCATGTTGGCCGGTTATACTAGTCACATATAACCTGCCTCCATGGCTTTGTATGAAAAGGAAGTTCATGATGTTGACCTTGTTAATATCGGGACCGAAGCAGCCGGGTAATGATATCGATGTCTACTTGCAACCACTAATAGATGATTTGAAACTGTTGTGGAATGGGGTTGAGGAAGTGTACGATGCATTTAGAGGGGAGTACTTCAAACTAAAAGCAGTGCTTTTCTGGACTATTAATGACTTTCCCGCATACGGGAACTTGTCTGGAAGCGTTGTAAGAGGATACCATGGTTGTCCAATATGTGTTGACCAGACTCGACCTCGGAGGTTAAAGAAAGGTAATAAACTTGTTTTCATGAGGCATCGCCGTGGACTACCCAGACATCATCCATATAGGAGACAAGCTGCTGCTTTTGACAACACCATAGAGGAGGACCTAGCTCCGGTACCATTGACTGGAGAGGAGGTGCTGGCTAGAGTAGAGGGTCTGAATTGTGAGTTTGGGAAAAGGGAAGAATCTACTCCTCGTGTGAGGATTGTTGATGACCAAGACAGACCTTGCTGGAAAAAAAAGTCTGTATTCTTTCAACTAGAGTACTGGAAAGATATTCCGGTACGACATAATCTCGATGTCATGCACATTGAAAAGAACTGTTGCGACTCACTCATTGGTACACTGCTGAACATTCCGGGAAAGACAAAGGATGGGGTTGCAGCGCGTTTAGACATGGTGGCTATGGGAATCAGGACTGAGTTAAAGCCAGATGTCAGTGGCAAGCGAACTAAATTGCCTTTGGCTTCTTGGAATTGTAAGCTTGATGAAAAAAAAATAGTGTGCGGGTCTTTTTTTGGGATGAAGGTTCCTACTGGATTTTCGTCAAACATAAGGAATCTTGTCTCTATGGAGGATTTGAAACTGTCTAAACTAAAATCACATGATTGCCATGTTGTGATGCAAGTTCTTCTACCTGTTGCATTACGTTCTGTTCTTGAGAAGCCTGTAAGATATGCGATCATCAGGTTCTGCCTTTTCTTCAAGGCAATATGTGCTAAAGAGATTGATGTTTCGAAGCTAGAACAGATGCAAGCAGATTTGGTGGTTACTGTTTGCCAATTGGAGAAGTACTTCCCCCCTTCATTTTTTGACGTTATGATCCATCTAACAGTGCATCTAGTGAGGGAAGTTACGCTTTGCGGTCCAGTATTTTTCCGGTGGATGTACCCCTTTGAGAGGTACATGAAAGTCTTCAAAGGGTGGGTCAGAAGTCGAAGGCATCCTGAGGGATGCATAGCAGAGTCTTACGTTGTTGAAGAGGCGGTAGAGTTTTGTGCTGAGGGATTGCTAAATGATGATGCTTCCACTGCTGGAATGCCAGAAAATTCAAAACCAGAAGTCTTTCATGCGTCCAACCCGTTATCAGCTCCTACTATGATTTCAGTCTATGGCAAAGAGATGGAACAAGCACATCTGTGTATATTGCAGAATACAGAGGATGCAAAAAATTATTTCAGGTAAGTTTTCGTATTTAATTATTTTCAGTTTTCCTTCATTCAATTAATTTATAATTCTTTTATTTAAATTGTTGTTGTTGTTGTGTAGTGAACACATGGAATTGCTGAAGCTTCTTCATCCAAGGTTTGCCAAAGATGAAAAGTGGCTGAAGGATAAACAAAACCAGACCTTTTCAGCCTGGTTGAAGGAGAGGGTATGCAATTTCCTACTAGACATTTTTGTTATGACTTAAACGTGGCAGATTTCAACGTTGTGCTAATGTAATATATTGATTTGCAGGTCTCAAATGAACTGCAAAATTCTGGAAATACTGTTTCAGAAACAATAAGGTGGATGGCAGCTGGACCAAATAATGTAGTAGCAACATTTAGTGGATACAAGGTTAATGGTGTTGAGTTCTACACTAAGCAGCGGGACGATATGAGAACAGTGCAAAACAGTGGTGTTTCTTTGGTTGCTGATGTAATGCTGGTTTCAAGTGCGAAGGATAAAAATCCCAGACATGATGATATGGACTTCTATGGTGTCATACAACACATATGGGAGGTGGACTACTACAAGTTTAGGGTGCCGTTGTTTAAATGTGATTGGGTTGAGAATGTTAGGGGCATCAAGGTAGATGAACTAGGGTTCACGTTGGTAAATTTGAATAGGAAAGGGCATCTTAATGATCCTTTTGTCTTGGCTAGTCATGTTAAGCAAATATTTTACATTGAGGATCCCCTTGATCCTCAATGGTCAGTGGTAGTAAGGCTTCCAGATAGAGACTACAAAGGGTTTGATTCGGATGAGGAAGAAGGCGTCCACATTGAAGAACAAGCATTTGATTTACCATTCGTTGAGACTTATGATGATATAGAGGGTGATCAGGATAGTAATTATATGCGTCCTGGGGATGAGAAAATATATGTTGAAAGTTAAGTTAGTGGTATGAGGGGAGTAGTATTGATGTGGTAGCTTGAGTCCCTCGTATTGTTTTTGTTTTGTTTGTGTTTTGAAGAGTGCCTCATATGTACTGAAGTTTGAATTATGTTTGAATGTTCATCGTATTATTTTAATTTTCAGTAAAGTTATTTTATTCAGTGGTGTATCTGTGTAATGGCTATGTTTCTGTTAATAAATATTTTACTTTGCTAACCGCGTTTGCTGGTTATTTCAGGTGATGGCTGGATCTAGCACGTCATCCCTCAATGCTAGAGCTTTAGCTTTGAGGACGAAGACGAAGGAATTTTTAAGGAAACGTGGTAGAAGTGAGGTCGCAAACGAGGAAGCATCTGTTGGTAAAGCTGCCACACCTAGAAGAAGTCCACGTTCAACCAAAGTTGTTGTTGTTGACCAGACCAGCAAGGATGCGCCCACTAAAGCTGATGTGGTACTACCTAGAAGAAGTCCGCGTTCAACTGCTCGGACCAGCAAGGATGCGCTCAATAATGCAAGAGTGGGACCAGCTAAAGCAACACAGTCCAAGAAATCTGTGGCATCAAAGAAGTTGTCGTTTGGTAGCATGTCCAATTCTGGATCCGGAAAGCGCAAGGCTGGAAAGAGCAAAGCCGGAAAGAGCAAAGCTGGAACGATGGAGGTGGTTGAGTCTGATGATGAAGATGAAGAATTTGAAGCTGATGAGGATGAGGAAGAAAGCAATGAGAACGTCACTGGTGGAATGCGGTTGCTTAGACGAGGGATGGTGACGATGAGTCGGGTTAATAGGCGACTCGTTCGGGGAAGGAAGTTGAAGGTTAAATATAATGATGATGGGGAACCTGTTGGGAGGGCAGCCAAGGAGATGCAGTCCTACATTGGGGTGTTTGCACGCACCAAGGTCCCAATTAATGTTAAAGATTGGAGACTTGTGCCGCTAAGTGTGAAGGACAATATTTGGGGTTCTATTGAGGTAAATGAAAATATTATAATTAGTTAACATGTCCTTCGTTGTAGCTTTCACAGAAAATATCTAAAGCAGTCATCTTTTGTACTTGTTAATGTTTAGGAAGCTTATGTGGTGCCAAAGCAATGGAAGAAAATGGTTTTTGCATCTGCAGGCCAAAAATGGAGGGATTTCAAGAGCAAGCTAACCACTTGGTACATTATTCCGTTTATGGATTCCCCTGAACTCTTTGAGTTCCCTCCTGATGATTACCGAAGCATTCACGCAGATCAATGGCAAGAGTTCGTGAAAGATAGGATATCACCTCAGTTTCAGGTTTGTAAAATACAAAGTGTTGTAATTTTATTACATTTTTCAGCAATATTGGCATTGTTTCAATTGCTAAAATATAATGGAAACTTTGGCTATCGTCTTGTAGGAATTCCGGCAAAAACAAATGGCAAGGAGGAAAGAGAATAAGTACCCTCATCGACTTGGACGGAAGCCATATGCTCAGTTGCAAGAGGAACTGGTACATTACTCTTCTTAGTAATATATTACCCTATGTCACCACAAGCGTATTAACCCAAATATATATTTATAGGCTGCCACAGTGCCTGCTGGGAGGAAATTAGTTCGAACTACAATGTGGAAAGCAGCTAGACAAGACAAGGATGGCAACTACTTGGCGCCACAAGTGCAGGAAAAGGTCGATGAAATTGTATGTCAAGTCCTTGAAATTAGCTTATTATTAATTTCAGTATTTGAAATTGTTCATGCTTTTATGCAAATTGATTTACGTCTATTTCAGGACAAATTGGAGAAGGAAGAGCAAGAGGGAAAAAGAAAGTTTGAAGGACCTGTTGATGTTTTGACTACGGCGTTGGGAACACCTGAATATTCTGGTAGGGTGCGAGGTGTTGGTGGCTTCGTCAAACCTGAAGCATATTTCCATCTTCCTAAACGTGCTAGGCTGAACTTAGATGCGAGACAACGTATTAAGAACGGGGAAGAGGATAGCAGTAGTGTGCTTGCTGCGGAGAGAGCCCAATGGAAAGAAGAAAAAGCTGAACTGGTGGGAAGGCTGGTGAGGTTAGAATCATTGCTTATGGGGAAAGATAAGCAAATTGTTGAGTCACCAAAGTCTGCGACCCTGATGAATGATCTAGGGTCTGGCCAGGGCAGTTGTTCCCGTCTTGACAAGGCTGGTGTTGGAGGTAATGAAGTGGAGGGTGTGAAAGCCATCAAGAAGAAGTTAGATTTAGAGGAGGGCAAGCTGAAGACACAAGTTGAAGCGGATGAAGTTACAAAAGAGCAGGCGCCTGAAAAACCCTTGACTGTTGAGGAGGAAGCGCACGTGATGGAGATGGCTCAGGTAAATTATCGCCACCTTGTATTTATATACTTACCGAAGTACCCTTATAGGCACATTTGGTGTTGATTCTGCCTCACTTGACTGATGTTGAGATTTTTGTTTATTTATTTAATATTTTTTTCTGTTTTGAATTAGGTTCAGTCTAGCCCCACTGTCCAGAGGCATCATCTTGTAATAGATTCATTGGACAACATTGTGGCTGAGGGAACCATTGTTGAAGTGGGTGTCGATTCCAGCTCACAAACTGTTCATGGTGTTCCATTAGCTGCGGAAAATATCCGAGTGTCTGTGAGCAAATGTCTTGTGGAGAATGCCTTGCTACCAGTCCCTATTAGGGATGAGATTGTATTTGTGAGCGATGCAATTGGGACTTGCGTTGCTTGGCCTAAAGACTGGGTTATACCAGCCACTGCAGTTGGTAATGCAAAGGTAATGTAGTTGTTCATGCATATATATATCGATCAGCGGCTACTTGAAATTGAAATACTAAACATGTAGTAATTGCTTTCTTGTTTTCTAATCTGAAATGCAGCAAGCACCCCGTAAGTACGGGAGGAAGAAAACAAAGCAGTGGGTTGATACGGATAAGGATGATGATGATTTGGAGCACCTACCAGCTGATTTGCCTCCAGCGCTTCTGTCCTTGAGCAAATGGGGCAATGAGTTCTTGAAGGATAGGGCCACTATCCACACAAAGCTTAGCAAGGACTTATTCGGCACCGAAAGGAAAATTGCCCTCTTCAGAAGTGATCTTTTTGCTTTCACAAATGTGCAAGAGGTTGCTGGCGATACAATCGTTATGTATATGAGGTATATATAATTTTGAATATCCTTGCTAGTTAGTTTAATTTTGTTGCGCAATACATGTTCAGTAGCATTAAGTGATATGCTCTTTTGATTTGCAGCTTCCTACGTGAAAAGTTGAAGGAATCAAATATGCTTAACATGATTGGTTTTGTTGACCCTTCTTCCCTTGGCGTTGGAAATTCAACTGACCGGTCTCGGTCTTTCTCTGCTGCTTTGAAAAGAGGGAAGCCTGGCCAGTTTTTTCTGGTTCCCTATAACACAGGGTACGACAGCTTTATTCATGCATTTTTGTATATATTTTAAATTCTCAATTTATGTGTCATTAGATGAAATGTATTGATTGTTTTGATTCTATTATGTGTGTTAGAAAACATTGGATTTTATCGGTGGTGAGTCCCAGTGAAGAACTTGTATATTTCATGGATCCTATGAAGAGGAGAATGGATGTTACCACTGATGAGTGGAGAACAATAGTGAACCAGTATGTCAGCCAACTTGCATCTTTATCATTGATGTATACTATATACAAAATGCATTGTCTAACTATTTAGTTCATTCTGTTTATAATTTTGGGTATTTTGTTCTTTTTGAAGCGCCATAAAAATTACGAATGCAAACATTCCTGCTAAGAAACCACGAAAGGTTCAGTGGAGAAACTGTTCAGTAGGTTCCCTACCTTAGCTAACTGTTTATATTTACACTTGACCATTTCAGTTCATGTTTATTAGGTTTATTAAGCAAAATTTAATGTTATTTGATTCAGGGAATTCCAGAGCAGATTGGGGATAAGAGCTGCGGCTATTTCATCATGCTGTACATGAGAGAAATAGTGCAGGACAAAGAACAGAACTGGACTAAAAAGGTAACGGCTTGCATTCATCAGTTTGTGAGTTAAAAAACTCAATCAGTTGGTTAAATCTATTATGTTCTTTGTCCTCCTTGCAGTGGTTGACTAGGGGTGATGAAAAATACACCATGCAGGACGTTGATGTTGTCCGACAGGAGTGGGCAGAGTATGTGCTTAAATTTACAAGTAACTAGCAAAGCTGCTGTATGGTTCTATTAGTTCTGTTTTCAGAAAGGATTGTGTGTTTGCCCAGATTGTGTACTTTTGCTGTGTTACCATAGGCTGCTGGCTATATGTATATATGTGGTAGTTTGCTGTGCTATTATAGGGTAGGTGCTGGCTGCATATATATGAGACAGTTTGCTTTGCTATTATAGGGTACTGCTAGCTGCATGTATATGAGGCAGTTGAACAAAATGATGGTGCTTTTTGTTAACCTCTTATGGCCTAGCTACTTTTGTACATAATGATGGTGCTTTTTGTTAACCTCTTATGGCCTAGCTACTTTTGTGTACAGTGGATAATGTTATCATTTTGGATGTTGAATTAATGCGTATTTTAGTTATAGATGTCGTTTTTAAATCTAAATTATCAGGATGTTTCAATATAGCAATTGTGTAGTTTTAAACAAGCCATGACTACGATTATGTGTGGCCATAAGTAACAATTGGCAACACATATCTATTGTCTTTACAAAGCTTAGATACTAGAAATGTGTTGCCATAAGAAACAACCGGCAACGTAAATGCAAAGTTTAAATCAAAACAAGGCATCACTTATGTGTAGCTCAAACTCATTCATGCGATAGACATGTGAGGCCATTAAGAACAACCAACAACGTAAATGCACAGTTTAAATCAAAAGAAGACATCACTTATGTGTAGCTTAAGCTCATTCATACGATGGACATGTGAGGCCATAAAGAACAACCGGCAACGTAAATGCACAGTTTAAATGAAAACAAGGCATCACTTATGTGTAGCTCAAGCTCATTCATACAATAGACATGTGACGCCATAAAGAACAACCGGCAACGTATATGCAGAGTTTAAATCAAAACAAGGCATCACTTATGTGTAGCTCGAACTCATTCATACGGTAGACAAATGTCGCCTGAAAAAGTCGAAGATATCACGTAGTGAAAGCTTAAAGCATATCAGACGACATATATCTATTGTCTCAAAGAGACCAAATGAAAAAAGAAAACTTATACGTCGCCTGAAGACCATTCACCGATGCATATGTGTCGCTGTACAAGGTCTAGACCACAAAGAAAAATTACACGTCGCCTGAAGACCATTCACCGATGCATATGTGTCGCCTGACGGCAAAAAAAAGATGTGTCGCCTTCTAGCATGTCGACATTTATGCTATCAGGCGACACGTATAGCATGTCGCCTTATCTTTTATCACGCGACAAATATATGTCGCCTCTAATATTTTCAGACGATGTTTATATGTCGTCTTTATTTCAATTGGCTACGCATATATGTCGCCGTAAGTCATTTTTTTCTCCCACTCCCAGTTATCAGGCGACACAAGAGATGTGTCGCCTCACGACCAAAAAAAGATGTGTCGCCTTCTAGCATGTCGACATTTATGCTATCAGGCGACACATATAACATGTCGCCTTATCTTTCGTCAGGTGACACATAATGAAAAATGTCTTATGTCGCCTGTTGTTCTTCTAGGCGACACGTATAGCATGTCACCTTATCTTTGGTCAGGCGACACATAATGAAAAATGTCTTATGTCGCCTGTTGTTCTTCTAGTCGACACATATGATCTGTCGCCTGATCTTTTATCAGGCGACACATAGTAAAAAAAGTCTTCTGTCGCCTGATGTTATTAAAGGCGACACAACATTTGTGTCGCCTGATGGTTTAAGTGTCGACACGCTACTAGGCGACACATAAAAAATACATCAGGCGACACAACTGTAGTGTCGCCTGATGCCGAAAATGGCATAGTGATGTGGTTTAATTTTTGCTCTCGCATGTAACTTGTCACAAAAAGAGGTCGATTGTGCGGCTTTGACCCGAATTGTAAATCTTCATCGGTGAAGTGAATGGCATCACAACATGCTACACATACCGCACACTCATTGATGTTCAAAGAATGCTGACCCTCATCAAGCAACAACTGGACTAACGCACGTCTTGCCGATTTGGAAAGCTGCGACAGGTTAGAGAGGCTAAATTTTAAAGATAAGTCTTCCAATTGTCTCAGTACTTCATTTTCTTCAACTTTCTCAGCATCTTTGGAATCACCTTCATAACTTGTTGTCATTGAATTAGCTCTCAAACTCATTCACATCTTAGGCATGCACTTTGCTGGCGGATTTTGATTGAGGGACTTTTGTACACAAGGAGCGAACTTCTCCTTTATACACCTTGTCTCACTCCTCGCGAGGAATTGACGACTTCCATGTGGTTGTTTATGATCTGGCCGCGAGAGTGGTGGACTTGGCAACACACCTTTGCGCGCTTTCGTCGAGTTACAAGAATCCATCCTTCACCATCGTCGTATGGGGCAGCTTTAGGAGCGAGGTTTATTTGCTCAATTGGCTTCACTTCTTCTAACTTTTTTATCATTGCCTGTCTCTTTTGAGAAATGGTATGGCACCTTCATTGGCACGGAAGGTACTTGAACCAGCTCAAAAGACCCAAAAGAAATGGTAGTGCAATTGACCGCAACAACCTCGTCGACATCCAGCTCGATTCTTCCTTGTTTGGCAAGCTTCATGATAAAATCCTTCAAAACAAAGCACTTCTCAACTGCGTGGCTGATGAGGCGATGAAACTTACAATACTTTGGGTCGTTGACCCGATGCATTTCTTCTGGACGTTTGCACTCTGGAAGTTCTATTACCTTGTCCTCAAGCAAATCCTCCAACATGCCTGCCACGTCAGAATCAGGGAATGGATATGTCTTTTGCTCCCACTCAGTCAATGAACGCTTCCTCCTCTCGTAGGCTTGAGTCGGTTCTACTCTTTTAACCTCCTTCTTTTCTCGTGTGGAGATTTTGATTGGAGCAACACTTACAGTCATTGACTCCTTTGTAGATCTTTTCACAACCTTGTCAACTTTGTTGCTAAAAGCTTTATCTTTTCGTTGATCATTGACAAACTCTTTCTTACCCTTGCTATGCTCAACTCCATATCATGCTCTTGAGTAGCCAGTTCTTCAAAAGTTCGAGGCTTGATACCTTGGAGAATGTACAACACCTTGGATGCACATTTCAACCGCAGACGTCTCTGACAAGCGATCTTTACAATCGAGACTAACCGAGCGTCTCCTGTTAATGAAGTCAACTGCTGGTTCGTCCCTCCATTGTTTTGTGTTGGTGAGTTCCATCATGCCCACAGTTCGCCTTGTACTATAGAAGCGGTTTAGGAATTCTCATTCCATTTGGTCCCAACTGTTGATGGACTCGGGCTCTAAGTCCGTGTATCACTCAAAGGCATTGCCTTTCAATGAGCGAACGAATTGCTTGACAAGGTGGTCACCCTCCGTCCCGGCGTTATTGTAGGTTTCAATGAAGTGAGCAACATGTTGCTTTGGATTGCCCTTCCCTTCGAATTGCTGGAACTTTGGCGGCTGGTATCCCAACAGCATCCTTAGACCATTGATTCTTTTAGTGTAGGGTTTGGAGTAGGTGAGAGAATCACGAGAATGACCTCCATATTGAGCTCTGATGGAGTTGGTGATGATGTCTTGCAATTGTTGAAAGGACATTGATCTTAGCGAGCCATCATCTTCCTTGTCATCGTTCTTGGAGTTCTCGCCTACTTTGTCCTTCTTTTCTTCATCTTGACTTTCAATTAAGCCTGCTATAAAGCTAGGCAATTTGCATGTCGTTTTCTTCCACCGTTTTGGTGAGCTTCTGAACCGCTCCCATCAGATTGGATATTTGCTCTTCAATGGTGGATGCGCCTGTCACCATGACTTGCATATGGATAGGTTGTGATGAATCATCCATTGGCAGGCCATACGTGTTGTTTTCATCACCATTTGGACTTCCATTGTATAAAGTCATGCTTGATTCATCATCTGTGGCAGGTGAGAATGATCACTCCCTTGATTTGTTTAGAGTTTCCTTCTCTTCACTTCATGAGGCACGCTTGTTTTCCCTCTCTTCACTTTGTGAGGCATGCTTGTCCGCGAGATTCACCAAGGTGATGACTGGTTCGTGAGGCTTGGAAGGCAAAACCACGAATGTTGTGGGTTGATTCCTCGCCATGCTACCGGTGACATGACCAGAGGGCTCGCTATTTGACCTCGAGGTCGTTGGTTTAGATTTCTTTGTCGAGATGGCTTGAGTGCTCTTAGATGCCATTGCTTCGAACGGATTTGAACTTTCTTGCGGAGAAGGAGATGAGAGGCAAAGTTGTCCCACTGGGCATGCCACTTTTGTAAAGACAAAAATATCTGCAACAAATAACAGAACAACATGTGTACAAAGAATAATATAATTTATCAATGCGGGTTACAATATTTGCGAAACTCCTCTGATTCTATCTCTGAATATAGGTTTAACTCAAGGGTGACAAACACTTATTCTTAAGGGTTACGCGGGTTGATCACGTAACAAATATTTGAGATTTGGATTTAGATTTGGATTTGGATTTGGATTTGATGAAGAACTGGCTATTTGGGGAGCTTGATAGTTCTTCAAGGATTTTGGGGAGACTTCTGAACTCACGGATTGATTTTTCTCTCTCTAGTTTGCTGCCTTGTTTTTGCTCCCCCTCCTCTTGGAATAAGAGGGGGTATTTATAGTGTTAACATGCATCCGCTTATGGCATGTACTGAAGATACTGAATGAATAATATTTCCTTAATCGAATCAATGAATTTTGACTGATTGATTTACTTGCCAAATTTACCATAATCGAATCAATCAAATCTTAAGATTTAGATATGCCCAGATCACTTTGGATTGAATATTCTATTTTAATCAAGATCCTTAGTAAAGGGGCGCGCCATCTCGCGGATATGGAAGGAAGGGCGCGGAACCTTGATTTCCAACAAGTGGTGATTTCTGGTCCCATCTCGCGGATGACTCAACTTGAACGTATATCTCTGCATGCATGCGGACTCTGCTGACTAGCTCTTTTGCGAAGATCCTTACGCGGGGCCATCTCACCTCGCCTTCATGTCAATCTACGCGCACGGATCCATCTCGCCTCGCCTTCATGGATATCTACATGCGCGGAGTCATCTCGCCTCGCCTTCATATCAATCTACGCGCGCGGAGCCATCTCACCTCGCCTTCATGTATATCTACGCGCGCGGAGTCATCTCTCCTCGCCTTCATGTCAATCTACTCACGCGGAGCCATCTTGCCTCGCCTTCATGTATATCTACGCGCGCGGAGCTATCTCGCCTCGCCTAATCTACGCGCGCGAAGTCATTTCGCCTCACTTTCACTTATATCTACGCGTGCAGAGTCATCTCGCCTCGCCTTCATGTCAATCTACGCGAAGTCCGTTTCACCTCGCCTCTATTTACTTTTACGTAAAGTCTGTTTCGCCTCGCCTCGCCTTTGTTTACTTCTACGCGAAATCCGTTTCACCTCGCCTCTATTTACTTCTATGCGAAGTCCAGTTCGCATGCAAACTCTACTATCTAGCTCGCCTGACACCTGGCAAACCATCACCAATTATTTTTTGGGGATGTCTGACTTCTTCTTCTTTATACAATTAATTTAATTTAATTAATATCTAATCATCAATCGACATTTGATAATTGATTGCAATCGGGATTTAAGGTTTTGTTGTCGTCCGACCATTCCCAAGTTGTCACGTGTCATTTAGACGGCATTCCAATTTTTTCGGCTCACGAGCCACGTATTTGCTTGGATTATTCAACGACTATTATTATCGTTAAATTTTATATGTCTACACAAAAATTAACAAAAAATTAGGAGTAGCATTCAAACGCTAAAAAAAATAAAATTGGAAAGCAATATAAGGAGAAGAAAGAAACCCAGTGACTTATGTCGATAACGATACTAGGAGGAGTCCTAATAAATTTGTTAGACTTTGTTAAATTGTTTAGAAAAAAAAGAAGAGTTATTAGAGTAAATTTAGGAGACGATTCCCAAAAAAAAAAGAGTAAATTTAGGAGATAATATAATTTGTTGTTATAAATGGATGTTGTTAACTATAGTTAGTGTGATTAAAAGATAAGACATGTGGCGTTCAACTAGGTGGCGGGTGGGGATATGGGTGGGGAAGTATGGGTGTGGAGCAAATTTGTATCCCTTGGTGACTTCATTCACTGCGCCTATGAAAAGCTTAGGATCTCCTTACACATTTTCATAGGATCTCCTTACACTTCAATTCTCTCGAAACCGGCCTTTTGCTCCTTGTACACACCAAACTATCACATATATATAAAGCAAGGGCTTCTCTGCAACCGAAATAGTGGTAAACCCTGCATTTGACCCAGGAGGTTTTCTGCATCTCTCTTGTTTACTTGCTTGTTGTGTCTGCTTGTTTTGTTTACCTGTGTTTGAATAATTTTGATCCTTTGTGGTTGGACTTGGGCTGATTACAATGCACCGTTGATATAGTGATGACGGTTTACACCGGCAATTATCACGTGTATTCACTAATCAGGAGGTGGAGTTGACTTGAGCTATTGTCCTGTATGGGGTTAGAGCCGCTAACCATTGGGGATGCCGACGCTTTCTTACCAACTATGTTGACAGTTTGTCGAACGAGTCTTCTGGTCTTGATGATCATTTTCTTGTCTCATGATATACCAGAGATTTGGTAGCTCTTTTAGGAAGTAATTTTTTGGGCCTTTCGGTCTGAGATTTGTTATGAATGGTTATTCATACCGCTTGTAACATCTTCCGTATAAATGATATTTTATTTGATCAAAAAAAAAAAAGTAGCATCAACAAGAGATCTCCCAAGATTATTTCTGAAACGAAACCTCTACCTAGCTGCTCCACCATTACATCATGCGGTCTTGAGGTGATGATTTCCACCTCACAATCTCTCTGAATCGATCACATAGCAAGCAAATTTCTTGTAAACTAGCCACAAGTTTATATTAGCGTCCCACAACTTTTTCGAAAAAAATCATCGTCCTGCATATACTACCTTACAAATTGTCCAACTCAATAACATGAATATCACTACATGATTTCATTGTACCTTTTGCTTTCTCCAAAGGACACTTGATTCCTCATCCTCACATTCGTACGGTTTGTCCCTCACATATTGATTTTCGTTAGTGCCGATCATCCTCTTTGTCCCATATCTCGACTTATCAATAATGCCATAATATGCAAGTTAATACTAGCCTCGAACTTCTTTTTCCTTGTAAAGAAAAAACAATATATGATCGCTTGGAACCGAATCAATTAAGTTTAGATGAGGAGTCAACTAGGGGGTACACCAAACCTATACCACAATGAACATCAACGGTTTTTAGATCATTTTGAGCACTACTATAGAGTAGAGACTCGACATGCTCCGCTTCTAGATAACCAAGCGCATTTTCTTGAGCCAATCGTATTATTATCAACTATGTTACATTGTTACTTGGTTGGAAGATGAAAATGAACCAACATTATATAGTACCATTCTTGCCTTGTTTCGAACTTGAAAATTTAATTCGACTAAATATTGATAAGCATATAGTATTCTCAAGCTAGCACATTGTAAACAAAATTCGTTACGTGTATTATGCACTCATGCATTATAATGAGATACCATTTATTTTTTGCTCATGGTTATGTAAACAATCGGTGACAATGAAAATTGGAACACCACATGACAATGCCACTGTAAGAAATGTAGATTGTAGACCAGTTACGACCCGCCGACCTAGAACTTCTGTCAACTTACTGCACGCGCGTCATCAAAACCGCTCCTTGGAGCAAGACCAAGAGCACTTGTCCCACATTAAATCAAAGAGATGCAAAAGGCTAAGACACTTCCAGCCTACAAAAGTAAATGTCTCTCTCTTCATTTACTAAGCAATTTATTCTTTACTTGCTGTCACTTTGTCAGTTTATTGACTGACTTAGGCATCGGAGCGTTAAAGACCGCTTAGAAACGGTCTCTTCTCCGAGAAATTTTTCAGCGTTACGGGAGGACCACGTGGCAGTATGACGTGGTCCTATATTCCAATCAAATATTGACACTTGAATTTTACTAAGGAAAAATTACATCAGCTATTTTGTCAAAGAAAATTTTGGGTTTACCCTAGACCCTAACCCCAAACCCTAAACCCTAAACCCTAATCCAAACTCAAGAAAGACCCATAAAGCTCTTTTCATAAAAAATAGAAAACCTTAGTTTATAATTTAGTTATAATAAATTGAAGTGTCAATATTTAATTAAAATGTAAGACTACTACGTCATATTGTTACGTAATCTTCTTATAGCATCTAAAAATTTCTCCTCTCTCCTCTCTCCTCTCTCCTGACCTAGTGTGTTATTTTTGTTGACAGATTCGAGAATAAAGTCTACAACAATCGCTTATACATTCATATTGTGAGTATATACAGAGTTGAGATAACCGTTTATGTACCGCACAAACGATATGAAACGGGGATTATAGACCTGTTACCCGCGTGTACGACCCGCCAACCTAGAATTTCTGTCAACTTACTGGCAACGACAATATTAGTACGGAAATCACGTTCTACTTTCGGAGTAGTCTGGAATACTCTGGGAGTAACCGAGCCGGACGGCGCGCTGCAAGCCGACCGTCAAGCCGGGTAAAAAATCGAAAAAGTGACCGAGGGGCAGGGTGGTCAATTGAGTGAAGAAATAAGCAGATGAAATGGTGAGGCGAGAGAAACCCGGCAACAGAACTCCGTAAGCTAAATAGGAGTTTGGATCGGCGAATCTCCGCTCCGTTTTGTGCAACCTATATCATTGGATTTGAGGTATTACTCTTACCACTCTTATATCTTTATGCGACTTCCTAGCTTTGGGTTTTCCCCTCGATTTCATTGCGGTGTTCTTCAGATCTGATTCTTCGATTTGTGGGTGTTGAAGCCCGGATTCAATCGGAAGGGTAATTCTCAGATCGGGGATCCTTTGTTGGCGGGGCTGATTGTAGGTGTTTCGGTGAATGGTAGGTATAAGAGTCGGTATAGCACCATGAAGAAGCTGTTGAAGGATGGGAGGAAGCCGGAGCAGGTGAATGATGTGTTGGGGTTGAGGGTTATATTGGAGCCGAAGTCTGGAGAAGATGAGGCCAAAATGGGGGAAAGAGCTTGTTACAGGACTCGTGAAGTGGTTCGGTCATTGTGGAAAGAGATGCCTCACAGGACAAAGGATTACATTGCTAGGCCTAAGGCGAATGGGTATAGGAGTTTGCAGATGGCAGTTGATGTGAGTGACAGTGGCAAGAGTAGGCCTTTAATGGAAATACAAATTAGGACTCAGGAGATGGACATGTTGGCGGATGCTGGCACTGCATCTCACTCATTGTACAAGAGTGGTCTTACAAACCCAGAAGAGGTTTGTTGAAATATGCACTTGATACCCGTTAATTTTGAAGGTTTTGTCTTCTGATTAAACATGTGATTTCTTTTAAGTTTAACTTGTTTTGTCAGATACTTATATGATGACTTGATTGATGATCAGGCAAAGCGGCTCAAGGCCATAATGATGGCTGCAGCTGAACTTGCAGCATTTCGCCTTAAAGATCTTCCGTCAGCCAATCATGGAGGCATTGAGACTGAGCAAAGTAAGAGTGATAGAGTGTTCCGCCTTCTTGACAAGAATGGTGATGGAAGAATCAACTTTGAGGAACTTAAGGAAGTTATGGAAGAGCTCGGTGCCCCAGGGGAAGATGCATGCGAAATGATGCAACTGCTTGATGCTAATAGCGATGGTTCTCTTAGCTCAGATGAATTTGATTTGTTTCAGAAACAGGTGAGTTAAAGACGGATGTATTTTTTATGGCGTGACAATGACAATGACGGTCACATTGATAGCCTACCTACACAACATAACCATTTTCATGTATAAAGATGCACTAAATTTTGCTTTTTGACACACTTACTGAGAGCATCGATTCTGGTGGCAGGTCGAGTTTATGCGTAATTTTGTGGACAGAGATGAGCAGTACAAGACAGAATTGAATGAGAAACTTCAGATTGCAGAAAACAACAGCTTGATCCAGGTATATGCTGAAGATCTTAGTGGCACCATTGCAAACTAAATTTACTTGCATCATATAGTCATCTCATTCACCATGTATACAAGTTATTACAACTGTACATATACCATATCATTGTTAATAGGTCTGGTAGCTGTTCTCTAAATTGTACTCAAGATGTCATGCATCTGTAATTAGATATTTAACATGACATTCTCATTTGTGATTATAATACATAGAGCAGAGAGTTACACACTACCCTCCTCTTACAATATGATGGAACATTAACCAGATATCGAGCAAGTATTACACAATGTGAAAAATTGAGCAAGTAATGTAGTCTTTTTCAGTTTGGAATAGCCTGAGATCACAAAGGAAGGGATGCCTCATGCACATAGACTTAAGCTGGCTGAGTTGAATGGTGGGGTAACCTAAAATGTAGGTTCACAGAGCCAAATAATATGAGAACCATTTCCTGTCGTACTCGTTTCATCGTCTAGATTGAACATGCCCAAAGCATGGTCAACCCGATAGTATATGGAATTTGGCCCGACACCCAGAAGTTTTTGAAGCCAAAACAGATATTGAATTGTAGCCTAGGAAAAGAGCCTCGTCCCCAATACTTTTTACCTCAACCTGCTGCATAACTAAATTACGGCCTGTTTCAATCAACACCACCTTGAAAACCATGAAGCTTTGGGTTTTGTTGCTTCTGAACCCGAAGACAATGAGGATCATGGAGAGTGGTTCATTTACACTGGATGGTATTGGATGATGAGAACCTCCTCTTCTATGTGTTAATGCATGGTTTGTTTTCACTTGTCGGAACTGATCTTGTTTGTTTCGTACAGCGGCGGGAAAGATTTAGGAGTTCCATAAGTGGACGAACAAAGAGCACAGCAGTGATCAGAAGTTTGTTAACAGGAATGAGTCGCTGTGGATCAGTTGCCGGATGGGTTATCCCGTGCGAGTACTCAGGTCCGTTCTGATATATATGTTGATCAAAAGCTAAGCATGGACTCATATAGAGTGTAGCTGTAATAGTTCTGTGGGTTGCATTTTCTCAATTATTTTGGTTATTCTTTTTGGGCGGAACCCACAAGGACGAGAGATCATCATATGCACCCAGAGTAAAAGGAGTGCGATACGATGGTCGATGGGTGTTACAGAATTGAGAAATGTTGGATGAAGAAGGGGAGCCCAGGTAAACAATCACTCATGATTCAAATACTTTATAAAATTTAGGCTTAGAGATTCAATATGTTTAGTGACAGAGTTTTATTCTGGCAGGGTTTCAAGGTATGCAGATATCTTTTTGTCAGATGCGACAATGAGCTTGCCCCTTGGACATGGTATGTTATAATGAATTCTCAACATCTCCGCCCAAATATTGCTGTTCCCGCACAACGAACTTTTGCAAAGTCGTTCTGTAGTGATGTTCATGGTGACCATCCAAGGCCTCTACCAGCTATCAAGGAGTTGAAGAATGCTACTGATATAACAGAAAGAAAAGAATCTCCGTCATGGGACTATGATGTAAGATTGTTTTGATTGCTGCTTCAATAGGTTTAGCTTTGCATTTCATATCGAGTTAATAGTGTGGCTGAATATGTCATTTCTGCATCTCAGGAGGATAAGGAGTGCTGGATATGGAAAAAGCCTCCACCCCCAAGCAAGATACGAGTCAAGAAACAAGCTTGTGAGGAAAAATTAACTCGTAAGCGAAAGACGTCCAACAACGCCGAAAATGTGGTGGATGATGGGGCACTGAGGAACAAGAAAGGTAAAATGGCAGCGGCAGCGGCAGTCTGATTGATTCATGATCAAGTTTGTTCTCGTGGTCATCCTATCAAGTTTTCTTCACCAATTGGTCTGCAGCTCAAAGTTTTCTCTATGTTATGCATTTCAGTTCAGCTTTGTAAATGGTTGCAAACTTTTTACTCAGCTTATAATGGCGCTTCTCAAAGTAATAAAATTTCAGGACTCAATATTGAGCCAAAAATAAAGCTTTAGGCGACGAAACTTAAAAAACCGGGCGACGATAAAGTCGTCGCCTAAAGTTTCACTTTAAGCGACGAAATCAAAAATCGTCGCTTAAGGATAAATTTCGTCGCCTAATATAGAAACTAGGGCGACGAAACAATTTGTCGTCGCCTAAGTTTTTATTCTCCGACGACAACTATATTTTGTCGTCGCCTAAGTGTTTTTTAATCCTTAGGCGACGAAACTAAAATATATCGTCGCCTAAGTGTTTTATTTTTTTATTTTTTTCTTGGCCGACAAAATACAAGCATTTCGTCGGCCTAATAACATCTTGACCGACGAATTACCCTAATTTCGTCGGCCAAGAGTAATCTGAATAATTAAAATAAATAAAGCACATTTAAATTTCATTGTACAAGATTTTTTATTTTTATGCTTGGGCGACGAATTTAACAAATATCGTCACCCAAGTATCATCTTGACCGACGAATTACCATAATTTCGTCGGCCAAGAGAATCCGAATAATTAAAATAAATAAAGCACATTAAATTTCATTGTACATGATTTTTACCCTTGGGCGACGAATTTAACAAATATCGTCGCCCAAGTATCATATTGGCCGACGAAATTAGGGTAATTCGTCGGCCAAGAGAATCCGAATAATTAAAATAAATAAAACACATTTAAATTTTAAGGAAATGTTTTTTATTTTTATATCCCCGTAAGCGTCTCGTCAATTGGAAACTATTCTCAGTGGAAGGTCCGGCCAGATTACGTGATTTGGAGGGTTGAATAGCCGTTTTCGTCCGTTTAGGGGTTTGACCGCGCCGATTGACCGGACGGATCGAGCCCTTATCTTTGTCCGATGGAGCTGAATTTTTGCCCACCCATGTAATTCGTTATGCTGGTCATATCTGACGGTCGGTTTTCAGTTACTCTTCTCCAATCACCAAAATCACGATATATGTACTAATGTTGTATAACTTTTTTATTTAAGTGTTGAGTTTAAGTTTCGTTTTGAAGACAACGTATACGTAGAGGCCTCAAACACAAAAAAGTCGTGAAATAAGATATGACCGGAACGGTGAAATACGTCAACCCGTGAAAAATGAAGATATTCCGGTAAAATTTCGGTGCCGGTTGTTCTGGTCAACGAATTTTTCTCTTATTTCTACCTAGTGGTAGCCCTATCCCGGGTATTTATTTTTTACCAAATTTTTATTGCCCCGTAAGCGTCTCGTCGATTGAAAACTATTCTCATCTGAAGGTCCGGCCAGATTACGTGATTTGGAGGGTTGAATAGCCATTTCCGTCCGTTTAGGGGTTTGACCGCGCCGAGTGACCGGACGGATCGAGCCCTTATCGTTGTCCGATGGAGCTGAATTTTTTCCCACCCACGTAATTCGTTATGGTGGTCATATCTGACGGTCGGTTTTCAGTTCTTCTTCTCCGATCACCAAACTCACGATATATGTACTAATGTTGTATAACTTTTTTATGCAAGTGTTGAGTTTAAGTTTCGTTTTGAAGACAACGTATACGTAGAGACCTCAAACGTAAAAAAATCGTGAAATAAGATATGACCGGAACGGTGAAATACGTCAACCCGTGAAAAATGAAGATATTCCGGTAAAATTTCGGTGCCGGTTGTTCCGGTCAACTAATTTTTCTCTTATTTCTACCTAGTGGTAGACCTATCCCGGGTATTTATTTTTTACCAAATTTTTATAGCCGCGTAAGCGTCTCATCAATTGGAAACTATTCTCAGTTGAAGGTCCGGTCAGATTACGTGATTTGGAGGGTCGAATAGCCGTTTCCGTCCGTTTAGGGGTTTGACCGCGCCGAGTGACCGGACGGATCGAGCCCTTATCGTTGTCCGATGGAGCTGAATTTTTTCCCACCCACGTAATTCGTTATGCTTGTCATATCTGACGGTCGGTTTTTAGTTCCTCTTCTCCGATCACCAAACTCACGATATATGTACTAATGTTGTATAACTTTTATACGAGTGTTGAGTTTAAATTTCGTTTTGAAGACAACGTATACGTAGAGGCCTCAAACACAAAAAAGTCGTGAAATAAGATATGACCGGAATGGTGAAATACGTCAACCCGTGAAAAATGAAGATATTCCGGTAAAATTTCGGTGCCGGTTGTTCCGGTCAACGAATTTTTCTCTTATTTCTACCTAGTGGTAGCCCTATCCCAGGTATTTATTTTTTACCAAATATTTATAGCCCCGTAAGCGTCTCGTCGATTGGAAACTATTCTCAGTTGAAGGTCCGGCCAGATTACGTGATTTGGAGGGTCGAATAGCCGTTTCCGTCCGTTTAGGGGTTTGACCGCGCCGAGTGACCGGACGGATTGAGCCCTTATCGTTGTCCGATGGAGCTGAATTTTTTCCCACCCACGTAATTCATTATGCTGGTCATATCTGACGGTCGGTTTTCAGTTCCTCTTCTCCGATCAAGGCGTTAAATCTTAGTTGACGAATATCGTTGGGCGACGAGAAAGTTGTCGTCACCTAATATATAGGTCTTAGGCGACGAAATTCGTGTCGTCGCCTAAGAATTAACTCTTAGGCGATGATGGACTGAATTTTCGTCACCCAAGTTCTTGACCGACGCACTTCTGTCGACGACTTCTTGGGCGACGACATGTCGTCGCCTAACTACTTGGGCGACGAATTTTTTTAACAGGGCGACGATTTTTTTTCGTCGCCCAAGACCTATATTCTTGTAGTTGATATCAAGATTAATGTCTTGCAGATTTTATGATCTCATATGTAGGAAGAATAGCTCTAGCTCCTATAAATTAAAAATAACCAAGAACCAAAAGACCATAAGAACACGAAGAACAATTCTATATTTCGTAATTAGCTTTACACCCTTATTCAGTATGTTTAGCACAAAATTCTTGTTCATCAGAACGATAGAGTATAGACTAAACTGCCATTGTTGCTCATCATACAAAATTACTAATTAGGATTCTGACTATACTCCTGTTGCTCAAGTTTCTTGACCAAGGCCTTCTTCACATCTTCAGGCAAAGACTGGAATATGAAGACAGACTTGTCACCAATGTCATCCTTGAAAGTGAAAATACAGTTTGTTCATTAGCAAATGCATTGCACATTGATCTCACATGGTAACAGAAACTAAACAGGAATCCTCATTACAACCAAGTCAATAAGAAGACTACCTTAATGGGTTGTGTGAACTTCCTACCAGCAAATAATACAAACAAGGCCATCCATGAACCCAGCAGAGAAAGTTTCACGTACTCCATCATCCACTCTGTATGTCAAATGCAAACTTCATCAGTGCGTCGATGAAACACGATATAAGAGAAGTGATCAAGTTGAACAAGACATGTGCAAGAGCAAATGATCAATATACCAGGTGCCCAAGAAGAACAATAGGTATTATGAATGTGAGTAGTCCAGCTTCCAACTTTCCATAGCAAAGACCTGAAATAAGTTCAATACTCAATTTAGAGTTTACTCAGATAACAAAGCAATATTCTGAACGGATTACATTCATGATTTGAATTTTATGAATTTACGCGAAGCAGGTTAAATTGTTAATGATTTTATTTAAATGTTTCTGTGACCGCGATGTTTGAAACAACATTGAAGTTGGGCGATACAGGGCCTTCAATGTATCCCGTTGGGATATGAACGAAAACTTTGCTTCAGGGCCCTCAAAATTTAACTTCAATATTACTTGATATTGAACAAAAACTTTGCTTCGTTCTCTGCCCAACACTGTCTATCGAAGAACCAATGCCCCAAAAACTCATCAACCCTGCGATGTCCTTGTTTACAAACGTAGCCGATATCGATACCAAACTCAAAAATAAAGGAGGTCGCCGGCAATTATATTTATCACATCACAATCGTGCAAATCAAATCACAGTTTCTATACACAATTTCAATTATAGTTTCACACTAATAACAAACTAACCTTGTACGAATCAAGTATGCCGATGGTAAATGAGGGCAGATGCTTCACCAAATGCTTCAGAATAACTAAGGTACCTAACATTAGATAAATGAAAACAGAACCGGGCAGGAAAGTTTTAAGTCTCTTATGTTGATCACAGGACACAAATTGCTACACAATTATAATTCTTTTTTGGTGCAGCTGTGGAACAAATATCATGATGCAGCAGCCATATCAGTTGCATCTAACTATCATATACAACTCAGAAAGATGTTTGAAAGATTTATGATGAAATTTCCATTTTGTTCAAAGGACTTCATGTTAGTAGATATTAGCTTTATTTCAATGCAAACATGTTTGCAACATGACCTTGCAACATATCCTGAACAAGATCAAAATTTTCCTCTAACCCTAATCAAACTTAGTTTCAAGATTAACAGACAGTTTAAGGATGCATAACAACTTCTATATTCAACTTCTTTGAAAAGAGTGGCAGAATTGCTTGGGGAAGATTAATTCTTAGTGCCTCTCAAGTAAAACTGTAATGTAACCAACTGATGGAACCAGCTACTCTAGAAACATGTAAAGATGACATTTCTACATGCAATTGATGCAAAGATATGTATCTGGTGGATATGAAATCATATACTCAAATGATATGCAGAAAATTGATTTTGCATACAGAAGTGGCTAACATTTAAAAACCCAGTATGAGTATTAACTGAAATTTCTAAAGCTTATTCATGCTTGTTCATGATTAGTTGTTTATTAGTTCAAATATGTAATTGAACTGGTAATCATGTATTCCTTAATCCAACAATGTGAATTTATCTAAACTAGCCTAGGGATTACTCTCTCATGTTTGATAGGGTATTTCCAAAACTTGAGATGCCAACTGAAAAAGACACAATGCTGAAAAAAGGTGCAGGCTTTAAATAATAATATCGGATCACTTTGCCTGATATGTTTATTAATCCTGGAGAACAAATAAAGCATCCATCTTCGACAGTAGGTGAAGATAGTCTACCGGTACTATTCTTGTCAAATCAAAGAATTCAAAATAAACCAAACCTAACAATTCATTATTCTGTGGGGATATTCTACTGTGGGATGCCAAATGCTGAAGATGCTATTACTTGAGACCAGTCACAAGACAGAGACATGCTTTGAATCCCACAAGGAGTACTTTTAAAACTAGGAACTTAGACAAAGATGACAGCTATCCTTTTTTAATCATTCTGATTATCCATAGACGAAAATGATCATATATGTACATTGATAGTAGCTCAGAAAAATGTAAATGTAATTATGTACCATATGTATAAAGAGACGGGGTTTCAGTAGAACATGAGAAAAAGGTTAAAAATTGATGATCTCCAACTATTTATTTCCAAAAGTTCATACACAAAGTATTATGTTGATTGCCTAAGATAGTACCCAAATCACATAATCAAGACATATCCTACTACAGCTCTTAACCATTTTATCTTGCAGAAAATCCCATAATCTTCAGAAAGCTTGCTGCAACCAGCAATCTATGAGATCCACATTTCTTTTTGTTACTTCAAAGCATGTAAACCAACAATGCAACAGCATGGCGAATCATGCAAGGACAAATACTGAAAAAAAAAGAAAAAAGTTTTTGGAAGAAATCTCAGGAACTAACCAAACCAAGGACCCTAACTAACCAAAATTATCTCAACTGATATGTCATTAGTTGTTCTGAAAGTGAGACAGTTCAGAAAAAGCATGAAATTGCAGATGGCTAATCCAATACCAGTATGAACAACCCCAGTTCAGAGCTACCTCAAGTAAACCCAAAAACCACAACAAACTCTATTCTACAAAATGGGATAACTTTCCTCATGAGGAATCTACGTTGGAGCAGAAAAAGAGCAATCATTATAAGTCCAAGACATAAATATATGAGGTTCTTAACAAACAGCAATCATTATAATCCAAAACATGATACAGAGAGATGCTACGCATAACTTAGAGACAATGACTAATTTAAGGAACTATCGATTTCATGCACGTTAAGAGTTTCACAGGAGCAAATTATATCAAAAGTACAAAGCATGTTATCAAATTATAACAAAACAAATTATAACAAAAGTACAAAGCATATAGCACTTGGGTCAGTCATTGTCTAATATATGGAATGGTACATAGCGTGTTCCTCAATCATTGTCTAACTAAAGGAGGGTTTTCAATGAATCAAAAGGGATGACTGAGAAAGAGAGAGAATTTAACCCAGACCAGATTGTAAAAGCGTAATCTAATAATAAAGCTTTAAACCTTTAACACAATCCTTAACAAGCAAATCAGACACTAAAAACTCCATGTTACCTGAGATCTTCAATTCAGTAGATGATGGTGTGTTCCTCAGTCGCATTCCCAGGCCTCGACACCAAAACACAGGCCACTAGTCCTGCATTTTCAAAAACACAGGCAAACGTAGTGTTATAAAAATCTTGTAGGCTATAAGTATTGACCTGATAGGACTTAAATCATGACTCTTGCTGAAATTGAACTAAATCTATAAGATGCTGTCACTGGATCTGGTAAAGTAATAGGTAAAAAAACAGTTAGAAACTCATAATGCAACTGCAACAATAGGCCAGGCCAACGTAGGGGAATTTAAGAAACCAACTACTTATGTACATGTGAGCATAATTCACAATGGCATTACAATAACTAATTAAACAAAGAAGAATACTGCATCCAAGCACATACCCGGGATCCAGACAAGCCAAAGCTATTAGCTTGTGTAATTGATGTGTGTTGTGCAAATCAACTGGAAGTAGCTTATAGCGATCAGTGAGCCCTTATCCTCTCTACAAAAGTAAGAAAAATTGCTAAAATGATGTTCTCAGAGGAGTTCAAATAGTTAAATGTGTACAACTACTGAGATAAATATCCCTTTAGTCCTTCATAGTTCATACAGAGTTGGCAACAACATTAGATCAACCCAGCATTCTCACCCATTACTTGAATATACCGAATTCACCACACTAGTTAAAAACTCACACTCTACTTATTGCAAAATTGTACGATAACTAGTGCAAAACGATCAACGTCGACCCATATTACTACCGTTCACAACAACTGTTAACACAACAAAGAAAGTAACTTAAATTATCCGAAACTCGATGCCGGCGATTCAGGAGCAAAGTTGTGAATAAGAAGGAGCAACCATACACTGTTGAACCATTGAACTCGATCTGAGTTTCTTCTCGATGCCCAGAATACTCGCTTGCTTCGATCTCCTCACTTCCTTTCGGTCACCCCGCTCAATCAACCATTTCACTCAATCTGGTTTACTTCTTCACTGTTCAACCCTCATCGCTCAGCCTACTACAAATCACAATCCACCCTTCCAAAACCACCGGATACCAACCTAATTTAGGGGGTGTGACCTATGCAAATACCCTCCTACCTTTTTCACTCCGGCTTCTGCGTTTATTCACTTTGGTTTGCATTTCACGGTCAACAGACGGAGAAGATTGACGGCTCCGACATGTGATTTACAGTCTCCCACGTCGGCAGCGCGCCATCCGGCTCGATTACTCTCGGTGTATTCCAGACTACTCCTCTACTTTCCCACCATTAATAAGAGTAATACCGGTATATAAAAACAGCCCTGGTACCTCCCTCCGTATCTACAGCCGTTAGATTCAAAATTGACACGTGACGCTCACAGACCAGACGATACTATTTGACACCCGGATATTCCCTTAAAATTCCCCTAGATTTTTGTCTCTCTTAAATACTCCCACCGGACCAACCAAACCCTTTGACTCTACAGAACAGAAGAAATTAGTTTTGATTCCACTAAATGAGTGAGCAACTGAAACGAGACTACCAAATCTGCGACGAGATCGGCCGGGGACGATTTGGCGTCGTTTCCAAGGCCTTCAAGAACGGCGAGGTGTTTGCCGTCAAGTCGGTCGAGAAACGCCTGGCCTCCGGCGACTCGCTCGACGCGCAGTGTCTTCTAACGGAGCCGAAGGTCCTCCGGCTTGTTTCTCCCCACCCCAACGTGATTGGCCTCCACGGGATTTACGAGGACGAGGACGATCTCCACATGGTCCTCGACATGTGTGACGCGCCGGATCTATTCCGACGTGTCACGCTCACGGCTTTTGCCGAGCCGGAGGCTAGCTCGGTCATGTCGCAGCTCATGCAGGCTGTTACGCACTGCCACCGGCTTGGCATTGCTCACCGCGATATTAAGCCGGACAACGTGCTGTTCGACGGCTGGGACCGGCTCCGTCTCGCTGACTTCGGATCGGCGGAGAAGTTCGGCGAGGGGGAGCTGATGAGCGGGGTCGTTGGGACACCGTACTATGTGGCGCCGGAGGTTCTTGCCGGGAGGGAGTATGGGGAGAAGGTGGACGTCTGGAGCGCCGGGGTTGTTTTGTACATAATGCTTGCTGGTTTCCCTCCGTTTTACGGTGAGTCTTCGGCTGAGATTTTTGAGGCAGTGCAGAGGGCCAATTTGAGGTTTCCGGCTAGTGTTTTTCAGTCGGTCTCGCCGTCGGTGAAGGAGTTGCTGAGGAGGATGCTCTGTAAAGACGTTTCTAGAAGATTCTCGGCTGAGAAAGTTCTCAGTAAGTGGTTCATCATTTCCGTTTTCTAGGTGAATCTGTTTTTGATTCTTTGGATATATGTTCCGGTCTTTCATGAGAGAATTGAGGAAGAACATGGTACGTGATAGGTATAGGGGGATTATAATGGAACCCTAATATAATCGATAGTTGGAAACTGACAAACAAAGCTATTATAGTTTAATTAGGAAGACCAATTACAAAAGAATTAATCATAGGTTTAATTTGCATCTGAAAATGGAAGGATACCAAACCTAGCTAATGTAGGATTGTTTGTTTGGGCATACAGGACACCCATGGATTACAAGTGGAGGAGGGAGGGGCCAGAGCTGTGACTGATCATTAAGCCTGCAGAAGCATCTTATACTTAGTTTCTAATTACTTAAGCCTAATTATCTTACTTATATAGGATATTATGTATAACCCTGATGTAATTATGTAATGGTGAGGGAAGAAACGAAAGCGAGTTTTTATAATCTACGTACGCTTGGATTGTATTGGTGGCCGGCCGGAGGCCGGAGATGTGTAATGAAAGCGTCGTAGTTTCCTATATGGTTTGGGGTTATTGTTGAACTGTTGAATCTTTGGATAATGAGATAGTACAATCATACTGAAAGTGAAAATTAGGAAAGCTCTTGGGGGACACAGAAGGGTGGCCTATCTACTCATTTCATGTCGATGACTCATGAGGTCGACGTTATTACTTGTAAATGTAAATCCCAGCTTGGTCTCTTTAAAAGTAGGAGGGTCCATGCCCAATATATATGGGTGATGACAACTTATTAAAAGTAGGATACTGAAGTGGCCATGGTAGGTAGGTTTCTGTAGGGTATGCAGAAACTAATAGCGTGTCCCATAGGTAATTGGATCTCCTTCTGCTGTCCTACAATAATAAAGGTGACCGGGAGCTTTCGGTCTTTCCTCCTTCGAAACTCAAGTCAGTCTTTTAGTCGAGTATAATTAATGAGGGTAGTTAATGATACTTGACAAGCTGGTGGCTGAGTTATATTTATGACCCAGGAGTGGATCTTCCCTTCACCTGATAACCGATATGTGGGACAACTTCCCTTCGCTGTTGGTTTAAGTTTCCAGCTTCCTTATGCCTTCTGAAATCGTTCCCGGCCCATGGTGCCACCGAGATTGGGCCCGGTCCATCATGTTCTCGGACGGGGACCCTATGGCGGCCTCGGTTGTCTCAATCACGAGAGGATGCTTACTTGTTTATGGGCTTGAGAGGTTGTTTTATGCACAACCGACTACAAGTCCCCCCAAGTTCCTGTTCAAAACACATCTTGAGTGAGGACTTGCTAAAATAAGCTTGTAGACCATTATACTATTTTGAATGGATTCCATCCATAGTCGCCCCAAGTCCGGACTCATAACGTGGGTTGAACGGGTGTTGCTTATTTTGGGTCTACTTTTCTTGTTATCTTCGCATAGGATGGACATTACCGGGCGAACTTTGGTGTCAGCCTCGCGCAATGACTGAAATTATCACGCGAGCTGAGGAGTTGGCTCCGCCCACAAGGACAAGCGAGCTGAGGGGTTCGCTCCGTGCACGAGGACGAAAATTGTCACGCGAGCTGAGGAGTTGGCTCCGCACACAAGGACACGCGAGCTGAGGGGTTCGCTCTGCGCGCGAGGACATAAATTATCACGCGAGCTGAGGAGTTCACTCCGCGCACGAAGACTGAAATTATCACGCGAGCTAAGGGGTTCGCTCCGCGCACAAGGACTATAACATGAGCTGAGGAGTTCGCTCCGCGCACAAGACACATCTTGGTGACTCACCCGAGATGGATCTTGTTCCACGTGAGACGGGTCTCGGTGACATACGCGAGATGGGTCTTGTACTTGGGTGTTACATCCTGTGTTACTACTCGAGTGACGGGGTGTTAACGCCGTCCGTTTTTAAAGGGATGATATAAAATTTTTCTTTCGGTTGATTACTTATGCCTCTCGGTCGAGTGCCAATCTTGGTGGAACTCAGCCAAGGTGGGTTTTTTTTTTACTTCGTACGATCTCGGTGACTTTCACCCGAGATGGATCTTACACTGGGTCTTATGATCTCGGTGACTCTCACCCGAGATGGGTATTGCACTTGTGATCTCGGTGACTTTCACCCGAGATGGGTCATACCCTTGGTCTTATGATCTCGATGACTCTCACCCGAGATAGATCTTACACTTTGAAGTTTGTGCGTTGCAGTTATTCCTGGGGATAACTGCCAAGCAATTAATGATCGTCGCTTAACCCTTTCCTTCTTCAAGAAACGACGGTGGTGTAAGCCATGTGGCACCATCATGCGGTTTGATTGGATGGCTAGGGGTGCCTCGTTTTCGTTTATTGGTTTTTTTAATGTGTCGGTTTGTGGATCGAGACGACTTCTCGCTGTCTCTGAGTATAAACTCTCCCCCCCCTTTTCTCACTCTCTTAACTCTCTCTTTGGTCGCTCATTGTTTTCTCTCTGCTTCGCTGTCTCTGCTTCTGTGTTTCGCTCCTTCTCACTACTTCTCTCTGTCTCTGGGTTTCGCTACTGCAGATCCCTACGATTGCGAGGTGTTTCCCGATGTCTGAGTTTCCGGCGTTGCTACTATGTCGAAAATCTAGTAAGGGTTTCTTCAGTTTACTGCGTTTCATGCTTGTTTCTGTTTGTGCCTTTCATTTTGCTCTGCGTTTGCGTTGTTTGTGTGGTTTTGGGTAGAACTGGGAATGTTAGCGTTCTAGGGATTTCTGGGTTGAACCTGTGTTAACTTTGAATGTGTGCGCACTCCTGGCGGCGCGTACTGATAGATCTTAGGGTTTGTTATTTTAGGGTAGATGAATTCCCGAAGTTTGACTCTAACCGGAGCGAGTACATCCTCTCGGGCGATAGTGGACAACGACGAGAGGATGGAGGAGCACATTAGTCGACCATCCTGCCCGGGGGAATCATCTTCAACTAAGCCTGCAGAGTTACACAAAGGCATGCCCACCCGAGACGTTGACTGGGCCTCGGGGGTTTTCCATGGCTTCCCGATTATCGACGTCGCAAACTCAGTATGGCGATATATCTTAGAGGATGGCACCGTATGCGACGAGACCGGGGGCAACATGTCTCCGGCCAAAATAGAACAGTTCTGCGAAAACTGGGGGATCCCGCCTATGGTTACCCTTCATGGCCTACACGAAGGCAAGTTGGCGTGCTGTCCAAGAGATGGTTTTGTTGCGGTACACGAACACGTGTTTAGAAACGGTTCCTCCCTCCCGCTTTCGCAGTGCGTGCATTACTTGTTGAGCATGCTTCAGCTTGCTCCCAGGCAGATTCCCCCAAACCAATGGCGCCAGTTGTCACGCCCCAACGCTTAAATTTTACCTTATTTACTAGCATGATGTTAATGAGAATTTTACTGTCTTCGTCATTGAGTTTTAGTTCTAGGGGGTCCCTAGAGGTGTGTTGAGGGACTAATATTTTGAAAGAATTATTCGTAGGAGAAAATTTTTGACAACGGTTAAAATAATATATTTTGGCTAGTAAAAGGTAATTTTTATTGGGGTATTATTTTGGGGTGTTGAATTTTGGTGGGTATAAGGTGGAGTTGTTGGACCGGGCCTTTGTTTTGGTCAAAGTCCGTTTTTTTTCTCTCTCTTCCTCTCGGTTTTCTCTCTCCCCGAGCCCCTCACTGCCGAAGACTTTCCGGCAGCCATTCGCCGTCGTCCGGCCGCCCCAGACCGCCACACGGGTCCCAAACGATCGGTCTCTGACCCAGCTTCCATTCTAGACCGGTGGCAGCCTCCCTAGCGCTGCCGTGAAGGAGGAATCAATGCCGAAAGCCTCGACTACCGGAAGGGTTTTTTCGTCGGAACCCCTTCCTCTGGCCGACATAACGGGCAAGCCTTGGCTCAAAAGGAAGCCCTCATCCTATGCTTCAGTCCCTCCAAAGGGCTCCCTCCATCTTGAGCTAGGTAAGAAGAAATCGGTATTTGAAATTCTAGGGCTTTATTGTGTGTTTTCATTCGATTGACATGGTTAGGCTTAGAATTGAAGTTTGTGATAGTTAGGAATGTTGTAGAGGAGGTTAAGAGGAAGATGCTGTCAAATTTTAGTGAGCATCGGAGGTCGCCGGAGCTGGTCGTCGGCCGCCGCCGAGAAAATGTTTTTGGTGGAGAATTTTATGAGGAGTTTAATGGAATGAGTTTTAAAAATTTTTGGAGGAGTTTTGGATAGGTTTTGGAATTGGAAAAGTTTGGTATTTTTGGCGGATTAATAAGTTAAAATTCAGCCATTGGATTATTTTATGATTAGGACGATGGAAGGTGATTTTTGAGGTTATCGGTATTTATGGAGAATTGTGGTTGGCAGTGAAGTTAAGATTTAGGGCGATAGCTATGGTTGAGAGCGAGTAGCTCATATTTAATTATGCTTATTTTCTTTAAACGTCGGGATTTTATTTAAGGAATTATTTATGTTTTGGAACAGGACGCGATGAGGCTCGAGCAGAGGAGACCTCCGACCGACGTCAGGCTTAGGCCAAAGTTGTGAGTGGAATTTTGTTTTAAATAATGTGCTTGAATTGTTTTATTGTTGATTAATTTCCTTTGTTGGGATTTTATGTCACACCCCAGTCCCTAAGTTATTTTACGGTTATTTAATTTGGTATTATTTTAGTCTTTTACCGTATTAAATAACCGTTTACTGTTAAGGACTTAAAGTTGACTTTTTCTTCCGTTTGGAATTTGGGAAAACTTTCTTCATGAAAGTTGTGGATGACGTGATTACGAGTTTGTAGACATGCTATGTGTTAAAATTGGAGTTAGCATGGAAAAGTTATCAATTAAATGGTAAAGTTTATGAGTAAGTAAAAAGGGGTAAAAATTTATTGTGGGTTTATTTTTTTAGTTGGGTTCGAGTGTTGGGCCGGGGGTGGCAGCCCAAGTCCTTTCTTTTTCTCTTCTCTTCTTCTCCCCGAGCTCTCCTCTCGTCAGAAAGATTTGCCGCCAATTGCCGCCGTCCAGCCAGCCACCGGCCGCCGCTCTAGCCCAGTCTGGACCCCCGCCACCTCCTCGCTCTCCCTGGCCTAGTGTCCGAGCCGGTAGTGCCACCGAAGAGGAGAAAAACCCACCGGAATCACCGACTATCCATTCGTTGGAGCTCCGTCCTCCGGCCACCGTAGGCCGAGATTTTTGGCTCAACTTGTAGCCCTCGTCAAGGTGAATATTCCCTCAAAAGGAATCGGTCTAATTCGATCTCGTTAGGATGGTGTGTATAATTGAAAGTTTTAGGGATTTATGGATGTTTTGATTTGATTACCCTAGTTAGCTTTAGAATTAGACTAAGTGCTAGTTATGAAAGTTGTTGGGTATGATGAGAAGATTATGCTGTTCAAATTTGGTGGTCATAGGAAGTCGCCGGAAAACGGCTGTCGGCGGACCAGGCGGCGGCGCCGCCCCTCACGGGCTGTTTTTCATGTTTTTAAGATGGTATTAAGGAGAGGAGTTTAATGAAGTATAAATTAGAATTTTTAGAAGAGTTTTGATAATGTTGGGGATTTTTCCATGGTTAAGGATTTTTGGCGGTGATTAGAATGGATTATCGGTAGTTTGGTTAACCGGTTTTAAAATGCTTATAAGATTGATTTTTGGTTATCGATGATGGTAGTGAATTTTGAGTTACAATGGAGTAAAGATGGAGAAAATGGACAAGGAAGAAATGGAGTTTAGACAATTAATATTGTGGATTTATTTATTGGAGTTTTAAAGTAATATGAGAATTAATATCATTCATTGTTCATGCCGTGAGGAGGATCACTTGGAGGAAGCCTCGGATCGTCGGCATACCTAGCCGAGCACTGTGAGTGGACCTTTGATCTAAACACCAAGCATGCACTAAAGTTAATTAATTTCGATGACATTTTAGAAATTCAGTATTTTCTTGGGATTTATGAGTTCCCACTGTTATTTGGGAACTCCCTTGCTCATTTCATTTGACATGTGGGACATGTCAATTGGTCTTTTATATTTGATAATCTATTACGCCCTTAAAAGGTTGACTGATATTATTTATAGCTAACTAATATTATTTAGCGGTCCTCATCATATGTGAGTAGAGCGTTTAGAGTGAGACGTTATTATAGTCTCACCGGCGGTCCTTATCATATGAGATTTGAGCGCTTAGCGTGGGACTCTACTATAACATGAGAGGCAACCGATCGGTATATATATATATATATATTATTGTTATCTAGCCATTATTTAGCGGTCCTCATCATATGGAGTTGAGCGTTTAGCATGAGACGTTATTATTATCTATTCAGCGGTCCTCATCATATGTGAGTAGAGCGCTTAACGTGAGACGCTATTATAGCCTGGGAGGCTCATTTTTGTTTAATGGTGGAATATTTTCCCTATTTATTTTGATTTATTGAGAACCAATGGGATTGGTTCATTATTTTGGTTTATAAGTATTTTCGGGAAGAGTTCCAAGAGTGGTATGCATAAATATTTTCTAATGGAATTTATGGGAGAGCATAGATTTGATTTCATTGCTCCATAATTCTTTTGTCATTTATTTTTGTCCACTCACTCTAACGTTTTAAATGCTTCTCCCCTAGGCCCTTCGTTTTTAAAATGCCCAGTCTACAAAGTTCGGTTTGGCGAGGATAGGAGGCGTGTCATAGATTCTCACCTCATCCAGTTTTCCCATATAGGTTACTAGTTAACCTACTGTGTTGTTTATCTCATTTTTTCAGTAGATGCTCTGATATTTATGGGATGGTTTAAGTGTGCTAAGATCTGTTAAAAAAGATTCAATTATTCATGTTCATTTGAGAGATTATATTTATGGATGTTGCTTGGGAATTTTTGTGAGCTGGGTTTGGTTGACTCTTCTTTCAGGCATGGTTATCCATTTTCAAGGGAGGTCCCACAGTGTTTATCCCGGATTTCGAGGGGAAATCCGGGGTACGTAGATCCTGACATTTTAACCGGAATTGAGAATTTCGGTGTTTATACTCATTGATTGACGTTTTTGAGAATAGTATGTATATGAGTGAATGCTAGCTAGCTATACGTGATTTTCCCCCATCATGAAGAAAAATGTCATTATGGGGTGACGTGAGCGTTAGACGCGAGCGTAGTAGCCTTGTACGACTTTCTACTTTTCGAGTTTATTCTATTTTTCACATTCATTCATAGAATTTGTACAAGGAGTCAGCACGTGTATATATATACCCCCTCGGTCATTTCCCCCATAATGAGGAAAATTACCATCATGGGGTGACATGTGCGTCAGACGCGAGCGTAGTAGCCTGATATAACTATCTACTTTCAAGCTTATTCATAGATAGCATACAAGGAGTAGACGAGTGTAAATACATACTGATATATATATATATATATATATAATTTTAGCCTAAGTGGCTGTATTTGTTTAAGATTTGGAGACTAGCCGGAACTAGTCGTGTCCTTGCCAGTTTTTGAACTGTCGCTTGTATAGCGCTTTCCTTTATAATTTTCTTGGGGAAATATATTTATTTGTCAAGATTATTTTTTCCACTCACTCTGACGTAATTAAATATTTTCCCCTGGGCTTTTCTTTTATTCTTTAAATTCCCAGTCTGCAGAGTTCAGGTGGGATCTAGAAGGAGACGACGAGACATAGTCACCCATCTTTCCACTACTGTTCGCCAGTAGGTTACCTGTTTAACCCACTAAGATTTTTAGCAGCTTTCGTTGTCTTTTTTGTAGTAGCTCTAAATACTTTCGGAAAAATATTGTGTATTATTTTTCCGTTATTTGGATTGAGTTGAAGATTTATATTATTGGTTATGTTTCTACCTGTCTCGTCCCGAGGCCATGAGCCAGGAAAGGTTGCGAGTCGGGATGAGGTAGAATCCTTTGGTTCTGCACCTGGTACCTGCATAGGTAACGACGTCAGGAAGTCGGGACTGCGGTGGCCAAGTCTTCGACTCTCTGATGCTTAAGTTAGCTTTAGGCTACTTGCAATGTACGGGAGTGCGGGAAGAGAGATGTGTGTACATTGTTTGGGAGTTTGTGCCTGATTTATAGGCCAAAGTTAGGCATTTTGGCCTCAGTCTCTGATGTGGGAATATTTGTTAACCTTTGCAGTGTCTCCCCTTTTGGGAGTGTTTTGCTGTTAGAGTGATTTTGGCAAGTGGGTTGTTACCGACCCTTCACTCTTTGGATATCCGTGAAGGGCTTACCAGAGCTATCCGAGATGAACCGTGCTAATGGCGTGGCGGGCCGCTGCTGGGCAAGACAGTTCGCGCTAGTGGGTGAGACTATTCGCGCTGTCTGGTGAGAACCGCGCTAATGGCGTGGCGGGCCGCTACTTTGCGAGACAGGTCGCGTTAGTGGGCCAGACAGTTCACGCTATCTGGCAAGATGAACCACTCTAATGGTGTGGCGGGCAACTGCTGGGCGAGACAGTTCGCGCTATATGGCAGGAAGAACCGCGCTAATGGCGTGGCGGGCCGCTAATGGGCGAGACAGTTCGCGCTATATGGCAGGAAGAACCACGCTAATGGAGTGGCGGGCCGCTAATGGGCGAGACAGTTTGTGCTAGGTGACGAGACTATTCGTGCTATCTGGCAAGACGAACCGCGCTAATGGCGTGGCGGGCCACTGCTAGCTGAGACAGTTCGTGCTAGTGGGTGAGACAGTTCGCGCTATCTGGCGAGAAGAACCGCGCTAATGGAGGGGCGGGCCGCGACTGGGCGAGACAGTTCGCGCTATTTGGCGAGATGAACCACGCTAATGGCGTGGCGGGCCGCTAATAGGCAAGACAGTTCACGCTAGCTGGTGAAATGAACTGCGCTAATGGCGTGGTGGGCCGTTGCTCGGCGAGGCAGTTCGTGCTAGCTGGCGAAATGAACCGCGCTAATGGTGTAATGGGCCGCTGCTGGGCGAGGTAGTTCGCGCTATGTGGTGAGAGGAACTGGGCTAATGGCGTGGCGGGCCTCTAATGGGCGAGACAGTTCTTGCTAGCTGGCGACATGAACCGCGCTAATGGCGTGGCGGGCCGCTACTGGGCGAGACTGTTCGCGCTATTTGGTGAGATGAACCGCGCTAATGGCGTGGCTGGCCGCTACTGGGCGAGAGAGTTCGCGCTATCTGGTGTGATGAACCACGCTAATGGCGTGGCTCCTCTTTTTTTTTTTCGGAAAATCGAAGGCGACATGGCTTTGCCCTGACCGTATAGGTTGGTAGGGTTTGGGGGAATGCCTATATATAGGGTTGGGGAGAACTGGAGGGGGGAGTTCGTGCTTTCAAAACTAAAAATTGTATGAACCGTAATTTGTGTTTTAGGGTTTTGTCAAATCTGTGAGTTTCAGACTGTGAAACGTCCAATTTCATCCTCGATCGAGTGGGTGTGAGCGCTCGGCTGTTTGCAACCAGCTTCACTGCCACTACGCGGATCCGCTGTTTCAAGATATGAATTTGACACTTTCTTTGTCTTCGGATTTGTATGTGGTGGTGTTTTTGTTTTGGGTTATCTGGGGTGAGTGGGATTGTTCACATGTTTGTGATGTTATTTTTGTGTAAATTACCTTATTCACTGTTTCAAAAAATTACATATCAGTAATTCCAATCAAACACATACATATACATATATACCAGAGGCATTGGTTTTGGAAAAAATATTAATATATATATATTGATCATGATAACTAGGTAAATGGAAAAATTACAGCAGGGTCCAAATATTCCTAATTACATTAATGTTCATACATACATAATCAATAATGTCAAATAGCATTCTCGTCTACTCCTATGTCGCCTAGATCATCGTTGTTTTGTGGGGAAACATATGGAGGAGGAGGAGGAGGTGGCATACCTAGGCGCTCATATATGACGGAAAACTGGGACTGCATAACGCTATACATAGACTCCGCTTGCAGGGCACGCTGTTCGGCCGCTTGATATTTTTGTTGGGCACACTCCTCTGATTCTTTTAGTCTTTGCTCATAGCACTCCTGCAGCTCTAGGAGTTGCTGCTCATCAACTCTAGGAGGACGACTACGTGAAGTGGAGTCATTTGAAGAATGGCTCAAGTCTCGCTCGCCTGCTCGTCCCATCCCTCTGATCTCCTTTCCTTTCCAAGTTTTCAACACCGCACCCAACACCTCAATTTGTTGGGACTGAACACTCTCCACAATCTCCTCCTCTGTCGCATCAGGGTGTTGTTTATTAAATACATCATTTCGCCTATTGACCTCATCAACCATGTCATTCTACATTTAAAATACATCAATTAAGCGCTAACTTGACATTATGTAGAAACAAGAACCAATAACCAAATATAACTATTTATAGATAGCTCATTTTATGTGTACCTAATAAACTTTACATTTTGCATAATAAACTTCATAAGTGCATGCATCAAACAATAAAATAGTAAAAGGAAAGACACTTACATAATGCTTGGTCGTAGCTTCATCACCGGCCCTGACATAGGTCTTCTCAAAACCTTTGATAATTGGAAGTTCCTCCCCTTGTATTCTAAGTTCCTCCATTGTGTAGATGGGATAGGAGAAGACCCCGTGTGGTGGTGCATAGTCTTCTCCCCACGGTTCCGCTTGTTTGCCAAGGAGAGTCTCTAATACACGAAAAAATATTAAATAAATTAGTAAAATACAAGGGAAACAATAAAGGTATTTTTTTTTAAAAAAATTGAAGGTAATTTAAAAAATCACCTTGAACATATCTGACTCGAAGTTAGAGCATAGAAACTCCCACTAGTCCTCTCTCCCAATGAAATCTGAAGGCATCCCAGAGGCCCCTTCCCTCAGATAAGCTTTGTGGCATTGGTACTTCCAGTCCTTGTACCTCTCATGTGCCCTCTTCAGTATCCAATTGAACATTGGCTCATCATTTTCATCCCACTCGTACCGTCTAAGTAACAAATAAAAAAAACATCGTTGTTAAGAACTGAAAAATAAAATAAATTTATGTAATTAAGTAAATTTACTTTTCAAACTGTTTTCAGTGTTACTTACCAACATTGCATTCCACACCTTCCACTTCTCCTCATGATCAAGGTCATAGAACGTCCTTGCTCTCATTCCCACTAGACTTTGTTTGGCAGAACCGATATCATGTGTCACCAACTTGTTTACCCCCCTCACGCTAGGGCCATTTACACGGGGTACTCCAGCTTGATCTTCTGCCCCGTTGCTGCAACGATATCCTCTGCCTTCTTTCCAGAACATAAACTCTGCTTCTTCTTCGGGGCCGGAGCTACAATTAATATACATACAAAACATAAGCACTTGAAATGTCAAAAAATCTGAAGTAGTAGTAATTAAGCAGGCACCCTGGGGCGCGCATGCATAATTTACCTGTTGGGTTTCTAACTTTCAACCGAGGGTTGCCGATGATGCGTCTTGAAGATGGAGATGATGGAGATCCCGCTGAACTACTATCAACAGGAGGGGGCCGCACGTTCAAAGGGGGAGCCCCTGTTGGTACGGTCCCAATCGGCATTGCGGTAGGCTCGCTACTACTACCCGCTGAGCTGACACTCTGCTGTATAGACTCCATCAAGGCACTGGCCTTAGTGGCTAGGTCCTTCCTCTTCCCAAAAAAACATGGTCTTGCACATGAATAACACACAATTGTTATAGCTACACTAACAAGAAACTATAATAGGGAAAACAACATGTATATATTAACCCGTCTGCAGAACAAAAACCCCTACAATGCTAGCAGCCTAACAATCTACTCAAAATCAATTTAAGCATGTGTTAAACCAGCTTCATTATTCATCACATAAACACCTCTCATTGCATCAACAATTGAAACTAATTTCTAATTTCAATAAACATATGGACATATATACATCATGTATTTAGTCAATTATGAATGCATACAACAGGGGGTATAAGGCCTAAGAAATTCATACCAAAACTCAACCCGGTTTTTCCTAAAATTCATCACAACAGGGGCTATAAGGCCTAAGAAATTCATACCAAAATTCAACCCGGTTCTTCCCAAAATTCATCACATCAGGGGTATAATTAAGGACTGAGCACGTTGTACCTTTTTTGGAGACAACACGGGTTCAGACTTGGGAGTGGAAATCCGGCGAGATTATCAGCGAGGTCGGAGATAGATGATGGGAGAAGCAATGGAGTCGATGCGGCTGCAGTCCAATCGATGAGTGGAGTAGAAGGACGTAGTGGAGTCGATGAGGCTGCGGTCGGGACGATACGGCTACGGCTGCGGTCAGGTCGATGGTTTTTGCGGTCCAATCGCTACGGCTGTGGTCGGCAGATGGCGGGGGTCTCCGGCGGGCTCTACGGCGATCAAAGGGGCGTAGTCGGGTATTGTGTTTCTTGCGATGACTGTGAGTGAGGAGGAGGCGCATAATAGTTGTGTATCGTCAGACGGGATTTAAGGATCCATTTTATCTTAGCCAACGGAAATATTGAATTTCTGTGGCCCTAAACCAACTTAAGCGACGAAAATATCCACCTTCGTCGCCTAAGTGTTAGTCGACGGAATATATTTTATCAGCTAGGACAATTAATCCGTCGCCTAACAAAATCAACTTTCGGCCTAAAAATAAGGCGGAAAATATACCTGCCCAATCTTTTGGCTCCCTACGCGACGGAAAAATCACATATATGTCGCCTTGGAAAGCCTAACCCGAAAATTTATTATATTTTCGTCGCTTTAGAAATCCAAACCGATTGAACTAATGTACTCTGTCGCTTATGTTAAAAGTAAATTGTATTTGCCGCCTAATATTTCGGGGATACTACGCGACGAAAAACGTGTTGTCTGTCGCCTAAGAAATACTTAAGCTGCGAAACGATCATTTTCTGTCGACTAAGTATTTTTCAGAAAAATAATGTTGGCGAGGTTTCTTCGAGTTATGCGAGGCGAGATAGGAGCCTGGAGAGGGAGGATAGGAGTCTGGCGAGGCGAGATAGGAGTCTGGCAAGGCGAGAAAGTTTTTCCTAACCGATTGAAATTGGACAGTCCGTCGCCTAAGAAATACTAAAGTGACGAAACCATTATTTTCCGTCGACTAAGTTTTTTTCAGAGTTCACGAGCTCCGTTCGAGTTATGCGAGGCGAGATAGGAGGATGGTGAGGGAGGATAAGAGCCTGGCAAGGCGAGATAGGAGTCTGGTGATTTGAGATAGTTTTAACTTAAGCGACGGAAAATGGACAGTCCGTCACCTAAGAAATACTAAAGCGACGAAACCATTATTTTCCGTCGACTTAGTCGTTTTCAGAGTTGGCGAGCTCCATCCGAGTTATGCGAGGCGAGATAAGAGGCTGGCAAACAAGATAGGAGGCTACGGCGAGGCGAGATAGTTTTTCCTAAGCGACAGAAAGTGGACCTCCATCTCTTAGGTTTGTCTAAGGCCACGGAATTTCCATCGTCAAGTAAGTTGTTTTAAAAATAATTTACACATATTTTTAAATATGTACGTCTGAGTAATTTCGTATAATTTATGAAACTAAACCCAAGTTAATTTAAAAATACATATCCGGACTCAATTATGCCAAATTCATGTTTACATGCAAGTATAGATTACATAGACCGATCATATCCGAAATAATAATATTGAACAAGCTAGTACATTAATCATACTCATGATAATCTGAGTCGTCTGAATCATCATCCTCCTCAGTTTGGCCAGAATATTGATCCTCCTCTATGTCCGAGTCATCTATGAACTCGTCGTCATGTGTGGGTTTGATGCGTTGTCCCGAGTTCATTTCAGATGGTGTAACTGGCATGTAACCTATGATTACCGGAACGTTTGGTTGTTGACACGAATATCCTTAGTATCAGGGACTACATGTGGAGATTCCTCTTGATATGGTTCATTCGGTTGATCAGTTGTTGGTTCACTAGGCCCACTCTCATCATCCCCTCCCAGTGTAGCTGCACTCCAAATATTCCTATGTGACATCACCTGCACCACTTTCCATCTCTCACCCATAGCTGGATCATCAAGATAAAACACTTGTTTTGCCATGGTGGCAAGAATAAACGGCTCATTCTCATACCATACACTGTTTGAGTCCAATGATAACAAGCCACGATCCAGAACTGTACTCCTTCGTCTTGTTGGGTCAGTATTGAACCATTTGCACTTGAACAACACGACTGGCATACCCTTACCGTAGATTAGTTCGATCACACTGACAAGAACCCCATAGTAGTTGAAACCCATACCTTCAATCATTACTCCATTGTTTTGGGTGACATGGCCTTCATCTCGTTCTGACGTCACAAACTTAACACCGTTCACAAAGCATTTAGCACGAACTCTGTGGCTTTAAGGTCCTCCATCCAATAAGTGCAAATCTGGGTGGTAAGAATCAGGAAATACTGTAGAATGTGCATCATCTGTAACAATTTTAAGAGCAACATTGTTACGTTATGTAACATCAAAAAATGACATATATATCATTTTTATGTAACATCATATATAGAGATCGATAAAAAGGTACCCAAATAGGGAAGTAATCAGGAACATCTCTCTTGTGTATGACTTCGTTACCATCCTGCCTTTCCAAATGCTCCAAATAGTACCGCTCGGCTTCGTCGCAATGTTGAAGGACAAACCAATGAGCCTCTTTGATCTCAGCATTACTTAATCTTTCAGAATTACTTAATCTGCCATATGGTTGAACATCGTTGGAAACAACTGATAGATTGAATAATTGGCTACTACCCGCTCCAGATGATTCCCCGCCACTACTCTATCTTCATCATTGAGATATGCGCTGCAGTAAGTTACGCACTTAGCCTGAATGTACCCCGATGTGATCGACCCTTCAGGGAAACGTTTGTTTTTGTTCTTCTTTTTGAAATCCTCCAGTTGCCTGCAAAACATATATTTATTCTCTTACAATATAAATATTTATTCAGCAACAAAAATTTATCTTATTAACTTGAAAGGATGATTAATTAGAATAAATATGAGTGCATACCTCTCATTTGGATAGCACCAGGTATACTGTACCAGACCAGTAAGCAACACTTGTTCGGGAAGGTGGATCATGAGGTGAATCATGATGTCAAAGAATGTTGGAGGAAAGATCCTCTCTAGCTTGCACATGATGTACACAATGTCTTCTTACATTGACCGAACATCAGACTTGTTAAGCCCTTTAGCACATATCTTTTGAAAGAACTTTGACAAAACCACTAACGTGTCAGCCACATCACTCTGCAAATACGGTCTAATGACAACGGGAAGAAGATGTTGCAGCAAAACATGACAGTCATGAGTCTTCAACCCAATAATCTTATTTTCCCCCATCTTAACACATCGAGCGATATTCCCTGCATACCCATGAGGATACTTAACATTGTGAAGCCACTGAAACACTTCCGCCTTCTTTTGAGGATGGACTGTGTAGGCTGCTTGAGGCATTACGGTTTTTTTTGTTTTTTTGTTCTCTACTAGCCATAGCTTAGGGCGTATACCTATTTTCTTAAGATCAACACGGGCTTTGGGGGTGTCTTGTTCTTATCTTTGAGATTCATAATTGTTCCAAGAACGCTGTCACAAACATTCTTCTCTATGTGCATGATGTCTAAGTTGTGTCTGATTTTCAAAGTCGACCAGTAAGGCAATTCAAAGAATACACTTTTGTGCGTTCAATACTTAAACTCATCAGGTGTGGGAGGATTCAAGTCGGTTACATCTTTACTGGTGCTCAAATATTCGAACTAGTGCTGGTTAAGCCTCTCCAAAATCCACTCACCAGACCTCTCTAGGGGTTTCGGATTATGCTCCTCAGTCCTATCAAATGCCTCAGCATCCTACCGCCACTCGTGATCCTCGTCAAGCCAGCTACGAGATTCCAAGAAACAGATTTTGTCGGCGTGACAACTAGAATTGATGTCATTTAAGCATACTGGGCAAGCCCTGTACCCCTTAGTTTGTTGGCCAGACAACATCCCGTAAGCTGGAAAATCACTGATGGTCCAAATAACAGCTGCTTTCATCATGAATGAAGTTTGACCATGCCTGTCAAAAGTAGGGAGTCCATTTTCCCATAACCCCTGTAGCTCGTCAATTAATGGTCTCATGTACACATCTAAGCACTTTTCTGGAGAATACGGCCCTGGAACCATAAGGGTAAGAAAATTGTACTCCTTTCTCATACACATGTTGGGAGGTAGATTGTACGGAAATACTATCATAGGCCAAATGCTGTAAGATAAATTCATGTTCCTAGTAGGATTGAACCCGTCTGTTGCAAGTCCGAGTATGACATTTCGACTGTCTCTAGCAAATTCTGGAAAAGAACGGTCAAAGTGCTTCCAAGCCTCCCCGTCTGCAGGATGTGTGAGATTATCTGGATCTATCCTCTCCTCTCCTTGGTGCCTTGTCTGGTGCCATCTCATATGTTTGGTCGTATGTGAAGACATGTACAGACGTTGCAGACGAGGACCCAATGAGAAGTAACGTAGAACCTTCCTAGGAATGGGCCGGTTCTTCTGTTTAGATGAAGTGGAAGCTGCTTGATACCTTGGCTCGTAGCAGTGTCGGCACTCATATTTCGCCTTGTTTTCTTTGTAATACAACATGCAATTATTGACGCAAGCGTCTATCTTCTGGACTTCCAGACCGAGGTCAGCCAACATGGTTTTTACCTCGTCGTAATCAGCTAGACAACTGTTACCTTTGGGAAGCACTTTCTTCATAAGGGCCATATCTTCATAAAAACATTTGTTAGTCTTTCCCTGCTTGTTTTTTATCGTCATTTGCTCCATGACGGTACCCAACAATGTATGCTCACTACCAAAATACAATGGGGTTTGTACTTCTAGTACAAGTCTGTTGTACTTATCATAATCTCTGATGTAGTCAACGTGGGAGACATTAGGGGAGGTGTCAGGAACATTGTCATAAACAGCATTTTCCTGATATCCTGAGGTGGCGAACGAGAAGGCATCGTTTAAGAGGTTCATCACAGCAGGGTCCCCGTAACTTGCATTGGAAGATCCTGCCTGCTGATTATGTTGTGCTTGAATTTCTGCAAGTGTAGGCATTTGAACTTGAGTTTTGCCGTGCCATGTCCATACGGTATAACTAGAACAAATACCGTATAGTGCCAATTGAGAATACATTTCTTCAATTGTTACTGGTTTCCAATTGAGAATTTGTTGCACGGACATATGTGAATAACTTTGTCTGGAGGACTATGTAGACGCACGAACTCAAGAAAATTAAAAAAGAGGGGACATTCTCCCTAATTGCATCCAGCTTTTGTCCATGTTGTATACTATCATAACAGGAAACCAAAATATAGTTGTCAACAAACATATATTTAAGATGTATATACACTATCAAATATATATATATACACACACACACATGCATCAAGGAATACAGTAATTAGATCACCGGTAAAGTTGCCGGAAAATATGTCTAAATGAAGAAATATTAAAGTAGTCACATGCATACCAACTAGGGAGGGAGTATTTTTTTTCATCTGCGGGGGGTCGGGGAGTATCTTATTTCTTCTGTGTTGGGGGGCGGGAGAGTATTTTTTTCGTCTGGGAGGGTATGTTTCTTCTGCACGGGAGGGGGGAGAGTATGTTTTTACTGCCGGGGGGGGGAGTATTTTTCTGCCGGGGGGGAGTGTTTTTTCTGCCGGGGGATGTATTAATGAACCTTTAGTCCGCCGGCTAAGAGAACTTGCATCAGAAAAATTATAATTCAATATCTTACATGACGGAATCATCTGTCGGCCAAGAACATAATTCGTCGCCCAAAAAAACTATAACGACGGAAAGGTTTTCGTCGTTGGGGACTATCTATACCGACGGAAAAATCTGTCGCCTAAGCCAACAGCCGTCGGCATAAATATATTCATTCTGTGGTGTGTCAGGTAATAATTTAATTTCCTACCCGACGGAATAATCTGTCGACTTACGAACAACATTCGGCGCTCGAGACAAACTATAGCGATGGAAAAGGTTTGGTCGCAGAAGACCATCTACGGCGACAAAATAGTCCGTCGCCTAAGACAACGGCCGTCGGCATAAATATATTCATTTTGCGGTGTGTTAGGTAATAATTCAATGTCCTACCCCACGGAATAATCCGTCGGCTTAGGAACAACATTTGTCGCCCTAGAGGAACTATAGCGACGGAAAACTTTTCGTCTCTGAAGAACCTCTACACCGACAAAATAGTTCGTTCCCTAAGACAAAATCCGTCGCAAAAAAATATATTCGTTCTGCGGTGTGTCAGGTAATAATGCAATTTCTTAGACGACGGATTATTTTGTCGACTAGGAACATTAATTAGTCTCCCAGGAGAAAAACTACACCGACTAAAAACTATACGTCGCGCAAGACTTACTAAGCCGACGAAAACCTACCAACGGAATATATTCGTCAGCTAAGAATGTCTCAGCCGACGGAAGTTCCCGACAATCTACTTCCGTCGCTTAGCAATATCTTAGGCGACGATTATGTTGTCCTATACGACGGTTGTTATTCAGTCGCCTAGGTGTGTCTTAGTCGACGGAATTTGTTTGATTCCATCGGTGAAGAGGTATTTTCCACTAGTGATCTCACCCGGGATTGGTTTTAACAAAACCGGTGCGGACGTGAGGTACGCCTTTAGGTGCTTAAAAGCCTCTTCCTGTTTGGATCCCCATACTATCTCCTTACATCTCTGGTCTCGTAACAATCGGAAGAAGGGGGCACACTTATCCATAAGCCATGACACAAACCTAGCCAGCGCGACAACCTTCCCAGCCAACGACTGCACCTGGTTCCAGAGTGTGGGTCTTTCCATATCTAATATGGCCCTGATTTTCTTCAGGTTGGCTTCGATTCCTCGCCGGCTGATTATATGACCCAAGAACTTTCCTTTAACAACCCCAAAGTTGCATTTTTGAGGGTTCAACCTCATCCCGAACCTCAGTATGACTTCGAAGACCTTCTCAAGATGCCTTACATGCTTCTCGGCAGTTAGACTTTTGACCAGCATGCCATCGATATATACTTCCATTATGTTCCCGAGGTACTCGGCGAACATGACATTCATCAGCTGCTGGTAAGTGGCTCCCGCATTCTTCAGTCCTAAAGCCATTACTTTGTAACAATACAAGCCCATGTCGGTTGATCTACGCATTTTATGCTTGATTATTAATGTCTTTCTCTCTACATTTTGCTTTGTTATGAGCTTAGTATATATGTTTCTAACTTGTTTTATGTTTTTAGGTAGTAAATAAAGGAGAAATAATAAAGGAGGCGGTTTGGAGTCAAAAAGGGAGCTTGTGTTGACTAGGAAATAATTTCCTACGTTGACTAGGATTGCATGCATGAGCAAGTGTACGTGATGCATGGATTTGCATGCATGAGCATGAGATAATTAGCTAGCATGCATGAAGTGATGAGCTAGATGGCAAAAACGTTTTTGAAGCTAATGCAAATGGATGTAACGGTGGTGAGTAAATTGGGTGAAACGAATGTATAATTGAAACGGTTTTGAATGGCTACTTAAATAGCTTAATTGACAATTGCATGGATGGTGTTATGGCTGGATTTGAAACTGTTTTGCATGGCTTAATGGCATGGTTGAAACGTTTTTGAAGCTTAATTGCATGATGTAATGGTGGGAGCTTAATAGCTAATGGTTGTAACGGTTTTGTATTGAATGGAGCATAATTGTGCATGGTTGTATTTGAAATGAGGAGAACATCACCAAACCATCTCCTATATAAGGAGGCTTTGGGGAAGAAGAAATATCTCTCACATCATAGAGCTGAAGCCCTGTCCAGACACCATCTCCTCTTCTACTTAGCCAGAAATCTCCCATAGCCGAAATATCATCCACCACCTTCCAAATAATCCTTCCTCCATCCATAGGCATCCTTTGCTCGATTTGGCTGGGGTCTCTACGTGTTCACCATCACCAAGAAGCTGTTGCACCCGAAGCTTGCGGAGCGAATATCCCTCGGAGCCCAAAAGTGTAACAATGACTTGTACTTTATTTCGGTTATGTTGGTGTATTTCGACACTATGTGTAAAGAGAACAAGTTTTGATGTATGGATGTTTATTTTCAGACTTGTTTGATGTCTTCCATGTGTTTGCAGCCCTAGGTTCGAATATGCATGCTAGCATTCCTACCCCTAATGCGTTGGAGCTTGTATGGATGATACTCGATTTGGTTCATCCTTGCATGTTTCAATGAACTAATCAAATATAAAATTGGACTTAGGAAGTTCACTCGATTTGGTTGCTTCTTATTTTCAATGTATGCATGTGTGTATGTCTTAACCTTGGCTGGAAATTTCGTAGGTACCAAAGGAGGAAGAGGTAAACGGTTTCAAGTGACTAGATGTGATGATCACTTGTAAATAATAGATTTAGAACCTTATTTTCGGCTGGATGCATGTTTAGGATTATGTGTTCTTGATTGTTTGCTTGTCTATGAGTTTAAACATGTTAGAACTTGTGATTTCTTGATATGTATCTAACCAACTTTCTGTTTTTAATTTGTAGGAATTTAGAACAAAACTCTTGCACCCCCCTAAACAACCTTAGCATAGTTATGCAAGCACCCTCAATCCCCGGTTAAGAACGATCCCTACTTACCAATGCTACATCTACAAAGAAGGGTTTTAATTGTATTTGTGTTTGATTGAGTGTTTAATTTAACGCTTGAAAACACGCGAATCAATTTTGGCGCCGTTGCCGGGGATTGAAAAGAATTGTGTGATTATGCTTGTACATTATGTTAATAACTTTCTGTTTTGCAGGGCTGTGCACTGCCCAGTTTTGGGTTAATTGTTTGACGTAGCTAGAGGACTCATAAAAATCTGAAATTTTGCAGGATTGTTTGGTTATGTGTCTCGTTTATGTCTGAAAAATTTCAGCCCCATCAGATTAACCAGTAATTCTGCAGAAAATCGACAAGCAGCTGCGCGCAATTTGCGCGATTCTGGAATTTGTACATGTCCTGTGTGAATTTGTGAAATTTTGTGCATATATACTTGTAAATTTTCGAGATTTATAATAACACTTGTTCATAATGTTGTTTTTGCAGCCATTTAAATGTTAAAGGAAGCTTGGATTTGCATTGAGTACATGAGCTTGGTTGATTAAGTCGCACTCATTGTTGAATAGATGGTGCCTCTTTTCCATGTTTATCTCCTTAACCCCTCGTGATGTATGGATTTCATCACCATACACCATAACCTAAGTGAAGTTATGGACATGAGGTTGAGGGCGGAGTCTACATTGGACTATGAGGGAGTTGTACATTTTCGAAAGATTGGTTGAATGTCGGACATGGTGTCTAGACACGGGTTATGACTGGTGACAGGATTTGGATCTAAGAAAGACTTGCATCAATAGAGTATATACCAATATCTTGGTGAGTGGATGAATACTTATCTTTGAGTAAGAAATTCTTGGTGAATTACTAGCTAATTCATTAAGTCTGCCCAAAGAAGATAAGGACTAAATCTACTTTCCATGGTCGGTTAGCCTCGGGGTGTATTGTCGAAATTAGTCCTACCTCTCGCGTTATCTCTATCCCCAACTGGCCATGTTTTTCTATTGAACCAAGACCATTCGATTGAGAGTGTACACCTTATCGCGCGGGTCGTACGTCCTTTGAACGACCTAAAGATCAAGCGAATGTACTCTCTTCAAATCTAAAGCGCAACACAATGAACCCTACTTGTGCATAAAACCAACGTGTTGTATGTAACCAACATGTAAAGGACTTAACCACTTGCATTTGTAGCTTGCATAACCCTCTGGCGGCTTTGTGATGCTCCGATTTCACCACCGGGTACCCTAACCTAAGTGAAGTTAGGGGCATGAGGCCAAGAGAGTGGTCACGTTGCATCATTTGATTTAGCATATAACTCTTGTGTTTTCTGCAGGTTCTACCGTTTTCTCTTATGTAGTCACTCCATCTTTCACTTAGGTTCTTGCTTGATGCACTTTGAATGAAAGTTTGAATGAATTCTTGCATGAATTTCATGAACTATGAAATGTTTGCATCGTTTGAGTAACAACTTGTATTTATGACGTTTTACTTAGTGTATATACAACTGACCCCTACAGGATACATGTACAAATGTACATAACTTGTCTGTAGTAACTTGCATTCATTTTAGGATGACCTAGAGCCTTTGCATTTCATCTAGTGTACAAAACATAACCTGTGTGTCAAACCACTAATCCAAACGTCACTTGTATGTGTGTATGTAAGTATGGTGTGTTTTAAATTTGTGTGATTTGTTTTTGTGTGTTTTTGGGAAGTCCTTGTGATTTCCAACGTTTTGGATCAAGTATCATGCATTCCTTGTATATTCTTTTGATACTAACACTTGATCTTGGTTGATTTTTAGATCGTAAATGACCAAACCTTCTCCACGTGAAGTACAACTCCGTAACCGCACAGTAATCATTTCTACCAACGCAGTGGAAGACCTTGACCGACCTATTGTTGAGGACGAAGTTGAGTCACCAAGATCCCATCATTCCGAGCAATATCAAGAAGAGGAATCTAGGATGAATAACAACAACAACAACGTCAACAACAACAATGTCCCTCCCAACAATGGTGGGGGCAACAATGTTGTGAGGCAATCACTTCGCCAACGCACTTGTTCAACGGATTGGAGTGCCAGCCCCTCATGCATTCAGTTTCCTGCTCCTCAAGAGGACAAGCAGGACATTGAGCTCAAGAGTGGATTTCTCCATCGCCTACCTATCTTTCAAGGGATGGCACATGAAGATCCAAACATGCATTTGAGGCAGTTTCAGTTTGTTTGCTCGAGTATGAAGCCCACTGATGCGGATGATGAGCTTTTGAAGTTGAAGGCGTTTCCATTTACTCTGAAGGAGAGAGCTCAGACTTGGCTTATGGAGCTTCCACCGAACCACATCACCACATGGAAACAATTAGCGGATGCTTTCTTGAGCAAGTACTTTCCGGCCTCAAAGATCACTGTTTTGAGGAAGAAGATCACTGGAATCGCGCAAGCATCAGATGAGTCATTTGGGCAATACTATGATCGTTTCAAGGTTCTATGCGCCACTTGTCCTTCTCATGGATTCTCCGAGACAAATCTTATGAACTACTTCTATGATGGACTCAAGCCAATTGATAGAGAGCTTCTCGACGCTGCTGCGAATGGGGCCTTCATGGATTTAGATGAAGTTGGAGCTCGTGCACTCTTGGAGAATAGAGCAAACAATGATGCTCAATATGGGATGGTACCTCGAAAATCAGTGGTGTCCGAGGTGAGTACCAAGCATGCTACGGATGAGAAGTATGATAAACTTTCTGATTTGATGGAGCAAATGTTTGAACTTGAAGTGAAACGAGCCAAGGTCTCTTTGGGACAACTTTGTGGCGTTTGCCACTCTCAAGATCATCATGGAAGTCAATGTCCTACCTTGGTGGAGCAAGCAAGTGAAGAGCAAGTGAATGCCATTGGAGGATATCAAGGAGGTCAGCGGTACAACAATTACAACAACAACTATGTCAACCGTGATCATCCCGGATTCAAGTGGAGCAGTAATGAGGGATGTTTGAACCCTCCACCTCAACAACAACAAGGCTATCAACGTCCCCAACAGCAATATCAAGCAAGGCCACCTTTGCCTCCTCCGGTTCAACAAATCACCAATCCGGATTATGACAAAATGTTTGCTCAACTCTCCACCTCAACGCAAGCCCTTATTGATGGCCAAAATCAGCAAAAGGCGTTGTTGGAGACTCATGGCAATGACATTTCCGAGATAAAGAAGCAAATGGGGCAACTTGTGGATTTTATGGGACATATCAGAACTACCGGACAGCTTCCATCTCAACCAACGCCACCTACTAGGAATGCGAGTGCCGTTACTACAAGGAGTGGGAAGGTTTTGGAGCTACCAAAGCAGAAGGCAACGTCATCACCAGATAAAGTCGTTGTGGAGGAAATTTTTGAAGAAGATCCAGCTATTGAAGAGCTCAAAAGAAAGAAGAAGGTGGCGCCACTTTTGCCACTACCAACACCATCACCATCACACCCTACCCCAACCAAAGGTATTAACTCTATCCCTTCAAGTTCTGTTAATACTAATGCTTCGTTTGCTCGTGCACCATTTCCACATAGGTTATCCAAATCAAAGAAAGATGATCAATATGATGAGATCCTAGACATCTTTCGGAAGGTGCAAGTCAATCTGCCCTTGATTGAGTGCATAAAGCAAGTTCCTATCTACGCCAAGTTTCTCAAAGAGCTATGCACCCAAAGGAGGCAAACGAGAGCGAAGGAGGTTGTGAAGGTGAATGCAACCGTTTCAGCGGTGTTGCAACGTCGGCTACCTCCGAAATTGAAGGACCCTGGGAGCTTTAGTGTTCCTTGCGTGATTGGTGACACTAAATTTGAAGATGTCATGCTCGACTTGGGTGCATCCATCAACGTTATGCCCTACTATCTATATGCATCTATGGAGCTTGGTGAGCTTAAGCACGACAATGTCATCATTCAGTTAGCCGACCGTTCTCATAAGTATCCAAGAGGGTACGTAGAAGATGTTCTTGTGCAAGTCAACAACTTAATATTCCCAGCTGATTTCTACATTGTTGACATGGAGGAGAGTTCATTAAACACCACGCCACTCTTACTTGGACGTCCCTTCATGAGAACCGCAAGAACAAAGATCGATGTGTTTGAAGGAAAATTCTCCATGGAGATTGATGGAGAGAAGATCGAGTTCAACATCCTTGATGCAATGAAGGTCCCTAATGCTTGTGCCAACGCATGCATTGCTATTGATTCCGTTGAAGACATGGCACAACAACATTTGGACACACTTAGAGAGGATGAGCTTGACACCATGCTTCAAAATAGTATGGGGCTGACCTACACTAGGAATGACGCCCTAATTGATGTGTTAATTGATAAATTGGAGCCACGGCTTGAAGAAATGGTGATGGCTTTGAATGAGGCAGCCTATGTGACGTCTAGACCACCCCCTATTCCTTTGGTCTATGGCGAGAACAAGCTGGTTCCCTCCATTATTCAAGCACCCGAAGTGGAACTCAAGGTGTTGCCGGATCATTTGAAGTATGCTTACTTGGGAGACAATGAGACTTTGCTGGTTATCATCTCTTCAATGTTGGAGGAAGAACAAGAAGGTAGATTGGTTCGAATGCTTCAAAGGTACAAGCCAGCCATTGGTTGGACACTTGCAGACATCAAAGGTATAAATCCAGCAACTTGTGTTCATCGCATTCTACTTGAGGAGGGAGCTAAGCCCTCACGTGAAGCACAAAGAAGGCTCCATCCGCCAATGATGGAGGTTGTGAAGAAGGAGGTGATCAAACTCTTGGATTGTGGGGTCATCTATCCAATTCCGGACAGCCAATGGGTCTCACCCGTGCAAGTTGTTCCTAAGAAGTCCGGAATCACCGTTGTAAAAAATGCGGATAATGAGTTGGTGCCTCAGCGAACTATGACTGGACATAGAGTTTGCATCGACTATAGGAAGCTCAACGCAAGCACAAGGAAGGACCATTTCCCTTTGCCATTCATTGATCAAATGCTTGAGAGGTTGGCTGGTCATTCCTACTATTGCTTCCTTGATGGATATTCGGGTTACAACCAAATCAGCATCACGGAGGAGGATCAAGAGAAGACAACGTTCACATGCCCTTTTGGAACGTTTGCATATCGACGGATGCCCTTTGGTTTGTGCAATGCCCCTGGTACGTTTCAACATTGCATGCTTTCTATCTTTTCCGATTACATTGAAAAAATAATTGAAGTATTCATGGATGACTTTAGTGTTTTTGGGAAAGATTTCGATGCATGTTTAGAAAACTTAGAGCTAATCTTGTAAAGATGCGTTGAAACGAACTTAGTGCTAAATTGGGAGAAGTGTCACTTCATGGTAACTCAAGGGATAGTTCTAGGACACATTGTTTCGAAAAGGGGGATAGAAGTTGATAAATCTAAGGTAGATCTTGTGCGGTACTTACCCTCTCCGACTTCGGTTAGAGAGATTCGTTCTTTTCTTGGACATGCAGGTTTCTACAGGAGGTTTATCAAGGACTTCTCTCACATATCTCGGCCCTTGTGCAAGTTACTTCAAAAGGACACTCCCTTTGTGTTTGATGAAGAGTGTAACGTGGCATTCACCAAGTTGAAAGAGTTGCTCACTTGTGCTCCTATCCTTCAAGCACCGGATTGGTCTCTACCCTTTGAGCTTATGTGTGATGCATCGGATTACGCTGTTGGAGCTGTTCTGGGACAAAGGAAGGAGAAGAAGCCCTACGCCATTTACTATGCCTCAAGGACACTAGATGATACTCAAGCCAACTACACCACAACCGAGAAGGAGATGCTTGCTGTGGTTTTTGCATTGGACAAATTCAGATCGTACTTACTTCAAAGCAAGGTTATCATTTACATGGATCATGCGGCTTTGAAGTACTTGATGACAAAGAAGGATGCAAAACCAAGACTCATTCGTTGGATTCTACTTCTACAAGAGTTCGATGTGGAAATCAAAGACAATAAAGGAGTGGAAAACGTTGTGGCTGACCATCTCTCTCGAATTGTGCATGGACAAGAAGCCGTGGCTATTGAGGAAACATTTCCGGATGAACAACTCTTCGGAATCAAGGTAAGTCCTTCTGAAACTCCATGGTACGCGGATATTGTTAACTACTTAGTTACCGGTGAGTTTCCACCATCAATGAATAAGGCCCAACGTGACAAGCTTAGGAGTGATGCTAGGACTTTTATTTGGGATGAACCTTACTTATGGAAACAATGTGCTGACTTAGTGATTAGAAGGTGTGTTCCGGATAGTGAGTTTGCATCTATTCTTGAGTTCTGTCATAGTGGTGCATGTGGAGGCCACTTTGGTTCGAAAAAGACTACCCTTAAGGTGTTAGATTGTGGTTTCTTTTGGCCTAACCTATCTCGTGATTCTCATGATTTTTGTGCTAAGTGTGATAGGTGCCAAAGATCTGGAAACATTGGTCCAAGAGACGAAATGCCACAAAAGTACATGATCAATGTCGAAATCTTTGATGTTTGGGGCATTGATTTCATGGGACCCTTTCCTTCATCTAATGGTTTCACTTACATCTTACTTGCTATAGATTATGTGTCGAAATGGGTGGAAGCAAAAGCCACCCGTACTAATGATTCGCGAGCTGTTGCAGATTTCCTCAAGACGAATATCTTTTCAAGGTTTGGGATGCCACGCATTCTCATAAGCGATGGAGGGAGTCACTTTTGCAACAAAACCGTGGAGGCATTGATGAAGAAGTATGGCGTCACACACAAGGTCTCTACACCATATCATCCACAAACCAATGGAATGGCTGAAGTATCCAATCGCGAAATCAAGAAGATCTTGGAGAGAACTGTCAAACCAAATCGCAAGGATTGGAGTCAATGTTTGGATGATGCATTATGGGCTTATAGGACGACATACAAGACTCCCATAGGCATGTCACCCTATCGACTTGTTTATGGGAAGGCTTGTCATCTTCCGGTAGAATTAGAGCAGAAAGCTTGGTGGGCGATCAAGAAGTTCAACATGGACAAGGATGAGGCTGGTCTGCATCGAAAGCTTCAACTTTGTGAGCTTGAGGAGATCCGGAATGAAGCATTTGACAACGCATGGATCTACAAGGAGAAGACAAAGCGCATTCATGACAAGATGATCGGTACGAAGAGTTTTGAACCCGGGCAGAAGGTATTGCTATTCCATTCGAGACTTAGACTTTTTCCGGGCAAGCTACGCTCTAGATGGGTTGGTCCTTACATTGTAGTTCAAGTCTTTCCCTATGGAGCCGTGGAGATAATGAGTTTGGAAACCAGCAAGGTGTTCACCGTGAATGGCCAACGTTTGAAGCACTACTATGAGAATTTCAAGGAGCATGACGTTGAAGAAGTGGAGCTCCTTGATCCACCTACTTCAAACACATGAAGATGCATCACGTCTAGGCTGTAAGACGTTAAAAAACAAGCGCTTGTTGGGAGGCAACCTAATGGAGGAGTCTACAACAGATTTGCATTCTCCTCCCTTATCTCTTTTATTTCGTTTCTTTTGTTTTACTTAGTTAGATTTTCGTAAGTCCTAGCTTTCATGCTTAAATTCTATTACTTTACTTTAGTACATTGAGGACAATGTAGAGTTTAAGTGTGGGGGAGGGGTTTACAACTTTATTGAGTCATAAAAAAAAATAAAAAAAAAAAAAAAATTTTGAGTTTTGAGTCATACTTAGTGTATTTTGCGTCTTTTTGTTTAACTTAGTGTTTTAAAGACTCTTAGGATGCCCTTAGTTAGTCGATGATGAAAATGGACCGAAAGAACATACATATGGCGTTGGAAATCATTAAGAATGAATTCATGTGCTAATTGAGACATCTTTGAGTGTTATGACATGTAGTAGATATGGTTTGCAAAACTTGATACAGAAATTCGCATGTTAGAATAAGTTTTAAATCATATAAGCCTTAAAAGTGAGATTTTGAGCCTAAACACTACTTCTTTGAGAGTGAATTTTGTGCATTACATATGATAGGTCTCAGAATCATTCATACACTCACTTGCCATAGATCTTAATGAACTAGAGAATACTAGAACTTACTCATGCCGACTTGCAAAGCTTATAATTGATACATACTCTGATTTTGGATATGATTAAATGCACTTAGGTTTTCCACCACTTTGCCAAATTGCCATGTATCCCATATGTGCGCACGAGTTGCGACACCCCTAGATGAGCCCATTTGAGCCTACATTAAGCCTTTCTTTCATTGCCGTACATATCTAAACACTTTAACCTAGTGTAGATTATCCATACCTTTGTTCAAAAGACTTGGTGGGGATTTTTGAAGCTAGAATCTTGGAGATGGCGTGAGAATCATGTAAGGGAATGTATGTATGGGGGTAGAGTTGTTCAAACAGCTTGTTAAAGTAGAAATTGCCGACAATAAAGAAAGAAAAGAATGATCAAAAGCTCTCCGGCAATAGGTTCTAAGTGTCTAAAGTTTGGATTAATGTCCCCCGTACTTGTGAGTTTGGAGTTTGTTTCGAATAGAAGGCCCAACAATGTAAAATTGGGCCTTTGTCCTGTTCACAAAGCTCAAGGGAAGTTTAGAATGAAGTTAGGGCCCAATAAGATGAAATCCGGCCCGTGGACTTAAAAGAAACACATGGTGACGTTTTTGGTGATGATGGGAGCTTAAAATTGATAAAAATTTTGGTGATTTGGGCTAAGTCTTTTGAATGTTCTTAACCACCACATATCTAAAGTTTCGAATGCCTTAACCTTAGCCCCATTACAACCCTTAAAAGTCTTTTTTGATCTTTAAGATGAGTAGCCTTCAATCTGTGGAGTAAGTTGCGTGAGTAAACATATGATTTTGGTTCATTTGAGCAAGTAATTCATTCCATTCATTGATTTAAACACTTTGAGTGAAATCTTTGCATGAGTGGAAATATGATGAGAGCATCCATGTGAGTTGATTTGAACTTCATTCGAAGCATGCACAGACTTAAACTCACCATTGTTTTCTCTATGTCTTACTTGTTCATAGCGTGATCATGTCTCTATTATCTATTGAATTCAAAGGTCATTCATCCTTGACACATTGTGATTCCATTACCATATACATTAAAAAATTTCTGAGACAAATTTTGACTAAGGGCTTAGTGTTGTTTTACTTAGTATCTCTTACATTTTCAAACATGATAACATGAAAACTTGCGGCTTTGAAAACTTTGAGACTTCTAAGTGTTTTGTATATATCAGTGTGACGTTTTTCCCTTTGTTATTTTCCCTTTATTGTTTTTCTTTGTTTTTAATCCTTGTTTTGTTTTGTATTTGCTAGGGACTAGCAAAGTCTAAGTGTGGGGGAATTTGATCTACGCATTTTATGCTTGATTATTAATGTCTTTCTCTCTACATTTTGCTTTGTTATGAGCTTAGTAGATATGTTTCTAACTTGTTTTATGTTTTTAGGTAGTAAATAAAGGAGAAATAATAAAGGAGGCGGTTTGGAGTCAAAAAGGGAGCTTGTGTTGACTAGGAAATAATTTCCTACGTTGACTAGGATTGCATGCATGAGCAAGTGTACGTGATGCATGGATTTGCATGCATGAGCATGAGATAATTAGCTAGCATGCATGAAGTGATGAGCTAGATGGCAAAAACGTTTTTGAAGCTAATGCAAATGGATGTAACGGTGGTGAGTAAATTGGGTGAAACGAATGTATAATTGAAACGGTTTTGAATGGCTACTTAAATAGCTTAATTGACAATTGCATGGATGGTGTTATGGCTGGATTTGAAACTGTTTTGCATGGCTTAATGGCATGGTTGAAACGTTTTTGAAGCTTAATTGCATGATGTAATGGTGGGAGCTTAATAGCTAATGGTTGTAACGGTTTTGTATTGAATGGAGCATAATTGTGCATGGTTGTATTTGAAATGAGGAGAACATCACCAAACCATCTCCTATATAAGGAGGCTTTGGGGAAGAAGAAATATCTCTCACATCATAGAGCTGAAGCCTTGTCCAGACACCATCTCCTCTTCTACTTAGCCAAAAATCTCCCATAGCCGAAATATCATCCACCACCTTCCAAATAATCCTTCCTCCATCCGTAGGCATCCTTTGCTCGATTTGGCTAGGGTCTCTGCGTGTTCACCATCACCAAGAAGCTGTTGCACCCGAAGCTTGCGGAGCGAATATCCCTCGGAGCCCAAAAGTGTAACAATGACTTGTACTTTATTTCGGTTATGTTGGTGTATTTCGACACTATGTGTAAAGAGAACAAGTTTTGATGTATGGATGTTTATTTTCAGACTTGTTTGATGCCTTCCATGTGTTTGCAGCCCTAGGTTCGAATATGCATGCTAGCATTCCTACCCCTAATGCGTTGGAGCTTGTATGGATGATACTCGATTTGGTTCATCCTTGCATGTTTCAATGAACTAATCAAATATAAAATTGGACTTAGGAAGTTCACTCGATTTGGTTGCTTCTTATTTTCAATGTATGCATGTGTGTATGTCTTAACCTTGGCTGGAAATTTCGTAGGTACCAAAGGAGGAAGAGGTAAACGGTTTCAAGTGACTAGATGTGATGATCACTTGTAAATAATAGATTTAGAACCTTATTTTCGGCTGGATGCATGTTTAGGATTATGTGTTCTTGATTGTTTGCTTGTCTATGAGTTTAAACATGTTAGAACTTGTGATTTCTTGATATGTATCTAACCAACTTTCTGTTTTTAATTTGTAGGAATTTAGAACAAAACTCTTGCACCCCTCTAAACAACCTTAGCATAGTTATGCAAGCACCCTCAATCCCCGGTTAAGAACAATCTCTACTTACCAATGCTACATCTACAAAGAAGGGTTTTAATTGTATTTGTGTTTGATTGAGTGTTTAATTTAACGCTTGAAAACACGCGAATCATCGGTCATGAAGGCCGTGTGTTCCACATCCCTCGGGTCCATCCAGATCTAATTATAGCCCGCGTAGGCGTCCATGAAGCTCATGAGGTCAAACCAGGACGTGGAGTCCACCAGCTGATCGATGCGTGGGAACGGGAAGCTATCCTTTAGGCATGCCCTGTTGAGATTTGAATAGTCCACGCACATCCTCCATTGCCCAGTTGACTTTTTTGGAACCATAACCACGTTGGCCAGCCACTAGGGGTAACTGATCTCCCTTATGAACCCGATGTCTATTAGCTTTTGCACTTCCCCCTTCTTTGCTTCATATTTTTTTGGCTTAAACGTCCTTCGCTTTTGCCGCACTGGGGGGAATTTGTTCTGGATTCCTAGCTTGTGTGTAACGATGCCGCTTGCTACCTCGGACATGTCTCTGTACGTCCAGGCAAATTCCCTGTTGTTTCTCTTCAAGAAGTCTATCAAGGCCGCTCGCACCCCTAGTGACTGTCCCGTCCCGATGGTCAACTTGCGATCCGGGAACTCCTCTAAGATTGATACCGCTTATGTTTTGTCTACAAATCTCAAACGCTCCTCATCCGAGTCGGCGTCATCTCAGGGATCCATGTAAGGGTCTGAGGGTGATGTCGTGGGCTAGTTGGCCAACAGGACCTCTGACCTTTTCCTCCCGTTGTCTACCACACAACAACTCCTTGCCGGATCGTAATGAATCATGTTGGGGTCAGGAGCTTCATCATCAGCATGTGACCAGCAACAAATGATTTTAACTTCCACAAGGTCGGCCGTCCTAAGATCCCATTGTAAGACAATTCACAATCAACAATGATAAACTCTATTATTTCTCGAGTGACCCCCTCCCATCCTTCCAAGCTGACTCCAAAGTTGTCTGAGCCGAGGGGTTGAACAATATCGCCTCAGAAGTTAATCAGCGACTCATGGTCTTGTATCAACTTATTGCTTCCTCGATGTAGTCCTTTCCAGGCACTCCTGAATAATACGTTGACTGAGGCTCCCGTATCAATAAGGATCTTCTTCGTTATATAGTGATCGAACTGTAACGTTATCAGGAACAGATCCTTGTGCTATCTTATTCCCTCCTCTTCCTCTTCCAATAAGGCTACGGACTTCCAACCGACGGTTATCCGCTGATTGTTACTACCAAAGGCGAAGACCTCCCTGCCATCCCGTTGTCCCGTACATTGCTTTTTTGCCTTGTTGCTCCTGTGATCTATACGGGGCCCGCCATGGATGGTGTTGATTGTCTCATATACTTCAATTGCCCTTACGTTCCTCGGCCATGGCACATTGATAAGTGCGTTTTACGCCATGTTCTTAATGTATTTTCACCCACATTTATACTTTGTTTGTGCCTTAGTATAGTCGTTTTTACTTATTTTAGAGTCAAGAGGGTTTTTCTGTAGAGTTGTGGCTACTAGCCGTTTTTATACAGAAAATTGCACTTAAATGATGAAAACCGTTTTTGGACTATCACTTGGACGTTTTATTATGATTCGTTATTTTGTTACCTTGTCAGTTTTGATGTATTTTGTTTAAATGTGCAGAAGACAGGTAAATACGCTTAACATATCGAGAATCATGATGAACGGACTCATGAATGACAACAAGTGAGGCCACGGAAAAGAGGAAACACTTTTGGACATTGTTTTGCTCTCGGACAGAATCTGCCAGAAAACGTACATCAAATTCAAAAATTCATATCTGGAGTTCCAGGAGGAGTTAGAAGGTGTGCCACATATGGAATCAAAGCTGTGTGCGTCTACTTTTCAACCCCATTTGGATCGCAGCAATCGGAGTTGAGACGAAGGAGTTATGAGCAAAACAGTGGACAGAGGTCAGGCTGCAAAACTGGGCAGAAACTACCTAAGTTGTCTAACGAGTTTTGGGAGATGATTCTTCAACAAAAGGCTTCCCAAATTTGTCAAGAGATGTATCAAGACCTTAATGAAGTGTTAGGAAGCTGGAAAAAAGAAGAAAATACGAAGAAGCATCAAGGCAGCCATATTTTGGTTAAGTGTAAGGTTTCCCGGTCAAATCTGGAAAGCTGACCTTGCCGGACCTATCATTGGTTTTGGCTGCTATCAAAGCCCAAGATTTCGTACATGAGGCTTACATGGATCCATAAACATGTAGGAAGGTCCAAGGAATCATATGGAGTCCAAATTCGGATACACAAGCTGAATTGAAGAAGGAATCATTGAGCAAATAGGAAAGAGAGTTTAAATAGGATTGCCTTTCCTTTGCCGATGCAGCTAGGGTTTCTCTATAGTTTTCTGTATAAATAGGTCTGTTGTATGCATATTTTAGGGGTCCTTTATCTGCCTTAAGTTTATAGCTAGCCTAAACTCTACCTAAAAACCCTCCACACACAGAAAATACACAAACACAGCCGCCATCCCTTTGCCGCAACACAGCCTTTGCCGACTGCATCCATCCACTTTGCCGACTGCCTCCCACCATCCTAGCCGATCTAAATAGGTAGGTTAGAGATGGATACATCAAGGTTGTGTATGTATATTATCTGTGTAAGAACAATGATTTTATTGATATATATTTTCTGGATTTTTAGGTTTTATATGATGCATGTGTTTATGACTCTTCTTTGTGATTTGATATGAACATGTTTGTCATGTAACGAATTAGTATGCATGCTAGGATTAAGAATCTGTTAGGATACGAAATTTAGGTTATTAACAAGTGTTAAAATGATTAGTTATCACCTGAGCATGAAGTCAAACCTTAGGTTAATTTGGTGGCCACAAGTTGACTATTAGGGGGGTGTCTAATAAGCCGTAATACTTAGACTAAATTTAGGCCGGTAGGAAACTTTTAGTTCTAAGTGTTGCCAAGGGTTGTTAGGGTGAATAACTTGCATAGGTTCGAGGATGGGTGACGCCATTGCTAACGAGTATGTCTCCAACCGACTCAAGAACGGTAAGTGAATTCTTGTTTGTTTTAGGCCGGTAGGAAATCTCAAACAGGGGTGTCACATATGTCTAGATTCAGGCCGATAGGAAGTTTCTTGTACAACTTGAGAGAGTCTTAGAGGTTGGAATTAGTTTACACTTGTGAAAACTTAGATGAAGTAACTTGATTGTTTCTTAAGACTACTTGTTTACTAATCGGTGTTTTATCTTGCTATTTGCTTAAACGGTAAAGTGACCATGTATATAAATATTTGTTTTGTTTATTTTCTGTTTTAATCCATATTGCCGAACCAAACCCCCATATTATTCTTTATGTATATGTTTGTGTGAATATTGCTAACTAATTTGTTTTGCAGAAATAAGTTCTTCCCTAGTGTCCCCGGCCTAGAACGATACCCTACTTGCATATACTACTACGATAGGGTTTATTATTGATTAACGTCTTAATTTGACAGGTCAATTTTTGGCGCCGTTGCCGGGGACGCTAAAAAGGATTTATTTATGTATTTATGTATATTATGACTAACTATTTTTCTGTTTTATAGGTACATTGCCGAGCTTATTTGCATATATATTGCCGAGCTTGTATACTTGTATCTATGTGTTTATATGTAAAATGTTTTTTGTAAAAGTTCCATAAGTAGGCCGACATGTTATTGAGTTTAGAGTGCTTATATGGTTTGTTGCTTTGGTGTGTCTAAAGTGAAACATGTAGGTGGAGCCACTTGTGTTAATCTTAGCCTAAACCCCTCTTTTGAGCGATGCTTCTTCGAGTCCTTGACTCTTAAAGGCAACTTAGCTTGTTTGAGGTTGAGGGCGGCTTTGATTAACATAAGGTGACTGATCTAGGGATCCGAGTTTGTTCCTAGCTGAGTAAGGGGTCGTTCTGTCATAGATATGGAATTCAGGTTTGTTCAATTGGATCTCAAGATCATGACTGACCACTCTTCTCGGTGAAGGGGTCGATAGGGGTCCGCCTCCTTGATCACAAACGAGTCCTGCCTGGTTCTTGTAGGGGGTTCGCCCTCCGTGACATTGACACTTGCCTTCTGAAACCACGGAATCCACTCGACCTAGTCAAAAGCTCGGGCCGTAGCATCACCTTGCTTTAGATTTTAGAAAGCAACTTGGCATATGGGCATTCTAACTTCAATTTTGAAATTGGTCTTGATTTTCATGGTATATAGGACGAAGCAAAACACTACCTTGAGCTGTTCAAGCTCATTGCACAGTGGTCTTCCCTGCTCCACGTACCATAAAGTTAAGAGTTAATAAAACAAACTAGCAACTTTTATTTAGGTTGCCAACGATATGTGCTTAAGTGAAATTGAACTTGTTATTGTGCTCGATTGGGGTGATGATGATGATGCCGTGTGTGGAGGAGCTGCCGCGCAAGGGAATGCCAACCAAGGGGCTGCCGAGCATGAACATGTTGCCATGCAAGGTGGGAATGTCGAGCCAAGTGGGAGGAATGCCGAGCAAGGAACAGTCGAGCAAGGGACTGCCGAGCCTACACAACACCGAGATCAAGGTACCGAGCAACACAAGCAAGCTAAGCCAAGCAAGGGAGACTTGGAAGCTATGAAGAAAAGGGCTCTTGAGAAAGACCCTGCTGCCATGGAAGGAAGACATTCGGCTGCCAAAGATGCAGCCATGCCGAGCACTTGTTGTATACCCTTCCCCTCACGTTTCACCAAGAGCAAGCGAGCCAAGTCCGACGAAGAATTGTTGGATGTTTTTCGAAAGGTGAATGTCAACATACCCTTGTTGGAGTGTATTAAACAAGTGCCCAAGTATGCAAAGTTTTTGAAGGAGCTTTGCACCACAAGAAGACACACAAGGGAGAAGAAAGTGATGAGCATGAGCGAGACCGTGTCCGCCGTGCTACAACGCAAGATGCCGCCAAAGCTTAAGGATCCAGGAAGCTTTTCAATTACAGTTGTCATCGACACTACGAGGTTTGAGAAAGTGATGCTTGATCTAGGGGCTTCCATTAATGTCATGCCCTACTCTGTTTACTTGTCTCTAGGTCTTGGTCCACTTCAACATGATGACGTAGTGATCCAATTGGCGGATCGATCAAGCAAATACCCTAAGGGGTATGTGGAGTTTGATGGTGAAGTCATTAAGTTCAACATCTTTGACGCCATGAGACATCCAAGTGCCATTCAAGATGAAGCAAGCAGCCATGCCGAGCCTTATTGTGGGGATGACGCCACTTTTCAAGGAGAAGGAAGAAGAGTCTAGGCTGACAGACTATAAACATTAAGCGTTGCATGAGAGGCAACTCATTTCAACCGTAGCTGTGGAGGAGCCATCACCGAGAGTTTGAATTTCTTAATCCCTTCACTGTTATTGTTGATATTTTTATGTATATATTTATTATGTGTTTTCGATCCCTACTTAGAAAATTATACATAATTTTGAGCTTACATTGAGGACAATGTAATTTTATAAGTGTGGGGTAGAGATTACATAATAAATGTATATATATTTTTTTTTTTGCTTGTGTGTGTTTTTAGCTCTTTGCCGAAATTTTAAAATTCCGTTTTTTGTTTTTATTTCGAGTTTGCTTTATTTTTAACATATTTTTATTTGTTTTGAGTCTTATACCCTTAGAATGTCTATGATGAAAATTATCTTTTAAAATGCATAATGGATGGTTGAACATTTATCTTAAGAAAATTGCAACTTTTCATGAATTTTGTAAAGTATGAACACTTGAGATTTTTGAAAGAAAAGTTTGCATGTTTTGTTATTTTGTTTCCATAACAACCTTTGTGAGATTTTGAGCCTAAAAATACTTTCTTTTTCAGCGATTAAAATTCATATTTTTCGAAAATTCACTTAAAGCCTCATTATATTCATTATTCAATAACTATGTGCTATAGAACTTTTAATGGACTCTAGAATTTACTAGAACTTACTTATGTGATTTTCGAAGCTTTATAATCATAACTTGTTCTGATTTTGAATATGATTGAATATAATCTCAATTAGGATCACCACCAAAGCCAAAATAAGCCTGTGCCCATTTTTGTGCCCGTCGTGGGACTCCTTAGTAAAACCCCTTGAGCTTACATTAAGACTATTCTTTCATCACCTTCAAACAGTTTCATGTGCTTAGAATAGTTATCTTTCACCTTGTTGTCAAGACTTGGCAAAGAATTTTCGATGAAGTTGTGCTGTGATGTTAAAGAACAAGTGTGGGGTGGAGTTGAAGTGTGGGGTGAACACCATTCTTTTCCATAGATAATATGCCGGAAAAAAAAATGTGTTTTTGTCCGAAATATTTTCAAAAGAAAAGAATTTCCGAAACAAAAGAAAAAAAAGAAAATCGGAAAAAGATGAAAAAAAAAGAAAGAAAGAAATTTCGGACAAGACAGAGAAAAAATTCTAAGGCATTATTTAGATGGTGTTTTGTGGATTTGGAGTTGAAATTATTTGAGAGTCCAAAGTTGTATATTTGACCCTTGTCCAATTCATGGAGTGGGGACATAAGGAGGGTGAAGCTTAAATTTGCTAAGTCTTGATATCTTACTATCACCACTTATATCCAAAAAAATTCCTACCTTATGAAACCAAGCCCCATTACAACCCTTGAGATTATTTCATGATTCATAAGATGACTAAACTTGATTTGTGGAGAATTTCATATAAGTAAGCATATGGTTTTGGTCCATTATTGCACTTAGTTGTTAAATGAGGTTTTTCCAAGAAAAATGTTTTCTCAAAGAGCCGTTATTTCTTGAAATATGCAAGTCATTCGTTATTGATCATCTTTTCTCTTGCATAAACTTATGAGTGAAAACCATTTTTCGAGTGAAAAAAAAAGAAGAGAGTGTACCTTGGAAAGGAGGATCAAAATTTCATTCATGTTTACTTATATTTCGAAAATCTTGATTTTTCATGCTATAATACAAGTTTATGAACTTTTGCAATTGTGCTTTTCACTTGAAATTATGCATACTTAAGAATCTGAGACAAAAAAATTTCTTAAGGGTATTAGAGTTTTTGTTAGTGTTGTTTTTTGTTTTTGTTTTTACTTTTAGTTAGAGTCAGTTTGCTAAGGGACTAGCAAAGCTTAAGTGTGGGGTAGTTTGATAAGTGCGTTTTACGCCATGTTCTTAATGTATTTTCACCCACATTTATACTTTGTTTGTGCCTTAGTATAGTCGTTTTTACTTATTTTAGAGTCAAGAGGGTTTTTCTGTAGAGTTGTGGCTACTAGCCGTTTTTATACAGAAAATTGCACTTAAATGATGAAAACCGTTTTTGGACTATCACTTGGACGTTTTATTATGATTCGTTATTTTGTTACCTTGTCAGTTTTGATGTATTTTGTTTAAATGTGCAAAAGACAGGTAAGTACGCTTAACATATCGAGAATCATGATGAACGGACTCATGAATGACAACAAGTGAGGCCACGGAAAAGAGGAAACACTTTTGGACATTGTTTTGCTCTCGGACAGAATCTGCCAGAAAACGTACATCAACTTCAAAAATTCATATCTAGAGTTCCAGGAGGAGTTAGAAGGCGTGCCACATATGGAATCAAATCTGTGTGTGTCTACTTTTCAACCCCATTTGGATCGCAGCAATCGGAGTTTAGACGAAGGAGTTATGAGCAAAACAGTGGACAGAGGTCAGGCTGCAAAACTGGGCAGAAACTACCTAAGTTGTCTAACGAGTTTTGGGAGATGATTCTTCAACAAAAGGCTTCCCAAATTTGTCAAGAGATGTATCAAGACCTTAATGAAGTGTTAGGAAGCTGGAAAAAAGAAGAAAATACGAAGAAGCATCAAGGCAGCCATATTTTGGTTAAGTGTAAGGTTTCCCGGTCAAATCTGGAAAGCTGACCTTGCCGGACCTATCATTGGTTTTGGCTGCTATCAAAGCCCAAGATTTCGTACATGAGGCTTACATTGATCCATAAACATGTAGGAAGGTCCAAGGAATCAGATGGAGTCCAAATTCGGATACACAAGCTGAATTGAAGAAGGAATCATTGAGCAAATAGGAAAGAGAGTTTAAATAGGATTGCCTTTCCTTTGCCGATGCAGCTAGGGTTTCTCTATAGTTTTCTGTATAAATAGGTCTGTTGTATGCATATTTTAGGGGTCCTTTATCTGCCTTAAGTTTATAGCTAGCCTAAACTCTACCTAAAAACCCTCCACACACAGAAAATACACAAACACAGCCGCCATCCCTTTGCCGCAACACAGCCTTTGCCGACTGCATCCATCCACTTTGCCGACTGCCTCCCACCATCCTAGCCGATCTAAATAGGTAGGTTAGAGATGGATACATCAAGGTTGTGTATGTATATTATCTGTGTAAGAACAATGATTTTATTGATATATATTTTCTGGATTTTTAGGTTTTATATGATGCATGTGTTTATGACTCTTCTTTGTGATTTGATATGAACATGTTTGTCATGTAACGAATTAGTATGCATGCTAGGATTAAGAATCTGTTAGGATACGAAATTTAGGTTATTAACAAGTGTTAAATTGATTAGTTATCACCTGAGCATGAAGTCAAACCTTAGGTTAATTTGGTGGCCACAAGTTGACTATTAGGGGGGTGTCTAATAAGCCGTAATACTTAGACTAAATTTAGGCCGGTAGGAAACTTTTAGTTCTAAGTGTTGCCAAGGGTTGTTAGGGTGAATAACTTGCATAGGTTCGAGGATGGGTGACGCCATTGCTAACGAGTATGTCTCCAACCGACTCAAGAACGGTAAGTGAATTCTTGTTTGTTTTAGGCCGGTAGGAAATCTCAAACAGGGGTGTCACATATGTCTAGATTCAGGCCGATAGGAAGTTTCTTGTACAACTTGAGAGAGTCTTAGAGGTTGGAATTAGTTTACACTTGTGAAAACTTAGATGAAGTAACTTGATTGTTTCTTAAGACTACTTGTTTACTAATCGGTGTTTTATCTTGCTATTTGCTTAAACGGTAAAGTGACCATGTATGTAAATATTTGTTTTGTTTATTTTCTGTTTTAATCCATATTGCCGAACCAAACCCCCATATTATTCTTTATGTATATGTTTGTGTGAATATTGCTAACTAATTTGTTTTGCAGAAATAAGTTCTTCCCTAGTGTCCCCGGCCTAGAACGATACCCTACTTGCATATACTACTACGATAGGGTTTATTATTGATTAACGTCTTAATTCGACAGGTCACACATACTGCTACAACTTCCCTTCTTTTATCCGGCGCTCTATCGCTCGTTTCAATTCTATACAGTTGTAAATGTTATGGCTCGCCTCACTGTGGTATCCACAAAATTTTCCGGTGTCTTCCTTGATGAGCCGAGATGGGGGAAACTTCCGGGCCGGTGGAGGCGGAATGGCAGTCTTATTCTCGTTCCATATCACCTCATAAGTGGTGTTGAGTGCTGAGAAATTCTCCTTGTCTGCCGACACTGTTCTCACATACCCGGTATCTTGGTAGGGCCCTTGTGCCTTCCCATGCGCGTTATGTTGCTAATCTGCTTTCCCCTAGTTTCTTTCCTTGTGCCTCTTTCCAGCTGGGTCCGGTTCTCGCTCTCCCTTCCAAGCTCTGACCTCTTGGATCACTCGCACCGGGGACCCGTTGTCTCTCCCTTCGTCTTTCCTTTTCCCGGCCGAGGTTCCCCCATAAGTATCATGGTCTGCTTGTGCATGCCGGATCACCATTTCCATAAGCTTTTCGTAGCCTTGTGGATTTTCGATTTGTACCGCATATAAAAACTTCCCGGGCAGTAATCCCTGAATGAACACCTCCTCTGCAACCTTCTTGTCAAAGCTCCTGACCCTTGTCGTGGCTCCTTGCCATCGGTTCACGAAAGCTTTCAAATCTTCTCCCCTGTCTTGCTTTACTTTGAACAGCTAGGCGGTGTTCTGCCCGTCCGTCCGTAAAATGAATCTATTGACGAACTTGTCTGCCAGCTCCCGGAAGCAGTCGACCGAGTTCGACGGGAGCTCATAAAACCAGCTTAGCGCTTCCCCTACTAACGTTTCCTGAAACATATTGCAGCATACCGCGTCTGAGTATCCTTTAGCGTTCGTGTGAGACTGGAAACTATCGAGGAAGAGGTGGGGGTCACGATCCCCATTGTAGCTAAGTTTTAGTGGCTTGGCTGTGTTTGGCCGGACGGATCGGGTGACCTCTCTTGTGAATGGTCCCCCTCTTTCCTCAAAACTCGCACGGGTCGGGTTACGCATTCCCCTTCTCTCGGTGTCCGAGATACGGTCTGCCAAATTCACCATGCTGTCCCTGATTGCTCTTAAGGTTTCTTCCAACTCTCCCTGCCCTCCAATTTGGACTTCCGGAATTGGCTCGGGCAAGGGGGCGGTCCCTCATTCCGCATCTCCTCTGGGAACAAGTTCGCCCCTATGTGCACGGTCCTACGGTATGTTCCCACCAGGGCGCCCGTATGCCTAGCCTTGGCCGCCCGATCCAACTCACCCGCCCTATCCAACACCTCCCGGTGCTCAACCCCTCGGGCCAATGCCCTCATGAGGGTGGCATTCCCGTTCCAATCTGCTTTCCCTCCCGGAGGCCTCTCCTCGATCCCTAGGCCCTAGCACTTTGCTGCTCTAACCGGGTGATTTGGGCCCTCATATCTTCCAACATTTCTGCTACCTCCTGGGGATTGAGATCCCGCGGCACATACTCTAGTGTTCCATCCTGCAGGTCTCTCCCCGTAATTCCTAAACTTCCCCCTCCTGACTCCAGGGTCCATTTGTATGTCATCTCCCTTCGCCCGTCCTGTCCCGCCTCCTGATCTTGCTGCTCGGTTAACTCAGCCATCGAGTCACGCTGGCGTTTTCATAAAGATTCCCACAGATGGCGCCAAATGTTTCTGTACAATCCCGGAAGGGGTTTGGAGAAGCTGATGGCGTGTCCGATAGGTAATTGGATATCCTTCTATTGTCCTGCAATAACAAGGGTGACCAGGAGCTTCCGGTATTTCCTCCTCCGAAGCTCAAGTCAGTCTTTTGGTCGAGTATAATTGATGAGGATAGTTAATGATACCTGATAAGCTGGTGGATGGGCATTATTTATGGCCCAGGATTGGATCTTCCCTTCACCTGATAACCGATGTGGGACAACTTCCCTTCGTTGTTGGTTTAAGCTTCTAGCTTCCTTATGCCTTCCAAGATCGTTCCCAGCCCATGGTGCCACCCAGGTTGGACCCAATCCATCATGTTCTCGGACAGAGACCCTATGGCGGCCTCTGTTGTCTCAATCACGAGAGAATGCTTACTGGTTTATGGGCTTCAGAGGTTTATGCACAACCGACTACAGGTGACACGACTCACCCCAAATTTCACCCTGAAACCCAGAGTAAGTCGTGAGTGGACCACCTCTAAGGAAAAATTTACCGAAAATCGGCATAACCTCCCTTGAAAGTGGATAACCCTTCCTAATAATACCTGCAAACACTTCTGAAAAATTAAATCCAACCTTAAACTCCTAGAGCCTTCGTGCCCCCCCCACCCCCCCCAAATCACAACGGCACCCAAATTATTTACTAATCTAAACAAATCTCATATCCAACCGTTTAAAGATTCAGAGCAACTCTAACAGGAAGAAAGGAAACATAATAAATTAACAAGCGGAAGCTATATGATGACTATGCCTCATCCTCATGTACGCCCGACCTCAACTATGCAATCCTGCAAACTGGGCATTTTTAAAATGAAGAGCCCAAGGGAAAACATTTGAAACACGTTAGAGTGAGTGGACAAAAATAAAATAAAGGAAATAATTCTTTATGATTTCCCAATTTTACTTTTCCATAAAAAAAAATGCTGCATGCGACAGCTCAAAATGCTCAACACAAAAACTGGAATTTCATGACTGGCTCCGGCCAGTCTCCAACGCTCAATAAAATACAGTCTCTCAGGCTCAAATAAAATATGTATGTATTACACTCGTCATATCCCTTGTATGAATTTTTTTCTTGAAACAACTAAAACAAATAGAAAATTCACACAAGGCTACAACGCTTGCGTTTAACGCTCATGTTGCACAATAATGGCATTTTACCTCATTATGGTGGAAAAGACGGTGTATATATATACGCGCATATCCCCTATATAAATTATTATTTTTATATAAGGCTACAACGATTGCGTCTAATGCTCACGTTGCACCATAATGGAATTTTACCTCAGTATGGTGGAAAAGCACGTATAGCTAGCTAGCATTCTCACATATACATATTATTCTCAAAATCATCCACATATGGATATATAAATATACTCACCGAAATTCTCAATTTCGGTTATTCTCCAACAATATAAATTATTTCGCATGCACATTATTTAAAACAAAAATCCACTCACAACTCTAGGCATAAGCCCGACAAAATCCAAATCGCCACTCCATAGAGGTTTCCTCGAACCTTGGCACAAATATAAAATTAATTTCCCAACTAAAACTCCATTATATAAACAAAATAAGCAAAATTAACCGAGAGCCATAACTACGCTCATCATTGCCTAACTTCGATAATCTTAAATCGAAACGATCCGAACTTAAATATCATACTCAGCAGCCGTAATTACAACCTCCCCAAAAATATGACTTAAATCCTACGGCCGGATTCTACATTAATTAACCGCCAAAAATACGACACTTAGGAAATTCATAAACCTATCCAAAACTCATCCAAAAATTCCATAACTCACTTCAACAAACTCCCCTTAATATTCTAAATTTAAAACCCTAAAAATCTTCCAAACAGTGGCGGCGCCGGCCGGAGGCCAATTCCGGCGACCTCTGATTCCTATGAAATTTTGACAGCATCTTACTCTCATCATGCTCTACAACTTTTCTAACTAGCACAAACCCAAAATCCAAGCCTAACTAGGTCAAACGATCAAAAACATCTAAAACACCCTAGAACTTCCACTCTAATTTCTCCTTACCTGAAGCGAACTGAAGTGAGCCCTTTTAGGGCAAGGCAGCTGGGTTGGAGACCTTCAAAACCGTACCAAGCTTGCCCGGATTGGTGGCCGAAGGAGGGAGTTCCGGCGAAGTGAAGCTTTGGACAGTCGGACCTTTCGGGTGGCACCGCTCTCTCACGGCGGAGCTAGGGCTCCTCTCACCAGTCCAGGGAGGTTGCTGGGTTGGAGGTCGACCGAACGGGACAGGTGCGGCGGCGGTTGGTGGCCGGACGGAGGCGGACGTGCGGCCAGAAGTTTCGGCTGCAGGAAAGCTCGGGGATGAGGTCAGGAGGGAGAGAAGAAGAGAGAGGGAGAAGAAATGGGTGTTTGGACCTCACACCCACCCGGTCCAACACCATATAACAACCTACTCTAAAATAAAACACCTCGAAAAAAATAATACCCGAATAAAAATTACCTTTTACTAGCTAAAATTTATCATTTTTACTGTCATCATATTTTCCTCCTACGAATAATCCTCCGAGCATAACCATCCCCGAAACCCCTCTAGGGACCAATTAAACTATAACTTCAATGACGGAGATGGTAAAATTCTTATTATAACCAAGCTAGCTATAGTAAATAAGATAAAATTTACGGATCGGGATGTGACAATAGGTACCAATAAATACTGTGACACGATAATGACCTAAGATTTATGGTATTGTTTCTTCAAGTTTCCAAATTCGGTTGTTGCGTACAAGACATAGTTGCCCATCATTAACCACTTACCTTTGTGGTGGCATGGTTGCTTCTTTGTGGTGGCACAGAGTTGCTTCTGCAACTATCTGACTTATAATAGGTAAGGTAGTGATGGAGTTTAGTTGAAAGCAACTATCTTCGAAAGTAGAGCAATACTTGGGTTATTTTTGTCATATGATTCTATATAGATCGGGGTCCCACTGCTATACATATTTGTATGACATATATTAAGCCGTGAGCCGTCCGATCGTTTAGTAATTCAAAGTTCAAGACGATCGAACGGCTCATGGCTTGATGTATACTATACACATATGTATAGTAGAAAAGTCTAATAGATCGAAGGGAAAATGCCTATTTAGTCAAAAACAGAGATTCAAGAGCCCATTCCAATGAAAAACTTTTGCATTAGCCCATTCCAATTATTCCTATCAAAAAGACAACATTACCCATAACTTAATATCTCCTGCTCAACCTTCCCCCGATCTACACTCTCAGTCTCTCATCCTCCTCCTCTGAAAACTCTCTCTCTCTCTCTAAAAGATCACCGCCGCCCATATCATCTCCTCTACCATCTCCATCTCCGGCGACCTTGCTTACTGCACCCTCAAGAAGCTCGAGATCGACGGACGACGAGTACAACGACAACCTTGAGCCACCGGCGAGGACTTCTCAGTCAAGCCCGACGAGAACCTCATTCCAGCACGATAGTACCAGATCTACCACCGATCCGGCGTCGGCAAGTGCTCAGATCTCTCCTCCCTCGATTCCACTGCGTCATCGGCATCCTCGTTGGTGAGGTCGACCAACTCAAACGTGGTTATGAGATTATTCAATCTAGTGGTCATCACCACCATCTGCTTCGTCTTGATTTTCATCTCCATATCATCGAGCATTTGCTTCATGTCTTAGCCAAGGTGAGCTACACTTCAATTCCTCTCTTCTTATTACACAGCAGCATTAGTATCTGCATCACTGTATGTGTCTGATAAATGATCACCTCTTTTTTATTAATCATCCTCCTCTTGGATCTCTTTGTAGTATTTCAACAAGATAAGGAGGAAGTCACTCATTCTAGCTCTTGACAAGATCAAAAAAAGTAATTAACTATGCGATTAGCTAGAACTGATCCAGATTTCTAGCTAATCCAGATTTGATGTAATACGTTGTTTTGAAAATTTTTAGTTTAGAAATCATAATACAGTGATTTTTGAACATAAAGTATATTCTAACATGATTATTGGGTCAGTTGCAGATTACTAGGCGACAGTAACTCAATTACTGAGGGTCAGTAATCGATTACTGGACGTCAGTAACTCTATTACTGAGCGTCAGTAATTGATTACTGGGCGTCAGTAACTCTATTACTGGGGTCAGTAATCGATTACTGAGGGTCAGTAACTCGAGTTACTGGGGGTCAGTAATTGTGTTACCCGGGGCCAATAGCCTTTTAGGGAATCATTACTCAATTACTGGGGGTCAGCAACCGAGTTTATAGTGACCGGAATCCGGCGACGGGAGAAATAAGTTAATTATTGGGGGTCAGTAATTAAGTTATTGGGGGTCAATAACTCGATTATTAGGGGTTAGTAACTTAATAAGGTAATTACTGGGGGTCAGTAACCCGATTATTGGGGGGCAGAAATCCAACGACAATGACCAGAGAAAGTCCGGCGACAGTGATCAGAGAAAATCCAGCGATGAGATTCCGGTGACCGGAGTCCGGCGGTCGGGAAAATTTCGGTGACCGGATTTTGACGGTCGGGAAAATTCCGGTGACTAGATTCCAGCGGCCAGTGACCGGAGTTGGAGTCTGATGAGATTCCGACCAAGTATTCTCTCTTTCATTTTCTCTCTCTATGCATGTTTAAAGGATGAGAGCAAAATAGTCTTAAAATAATATAGTTTATTAAGACTTTAGTAAAGATTTGGGCATTTGGGCATAAAAAAAGTTACCTTATATTGAAATGGGCTAATGAAAAAGATTGTCATTGAAATAGGGAATGAGGGGTTCAAATTAGTACTAAATTGGCATTTTCCCTAGATCGAACCCTCTTTCAGTTTTGTTAATTTGCTCCATTCCTAATTAGTCCTTAAATTTTGACAAAATTAGTTAATGCATGAGGGCTTTCTCAACTTTGAGACCACGGAATCGCAAAGCAAAGGGACAAAGGCACAAAGCAATAATGCAAATCCCAATTGCTGCCATATAGTCGTAGAGTGTCGTGTGCGCCGAGGTTTTTCTTTCAACTTCAATGAAAGTGTTTCTCTAGGGGCTCATAAGCCTCCGTTATTTCTGGGGCTGGTAAGCCTCCGCAGGGTTACCAGAAACACGAATGTTGCGGTATAGATACGCGGTACGGAAATGTAATACATTAGTCTTAGAAGAATACGTGGTACGTATATGTAATACGTTAGTCTTAGCAGAATAAGCGATACGTTTGGATGTATTAGCTTTTTTAATCAAAATAAATTACATATATATAAAGAGCATTTAGCTATAGTATTTTCTTTTCTACGTTACGTACCTTTGATTGCGAAGATTAAATAATTCTTGTCATAGCCTATGAAATAACGTACACTAATAAGTTTCAAATGCAGCATGAGGATATATAAAAGCAATAAGACCAATACATCTCCTTGCCACTTTGACATGCACAATACCTGATAATGCTACAAGAATTGATAACACAGATCCTAATTAAAATCAAAACAAGCTTTCAGGCCTGCTGACTAGATTGTGTTTCAGTTCCATTTTCTTCTTCTCCTTCCCCGGACATTTCCTCCAATGATTTTCCCTTAGACTCCGGCACCAAGAAAGTAAACAACAACCCCAAAAAGTTAACCACACCCAAAATTATGAGGGTGTTCTTCACCCCAATACCCTTTTCTGCATACTGGAAACCAAATGCTCCAACAATTGCCCCAGCCTTCCCCGCTGCAGCTGATATGCCATGGCAAGTTGATCTTAGCCTCGCGGGGAAAATCTCTGCAGGCACTACAAAAGTAGTGGCATTTGGTCCGAAATTGGCGAAAAAGAAGGTCAATGAGTACATAACAACAAAACCAATTCGGTTAGCTTTCAGAGTCCAGTGATGATAAGGAATAGCCAAGGCAAACATGAAAACCGTCATGAAGAAAAATCCCATCAATTGAATTGTGAACCTCCCAATCTTATCTATGAATGCCACTGTGAACCAATACCCTGGAACTGTGCTGCAGAGAGCAATAAGAGTCTGTGCTCTGGAAATTCTAAAGACTTCTTCCATAGCACTCATGGTTTTTGCCTTAGGGATCCAACCAATAGCACTGAAGATGTCTTTTTGGAACAGATTCTGACTGTAGAAGGCGATGTCTAGCAAGAACCACGTGCTTGTAGTCCCAAGCAAGTGAAGACCATGACGACGAAGGAAAGCCTTTGAAAATAAACCAAAATCATTTCTTCCATGTTGGGAGCGTTCTTCTGTTTTCACTGGTTCTACTTCTACGTCAACCTGCAGAACTTTTGACATGTCAGCTGCCGCTTGCTTAGCATTCTTGGCTACCAAGGCAGTGTACCGTGCAGTTTCGGGCATTTTGACTCGCCAGTAGTATGTAAGCAAAGCTGGGATTGCACCAAACATCAGAATTATTCGCCATGCATAATCTGCTTGTGGGAAAATAGAGGCAGCTGGATCAGCTGCATAAGATGGAGCAGGATATAGCTCCTTGAAAACTGCAGATACAATTATCGCAACCATTCCACCAGCCAAGATCCCGAAACCTTGCATTGCAAACACAGCAGCAATGAAGGCACCACGAGTCTTTTTATTTGCATACTCGGACATGATAGTAGCAGAAAGAGGGTAGTCACCACCGATGCCAAAGCCTAGCCAGAACCTGAAGAAGCATAATGTCGAAATAACAGCCTTAGGTTGTTTCCCAAATGAAAGGCCGGAGGCAATGGAGCATAAAACCATGACCATAAGGACCATTCCATAGACGGGTTTTCGCCCTAATTTGTCACCGAGCCAACCAAAGAAGAGTTGGCCTGAAAGTGTGCCACAGAAGGCCACACCATTAACAGCAGCCGAGACATTTGAAGGCAGACTTCCAGGATTAGCAGAACCATGTTGTTGGTAGTATATGCGACCCAGTAATTTAGTGACAAGAGATATGCAGAACAGATCATATGCATCAGTGAAGAAGCCCATGCCAGCAATCACAATTGCTGTGAAATGATACCATTGTGTTTTGGCCACATCAAGTGCATTTAACACCTCCAATTGGTCTTTAGTCATGACTAATTGCCCTCAACAAATTTCTTTTTCTGAAAAACAAAAATTGCATATAAAGTCAATATGTGATGAGCATATTAGGAAAAAAAAAAAAAAAAAAAAAAAAACCGACTCCAAAAGCCTTGAATGATCAAAGAATAAGCCAACTAGTTAATCGTTATTCACCGAACATATGTAAACAGCAAATTCCGGCTCCCCTTCTGAACTGGAAGTTTGATACCAAGTCAGGCATTTATGAATTAATCACATCAGTTAGGTGTAAAAATTCATACGACAATGCACCAAATCAAATATGTCAAAGCACTGCGAATATGTGATTAAGATGAGTCGCTCAGCCGTGATGAAATCTTAAAGTTATAACAACAACAACAAAAAGGGCTTGATTTGGACAGATTCAACAGATAATAAATTTACGTGAAGACGTAGAACTTTATGCAGGAAGATACGTCCATACAACCCTTGATGATGAAAACTGAAAGAAACAACGTGAGAGAATGACCCAAAACCCAGGAACTCGTGTCATAAGTTGAATTGGTACATGTTTGTCACAATATGAAGTTAGTCAGTTAGATATAAGAGAATGATGTAGCAGAATTTGCAGACGGATAGATACAGATGATTTTCAAACAAATAATTGTCATTATAGTAGCTATTATTGGTTCAGTATTCAAAAGAAAAACTTAGGTTAAACCGAAGTTGGGGTCGACCTTCTACTACAAATGCTGTTTTTCTGGGCTCTAGATTTTTAAATAGAAAAAAGGTGACTAAAAATCAAAAGATGATATATGCACCTACCTCTGATTCTTTCAATCAATCGGCCATTGATTCATCATTCATATATTAAATAAAAACCAGAAAGAGAAGGACAAGATTTTTAAGTTTTTTGTTCTGATCCCATATCCCATTATGTTTCAGAAATGAAGCAAATTACAATTGACAAGACGAAGAAAACCCATGAGAGTGAAAATGAAAATGAAGCAAAAGAAATGAGAAAATGGCAAACCTTAAAACTTATACACAAACGAACGATCAATGGAATCGCAAATGATGACAGACAAAGAAGAGCCTATGTAGGTTACTGAAAGAAATATAAAAGCCAGTAGATAGTCATGAGATGCTCTTCCATTCAAAGAGTGAGTGATCGAGTGGCCTGATTTTTATTTTTTCAACTTTGCATAGAGAGCGAGAAGAGGGTTGAGAAAGAGAGGACGTTGGTGTATAGATGACTCGAGAATTAAGGGGTTGATTTCCGTATTTAAATGCAATAGTCTCTCTAATCAAGAGTCTAAACTTCTTCAATGACACAAATCTACTTTTTTTACCATGCATATTTCCCCCATTTCTCACCCTAGCTTCCTTGTGTTTACATGTCATCCTATCTTTCGTCTCAAAAGTCTTAACCGGTCACCACTTAACACTCACAGAGGAGGTTAATTTATTGTTGAACATCTGTTGTCGGACTTACATTTTTACTCAAAAAAAAAATTAAGAACAAGAAACATAGTGCAATGAATTTTCAAACAATGGTATTAAACAAACATTGTAAATACATCAAGCCAGAAACAAAATGTCATATAAATAAGTTTCACAGAAAAATAAATTCAAAAGACATTATAATAGTTGCTTCTGCAATTAATCTTCCACAAGCAAATATATATATATATAGATATATATATATATATATATATATATTATTATTATTAATGCATTGCACACAAGTAAACATGATAGTAAATATATCACACCGTATTTAGACATCAACTGGAACAGTTCTATTAGTAGGAGCGGCCTGCTCCTCCGTAGCCTCATCCCCTTCTTCATTCTCACCTGTCAACTCTTCAAGTGATCTTCCCTTAGACTCTGGCACCAAGAAAGTAAACACCATCCCAAGAAAGTTGATCACACCAAGCATAATAAGAGAATTTTTCACACCGATGCCGGCCGGGTACCCTGCGTCGGTCTTCTTCGGGTCCTTGTTTTGGGCCGCATACAAGAACCCGAAAGCTCCCACGATTGCTCCCGCCTTCCCAGCTGCCGCGGAAATTCCGTGACACGTTGACCTTAGACGGGCCGGGAAAATCTCGGCGGGAACAACGAATGTGGTGGCATTGGGCCCAAAATTGGCGAAGAAAAAGGTTAGTGAATAAATTGCAACAAACCCAATTCGGTTGGGCTTCAAAGTCCAGTGATGGTATGGAATTGCGAGTGCAAACATGAAGACGGTCATGAAGAAGAAGCCCATCAGTTGGATTGCAAACCGGCCTATATGATCAATGAACGCCACAGTGAACCAGTAGCCAGGCACAGTGCTGCACATTGCTATGAGTGTCTGTGCTCTTGCAATTCTATAAACCTCATGAATTGCATTCATTTTTTCGGCTGAAGGGATCCACCCGATTGCGGTGAAGATATCCTTTTGGAAAAGGTTTTGGCTGTAGAAGGCAATGTCTAATAGGAACCAAGTTGAAGTTGTTCCAAGTAAATGCCAACCGTGCCTTTTAGCAAACTCCTTAGTGAACAAACCAAAGGAATTGGATTTCTCGTTAGTATATTTTTGTACCTTTTCTTCTTCAGCTTCAAGTTCAACTTGGAGAACCTTGGACATGTCTTCTGCAGCTCTCTTGGCATTTTTAGCAACAAGAGCGGTGTAACGAGCAGTTTCAGGCATTTTCATACGCCAGTAGTAAGTCATACCAGCAGGAAAAGCCCCAAACATGAGAACTATACGCCAGACAAAATCGGCTTGAGGGGGTAGAGAAGCTATCCGATTCTCTCCGTATGTAGGAGCCGGGAAGCTTTTATCGAAAGCAGTTGAGACAATCAAAGCCACAATTCCTCCGGCCAAAATTCCAAACCCTTGCATAGCAAACACAGCGGCTATGAAAGCCCCACGGGTTTTTTTGTTGGCATATTCAGACATGATTGTGGCGGAAAGGGGGTAATCGCCACCAATGCCAAACCCAAGCCAGAAGCGGAAGAAGCAAAGAGTGGTCATCACGCTGGTGGGGTGATCAGAAAATGAGAGGCCAGATGCAATGGAGGCGAGGACCATGAGGACAAGGGTCATCCCATAAACCTTTTTGCGGCCCATTTTGTCACCGAGCCACCCGAAGAAGAGTTGGCCGAATAGGGTTCCAACTAGAGCCACACCATTAACGGCAGCAGCCACATTTGGTGGTAATGTTCCCGGCTTCGGATGAGTTATGTCGGTGTAGTATATGCGGCCGAGTAACTTGGAGACCAAGGATATGCAGAAAAGATCATAAGCATCAGTGAAGAACCCCATTCCAGCAATCACAATTGCTGTGAAATGGTACCATTGAGTCTTGGCCACATCAAGTGCATTGAGCACTCCCAATTGCTCTTTAGCCATTGTTAGCTTATCTAGCACGTACTAGTCCTCCTCCAAAAGTTTAATTGAATTTAAGCTTTAATTCCTGCAAAAACAAAAACAAACGCGTTCAAAATCAAGATCGAATACGTACATCAGTCTTCCTTCACGTACGTTAGTTCCCCCCATATATACAACGGTTATCTAAAAGATAATTCAAATCATGAGTTCCCTAGTAACCTTGAAAACTTGAACACAAATAATTTCGCTCTATGATATTATATGTGATGGCTAAGTTTTTCTTGTAGAATCAAATTAGAAAAAAATGAAATGGAAATTTCATAACAAGCGGTACGAAGAAGTTAAATTTTCAGACAAAACAAAGAAAATAGAAGTTGAATTTAGACAAAAATACAAGTATTTTTTGGCCTACAAGTACGGTGGAATTGATGGACCAACAACTTGTTTTTTTTTTTTTTGGGTACAAACAACTTATTCGTTTGCAGCAAAATTGAAAGGACTCAATCAATATGATCACATCACTCCTATATTATTGTAGTAAAAATATCACCGATATTCCACAGTGTATGGAGACAATATTCCATAGTGAAACAATATATAGTTAAGAAAAAGTAGAAACAAGCCAAGAACATCTTATGTGATAGAAATAAGAGATTGGTTTATAAGGATGAATGAACGAACGGGAACATCACGGGCCTGCCATATGAAGCTGACTTCCAGATTGCAAGCAGCTAGTACTACTCCATCAATTGCTTATTGAAGAGGGGAGAAGAAAAAAAGAGAAAAGAAAGATACGTGCATACAGAATTCAGAAGCAGATTTCTATTATTTTTGTTTATAGTGTTATATATATCATTAGAAGTAGAATATGCAGATTTATCTGATTTTGATACAAAAATTAGCAGTGTTATAATTAATCTTCTGCAGTTATATTTAGATATGTACTCATATATAGTTGAAGCTACATAAGATAAGATTCCTAACCAACAAGGCAGAAGACAGATACCATATATTTTCTTATTATTCCGAGTTCAATTATTGCTTGAGTTCAATTATTTTCTTATTATATTTTCTTGTGTTAACCAATTATTCTCGAGTTAGGATAAACCTTGAAAATTATATAGAAGCTGCCGAGAGTTTGTGTAAATCCATATATGAAGTGGGCAAGTCTCGGTGAAGAAAGAGCACGTATATATGCATGCATGATGAATTAGTTTCTTCCCAGAAAGGAAATTTAGGACAAAGGAAAACAGAAAAGTAAAAAAAACTAAACTGGGTATGATGAGCCAGATGAAGCCTAGCTTCAACTTTCCAATACTGGGGAAAAAAAAAAAAAAAAGGCTGACTGCCCTACCATGATGTATATTATTGGATCACTGGCATATGTTTTGAAAAGGTAAAACTTAAAAGTACCCAGAATCATAATTAAGCAGAAGATCCCATCATATTTGGGATCTTCACTTTTTAGTGGTCCTGGAATCAAAGGAAACCAGTGGAAATTAACCAGTTCCAGTGAACAAACAGGAACTAATTATCAAAATTGCATATATATGCATGCATTTTGATAGAGAAAGAAAAAACAAGTATATATATGAGTAATGAGTGATCACTAACCTTGAACACTCATTGAAGAAGGAGATGGAGATTGGGTTATGGCGTGGATAATAAGGCCATTATAGTGGTCTATTTAAAGCTTTGAGTTCAAGTAGAATCTTGTATATCATCTAATGGCATATGCTTCTGCTCTCTACCTCAGGTCAACGCTTCTACAAAGTTTATCACAATCTTTTAATTTGTTCCCTTTCATTAATATCTCCTATGATTGAATATATAATATCTCTTCAAATGTACTACACGGTTTCTTCTTAATGAATTTGGCAATTCATTAGTTTTTAGTATGTGTTTTGGTGCACGATTTGTAAAAATACGTTGTTTTTCGATCTAGACGACGAAACTAATTAAGAGCAAAAACCGTCGATCCATGGTTGTATAGCAAAACTGCAGCTCGTTTTAGTTTCGTGCTATTCCATTATGTCTTGAATTGGGTTCCTTGCTCTTACCAATTTGCATACTATAATTAATTGAACAGTAGGAGTGGAATTTCTTTATTTCTAAACTACTTAAATTCCATCATCATCATCATCATCATCATCTTATAATTTGAATTGGTTTTACTTCTCAAATTGCCGAAATTCATGCATGGGAATAGACCTGTAAATGGACCGGATATTGATCCAGACCCGCTCTTGATCCGTAGTTTTTAAACGGGTCTGGATTGAAAATTTGACCCGTTGATCCGTTAAGGACCCGGATCCGTTTACCCGTTTATTAAACGGATCGGATACGGATCGAGGTTGATCCGACCCGTTAAGGACCCGGATCCGTTTTAAAATAATTAAATAATATTTTTATAAATATAATATTACAGATAAATATTAAATAATATAACAATTCTGGATAACCTAAACGTCTACATTAAACCTTACCATCACTCGAGATGCTGATGATCGAGGAAAGCCAACGTTTGGTTTACCAGAAAGCTTAGAAGGTCGTGCTTCATTAAAGCAATCTCATCCCCTCTCAGATGTTATTCATGTTAATACGTCTCTCACTCTATATGAAAGAAAGAAGAACTCTGCTCCACTTTGGTTATCAAACTATTGATCTGGTAAGAGAGCTATATCTCCCTTTTACAAATTTATTCAATCTTTTCAGCAATATGTTACTGGGTTAGTTTATTTATAATCATATCTTGGTAATTGATTGTTACTTTTCTGGTTTGAATCCCAATCAGAGTATGAAGATGATTCATCTCAATCTGAGATGGAATCAAATTTGGAATTCAGTGGTTCTTGTAATGACAAAACAGTGGCTTCTAGAGATGATGAATTGAGTGGATTTGATGCATTTGTGAGGGAAGGGTCTTCTCATATTGTTGCTAAGAAAAAATCAGAGTTGGAGCAATATCTGGAGGAGCTTTTGTTTCCAAGAGCTGAACCCTTTAATGTTTTGAACTGGTGGAAAATTAATAGTGCAAAATGTCCTACTTTAGCAAGAATGGCTCGTGACATATTAGCAGTTCCAGCTACTACAGTAGCTTCTGAGGCAACATTTAGTGTTGGAGGAAGAGTGATTGATGAATCTCGTGCTTCTATGCTTCCAGAAACTGTAGAGGCTTTGGTGACTACAAAAGATTGGCTTCCCTCTCGAAAACGGAAAAGTAAGTTTCTGTGGTATTTATATGCATTTAACATTATTGCTGATGTTTTCATTATATATATGAGGTTCCAATTTTTCTTTTATGTTTCTTTGTGTGAAGGATCTGTCTCACAATCTGAAGAAGAAGAGGTGCCAAAATGAACTCATGTCCTGCCGTTCAGTGCTGCAGAGATATGTAAGTATATTTATTTAATTATTGTGTTACTTTCTAGCTAATTGTCTTACTCTTGTTTATACCTAACAGCAGCCTTTGTCTTCGTTGAAATCACATATATAGTCTTGTATTTAGTTGTCTTGTATGATTGGGTGGTTAGCTTCATCAATCATTATAATAGTTGCCATGAAAACAAACTAATTAACTGTTTTCTTTTGTTTATACAGGTTTTGACTAGTGATCATATCTAAATAGCGTCTAAAGTTTGATTTGATGAAGTTGAAGGTTATTGATGCTTATGTTCTTTTTGTGCTCCTAGCTTCATAAACATTGGAGGTCTAGTATTTTGATTAAATTAGTTTATCGTTAAGGATTATTTTGGCCATGTAATTCAACTTTTGATGTAAACCTTTATTTTACTATAATATTTTATTAGTGTTTTATGAAAATTTATCATAAAATTATGAAATTATTATTTAAAATTTAAAAATATTTATTATTATAATTTATAAACGGATCCGATTAACGGGTCGGGTATCCGTTAACCCACCGGATCCGGATTTGGATCGAGTTATCAATGATCCGGCGGGTAACGGGTCGGATCCGGATCCAAAATTTCTATTACGGATCCGGATCCGGATCTAAGTCGATCCGGTCCAGATCCGGTCCATTTACAGGTCTACATGGGAATGGAATAATTAATCTTCTTATAGCTGGCGTGGTTATTACAATTCGACCAAAAAATAACAGGTTATAGAGCAATCGGGAAGTCATGCTCTTATCCAATCATGCATGTTAATTTGCATAGGTTACTCCTGCCACTAATGGAGCAATGATGCAAACAAATCTCTAACTGTAAAAGTGTCTAGAAAATGGGAAACCATCCGCCAAAACCTAACTTCAATAGGATAAGAAATTGAAGCGCAACTGTGGGAAAGCCTTGCTCGATCGCTTCCATTTGTCGGATTTGATGTTCTTGTTACTATAGCTAGGAATTTTAAATACCAACCAGCTGGTAATTGACTGATCTTTCCTTTGGATGTTTATAACACATGCATATATAAGAAAACATGGAGATAGAACAATAGAAACCAAACAAAAGATGAAAACAAATAATGTCTCACTAATTACTTATGCATGTATATTTAGATTTATTAGACTAAAGTATATATATCTAGATCCAACTCACTAATATTTGTGTTGCTCAGCTTGGCACTGAGAAGTTTCTGATATTTGGCCACAGTTTCAAGGCAATCGCTAACTTGCTGATGGAAAACGATATTATAAATTCTGAAATTTCAACCTCTTTTCCAAAAGATGAGTGATCGATGCAACTTATCCTTGTCTCCTTTCATATTCATATGAAAAGAAAGTATTAATGCATTCAAGAATCAAGATATATAAACGTATTAGTACCGGTGTTGATCGATGTAAAGAGATTACAGATTCTAGCAAGGAGAATGTTCAGGGAAGCTAGTAAGAAGTCACCAAGCGTAGACTTGGGAACTTGTATATTGTCATTCAGTCATTGTCATATATAAATGGGGACCCTTGTTATATAATTGCGTCTCTTCAGAGTTCAGATTGAAACTAAGTAGGAAACAAAAGGAGTTCCAATATTTATGCCAGTTTAACCTTCCAGCCGGTATTCTAGATTGCTGCTAGATAGCGTATAACCGGTTGATTAATTAGCTTGCTGGTTTCTTTGTATACGACTGTTGTAGGCAGCAAGGCTAGTATCTAACAATCTATTCTCTTTTGTACCGTTACTTCATTTGAATCTTTTCAAAGATCGATAGGTCTAAGTGACTCAATCCAAGTCTAGGATTCAATACCAATTACACTTACAAACACTTAATTTGCTCACTGTACGTACGTAGAAGGTTTTAAATTATTAGTGATGATTAACGAAAGAACACATACATACATATATCTATATGTATAGTTTATACACGTTGACATTCGCTCATATATATATCATATCACATCGCCGACTTTCTTTAAACAGATATCAATTAGTACGTAATGCGTTTGAGTCAAAGCCCTAGCTTAGCTAGCTAGTTGATGCGGATTATCTTTTGAGCATCTTCTAAGTTATGCCTTGAGTTTGCTTGCAAGATAGTGTATAGTACCTCACTCTATCTTCCCCAATTGGTACACTAGTTCATATAATTCATTACAAAATAAGAGTAGCAGCAGCATATATATATATATGCAGGATCATTCCACTAAGAGATCCTTTTTTTTCTTTTTATATGAGGGATGAGGGATTACATCAACTTTTCGATTATATTTTTGAATCTCCACCGTTCAGTTTGTTGGTCCTTATATATAGATCAATTCTATAAATTTTCAGCAAATTTGGTGATCTTTAAGGTGTCGAACAAGATTAAATCAATGAACGAACCAAATCTGTCAAACATGAACCGTTCATGCTTATAATTGTAAATCGTAGTTTTGAATGCCTTAAAAAATTTCAAAATTTCTGAAAATATACATAAGTGATCTACTCATATAGAACTACATATTGAAAGGTGCAGATGTGATTTTGTGATCGAAAAGTTGGTGTAATCCTTCGTCCCTCATATATGTCAAAAAAATGGATCCCTTAGTGGAATGGTCATATATATAATGTTTACTTGCCCGATTTGGTAATTAGGATCCTCCATGATCTGGCTATGCCGTTGATGATCATATATAAACTCACTAATCCCATCTGTACAGCCGCATAATCTTATTAATTAGTTTACATTTCAATGGCTGCAAGTCAACCAGTTGACCAGTACATTTTGTATTTGTATACGTCTGTGTAATCTGTGTAATTGTGATCCCTTCTCGGCTCGAATGGTCATATATTATGATTCTTCGTTTTTACTTTTCTCACAATCCATCTCATAAAATTATTGTTCTTTAGGAGTAAATACGTACTTGAGGATTGAATAAGCCCTATACCCTATATGTTATGAGATGGATTATTGTCAAATTTGGTATCAGGTTAATTATATATCATCTGTTAAGAAACATAATATCAGTACAAATGAGTACGTATACGTTCTAATGATTGAATGCGGAAAACCATGACAGGAGAGTAGCTGGGAGACAAGTATTTACCAAATTATCTTCAAATTAATAGGTCAATGAAAATCATATTTCATGACATATATACTATATAGACGACGTATACATAGTGAATCCGTACGGCCAGTCATGAGGCTTCAATCTTCTGTTTGTTTGAATTGGTTTATCCTATTATTAAGAGGTACTGGCTTTCAGAGCTCGATCATCAGCTTAATATGATCTCATATATAAACCTAGGTTGACAGACCAGATGCTGATCTCACCAACGTAAGAGTGCAGGCCTAGAACATATTATTTGATGACCTCGATTAAATAATATGTATTTCATTACGACTCGATCTGGTTTCCTCGATTGTTGTTCAAATTCCATTTGCCTAACTTATATTCGATCAGAGTGAGTATTAAATTGATTACATGTCATTCTTTACACGACATTCTTTAGTCTAAGCTTGAGGCTTTCAACGATATTCTAAGTTTAGAATATAACATCTGATTGGGTTTTGAGATGTCGTTAAATAAAAGAAGACAAAGCCCGATCAATCATGTCATGCATGTAAACATAGATAAAAATAGAGAAACCCTAGCTGCTGGCTGGCTAGGGATCGATAATAAGTAGAAGTATGCTCGAGTCGACGTTCACTGTTACCCCCCTGAAAGCGCGTTAGTACGTGTGTAATAGCTACAAGCAGCTGCTAGGGTTTGTGCCAAACATGATCGATCATCGTCTCTATCTGTCGACTGCTTCGTGATCGATCACTATTACCCAGGAATACTCTTTGAGGAGAGGAAGTTGAATGTCATGTCTCTCTGTAAAATTACAAGATTTTTACGTTATATACCCTTTTTCACAAAGTTAAATCAATTGTTGCCAAACAATTTATTTGAATAATTCCGGTGGCATGGCCTTATAACTTGAAACAATCATTGGTCGGAATGTTAACTATCGTTCCAAAGGAGAGTTAGGCAACTTGTTCAGAAGCCTGAAATTGGAGAAGATCGACATTACTGCAACCTTCTACTTTTCGGATAATGGCTCTAGCTAATAACCGTTCTTCTAGCTAGGATACAAGATCTCTATGCCCTGATCTAAATTCTTAACAGTCAAAAAGAAAATCTGGATTTGAGGCTTGAAATGGTATATGATGCACAAAAAGAGACCAGAAATGCATGCGTTTGAGAAGTATATATGAAGAAAAACATGAAAAGAACTATTAAAGTTATAATAAAAAGACTCGATCAAACTGCACTACAAGAGTCGAGTGAGAATGAAACTGCTGGCCAACATGACTTGACCTGATTTTGGTCCCATTTCAAATCCCACATACTAGTACTCTGATCCTAGTAAAGAGATGAGTAGAACTAACAAGGCTACAGCTGGGATATCAGGTTTTTACAGGGACGATGCAGAAATTTCGAGTGATCGAGTCTCACGCCAACATTATCATTATCATTCAGTTCCTCATCTTTATGTTGCGATATGAGACTGTGGCTCTATAACCTTGAACCTATGAAGAGCTCCTTTTTGTGATCGAATTAGTTCCTCAATTAATTCTTTTCTTTTTCAGGCGTTTTGTTTTTGATGCCCAGAAGGGTATTTCCTGATCCTATGGTTGGGAGACATTTATATAGTACAATAAATATATGAAGAACTACAGAACCTGGAAGACAAGACTCCCCTTTCTTTCTGTAGAATTCATCAATACAGATGTATTTAAATGGCCTCAAACAAATTGAATGAAAAACGTATATACAGAAGACATATAACGAATTGTTACGGGGCCGGGAACTTTCCGTAGACACTGGGGTTAAATAGACACTGGTATTTGCAACAATAATCGAGAAGAGATACACTACAAGAAAATTAGTCTTTTATGACACATATTTTACGGCACACATTAAAGTGTGTCCTTAGAATGTCATTATTCATGTCTTTTACGACGTGCATTTCATGTGTGCCGTAAAAATAATTATACAGTTAGAACACACATTTAATGTGTGTCGCGGAGCGGATTCTATGTACTAAGGTGCACTTGCACCATTAATGTGCAAATTCTAAAATCGTCATATATATGCGAAGATCCATTAATTTGATCTGATCAAATTAAGCACCCATAATAAGAGTAGCTCTTATTCGACATCAGGTCATCACCTCCTGTGTTAGAAATACTTAGGACTATTATTTTGGGTTTCAATTGTGTTAACGGTATGATAATACATGCGTGATAATGCGATGTAGATGACCAAATCAAAATATTATATATTAGTTGCTTGTTCACTTGCACCTTGGTGCGTAGAAGAATTTTCAGGTTGAGCTACACCATTGACAAAATGAATCAAAACTCAAATTCCCATGACATTCGTCGATCATTTATTATAATTTCGTCGATTATTCATTACTAAAATCTCATCAATTATTTATCTAAATGTTCTCCATGCCCTAATTCATAGAGATTTGGTCATATGTGTGGGACAATAGCATGTATTGGATTTGGAGGTGATCTTGGAGGGTGTGTTCTTATAGGAGGAGTATAATCAACATAGATATCATCTTCACCGTCTGGCGAATTTTCTGGACGATGCGTTGCAGGAACAGAGCCAAATATATCACCATTCAACGGCGGCGGGTGAGTTGGAGGGTGTGTTCTAACTGGAGTATAATCAACCTCAAACTCAACAACTTCATCCATTCCTTCACCATGTTCATGCATGCTTTGTTGTTCCGGCGGCGAGTGGGTTGGAGGGTGTGTCCTTAAGGAGTGTAATCAACCCCAAACTCATCAACGTCATCCGTTCCTTCACCATGTTCATGCATGCTCTGTTGTTCCCGCGGCGGTGGAGTTGGAGGGTGTGTTCTTATAGGACTATAATCAACCCCAAACTCATCAACGTCACCCATTCCTTCATTTTTTTCATGGATGCAATATTGTTCCTCTACTGCTGTAGATCTTTGTAACCGAATTCCTTTGACATTACTGAGGTGAAGGAACAAAAACAAGACAAGAAGAGAACCAAAAGTGCAGACCGTTTTGGCTGCAAAACTCAAATCAGCACTTGAATTCCTCATCTCAGGCACAAGTTAATTTCTTAAAGAGTATGTAGGGATGGTAGATGTAGGTATCTCGTGCATATATACATGCACCTAAGGAAAACATATCTGGGAATATTTATTGGTTTCAGTTGAGAAAAAAGATGTATTTCCTTCGTACTCTTTGTTTCTCAAATCAAATTCTTTCATTCCTTCTAATGAAAGATTTAGACCATTCAAAAGTGATAAAGAAGAAATGAGTTCAATTAGGAAAAATGTATCAAAAGTTATATGTAAGGAAAGAGTTAAATTGAGTTTGACCATACATATGCCAAACAAGGAATCCGTTCAAAAGATATATATATATATATATATATATATAAGGAATGATTTAGTTTCACCTGAGAATTGAATAGATTAAATTCAGTGCAACTGTTCGAATGTGGGTGGGGACGAAGGCAAGTGAAACGTGATTCCCCTTCAAAGATCATCATCCCTCTTCTAAATTTCAAGGACAATTTATAGAAATAAGGTGGTGTTCTTACGTTTCATATTCGATGAACAATTCCAGTTGGAACTTGGAAGTAAAGGAACCACTAGTTTAGTTTTGACGGGAAACCATGTCAAAGCTAGTCATCAACACACACTCATTGCAAGTACAAAACGATGAGAAGGGAAGAGTAATTCTCACTATTTTCAAGTCACTATTTTCACTCTATGATCATAACAGAACCAGAGGTTGAAAAGACGGTTTGAACAAAGAACAGATAATGATCAGACTGAATCTTACAACTGTCATTATTTTACATGGAAATGCAAGACTCAAATTAACACAATGAAAGTGTAAAAATGATTCAACCCAACTCTCTTCCAACTTTTCTCGTTCCCATACATGGAATGAGTCTCTCGGTATCTCATTCCAGACATTCTTCACAGAAAATGTTTCGCACTTTCCCTAGCCGGAAGATTTTGCTATTTGTATTTGTATTGAAAACTACAAGAGGTCTTCTTAATCTGCCACATTAGCTATGCCCAGCCAGACAGATAGTTTCTTTAGGTATCTCTAATCACAATGAAATCCTTAAACCATTCCTCCAAGAAATGACTGGAAAAGAAAAAAGAAAAAATGAGAACATGACAAACTATTGTAAGTGACAACTAAATAGAATATTCACGAGTCGTATCAATATAAGACAACTAAAATGCAAGTATATATACTTCAGAATCAACAATACAAATGGACAAGAATGGGGAAGTAAACATTTAATAATTTTGTTTTTAAAAAATTGTCATCAATTAAGGCCCAAAACATTATTCAGATATAATCTCATAATTTACCATCCGACTCCATTGTTCCATAATCTGGAGTAAGGCCATAAAGAGAAAGATACTTGATATTTCAATGCATATGCCATAAAGTCAAATGTTTCTACACAACCTGAGAATGCTATGTGGCCATGCCTGAGCAATTGGAAGAACTTTCATAGCATGAAATCATAAACTTCCTTAAAACCATGAAATGGTCTTGCTTAGCCCCTCCAAGGGTTTTGGATGTCAACAACACATAACGGAAATTATGCATTCATGATTCATCTATTGCTTTTCAGTGTCAATATATGATAGTTTGAAAAAATCTTTATATAATTTTGTTTTTATCTATCAGTTGCCAACCAATTGAAATACTTTTTGCTTTTGAAAAAAAAGAAAAAAAAAGTAAAGACCTCACATTATGCATCAATATAGGGCTCAAACATTTGGTGGAATGGATGAATATACCTTGACTTTCATCGGAGTACCTGGCTTAGGTGCCGCTCTATTCCCAAACCCAAACTTCTTATCAGCAGGCTTTAATATCTGGAAAGAACACATGAGAGACTCATCCACGCTCATCATGGCCCCAGCGTTGTCAAACTCACCACAGTAATTAGGAGCTGAAAATATGGTTACAAGTTGTCTATTAGCAAAGAACTCATATCCATCTTCTACAACCTGCAAGTATAGATAATATCAATCAGTGTAAAGTAGCTGTATGTTGGCAAACTCTTCGGACCAATTTTTTTTATTCTATTAAGAAAAAGAATAATCAACAAAGTCTTGTAACTGAAATTATATGGACCTTCCACCAAAAATTATTAAAATATATAGACCTGGTGAGCTCGACAAACTAAGTCTAGATCATGCCTCCGAAGAAACTCTGTCACCTTCTCAGCACCAAAGGTAAAGGAAACTCCCCTGTCATTTGGTCCCCAGCCTTGGATGTCTTTGCTTGGATCAGACCAGAGGAGATCACATAGCAAACCACTTTCAGGAACATCAGCAGGTCTTGGTAGGTTCTTAATTTGATTTAGAATTTTTAACTCAGGAGATAGTCCACCATGCATGCAGAGTATTTTTTCATCAATGAGAGCTGCCACAGGAAGGCAGTTGAAGCAATCTGTAAATACTTTCCAGAGTCTGACATTGAACCTCCGTTTACACTCATCAAAAAAGCCATATATTCTGTTAATTGAAGCACACTCATGGTTGCCCCTCAGAAGGAAAAAATTCTCAGGGTACTTTATTTTATATGCAAGGAGAAGGCATATTGTTTCTAGGCTTTGCTTTCCTCGATCTACATAGTCCCCCAAGAATAAGTAGTTGGAGTGAGAAGGTGGTCCACCAAACTCAAAAAGCCTCAGAAGATCTGAATACTGACCATGAATATCACCTGGGTGACATAATGAAGTCATATGTAATACTTTTGTGTAATGAGGAAAAAAGGAAACACCGCATATAAACAAGTAGATTACTCCAGAATATGTTAAGGGAGTCATCTCTTTAGGTTATTAATTTATAAATGATTTAGCTTAAAGCATAGAAATAATCAGTTTTAATTTCTACCATGGAGAATTATAAAACTTTGCACCCTACGCATGGAATTTTGCTAATTTCATTGCCACACCATAACACCAATTTACTTCTGTAAAAAGAAATAAAGCAAACGGCAACGCTTCACAGGAAAAGAAGAAAATGAGCAACAGAGCATATAAAAGTGAAACAGTATATAGAAGAAAGGCTTATTTTTCTTTAAAGTCCAACCAAACATTTTACTCCAAGATACTGTGCACAAGTAAACCAGGATATATAATTAAAGTTTGGAATCTCTAGATAACTACTGAGTGAGACCACAAACCAGTAGCTGCCAGGTTTGAAAACAGATTCATATCCTAACAATGCATTAAGCTGGGTTTCTGGTCTAATATAAACATTCATAAAACTAATGGTCTGTCATCTAACTAGAATAAAGGGAATGTCAACTGTAACGGTTCAAAATGTTCGAGAGTAGCTTGAGGTAGGAAATCATGCTCTGAAATTTTCTTCACTGGGTGTAATTTTGCTCTTCTTATCAACCATTTTGTTTGATAATAACTATCATATGTAAGGATACTGATCCATTACCATATTGAAGAATATAATTAAATAAAGTGCAACACCACATGCAACTCAGAACCCCCAGTTCCTACAAACTATTTGTCAGCTAAACCCGCCATCATTATCTAAGTACAAAGTTACAACTTACAAAAGAGCAACAAACAATTTAATTATATATTTTCAGTAATCGAAAGCAGCTGGTATTGATGGGTCTAGTTTGCATATTTGTATGTAAAAATACCTAATATCCCCACAAAGTGGAGGCTTTTATTAGTGTTCCATGTCTCCTCAACCAATACGATTACCCAGCAAAAGTTTTCAAAGTTGACAAGTTTGTTTCATTTAGTCGAGTCAAGATGCAGAGAAATGAAATCTCAGTGAAAAAACAGATAATTTTTCAAGTTAAATCGAGAAATGAACACAAATTATTCATCTTTAAAATTGTTCACAAGTTCATGCTGTACTGCTGATCAAAATCATCTACACCCTTTACACTACTCCTAAGTACAAACAAACTAGGCAACAAGTTCAGTCAAATAACCTCAGAGCTTTAGCACAGAACATATGACAACTATATTAAATTGAATCTCAGAAATTGATCAATCTATATGAAATACATCAAACCAAAATTGAACCAAGATAAAACAGAACATGGGTTTGAAGTAAAAGTACCACAAATCTTGATGGGTGCATCAAGCTCGAGAAGATTAGGCTGCCTCAAGAAAATATCTTTAGACACAAAACAGAGCTGTCTAATCTCAGACTCTTGAAGCTGCACCAGCTTCCCTGGCTTCCCTCGAACTTCAAGAAGCCTAAAGATTATAGAATCAAGAACCGCAGTTTCCATCTCCAACAGACCTCCTCAACCCAAAAACTCAATCTTTCAGAGCAAAGAAAAGAATAGAGAACAAAGCAGAGGAAACCCAAAAACGAAAAGGCCGAATATAAGAATAAAGAACACTGCTTTGGCCCCAAAAGGCTTTCATTCCTTGAGGAAGGAAATGAGAAAAGCTAAGAGAGGGGGACTGTGGAAAAGATGAGAGCTTTAAATCAAATGGGTACAGAGGGGTGTTGGGTTCTCTCTGAAGCTTTGGAACAAACGAATGGTGCACGCTGGATTGAAAAGCAAGGAATATGTTCTTTGAAATTTTGAGTTTTGTTTTGGTGAAGAAAGTAGAAATCAGAGAAAAGTGGGGGGGTTAAAGTGGTGGGTTTGTGAGTGCGGAAAATGGACCCGTAATGGAACTGAAATTGTGAGAAGTTTGAAACTGGAGAAGGGGCTGGGTGGGTGAGAGCGATGCTCAACCGGCAGCAAACAATATTCTCTCACACTCACACCACACGGCGGTAAAGTTCGACACCGCTTTTTCTCTCTTGTTTTCGCATAAAAATTTTGGTTGTGTGCACGCTGGATTGAAAAGCAAGGAATATTGTCAAGGACTAAGTTTGAGTGAAGTAAGTCCATGACACCAAGTCCAAATCTATCATGTAAGATCCAAGCCTAAGGTGAAGCATTTTGATGTTTAAGAGCATGATGGATATTTCTAGAGAATTCTAAGACTAGCTTGGATAGATTCTTGTAGAAACTTTTTGTACATTCTAGAACCTTTATTTGTAGTCATTGGATTAGATGAATCCTAGCCATCCATTGAGGAGGTGCTAGGCTATAAATAGGTGGTGAAGACACTTAGCCAAACCATCCTAGAGAGCATTCAACAAAGCCTTGTAAAGAGTTCTTACTTTCAATACAAGTTCATTTCTCCCACATTGTCTAAGTCTTTGCTTAGCTTTGCTTTGCATACTTAGCACATTCCTAGCTTTCTTGCTCTATTGTGTTGCTCTTGTTTCCGCTGCCAAGAAGAGAGGCTGACTTAGAGAGTTCAACTCTAAGGCCGCACGGAAGAAGGAGAAGCAAAGTTCTCATCCCGTGACAAGTGGTATCAGAGCCGCCTCAGCAATTGTCGTCCGTTGGTAGCCAAGCGCTCAAGCGTGTCGTCGCGTTCCCAGAGTGGAGTCCCCGTGGGGAAGGGGTCGAGTAGGCAGGGTGCCCCAGAGGTTGGGGTTCGGATTGTGAAGATAGGCCTAAGTGGCAGAGGTGTTGCGGGGAGGTAATCTTACAGTCCGGCGCGGAGCATTGTTGAGCGGTCCATGGGGAAACCTCCCTCTCGTCCTTCGGCATTGGCATTATGGTGCGTCATGGGGGTGCGTGCCGCATGGGGAAGCCGTGTACGAGGACGTACACCTTGTTTTGGTGGGGGAGAGTGTCACGTCCCGCTTTCGGGAGTGTCATCATGGGCGACACTGGTTGTCAAGCTGCATAGATATGCGGGGTTGCGCTCCAGGATCAAGGAGTGTAGGAGCATACGTGCAGTCCCTTTGGAGTTCAAGCAGGCCGACCCGGTTGAGTTTGGGGAGCTTGTCGCTGGTCGAGGACTTAACGCTGAAGAGGGGACTAGGCCATCCCTACACAAACTGGTCGGGGTCTAGAACCGATCCCCTGACGAGCCCAAGGCAGGGCGAAACCAGTCGTTGTCCCGATTGATAAGGCTGGCTCCCTGGCATGGGAGCGCCGCATGGGCAAAGTGTGGTGGCCGAAGGGCTAGGCCAGTGACAAGTGGTATCAGAGCCTAGGCTGCTCAAGCACATGGATGCACGGCTAGAGAAGGAAGATGTCTAGAGAAGGTGTTTCGGTGGAGCAAGCTGTTGTTGGCGCCAAGAGGTGCTCGCTGCCTTGGATGCATGGCTCAAAAATGTGGAATCGGCCGTGGTTAAGTTTGACACTCAACTTGATGATGACATCGTGACAAAGGGGGATCTCGCAGCCATGATGGAAGCATTGCGAGAGCAAATGCACGGCGCTCTCAACGTCATGGCAGATCGGATCTGTGGGGAGGTCCGAGAGAAGCTTGACAACATGTCCGCCGAGCTCACAGCCCTCCGAGATGAAGTGAAGGAGGTTCGGGGAGATTGGGCGCTATACAAAGAGGCTGCCTTGAACAAGTCGCAAGGGCCCAAGGAGACGAAGGCATTGGACTCTTTCAAACCCAAATCCTTCAATGGGAAGAGGGAAGCTAAAGAGCTTGACACCTTTCTATGGAACATGGAAATGTACTTCAAGTATCTAAAGCTTGAAGATGACGAGTCCAAGATCTCAATGGCTACCTTGTTCCTCACCGACAATGCCCTTATGTGGTGGCGTCGAAGGAGCATGGAAATCGAGCAAGGTACGTTCACCCTCAATACTTGGGATGAATTTAAGAATGATCTCAAGTTGCACTTCTATCCCCAAAATGCTCTATATGAAGCAAAGGAGAAGCTTCGGTGGCTAAAGCAAACCGGTAGCGTCAAAGATTATGTCAACACCTTTGTTAACTTGCTATTCGAAGTGCCCACTATGCCGGAGGAGGACAAGCTCATGTATTCATGAGTGGATTACAAAGTTAGGCAAAGCTTGAGTTGCAAAGAAGACAAGTGCAAAACTTGTCACAAGCCATTGCCGCTGCCGAGTCCCTCATTGAATTCAAAGTTAGCAACCAAGGCGACTCCAAGTTCAAGGGGAAGAAGGCGAACTATGAGAAGAGTGGGGGAGACGTGCCAAAGCCGAAGGAGAAGCCCGAGTCAAGTCACAAGCCGAAGGTGACAAGGTTTGAGAAGCACGACAAGTCCGTAAGCAAGACTTGGGAAATGAAGTGCTACTTATGTGACGGCCCTCACATGATGCGCGATTGCCCCCAAAAGAAAGCCCTCAAGGCCATGACTTTACAAGAGTCTAGGATCGAGGCAGACAAAGATGATGCACCAAGGATGGGGTGCATCCGGTTGCTCAATGTCGTGAAGGCTAACGTCCCTCAACCAAGGCAACAAGCGAGAGGCGGATAGCTTTACATCGATGTCGAGGTGAAAGACACGACCCGCGCCTTGGTGGATTGCGGAGCAACCCACAACTTCATGACGTCGGAAGAAGCGAGGAAGCTTGGCCTCCGAGTCACGAAGGAGTCGGGCAGCGTGAAGAAGGTGAACACGCCTGCCACACCCATCGTTGGAGTAGCACGCGATGTGGAGGTTCGCATCGGTGCTTGGAAGGGGAAAGTCGACTTCACCGTAGTCAAAATGGATGACTATGGCATAGTAATCGGCCTTGAGTTCATGGACAAGGTACGAGCATTCCCCATTCCTTTCTATAACATCTTTTGCATTGTTACGGATGGAGAAATGCCTTGCGTGGTGCCCGTGGCGAGGCAAGCAAAGGACAAGACAAAGGTCCTATCCGCCATGCAACTCGCCAAAGCATGGAATAAAGGCGAGCCGACTTTCCTAGCCACCTTGAAGATAGATGAAGAGGTTGGAGGGAAGTCCGAACCATTGCCAAAGGCAATTGAAGCAACCCTTGAGGAGTTTGGTGATGTAATGCCCAAGGAGTTGCCGAAGAGGCTGCCACCAAGGAGGGAGGTGGATCATGTCATCGAGTTGGAACCCGGAGCAAAGCCACCATCAAGGTCCCCTTATAGAATGGCGCCACCCGAGTTGGAGGAGCTCCGGAAGCAACTTAAAGAGTTTCTTGATGCCGGTTACATTCAGCCATCCAAGAGTCAGTATGGTGCCCCCGTCTTGTTCCAAAGGAAGAAGGAAAGCTCATTAAGGATGTGCATCAACTACCGGGTGCTTAACAAGATCACCATCAAGAAAAAGTATCTCATCCCTTTGATTGCCGACTTGTTTGATCAATTGGGAGGAGCAAGGTACTTTACCAAGCTAGATCTTCGCTCGGGATACTATCAAGTGAGGATCGCACCCAGAGATGAACCGAAGACCGCATGTGTAACAAGATACGGATCATTCGAGTTCTTGGTCATGCCATTCGGTCTCACCAATACCCCGGCAACATTTTGCACCTTGATGAACAAGGTATTTCATCCTTATCTTGATAAGTTTGTGGTAGTGTATATCGATGACATTGTGGTGTATAGCAAGACCTTGGAGGAGCATGTCGAGCACCTTCGCATAGTGTTCCAAACCCTTAGGGAGAACAAACTCTATGTGAAGAAGGAGAATGTTCCTTTGCCAAGGAAGAAGTGGATTTCTTAGGCCACAAGATCAAGGATGGAAAGCTCTTGATGGAGCAAAGCAAGGTGAAGGCCATCCGAGATTGGGAGCCGCCAACCGAGGTACCCGCACTTTGATCTTTCCTTGGCTTGGTCAATTATTACCGAAGGTTCATCAAGGGATACTCCGCCATTGCGGCACCCTTGACGGATCTATTGAAGAAGAACAAGGCATGGGAGTGGACGGACCGATGCCAATAAGCCTTTGAAGACTTGAAGAAGGCTTTGATGAAGGAACCCGTGCTAAGGCTGCTGGACCTTAGCAAGTCATTTGAGGTACACACCGATGCGTCTGACTTTGCCATTGGTGGTGTACTCATGCAAGAGGGACATCCGATAGCCTTTGAAAGCCGCAAGCTCAATGACACCGAGAGGCGATACTCGGTGCATGAGAAGGAGATGACTGTCGTAGTCCATTGCTTGCGCACTTGGAGGCATTACTTGCTTGGTTCCCATTTCATAGTTCGAACCGACAATGTCGCCACAAGCTACTTTCAAACGCAGCAAAAGCTCACCCCTAAGCAAGCGAGGTGGCAGGAGTTTTTAGCCGAGTTCGACTACAAGTTGGAATACAAGCAAGGCAAGGAGAACGTGGTAACGGATGCCCTAAGCCGGAAAGCCAAGCTAGCACCCGTCGTGCTTATGCCTTAAAGCAATCTCATGGGACGAATCAAGGAGGGGTTGTCCCATGACTCTCAAGACAAAAACTTGGTGGAGCTTGTCAAGAGTGGATCGACAAGGCGATTTTGGCTCGAGGATGAGGTGCTTTATACAACGGGGAAGCGGCTTTATGTTCTAAAATGGGACAATTTGAGGCGGGAAATATTGAAGGAGTACCATGACTCCAAGTGGGCGGGTCACCCCGGCACTCATCGCACTTTGGCGTTGCTTAGCGACACCTATTATTGGCCACACATGTGGGACAATGTGGACTCATATGTGAAGACTTGCCTTGTGTGCCAACAAGACAAGGTGGAGCAAAAGCATCCGGGAGGGTTGTTGGAACCCCTCCCCATTCCATCAAGACCGTGGGAGAGCTTAAGCATGGACTTCATCACCAATCTACCCAAGTCCGATGGTTGCGGATCCATCTTCGTTGTGGTAGATCGATTCACCAAGTATGCCACCTTCATCCCGGCACCCGTGGAGTGTACCGCGGAGGTAGCGGCATGCTTATTCCTCAAGCATGTGGTGAAGTATTGGGGAGTTCCAAGGAGCATAGTGAGTGATCGAGATGCTCGATTCACCGGAAGGTTTTGGACGGAACTCTTCAAGTTACTTGGGGCAAAGCTCAACTTCTCCACGGCCTTTCATCCGCAAACCGATGGGCAAACGGAGCGCGTAAATGCCTTGTTGGAGTTGTACTTAAGGCATTACGTGAGTGTCAACCAAAAGGATTGGGCAAAGTTGCTTGATGTTGCCCAATTCTCTTACAACTTGCAGCGATCTGAGTCGACGGGAGCAAGTTCGTTCGAGTTAGCAACCGGACAACAACCATTGACTCCAAGCACGTTGGTGACCTGCTACACGGGAAGTAGCCCCACTGCATACAAAACAGCCAAGGAGTGGCAGCAAGCTAATGAGCTCGCTTGTTCGGAACTAGAGAAGGCTTCAAAGAAGATGAAGAAGTATGCGGACCGGAAAAGGTGACATATGGAGTTCCAAACCGGTGACATAGTGTTTGTGAAGGTGATTCCAACACAACACAAGGCAAACAAGGGACTTCACAAGAGTTTGCTACGGAAGTATGAAGGTCCCTTTCCGATCCTCAAGAAGGTAGGCAAAGCGGCATATCTAGTGAAACTACCTTCTAACACCAAGCTTCATCCGGTGTTTCATGTAAGTCACTTGAAGCCGTATCACAAGGATGCCGAAGCACCCGAACGAGGCAAGTCTCATCGAGCTCCCGCTTATATGACAACTTCATTTGACAAAGAAGTGGATAGCATTGAAGCTAAGCGCAAGGTGCGGAAGAAGCGGATACCAAGGTATACCGAGTACTTTGTCAAATGGAAGGGGCTGCCCACATCCGAGGCTAGTTGGGAGAAAGAGGAGTCCTTGTGGCAATTCAAGGACAAGATCGCCGAGTTCGAGCAAGAGGAGCTCGCAAGGGTGACGAGGACGTCGCCAACTTGAGTGGGGGAGAATGTCATGGACTAAGTTTGAGTGAAGTCCATGACACCAAGTCCAAATCCATCATGCAAGGTCCAAGCCCAAGGTGAAGCACTTTGATGTTCAAGAGCATGATGGACATTTCTAGAGAATTCTAGGACACCTTAGAATTCTCTAGCTTGGATAGATTCTTGTAGAAACTTTGTGTACATTCTAGAACCTTTATTTGTAGCCATTGGATTAGATGAATCCTAGCCATCCATTGAGAAGATGCTAGGCTATAAATAGGTGGTGAAGGCACTTAGCCAAACCATCCTAGAGAGCATTCAACAAAGCCTTGTAAAGAGTTCATACTTTCAATACAAATTCCTTTCTCCCACATTGTCTAAGTCTTTGCTTAGCTTTGCTTTGCATACTTAGCAAATTCCTAGCTTTCTTGCTCTATTGTGTTGCTCTTGTTTCCGCTGCCAAGAAGATAGGATGACTTAGAGAGTTCAACTCTAAGGCCGCACGGAAGAAGGAGAAGCAAAGTTCTCATCCCGTGACAATATGTTCTTTGAAATTTTGGGTTTTGTTTTGGTGAAGAAAGTAGAAATCAGAGAAAAGTGCTTCTCCTGGTGAATTTGTATGCAAATTGAGAGACTTTTTGTATGGTCTCAAACAGTCACATCGTGTTTGGTTTGGGAGACAATTCATGTGTAAGGTTGGTTACAAATTGGGTAATTCAAACCACATCTTGTTTATCAAGCATCAACAAGTGAAGGTAACAATCTTAATTATTTATGTCAATGATATGGTAATCACCGGCAATAATACCGTAGAGGTCTCAAGAGACAACTAACCTTTAAGTTTAAGATGAAGGACATATGTTAAGTACTTAGGGATTGAGGTAGCTAGGGGGAGAGAAGGGATATGCTTGTGTCAGAGGATCAAACGTACATTTTTGATCTGTTGACAGAGACATGTATGTTGGATTGCACACCTATCGACACACCGATCAAGCATAACCATCGTCCAACAGAATATCCAGACCGGGTACCTAATGATTGATCTCACTATCAAATGTTAGTTGGGCGTTTGATTTATTTGACTCATACGGGACCGCATGTTACATATGTAGTGAGTGTATTAATCGAGTCAATTCATGCATAACCCGAGTGAGAGTCACATGGATGTTGTGGTAAAAAAATTAAGGTATTTGAAGTCAGCTCCAAGGAGAGAAGTTATGTTTTCTAAACACAACAAGATTCTTGATGTTTGTAGCATCACAAATGCAGATAGGGATGAAAATATTGGGATAGAAGGTCGACATGTGGTTACTTTACTTTTATTGGAGTAGCCATGAGGTCTTGGGTTCGATGTGAGCTCCTTGCAGCATGTTTTTGTTTTTTCTTTGCTTTTTGTTGTAACATTCCATGTTATATTTTGGACTTGAACACAAATTTTAATCTACGTTTCTTTGTCCAAATAAAAAAATTTACAATTTTGATAACACATTCGTCTTCAATTTTGTAAAACGGGTCATAATTTGTAAATCTGGTTAATACCTCATAATTGCAACATACGAACATTTATTACAAAAGTTTCAATCAAATGTCTTTATGTTTGTAAAAACGTTATGAAAAATATTATTATTTTCTCAATACAAAATACACCACTTAATTACAAAACCGAAAATCATATTACATGAACAAGGACAAATGGTCTATTCAGTCTAAATCTAAAAATTTACCATCTCAACAACATATTCATCCCCAATTTTGTAAAAATGGTCATAAATATGTAATTTTGGTCTAGACCTCATAACATATGAACATTTTATTACAAAATGTTTAACCAAATGTCTTTATGTTTATAGAAACAATGTGAAAGATGTAATTATTTTCTCAAGACAAAAAACACAACTCAATTACAAAACCGAAAATCATATTATGTGAACGAGGATAAATGGTCTATTTGGTCCAAAGTCCTTAATTTTGTAAAAGGAGTCATTAATATGTAAGTTTGGTTCACACTTCGTAATTACAACATATAAACATTTATTACAAAAGTTTTAACTAAATGTCCTTATGTTTGTTTAAAAAAGTTCAAAAAAACCATAGTATAGAAAACTTATGGGTTTTCCTCACAGATTTACTAAGGACGCGAAGATTCGTTGAGCTTTCTGAACAGATCATCCCTTGTGTGGACATTTAATGCAAAAATCTTTCCTGTTTCATCCCTCTTGTCATCAAAGACGTTGTCCACAAGATTAAACACATCTTGGAGAAACTCAAGGAACAATGCAGGATATTCAAAGCTTTCATCATCAGATCCTTCCACTAGTATGATGGCTTGCTCATCTTGTAACCTTACAGTGTTAGCGGTAAGCTTCCTGCATGCTATACCCCTTCTCCATCGGCAAAGCAACCCAAGGAGTACGTCCCTGAGAGAAAGAGAAAAAAAAAAACCCAAATTCACATTTATGAAAATCCAACAAAAACACAATTCCCCATAAAAAAAACCTCAAACCAAAATCAAAATCATAAAGATGTTAGATAAACTATTAACAAAACCTAACACCAAAATATTCAAACCCAAAACCAAAGAACCTATCTTTTTACCTTGAACGCTTTTGGAGCAAGGGTAGAGCTACATAGGCTAGGAGCGTTCCATCTGGTTTCTCCACCTTTTTAAACGCCTTCTCCCCAAGAGCATCACGAATAAACCTCTCTGGAGCATCATGAATATTTTGATCCTGTTGTATTATAGAAGTCTTCCAGATAGCCTTAAGATTTTTCTGTAATTGAATTTTGATTATTTTAAATCAAATTGCTAGAGAGCATCTGTTGGTACAGGAAAATATAGGTAAATCCATCTATGTTTTTACCTTTCAGTTTGCAATCAATAATTATATATTTTCCAACTGAAAGGTAAATACATAGATGGATTTACCTATATTACTGATATACCTGAATCTAAAACAGTTGTATGTAAGACCTGACTGTTCCCCAAATCAACAGTCTGAAACATTTATAGTGTAACGACTTACTGCTATTCAATTCTGCAAAATGAAAAAAAATCAAAATCAAAATAGTTACACAATGTGACATAATTTTCAATATGCAAATTCAAATCCTAAAATGCTCAATCAAATCACAATGCTATTCAGTCAAAAATGAATCACATAATTTTTATTTTTTTTTAAATGCAAACCTGTGTAAGAAAAGAAACTGAGATAATGCAGAATTGCACATGAGGAACAACAACATAACACCGACACCCATAATTTTGGCATAGGATGCATATAATAAACAATAAAAATGAAACTCAAGACCAACTATTATACCTGCATACCTTTATACTTCAGTGACTAAGTAGACGAACCTTTAGGTCCATAGTAGGTGTTGACAAAGAAGAACAGTCGGCTAAAAAAGACAAGTCAATAACTGAATGAGTACAATAATAAGAATGCAATGATAAACATTTGTTAGCTCTATTGATGACAACCATACAAAATTCAAAGATATTCAGCACATTAGTTCACGGTGGCTACCTATGAGGTACTCCCACGGATGTAACTGATATAATTAAGGCATGATGTAAATGCTTGCAATCCTTTCTGCAATGTGGGATTTTCAGTCATTAATCATTTACAACAGACGGATTAGGACCTGCGGAAATATCGTAATAAGAAATATCACTTCAAGATCGACAATATATACAACTCACATTGTACTATATGCTTGTTCAGTATGTTCATACAATGTAAGAAATGTATCTAGATCCCCAGCAACATGCTCATTACTTTGATAATGCCACTTAAATAAAGATCATATCTTTTCCATTAAATGTTAATATCACATTCACAAAGGCAGGACAAAATGGAGTTGTGCAAAGAAAGTACCATGCTTGTGTTGGCATCACCAAAAGTGAAATAAGGGAAAGGATCTTGGGACTGCTCTATATGAAATCAAAAGAGTTACCGAAGGGCAGATTAAGAAAATCTGATGACTCGAGCATAAACAAAAGCAATGGAGTTGTTGACGACAAATCCAATATCCAACCCTGAGCCCCTGCATCACTAAACACGATCATTAAAGGCAACTGATTCTTGCTTCTATCGGAACTAATGAAAAAGTAAAAACTAAAATCAAAGACAAACCTGTAAACGTCGTTTCTGGATGGATCAATGTACCTGGACATGAGAACCCATACCTCCATGTAACAGAAAAAAGAAAGGATCCTCACTGAAGAACCATAACCAAAAAGCAAAAAGGAAAACATAAGGTCCTTGAGTTTATTCTAGGACACAAGCCCTCTTGCTTTTGGCTGAAAGATCGATCACTGGTCACTACCTAATTCCTTGAGTACTGATTAGTGTTCTAAATCACAAACTTTACAGAGTTTAATTGGCTCAGATAGCATTTTATGAGTAGAGGACTAACATAAACTTAAAGACGATCAGTACCTAAACTATACTGAACATAAAACTAATAAGTACCTTAAGTTATTCTCTTTCTCTTTATTTATTACAAAACTATATTGATCAGAAAACTAAATAAATTAAGTAGAAAACTCATATTAGTAACCTAAGGTAGCATTTCAGCGATTCTAAGGAATTAGACTATTGATCAGTACATTAGGCCAAACACAAAAACAAAAAGGAAATTCTATATTCAAAACCAAAATACAGAGCTCACAATGAAAATTAAAAAAAAAACAACAACTTCCACACATCCAGAAAAATCATAAACATGCTTACAATTATCAGATTGGCAAATCAAATCAGTACCAATAATTAGAAAAGTGAGGAGGAATGGTACAACTATCAGATTGATTTTGATGGCGCAATTCCAAAGAAGCTCTTCCTTAAAAAATGGTTTAACAGTCAGATCGATTTTGCAACTGTATAAACTTGCCGGCACTTGTTCTTTATCTTGGTCAGTACCCAAATTCGGATTGTTCCAAGTTCGCTGAGTCTGGAAGCTTCAAGATTGAACGCAATAATTATGGCATCAACCTTTTATATACGGTCGAATGACAAAGTTATTATTAAGACAAAAAGAAGGATAAGTAAGGACTTTTAGCAACCAACAACGAGGGTAGAACAGGAGTCACACTGTCCATGTGAACAGTGATTATGAACAGTGTTGGAAATAGTATACGGAGAATAGTATTATTGTATGTATATGTATATATGTTTGTATGTATTGTACTAGAACTAGAATTATACCCGCGTTTTGGCGCGATGTATACATTTTAGATGCGGGTGAATTTTCGACTTGAATTTCTTATAAAATAAGCACGCGTCATTTGTCAATTCCCGTAATTAAGGTTAGTCTGAATATAAATTCTTGTCATTTTAAAACTCTACGTCATGAAATACAAACAATGAAATTCTCAATTAATAGGATTTAAATTTATGGAATTGTAATTCCTATGATTTTGAAATTTCTATGGACATTAAAATTACTTTATCCAAAAACAACGTTATGAAACTGGTCAATGAGTTAATTGATTGATGTAAATGTTTCTGATATGTATTTCATAGAATGTTATACATTCAAATTATACCCAGCTGTTATACTGGTTATATATATAGTGTTAATGACAATATTGTGATTTCATTAAAATAACAAACACTACCAGAAATTTCACTTTAGGCGACGAAAAAAAATAGTCGCCCTGTTAACAAATTTCGTCGGCCAAGAACTTGGGCGACGACAAGTCGTCGTCCCAGACGTCGTCGCCAGAAGTGCGTCGGCCAAGAATTTGGGCGACGACAATTCATACCGTCGTCGCCTAAGAGTAATTCTTAGGTGACGATACGAATTTCGTCGCCTAAAATATACTTCTCGTCGCCTAAAATATACTTCTCGTCGCCCAAAAATATTCGTCGCCCAAGATTTAACACCTTGGCCGACAAAAAATTGTTTCGTCGCTTAAGATGTTAAAACCTGGGGCGACGAAATTTTTTTTCGTCGGCCAAGACGTCGTCGCCAGAAGTGCGTCGGCCAAGAACTTGGGCGACGATACTTTTTTTTCGTCGTCTTATATGGTAAGTCCTTGCCCGACGATTTAGCAATTTCATCGCCTAAGATATATTTAAATTTTTTTTTAAATACTTAAATAATTTTTTAAAATATATAAATAATGTTTTTTTAATTTTTGCTGAAATTTTTTTTTTTTGACATTTTTTTAAATTTTTCTAGTACTAAAATTTAATTAAAAATAACACAAATTTATAAATTTATAAATAATTTATTACAAAAATTCAGTCCATCTGCCTACGGAATATCTCGAAATCTAACTCATCATTCTCGTTCGGAGGGTCCTGAGGCGGCGGCTGGTCAGGCTGAGGAGGCTGGGGCCACTGAGGTAATGGTATAGGTGTAGGCATGGGCGGAATATCAAGTCCGGCCGTATGTGCAGCGATGCAGGCAGTCATCCACTGTCCCATAGCTGCCTGGTTGGCATTGGTGACTTCATTCACCCGCTCCATATGCGCAGCCACCGCCATGTCCCTCGCTCTTTGGGCTTCCAGCTCAGACTGTAGACATTCGAACTGATCATGTAGCCGACTGTTGCTGCTTGAGGCTCCGGCGGCTCCCTTGCGCTGAAATCCTGGCGTCGTCTTCAGGATCCCCTTTCCAGCGCCTCCCATACCCCGGCAGTAGTAGGTGTTGGAACGCTGCGCGAAGGCAGTGGCCATAATCCGCGCCCCAACGGTAGGATCTGAAGTGTCGATCCTGGACATGGCCTCTGACATGTCATCCTCTGCCGTGCCCGGCCATGTGTCGTTCACCATGCCTCTCATGACCTCTTGCTCCGCCTCCCTCACCCTCGCCTAATTGGATATATTAAAAACATATATTAATATACATTTAATAAAATGTAATTAAAATTAAAAATTAGAAAATATAAGGAACTTACAAGATCCTCCTCAGAATGAGGATATGCCCTTTGAAAGGTCCCCACATAGGGGTTCTCCTCTGGCCGCTCTCGCCGCACGTCGTCCATGATGGCCGAAAACGGCCTCGAACTGGCACGATGGTTGGTTGTGTTCTATTGCCGGTTCTCAGCGTTCACCCGGGCGAGGTGCTTCAAAAAAAATTATTGTTAGTAAATATTTAAAAACATACAATTATAATTAATTCACTAATTAAATATTCAAATTTGTTTACGAATTACCTGTTTGTGAGGGTCGTTGAACTACGTGACAAGAAGCCACCGCCACTCGTACTCCCGATACTCAAACTCCTTCGGGGTACCCGAACGGTCGCTCCCGTACTGCTTCCAGTGTAACCGGAGGTCGTGTTTCCACTCCTTGAACCTACATATACAAAAAAATATTAAATATATTATTAAAATAAAAATTTTAATAAATTATTAAATAGAAGTACCTCTCCCTATGGGCCTTGTCCGCCCAGTCACGTCCCTCCTCGGGAACCACAAACCATTCCTGCATTACCACTTGTTAGTATTTTTTTCGATAATTAAATAATTTATTAGTTAAAAAAATTGTAATTGATCGAGTAAACTCACCGACATCGACTGATGGAGCATCTCCTTCACTCCATCAGGAACCTGGCTCCAGACTCTCCACAACATAGGGAGTTTGGAGCGGATGGTGCCTCCCGCGGCGCGCGTGTACCGGTTTCCCAACACGGCGTCCACCGGTTTCCCGTTGGAAAACGGGATGGCGATCCGTCCAGCGGACTCGACCGCCCTATCGAGTCCCTTGTTGCTGACGGTGCCTCTCCTGTTCCGCCTTCTCGTTCCGGCGACTGTGACATTGTGAATCAAATTTAATATTAATAATACATTTTTACAAAAAAAATAATTTTAAATCAACAAAACAGTAATAATAAATTACCTGAGGATGAGGCTGAGCCGACGGATTCGTCTCCGTCCGCCTGCTCGGAGACCCTCACGGGATGAAGAGGCGTGGGAAACTCCTGATAGATATAGGCCTCGTGCGGTGCCACATGCGGGAGCTGCTCCCGAATCGGTCGACCCTCCTCATCGACGCGAGGTATCGCCGGTATCGTCGGTGGAAGGAAGAGGCCGGACGTCACCGTAGGGACCCCGGATGACCCGCCATCACCGTCGGTCGGGGACGACTGTGTGGGGGCGGTGTAAGATCGCGACCGGGGAAGTATCTCTGGATGACGAGGGGCCGTCGCTGCAGGACCCGACTGCCCACCAGAACGCGAGCCGCTCTCGCCACCCCTAAGCGCCGCATGTCGGGCCGTCATCTGCCACGGAAACCCGATCGACGGTGATTCCGACGGGTTGTTTGAGGTACCGTCCGAGGAATATTGGCTCCTCGCACCCGAACGTTGTCCAGAAGTTCTCCTCATGCCCATCATGTTTAAAATAACCATAAATTTATTAAAAATATTTTACCGTCTTATAATTAATTTAACAAAAAATACCATAAATTTCGAAAAATTTATCAACAATAATAACACAAATAAAAATTAATAGTTATTATAGGATTTATTATTTTTTTAATTCACATAACAAATTATTTACATTAATTCGCAATTATTAAATCACAAAAATTAATTTACGAATATTTACATCCTTACTAAAAAATAATCCATTATTTTTTACAAAATTTCCACAATATATTTACAATTATAATTTATATTATTTAATTATTTAATCAAAAATTATTTAATCATTTACAATATATTTACAAATTATTTCCACAAATCCTAAACCTTAAACCCTAAACCGTAAACCCTAATATTTTACAATTATCATTTACATCACAATTTACCATAATTTACCCTAAAATCCTACCATAATTTACACAAATTTACCCTAATTTATCATTAATTTCCTAAATTACAACAACAACAACAATAATTTCACCAACAATTTCACAACACAACAATAATTTCACCAACAATTTCAAATAATTTCAAACAATTTCACAATTTCAAACAATTTCACAATTTCAAACAATAATTTCAAACAATTTCACAATTTCAAACAATTTCAACAATTTCAACAATTTCAAACAATTTCAACAATTTCAAACAACAACAACAACAATTAAAATTTTCATCAACATAACCAATTTAGGGTTTTAGGGCTATACCTTAAACCGTGGGTAGGGGTCGGGGTCGGGGTCGGGGTCGGGGTCGGGGCCGGGGTCGGGGTCGGCGTCGGGTTGCGGGGTCGGGGTTGGAGAGAGGGAGAGAGAGAGGGCTTTGGTGGATTTTCGGATAGAGAGGGAGAGAGGGCGGCTTGTATTTGTGTTTTTGCAGCGCGAATGGTTAGGGTTCTGAATTTTTGCCTTTTATATTAGAGTTCTTGGGCGACGATTCTTGAAAAATCGTCGCCCTGTTTTTTGAAAATCGTCGGCCAAGATAATCTTGGGCGACGATTTCTTAAAGTCGTCGCCTAAGATACTCTACTTGGGAGACGATGTTCTTCACTATAAATCTCGTGGCCCAAGATCAAGAAAATCGTCGGCCAAAATAATCTTGGGCGACGATTTTTCAAGTCGTCGCATAAGATACTCTACTTGGGTGACGATGTTCTTCACTATAAATATCGTCGCCCAAGATGAAGAAAATCGTCGGCCAAGAGTTCTATCATAAAATTCAGAATATCGTGATTTTGGTGATCAGAGAAGAAGAACTGAAAAGTGACCGTCAGATATGACCAGCATAACAAATTAAGTGGGTGGGAAAAAATTCAGCTCCATCTGACAAAGATAAGGGCTCGATCCGTCCTGTCAATCGGCGCGGTCAAACCCCTAAACGGACGGAAACGGCAATTCGACCCTCCAAATCACGTAATCTGGCCGGACCTTCAACTGAGAATAGTTTCCAATCGACGAGACTCTTATGGGGCAATAAAAATTTGGTAAAAAATAAATACCCGGGATAGGGCTACCACTAGGTAGAAATAAGAGAACAATTCGTTGCCCGGAACAACCGGCACCGAAATTTTACCATAATATCTTCATTTTTCACAGGTTGACATATTTCACCGTTCCGGTCATATCTTATTTCACGACTTTTTTGTGTTTGAGGCTTCTACGTATACGTTGTCTTCAAAACGACACTTAAACACAACACATAAAAAAGATAAACAACATTAGTACATATATCGTGAGTTTGGTGATCGGAGAAGACGAACTGAAAACCTACTGTCAGATATGACCAGCATAACAAATTACGTGGGTGGGAAAAAATTGAGCTCCATCGGACAACGATAAGGGCTCGATCCGTCCGGTCAATCGGCGCGGTCAAACCCCTAAACGGACAGAAACGGCTATTCGACCCTCCAAATCAAGTAATCTGGCCGGACCTTAAATTGAGAATAGTTTCCAATCGACGAGACGCTTACGGGGATATAAAAATTTGGTAAAAAATAAATACCCGGGACAGGGCTACCACTAGGTAGAAATAAGAGAACAATCCGTTACCCGGAACAACCGGCACCGAAATTTTACCAGAATATCTTCATTTTTCATGGGTTGACATATTTCACCGTTCCGGTCATATATTATTTCATGAATTTTTTGTGTTTGAGGCTTCTACATATACGTTGTCTTCAAAACGACACTTAAACACAACACTTATATAAAAAAGATATACAACATTAGTACATATATCGTGAATTTGGTGATCGGAGAAGAAGAACTGAAAAGCGACCGTCAGATATGACCAGCATAACAACTTACGTGGGTGGGAAAAAATTCAGCTCCATCTGACAAAGATAAGGGCTCGATCCGTCCTGTCAATCGGCGCGGTCAAACCCCTAAACGGACGGAAACGGCAATTCGACCCTCCAAATCACGTAATCTGGCCGGACCTTCAACTGAGAATAGTTTCCAATCAACGAGACTCTTACGGGGCTATAAAAATTTGGTAAAAAATAAATACCCGGGATAGGGCTACCACTAGGTAGAAATAAGAGAATTTCGTTGACCGGAACAACCGGCACCGAAATTTTACCAGAATATCTTCATTTTTCACGAGTTGACGTATTTCACTGTTCTGGTCATATCTTATTTCACGACTTTTTTGCATTTGAGGCATCTACGTATACGTTGTCTTCAAAACGACACTTAAACTTAACACTTATATAAAAAAATTATACAACATTAGTACATATAACGTGAGTTTGGTGATCGGAGAAGAGGAATTGAAAACCTACCGTCAGATATGACCAGCATAAAGAATTACGTAGGTGGGAAAAAATTTAGCTCCATCGCACAAAGATAAGGGCTCGATCCGTCCGGTCAATCGGCGCGGTCAAACCCCTAAACGGACGGAAACGGCTATTCGACCCTCCAAATCACGTAATCTGGCCGGACCATCAACTGAGAATAGTTTCCAATCGACGAGACGCTGACGGGACTATAAAAATAAAAAAACATTACCTTACAATTTAAATGTGCTTTATTTATTTTAATTATTCGGATTATCTTGGCCGACGAAATTAGGGTAATTCGTCGGCCATTATATTACTTGGGCGACGATATTTGTTAAATTCGTCGCCCAAGAGTAAAATAAAAAATCCTGTACAATGAAATTTAAATGTGTTTTATTTTATTTTAATTATTCGGATTACTCTTGGCCGACGAAAATAGGGTAATTCGTCGGCCAAGATAATACTTGGGCGACGATATTTGTTAAATTCGTCGCCCAAGAGTAAAAATAAAAAATCATGTACAATGAAATTTAAATGTGTTTTATTTTATTTTATTATTCGTATTACTCTTGGCCGACGAAATTAGAGTAACTCGACGGCCAAGTAAAAATAAAAAAATAAAATACTTAGGCGACGATATATTTGAGTTTCGTCGCCTAAGGATTAAAAAACTTAGGCGACGAAATATTTTTTCGTCGCCCTAGTTTCTATATTAGGCAACGAAATTTAGCCTTAGGCGACGATTTTATTTTCGTCACCTAAAGTTGAACTTTAGGCGACGATTTTTAATTTCGTTGGCCAAGTTTTTTCTTAGGCGACGAAAAAAAAATCGTCGCCCGGTTTTTTTTGTTTCGTCGCCCAAGACCCATTTTCTGGTAGTGAAGGGTAAAATAGTCATTAGATTGTTCGCATGCTTGTGAACAGTTAACCAAACCCGCGCCTTGGCGTGGTGTAATACCCACATTATGCATATTCCATATATGTATAAGAGATATCACAAAAACTACCTTTATACAATAAAATATCTAGCTAATCTTGTGTTCTACCCAAAATATAAATATTCTAATTTTTTGGATTTATACGTATACAAAGCATAAGAGAAAATGATAGAAATAGTTCCGTGAAACAACGGAGTAATAAATTATCACGGTAATATATTAATATCTCTAGACTCTTCTGTTTTGTGACAAATATTGGAGCTATTTCGAGAAGAGTATAGAGAATGCGAGAAAGATGGAGAAATGTTGGGCGAGAGAGAGAGTGAGAAGCGGCGGAAAAATAATAAAAAATTATACCTAGAGTTGAAACGAAGGGTAAATACTGAATTACATAGCTCATCAGCAGGGTCAAAATGTATGCACACTGTTCACAGTGTTTATGAACAGTTAACGAAGCAATAGTATATAGACACAAAACGGAACAATAGGGAAAGAGAGATAAAACGAAGAAGCGATATTCTCTGAGATATAAAGACAGAGTAACGGGAGAAATAAAAATAAAAGAGATCTGAATAGGCAAGATCGATCCGGAAGATTCAAGAGGTAGAAGAAAAGTCAAAAATGGAGGGCAAAAAATTCACTACCGAGAGATAGCCTATCTAGAAGAATCTAAATTACCTTTTTAAAAAAAAAAAATCAATGTTCATAAGCTTATGAATAGTTAACCACCCTTTAGTATATAGTTAAATTATACCCGCGCCTTGGCGACGCCTTGGCGCGGTATACATTTACGATGTGTTTGGATGCGGGTGAATCCTGAAAATTTAATCAAAAATAAGGAATTCCCAATTTTTTAGGACGGTTTCCCTCGTTTGGATACTTATCCTGTAGAATTAGCAATTTTCACAGGAAAATATTTGTGGAATTTGGGCGCTTAAATTCCCGACTTGAATTTCTTACAAAATAAGCGTTATTTGTCAATTCCCTTAACTAAGGTTAGTTTGAATACAAATTCTTGTCATTTTAAAACTCTACATCATGAAATCCAAATAATGAAATTCTTAATTAATAGGATTTAAAATTATGGAATTGTAATTCCTATGATTTTAAAATTTCTATGGACATTAAAATTACTTTATCCAAAAACAACGTTATGAAACTGGTCAATGAGTTAATTGATTGATAGAAATGTTTATGATATTTACTTAATAGAATGTTATACATTCAAATTATACACAGCTGTTATACTGGTTATATATCTAGTGTTAATGACAATATTGTGGTTTCTTTAAAATAACAGGGGCAAAATGGTCAGTATACCCTCTCTTTGGCGCGGTGTAGTATCCACATTATGCATATTCCACAACAACTTTTATACAAAAAAACATCTAGTCTTGTGTTCTATCCAAAATATAAATGCTCTAATTATTTTGATTTGTACGTATACAAAGCAGAAGAGAAGATGACATAAATAGTTCTATGAAATAATGAGATAATAAATTATCGTTGTAATATATTAATATCTCTAAACTCTTATTCTTTGTGAGAAATGTTGGAGCTATTTCGAGAAAGTCTAGAGAGTGTGAGAAAGATGGAGTAATATTGGGCGAGAGAGAGAGAGAGAGAGAGAGAGAGAGAGAGAGAGAAACGGCGAAAAAAAATTATATATAGAGTTGAAATGAAGGGTAAATATGGAATTACACAACTCATCAACAGAAGAGTAGGTCCGCGCACTGTTCACAGTGTTTATGAGTTAAGCAAGCAATAGTATATAGGCACAAAACGGAACAATAATGAAAAAGATGAAACAAAACGGCGATATTCTCTGAGATGCAAAGACAGAGAGACATGCGAAGTAAAACTAAACGAGGTCTGAAGAGGGAAGATCGATCCGGAAGATTTAAGAGGCAGAAGAAAAGTCAGAAATAGAGGGCAAAAAAATCTTTACCGATAGAGAGCCTATCTAGAAAAATCTAAATTACATGTTTCATAGGTATATAGGTAAATTATAAATGTAAATGGTCATCATCAATAGATGTGTGTCATATGTCTAAGGTTCGAACCCGAGAGAGCCTAATTAATAGGATAACTCTTTCAGAGTTTGTCTCTCTTACAGCTTAGCGTGCTTTCACTAGATCCTATCATATTGGGTGAATCACCATTTTTCTTAGGAAACATTTTAAGAACAATATATGACAAATGGTCCACTCATAATTTTGGTGCTTCAAGTTTCAAAACAATCAGAACAGTACATGAATTTGTAATCTCGTTTGAAAATATGTACATATCGTTACATCCTCTGTTATATTATGTGCTTTCTGTCAAACTGCTCATACTTGCATCGATTCCTCCCATCAACTCCTCCCATGTTCTCTCTCCCACTCTCCTCTGATGGACCGACCTCTTTCTTCTCACAAAACACCGCCTACCTCTTCCAATCTCCCGCAATGTCATCACCTCCATCTTCCAGAGGTTGGCTGGTCAAGGTCGAAGAGTGCATGGAACATTTCCATGGAATCCCATCACCTCTCGGCACAAGCATCAGGTACTCAAACAACGACATGTCGTCGTCTACGGAGTATTTCAATTTGTTGGAGTTTGATATGATCAAGTTGGGGAAGTTGTACTTTCTGAATTTTGAGATACATCCATGGCTCTGGTTTGAAGAAAGTGATTGTGTTACCTTCTGAGATTGGCAATGTTCTAAAAAACGGCCACCTGGTCGCTCGGAGCCCTTAAGCCACCTTGATTTCAGGCAAATCACCTGGTGTAGTCGGCTGGCCTTTTTGTGGCCACCTAGGCGGGGCTGGGTGGGGATAGGCGAAGCGCCGACTAGTTTTTTTTTTTTTTTTCATTGGATTTCAGTAACTGGAATTTAAGATTTTTGTGCAATTAAATAGGGAAGAAGAGAGGAGCAGAGGACGACGAGGAAGGGGCTGACCTGGAGTCTTGGATTCGGTGAGCGGTGGTCATGAGAGGTGAAGCTTTATTGCTTTGTAGCTTGTTCAATGTTTGCAGAAGAGAAGGACGATGCAGAAGAGAAGGAGGAGGCGGAAGGGATAAAGATTTGTAGGGAAAATGTTAGGTTAAATTGTTAAAATTAACAATTGGTTCAGGATAATTAGGCTCTACTTTAGCAACGGGCCGGTTCAAGGGACATTAGATTTAACACTAACTTTGACACTATTTTTTAACCATTGGATTTTAAAAAATTCAATGGTCTAGATCAATTTTAAGTATGATGTCAACATACTAAAACTGATGTGGCAAGTGACGTGGAACTTACCTAATTTCATAACAACTCAAATTACAATAAAAGAATAAAAAATCTAAATCTAAAATATGAAATCTGAAAGAAAAAAATATATATGTACGATAAAAAAAAAGACGATACATAAACAAAACCCTAAGATAAGAAACAAAGAATACAGAAGAGCAAAATAACCAAAGCACTGAAAGCATCTTCTCTAACTCCAAGCTCGCATCTTTATACTTTCACAGAATACGTACAGGTACTAGCTAGCTAATCTTGTTTAATTTTGACTGATGTACTGTATTGGCGTTTTATAGATATCCATATTTAGGGTTTACGAATGTAATTTTTTTTGAAATTTAGGAAAACGAAACTATACTGCCATGGAGTTGTATGATTTTTGTATTTGTCCATAAAACGATGTGATTTGAATAGATTGTATAATTGTGATTTTCGTAATCATTGGTCTATATAGTTGCAGCTTTATGTTTGAACAGAGTAGTGCATGAAGATTACTTTAGAGAAACATACAGAAAGGACATGACGGAAGCCTTCATGTCTCAAATTATAAAGCAATATCTATTCCTTGATCAAATAGTCTGATATCATGCAGCAACTTTTCTCTTTCTTTAAATCTGTTATCCAATTTGTGTGATGAATATTTATGATCATGTTGTGTTCCTTAGGTTGGAACCAATGGACTTGAATTTAGAAGATGACAATCTTGGTTCCTCGTTGAACCAAGTATCTAGTGAAAAAGCAAGTGATCACCATTCTCAAGAGAAAGAAGTCCGAAAACTAAAATCCCCTTATGTTGGAATGTTTTTTGAAACATTAGAGGAGGCCAGACAATATTATGAAGATTATGGTCGACAAGAAGGTTTTTGGACTCGTATCCGAAGTTCATCAAAGTATAGATCACAGTCAAATGAAGTGACAGGTAGATTATTTGTTTGTGCACATGAAGGTAAACATGTCATGCAAACTAAAAAAGAAGACGATTTGAAAGAGAAAGACGAGAAAGCTAAGAACGATGAGGTAGAAACATGTGACATGCAGATTGAAAAGAAGAGGCGAAGAAGTTGCTCAACTGTTAAATGTGGGTGTGAGGCTAATATGCGAGTTCTTCATGACAAATGGACTAGCAGATGGAAAGTATCGGTTTTCAGTGACATTCATAACCATAAAATAGTGTCACCAGCTCGAAGAATGATGATGAAGTCCAATAAACATATGCCTGATGCAGCAAAAGATTTAACAGAAGCTTTTCAGAGACAAAACTTACGAATTAGTAAAGTTCCTTCAATGTTTGGTGGTGCTCGTAATATTGGTTTTGACAATAGGGACTGTTATAATCATTTAAGGAACGTGAGGCACAAAGAGTTGGAATATGGAGATGCACAATCAATCCTCAATTACTTTAGAAAAAAGCAAGCAGAAAATCCACAGTTCTTTTATGCTATCTAGTGTGATGAAGATGGTAGAGCTACTAATTTTTTCTGGGTGGATTCTAGATCAAGGACGGCGTACCAGTATTTTGGGGATGTAGTGACATTTGATACAACATATCGGACAAACAAGTATGACATGCCATTTGCGCCATTTACTGGAGTAAATCATCACTTCCAATCCATACAATTTGGATGCGCTCTTTTACAAGATGAGACAGAGTCGACATTTCTATGGTTATTTGAGACGTGGCTTGAAGCTATGGGAGGTCGACATCCCTTATGTATTATCACTGACCAAGATTTGGCAATGAAAGGAGCAATTGCTAAGATTTTTCCAACTGCTCATCACCACCTTTGCATTTGGCATATAATGAAGAAGTTTGGTGAAAAGTTGTCACATGTATATTATAAAAAGTCCAACTTCAAGACCGGCATGAAAAAGTGTATATGGGCAACATACAGGGTAGAGGATTTTGAAGAGCAATGGAAAAAGTTGATTGAGGAGCATGAATTGGGACAAAATGAGTGGCTACAACAACTTTATGAAATGCGTGAAACTTGGGTTCCAGTATATAATCGCAGCACTTTTTTTGCCGGAATGAATACAACAGGGCGTAGTGAAGGCACTAATTCTTTTTTCGATGACTTTGTTACATCAACTACCAATCTAAGAGAATTTGTTGTCAAGTATGAACAAGCCTTGCAAAAGATTGTTACAAGGGAAAGTAGTGAAGATTTTACATCAGAGCATAAATATCGTATTGTGAATGATGATGACTTTCTTTTGAAACATGCAGCACAGGTGTATACCAGAAATATATTTGAAAAATTCAAGAGTGAATAGACTAGAGTCAAACGACTTAAAGTTGAAGAAAGGGGTTCTGACGATCAGTTTCATAGATACTCAGTGATGAAGAAAATCAATAACTCGCAAGAGTTTTTGGTGTAGTTGAATTTACAAACACATGAAGGTAAATGTGAATGCCAAAATTTTGAATTTGTGGGAATAATTTGCCGACATATTATGAAAGTATTTGTTCGTCAAGACATTGATGCAATACCATCCCACTTTATTCTTCCAAGATGGAGACAAGGAGCAAATAAGTTTAGAGTCACGGATTCTGAAGGCTTGGTACATAATGATGGTAAGGAACAATCAGAAGCATTGAGATTTAGTCACATGTGTCGTAGAGCCACTCAACTAGCTTGCTATGCTGCTCCCTCTGATGAGGCCTACCTAATTTACATGGATGGTTTAGATGAATTGTCAAAAAAAATTTCAGAGGTTAATAAGGTGTCACAAGAAGATGTTATGAAGTCTCACGATAATGCTTTTCAAGATGAAGCAGCAAATATATGTACCAGTAAGTCTTCTGAGCCATTGCTTTTGGATCCAATTATCTCAAAGACCAAGGGCAGAAAGAAGGATATGGATGAGAATAACAGAAGAGTAACAAAAAGTTCTAAGAGGATAAAAGGTGGCATGGAGTTGGCTCAAAGCAAGAAGAGAAAGTGTACAATGTGCCAACAACCAGGACATAACAGGCTCACTTGCCCTTTAAATCCAGCTGCAAAAAGAAAAACGGTTGTTTCTACAAATCAAGGTAAGTTAACTTTCCCTTCTTTTTATTTATCAGATTATATAGTTTCACTTGAGATATGAATTATGATAGCTTCTAACATGTACTTTTGTCGGAATTTGTATTTTTAGGGAGTCAAAATATGCAAGAGTTGCCCGTAGTTTCGGACAAGGAAGATTCCGACGAGGAAGATTCAGACGAGGAAGATTCAGACAATAACCATGAAGAATAAATTTACCTCCATTTTTATGTTTATGTTCCTTTTAGTAACTACAATTTTGTTAAGGGAGTTTTGATTAGTTTTGTTATTGTACAAGATGATTGATTTATACTGATGCATGCTATTTTTATTTTTTACAAGATGATGATATAGTATTCCCTTTGATTTCTAGATTTCGTAATGAATGAGAGTATGATATGTATTGTTTGTCAGACATGGATGATACTTTTGGATCTAAATATGATAACTTCCACTGGATTATAGTTGTTTACAGTTGTTAAATGCCAAATAGCTCAACTTATAAATAGATTACTTTACTCATTCTGAGCAAAGTATATATTGTGATGGTGATTTTGTTAACTAGAAAGACTAACAAAGAGGATATGGTCGATCGTTGGGACAACTACCCTTTCACAATTCTCACATACATGAAAAATACTTGCAGTCTGTGAAAAAATTGATGACCTTTTGTCAGCAACGCTACCCTACTATGCCATCTAAAGCTGTCGAGTTCAACAGCTTGGCTAATGGTAGTGACCTGCAGTCTCTGCTACAAACGAAGACTGACTCTGGCAGTATTAAAGTCTTTGAGGAAAGGCTTCGGTTAATGCCTGCTCCTTAGCATTTGTAATAGTGTTTGAAATAGCTGATGTAATGAAATTCTGCGGAATGATAAAGTTCTCCATCTTTGATCTGTGGAATGCTATGTTTCTCCATTTAAAGATTAAAAAAAAAAGAATTCTATCCATAATTGATCATATGGTCAACCAAGATTTAGGCTGTATTGTATCGTCTTTTTTTTTATCGTACATATATTTTTTTTTCTTCAGATTTCAGATTTTAGATTTAGATTTTTTATTCTTTTATTGTAATTTGAGTTGTTATGAAATTAGGTAAGTTTCACGTCACTTGCCACATCAGTTTTAGTAGGTTGACATCATACTTAGAATTGATCTAGACCATTGAATTTTTTAAAATCCAATGGTTAAAAAATAGTGTCAAAGTTAGTGTTAAATCTAATGTCCCTTGAACCGGCCCGCTTTAGCAAAGGGCCTATACATCTAATAATTTTTGTCTTTTTCTTAATTTGATCAATACTACCCAAATGTATATTTAATTACTTATCAGATATAATCTAAATAACCACACTCAAATTTAATGAGACATGTAAATTTGACTTTTCAACCAAAATAATTGTATTAATAATTATATAATTACATGTTAATTGTAATTTTAATTGTATTATATAATTATTTGGTATTAAAAATTAAAATAAATACAATAATAGAAAACCAATTAATCTTTTAGGCGTTGTGCACCCAACTAGAGTCCAGTATTTTTTAGAACCTTGGAGATTGGTGAGTGTTTGATTCTATTTGACAAAGGAAACTTGGGTACTGTTTTGCTCAATTTGTTGGAGTTTGATATGATTGAGTTGGGGAAGTTGTACTTTTTGAATTCTGAGATACATTCCTGGCTCTGGTTCAAAGAAAGTGATTGTGTTGCCTTCTGAGATTGGTGATCTGTTTGATTCTGATTTTATCTGACAAAGGAAACTTGGGTTTTGCTCAATTTGTTGGAGTTTGATATGATCGAGTTGGGGAAGTCGTACTTTCTGAATTCTAAGATACATCCATAGAGCTGGTTCGAAGAAAGTGATTGTGTTGCCTTCTGAGATTGGTGATCTGTTTGATTCTGATTATATATGACAAGGGAAACTTGGGTTTTGCTAAATATGGAGATCCTAATTCATAAACTCAGATGATTTAGATATGAAGGTTCAGTTTGTAATAAGCTTCTCGCTCCAAACTTTTGGTACCCCGTTCTTAAACAATAATAGTTTTTTTTAATAGAGAACAATAATGGTGTAGAAGCTACAGTTTGGATCTCTTCGGCGACCTTGAGTTTTTCATGTGTAGCTGCCTTCTTCAAAAGAAGGCAGTATTCGCGTTGGTGCTCTTGGCAGCGTTGACTATAGTTTGGAGGTTGAAGGAGAAAGTGGACATTCATGAGGTGGAAGGTTGAATCTTCTAGTTTCAGTTAAAAAGAACGAGAGGAGAAGCATTAGAATCTTCACGGAGGCCCTTGGTTATGATGGTGTTAGAGATCTAAGGTGGTTTCAAAGGATTTTCAATCTGGGTTTCGGTGAAAGCATTCATATTTTCATGCACAATGAGAAGATTTTGATCCATATCGGCAACTTTGGGTATATCTGGGTCTATCAGACGATGCAGCAGAGGAAGGAGATCGTCCAACAGATCCAACCGGCTCATGATGTGAGACAGCGGGCTTTGGAGCAGAGGTCCTTCTTTTTCTAGCAAGAGTTTTCTATGGATCTTGAATTCAAATTTGAGAAGTACAAGGGTCTTTGCAAGCTATGGGGTTTGTTTGACCACGAAAATGATGGGTGCGATATGGCATTGGTGGCGTTCGTGTTAGAATGAACTTAGCATTATAAGTCTTAAGACATGACAACTTCTATAGAATAATAGAATGAACATTGTGAGATTATTAATTGTATTATCATGATATGTTTATCTAAATGAAATGGTTAGATAAACAATGAAATACATTTGAATTATCTTGCATAACAAGATAATAGAGATAGGTTAATATTATGGTATTTGTGTGGAACTCAAACTCTTTGATGGTTAAGAGTTTGAGCTATTCAAAATGCAGTATAAAAGGGGTTCCTGTGCACACTCTAATTAACGCCAAATATTAGTCTCTCTCCATCAGAGCTTTGGTACCTGAGTGTTGCGTAGAAGATCTCTTTTGGAAGCTCCTTGCCGCCTCACTTCATCTCGATGGCTGCCCTAAACATTGAGCAAGGTACTACTTCTGTTCCTTGTGTATATATTAGTACATATACATGTATGTTGCTATATGTCTGGCCATGATCTGATGCTTGTATATGTGATCTTGTTTATGTATATGTGTTTATGATAAGTGTTTTGTTTTGGTGGTTTTAGTCTAACAGTTGGGTTACAGTAACGGGAGGAGGTGGAGATTAAGACGTCGGACCTGACGTTGCTGGTGACAACTAAGGAAATTGGGAGTGGGATAGTGGGGTGATGGAAACTCCTACTTTTTTAGCATATGCAGACTTGCGGTCAACACAAGTTTGACTACTGTAAGGATTTTGGGTCGGTCCCTAACCTTTTGGGCCTGGTGATGGGTTAGTGCTGGTGAGGGTTGATTCAGATCCAATTGGGTTTGGTTATGGTTCAATGAAGGTGTTGAGGGTAGGGCTGGGAGAGTGCGAATTTACCCTTACGTTTTTTCATGTATTTAAAATTTTCCACTCAGCCCTTATTTGTTGTTTTAGGCATTATCTTTCAAAAGAGATAACAAAAGGGTGTTGAGAGAGAGAGAGAGAGTAGTTTTATTGTAAATTTTCAAAAAACTGAGGACAGAATGATCATTACGCAAACATTACAACAAGCTTATATGACAGAGATGTAAATCAGCAGAAAAATGGGGGCATAACAGTAAACTCTGCGGCTAATGAAAAATGTATGAACAATGTTCATCTACCACGGGGAAACAAGGCCAATGTTTCTTGTTGATTCGGCTCTGGGGAGCTTTAAGTCTAACGTTGGAGATGATGTTGTCCTAACATGCATATGAGGTTGCAACTGTAACACTCTAAGAGACGTTTGGTACATAGGACTCTCTTAGACATGCTTATTTTTTATGATAGTTCTGCACTCTCTAAGTTTAGCTTATGTTATGTTAATCCCTGACCCATGTTTGGTATTGCTTAGGACTAAAGGGCAAAATAAACACAATAGTCATATCCCATGTTTGTGATGCACTTGGACTATATTCTCTGTATTTTAACAAACTATTATGCAATTTGAAAACTTCAACATGAAGCTCCAATTCATACAACTTCAGCAACTTCTTTTTTTTTTTTTGGTCTGATACTTCAGCAACCTTGAAAATTTCCAAATAATGAAATACATAGAGCTGATGCCTGATAACCAAAGTATCACGACCTTCACCTCTTGTAACCAGATTTTCTTTCATCTTCAATAGCATCTGGAGATAAGACATCACACCAGATTTTCCTTCATCTTCAATAGCATCTGGAGATAAGACATCACACTACGAGTTAGACACACACTACCACCAGACAATAAAAACTGATATACCCTCACGCCAAACTGTGTTCATTAGTGAAATTTGAAATTGTGGAATCTACTAACTGAAATAAGAAATTCAGCAGCAAAGCAAGTCGGGAAGGTGAGTATGCCAACAAAACAGGAACAAGGACCAGAGAAACATAGATGAACATGAACAAGAATCGAATTAAACCCATAAGACTATAATATTCTGCAGTTCAGCAAAACACAGATGCACCTAAAGCAAACTGAACTGAACATATTAATTGAATTAAAAATACAAGCCGTGAGGGATGCTATCAATTGAAAGAATAGTTCTTGCATGAAACTAAGATTATAGGATCTGACACTACATGAATAGGCCTAAATTTAATCACATGAAGACTTTGAATATCATTATTAGTTCCAGCAGTAAACTTTCAGCATGTTTTGTACCAAAATGGATACTGTTGGAAATCCATTAGCACTTCTGATAATGCAAAAGAATTCAGCATCAAGAGTGAATGAAATCGTGTATAACATGAAGTATCTCGAACATACTGAACACTGAATTGATACACTTCAACTAAAGAAAAATATTAAACAAAAACTGAACGCCACCTAAGAACAAATTTCAATGCATCAAATTGAGAAGTTCAAAGCAATATGATAAGTTCCCAACAACTGGAGCATCCTTTGCAATCATAGAAATAAAGAATTAATTAAAAACAAAAACAAACAAAAAAACAAAAAAAAGAAGACCCAGGCATGAAAATGATCAATTCTTAGCAAATCAAGCTACCCAGACCAAGAATCATTAATCAATCAATCAAATACATACAACCCATAAACAATTTTATAGATAATCGACCTTTTACTCAATTCCAGATCGAGAAAAAAAAAGGTAGAGAGGTGAGGAGGAGATCGTACCTGAAGTCGGCGAGGCGAAGCAATGAGAGGAGGAATTTCACACCTGGAGCAGTGGTGAGACGAGGAGTGAGAGAGGTAATGAATTTGGCACTTGGAGTAATGAGCGCTTCTCGATCGTTCTCTACCGCGAGCTTGAATAGTCCCCCCAATTTTGGGCTGCTCCGTAAGAAGGTGTGGAGAGGACACGGGGCTTTCATAAACTCATTTAATTGAGTCCCTCTTTCACCCAAACGCAAGACTGGTCTTAATTTCTTATGTAAATTAGTCCAATCCCAATCAGTCCCACGTACCAAACGCCCCCTAAGTAGAGGCTTTGCAGATCATTTGAATACAATGGGAAAATACTTCGTTCCATTCTTGTTTCTTTTCTAACATCGTGCATCAGGTTCTCATTTTTGGGTTTCTTTGTTCTTATTTTGTATTAGTTGCATGTTGGGTTGCTATAGGCTTAATTTTGTCGTATACCTCTTTTAATGAGTGATTTCTATGTAACCATTACTAACTAATGGATTTACGTCTCTATTAAAATACATAAGTTCTTTTTTAGTAATTGACAACACGACAACTGTATTTTGGTTTTGGGGCCACGGCTTGAGCGGCGGTCACGACGGCCGCTAAAGGCCATCAGAGGCAGATGGTATAGATCAGAGAATTGCAGGAAAAAAAAACAGAGGAGAAAATGAATCACATACCGAGATGACGAAGAGCGACGAGGGAGATATAGAAGCGCTAAGGAAAGTTGTTAAATATGATGAACCTGATTGGCGGTGAGTGAAGATGGTCAGGACGGACAAGATATGAGGCGAGAAATATATTAGGCGCGGCGTGATGGGCGGTGAGGACAGAAGCATAATTTGATTGCAGCCTACAGTAAATGAACAGTGATCCACCTAACTCAAAAATAGTGTACTAGTCAATCACCCGCGCGTTGTTGCAGGCTAAGAAATTTTTGACAACCACTATGATTCGACTCAGTCTTTTCAGGGTAACCAAAATGGACAAAGTGAAAGAGGTGTCATATCATTCCTAGTGGTGTAAATCTTACAATAAATTTTCAGAATATGGATGATGTAGAAAGATGCAATAATGTACTTATTTTACTCTGAACCAGAAATTCTAATCACATCTCAAACATATATCAAAAGGAAAGATAATATGTGCAAATACATTCATTACATTACATGGGAAAACACCAAAAGCAATAGCAAACAAACAAAAGTGAGGCAATGATCGTTGCGAAAAGGATTTGCACATCATTAGTGTTTGTTGAGTAAAAATATGCATGAAAAATAAATATCACCAACATAATTTCACTCATATTCATTATCAGAACAGAGTTTTAATTATGTCTGGTTCAACCCATTCAAGAAAGAATGTGTCTTTTAATTACAATATCTTGTTACAAGAGAACACCCTTTGATTCCGTTTATTAAGAGACCATTGTAGGTTTGTTTGTTTTTGCGACTGCACCCTCATTCAGGAATGGGTTGCCTACGTACCCCGGAGGGGATCAAGCCACTCATAGTCCAAGAGTTACAACAAGTGAATGACTCGTTGGAGGACTTTGATTTTGGAGTGAGAATAATGTTTTGGAAATGTGTTTGGATTTGTGTCTGGAGGCATTTGAGCTTAAGAGCATGATTCTGGCTTCAGGCGATCCAAGAATTTATTTGGATTGGTGGTTGCATCTAGATTTAAATACAGACTGCCTACATACCCTGTGAATGGATCAAACCAATGTAGTTAAAACATTTGAGATTTTAAATAGGTGAATGACCAATTTATTTTGAATTTGTGTTTGGGATATTTGTGAGGGTTTAAAGCCCTTGAATTTGGTTTGGGCACTTGATATTTGTGGTGCTTTAGGAATTTGAGTGAAGTCATTTGAACAGGCCGAATTTGACTGTTTGTGTCAGTGCTTCTGTTTAGAGTTGTGGTTGCATTTAGTGGGTTGCTAGATTGCCTATGTACCCCCTGGAGGGATCAAACCGACCGTAGTTCATAAGGGTTTGTAGGGTTTGCGGCTTAGTGCCAATTTTGAATTTGACAGATGTATTTTTGAATCTGTCAACTATATTTCTTGTGGACACTCAATTTGGTAGAGTGTCAACTGATTTGAGTTATGCATCTGAAATGGATGATACATTAGTGTGACCAAGAGGCTTGAATTGCCTTAGCCACTGTTCTTGATAGTGGCGTAGATGATCTGCAAATCCAGACTATGCGTGTAAATGGACTTCGCCTGTATGTGGACCTCACGTGTAAGCGGACTGCACGTGTATGAATGTAATCGGACTGCGCGTGTATGCATGTAAGCGGACTTCGCTTGTATGTTCTGTAAGCGGACTCCGCGTGTATGCTCTGTAAGCGGACTCCGCGTGTATGCTCTGTAAGCGGTCTCCGCATGTATGCTTGTAAGCGGATTCCGCGTGTTGCTTGTAAGCGGATTCCGCGTGTTGCTTGTAAGCGGATTCCGCGTGTTGCTTTCACATGAAATCTTCTGCATGGAGGGATCTCGCATGTGACGTCATCTTGTCTCGCCTGGACTTTCTCTTCTCTGCAAAGTTACCACGCCTAGAGCTTCTGCTTTGATGTGGAGTCACCTCGCCACCCCTTAGGGTTTCTGCTTTAACGTGAAGGTTACCTCGCCGCCCCTTAGGGTTTCTGCTTTGATGGGAAGTCACCTCGCCACCCCTTAGGGCTTCTGCTTTGACGCGAATGTGACCTCGCCACCCCTTAGGTCTTTTGCTTTGACGCGAAGGTTACCTCGCCACCCCTTAGGTCTTTTGCTTTGACGCGTAGGTTACCTGGCCACCCCATAGGGCTTCTACTTTGGCGTGAAGTCATCTCACCACCCCTTACGCCCACTGGCAGAGTAAGAGTTCCTTCTGAACATGATTCTCTTCAATCTCTTGGTGTTATTTTTGTGAGTGTTACTGAACATGTTGATGAAGATGAAATTAGCGGGGTACTACTGAAAACAAGTAACGTTAATCACTCTTATCAACATGCTAGAGTAGTTAAAATCCGCTGTGGTGAGGTGAAATCTTCAATTAGTCACATTATTGCGGTTGGTGCTGGTGATATGGGGCATGAGCAACGGGAAGCTGACATTGCTATGGGAACCAAGGTGTCTGACTCTGAACCGAAATAAGAATTGAGCGTAGGAGATGCTCAAAATGAAACGAGGCCACTTGTGACTGTTGTTGTGGACTTTAACAAGTGCATTCATTCCAAGGGTGATGGTTGTTTGAGCCCAGTGGGCATTTTCGGTCCAAGACTTAAGAAAGGCTTTGGATATCATTTGGGCCAACGCCTGTGGCCTTTTTTAGGCTGTGAAGGGTGGCGAGGTCTGGCAGCACCTGACGAAGACTTTGTCAAAGGATTCTACCTCGCGAGGTTCGGCGTCCTCGCGGGATCCTCATTTCCAGGTCGCATGGGACTCTACAGTTCCTGGCGAGGGTGAGCTGGAAATGAACGATAACGCCTTTAGATAAGGTCGCTTAGTGTTTGAGTTCGCATACAACACGACAAATGAAATGACGCAAAGCAGTGAACAAGACCTAAGTGAGATGGGTGTGACACGTGTTGCATGAAGCGCACGACTGACCAGTTAATCGTATCCTTGTGGGATTCTAATTGCAGAGTCCGAGTGGGTTGTGATTAGGTTTCTGTAGTGTGCTTATGGATGAATATATAAAGAAGCTCCACAGCTTTCAACTACACACAATCAATCAATCAACAACTCTCTCAAACAGACGAACACAGTCGAAACCTTCGAGCCTCCTCGAAACCCTTACGTTCTAAGCGCACTCTGCCTTAGATCCCAGAGCCCGTCAGGACTCGTCTCCGATTTCCCTTTTGTTGCTCTGCTCGCTCTCACAGTGAGTATCGATCGACAGGTGATTAGAAGAGTAAGCTAGTAAATATTTCCTCATCCGTGAGGTGACACCTGAGCTCTCTTTCGCCTGGTTAGAAGTCAGAACGCGCATCGTTCTCTTTCCTCATCCGTGAGGTGGCACGCCCCGCACACACCATTTTACTTTTTGTTCCCTCTCTACCTTCGCTGAGGACGTGGGCCAAAACATTGGCACGCCCAGTGGGACAGGGAGTTTACTTTTCTAGCAATCATTGGGAAGCCTGACAACTCCCCATACCAGAGACCTTCGCTTTCTTGTTTGAAACATAAGGCTCCGCAATACAAGCCCCATAACAGCGCGGCTTGCAGATCTCTCGCTAAAGAAGAGATTCTTACTCGGTTTGGCAATCCCGACCATACTAAGGCCACAATGGCAAACTCACAACCAACCTCGGAAGCAGGACCTACTCTGTCTACAGAGGAAGTTCGCAAGATGTTCGAAGAATTAAGGAGCGATCTCAAGAATGAGATCGGCGCGCTCAGGAGAGAATTCGGCTTAAAGGTCGAAGATACTCAACAAACTGTCCTGGACCTCTCCGCGCAGGTCGCTAAGGACAAGGAGATCTGGCTCGCAAACCAGGAGAACCACGCTAGGCTCAGCGAGGAGTTCAACTATGTGGTTGGCACGATCAGGGAGGACAAGGACATAATGACCGGCTCTCTGCAAAGGATCCAGACAGAACTGGAACAGAGCAAGGTGGCCTTTACAAAGGCCTTGGAGGTCCAAACTTGTCGTCTGAACGACCATGACACCAAGCTGCAGCAACAGCAGGACGCTTCATTCTTCGGAAGCAAGAATAGCATGGACAAGCTCGAAGACTACAAAGAGCGCCATGATACCCTGAGTACAAGGGTCCTGCAGATGGAAGACTGGATTCGGGCCCAGGCCCCAAAGAATCACGCTATGAACTATGTCAGTTCAAGCACAGCTGAGGGCTCAAGGTACATCCCGCCTAATGAGCGCCCTAGAGCAAATCCGAGTGTCGGGGCCTAGAAGGCTCCCCAATTCTCATTGGGAGCCAGTTCATCAAAGACACCGCCCCGTCTACCCTCGCCATGCAGCCCTGGAGTCACACTTAGGGGCGCCGGTACTCTTCCGCCGCAAGGAGTGGGGACATCAGATGACCCGATCGTGGCTTATTCCAGTTCGACCCCTAAAAATGTCGGACAGGCCCCTAGCCTCTCTGCATGGCATGGCCATGACCAGGGGGCAGAATCTGCACTGGTAACGACAGCCGACTGGCGCCAACTCATTTCAAGCATTGTCAAGGAGCACACCGGAAAGGGTGATGCTAGCTTGCACTATCGTGACCCCTATCCAGATAGCGTGGCACAATATCCCTTCCCCCATGGGTTTAAGAACATCGTCTTCACCACATTCTCTGGGGAGACAAGGGAAGATGCAGCGACTCACATGGCCCGCTTCAAGGTCCAATGCGGCCAGCACGGGAATGATGACATGCTCAAGCTCAAGCTCAAGCTCTTCGGGACTTCTCTGTCCGGAGCCGCTTTTACCTGGTATTCCAGACTGAAGCCAGGGTCAATAGCGGATTGGCCCACCATGGACGTCTCTTCCGGGAGACATATGACACAATTGAGCCCGAAGTTGGTCTCGACTCCCTCACGCAGCTGAGCCAGCAGAGCATGGAGTCCGGAGTTTCCTTCCTTCAACGCTTCAAGATCCAGCAAGCCAAATGCAATTACCTGCTGCCTGAGCAAGAAGCCATTAAGTTGGCTATTCGGGGGCTGGAGCATCGCCAGCGGCTGAAGCATCATGGAGAGCGTTTCGGTTCCATGGGCGACCTGATCAACAAGGTTGGCAGCTACGAGCTCATCCTGAACGAGTTGGACGACAAGGCCAACGCTTCCAAGGGAACTTACGTACCAGGGAAGAACCGGATAGTGGGGGCACTCAGCGTGCAAACCTCCGCTCATGATCCTTACTATCAAAGGCCGGAGCCAGCTCACGCGAATCAGGACTTGGACGACATTGGCGCGGTAGAGCTGACCGGCAAGCAGGTAGCTCATAAGCTAAAGAACCTGAAGATGACCCGCGAGCCGATCACCATCCAGTCCTTTGCCTGGACCAAGCCAGAGTACGAGTCGTACACCTACGACGCCAAAAACGCCCATTTGGTCTTCAATGACCTAATCAAGGCGAAGTATGTGCGCTTGGACCACAAGATACCGCCTAAGGAGGAGCTGAAGGACAAGAAATATTGTGCCTTCCACAACGTATACAATCATGACACCAAAGATTGTGTCAAGCTCCGAGACCAGCTGCAGACTTGGTTAAACTCAAGCGAGCTGAGGATGAAGGCACCGGGTAGCACGGCCTCATTGGTCGATGTAGACCCTTTCCCACCCGTAGTGGGCATGGTAAAGGTCAACTGGGCTGATCGGGCCCAGGACGACGAGCGACGTCGAGCGCCCAAAAGGGGTCGCGAGGAAGGAGAAGACAGTGCCCGTCAGCCACGTCGTCGGTACACCTACAACGAAAGTCTGGCACACGAGGTCTTAGAAGATCTCAGAGAGGCCGGGCTCGTCACAATCAACTCCTTGCCCTACATCGAGTACAAGGAGGGACGCGTTCATTACAGTTTCCATGACAGCTGGGGGCACATGACCAGCGAATGTCGCCAGCTCCGAGACCAGATCCAAGACTGGCTTGATCTCGGATACATCTGCTTTAAGGATGAGGGCGGCTTTACAATCGCAACTGCTGGTTTCGCTTGGCCTCGCGTTGGCCAGCGAATGATCACATTAGACCTGTCACCAAATGCAGGACCAGCCGATCCGCCGGGCCGAAATCGCAAACGGCCGGCGAACAACTACATGCTCCCAGACAACCACATGAGGAGCACAGACGACCCAGCTCAACAGTTGGTTGCTAAGCTCGAACCAGACCGCCCTTCCTACAAAGATAAGGGCAAAGCAATCATGAGGGACGATAGACCGTTCCCCGTCAAAGGTTCCCAGCCTACGAGCCCTAGGACTCGCGAAGAGCTGGAGAAAAGGATAGCGCGTCTCAAGACGTACGTCGCCGCACATTGGGCAGCAGCGATACCTCCATCCCCTGCCGCAAGCGAGATGGACATGTCAGGCTCCAGCAGCGAGAGTCGTAGCAGCGCCTCCCCGAGCCCTCATGATGGCGTTTTAACCAACCCTTACATTCCCCCGGTGTCCAAATCGGCGATCAAGGAAGGGGTGTGGTATACGCAGCAAGGGGGCAAGGCTGTAACCATCAGCAGGTCCAAGAAGCGCAAGCTCCAGAAGCGATACGGCAGCATCCTACGCGCCTTACGGGCTGTCGACGAGGGCGTTGTACGCCCCTGGCAGCTCGCGCAGACGCCTGAGCGGATGTGGCGAGAAGCAGAAGGTTTGCGCGCAGTCCAAATGCCGCCAGTCACACCTCCACGGATCTGCGAGCAGTTCAATGACGAGCCTGCACCCAAGGCAAACGTCTTCTGCCGACTCACTGTTCCACCCAAGCCGGATCCGCAGCCTCCCAGGCGCAGGCAATCACCACCACCTGAACAAAGAAGGGATCCGCAGCCTCCTAGACGCAGGCCATCCCCAACACCTGAAGGGAGAAGGGACCCGCAACCTTCCAGACGCAGGCCGTCACCCGTACCTGACAGGAGGAGGGATCCACAGCCTGCTAGGCCCAATCCGTCACCAAGAACTAACAGGAGGAGGGATCAGCGGCTTGCCCGGCATAGGCCGTCACCTGAGCCCGAACACAGCAAGGCTCCACCTACCGGCCCTAGGCGTAAATTGTTCATGACTCCGGACGCAGAGTCTAAACGTGAGTCGACTCAGTCCTCACGACGACAAGAGCGTCGAAATCCAGAGGCTGACGCCAGAAGGGAGATGCCATCGCCACAACAGCCTCGGCCACGGCGCACCCCGGAACCCGAGACTAAGATGGTTCCCCGGGTATCTGCCCTGCAGAGGTTGGCAAAAGAAGACAACGGTAAGGCTCCTGCGGCAGAAGACAAACAGCCAACCAGGGACCATCAGCCTTCACCCAAGCCAGTATGGCGTCCGCGGCAACCCGAGGCTTCAGAGCCACCAGCAGCGACACCGGCACCCTCCAGTCCTAACCTCACCGAACAAATGGCCCAACGTTTCCGCGAGAATGAGGAAGCCGACGAGGCACACTCAGAGCCTCGACTCAACCTAGAGGAAGACCAAGACGAAGAGCAGGCAGAATCATTCACCTGCAATATGGTAGAAGTCTCAGGTTGGGATGCTGCTGAAGGGTTTAGCAGCGAAGCAGACGTCTTCGCAGTGCTCGAAGGAGAACATGGGATCATTGACACACCTTTGGTCCCAGTTCCTGAACGGTTCGCGTTTCAGGTCGGGATGGTGTTCTTCATTTCAGAACGATACGCTCTTCCACCAAACACAACCTGCAGCGCGGCGGACATCACGATTAGCAGCGAGGATGACAGCATACCCCCGCCATGCAGCAGTGAAATGGGCCCAGTACTGGCCCCAGTTGACGACGCTCCACAAGAGGAAAGTTTGAGCGGCCTCACCCAAAGGCCGACTATGACCTTTTCTACGCCAACTCTGGACATGGCCACCCACATGCGACCATTGTATATCACGACAGAGGTCAAAGGGAAACTGATCAACAAGGTCATGATCGACACCGGCGCCGCGGTTAATGTCGTCACAACCTGCACCATGGGACTCCTCGACATCCCGCGCTCGATGATCCAGACCACGTCCTTAACGATGAAGAACTTTACAGGACAAGTGTCCAGAACCCTAGGCCTGCTATTCCTACAGGTCAAAGTCGGGCCAGCATCGCGGGTTTACACCTTTTTTGTCGCCGAGTGCGTTTCCTCTTACAGCATGATTCTTGGCCGAGACTGGATCCACAGAAGTTTTTGCGTGCCTTCCTCAATGCACCAAGAACTCATGATTTGAGACACCGAGAAACGTGAGGCAGTCATTGTCAAAGCCAACCCACGGCCTTTCTCTATTTCCGCCAACTTCAACGATGCCCAATACTATACTACGGACCTGGGCCCGTTGGACGTTCAAGGTGTCGATCACAAAGGCCGCCCATAAGGAGTAACGGCCTCCAATCTAACGTGATGGGGACTCACCCAAGTGAAGGACGATTTGCAACGTCCTCACACCATCGTGACTCTCACATCCCATTTCGATGGATAGTGCCTTTTCTGAAGAGGCACGCGAGGCTGGCGAGTCCTTGTGCGAAAGACTCCTTTCGTACTGGGCCGAACGCGAAGCCTACGACATGGTTGCGACTATGGAATATGTTGATGAAGTGGTGGATTATTCCGATACCAAGGAGGAAGTTATTCAGTTAGCTCCTGCCGCCTTGGACGATACTCCACCTCAGGTCCGCGATCCCATTTTACAAATTGACGTAGGGACTGCAGAAAAACCCTTACTCATCTCCATCAGCGCCAAGTTGGCGGAGGATGAAAAGGCAGCCCTCCTTGACATATTACGCGAATACAGGGATTGCTTCACCGACAAATACGAAGATATGCCTGGCTTGTCCCAGTCCGGCAAGACGGCCGCTTCATGCGAACTGAAACCCAGATCGTGGTTAAGGAAGAGATCGAAAGCATGCACCGATCGGGTATCATTCGCGTGGCGAAATATAACGAGTGGTTGTCTAACGTCGTCCCCGTCCGCAAGAAAAATGGCAAGATGCATGTCTGTGTTGATTACCGAGATCTAAACAACGCAACACCAAAGGATATATACCCCATGCCTGTGGCTGACCTACTCATTGATGCCGCCGCGGGGCATGAGGTGTTATCCTTTATGGACGGCACGGCCGGGTATCATCAGATTCCCGTCGCAGAGGAGGATCGCCACAAGACCGCTTTCCGCTGTCCTGGTTTTGCTGGCGCGTTCGAGTACGTTGTCATGCCCTTCTACCTTAAGAACGTGGGGGCAACGTACCAGCGCGCCATGAACCTCATCTTCCACGACATCTTGGGCAAGTTGATCGAAGTATACATCGACGATGTGGTTGTCAAAACCAAGTCGCGAGCAACCCACGTGGAAGACATGCGGCAGGTATTCACACGAATGCGCAGACATAACCTCAAGATGAACCCTGCCAAATACGTTTTCTTTGCGGAGGCCGGTGACTTCCTTGGTTTCCTAGTGCATCAAAGAGGCATCGAGATCCCTAAGGACAAAGCACAGGTGGTCATCACCGCTTCGCCCCCCACTACCAAGAAGGAGCTACAACAGCTACTAGGGCGAATCAACTTTCTCCGCCGCTTCATACCAAACGCGGCAGGGAAGGTCCAACCTTTTTCACCCCTCCTTAAGCTCTAGGGGGCAACCGAGTTCGTATGGGAACCGCAACATCAGCAGGCCTTCGATCGAATCAAGGACTACCTTACGAACCCACCAGTCCTGATCCCGCCTCGTGATGGCGTCCCGCTCAAACTTTATATCGCCGCTGCCGATCTGTCCATCGGCGGACTCCTGGCCCAGGACGATGAGAATGGGGTAGAACATGCCGTCTATTACCTTAGCAGGGTTTTAACGGACTGTGAAACACGCTACTCGCCCATGGAGAAGTTATGTCTCACCCTATACTTTGCAGGGTGCAAGCTGCGCCATTACATGCTTGCCTTTACCACGGTCGTCATCGCTCAATCCGACCTGGTCAAATACATGCTTTCTCGCCCTATCTTGCGGGGACGCATCGGCAAGTGGATCCTCGCCATGTCCGAATTCTCGTTGCAATAGGTTCCGCAAAAGGCAGTAAAAGGACAGGCAATAGCGGATTTTCTTGCCCATCACCCACCATCAGAGCTCACAGCATTCCGCGAGTTGGACTTCGCTACAGTAACACTCGTTCCCTGGACCCTGTACTTTGATAGTTCACGGACTGATACCGCAGCCGGAGCCGGGATAGCCATAGCCAATCCCGCTGGAGATCCCTTCTCCTACTCGTTCCATCTCGATTTCAGATGCACCAACAACCAGGCTGAGTACGAAGCGCTAATCATCGGCCTAGAGATCTTGTTGGACTTAGGAGTCCGTGAAGTCCAGATCTTTGGCGATTCTTTGTTGGTCATTAACCAACTCGTGAAAAAGTTCAAATGTTTAAGCTTGTCAATCGAGCCATACCTACGCAAGGCATTCGAGGTGTTGGATCGGTTTGATGATGTTTACATCGAGCATATACCACGTGAATTTAACTTCGCCGCCAACGAGCTCGCCCAGATAGCGTCTGGCCTCAGCTTGAGAGACGGAGTGCGCGAACGCCTGCTCAAGGTCGAACGCCGTACTCTTCCTTCTTTCATCGCCAGGGGGCAATTTCGGGACGCCATCCCAGAAGTTGTAGCCTTGGACCCCATCGACGAGGATTGGCGGCTACCATTTATCGCCTACCTCCAGAGCCCAAACGACGCTGCTCATTCCAGGAAAATCCGCTTCCTTGCCTTAAACTTTGTATTACGCAATGGCGAACTCCGGCGGCGTGGGGAAGACGGTAACGACTCATGCGCGAAGTACATTGCGGAGTTTGTGGCTCGCACCAGGCCGGGCCCAAAATGCGATGGCTGATCCGCCGCCATGGATACTACTGGCCAACCATTCTGAAAGACTGTATTGCCTTCGCCAGAGGTTGCCAAGACTGCCAGGCTCACGGACCAGTGCAACATATTCCTAACATCCCATTGCAGCCTATTATCAAACCTTGGCCGTGTCGCGGATGGGCAATGGATTTCGTGGGCATCATCCATCCACACTCCTCTGAGCAGCATAAGTTCATTATCGTTGCCACCGATTTCTTCACCAAATGGGTCGAGGCCGAACCACTCAAGGTCGCCTCTGCCAACTCAGTGCGCAACTTCATTTTTCGCAACATCATCTCACGCTTTGGTATCCCGGAGTGCATCGTCACGGACAGGGGGGAAGCTTTCATGGCCGATTCCGTTGTTACGTACTTAAACGATTACGGCATCAAGCTTCTTCACTCTACGCCATATTATGCCCAGTCAAACGGCCAAGCGGAGGCTAGTAATAAGGTCATCCTTGGCATCCTCCGCAAGATGTTGGAGTTGAACCCACGCGTTTGGCACCAGGAGCTCTACCACACTTTGTGGGCCTACCGCACCTCCAAGGGAGGCCCAACGGATACCACACCGTACGCTCTCATGTACGGTCACGACGCCGTCCTTCCCCTTGAGATCAATATCGCTTCACTCCGCGTCCAGGAACAGCATCAATTACTTGGCGATGATTATGATAAAAACAGCGCATCGCCCGCTCTTATGATAAAATCAAGCGCGGACAGAGCTATGCTAAGGGCCAGAAGGTGTGGCGAGCGGTACTCCCGCTCGGCGATAAAACAGATGGTCGGGGCAAGTGGTCCGCTCGCTGGGATGGACCATTTATTATTCACCGAATACTTCCCAAGGGGGCATACCACTTGCGCGACTTGGACGACACTATTCATCGCAACCCTATTAATGGCCGCTTCCTCAAGCGCCACATTGCAGGTGTCTGGGAGCGCGAGGATCCTACACCTCCACCAGATCCCACCACCACAGTCAATAGTGCTACGCGCCATCGCGTACTCGCTCAGCCGCCTAACACTAGGGGGCAACTTGGGACAGAAGACTAATAGATTACATTGTAACGTACCAGCCTAAAAAGACCTGTATTAGATTGGGGCCTATTCCAGAGGCCCTAAAAAGTTCTATTGTTTTCTCCATTCATTGTAACGTGCAAAGTCTAAACACAAAGACTAGTACAAGATTAGGGCCTATACCAGAGGCCTTAAAAACTAAATTCATTTATTTTGTCTTTCTGGCTTTGTTCAATACATGATTCAAACTATGGCTTTGCGGCCAAAGCAATTACATTGACAGAAAATCGAAATTAGACTATGTTTACATTCAGAAAAGCATAGATTCTACAGATAATAGAAGTCTCGCCCCGCATATCTCGCCAGGCTAAAGAAAAGTCTGCCGCGGCGTCCTTCGGTCAGAGTTGACAAACGCCTCGCGTCTTTAGAGAAGTTGACAAACGCTCAAGCCTTGACATCCGCCTGGACCTAAGACAAATTGTTGAGAAGCTAGAGGTCCAGTGGGTCAGGATCCCTCATGCTACCACCGGTCTTCCATTTGAAGAGCCGGCAGAGCCTCACGTGCTGGTAATACAGCAGGCGCAAGGCAGAGGGTACCCAACCTTTGGTCAGGCCGAACAAAGGCTTGGCCTGAGAGTAGATTTTCAGAATCACTCACTGCCTGAGAGTAGATTTTCAGAATCATCTTAAGCTAAGAGTGGGGATGTACGGTTGGGGGCTTTGCTCTAAGCAGGGACAAAAGGATGAACAGAAGAGAATAAGAAATCATGGTGAGGGGGCAAAGACTTCACTGATACTTCACCCCGGCGAAGCGTTTCTTTTTATAGGCAGAAGAGGTGATTGTGCGTTCGACAGTTGTCCCCAATGCAATATTTGCTCCGAGATACGGGCTTTGGAGATAAGGTCAGACGCGTTTTTCAATAATGACTACCCGCGTTCCGAGCGAGTAGTTACATTAGAAACCGCCACCAAATCTCGGAAAAAGATTTTTTCCTGACAGTTATTACAAAACAATTGGCAAAGAGCGGGAAAAATTCAACTTTAAACATTATCGTACAAGTTCATACGCAAGGGGGGAAATCGTCAAGCACGCCTACAAACCCTATACAAATCTAGGAGCATGCCTTCTAAGGCTAACTCTTCCTCATAGGCCTGGGCTTGAACTTCTTCGGCAGCAGCAATGGCCGAGTCCAAAGCTTCTTGGGCCTCCTCCGCGACCTGCAGACGGGTCTCCACTTCCACAGCACGAGCCAAGTCTTGGCGAGCCTGGGCAAGTTGAGCCTGCAGCTCTGCTATCTAAGCCTTCAGGGCCTCCACTCACCGAGCATGGCCAGCACTTGGGTTTTCTGAAGATGCTCCCAGGATGCCAACGTCACCAAGCTCGGCCAAGAGGTTTGCCATCTGATTGTCTAAGTTTCGGCGAGCTTGCTCATGGGAAGCTGATTGAGCACCGATATCCAAGACTCGGCGAGCCTGCGACTCGACAGCGCTGGCCAACTCCAACGCTTGGTCCAGAACAGGATTGCCGCCAGCGAGATGTCGATCCAGAGCTTCATGAGCCTCGCGAATACGTCCTACCAAGTCAAACACGTTCGAACGAGAGACGTGGTGCAGCAACCCATGAAGGAAAGAACGAGCCAGGCAGATGGGCTCCGGATCAGCAGGCGGAGTAGTTCGGGCCCAAAGACGAGTTGCCCGGGTGCCGAAGGAAGAAGACTCCTCACCAGTTGTTCTCGTTGAAGCCGGAGTGGTTGGTTCAACCTCGGCAGCCGTCTCAATCTCTGGAAAGGGAGGCGGAGTGCCGCGAGCTGTTTCTGTTTCCACCAAGGGGGCAGTAAGATCCTTTGTTGGAACCGTCAGAGGCACTTCGCCGGTACGACCCGCTAGGCCCAATCGCAGAGGAGGAACCCAAAGTATCAGTTGGAGGCCTTCGGGCAGAGACGCCAAGGGGGCAGTAGGATCGGAGACTTGGTTGGACTGGTCAAGAGCTGCATTTTCAACTGAAGCCAAGGTTGGCTTTGGGATTGGACCAATTTCGCCCGAAGCGGCGGTTGGAGAGGACGATCGCACGACTTCCTCAGTAGCCTTGCCAGCCCCCTCGATGACCGTGGTAGTCTCCTCCGCGGCCGCTTCGACAGTTTCTTCGAAGATCATCTCCTCGCTGGCTTCAGCATTTTCTTCGAGGGCGATCCCCTCGCTGGCCCCACCAACTTCCTTGATGACCGGCTCCGCGCTTGCCACGGTAACCCTTTCGAGGGCCAAGTTCATTTCTCCAAAGAGTGTTTCTGGAGACGGGACTTCCGCTATTACTGGCGCCTCTTCAACGACAGCGAGGCGAGGTCGGGTGCGGCGAACCTGTCAAAGGCAAAGTTAGCGAGTTGTTGACTGGCTTAGGAAAATTTAATCCGAAATGATCCGCTTACCGGGGTGCTTACCAAGCCATACTCTCGTTGATACCGCACATCCTCTAGCAAGTCCTCTTCTTCCTCGATGGGACGCTTCCGCGAGCTTTCGCCGCTCGTTGGCCGAGGAACGACAGGAGCAGTCTCACTATCGTGGCCCGCCACAGTTTCCCTCCAGACAGGTGCTTTTCCTCTGGCAACTTCAGACCTGTCAACTGTTCTTCGGCGGGGGGCAGACTGAGGAAAAAACAAGAGGGTTAGGGAGAAGCATTTTTATCAACATGTCAGAGGAGGTTCGAAATTTACACACTTAGCGACATACCTCGAGTGCGGGATCGCGTTCTCGAATGACGACCCCCGTCGGGCGGCGAGCAGCAGGAACTGGCGGAAGCGCAAGTCTAGTTCCCGTCGCAGCCCCTGAACCCCTCTCCGCACGCTCGCGCTGGCCATCGAGGATGACACGGTCCGATTCGCCCAAACCGTCATATAAGGGACAAAAGATAGCAGCAAAGACGTCATCGTCTGGAAACTCCCAATGGTTGTCGGACAGTGACCGCCACCAAGCAAGGTAAGCGGGGTCGACACCCTGCGAAGGCTCGATCTCCAGCAAGTTGGGAGAAAGAGGGTAAATGTTCTGTAGCGGGGTGACCCGGTCGGACTCGCCAATTTTCCTCCACGAGGTGTACTTGTTGACCGAATGGAGGAGCGGGTAAGGGATCCCCTGATGGAAGCCAAGTTGCCTCGCGAAATGATTGGGGGCATACAGCTCGAAGCCTTGTTCATCCTCGGCGAGCTGAAGGTCGCAGCATGAGGTTGCTCTCACGAAGGCAGTCCTCACATCGTTGCCCGAGCCGTGGCGGGGGAAGAAGCCCGTCGATAGGACTACAGGATGACGCCGGCGGACCATCATATCTATGGTTGGGGGTGGCTCGATGTGGTTGTAGAGGATGGAAAGGCTGGCGAAGAAGGACAGCGGAGTCCGATTTGCGGCATTCCTACACACCACGAAGCCAAGCAGTTGGTCCTCGGGCAGGAATTCTACCGGGGTTCGCCGGAAGAGCGGGAATTATAGCTGCGTCCACAGGTCCAGGATCCACAGAGGGCCGTCGGAAAGATGGAAAGGCCTTAGGGACAGCAGGTGCAGGGTCCGGTAGAGTGCGCCTAATACAGGTTGCCCTAGCCCGACTTCAACCCCGTTGTACAGTGCTTCGGCAAGCTTGGTCCATTTCCCGGTTGGTTTGTGAGCACTGCCGCAGAAGACGAATTTGTCAAGCCAATACTCCAGGAAAGCGATGCCTCCTTCGTGCGGTTCCGCGTGGCCTATGTAAAATTTCCTCCACGCCCCATATGAACTTCTCAGGGTGCGGCGGGCCCCCAAGTTGCAGGCGTATGTGAACTCGGTCGACGCAAAGTCACCTGGCGCATACGGCTTTGCGTGAATTGGCAGTCCGGTGATGGCGAGGATATCTAACAGGGTGACGCCTATCTGCCCGAAGGGGAAGTCGAAGGTGTTAGTGGCACTGTTCCACAAACAGGCCATGGCAGCGATAGGCGCTCGGTCGGTGTAGGGGGGCAGTGAGAAACTCAGGGCAATAGCTTCATGAATGCCGGTCGCTTCCCAGATCGTTTGGTCGGTCTGGAGGCGCTCCCCATACCACGCTCGATCCTCTGCAGTGGCGCTGGGCCACTCCCCGACCCGGACATTTATATGGGAACGGGCTTGCCAGGTAGAAAAGTTTCATGGTTCGCGCCGTTGGGCCAGGATTGGTCGACGCACGGAGGCGTTGTAATGGTTGAGGTCGGCGTCGGACAGAGGCTTTGAAGGAGTCGGACCGAGCAGGGCCGCCCCTGTGTCAAGGAAGTAGATAGTTGTTCTTTGAGGAGGGTTGTCGGCGAAGCGGCGAGCAAGGCTGGTCGACCAAGACGTCGCCGCCGTGAGGCTGAGGTTCCGGTCATTGGCAAAAGGTTTGGGAGCCATTGTTTCTGGTCGAAGTAAGGTCGGTGCTGGAGTTTGGTTGGTTGCGGAAGGCAAGGGCTGATTTGAAAGTGATGGTAAGATGTGGGGACCCGCATCGAGGTTTATAAAAGGGACGAACCGTAACGTCCCTTTCAGTCAGTGGCCGCAACGAAAAGACGCTATGACGACCGAAACGTCAGCGCGTTTCAAAATTCAAAAAGCCGTAATGATGAAGGGAGGCGATGACGCCGAAACGTCAGCACCTTTTGAAATACGAGTTCCCATAAAAAGCATAATTAGGCCTTTTCGCTTATCCGTTGCGAAACGGATTAAGCTCAAGGCCTAGGGGGGAATGTTTGAGCCCAGTGGGCATTTTCGGTCCAAGACTTAAGAAAGACTTTGGATATCATTTGGGCCAACGCCTGTGGCCTTTTTTAGGCTGTGAAGGGTGGCGAGGTCTTGCAGCACGTGACGAAGACTTTGTCAAAGGATTCTACCTCGCGAGGTTCGGTGTCCTCGCGGGATCCTCATTTCCAGGTCGCATGGGACTCTACAGTTCCTGGCGAGGGTGAGCTGGAAATGAACGATAACGCCTTTAGATAAGGTCACTTAGTGTTTGAGTTCGCATACAACACGACAAATGAAATGACGCAAAGCGGTGAACAAGACCTAAGTGAGATGGGTGTGACACGTGTTGCATGAAGCGCACGACTGACGAGTTAATCGTATCCTTGTGGGATTCTAATTGCAGAGTCCGAGTGGGTTGTGATTAGGTTTCCGTAGTGTGCTTACGGATGAATATATAAAGAAGCTCCACAGCTTTCAACTACACACAATCAATCAATCAACAACTCTCTCAAACAGACGAACACAGTCGAAACCTTCGAGCCTCCTCGAAACCCTTACGTTCTAAGCGCACTCTGCCTTAGATCCCAGAGCCCGTCAGGACTTGTCTCCGATTTCCCTTTTGTTGCTCTGCTCGCTCTCACAGTGAGTATCGATCGACAGGTGATTAGAAGAGTAAGCTAGTAAATATTTTCTCATCCGTGAGGTGACACCTGAGCTCTCTTTCGCCTGGTTAGAAGTCAGAACGCGCATCGTTCTCTTTCCTCATCCGTGAGGTGGCACGCCCCGCACACACCATTTTATTTTTTGTTCCCTCTCTACCTTCGCTGAGGACGTGGGCCAAAACAATGGTTCATGTCATCCGTCTGATTTGTGTTATCAATTTCACTGTAGCACATCTGTTGGGGCTAATATTGTCGTTGAGATTAGCAAAGTGACTCCTGCTATTGAGTCTGAATTTGCCATAGTGATTGCGCCGCTGAAACCGGAGGATGTTCACACATGGTTCTAGTGTTGACAGTCTCATCTCTGATTGTCCTGGTTCTACTGTGGTGCAGCATATAGCAATGAAGGATGAATTTCATAATAAAAAGTTTGATCTAGTGTATCGCTTTTGTAAGTTGGGTAATTTTGATGTCAGCACGCCTTGTTTTGGCTTCGTCATTACTTATAAGGGCTTGCTGAATGATGGTTTTGGTGAAGGAAATTTCTCTACTGGCGACAAATGTGTAAAGCTAGTGCCTGCTGAACTTGCCAGTGAAGACAATGCAAAGGATGTAGATTCTATTGTTAAGGAAGGGCTGAAGCTAGACAATGAGATGGTGAGGTGTTCTGCTGGCGCGCAATCTGAAGCACGGTTATTGCAATGGCTAGTTCTTTGTTATTGTGTCTCAACGAAGACTGTTCACTTTCCAAAAGAAGCATTTGATAAAGTAGATGCTATGAATCCAGCTTCATTGTCTCAGGTATGGACTACATTGAATTTAAATCTTCAAGGTGTTAGAAGAGCTTTGGAGAGTTTCTTGCCTACTGATGCGTGGGTTGAGAAAATGAAATGGGATGTGAATCATTCTCTTGATAAAGGGTTGCATAGTGAAATTCGAGTTTGTAATCTCCAAGTTGCTACGCTGTTAGCAGATGCTACAGTTTCAATTGTTCTCAAATTGTTTCATATCTCTGAAGTGGTTATTAGGCGATTGGAAGTGAGAAAGATTACTGTTTCATTGTCATTGCTGAAATTTTTTTTTTCTTCCCCAAGTTTTTGGAATGAGAACTACTGATATTTGCTATACACTACCTTGTGATTATTGTTGCAATTATTTTCTACTGCTAATTGGTGGTAAGGAACAATTTCGGAATACAATTCCCCCGAGTTATTTCCTTACACTCCTAAGATTTGGGAGATCTTACAAGTCAGATGTCATGCCCGCTTCTACAACTCAGTGTATTGTGCCAGTGAAGCACGAGAACATAATTTCTTCCACTTGGATCAACAAGGATCAAACAGCAGGGTCTACCTTTTTGCATCAGTTTAAGAAGGAAAATTTTGCAGAAATTTTAGTTCTCTTGGGGTACCACTTTCAGCAGAGTATTGTGTACAGCCAATTAGAGCTAAGGATGTGATGGCAGACTTCAGTGGAAAATCGGGTTGCATGCTGTTTCTTCAGCCCTTGCTGAAACATTCAGATCAGAGTGACCTCTTCTATCAGTTTCCTTATGTCCAATACATGTTACATGACTGTAGTGTCACAGAAAAATACTTGAAGTCGATAAATAATGGTTGCAGTTATTCAATTTCCAACCGAGACATTGGCATGCTTCGTTTGATATTGGTAGCTGGAGATGCTGCTACACCAGAGTTAGATATCTTTCTTGTGATCCATGTCATCAATTATGACTGTCTGAATAGCATATATGATTATCTTCACAAGTCTAGCTGTATAGATATGTTAGTGGAGTTAACCAAGGAATCAATGCAGGAGGTTGTTAATTGGCTTCATGATGATGCTAAAAAGCCATGGTATTCGAGACTGAAAGCTAATTGGTCCAGTCACAGCTCGGATGACTCACCTGTGCCATTCCCACTATTAGTACTTGAATTCTCTAAGCCTGCAGTCGACACTAGGTTGAGGTACTCTTCTGGTAATCGAACTGTTTTAATGCCTACTGTTGTTATTCAACCTGTTGTGCTCCCACCTTTCGATGCTTGGTTACTGTTGCTTCATGACCATATGTGTAGTAGTGGCAGCAATACTTCACTTTCTATGTCACCATATTTTGCACTGGGAACTACCTCACGTGTCTCTACATATCCGAGTCTTATGCTTGCCAATATGTTGAACCACAAGAAAGCAACACTAGATGTTATTTTCCCTACGGATATCTTCTGTGATGATTATGCGTTGACAAGGATAGAGATCGCCACATCTTGGATTTTGCTCTCTACACCACTGTTTTATTTAACAGTGTGGGTACTTAACTTGCACGGTTGGATTGTGATCAAGGCACACTCGTTAATTGAAGATGCCTTCTTGATAACAGAGACGACGTTTGAAAATGAATTACTCATCATTACTCATCATTCTCAGTGGAGTTATGGTCATTGGACATGTTTGTCATATTGGGGCAACCTTGCAGATTAACTCTTTTGTACACATGGTACTCCTTAAAATGTCTGGGCTGGCCACACAAGTGATTTTACGGGAAACTACTGATATATGGTCATATTTTCAAGTTTCTTTTGACGCTGCCCTTGCAATGGTCTGGCAAAATGCCAATGAAGGTTTTCACAGGGTCTACTGGTATCTTATGTTGTTCAACTGTGATACTCCTCCTGTTATGGTTTTAGTTTGGTCGAGATATTGGCGACTTGTTTATATTACAGAATGGGATTTACTGATTATGGACTCAGGTGCAATGCAGTTCAAAGCTGACAAGTACATGGTAAGAGATGTTCAAGGACTTATTTTGACATGGAGTTGTTCCGAACACAAGAAAGCCACCAAGAGTATGATGTTTGTGCCTCGACTTGCATGTATAGTGCATGGTCATGTGGGGTTGCCATTCTTGTACAAACTTATTGACAATATAGCACGCCAGCGAGCCTTGCTATTCCATGTCCCTACAATTCCTCTTGGTCTCAGTGGTTATGCTAGCAGAAGACCATCCATAATGACAATTTTGGCCAAGGCGTCTGGCTTTGCCGAGCTTGTGAAGGGGCTTTCCATGCACCAGCTTGACATCATGAAGTATGGGAATCTTTCTGCTTCTGAACAGACTACTCAAGTGCTTTTGAGTCCTACCTCTAGAGTAGAAAATCGCAAGATGTTGCATAATAGTGTTACTCTCAGATGCCAACCTACAAGGAAATGCTTACTTTTGTGGAGGACGAACAATTGGTTGAAGCAGGTATGATGATTAATGCAATGCAAGAGCCAAGGATATCTGATGAAGTCTTCGTCTGTGCGTATTTTCCTGATTTTACATGTTCAAGGCCTGAGGACATGCCTTGTTTTAAGGGGTGAGGGGGGAGGGATGTTAGGTCCATTGTGCTGTACCTATATATTACTTTGAGCTAGTGTGTTGATTTATCTAAATGAGTTTTTTATTGGACTCGGGTCATGTCATATTGTCAACGGATTTCTAGGGTTGGTTGTAAAAACAACTATATAAGACAATGAGCCTTCATTGTAAGATGTTATCCAATAAATATGAATATTTTTTAACTTTATTTTTTTAATTTCTGCAATTTACTTTCGTTTCATTACGATCCCATTATCGTGGAGAAAAACACAAAGCCACGCAGCAGAGATGAGGTACAGATGTCGGTGTAATCAGTTATGGCATGATTGGAAATTCTTTAATAGAATAAGTGGCAGAAGCGTCTGCCCACTGTTCGGAATGCTAACAGTATGTCAGCGCCAGCCCCTATAATACTTAGTTAAATTGTAAATAAAAATATAATATTAAGTTTGGAATAGCAGATGAATGTATGTTGGGCCGTACATCTCCGTTTGGTTTTCTTTAATTGGGTAGCTTGAATGCATTCGTCCACCAATACTGATGGACCTCTTAAGTAGTACGTCTCGAGGCTTTATCAATTCACTATTTATTGTGGAATTTAATTTGTTCACAATAGGCCCAAATACCATGATTACTGCCTGCGAGTAATATTTGAGCTGATGCCTAGATATTATGGTCTGATTGAACAGTGATTTCTATACCATACAACTGAAACTGGTTTCCATGCACATCATATTAAGTACATAACATCACAAGAGTGAATGAAGATGGATTTGCATACATAGCCTGTGTAAATTACTCCGACTAACCAGAATAATATAAGGCCTTAGATGATCACATCCACCTCTTTATTTTGGTACACAATTCATATTAATAACCGAACTAGGTAAGCATAAAATGTTCAAGGCAATGCATGCATATGCCTCTCTTAGTTTGATGTAGGAGGTTTGTGCGGTGGCTTCTGTGGCGGCTTGTGCGGGGGCTTGTGCGGGGGCTTGCGTCCATCATCCTTGTCATCAAACAGTGAGGATGGCGATGGCTTCTTTTTGGGTGGTGGCCTTACTGGTCCCTTAGGGGGCTTGCCGGCCAAAATCGGCCGTGGCTGAGCTACGTCAGAGTCCAGGGAAGACGGAGGCGAGCGTGGTTGTTTGTGGGGAGGTTTCTTGTGATCATTGTCGTGATCAGCAAATGAAGAAGTGGTGGTGATCAGAAGCAGCACACCCAGTAACAGAAAAAACAGAAGGGCTTTGGAGGACATTTTTCTTAGGCTAGTGTGATGAGCTCAGTGAAGAGTTCTGGATGGGGCAAAGCTAGTGAATGGTGGTGGCCTTTTATAATGGCTATAGGTGCCTCTATTTGATGACACTTGTGTTCTGCATGTAACTGGATCATACTGTTTCTTCTTTTTTTGGGTCTGAGACCATATCGTGCTGTAGTTCGATATATGCTTTAACACATAGATCATATTGAATTGGATATGTTGTCCTTTGTAGTGAGTAAAAGTTGATATTCAGGCTCTGTCTTAAAGGTATTGGACAAACTGGATTCCCACTAATTAGGAAATTGCAATGATGCACGTCGGAATTATCATTCACCAACGATAAATCAGATGCAGAGATCTGGAAAGTAAGGAATTCCTATACAGTACCGGTTCAAAATTTCTGTAAATGTGCTAATTTCATAATTTCTCTTAAATGGCGTTTTATGGAGGATTAAAGTACGATTCAAAATATCGTTTGCCCCCGGCTTCTCAGTTTGATTTCATAATGTTTTTACATGTATACCGTGAAGAAAACTTGATCAACTAACAGATTATGCACATGAACATCGATCCACGACCAATTAGCAGATCAATTAGCCTGTGTAAATATTTCTATCTAAAAAGTGAAATAAGTTGTCGATGAAACCTAAATGTTGAACATTGATATAATTAACCTCGTGTCATCAAATTCACAACCAGACATCTTAATTTTTAGTGTGTGTACAATGTTACTACCGATCTCAGTTGAAACTTTTGACTCTAATTAGGCTGAAAGCTTCTCCACCAGGAAAGTTGCACAAAGCTTGAAGAGACTAGACCCCAAAGTAATTAATCCCGTCACTTTGTAGAATCCTAGCAATAAACGCCATGCAAACGGCAAAATGATAATCCATAGTTAATTTATAGCGCATGAATTTGACTTTATTCTGGCTCATTTCCTCACGGAATAGCAAAGATTGGTTCGAAATATTGTAGACGATATCTACTCGCAACATCTTGCAAAATCGAGTAGTGTAACGCATGCAATGCATCCACCGGCCTTCTCCTAGAGTAAGATTAAGTAGATAAAACACTTGTTAACCAATTCATTTCCCAACCTCCGTTTAACTCTAGCTTAATTGGAATTGTATACCAGGGATAATCTCTATGTTTTGGCCACGATCCTCAGCAGGGGTAGAGAGGTAACTTGTGCTACCAAAAGTAATTTGGGTTTGCAGGGCGTGTCACCGCGCGGACGCGGAACGAGAACGGTGCTCGTTCTTAACTTCTAATCAGGCGAAGTAGAGCTCCGGTGTCACCTCGCGGGCGAGGAATTACGAGCAAACTATCTAGTCACCCGTGAATCGATACTCACTGCTGGGGTGAGCAGAGCAACAATTGGGAAAGAGAGGCGAGTCCAGACGGGCTCTGAGATCTAAGGCGAGGTGCACTTAGAACTTAGGGTTTCGAGGATGCTCGAAGATTTGCAGTTGTATTTTGTATGATTGATTGTGTCTATTGTCTTGTTGCTTCAGCAGGGAAGCGGCAATGAAGCTCCTGGGAGCGTAGGTGATTCGACTGGGTCGAGGGTTTCAACTTGGTTGAAGAGTTTTGTATTGTATTTGAGTAATTATGTAGAGAGAGTTCTCTGTAAGCCGTTGAGCTTCTTTATATAGTGGGAAAAAGAGAGTCCGCCGCGAAAGAGATAGGAGAGACGTGTTAGACTACAACGTGAAGCACAAAAGAACTGTTCATCCCATGCAGACCAATCTGCATGTGACACATGTCCAGTCAGCACAATCCGCCTAAGATAAGAACTATACTCCCACGTGAAACGGAGTGAGATATAATCTTTATCCCGCGAGGTAACGAAATCCAAATAGAATACTAGCTTTGCAAACCGCGAATCATGGCACCTCGCGGGCTATTACAGCTCGCGAGCCCAAAGAAGGTTTTAAATATGATAAGGGCCACAGGGATTGGCCCAAAGCATGTAAAGACTGTAAAAAGTCCAAAACGATTACAGGGTTTTGCGCGGACTCCGCCCATGTCCAGTCCGCCGATGAAAAATGCATTTTGGCCCCGACTGCTCTAAAGTTGTCCCACACGGACTGCATTCCGCGCAAAGCACGCGAGATATATCCTCACTCCGCGCGCAGTCATCACGCGCGCGAGCTCAACCTTTGTCCGATAGTGCGCGAGATCGTTAACCCGCGCTAGCTGAACTTTTGTCCGTAAGCGCGCGAGCTCAGTTATTGTCCAAAAAGCTACGAGCTCTTCAGTCCGCGCGGAGCCATTTCGCGCGCGGACTTTACATTTCGCCTTGCATGATCTCGCTGGCGGGCCACTACTTGTGAACTTAGAATGAAACTTGGGCTCGCCGACTGCTATAGACCAAGAATTTAATTAACATTTACATAGACAGTTATTGTCTTGTAAAAATGTTAATTTAGGCGCAAACATTGCCCCCCAGCCTCGAAGTCATGAATCTCAAGAATGACTGAAGAGGGTTATGTTCATGCTGCTCCAAAGCCACTGAATTGGCTCGGGTCATAAGATGGGTGTGAGTGAACAAGCCACAGGGCATTGCAGCAAAATTGTTGTACAGCTTCGCCTAGGCACCTGGACTTGGACTTCAAATGCATTCGCCTGCTCTTGCGAGCGAATGACTCTTGTGTTGACCAGACTCCAAAAAATGGCTCTTCGCGAATCTTGGCAATGGCGAGCAATAAAAAAGTTCGGCAAACGGCTTAAAATTTGTTGGCCACATACTTCGCGAGCTGTGTGTGTGGCAAATGGTCATGTACCTCGCTGCCCCCACTAGCGCGAACTAAAGAGAAGGATCGAAAAGGGATCGGCGAGCTACTGTATAATGATGGCGCGAACACTTTGAAAACTTTGAGGCCACATGAATTGGCCTAAATAATGATCAAGACACTGGAAGGATGTCTAAAGTCTGAAATAAACTGGAACACATGTACACTCCAATGTGCCCCCCAGTTTTGATGTATGTCCACCGATGATTGAAAAGAATGAAGGACATCTAAACTTTAGTATGCCCCCCAGTGAAGAAAGCGGGCTATGAGGTCATGAAAACACTTTGAAAAAGCAACGTTTTTTTTTTTGAGAAACACTTTGAAAAAGCAACGTGCTTGAAAAGAATCCGCGCATCTCATGACCTGTCTGCATTCAAACTGCCATAAGTATCTCCAGGAATGGCGGAATGACGAACCGTAAAATCCTCTGGAAAGTAGACATCCAGGGCTTTCTGTTGATGTAAGGCGTGCTAACTATTTCTTCCTGGATCAGTCCAGTTTAATCGGCGAAGTTGACTGTTCAGTAGTGGTTGTTGCAACTTTCAGCATGGCAGTCTGTCTTGGCTTCACTGGCAGCAACTCAAGGCATATGGAATGCATGTTGTCGTCAAGCCTCAGAGATAGGCTTCTAAGTAAAGTTCAAGCCTGATATAGGCAAGAACATTGTCCTGCATTTTAGCAAGACCAATGATCTCTTTTTGTGGTTTTTGGCTATTTGATTTTTTTGTATTTTTCTTTTTTCCAATGCGAGAAAGAAAAGAAACTAAAGAAAACGGAAATAAAAACCAGAAGTAAAGGCTGAAGTAAAAGCGAGGAGCAAAGAGAGGAAAGAATCATAGCTTGATTGGGTATCAATCATTAGGCCACGGGAGAGGCCACCAATGATTCACTCCAAGTCTTGATGTTGTCATGCTTCCAACGTGAGACTGTTGCTGATGAACATGTCCAAGTGTTGAGCAGAGTTGTCCCGCGTCAACCACTTGAAAAGTTGGACAAGGTAGTTCACAGGGTATGTCGCGCTGCCCCCCACGCATCTTTGTTTGTTGGCCGAGCAACATCTTCAACTGCTTTTTCATGGATTGTATGCTGTTGAGATCTGCCTTATTGCCCACTACCATGTTGAAGCAGGCTGGCCAAGGGATATCGCCAAACCGTACATGGTTAGGCGTATTATGATCACGGCTTGGCGAAGCGGACTGTCTCATCTCGCTGGTGACCATTAGATTGGCGAGATGGACTTTTAGGAAAGGCGGACTCTGTCAGGCTTGTCGCCCCGCGTATACATGTTGAAGCGGAAACTCAAGAGGCGTGGGTCCATCGTTACTTCGCTTGTCCTGAACTGGTAGAGAAAGCAGGCGAGCTCCGCCTTGCCCCCCATACGGCTGACCTGTGTCCATGTATACATCTCGCATGGGGCAGTTGGAACCTGGGCCACCTTTCATGCGAACTTGTGATTCGCAACTGATGTGCGAACTGCTTTCTGCTTCTAAGATGGACTGTTCTGTCCTATCTTCTGGTTTGTTTTTCTGAAGAACAACGCGCGAGATGGGATTAGTGAACAACATCTCGCCGGCTTCAACCTCAGGCTTCTTGTTATTGATTGACCAAGTAATTTCTTTCTTGGATGTAGGTTTATCCAAAAGAGAGTCTGCGCCATTAGATTGGCTGCTAGGCAGTTCAATCTGTTTAGCAGAGTCAATGATGCTCTATTGAGCAGCCCAACTTATGAGCAAGCTTTCCAACTTGTCGAACGTCTGGAGGATTCGCTCCCTAGACTGAGCAAAAACTGCTTCTTGAGTCGGCTGGGAGCCTACCATTGCGCGGAATCGTAGTTTTTCCTTTTCTTCAGCAGCCTCTCTAGCAGCTGTCTCCTCCGCGCGTTGCTTAAGGATGGCAGCATGTTTTTTGCGGCTGGCAGCTCTTAGTTCGGCATACTTTCTCTCGATGGCTCTTGATTTTTCTTGGAAATCTTGGAAATCAAATTGCATCTCTGTTCGTCGATCCCGACGTAGGTGTCGTCAGAAACTAACTTGGTTTCCCTATGATGAATTGCTTGTACCTCTGGTCCCACTGGGCGTGCCAATGTTTTGGCCACGATCCTCAGCAGGGGTAGAGAGGTAACTTGTGCTACCAAAAGTAATTTGGGTTTGCAAGGCGTGTCACCGCGCGGACGCGGAACGAGAACGGTGCGCGTTCTTGACTTCTAATCAGGCGAAGTAGAGCTCCGGTGTCACCTCGCGGGCGAGGAATTACGAGCAAACTATCTAGTCACCCGTGAATCGATACTCACTGCTGGGGTGAGCAGAGCAACAATTGGGAAAGAGAGGCGAGTCCAGACGGGCTCTGAGATCTAAGGCGAGGTGCACTTAGAACTTAGGGTTTCGAGGATGCTCGAAGATTTGCAGTTGTATTTTGTATGATTGATTGTGTCTATTGTCTTGTTGCTTCAGCAGGGAAGCGGCAATGAAGCTCCTGGGAGCGTAGGTGATTCGACTGGGTCGAGGGTTTCAACTTGGTTGAAGAGTTTTGTATTGTATTTGAGTAATTGTGTAGAGAGAGTTCTCTGTAAGCCGTTGAACTTCTTTATATAGTGGGAGAAAGAGAGTCCGCCGCGAAAGAGATAGGAGAGACGTGTTAGACTGCAACGTGAAGCACAAAAGAACTGTTCATCCCATGCAGACCAATCTGCATGTGACACATGTCCAGTCAGCACAATCCGCCTAAGATAAGAACTATACTCCCACGTGAAACGGAGTGAGATATAATCCTTATCCCGCGAGGTAACGGAATCCAAATAGAATACTAGCTTTGCAAACCGCGGATCATGGCATGCACCTCGCGGGCTATTACAGCTCGCGAGCCCAAAGAAGGTTTTAAATATGATAAGGGCCACATGGATTGGCCCAAAGCATGTCAAAGACTGTAAAAAGTCCAAAACGATTACAAGGTTTTGCGCCCGCGCATGTCCAGTCCGCCGATGCAAAAATGCATTTCTGCCTCGCCTGCTCTAAAGTTGTTCCACGCGGACTGCATTCCGCGCAAAGCACGCGAGATAGATCCTCACTCCGCGCGCAGTCATCACGCGCGCGAGCTCAAACTTTGTCTGATAGTGCGCGAGATCGTTAACCCGCACGAGCTGAACTTTTGTCCGTAAGCGCGTGAGCTCAGTTATTGTCCAAAAAGCTGCGAGCTCCTCAGTCCGGGCGGAGCCATTTCGCGTGCGGACTTTACATTTCGCCTTGGATGATCTCGCTGGCGGGCCACTACTTGTGAACTTAGAATGAAACTTGGGCTCGCTGGCAGCTATAGACCAAGAATTTAATTAACATTTACGTAGACAGTTATTATCTTGTAAAATTGTTAATTTAGGCGCAAACACTCTAATCAGCTGTGATATACTGATTATATGAGAAGAATGAAAAACGAAAATGGCTAAAATTTAAGGAATCTGAAGTGTTACCCGAACTCCATCATTCAATCTACACATCCACATGCATGATCGACTTAATTAATAAAACGACTTTCATTTAGGTACGTTTTCAATCTTAATCAGTTTTATACATATGTTCGAATACTTAATTGGTCCCTATGGTGGGAAAATTAGTAAAGCTAGGCTACCTGCTAGTGATAATTGGAATGTAGATAAAAGAGAATGCTTATGTTTTAGATTAGAAGGAATACGAGTCTTCTTGAGTGTGTTTACATGCCACTGATTGTGCATGTGAGTTGTGAACACTCCAGTAACGTTGTCTGAACACTGAAATTGTCAAACTTTTCAACACGACATAAGGACCCAATGCCATTTATAAATTGCAACGGTATTACACAATGACATCACTCGTGACACCATTTCTGAGGTTCCCCCTTCACTATAAAACGCCATTCACTACTAGTTTCTTAAACCATCCCAAAACATACACAATGCCTTCCAATTATCTGCTTCTGTTTCTTCTTGCAGTGGTGGTTTTCACTATCACTACTCCCACTCATGCTGCTCAGCACGATGATCACCGCAAACCACCGATTCACAAGCCTCCTACCCATCCCTCAGGCCACCACAAACCACCCATTCACAAGCCTCCCATGGTCGAAGTCTCTCATCTGCAGAAGTCACCCCAACCCCCTAAACATAAGAACGAGCCACTCCCCGAGCAAAAGCCATCAACCCCTCGTGATCAACCTCCAAAGGGTAAGGGAGAGAAGCCTCCACCAGAGCACAAGCCACCTCATGAGCACCGCTTGTTAGAGACAGATGGAAAACCTTCTAAGGGCGAGAAGCCACCACAACATCACAATGAGCCTAAGAAGGGAGAGAAGCCACCACCGGAGCACAAACAAGGTGAGCAACCTCAAAAGGGTCATGAGCACAAACCTCCCCATGAACAGAACGTTGGACGTCGTTTGTTAGAATCTTCTTCCTCAGAGTTGGATGGTAAGCCACCAAAGGGTAAGAATTCACCACCGAAACACAAGCCATCTCATGAACATCAATTGTTGGAGTTGGATGGAAAACCCTCCAAGGGAGAGAAGCCACCACAAGAGCACAACGGACCTCACAATGGAGAGAAGACACCACCAAAGCATAACCCACCTCATGAACACCAGTTGTTGGAGTTAGATGGAAAACCATCCAAGGGAGAGAAGCCACCACAAGAGCACAATGAGCATAAGGGAGAGAAGCCACCACAGAAGCACGAGCCACCTCATCATGAACACCGCTTATTAGAGACTGATGGGAAACCATCCAAGGGAGAGAAGCCACCACAACATCAGAATGAGCCCAAGAAGGGAGAGAAACCACCACCGGAGCACAAACCAGGACATCCAGGTAATGAACCTCACAAGGGCGAGAAGTCACCACCAAAGCACAAACCGCCTCATGAACAAAACATCGCACGCCATTTGTTGGAGTCTTCTTCCACCGAGTTAGATGGTAAGTCTCCTAAAGGAAAGAAGTCACCCCCAAAACACAAGCCGCCAACCCTACTGGAAAAAAATGACGATCACAAGCCATACGCGGAACACAAGCCACCAAAGGGTAAGGGTGAGCATCCACCACATCACGATCGTCACCTCGCAGAGAATGCAAAGGAGGACGATAGACACCCAAAACACAAGCCACCTCGGAAATTGAAACCTCCAAGTACTCTTGGAAAGAAGCCTCCGACTTCCCCTCACAAGCCACCTCACAAACCTCCATCTCCCTACTGATCATCGATCAGTTCATCATTAGTTTGCTACTTTCATGAGATATATGTAAAATAAGAGCTGCTATAGCCCTTCTTTCATGTTTCACTGGTCTATGGAGTTATACCAGACTCTGTTTGCTTTCATGTTGTATTAGCTTAGCCTACTATAGTGATCGAGTTTGTACTATGCTGTTCTTATGTAAACATCCAGTGTACTCACTTTGAATATTATGAATTAGATTATATATATTTGCTTTTCAATATGAAGTGAAGTTATTAGAAATAACCGAAAGAAGAAGAAGGTACGTAGCTGCAGGCTGCATGCATGGGAGAGTAATATTGGTAGAAGGATGATCACGATATTAATAAAGAAAAGAAAAAAAGAATCAATTTCCCAAAATATTTGTGGGGAGGGACGACACAGAAATAACAAAATCATGACGTGCAAAAAAGGAAAGTGTTGGCGGGTTATAGTTGGACTTGGTGAGTGGTGGAAGTCAAATTCCATTCCATTTTTATTTCAGTGGAGGAAATGGTTTCTGTTCCTAGCAACGTTTTTATTTCATATTCAACAGAGTGCATCTACGCAACGTGCAATTGTACGGTCCTCAAATTGTCGGATGCAAAAATTAAATGAAGACTATAGATTATAATTTTTTTTTGATTCGATCAAATTAAATGCATATAATAAAGTTACATTTTATTCGACCTCAGATCCCCACAGTATTGGAAAAGCTTAAGATTACTTTTTTGGGTTTTAATTTTGTTAACGGTATTAAAATACATACATAATAATGCGACGTGGATGGCCAGATCAAAATATTGCATATTAGTTGCTCGGTTCACTTACACCTTGGTGCGTAGAAGAATTTTCTCATATTCAAATGCTGAAATGTACAAAAGAATTTTTAATATAACGAGGGTAGTTTATTGAAAAGAAAAAAAAATACCATATCATTGGAGGGAGGGAGCTAACTCTACTCCCACCAAAAACAAATTAAAAACAAACTTATAAATCGAAACAAAACAAAAAAAAGCTAACAGAAAATAAATGTGAGAAGTCCCAACCAATTACTATTACAAAGAGAGATGATAGAAATCGAAGGCAAGTCCCACCACATCAAACCCGATAAATTTATCTTTCATTTACCAATGCATCTGCAACTCAGTTACCTTATCAAAATATATGAGAATAATGAAAGTCCATATCAGAAAGTCGACACAAGCATTCTTCTTATACCTCAGAGCGATTTAAATTAAGCAACAAATCGTTGGATATTGAGAGCGATCAGATGTCGGTAGGGACATTCACTATCTTATCTCACATGTGTGGGATTTGTCCCGATTTGATTTCAGTCGACTTCATTGCTTTCTCCACAATATGGAAAAAGAACAAATTAAAGTAAAGTAGAAGCAACAAACCACCAAATTTCGGCAAATATATATATATATATATATATATATATATATATACACACACACAAAATAAGGGATGCAAATAGTGAAACGCCAAAGTGCCGACCAAAAATAGTGAAACGCAAAATCACATATTAGATGGAACTCATGCAAATGGTCCAGGACGAGGAGTATGTCAAAAACTTTAGAGAATCCGAAACCCCACCACAGACTCAAATACAACACACCCCACCACATATGCTTTCACGCATAATCGAAACTCACCAAATCTTTAGTTAAAGGTATATATCGGTGTTTCTTGGCCAAATTAACCTTTAGAGGTAGAGTACAATGGTGGAATTGTTTGAGCCGCATTTCTCAAATGCATCTCAGATCCTCATCTATCTTTCGGGAAGGTAACGTAGTTGCTAACTTATTAACAAATCATGGTATCACTTTAACAGATTTAGTTTGGTGGGATGAGACTCCTCTTTTTATTGTATCGGCTTGCATTAGTGACCATTTGGGTCTTTCAGTTCCATTTTTGTTAGTTAGTTTTTATTTATTGTGTGTTTATTTTAGTTACCTATAGAAATTTTAGCTTTGTCTTCCTCTCGTTGTATCTCTTTTTTCTTTAATAACATGGGTGGTACGAAGGTTTTATGCCTCTCTTATCTCTCTTTTTAAGAAAAAAAAAAAACTTTGGAGGTAGGACATGCACTAGATTTAAGATATATACTTACTGAATATTATCATATTGTATATATAAATGAAGAGTTCCGTTCAGCTGGTCAGGGAGGGATTTGGTCAACTACCCTTAGATCAGGCCAGTTTAAATCAAAAGTTGAAGAAAACAGATTATATCCTTTAAAAATAATTAAGAGATACGAAATAACTTTAACAGTTAAATTTAAAATGATCTGATATAAAGATAGATGACCAGATCCCTTCTGGTCAGTAGCTGACCAGGTGAAGGAGACTGTATAAATGAAATCCTCTTGTTGAATTTCTTCACTTAATAAGAACAACATCGTTCATTCTGGGCTAGAGTATACATGTCTTACAAGTACCTAAGTGGGAAAGGTCGTGTTGGCCACTATAGCTTGGATAGATTATGGTACTAAATAAAGAGAATACTGCTATCAATAATAGAACAGAGTGAGAGGGTACTATGCCACAGATTGAGCATGGCATGTGAGTTGTGAACACACCCATCGTGAAAACTTCATTAAGGTTCCTTATGTGAACACCAAAGTTGTCAAACTTTTCAACTCGATCAAACACAATAGGACCCATCGCCGTTCGAAAATTGTAACAGTATACACAATGACATCACTCGTGACAGCATTTGTGAGAGTGACCCATCAATATAAATTGCCACTCTCCCTCTAGATTTCCCAAACCATCCCAAAACATACACAATGCCTTCCAACTATCTGCTTCTGTTTCTTCTTGGAGTGGTGGTTTTCACTATCACTACTCCCACTCATGCTGATCAGCACGATGATCACCGCAAATCACCGATTCACAAGCCTCCTACCCATCCCTCAGGCCACCACAAACCACCCATTCACAAGCCTCCCATGGTCGAAGTCTCTCATCTGCAGAAGTCACCCCAACCCCCTAAACATAAGAATGAGCCACTCCCCGAGCACAAGCCATCAACCCCTCGTGATCAACCTCCAAAGGGTAAGGGAGAGAAGCCACCACCGGAGCACAAGCCACCTCACGAGCACCGTTTGTTGGAAACTGACGACAAACCTTCGAAAGGAGAAAAGCTGCCTCATGAGCACAAGGGAGAGAAGCCACCACCAAAGCACAAGCCACCTCATGAACACCAATTGTTCGAGTTGGATGGCAAACCTTCCAAGGGAGAGAAGCCACCACAAGAGCACAATGGGCCTCATAAGGGAGAGAAACCACCACCAAAGCACAAGCCACCACATCAACACCAATTGTTGGAGGTGGAGGGAAAACCTTCAAAGGGAGAGAAGCCACCGCAAGAGCACAATGAGCCTCATAAGGTAAAGAAACCACCACCAAAACACAAGCCACCACATGAACACCAATTGTTGGAGGTGGAGAGCAAACCTTCCAAGGGGGAGAAGCCACCACAAGAGCACAATGGGCTTCATAAGGGAGAGAAGCCACCGCAGAAGCACAAGCCACCGCATGAACACCAATTGTTGGAGGTGAAGGGAAAACCTTCAAAGGGAGAGAAGCCACCGCAAGAGCACAATGAGCAACACAAGGGAGAGAAACAACCACCAAAGCACAAGCCACCTCATGAACACCAATTGTTAGAGTTGGATGGCAAACCTTCCAAGGGAGAGAAGCCACCACAAGAGCACAATGGGCATCATAAGGGAGAGAAACCACCACCACATGAACACCAATTGTTGGAGGTAGAGGGAAAACCTTCAAAGGGAGAGAAGCCACCGCAAGAGCACAATGAGCCTCATAAGGGAGAGAAACCACCACCAAAACACAAGCCACCACATGAACACCAATTGTTGGAGGTGGAGAGCAAACCTTCCAAGGGGGAGAAGCCACCACAAGAGCACAATGGGCCTCATAAGGGAGAGAAGCCACCGAAGAAGCACAAGCCACCGCATGAACACCAATTGTTGGAGGGGGAGGGAAAACCTTCAAAGGGAGAGAAGCCACCGCAAGATCACAATGAGCCTCATAAGGGAGAGAAACCACCACCAAAGCACAAGCCACCACATGAACACCAATTGTTGGAGGTGGAGGGCAAACCTTCCAAGGGAGAGAAGCCACCGCAAGAGCACAATGAGCCTCACAAAGGAGAGAAACCACCGCAGAAGCAGAAGCCACCTCATCAACACCGCTTATTAGAGACTGATGGAAAACCAGGACATCCAGGTAACGGACCTCACAAGGGTGAGAAGTCACCACCAAAGCACAAACCACCTCATGAACAAAACAATGGACGCCGTTTGCTAGAGTCCTCTTCCACCGAGCTACATGGTAAGTCTCCTAAAGGAAAGAAGTCACCCCCAAAACACAAGCCGCCAACCTTACTGGAAAAGAATGATGATCACAAGCCATTCCCGGAACACAGGCCACCAAAGGGTAAGGGAGAGCATCCACCACATCACGATCGTCACCTCGCACAGAATGCAGTGGATGTTGCCAAAGGTTCACCACACAAGCCACCCCGGAAATTAATGCCTCCTAGTACTCTCGCAAAGAAGCCTCCAACTGCCCCAGAAAAACCACCACACCGACCTCCATCTCCCAACTGATATGTATCATTAGTTTCATGATATGTATTTAACAATAACAGCTGTTATCTGCCTGATGTACGGATCAGTTACGTACATCAGACTGTTTCATTCCATGCTTGTTGTACTTAGCTAGCCTACTAGAAATCGATCGAGTACGTATAATGTTTATGATATGTGAAGCATCCAGTTTACTCGCATTGAATATTATGAATTTGCTTCATTAGCTTATATTATCGAACAGTTCTCTTTCCGACGTGTTTTAATTCGTTGTGGCGGTATTAGTTTGTGCATGTTAGGTTGTGCATGTTAGACCCAACAGAAGAAAACTAAACGGTAATCTATTAGCCGCATATTTCTTACGTATCCGTACGTGCATGGGAAAGAACTGTGAGTGGAGGACTTGGAAGACAAATAATTCTGAAATAAACTGATAAACATAAACTTGGCAAAGAAAACCGTGTATAATTACTATTTACACGTACGTACCATATATATCTAAAAAAAATATAGACTTAACCTGCAACTAAAACTATATACGACTCGTATATAGTTTTTTCCCGTGTATATTTCTCGTGTATATTTGTACTATTTGTTTTTTTTTCTTTTCCGTTTCAAGACAGGAAACCTAGTTGAAAAGAGAAAACAAAAGAAGTGAACACCCCTTACTCATATATATATATATATATATATATATATATATATATATATATATACTCATATATATATATATATATGAATATTTTCTCTTCCTGAAAATGAGATTTGGTGTGTCAAGCTAGAACTCTCATGAGTATACTTGGAAGAACATGTTAAATACAATTCATGAACCAAGTAGTCCCGTGCTCCAACAAAAAGAACAATCCAGTTTTTTGTCCAACAAGTATATATGGCAATACGGCAACACTGCAATAGTCATGGCAACCCGCATTAGAACAAAGAAATTGTTCGTAAATCATGGTCCGTATGTTGACTATTTCTTATTATCCGTGTGTCGTTCATAATTTACTAATTAAAATTCTAAACTGTTTATACTAAAGACTTCGGGCATGGCCAGCTCCCATAATATGATGGACGGTGTGTACAAGGCTCCCGGGAACGAATTCACCGCCGATCAACGATTAAGTCATTCAATCATTCAAATAGTTAATTTAACGAGCACTACCAGAAGAAAGGTTATAACCAACGAAAAAAAAAAATCAGGCCGACGAAGCATTTTTTCGTCGGCTATAGTGGGCTTTAGCCGACGAAATTTTCTTTCGTCGGCTAAGGTAAATTTTCGTCGGCTATGATGTCCACTTTAGCCGAAGAAATTTTATTTCGCAGGCTATTTTAAATTTTCGTCGGCTATGACAAACTTTAGCCGACGAAAAAAAATTTCGTCGGTTAAAGAATTTATGTCGTCGGCTAAAGTTCACAAACCATGGCCGACGAAATATTTAAAGGTTTAGCCGACGAAATTCCTAGTCGTCGGCTAAAGTTCTTTATATTTGCAGATCTGGGCAGCAGCAGCTCATTTCGAAAAAAACGGAAAAAAAAACGGGAGAAGAAAAAAGGGGAGAAAAAGTTTGGGTGTTGTCAAAATCTGTCCATAATCAGTTTGTGGAGCCATATATAGGTACGTATATGTATATATATGTTGATTAATTGAGTTTTATTTGAGTTGATCGATTTTAATTAGTGTGATTAATTGAGTTTATTGATTTTGATTGTGATTGAGTTGATTAATTTTGAGTACGTTGGATGTATATATATATATATGTTGATCGATTTGGTTGATGATTTGAATTGATAATATATATGAATTAATTTATTGTTAATAAATAGTATATATATATATATATATATATATGTTAATATTAATTTATAATATTATTGTGTTGATATGGTATGAAGTTGTTGATGATATATATGAGTTCATAATGATAATTTTGTAATTAATTAGTTGTAGTACGTACGTAGAATATATATATACTAAATGAATTGAGATTTTATATATGGCATGAAATTTTATTAATAATTAGCTAGCAGCGTTATAAATATATATATATTTTGTTATATTTTCAGGATATGGATAAGAGTTGGATTTCGCTTCCAAAATGGGACAAAAGATACGGTGCAGGAGTTATGAGTTTTCTAGAATATGCGATGGATAATGCTAACGGGAATACAATTTTCTATTGCCCTTGCACGAAATGTCAGTGTCGCAGCGATATGTATCGATTTCCCATTGACAAAGTATGGCAGCACCTGAGGAGTAACGGGTTTTGGGAGAAGTACACATGTTGGTTATATCACGGTGAAACATCATCAGGGGGTCCGCATGATCATGGCCAATTTTCCGAGACGGGCAGTGCTAGTACATCCAACGATCCAACAACGACATTCATCAACGACATGTTTCCTTATGAGAGCGGTGTATGCGCTCAAGGACAGTATATGCCTGACCCGGTGCAGCCCTTCCCTAGAGCTGTGAACACTGCTGGTATTGAAAAGTACAACAAACTGCTTGCTTTCCAACAGACCCCTGTGTACCCCGGTTGTCAGAAGACCGTTCTTGAAAGTGTGATGGACGTAATGAGGATTAAAGTTGAGACAAAATCGACCGTGAAGGCTGTTGATGAGTATCTACAGTACACTGCTTCGATGCTGCCCAACGGTCATCGTCTTCCTACCACTCATCGGAAGGTCCGATGTATCCTGAAAGATCTTGGGCTTTCCTACATCAAGATCCATGCATGCAGATATGACTGCGTTCTCTTTTGGGGTAAAGATCCAGAAGGGAATGACCTTGGTGGCCTTGACGCATGTCCGGTATGTCACACTGACAGATATAAGCTGACTCCTGCAGGCAACAGGAAACCTGTAAAGGTACTTCGGTATTTCCCTTTGACGGATAGGTTGGAGCGGTTGTACATGTCTTCACACACGGCCGAAGCGATGAGATGGCACGCTGATAGGGAATTGCATGACGAAGATACCCTTATACACCCTGCTGACGGGGAGGCTTGGAAGCATATAGACAGGGAGTTTCCTCAATTTGCGTCAGAGGTCCGAAATGTGAGGCTCGGGCTCTCATCCGACGGGTTCAACCCTTTTGGGAACATGAGTCTGCAATACAGTATATGGCCGGTGATTTTGGTACCGTACAACCTTCCCCCATGGATGTGCATGAAGAAGGAGTACAATATGTTGAGTTTGTTGATTCCGGGGCCCGGTTATCCGGGGAAGTGTCTCGATGTGTACTTGAGACCTTTGATTGAAGAGCTTAAATTTTTGTGGGACGTTGGTCATCCCACTTATGACAAGTACACGCACGAGATGTTCCAGATGCATGTCATGGTTGTTGGCACCATCAGTGATTTTCCTGCCCGTGGGATGTTGTCGGGCAACGTTGTTAGGGGATACAAGGCTTGTCCAGAGTGCCTTAGCGATGAGGGGAGCAGCAGTCATTGCAACAAGATATGCAGATTGGGTCACCGTGCTTTCCTTCCATATGATCACGAATGGCGGTTCGATGAAAAGGCATTTGATGGGACCGTAGAACACGGCGTGCCTCCCAGAAGATGGACGGGGGAAGACATTTTAGCGGTGCTTAATGAGTACGATTTTGGGCAGCTCAGCAATCATCCCAACATTGTGGCGGCAATACCTGAAAGACCCGACAAGTACAAATTCTGGACACATAAGAGCATATTCTGGGAACTCCCATACTGGAGTAAGTTGTTGATCAGGCACTACCTGGATGTGATGCACATAGAAAAGAATGTGTGCGACAGTGTGGTGGGCATAGTGCTGAACTTGGAGGGGAAGACGAAAGACGGTCCTAAGGCACGCATTGATCTAAAAAAATGCGGAATAAGAAGACATTTGTGGTTGAAAGAAGGGAAGAAAAAAATGCCTCAAGCTCCTTACACCGTGAAGCCTAACCAGAAGAACCTCATTTTCAGGTGGATGAGTTGTGTGAAGTATCCTTCAGGCTATGCAGGAAATATTGCCCGGTGTGTGAACTTCTGGGACAATAAGATGTACGGGTTGAAGAGTCATGACTGTCATATCCTGCTACAACGTCTCTTCCCTGTTTTCATTCGACCGTTCCTTCCCCGTCAGGTGGTGGAGCCGTTAGTAGCGTTGGGAAGGTTTTTCCAGAAGTTATGCACACGGGAAGTGTCTCGATGTGACCTCCGGGAAATGCAAATGGACATCATTTATATCATGTGTAAATTTGAGAGGATATTTCCTCCAAATTTTTTTGACATCATGCCTCACCTGATGATCCATCTTCCCGAGCAATTGTTGCTTACCGGTCCAGTACACTACACTTGGATGTATCCCATGGAAAGGTACGTTTTTTACCTTCATGAATTCCTCAATACATATACATGTTCAATAATCATAACATTTTGCAACTTGATTTACAGGCAACTTGGAGACTACAAAGATTATGTGGCTAATAAATCCGCTCCTGAAGGATGTATAGCTGAAGCATATATTGCGCACGAGTGCGTCACCTACATGAAGTTGTATTTAGGAGCGTTGAAGGAAACTCCGCAAACCATGCCGGTAGATGTACCGAAGTTCAATATTTCCATAGTCTCTAGTGATGTTGAAGTGTATGGAATTTTGCCAAACTCCTACAAGTTGCAACCACATGAGCTAGTCATTGCCCACTGGTGGGTATTGATTAACTGTCCAGAAGTTGAATACTGGAAAGATATCCATCTCAATCATCCCAACATTCAAGGTGATCTCGAGTACCACAACAGGGAGTTCGCATATTATTTTGGCGGTTGGGTACGTAATTTAATTTTTCTCTACGGGTTTATGTTTATTGCATAATTATCCATATTTACAGTTGAGATGGTTGGTTGCAGATGAACCATATTCAATCTGATGGTCACCCAAATTGGTCGCACGAACTAAGACTTCTAGCCATGAAGCCGATAGTCTCAAGAGTTTATCCGATGTGCAAGGTGAATGGCGTGCAATTTATATGCGAACAAAGAGACAGCAGAAAGAGAACACAGAATTCTGGGGTCATGGCACATGGTGGGCGGAATGGAGTTGACTATTACGGTGTTCTTGATTCAGTGGTGGAACTCGTTTACGGTGAAGGCATGACAGTGCACCTCTTCAAGTGTAGATGGTTTGATACTAGGCCGCAGAGCATGAAGACCGATCAGTACGGAATATTATCGGTGAACACTGCTACAAGTTCTTACGAGGATGACCCCTTCGTTTTTGCGACATCGGTAAAACAAGTGTTTTATCTTGATGACCTTGCTAAGGGTGACGCGTGGAAAGTAGTCAACCTTGTGCACCCTCGAAACATTTATCGGGCGGCTACACTTGGAGAGGCCGAAGACGAGGAAGAAGATGTTGCGTATCAAGAGCCTAACGCAATAGGTATTCCTAACTCCTCTACCATTCGCCTTAATAATTTTAAAGCGGGTCGTTCGGTGCGAATTCGTGATGAAGAGCCAAGGCTTGTTGATGTTGATCCAAATCAAGAGTCAGACGAAGACTCTGGCGATGAGGAAATACATATATTACCAGAAATTAATTCTGACACCGAAGAAGACTCATCGGATGATTCCGATTACGAGCCTTAGTTTTAATGTATGATTCCGATTAATTTGTATAATTTTTCAAAGACTTTTTCCTTTATAGTTTACAAATGTTGAATTCATATTTCAGTTATGAATATATGAGATTTTGGTGATACATGATGAACAGGGTTTTTTTAATGTATGGTTTATGAATATCGTCTGTTTTTTTTTTCCCTGTTTTTTTACTTTAGCCGACGAAATATAATATAATTCGTCGGCTAAGATGTTTTTTGCCGACGAAAAAAGCCTTAATTCGTCGGCCATAGATGTTTTTTATTTATTTTAATTACAAACTTTAGCCGACGAAATAAACTGTGATTCGTCGGCTAGACTACCTTAGCCGACGAAAAAGCCTTAATTTTGTCGGCTAAACTTGTTTTTTTATTTTTTTTAATTACTCACTTTAGCCGACGAAGTACACTGTAATTCGTCGGCTAATATGGTTTTTGCCGACGAAAAAAGCCTTAATTCGTCGGTCATAGATGTTTTTTTATTTATTTTTATTACAAACTTTAGCCGACGAAATAAACTGTGATTCGTCGGCTAAACTACCCTAGCCGACGAAAAAAGCCTTAATTTCGTCGGCTAAACTTGTTTTTTATTTTTTTTAATTACTCACTTTAGCCGACGAAATACACTGTAATTCGTCGGCTAATATGGTTTTTGCTGACGAATAACCTAATAATTCGTCGGCTATAGTTATTTTTTTAATTTTTTAATTACATACTATAGCCGACGAATATGTTAGGGTATTCGTCGGCTAAACCCTAAAATATTTCTATTACCTACTATAGCCGACGAATAATTACATACTATAGCCGACGAATATGTGTACTAATGTTGTATGACTTGTTTACCTAGTGTTATGTAAATGTTCCGTTTGAAAAACAAACTATACGTAGATCCTTCAAACGTAAAAAATTCGTGAAATAAGACATGACTAGAATGGTGAAATACGTCTACGGTTGAAAAATCACGGTATTCCGGTCATGTCTCGGTGCCGATAGTTGCGGTCAATGCAATTTTCCATTCTTTCTCCCTATGGGTAGCCCCGGGTTCGGTGGTTATTTTGTGTAAAGTTTTTATACGACTTGTTGCGTGTCATCGGTTTAAAACTATTTTCAGTTGTAGGTCCGGCAAAAATACGTAATTTAGACGGTCGAACGACCTTTTCCGTGCGTTTAGGGGTTTGACTTACGAGATTGACCGTCCGGATCGAGCCCTTATTATTTTCGGATCAAGTTGAATTTTTTCCCATACATGTATTTTATCATGATGGTCAGATCTGACGGCTGGATTTGTGTTTCTCAAGTTTGATCATCACGATCACAAGTTGCCAAATGTATAAAGGTTTAGCCGACGAATTTCAAAGGTTTAGCCGACGAATTTTAAAGGTTTAGCCGACGAATTTCAAATGTTTAGCCGACGAATTTCAAAGGTTTAGCCGACGAATTTCAAAGGTTTAGCCGACGAATTTCAAAGGTTTAGCCGACGAATTTCAAATGTTTAGCCGACGAATTTCAAAGGTTTAGCCGACGAATTTCAAAGGTTTAGCCGACGAATTTCAAAGGTTTAGCCGACGAATATATGTATAGCCGACGAAATTTTAATCTTTAGCCGACGAACAAATTATTTCGTCGGCTAAAGTCCTCGGGTTTTAATTGCGAACCCTAGCCTCTTCCCTCATTTCTGCACTTTTCCAACGGCCTGCCTCCTCCCTCCCGGTCTCCTCCCTCCTCCTCCCTCATTTCTGCCGTTTCTCAACTCTCACCCGATTGCAGGTAACATCTACTCGTTCTTTCGTGAATTTCTTAATTTCTTTCAAAATTTTAACATTTTAATCAGTTACGGTATTCCGGTTATATTGTTATGGTTTACAGAATTTAAGGGATGAAAACTCAAAAAGGGTTTTGATTTGTGAATTTTAATTTTATCTAGAAATGAGGTTACTTTTCAGTAAATTGTTGGCAGGCCCTTGGCTGCTTGCTCAAATTTGTATAACTGTTGTAAGTTGCTGTCGAGCAGTATTAGGAAATTTGGGATCCCTGCTTGGAGACTGTCATTTTATGGAAATTTGGGTCCCAATTGTTTACAGTTTGATGTTACAGTTTATACTTTGATTATTCAACCAATTTTTTTTTCCTCAATTGTTTACAGTTTGATGTTATAGTTTATAATTTTGATTATTGAACCATCTATCTTTGAAAATGAAACGGTGACTAGGATGAATCATGTGCAAATTTGCTATAGTATGAGAACATTTCCCAACATAGTATGAGAACATTTCCCAACACAAATTTGCTATAGTATGCGCTAAAAAAACAGAAACCAAAACGTATTAATAAATTTATAATACGTATTAATAAAAGAACATTATTAACACATGTTAATAAATTATTATTAAAAGAACATTAATAAAAGAACATTATTAATAAATTATTAAATTTATTAATAATTTAACACTAGATTAACTAGAGAATCGGGATGAAAACGCCTTTGATTAATAATTTAACACTAAATTTATTAATAATTTAACACTAAATTAATAATTTATTAGTTTATGTGTTTATTTTTGAATATATGTGTTAATTTATTTTTGATTTCGAATTTAGTTTTACGATATGTATATGTAATTTATGATGATGTTGATATATATAATATTGTTATGTAAGTAAAATATATATATATATATATATATATTGGTATGTGTATCTATTTATTGAATAAGTATAATTTTAAAAATGTATAATTTTTTATAAAACAAAGACAAAATAATCTAAAGCCTTTGATTAATATTTTAAATAGGATGAGCGGCTTTTTTCGATCGAAGAAGAGTTCGAAGGGCCAAAGGTCCGAATCGTCTGAGGGAACCTCTAGCAACCCTCAAACGACGTTTCAGGGCCACATGACAGCCAGACGTGCGAGCCTTCTGGAGACGGCGCCGGAGGTGCCCCTTTCATCGAGGCAGGCGCCTGTCCCTCGTTCCCCGAGGCCCTTGACGGAGGTGTCTGCACCTCGTATGCCCGAGATACACCGGGCGCCGACTCCGGGTCCTACTTCTTCGGATAGTGGGTCATCTGGGGTACAGATGCCGCCGCCTCATCTGTTCCTTCCGCGGATGATACCGGCGATACCTGTAGTCGATGGCTCAGGGACGCCGATTTATCCACTGCCCCCGCCAGTGGCTCCATCAGCGGCGTACCGGTTCCTGCCTTTTGATACGCCTCTTATTTCTGCGAGGGTATCATCATCGGCGACAGAGCCGGAATCCGTCGCGAGCTCCTCAGGTAATCAGTGATGCATGATTACTTTTAAAAGGTCATATATATTTTAATAATCAATTTGGCCGAATCATGTCATAGGCACAAAGAAGAAGAGAGGCCCCGTCACAGGGAAAGCTCTCGAGAAGATGGTGAGTACCATGGGGAGGATCCCCATCGATACTGACGGGGATGGCCACGCAATATCGGGCGGGAAGTCGAGGATGTACTCCGGCCGCGTGGGTGCTCTCATTAGGGATAGAGTCCCTATGTTGTGGTCCGACTGGGGCGAGGTCCCGCAGGAGGTTAAGGACATGGTCCACAACGCGATGTCGGTGAGTTTACAAAATAATATTATGTATTAAATTGTTGATTTCTCGAAAAGCTAAACTAATAATAATCGGTTAAATGCAGGTGTGGTTTGAGGTTCCCGAGCACCTGAGGGACAGCTGGGCCGACGTTGTGCATGGGGGAAGGTACGTTGGGAAGTTAATGAAAAACAATTTTGTATGTGATATTAATAATATTTCTAATATTTTTGTTGTATTTGTAGGTACAAGGAGTGGAAGAACGAGCTGCGGACCCATTGGACTAAGCACGGGAACGCACGTTCTGGTACCCCTACTGAGTTCCAGTACAGGGAGTACGAGTGGCGTTGGCTTCTGACATCAGAATTCAACAACCCTCGTAAACAGGTATTTAAATAAATTAGTTAGTTAATTTAAAAATAAGTACGTGCGTTTTAAAATATTCTACTAATAGTTTACTTTTTTCTTTGAAGGCGGTTTCCCGGGTGAACGCTCAGAACCAACAACGCAACACAAGGAACCATCATGCCGGTTCTAGACCGTTCGGTGTCTTCATGGACGAGGCGGCCAAGGAACATCCAGAAGTCAACCCCTACGTCTATACGTACGAGAAGGCATATCCTGACTCCCATGAGGATATTGTAAGTCACTTTACGTTTTTAAATTTTTAAATTTATGTAAAAATTTTAATTAATAATTTTTTTCCTATCCATATAGGCGAGGGTGAGGGAGGCTAGTGACGAGGTCCTGAGTACCTTAGTGAGGGAGGCATGGCCGGACACGCAGGATTCCGAGATGTCCGAAGCCATGTCCCGGATCGACAATTCGGATCCGACGATTGGGGCGAGGATCATGGGCATAGCCTTCCCACCGAGAGAAAACAACTTCTACTGCCGAGGTCTAGGAAAGAGAGGCGAGGGGGTCCTGAAGACCACTCCAGGATTTCAACGAAAGGCAACCTCGACCAGTAGCTGCACCACGTCCACGATCAATAGGACGACTCAGCTAGAGTCGGAAGTTCAGAGACTACGAGAACAGCAAGCTGCTCAAGCTGCTCAGGCAGCCTCGCAGGCAGCCTATATTGCCTCGCAGACAGCCTTTAATGCCGCGCAGGCAGCCTATGTTGCCGAGTTACATGCCATCCAGCAGGCCCAGCAGCAGCAGATGATCCAGTACATGCAGGACTTTGCAGCTGCCCAGATTCAGGGACTTCCGCCTCCGCCCATGCCTCCGCCCATTCCGCTACCCCAGCCGCCGCAACCTCCGCAGCAGCCCCCAGAAGATGACTTTAATTTAGACGATATAGACTTTACGTAGTTGATATATACTTTTATGTAAATTGATACTTTTATGTAGTTCATACATTCTTTTATGTGTTAGTTGTTGGTTATATGAAATTGTTAAAAATGTCTTTTGCAGCTTACATGGAATGGTAATTCAGAAATTTCGGGGTTTTTTTTTTTTACTGGAATGCACTTATAGCCGACGAAAAAAGCCATAATTCGTCGGCTAAAGTTTTTTTTAAAAAAAAAAAAAAAAGTTTAGCCGACGAAATAAGCTTTAATTCGTCGGCTAAATGCCTCTAAAGCCGACGAAAAACACAATATTTCGTCGGCCATAGATGTTTTATATTTTTTTATTACAAACTTTAGCCGACGAATATATTAAATTATTCGTCGGCTAAAGTTTGGAAGATAACCGACGACACAAAATGTCTTCGGCTAAGGTATGGACTATAGCCGACAACAAAGTCGTCGGCTATAGTGCATACTTTAGCAGACGAAATAATGTCGTCGGCTATAGTATGACTATAGCCGACGAAATAATGTCGTCGGCTAAAGGTTAGACTATAGCAGACGATATTATTTCGTCGGCTATAGTATGACTATAGCCGACGAAATTTTTTGTCTCGTCGGCTAAAGTCATTACAGACGACCCTTTCCCGACGACACTATAGCCGACGAACCTTCGTCGGCTAAGGTTGTAGCCGACGAATTTTTTTAACAGGCCGACGAAAATTTTTCGTCGGCTAAACTGCCTGTTCTGGTAGTGGAGATTAGTTCCTTGTAGACAATCAGAACACTAGACAGAAGGACTCTTGATGAGACTTCCCTAATCATGGCTGGTCAGATTTAGCTGATCATAGCCGAAGAGACACATGCATGTCCCTTTAATAAGGTTTGTTTTTTATTTTAGGACATTACAGGTGTAGTACATAGCCAAAATACTTGGTTGAGCCGAGAATAAGGCACAATTACCCGGTCACCGAAGATCATTCCAGGCAAGATAGCCCTGGTAAGCCCTTCACGGATATCCAAAGAGTGAAGGGCCGGTAACAAACCGCTTGCCAAAATCACTCTAGCGGCAAAACACCCCCAAAAGGGAAGACACTACAAAGGTTAACAAGTAGTCCCACATCAGAGACGAAAGCCAAAGTGCCCAACCTTGGCCTATAAAACAGGCACAAGCTCCCATCAAAGGTACACACAACTCTCTCCCGCACTCCCGTACATTCCAAATAGCCCAAAGCTAACTTAAGCATCGGAGAGTCGAAGACTGGGCCAACCCAGTCCTGACTTCCTGACGCTGTCACTTGTGCATGTTTCGAGTGCAGGACCAAAGGATTCTACCTCGCCCCAGCTCTCGACCTCATCTCAGCTCGGGACCTTGGGACGAAACAGGTAGAAACAATTGGCGCTAGAAGGAGGGCCCTCAAGTGGAAACCCTCACGTCGCTCACCATGGCCATCATCTGCCCAGAAATCCCGAGGAGAGAGAAAGCAGATCTGACTCTCTCTCTCCTTCGCTTGGGCATGCCACAGCAAGGTAGCTCACCTTCCCACCCATCACTGTCTTCCAATGAATCCAGCGTGGCCACCCCAACCTCCGGCCAAGGCCCACGCGCCGGTGAGCAGGGCCCAGAAAAAACTGATCTGGACACCCAACTTCCCTCAACTGAAGTAGGGATACGCTCTCGGTCTCGCGACCCCCCGGGACATGCCTTCGCTTTTGGCACCCACTTGATATTTCTCTCCCAGGGACGCCCACCCATGTCTCGGTGGCACTCTCCCGAAACCTTCGCTGACTCACATTGTCGCGGCCCCCTTCGTGGACTCCGCAGGTCCCGTCATCCCTTTGCAAACTCACATTGTCACGGACCCCCCTAGCGAACTCCTCTGGTCAAGCCAAATCCTCGCGGACTCCGTTGACCTCCCCATAACCTCGCAGACTCCCCTGGTCTCGCCTCGCCAGCTCCTCGCGGCATTCCTGAATCTCGCCAGAGTTCTTAAACCTCACGTGGGGACATCCCTAGTAGTTCCCCTGGTGGGCCCCCACATTGCTCTCCATCCCGACCTCCCGGGGCTCCTCTATCCCGACAGAAGGTTAAAAAAAAAACTCAGCAACCCAACAACCTGCCCCCGGCACCTCCCCTTCCTGAGACTGAATTACACGTCCTCCACAATCAACCAAGGGTTGAATGCAGAGCTCACAAGCAGCCACATATATTCTGGGCTACATGCATTTATATATCTATGACTCTAGGCTCTGGCTGAATACTTCTCTCCGAGACCGCTTGAGCAAGGCTAGTCGCGGCGGCCACACTGTCCCGACAGGATTCACCTTCGGAACACGGAACCAAGAATCCGCCCTCCCGACACCGAGTCTAGTCCTAACACGTGATATTGTCCCGAACCAGGATCCCGTGACAAGAAACAAGTGGCTCCATCCAGAGCTTCGGGAGCCCTTCCCACATGGCCCCTGAGTTCCCGAGGCCCACTCCCTTGGTTACCTTGCTCTCGAAACATGTCAGCACAAATGACCCGCTTGACAACCCTCTCCTGGGGGCTCTCTCCCGGGTATCAGTGCCCCTCTCAAGGCCATGCCTCTCTTCCTCCCTCCCGAAACCAACCGTACAACCCCACCCATTCTGAGATCCTGCGACCGCGGCACCCATCCACTTACTCTTGGCACCCACAGTTCAACTCAGTAAATCGCCCAATTCTCATTTTAGCAGCAACTCCTGCCACTTATAATGGACTATCACGGCCTCGCCTATGGCCTCTATTCTCTAAATTACTACTCCCCCAGCAACGACAACAGCGTACTCACTACCAAAGGGCCTCGCTGCCTAGTTCAATGACTTCAATTGTCATGCCCTCGGTACTATATACTCATATCAAGCCAAGCTCAGCAAGTCGCCAACAACACTTCGCCTACAGTTATACATAGTACTTCTCTATGATTTATCAGTAGTGATTCACTTCAATATTGTCTTCTTGACCACCATGACTACTCCATTGGGATTCTCATATCATGCTCTTCTGTCGACATCGAGACATATATCAACAACTCCAATTTTTCTAAAATAACTATAGCGGCTCTACACGGCTCCAGATAAGTCTTACTCCACAGTATTCAATTGAGTTATTATCATACAAATAACATGCCACATGCAACATAATATGGTTTCATGACATAGAGTTAGCAAACATTCTCTATAGCTATCACATGTTACACATACACTTGCTTCACATGATTACAAGCCAAACATTGTTGTACATCTATCTATATCAATATCAAGCTACACATACAGCATGTGTAAACAGCCATCATTCAAACATGCATTCTCTAGCTACACACGCCACTAGCGCGACCTACCCCGCTACCTTAACCCTAACCAGCCCGACAACAAATCTCTCACCCTAGAATCCCAACCAACATCACAAACATGTGAACCATCCCACTCACCCAAAATAACCCAAAACAAAAACACCACCACATACAAATCCAAAGACAAAGAAAGCGACAAATTCATACCTTGAAACAGCGGATCCGCGTGGTGGCAGTGAAGCTGGTTGCAAACAGCCGAGCGCTCGCACCCACTCTATCGAGGATGAAATTGGACGTTTCCCAATCTGAAGTTTGTAGAATTGCCGAAACCCTAAAACGCAAATTGCGGCTCTCCCAATTTTCAGTTTCGAACGCACGAACTCCCCCTCCAGCTATCCCCAACCCTATATATAGACATTTCCACAAACCTCGCCAAACTGTCTCACCATTAGAGTAGCGGCCGGCCATGCCATGAGCGCAAGAGTCGCCAACTAGCGCGAACTTACTCGGCCAGCAGCGGCCCACAACCCGAGAGTCTCGCCACCTAGCGCGAACTTACTCGTTCAGCAGCGGCCCGCCACGTCATGAGCGCGAGAGTCGCCAACTAGCGCGAACTTACTTGCCAGCAGTGGCCCGCGACCCGAGAGTCTCGCCACCTAGCGCGAACTTACTCGCCAAGCCATGAGCGCGAGAGTCTCACCACCTAAAGAGAACTTACTTGCCGAGCAGCGGCCCCCCACGCCATGAGTACGAGAGTCGCCAACTAACACTACCAAAAATAAAGCTATAGGCGACGAAATTGAAAAAACCAGGCGACGATTTTTTCTTTCGTCGCCTAAGAGGGAACTTAGGCGACGAAAAAAAAAATCGTCGCCTAAAGTTCAACTTTAAACGACGAAATAAAAAATCATCGTCTAAGGATAAATTTCGTCGCCTAATATAGAAACTAGGGCGACGAAACAATATATCGTCGCCTAAGATATTTAAATCGTCACCTAAGTTTTTATTCTTCGGCGACAACTATATTGTGTCGTCGCCTAAATGTTTTTTATCCTTAGGCGACGAAACTCAAATATATCGTCGCCTAAGATTTTATTTTTTTATTTTCTCTTGGCCGACGAAATACAAGCATTTCGTCGGCCTAATAACATCTTGACCGACGAATTACACTACTTTCGTCGGCCAAGAGTAATACGAATAATTAAAATAAAATAAAACACATTTAAATTTCATTGTACATGATTTTTTATTTTACCCTTGGGCGACGAATTTAACAAATATCGTCGCCCAAGTATCACATTGGCCGACGAATTAGTGTAATTCGTCGGCCAAGATAATCCGAATAATTAATATAAATAAAGCACATTTAAATTTCATTGTACAAGATTTTTTATTTTTACCCTTGGGCGACGAATTTAACAAATATCGTCGCCCAAGTATCATATTGGCCGACGAGAATAGGGTAATTCGTCGGCCAAGATAATCTGAATAATTAAAATAAATAAAAAACATTTAAATTTCTTTGTACATGATTTTTTATTTTATCCTTGGGTGACGAATTTAATAAATATCGTCGCCCAAGTACACTATTGGCCGACGAAATGATGGTATTTCGTCGGCCAAGATACTCCGAATAATTAAAATAAATAAAACACATTTAAATTTCATTGTACAAGATTTTTTATTTTTACCCTTGGGCGACGAATTTAACAAATATCGTCGCCCAAGTATCGTATAGGCCGACGAAATTAGGGTAATTCGTCGGCCAAGATAATCCGAATAATTAAAATAAACAAAGCACATTTAAATTTTAAGGAAATGTTTTTTATTTTTATAGCCCCGTAAGAGTCTCGTCAATTGGAAACTATTCTCAGTTGAAGGTCCGGCCAGATTACGTGATTTGGAGAGTCGAATAGTCGTTTCCGTCCGTTTAGGGGTTTGACCGCGCCGATTGACCGGACGGATCGAGCCCTTATCTTTGTCCGATGGAGCTGAATTTTTGCCCACCCACGTATTTTATTATGCTGGTCATATCTGACGATCGGTTTTCAGTTCCTCTTCTCCGGTCATCAAACTCACGATATATGTACTAATGTTGTATAACTTTTTTATACAAGTGTTGAGTTTAAGTTTCATTTTGAAGACAACGTATACGTAGACACCTCAAACGTAAAAAAGTCATGAAATAAGATATGACCGGAACGGTGAAATAGGTCAACCCGTGAAAAATGAAGATATTCCGGTAAAATTTCGGTGCCGGTTGTTCCGGTCAACAAATTTTTCTCTTATTTCTACCTAGTGGTAGCCCTATCCCAGGTATTTTTTTTATAGCCTCGTAAGCGATTCATCAATTGGAAACTATTCTCAGTTGAAGGTCCGGCCAGATTACTTGATTTGGAGGGTCGAATGGCCGTTTCCGTCCGTTTAGGGGTTTGACCGCGCCGATTGACCGGACGGATCGAGCCCTTATCTTTGTCCGATGGAGCTGAATTTTTATCCACCCACGTAATTCGTTATGCTGGTCATATCTGACGGTCGGTTTTTAGTTCCTCTTCTCCGATCACAAAATCACGATATTCTGAATTTTATGATAGAACGCTTGGCCGACGATTTTCTTCATCTTGGGCGACGATATTTATAGTGAAGAACATCGTCGCCCAAGTAGGGTCTCTTAGGCAACGACTTCAAAAAATCGTCGCCCAAGATTATCTTAGGCGACGATTTTCAAAAAACAAGGCGACGATTTTTCAAGAATCGTCGCCCAAGAACTCAAATATAAAAGGCAAAAATTCGGAACCCTAACCATTCGCGCAGCCGCTCACAAATCCAAGCCCTTTCTCTCTCTCTGAAAATACACCGAAGCCTTCTTTCTCTCCCTCTCTCCGACCCCGACCCCGCAACCCGACGCCGTCCCCGACGCCGACCTCGACGCCGACCTCGACCTCGACCCCGACCCCGACCCCGACCCCGACCCCGACCCCGACCCCGACCTACAATTTAAGGTATAACCCTAAAACCCTAAATTGGTTATGTTCATGAAAATTTTAATTGTTGTTGTTGTTTGAAATTGTTGAAATTGTTTGAAATTGTTGAAATTGTTTGAAATTGTTGAAATTGTTTGAAATTGTTTGAAATTGTGAAATTGTTTGAAATTATTTGAAATTGTGAAATTGTTTGAAATTTGGGAGAAGTACAAAATTATTGTTGTGTTGTGAAATTGTTGGTGAAATTATTGTTGTTGTTGTTGTAATTTGGGAAATTAATGGTAAATTAGGGTAAATTTGTGTAAATTATGGTAGGATTTTAGGGTAAATTATAGTAAATTGTGATGTAAATGATAATTGTAAAATATTAGGGTTTACGGTTTAGGGTTTAGGGTTTAGGATTTGTGGAAATAATTTGTAAATACATTGTAAATGATTAAATAATTTTTGATTAAATAATTAAATAATATAAACTATAATTGTAAATATATTGTGGAAATTTTGTAAAAAATAATATATTATTTTTGAGTAAGAATGTAAATATTCGTAAATTAATTTTTGTGATGTAATAATTCTGAATTAATATAAATAATTTGTTATGTGAATTAAAAAAATAAAAAATCCTATAATAACTATTACTTTTTATTTGTGCTATTATTGTTGATAATTTTTTTGAAATTTATGGTTATTTTTTGTTAAATTAATTATAAGACGGTAAAATATTTTTAATAAATTTATGGTTATTTTAAACAGGATGGGCATGAGGAGAACTTCTGTACAACGTCCGGGTGCGAGGAGCCAATATTCCTCGGACGGTACCTCAAACAACCCGCCGCAATCACCGTCGGTCGGGTTTCCGTGGCAGATGACAGCCCGACATGCGGAGCTTAGGGGTGGCGCGAGCGGCTCGCGTTCTGCTGGGCAGCCGGGTCCCGCAGCGACGGCCCCTCGTCATCCAGAGATACTTCCACGGTCGCGATCTATCACCGTCCCCACACAGTCGTCCTCGACGGACGGTGATGGCGGGTCATCCGGGGTCCCTATGGTGCCGTCCGACCACTTCCTTCCTCCGACGATACCGGCGATACCTCGCGTCGATGAGGAGGGTCGACCGATTCGGGAGCAGCTCCCGTATGTGGCACCGCACGAGGCCTATACCATTACCTCAGTGGCCCCAGCCTCAGCAGCAGCCTCCTCAGCCTGACCAGCCGCCGCCTCAGGACCCTCCGAACGGGAATGATGAGTTAGATTTCGAGTTTCTCCGTAGGCAGAGGGACTGAATTTTTGTAATAAATTATTTATAAATTTATAAATTTGTGTTATTTTTAATTAAATTTTAGTATTACAAAAATTTAAAGGAATGCCGAAAAAAAAATTCCAGCAAAAATTAAAAAAACATTATTTATATATTTTAAAAAAATTATATAAAAATTTTAAAAAAAAATTAAATATATCTTAGGCGACGAAATTTCTAAATCGTCGGTCAAGGACTTACCATATAAGACGACGAAAAAAAATTATCGTCGCCTAAGATGTAGTGATCTTAGGCGACGAAATATTTAGTTTCGTCACCCCAGGTTATAACATCTTAAGCGACGAAATAATTTTTCGTCGGCCAAGGTGTTAAATCTTAGGCGACGAATATTTTTGGGCGATGAGAAAGTTGTCAGGCGTCGACACGAATTTCATCGCCTAAGATATACTCTTAGGCGACGATGTACAGAGTTTTCGTCGGCCAAGTTCTTGACCGACGAACTTCTGGCGACGACTTCTTGGGCGACGACATGTCGTCGCCTAAGTACTTAGGCGAATAAATTTTTTAACAGGGCGACGATTTTTTTTCGTCGCCCAAGAACCCTTTTCTGGTAGTGTAACGCGAACTTACTCGCCCAGCAGTGACACACCACCCGAGAGTCTCGCCACCTAGGGCGAACTTACTCACCCAACAGCGGCCCGCCACGCCATGAGCCCGAGAGTCGCCAACTAGCGCGAACTTACTCGCCCAGCAGCGGCCCGCCACGCCAAAAGCTCAAGAGTCTCACCACCTAGCGCGAACTTACTCGCCTAGCAGCGGCCCGCCACGCCATGAGCGCGAGAGTCTCGCCAACTAGCGCCAATTGACTCGCCCAACACCATTAGCGTGAGAGTCTCGCCAACTAGCGCGAACTGACTCACCCACAACACCATTAGCGCTTTTCCACGCCACTTAGCGCGAACTGCGTCGCCCAGTAGTGGCACGCAACGCCATTAGCGCGTTTCCTCGCCACTTAGCGCGAACTGCGTCGCCCCATAGAGGCACGCAACACCATTAGTGCGTTACCTCGCCACTTAGCGCGAACTGTGTCGCCCCGTAGCGGCACGCAATGCCATTAGCGTGTTTCCTCTCGTCAACTTAACTCGAAACTTCACCCCCGTCACCTCGCGACCCTCGGCACCATCCCTCCAGCACCCGGGTAAAACATATTCTCGGCATCTATAGAATAACTCCCCACCCAAGAGCTCTCTCGGACTGGGAACTTGGGGACTTGTTAGTACATAGCCAAAATACTTGGTTGAGCCGAGAATAAAGCACAATTACCCAGTCACCGAATATCATTCCAGGCAAGATAGCCCTGGTAAGCCCTTTACGGATATCCAAGGAGTGAAGAGCTGGTAACAAACCGCTTGCCAAAATCACTCTAGCGGCAAAACACCCCCAAAAGGGAAGACACTACAAAGATTAACAAGTAGTCCCACATCAGAGACTAAAGCCAAAGTGCCCAACCTTGGCCTATAAAATAGGCACAAGCTCGCGTCTAACGCTCACGTCACCCCAACTGGCATTCGTCCTCAGAATGGGGGCCATCACGTATATAGCTAGCTAACACTCTCTCTCATACATACTATTCTCGAAATTTTGCCTCGAGTATAATGGCAGAAAATTCTCAATTTAGGGAAATAATCCAATAAAGGAAAATACTCAACAATAAACAATTCAAACAAATTATATAAAACAAAAGTCCACTCACAACTTAGGCCTAAGCCTGACGTCGGTCGGAGGTCTCCTCGGTCCTGTTCCAAACATAAATAATCCCTTAAAATAAAACACCGACAAAAAATGCATAATTAAATATGCATCGCGCTCAACCAAGCCTAACACTCCGAAATCTTAAATCCACTGTCAACCTCAAAACTCCACAAATTTTACTGACATCCTCAAAATCACCTTCCACCAAATAAAATCCAATGGCCGGCTTATAAATTAATAATCCGCCAAAAATATCAAACTTCAATAAATCTCAAACCTATCCAAAACTCCTCCAAAAATTCTAAAACTTATTTCATTAAACTCCTCACATTTTTCTCCACTAAAATCATTTTCTCGGCGGCGGCCGGCGACCAACTACGGCGACCTCCGATGGTCACCAAATTTTGGCAACATTTTCCTCTCAACCTCTTCTACAACATTCCTAACTACCACAAACTCCAATTCTAAGCCTAAGCACATCAATCGAACACAAATACACAAAAAGTCCTAGAAAATCAAATTCTGATTTCTCCTTACCTAGCTCACGATGGAGCGAGCCCTTTGGAGGGGTTGAAGCACGGGAGGAGGGCTTCCTTTTGGGCTATGGCTCGCCGGCTATGGTAGCCGGAGGAGAGAGTTCCGGCGAGAAATCAGTTTCGGCAGTCGGGGCTTTCAGGCGTCGTTTCTCCCTCACGGCGGCGCTAGGGAGGCTGCCACCGGTCTAGGATTGCTGCTAGGTGGGAGACCGATCAAACGGGACCGGTCCAGCGGCGAACGGTGGCCGGACGGCGGCGGACGACGTCGGAGAAGAAACCGGGCAGTGTGGCTCGGGGGAGAGGAACCAGGAGGAGAGAGAGAGAGAGCTGACACTGGGCTTAGGCCAGATCCGGGTCCAAGTCCCCATTTAAACCCACATCCAAAAATTGAACACCCCGAAAATAATACCCCAATAAAATTACCTTTTACTAGCAAAAATTACTATTTTTTACCGTCGTCAAAAATTCTTCCTTAGAATGATTCCCTCAAAATATTAGTCCCTCAACACTATCTGGGAACTAATTAAATTACACACTTAGTGACGAACACGGTAAAAACTCTTATTACCACTTTGCTAGTAATTAAGATAAAAAAATTAAGATTCGGGGCGTGACAATTCTCCCTTCCTTATAAAAGTTTCGTCCTCGAAATTTACAAACTCGCTACTCAAAGAGATAAGGATACTGCTGCCTCATCTGCTCCTCTGACTCCCAAGTAGCTTCCTCTACTTGGTGGCTTCTCCAAAGCACTTTGACGAGCTGAACTGACTTACTCCTAAGCACTTGCTCCTTTCGATCTAGAATCTGAACCGGCTCTTCTTCATAGGACAAATCCTTCTACAGACTAATCAGCTGTTCTTCCAGCACATGAGAAGGATCGGCAATATACTTGCGAAGCATGGATACATGAAACACTTTATGTATCCTGGATAACTCCGAAGGCAAGGCTAACCGATAGGCAAGAGAGCCAACTCGCTCTATAATCTCATAAGGCCCAATATACCTCGGACTAAGCTTCCCACGCTTGCCAAAATGTACTACCCCTTTCCAAGGAGATAGTTTCAGGAACACCCAATCACCTACCTGAAACTCAAGGTCCTTCCTGCGGACATCGACATAACTCTTTTGCCTACCCTGAGCAGCCTTAAGTCTATCCCTGACCACCTTGATCTTCTCATTTGCATACAGCTCAACCGATTTATCCAGCGAAAACTTCTTTCCCACCGGCAAGAAATGAGCAGATTTAGTGAGTCTATCCACTATCAACCAAATACCGTCATGCCCTTCACGGGTATGAGGTAAACTGAAGACAAAATCCATGGTGATGTGGTCTCACTTCCACACTGGAAGAGGCAACGGCTCAAGCAAACCTGAAGGTTTCTGCCTTTCAGCTTTCACTTGCTTACAGATCAGACACCTACTCACAAAAGCTGCAATTTCCCTCTTCATGTTAGGCCACCAATAATAATCCTTCAAAGTCCGATACATCTTTGTACTACCTGGATGAGCAGCATACGCAGAACTATGAGCTTCCTCCAAAATCTCAATCTTTAACTCTTCATTCCTCTTGGAAACACAAAGCCTGCTTTTGAACAACAACGACCCATCTCTTCTTACCGAAAAATTTACGGCGGCTCCATTCTCTGCTCTTTCTATCAACCGAACTATGGAAGGATCATTATACTGTGCCTCCCGCACTTTATCAGCCAACACTGGCCTCACATGGAAACTGGCTACCAAAGCACCCACTTCATCCACCGCTAAATCCACCCCTGTAGCCCGTAGCTCACAAAGAAGTGGAACTCGAACCATCCTCAAGTGAAACAAAGACACTGAGGGATTGCGACTAAGAGCATCAGCTACCACATTAGCTTTTCCAGGATGATACTCTATCATGCAATCATAATCACTTATCAACTCCATCCACCTTCTTTGCCTCAAATTCAACTCCCTTTGTGTGAACACATACCGAAGACTCTTGTGATCGGTAAAAATCTGACACTTGGCTCCACAAAGCTAGTGTCTCCACAACTTGAGAGTAAAAACCACAGCTGCAAGCTCTAAATCATGAGTGGGATAATTCACCTCATGCGGCTTCAATTGCCTAGAAGCATAGGCAATCACTCGATCATTCTGCATCAACACTCCACCTAGACCTCGTCTAGAAGCATCACAAAACACCACATACTCCCCACTATCATTTGGAAGTGCCAAAACAGTAGCACTAGTCAAACGATCCTTCGAACTTGACTCCCTTTCTGCTCACACTGATCCGACCATTCGAACTTGACTCCCTTTCTGGTCAATCTAGTTAGTGGAGCTGCAATCTTCGAAAAGTCTTGCATAAATCGCCGATAGTAACCTGCTAACCCCAGGAAACTACGAATCTCCGTCACAGTTATGGGTCTTTTCCAATTGGACACTGCTTCTACCTTCTGGGGATCCACACTAGCACTTTTAGCTGAAACTATATGACCCAGAAAACCCACCTTATCCAGCCAAAACTCACACTTGCTGAACTTGGCAAACAACTGCGCATTCCTCAAAGTCCGCAAAATCAATCTTAGATGTTTGGCATGCTCCTTCTCACTTTTTGAGTACACCAAAATATCATCTATGAACACGATCACGAAGCGGTCAAGAGATGGACTAAACACCCTATTCATGAGATCCATGAACGTCGCGGGTGCATTAGTAAGTCCAAAAGGCATTACCATAAACTCATAATGACCATAGCGTGATCGAAATGCAGTCTTGGCTACGTCACTATCCCGAATCCATAACTGATGATAACCAGATCTCAAATCAATCTTTGAGAACACCGAGGCACCTCTCAACTGATCGAACAAATCATCAATGCGAGGCAACGGGTACTTATTCTTTACAGTGACTTGATTCAGCTTCCTATAATCAATGCATAGTCTCATGGTGCCGTCTTTCTTCTTAACAAACAACACCGGAGCACCCCATGGAGACATGCTTGGCCGAATAAAACCCTTATCTACTAACTCTTGCAATTGAGTCTTCAACTCTTTCAGTTTTGCTGGAGCCATTCTGTAAGGTGCCTGAGAAATAGGCATAGATCCAGGAAGCAACTCAATGGAAAAGTCTATCTCCCTTACAGAAGGCAAACCAGGCAAATCCTCGGGAAACACGTCCGGAAATTCTCTTACTACAGGAATGTCTCCCACTTCCAACACTCCTATACTTGCATCCACAACATGAGCTAAGAATGCCTGACAGCCTTTGCTTAACAATCTCCTGGCAGCCACAGCTGAAATCAGGCAACTCGAAATCACATCTCTTTCCCCCTGAAACACAACCTCCAATCCATCCGGGCTCCGAAACACCACTTTTTTTCGGAAACAATCCACCATAGCTCTATAAGATTCTAAGAAGTCCATCCCCAAGATCACATCAAACTCCACCATATCTAAAGGGATTAAATCTGCCTTAAACTGGGCTCCTTCCACCAAAACTTCACAACCACTAAACACTCAAGCTATTCTCATCACCTCACCAGAGGGAAGAGATACGTGCCACTCGCCTGGAAGAGACGATGATGGCACATTGGCATGGAGAGCGAATCTACTAGACATGAATGAATGCGTAACTCCAAGGTCAATTAAAACAAATGTTAGTTGACCAAAAATTAACAACGTACCAATGATGACATCTGGGGAAGTACGACCCTCCTGCTGGGTCATAGCATGGAGTCTAACACGAGTCGCGGGACGTCCATGCTGACCACTCCCCTGCTGAGAACCACTCCTAGATGCTGAACCTTCACGAGAACCACCACTAGAGCTTCTCGCTGAAAACTGACCGCCTAGCTGAGAAGGAGCAGTCCTCTGTGCCAACAAAGGGCAGTCTCTCCTGAAATGATCTAGACCACTACACTCAAAGCATCCAGAAGACTGCTGCTGACCAAAAGAAAAAGCCTGACCACCAGAAGATCCCTCTTGGGAAACTACCACCAGTACTAAACTGACCGGCCTGCTGCCTGCCCAACTGGCTCCTGGAGGGTCTCCAGAAACGTCCTCCAAATCTACCCCGAGAACCAGAACCTGATCCTCCACTACTACCACTGCCCGCTGAAGATCCAGAAGCTGATGAGGAAGCGGCCTTCTTCGATGGACCCTGGCTGGAACCACCGAAATCTCTGGGCCGAGCACCAAAAGTTCTCCTGGTCTCAATGGCCATGGCTGCAGTAACCGCATCAAGAAAAGTCGGGTAAATGCCACCGACCATCTTGTCTGCATAAACCCCGCCAAGAGCTCTAACAAACATATCAATTCTAGTCGTCTCATCAGGAATCAAATAGGGCACATGGTAGCTCAGGGAAGTGAACCTCTGCTCAAACTCGATGACACCCTCATCATCCATCTTCTTCATGTTCAGGAAGTCCGACTGAATCCTGATACGCTGAGCGTGACCGAAATACTGACCCAAGAAGAGCGTCTTAGGCTCCTCCCAAGTCATGTCCAGAGCACCACCACGATTTCTGCTTGCAAGGATCCACCAGTGATGTGCTGAGTCATCCAGAAAAGTCACTGTCATCTTCACTTTCTTTTCTTCCGGCAGTTCAGTGCTCTCAAAAGCCATTTCCATCTTATCTAACCAAGTGTGCGCATCAAGGGGTCCCTTGGCGCCCTTGAACTCAATTGCACTAGCATCGAAGACATCCTTCTTCTTCACAGACCGAGGCTGCTGAACTCTATCTAACACACCTCTCAGCATGCTCCCAATCGAATCAACCAATCCTCTAACCTCATCACCCTCACTGGCGTTGGTCAAGGAAGCTACACGGGGTCGGCGCCTAGGAGGCATAGTACCTGAGGAAGAAGATACTAAGTAGTCTGTCCATAAGACTAACAGAACTATCACAAATACCCAATAACACATAATATCAAAAGCAGAAAACTGCGGATGAATCCGCCGCGGTCGGATCACCACTCTATAGAGACTATGGCTACTTAGGCAAATACGATAGTGAATAGAAAACAGAAGATGAAACCTAGAGCTCTGATACCAACTGTCAAGACCCGCCCCGAATTTCACCCTGAAACCCGAGGTGAGTCCTGCGAGGACCACCTCCAAGGAAAACTTACCAAAGGACTCGGCAAACCTCCCTTGAAAATGGACAACCCTAACCCGGAAAAATTACAGAACACTTTTAACCAATAATATAAATTCTTCAACTTAATCCAAATAAAATAATACACAGATATTTTTCTGAAAGTATTCAGATCTACTACAAGAAGAACAGCGGAAGCTACTAGAAATCCTAGTAATTTAACAGAAGACCTACTGGTGAACAGTAGTGGAGAAATGAGTGACTATGCCTCGTCGCCTCCTTCTAGACCCCACCCGAACTCTGCAGACTGGGCATTTAAAAACAAAGGAAAAGCCCAGGGGAAAATATTTCATCACGTCAGAGTGAGTGGACAAAAATGTAATCTCAACAACAATAATATTTCCCCAAGAAATTATGAATGAAAACGACTAGTTCTGGCTAGTCCCTAAATCATAAACAAAACAACCTCTCAGGCTCAATCTATAATTATATATATTTCAGTATGTATTAACCACTCGTATGCTTTATGTATGATATCTATGAATAAGCTTTAAATTAGATAGTCACACCAGGCTAATACGATTGTGTCTAACGCTCACGTCGCTCCATACTGGTATTTTTCCTCAGAAGGGAGGATACAAGACCGAGTGGTTTAAATACGTGCACACTCCTTGTACGATTTCTATGAATGAATGGAAAAACATAGAATAATTTCAACAAGTAGAAAATCGTACAAGGCTACTACGCTTGTGTCTAACGCTCACGTTACCCCAAATGGCATTCGTCCTCAAAATGGGGGCCATCACGTATATAGCTACCTAGCATTCTCTCTCATACATATTATTCTCGGAATTTTACCTCGAGTATAATCGCAGAAAATTCTCAATTTTGAGAAATAATCCAATAAAGGAAAATACTCAACAATAAACAATTCAAACAAATTATATAAAACAAAAGTCCACTCACAACTTAGGCCTAAGCGTGACGTCGGTCGGAGGTCTCCTCTGCTCGAGCCTCCTCGCGTCCTGTTCCAAACATAAATAATCCCTTAAAATAAAACACCGACAAAACATGCATAAATTAAATATGTTTCACGCTCAACCAAGCCTAACACTCCAAAATCTTAAATCCACTGCCAATCTTAAAACTCCACAAATTTTACCGACATCCTCAAAATCACCTTCCATCAAATAAAATCCAATGCCGGATTATAAATTAATAATCCGCCAAAAATACCAAACTTCAATAAATCTCAAACCTATCCAAAACTCCTCCAAAAATTCTAAAACTTATTTCATTAAACTCCTCACATTTTTCTCCACCAAAAACATTTTCTCGGCGACGGCTCAGCCGGAGGCGTCGGCCGGCGACCAACTCCGGTGACCTCCGATGGTCACCAAATTTTGGCAGCATCTTCCTCTCAACCTCCTCTACAACATTCCTAACTACCACAAACTCCAATTCTAAGCCTAAGCTCATCAATCGAACACAAATACACAAAAAGTCCTAGAAAATCAAATTCTGATTTCTCCTTACCTAGCTCACGAAGGAGTGAGCCTTTTGGAGGGGTTGAAGCGTGGGAGGAGAGCCGGCTATGGAGGCCGGAGGAGGGAGTTCCGGCGAGAAATCGGTTTCGACAGCTGGGGCTTTCGGGCGTCGTTTCTCCCTCACGGCGGCGCTAGGGAGGTTGCCACCGGTCTAGGATTGCTACTGGGAGTGAGACCGATCGAACGGGACCAGCCCGGCGGTGAACGGAGGTCGGACGGCGGCAGACGGAGTCTGAGAAGAAACCGGGCAGTGAGGCTCGGGGGAGAGGAACCGAGAGGAGAGAGAGAGAGAGAGAGAGAGAGAGAGAGAGAGAGAGAGAGAGAGAGAGAGAGAGAGAGCTGACACTGGGCTTGGGCCCGATCCGGGTCCAAATCCCCATTTAAACCCACATCCAAAAATTTAACACCCAAAAAATAATACTCTAATAAAATTACCTTTTACTAGTAAAAATTACCATTTTTTACCGTCGTTAGAATAATTTCCTCAATATATTAGTCCCTCAACACCCTCTGGGAACTAATTAAATTACACACTTAGTGACGAACACGGTAAAAACTCTTATTATCGCTATGCTAGTAATTAAGGTAAAAAAATTAAGATTCGGGATGTGATACCCGTACATTGCAAATAGCCCAAAGCTAACTTAAGCATCGGAGAGTCGAAGACTGGGCCAACCCAATCCCGACTTCCTGACGCTGTCACTTGTGCAGGTTCCGAGTGCAGGACCAAAAGATTCTACCTCGCCCAGCTCGCGACCTCTTCCCAGCTCGGGACCTCGGGACGAAACAGGTAGAAACAATAGGGGATTAAGGGTAATTAGACATAGAATGCGGCTATTAAGAATTCCAGATTTGCTCAGTATACGTCAACTTGTTTTGACTTATTGGATTACAAATATAACCTCATATAAAATGACAGTAATATACATTTAATTTCACCAAAAAAATGTAATCAGATTAGTATTCTTCCCTTTTTTTGTTCAAGTTAACGATACAAAACAGTAAACCTGAGTGTAACCGTTGTTCAAAACACTACTACACCTAATGACAGAATTTCCATTGACGAAGACACAATCCTTTATTTCAAAACCTTCAGAGAAGATATCTTTTCAATACTAATATAATTTTTGTTTCGATTCATGATATGTTCTTTTTCTTCCTCCTGATTTTCGTTTAGTTTAAGAAACGTCTTCTCCGTAATCTTCTTCTTGGTGTTCTTCTTCCTCGTCTTGTTCTTCTTCTTGTGAAGGAATCTTCTCCTCGAGAACATGCTTCATGGAGTGGTGGTCGACTAGATTGGCATTCTTAGGGTTTTTCTTTAAGGTCGAAGGTTTTTGGGTTCATATGGATAATATTTTATAGTGTTATTTTAGAACATTAATATGAAATTGTCATCGCTATTCTACAGGAGAAAGGTCTTACTTTAATAGTTATTGTGATTGAATCTTCTCCTCGAGACTTGCTTCATGGAGTGGCGGTTGACGAGATTAGCCTTCTTGGGATTTTCTTCTAGGTCAAAGGTTTCTTGGTGCATATTTATGTATTTTATTGCTTTGCAATTGACTGTGAAAACAATTAATGATTTGAGTAATTTTTTTTAAAATTGTTGTTATCGAAAAATCGTTCTTACAACTTGATCAAATAATAGAGGTTAATGATATTCTATGCAAAAAAAATAATCAAGGAATTGAGGCTGACAAAGAGGTTGTCATGAAAAAAGAGAAGAAATCAAGCAGTCAAGGTCTGAAAATAGATGTTTGCATGCAAAATGAAAAAAAAATAAAAAAAATAAAAGTGTGGGAGGCCTAGAAAGCAGAGAGTGAGATTTAATGAGTAAATTATTGAAATATATATGAATAACAAACCTAAAGTTATTTTAGAAATTTAAAAAGATGTCTAATGAGTAAATGCTTGTTTTTAAAAATAAAAAGGAGGTGTAAAGAAATAAGGAGATATATTAAACAAATCTGAAAATCCAAATACCGGCACTCTTAGATATATATATATATATACAGTCTCTATCTAGAGCGAAGCTATCTAGAGCGAAGCTTCGCTCTGGAATTAACGTGCGAAGGTCCTTATTTGACTCACTTTTCGGTCATATTTTTCGATCATACCCGGTCAGTGTCTAGATACATATCGTATGATCATCCTTACAAAGTTTCATCCAGTTTGGTGATCGTTTGCACACCGAATCAGATAAAATAAATCAATAGAACAAAATCTGTCCAAGTAGAACCGTTGGAGTAAATCATGATTATGAAGGCTTAAACGGTCACCAAATTGGATGAAACTTTGTAAGGATGATCATACGATATGTATCTAGACACTGACCGGGTATGATCGAAAAATATGACCGAAAAGTGAGTCAAATAAGGACCTTCGCACGTTAATTCAAGAGCGAAGCTTCGCTATGGATAGGGACTGTATATATATATATTATATTTTTTTAGTTGACTGGTGTCACTTTGGTTATTTACACCTGACCAGCGAGGAAAGTTTTTTTTTCTTAAAAAAAAAATTACACACACAAGACTCGCCCAACCCCCAATGACCAACGAGGGGGGATGCCACACCGATATATAGGTACCCGTCTAAATTATTAAATCAAATCACTTTCTGAAATTGCATCCACTAGACACTAGCTTGCTAGAGCTAACATGATCCACTAGACACTAGCTTGCTAGAGCTAACATGATCGACGACCATCTTCATAGGTATGATCGACTTGAGATATAACTCGCAATTAGGGTTGGGAAAACAGAGGGTGACCTTGTGGCCTGTCCGGCGGCGCTCCCATGTTGACGGTGGCTCCCTGCCTCGTCTTCGTGTGGTGGCTGCTACCGGGCTGGCTTTTATTTCTGTGTTAGTACGGTTAGAAGCCATGGATGGAGAGAGGAAGTTTGCTGGTGGTTGGTGGTCTGATACCTGTTGGCTGGTATGGATGGCAGAGTGGGCTAGAGCGGCGGCGATTTCAATTTGGCAGATGGGTCGTCGATGTGGTGTGGTAGCGCATGGCTGGAGGTGGACCGTTGAGGGGGAGGTCGAGACAGAGCAGTTTTGTTTGGGTTGGTTTGAACAAATCTGGGTTCGACTGCACAGTTTCGATTTGTGGAAGGATTCCGCTGGAGCTTGCGCTGCCTTTGTATGGCGAAAAGCGAATGTTGGAAGGATGCCGGCGATAGCTCGACCAAGGCGGCGGAGGGACTCTGTTGGTGCTCTGATGAGGTGGGCCATGGAAGGTTTGGGCTGGAATTATCTAGTGGTGGGCTTTGATCTCTTTGTCTTTAGGGTGCTAATTGGGTTTGGGTCTTTTTGGGCCTAACCTGGTTTTTTTTTTGGTCAATAGTAAAAAAAAAAGTCTCTCCTCTTTTTTGAGCAAGGGTTTGGGTGTCTTAATTTGGTTGGTGTGCTACTTTGGTGGTGTCATACCTGGGGATTATGGTTTATCTCGGTGCTGACTGGTTGTCAACATGGTGGTGTCATACCTTTGCACGTGGTCTAGTGGTTTTTGGACACAGTGATGAAGAAAGATAATTGGCTAGCTCGGTTTATTCTTGGTGGCAAGGTTGTATCATGACTCTCATGCTTTGGTAGATCGTGTTGAGCGTAAAAGTTGGTTATGAGTTGGGCCCTTTCGGCTCATAGATGTTTTTGATGACGGACCCGTAACTATGGATCTTGTTAGAAATGTGTGTTGTGGTGTAGGCACCATAACCGATCGTTCCATTGTGCTGTAATTTACTTTATTATTAATGAAATTTCTTCTAAAAAAAAAAGTAAAGCAAGTCATCATCCCAAGTGGGAAAATGACAAACGTGCAAAACTTACTGATATCGGATCGGAGGAAAACAAAACTAGTATATTTTCCTCCGTCATGATCACATGGTCAATAATTGACTAAGAGATTCATAGTCAGTCATCATTTGATGTGTTAAGAGTATAAAACTAGTTTAGTCTTTTTCTATTAATCCCTACCTCATATATTGAATGAGATGTACATTGTTCATACTAATGAGAAATACAAGTCTATTGAAGCCTCTCCGTTTTCTTTACTTGCTTTCCTTTAATTTCTGCATTTTGAATTAATCATAAATCTTAGCATGATGTTAATCCAATGGTGGAGAGAATCATTTTTAAGTAAAATTGTTTTGTTTTTAACTTTTGGATGTAAATCTAACGGTGACTGACCATGAATCTCTTAGTCAATAGCTGACCATGTAAACACTATATATGAATATTTTCCTACTAATTAAAAGAACATATGATACAATTTGGGAAGTGAAATTTTTATATCAAATCTTAGTTGTAGGTTGCGACGAATGTTAAATCTCTTTTTCCTATGATCATGGCCATCACGCGGTGATACGAGCAAGCTTGATTCTAGCCCTATTCCTTTGTCTTCTTTCTCTATTAGCCAAAAGATAGAACAAATTCAACCAGTGAGTGAGACGTGCATGTGAGTTGTGAACACTCGGTTCATTAGGTGTATATGAACACTTGAATGAATAGAAATTTCAGATCAAAATAATCGAAGTAATGGGATCCCCATCGCCATTTGTAAATACGACAAATGGAACAATACACACTGACATCACTCATGAGAACATATGATTTGTTCCGGCGCGAATCATCCTAGAAAACCTCAGGGGTGAAGACCAACCCCGTTTGCTACTGCCTCTTTTCGGACCGGTGCAAGCAGCTTTCACTACCGTCATTTCCTTTCTTGATGATCGATCGGCACAAGACTCCGATTTTATTAGCACTGAAGCTCCCTCAAATATAAAGAGTACGTCAACTAATGTAGAGTCGTCGTACCTAAGAAATTGTAAATCTCACTAGCTAACTAGATAACTTCTAAGATAATCTAGAAAAAAATGTGTAGATGTGTGATCCATAAATAATGGCTCAAAAAAGAATCAAAATGTATGGTGTTTGCACAGATTTTCAAGATGATGTGCGAGTATTATTCTTTTTTCTGTTAAAATTTCGATAAAATTGTTAGCTCAAGTCACCGACTTTTTTTAGTTTCTTTCATTGTATATTCTTCCCGAAAACTAAAGTCCTCGTTCTTTCTTTTTCTTTTATTTTTTCAGTCTGTTTATTGTGAAGGGGGTTAGATACACACACAGAGGCTAAAATATACATGCGTAATTTGTCCACAACTATACATCAAGTCACTAAATCTCTTTAAGGGAAGTCAAGAAAGAAGCTGTTCAAGACAACGTTTTCAACCACATAAGACACGAAAGAGCAACTCTTGGAAAACAACGATTTTCATGACCATTGCTATACACTTTACATATAAAGAAAAAAGAACAAAATATTACCAAGATAGATGCATGTATTTCCGTATTTAGTCCAAGATCTTTGCAAAGATCTGCTAGCTCTATGCATGCCCATGAAAAAGCAAGTAAATCAAATAACTAATTTGTAAATCTATACATCAAGAACCTGTTTATGTGTTCATATATAGCAGAAGAGTACAGAAACAACATAGAATGGGAATTATTACTTTAAATGATGGGAAAAAACGTCAAATTTCCATATCAAAATGTCGAAATTTTGCCAACACCACTACTGATCTACCATATCACAACCCAGAAACAAATAATCTGCATGATATTATTTCCATTTTGCGCAACATGCGTACTCTCTTGCTTAATTTGTTGATCGTTGGTTTGGAAAATATCACAGTTTTTTAGCTCCATGATCTTATTTCGTGTAATAGTGAACTACTTTGTGTTATCGATCTAGTCTCTCTAAATTGGAACTGGAGTATAGAAAAAAGTTATGGTATATTTCTAGCTAGAACTACTACAATCAATTATAAACATATTACCAATCACATGCACCATTTGAAAATCTTTCCTTTTGTTGTAAAAAAAAAAAGTTTGAGAAAGGAGAGAAACAACCAAGAGAATGAGAAAATATGTGTGTATTATTGAGTAGGGAATCATATCTTACACAGAGATGTAATCAATATGTAAATTACATGAATATCCCTAATAAGCTAATTATAAGAATGTCCGTTAAATAAACTATTTACAACACTCTCCCTTGGGTATTCTCTGTTATTAGCTTCCTCTGATATGTGCTCCAGTGTTGCCTCGTCAAAACCTTGTCAGGTAATACAAACCCTATGAGACAAAAACAATATCCTAGTCGAAGGAGAAAAGAGTACAACACACACGTAGCAGTGGTAGTCAAAACCCTTGATTTCGGTGAAGCGGTTTAGTATGTATCATAAGATATGAGTACGTGGGAGATATATGTATAATAGTTGCTACACCAAAACCTTGCCCGGTAACCCCAGTGGGACAAACCTGTGGTCGAAGGGAAAAGATGAGCAAATGCTTATATTTTAAATAAATGTATCTTCAAGATGTAGCATGAGCAAGCTAGGTGACCAACAATATGTGTGCCTTATTAAAACTTTGTCAGGTAACAAAACTCAGTGGGACAAAATAACCCTAAACGAAGGACAAAAGAGTACACAATGGTCAAGAGTATGCTTTAGAATACTCCCCCTGAAAACTACAAACTAGATAAAACTAACACTTTGATTATGATTCTCGAATCACTTAACATTCATCATGATTTAAAGAGGTTTTTGTTTCATATACCTATAAGATTATTGTATTCCCTATATTAAAGACATAAACAGTTGGGAATAAGCCTTGTGTGGGCTTACATAACCCGTGTCAGCATATTTAACAAGGCAAACATCATTTCAAGGATCATAGGCGGTTGATCCATTCCATGATGCCTAAAGATGGAATGAGCCATTTTCCGTCATACATTTAGAGTAACGGAAAATTATTTTTTATGTCATTTACGAAGGTGGCGTGTTAGCGCATAGCTATATCTAGCTAACAAATTCACATCAAATGAGATGTCCAGTCAAGGGCATTTAACCAAGTACAGTAATGCGTCTATTGTACTTAGATATGAGTCTTCTGGCCTCAATATCTCTTCGTTATTATCTGCACGATAATACGGGTGTCTTTAGACCTCAGACGACTATAGGTATGCTTAAATACTTCGTTTTATCCTCATCAAAGTATCTTAACATCTTCTAGATTTAATTTGATTAATGGACCAAAATTCCATCTGCACTTTGCACGACTTCAGGTCGACATAATAATATTTGGTCTCCTAAAGTCATTCATCTCAAACTCCGATTTCAGGTGTTTTGCAATTTCTTTAATTTCTCAAGAGTATCAGTCAAATTCATGTCATTTGCATAAATTACCACAAATTACAAACCCGGAATTTGTTTCCTTAAAACACGCATGGGCATAGTCCATTGTTCATATATCCTACCCAAGCAAATATTTACTTAGACAGTTATACCAACTCCGTCTGGATTGTTTCAATCCATAAAGTGAACTACTCTGACAAAAGAGAGCATGTTCCGTGGTCTATAACTATTTGCATCAGCTATCATAAATCCTTTAGGAACTTTCAAGTATATCTCTGTATTCAAATCCTCGTAAAGATAAGTTGTTACCACATTCACAGGCTGTTATTTAGTTTTTTCATAAACTACCAAACTGATAAGGTAGTGGAACGTTATGACGTCCATTACGGGAAACTACGTCTCCTCATAATCAATCAAAGGGCATTGAGAAAATCCTTGCGCCACTAAAAGAGACTTATATTACAATCTTGTTTTTCTCATTACTCTTCCTTACAAATACCCATCTAAACAATATAGGTTTAACATGGGTAGGTGTGGGAACAACAAGCCCATAACACCTTTCTCTTAGTTAAGGAATCTGATTTGACCTGGATTGTTTCTTTCCTTTTTAGCCAGTCGTTTCTTCGTTGAGATCTATCAACGAAGCAAGGTTCGACATCATCGCTTATTATAATTTTGGTGGCCGCCGTAAATATAAATATATCATCGATGAAATCTCATTTCGATTCAATATCTCACTAAATTTACCGAGATTTTCTATTCTTGGGAGTGGGTTTAAATGTTGGAGCGTCCCCCAATTTTGTTTCTTCTAGGACGAACCTATAATCTGGATTTATCTTGTGAGTTGAATTTGCTTGAGATTACGATGGCAAGAAGATTCATTTGTGCCAAATTTACCCTCTTCTAGGGATAAGAATCGTTCGAACCTAATAGTCTACCTCGCTTCTGGGCAGGGATTATAACTGGTTAGCCACCTCGCGGGCGAAACAGATTATAACTGGTACTGAACTTCTGAACAAACGAAACGGATTCCGGTGTCACCTCGTGGGCGAGGGATTACGAGCAACTTCTCCTATTCACTTACTATCGATACTCACTGTTATAGCGAGCAGAACAACTAATCGGGACAGTAAGTAATGGCGAGACCAAACGGGCTCTGTAAAGCTAAGGCGAGATGCACGTACTTTAGCGTTAGGGTTTCGAGTAGGTCGAAGGTTTGTTGTAGTTGTTGTATGATATGATTGTGTATGTGAATGATCCTCGAACCCTCCTTATATAGGAGCTCGTGGCTAACTGATAAAGATGCAATCACAATCTAAGTCGGACTTCACTACCAAAGTACAACAATGACTCGTATCGCTTACGAACTGAGCAACTGAACGACACATGTCCAGTTGTATAGATAGACTTCGCCTAGGTCACACCCCTCGTTATCAAAAATTTTGTAGTCTCTGATGCGGACTCAAACACCAAAGCCTTCCTCATCCCGCGAGGTGTTACAGTTCTCATAGGAACTCAATTCGCGTGCCTCCGATGCTCGTGCTCCTAACAAGCCTTACTTTTAAAAAAGGCCAGAGGTACTGGCCCAAATGTTATCCAAGACTTATTATTTAATCGTGGAACGAAATATCAACTGGGCTCAAACAACTAAATTACATCTCACTACCAAGACAAGTACTTTAGCCGACGAAACATTTTCGTCGACCTGTTAAAAAAATTCGTCGGCTAAAATTTCGTCGGGAAAAGCTCATCTGTGGTGACTTTAGCCGACGACACACGTAGAAGTCGTCGGCTATAGTCCAGAGTTTAGCAGACGAAATAATGTCGTCTGCTATAGTCCAGACTTTAGCCGATGACATTATTTCGTTGACTATAGACCAGAGTTTAGCCGACGAAATAATGTCGTCTGCTATAGTCCAGACTTTAGCCGACGACATTATTTCGTCGGCTATAGTCCATACTTTAGCCGATGAAATTTTTTGTCCGCTATAGTCCATACTTTAGCCGACAACATTTTTTGTCGTCGGTTATCTTCCAAACTTTAGCCGACGAATAATTTAAAATATTCGTCGGCTAAAGTTTGTAATAAAAAAAATAAAAAACATCTATGGCCGACGAAACGAAATATAGTATATTTCGTCGGCTTTATAGGGATTTAGCCGATGAATTAAAGCATATTTCGTCGGCTAAAACTTATTTTTAAAAAAAATAAAAAACTTTAGCCGACGAATTAAGGCTTTTTTCGTCGGCTATAAGTCCATTCCAGTAAAAAAGAACCCGAAATTTCTGAATTACCATTCCAAGAAAGCTGCAAAATACACCAAAACAATTCCATATAACCAACAACAAACACATAAAAGTATATAATTCATCAACTACAGAAAATCTAAATTGTCTAAATTAATATCCGCTTCTGAGGCTGCTGCGGAGGTTGCGGCGGCTGGGGTAGCGGCATGGGCGGAGGCGGAAGTCCCTGAAGCTGGGCAGCTGTAAAGTCCTGCATATACTGGAACATCTGCTGCTGCTGGGCCTGCTGGATGGCATGTATCTCGGCAATATAGGCTGCCTACGCGACATTATAGGCAGCCTGAGCAGCTTGTTGTTCTCGTAGTCTTTGAACTTTCGACTCTAGCTGAGTCGTCCTGGTGATCGTGGACGTGGTCCTGTTACTGGTCGAGGCTGCCTTTCGTTGAAATCCTGGAGTGGTCTTTAGGAACCCCTCGCCTTTCTTTCCTCCCTCACCTTCGCCCATATGGATAGGAAAAAAATTATTAATTAACATTTTGACATAAATTTAAAAATTTTAAAACGTAAGATGACTTACAATATCCTCCTAGGAGTCAAGATATGCCTTCTCGTATGTATAGACATACCGGTTGACTTCTGGATGTTCCCTGGCTACCTCATCCATGAAGACAGCGAACGGTCTAGAACCGCCATGATGGTTCCTTGTGTTGCGTTGCCGGTTCTGAGAGTTTGCTCGGGAAACGGCCTTCAAAGAAAAAAATAAATTATTAGTAAAATATTTAAAAACAGATGTACTTAATGACAAATTAACTAATTAATTTTTTTAAATACCTATTTACAAGGGTTGTTGAATTCTAATGTCAGAAGCCAACGCCACTCGTACTCCCTGTACTGGAACTCAGCAGGGGTACCAGAACGTGAGTTCCCGTGCTTAGTCCAATTGGTCTGCAACTTGTTCTTCCACTCCTTGTACCAACAGATACAACAAAAATATTAGAAATATTATTAATATTACATACAATTTTGTTTTTCATTAACTTCCCAACGTACCTTCCGCCATGCACAACGTCGGCCCAGCTGTCATTCAGGTGCTAGGGAACCTCAAACCACACCTGCATTTAACCATTTATTAGTTTAGTTTTTCGAGAAATCAACATGTAATACATAATATTATTTTGTAAACTCACAGACATCGCGTTGTGGACCATGTCCTTAACCTCCTGCGGGACCTCGCCCCAGTCTGACCACAACATAGGGACTCTATCCCTAATGAGCGCTCCTCGACTTCCCGCCCGATACTATGTGGCCATCCCCGTCAGTATTGATGACGATCCTCCCCATGGTACCCACGATATTCTCGAGAGCCTTCCTTGTGATGGGGCCTCTCTTCTTCTTTGTCGGCTTCGCTCCGACAGTGCCTATCACATGATAAACCAAATTGATTATTAAAATCGGAGACCCTTTAAAAATAATCATGCATCACTGATTACCTGAGGCGCTTACGGCGGACGCGACGGATTCCGTCTCTGTCGCCGATGATGATACCCTTGCAGAAATAAGAGGCGTATCAAAAGGCACGAACCGGTACGCCACTGATGGAGCCACTGGCGGGGGCAGTGGATAAATCGGCGTCCCTGAGCCATCGACTACAGGTAAGGCCGGTATCATCTGCGGAAGGAACATATGAGGTGGCAGCATCTGTACCCCAGATGACCCACTATCCGAAGAAGTAGGACCCGGTGTGGTCGCCTGGTGTATCTCAGGCATACGGGGTGCAGACACCTCCGTCTGGGTCTGAGGCCACAGCTGCCTCGAGGAACGAGGGACGACCGCCTGCCTCGATGAAAGGGGCACCTCCGACTGCCTCTGCGCCGTCTCCAGAAGGCTCGCATCTGGCCCTGAAAAAGCTTTTGGGGGTTGCTAGAGGTTCCCTCAGACGATTCGGACCTTTGGCCCTTCGAACTCTTCTTCGATCTAAAATAGCCGCTCATCCTATTTAAAATATTAATTTGAATCAAGGCTGAGGCAACATTGAAAAAGTAAAAATTCAAGCTTATCCTTCTTAAATCTAAGGCTTTAGATTATTTTGTCTTTATTGTATAAAAAATATTTTTGAAACCATATTTTTTCATTATGCTCATGCTTAAATTTAAACACTTAATATAATGTGAAATATATATATGTTTAAAATTATACTTATTCAAAAATATGAATTCAATAAAATATATATATATATATTCATCCGGATTTGATATAAGTTTTTCTATTTTGTATTTTGTATCTTATGTTTAAAATTTGTACCCAGCCCACGATAAAAGCAGTATCTAATCATGGAATGCAAGCATCAAGTTCATTATCAACAAAGCATATGTTTAAAAAATAAAGATAATTTATCTCCTAAACATAAATTAAGCAAATTAGACAGTACATAAAACATAAAACATAGCCTAAAAATAAATTCGAAATTAAAAGTAAAAAAGAAGAAAAAAGCTAACCTTGGAGACCGGGAGAGCGAGGGAGGAGGGAGGAGGTGGAGGTGGAGACCGGGAGAGGGAGGGAGGGAGGGAGGGAGGGAGGAGGGAGGAGGCGGAGACGGGAGAGGGAAGGAGGAGGGAGGAGACCGGCCGAGAGAGGGAGAAGGAGGAGGGAGGAGACCGGGACCGGGAGAGGGAGAGAGGAAACGGGAGGAGGCAGAGACAGGAGAGGGAGGGAGGAGGGAGGAGGGAGGAGACCGGGAGAGGGAGAAGGAGGAGGGAGGAGACCGGGACCGGGAAAGGGAGGGAGGGAGGAGGGAGGAGGCGGAGATAATTAGAAGGGAGGAGGGAGGAGGCTAGGGTTTCGCAGTTAAACACGAAAACTTTAGCCGACGAAATAATTATTTCGTCGGCTAAAGATACCAATTCCGTCGGCTATATACCAATTCGTCGGCTAAACCTTCTAAACTTGTCGGCTAAAACTTTGAAATTCATCGGCTAAACTTTATAAATTCGTCGGCTAAACCATTGAAATTCGTCGGCTAAACCTTTGAAATTCGTCGGCTAAAAGTATTTTTATACATTTGGCATGTTGTGATTGTGATGATCAAACTTGAGAAACAGAAATCCAACCGTCAGATCTGACCATCATGATAAAATACATGTATGGGAAAAAATTCAACTTGATCTGAAAAGAATAAGGGCTCGATCCGGACAGTCAATCTCGTAAGTCAAACCCCTAAACGCACGGAAAAGGTCGTTCGACCGTCTAAATTACGTATTTTGGCCGGACCTCCAACTGAAAATAGTTTTCAACTGATGACACGCAACAAGTCGTATAAAAATTGTACGCAAAATAACCACCGAATATAGGGCTACTCATAGGGGGGAAAATGAAAAATTGCATTGACCGCAACTATCGGCACCAAATATTTACCGGAATAGTGTGATTTTTCAACCGTGGATGTATTTCAACATTCTCGTTATATCTTATTTCATGACTTTTTGGCGTTTGAAGGTTTTACGTATAGTTTGTTTTTTAAACGGAACATTTACATAACACTTGGTAAACAAGTTATACAACATTAGTATGCATGTTGTAATTGTGATGATCAAACTTGAGAAACAGAAATCCGACCGTCAGATCTGACCATCATGATAAAATACATGTATGGTAAAAAATTCAACTTGATCTGACAAGGTTAATTGCTCGATCCGGACAGTCAATCCCGTAAGTCAAACCCCTAAACGCACGGAAAATGTCGTTGGACAGTCTAAATTTCGTATTTTGGCCGGACATCCAACTGAAAATAGTTTTAAACCGATGACACGCAACAAGTCGTATAAAATTTTTACGCAAAATAACCACCGAATATAGGGCTACTCATAGGGGAAAAAATGAAAAATTGCATTGACCGCAACTATCGGCACCGAATATTTTCCGGAATAGTGTGATTTTTCAACCGTGGATGTATTTCAACATTCTCGTCATATCTGATTTCATGACTTTTTGGTGTTTGAAGGTTTTATGTATAGTTTGTTTTTGAAACGGAACATTTACATAACACTTGGTAAACAAGTTATACAACATTAGTATGCATGTTGTGATTGTGATGATCAAACTTGAGAAACAGAAATCCGACCGTCAGATCTGACCATCATGATAAAATACATGTATGGGAAAAAATTTAACTTGATCCGAAAAGAATAAGGGCTCGATCCGGACGGTCAATCTCGTAAGTCAAACCCCTAAACGCACGGAAAAGGTCGTTCGACCATCTAAATTACGTATTTTGGCCGGACCTCCAACTAAAAATAGTTTTAAACCGATGACATGCAACAAGTCGTATAAAAATTTTACGCAAAATAACCACCGAATATAGAGCTATAGTAGGTAATAGAAAAATTTTAGGGTTTAGCCGACGAATACCCTAACGTATTCGTCGGCTATAGTATGTAATTAAAAAATTAAAAAATATCTATAGCCAACGAAATATTAGGTTATTCGTCGGCAAAAACCATCTTAGCCGATGAATTATAGTGTATTTCGTCGGCTAAAGGAAAAAAATACATTAAAAAAAACAGACGATATTAGTAAAACATTTTTTGTCGGCTATAGTCCATACTTTAGCCGACGACATTTTTTGTCGTCGGTTATTTTCCAAACTTTAGCCGACGAATAATTTAAAATATTCGTTGGCTAAAGTTTGTAATAAAAAAAAATAAAAAACATCTATGGCCGATGAAATATACTATATTTCGTCGGCTTTATAGGGATTTAGCTGACGAATTAAAGCATATTTCGTCGGCTAAAACTTATTTTAAAAAAATAAAAAAATTTAGCCGACGAATTAAGGCTTTTTTAGTCAGCTATAGTATGTAATTAAAAAATTAAAAAATAACTATAGCCGACAAAATATTAGGTTATTCGTGGGCAAAAACCATCTTAGCCGGCGAATTATAGTGTATTTTGTCGGCTAAAGGAAAAAAATACATTAAAAAAAACAGACGATATTAGTAAACCATACTAACTTTCTGTTCATCATGTGTCACCAAAATTCATATAAAATAACTGAAATATGAATTTAACATGTGTAAACTATAAAGGAAAAGGTCTTTAATTACGTATACAAATTAATGGATTTCGTACCTATATATACGAAATCCATATAGGTACGAAATCCATTAATTAGTTATAATTAGTTATAAAAATCAACATATAATTAGTTATAAAAATCAACAACACATATATACACATGCATGTACGTACCTATATATAGCTCCACTTCTTAATTATGGACAGATTTCAACAACACCCAAACTTTTTATCCCGTTTTTTCTTCTCCCGTTTTTTTTCTCAGATGAGCTGCTGTCCAGATTTGCGAATATAAAGAACTTTAGCCGACGAAATTATATTTTCGTCGGCTATAGTCATCTTTAGCCGACAAAATTAAAATTTCGTCGGCTAAAGAAAGTTTAAAGTCGTCGGCTAAAGTCACAAACTTTAGCCGACGAAAATAAATTTTTTAGCCGACGAAATTATATTTTCGTCGGCTAGTCTACTTTAGCCGATGAAAAATTGATTCGTCGGCCTGGTTTTTTTTTTTTCGTCGGCTAAAGTATTTCTTCTTGTAGTGTCTTTACGTAGATTAATAAAAGAAAACTGCACAATGTGAGTTACTTGAAGTTGACCGGGAAAAGAGGGTTTTGCGACTTCTGTCACCTCCTGGAATTGTGATCTAGGTTAGTTAGATTTGAATTGATATATGTAAGTTAATATTGATGGAGAATTTTGGAATAATCCAATTGCATATATCAAAGAAATAGAAGCCTAGTTAGCATTGTAAATGATTGATTATTAACCTTAAGATCGAAATTTGCAGATTGGTATTGTAGATTTGGCGAGGATCGGAGTTAACTTGCCATTGATCGACATCAAAATAAACTGGGAAAGCTTGCATTGGTAAGGATAGTTGCTGCAGTGTTACAAGAGCATGAAGAGATAATATACGGCAGGTTTATACTTCACACATAATTAGTAAACTCTCTTTGAAATATTCTCCGTTCTACTTGGTTTTTTGACCAGTTATATTTTCGTTTTTTTGAAGTGCTCATTTGTCTGAGATCTTATCGTATGTGCTTCAATTATAATCAAGTTGCATATATATCTACACCTGCATATGAATTAATTTGAAAATCGGAGGGGTCCTAAAGCCAAACCTTTGTCGGGAATCCAATAATGTTCGTAAAGCAACAATAGATGTTTGGAGTTTCATGCCATTTGTAAATAGAGCATCTACTAATCCAGCGAATGACCTTTGAAAGCTCTCAAAGGGTGTGTGATAATGTAAGACATATGATCTCCGTGAGTCCCAAGTTATCACGGAATAGTGCATTATGCTATTTCATACATCCTCAGTTAATTGCAGATATCGTAAATAGGTTAGTCTGCAGAACGATTAATCGACTTATATCATACCTCTCTCAACTCATATGCCAAATATTTCTCATGCACACCATCAACTGGATGATGTTTTGATTTATATCATACCCCTCTGTTAACTCAGTGCTGCATGAAACCGCCACCGCTGATAAAACGCAGTACCCAGAACACTTCAATCCATGCTGAACCAGACATGGCTAGCCATTACCCTTACCGCCTGCATTTTTCCAGATCGTCACATAAACAATTCACTGCAAGTCTGCAACACCAAACCACCGGCCATGACAGGAAATCACCTAAGCACCAGGTCCCCATGAAAGAAGTAGGCACCGTACGAAGAGGTCGATGACGCCTTCTGCATGACAAACACAAAATATCGGAGCAGTCGTCATAGACTAGCACAACATCATGCTAGGAGAGTGACAAAGCATTGTAAATAGTAAGATAAGATAATGTCACACATTTGAAAAGTGACCACATAAATTATAACTTATACCATGAAGTACTTGATGGTGTAATTGATATGCTACAACACTGTTCATCTGGTCAGTTACTGATTAAGGGAAACATGGTCAATCATCGGTAAATGTAAATCTAAAAGTTGAAAATAAAGTAACTTAACTTTAAAATAATACTTCTTACTATTAAATTTACATCCAATAGTGGATGATTAACCATGATTTATTTGGTCAGTAACTAGTCAGGTGAACGTTACTGTCAGGACCTACCCCGGATTTCCACTTGAAATCCGAAATAAACCTTGCGGGACCCACCTCAAGAGAAATTCTATCAAAATTTTGGTATAACCTCTTTTGAAAATGAGTAACCATATCTAAAAGAAAAATCACCAAAACCCAAACACTTTTAAAACAAGCTCTTGGAGCCACCCGCTCCCCCAAATAAACATCCACCACTTCAAAATCAATATAATTCCAAAAATTTCATAAATTAATTTCTCATGCAACAATATCCCATAAATCTTTCAAATCCCTCCTAAATTGAGTCATAAGCTCTTAACACACATAAACATAAATTGATACAACATCTCATAGTTATCAGAGCTACGAATTTAAAGGAAACGAGAAAAATATACATCAGTAGATTAATCCGGTAACCTACGAGAGTAAACTGAAAGTGGTGGAAAATACGACTCGCCTTCTACACTCGGCGAACTGAACGCTGCATACTAGGGCATTTAAAAACGAAGGGCCCAGGGGAGAAGCATTTAAAATGTTAGCGTGAGTGGACAAAAATAAATAACAATAATAATATTGACTTAAAAGATGGAGCAATGAAATCAAAGTTATACTCTCCCAAAATTTTCCATTTGCGATAAATATTTATATATGCCACTCTCGGAAATTCTTTAGAAATATTAAAGATAAGAATGGTGAACCAATCCCATTGGTTCCCAATAAAACATAGAAATGGGGAAGAGGTTTCACCATAACGATGAGCCTCCCAGTATAATAGCGTCTCACGCTATGCGCTCTACTCACATATGATGAGGACCGCTGATAAGGCTATAATAGCGTCTCACGCTAAGCGCTCTACTTTCATATGATGAGGACCGCAAAAATAATGGCTAGCTAACAATAAATATATATATTTATATATACCGATCATTTGTCTTCCAGGCAATAATAGCGTCCCACGCTAAGCGCTCTACTTTCATATAATGAGGACCGTTGGTAAGACTATAATAGTGTCTCACGCTAAGCACTCTACTCACATATGATGAAGACCGCTAAATAATACTAGCTAGCAATAACCAATATCAATCAACCTTTTTACGGTGAAGTAAAATATTAAAATAAAAGATCAATTGATATGTCCCACATGTCAAAAAAATGAGCAAGAGAGTTCTCAAATAAATAAATGGAACTCATTAATCCAAGAAAATACTAAATCTCAAATATGTTTTGAAATTAAATAACTTTAGTGCATGCAGGACATTCAAATCAAAGGTTCACTCACAGTGCTCGGCTATGCCTGCCGACGATCCAAGGCCTCCTCTACACGATCCCCTCACGTCCTGAAAAATAAATAATATTAAGTCTCTGGACTAGAATAATACTTTAATAAAAATTTCCGAAATAAAAAGGAAACCTATAATTCCATCTCCCTTGCTTAACTTCTCCACTTTTAATTTATTAAGGCTCACAATTCACCACACACACCATAGACATAAATCAACCTATTTAAAGTTTAAATCATGCTAAACCAACTATTGGATTTCCATTTAAATAACCGCATAAATCCTTAATCATTGATAAATCTCAAACCTTATCAAAACTCCTCCAAAAATTCCAAACTTCACTTCATTAAACCCCTCTCATTAAAACCATCTCAAAAACAGGAAAAACTGCCCTTAAGGGCCGCTGTCGCCGCCTGCTCTGCCGGCAGCCGTACTCCGGCGACCTCCAATGCTTTCCAAATTTTAGCACAACACTCCTAACAACTCGCACGACAACTTCCTTAACTAGCACAAAATCCATCTCTAAGCCTAACTAGGTTAATCGAACCAAAACCTTAAATTGAGCCCTAGAACTTCAATTATACATTTCTCATTAACAAGATCGAATTGGACCAATTCCTTTTTAGAGATTACTCAACTTAATGAGGGCTACAAGATGAGCCAAAAATCACAACATATGGTGGCCGGAGGAAAGAACTCTGGCAAGGGCTGTCGGCGGGTTTTCTCCTCTCCGGCGGCGTTACCGGCTCGGACACTAGGCCAAGAAGAGAGAGGAGGTGTTGGGGGTCTGAACTGGGCTGGAGCGGCGGTCGGTTGCTGGCTGGACGACGGCAGCTGGTGGCAGGAGGTTTCCGGCGAGAAGAGAGCTCGAGGGAAACTCGGGGGAGAAGAGAAGAGAAGGAATTGGACTTCCCAACCGGTCCCCTAACCCAAACTAATACTAACCCAACTCCAAAAATATAACACCTCAAAATAAAACCCTAATAAAAAATTTATTTTTTACTGGCTAAAATTTACTAGTTTACCGTCGTCACATTTTTTTTTCCAACGAATCATTACTTCGATATAATCGTCCCTCAAAACCCCTCTAGGGACATTTGAAACTATAAACTCATTGACGAAGACGGTAAAACTCTTATTAATACCAATCTTGTAAGTAATTAAGGTAAAAATTTAAGAGTCGGGACTACAATCTCCTCTTCAATGTGTTTCATTATATTGTTGTTTATTACTGGTTATAACGAGGCCTGAAAACAAAACAAAAAACTATCTTTCAAGAGCAAATCAATAATTTCATATGTTTAAGAAATCTAAAATATCATCGTCGACGTGCGTTTTATCAATTGGGAACATATAATATGAGTGGCTGTCAAAAGAGAAGGTACGAAGTTATGATATTAAGCACAAAGAAATAATAAAATAATTGAGGAAGAAGAATAACAAATTTTCTCAAGTAAAGCCCCACTTTAAACATAATATAATCAGATATTATGTGTATAAAATCAGAATGAATTAGATAAGTCGTAAGTAGCAGATATTGGTCCAACCAAATTGGCAAGACCGAATTGCCATTCATATATTGTTCGTCACGTAAGTTTTCACGCTACGAAAATTTCGTTGCCTAACAGTCGTCGTATGAGCATGGACTCATAAGAACATAGGCGACAAATAAAAATTAATAGTCGCTTAAATGGATACTTAAACGACTATTTATACATTGTTACATAAGTCTAAAGTGAGGAAAATAAACACATTCAGGCGCCAACACTTAATGACAAAAGGAAATTATAGTCATTCTATTTTCCTTTTACGCGACCATTTATTGATCGTCGCTATCATGTTTACAATATTTTTTTAAAAATGTTTTGATTAATTTAATTTAATTTACTGTTTAAATAATTTAATTTAATTTACTGTTTATTTAAACAGTAAATTAAATTAATCAAAACATTTTAGTTTCTTTTTTGAGTTTATTTTTCTTTTAGTTTCATTTTCCTTTTTCTGTTCTTTTATTCCCACACCAAACACCACCACGCGCCGCACCATCAACCTCTACCCACAAAATCCACCGCCGAGCTCTCCCACCAAAATAACCATTGTCAGCGCCCTCCGTCATAAAATAAACTCACAATTACATTCATAATTCCCTTCACAACTCTATAATTTCATTCACATATCCTCACAAATTCATTTATCCCTCTCATAGTTCTAACTTGGATTCCGTCCCGGCCTTCTCCTCGTACTCCGCCATGTACCACCACAGCGTGAATCCAAAACCGAGCCTGAACCACAGCAAACCCACATACACCCATATAAATTTACAATAAATATATAGATTCAATGTGAGGATAAACACGGATCCGTACATTACCTCGCTCGTCGATGACGTCGAGGGAGTAGAGCGTGTTCAACTCTAGGAGGCGGCGGCGGCGGCGTCGAGTTGAAGGAGTTAGACGGAGGGGTCGGGTTCGGGTACGGGCAATTCGGAGAGGGAGGAGGCCGGATCTTGTGGAGAGGAAGAGAGAGAGGGCCGCAGCAGCGGAGGAAGACTCCGGCGAGAAGAATCGATTTCAAGACAAGGAGTCTGTGCTGGGATTGAGTGAGAAGATGACCTGGTTGTTGTTGGGCTTGTTGTGAAACGGGTCCTTGGATGCGGCGGAGGAGGAGGTGAAGAGAGAGAAAGCTACGGTTAGGAGGAAGGAGAGGAGAGAGACGAGGAAGGAGAAAGGGAAGAGAGAGAAAGAACGGGAGTAGCGGAGGAAGAGGGAGGTGGCTGGTTGAAGAAGAAGTTAGGCAGAGAGATAACGAGAAGAGGGAGGAACATGAAGTGGAAGAGAAAGGGTGAGGGTATAAAAGATAAAACGGAGGTTTTGAAATTTTCAAAATAAATTGGTTTGAACATTTTCCAAAATTTTTGGAGGAAGGGTTGAAAATATTCCAAATTTCTAAAAAATTTCCAAAATTGGTAGCTAATTAGGAAATCACATAATGTTTCAATAAATGTAGTCATCATAAATTTATATCCCTTAAATCTATAAATTTTTTAAAAAAAATTTAATTAGCCTTCTTTAACAATATTTTGTTTTAATTAGCATTGATTATCATAGAATATTTTTGAAATAAAATTTAAACTGAGTATTGACTTTCAAAAATTAACTTAATTAGTCTTAAATATTAAAATTAATGGGATGAAATAAATATTTACACTATTAAAATGTTAATCCAATGAATACAAATCGTGTTAAGAGTTTTTACCTTATTAACATGTGCTTTATTGCTTTGAACTTTTTTTAAAAAATAGCAAAAATATTATGGACTAAAGTGGTATGTCACTACCAGAAAATAGTTCTTGGCCGACGAAAAAAAATCGTCGTCCTGTTTAAAAATTTCGTCGCCTAAGTACTTAGGCGACGACATGTCGTCGGCCAAGAAGTCGTCGCCAGAAGTCCGTCGGTGAAGAACTTGGGCGACGAAATTTAATTCCGTCGTCGCCTAAGAGTAATTCTTAGGCGACGATACTAATTTCGTCGCCTAAAATATACCTATCGTCGCCCAAAAATATTCGTCGCCCAAGATTTAACACCTTGGCCGACGAAATTTTTTTCGTCGCTTAAGATCTTCTGAACTTGGGCGACGAAAATAAATATTTCGTCGCCTAAGATCACTACATCTTAGGCGACGATATTATTTTTTCGTCGGCCAAGGTGTTAAATCTTGGGCGACGATTTATAGATTTCGTCGCCTAAGATATATTTAAATTTTTTTTAAAAAAATAATTAAATAATTATTTTAAATATATAAATAATGTTTTTTTAATTTTTGTCATTATTTTTTTTTTCGGCATTTCTTTAAAGTTTTCTAATATTAAAATTTAATTAAAACTAACACAAATTTATAAATTTATAAATAATTTATTACAAAAATTCTGCCTATGGATCGAGAAACCCAAAATCTATCTCATCATTCCCGTTCGGAGGGTCCTGAGGCGGCGGCTGGTCAGGCTGAGGAGGCTGCTGCTGAGGCTGGGGCCACTGAGGATGCCACTGAGGTAATGGTATAGGCGTAGGCATGGGCGGAAACGGCTGTCCGGCCGCAAGTGCAGACATGCAGGCAGTCATCCACTGTCCCATAGCCGCCTGGTTGGCATTGGTGACTTCATTCACCCGCTCCATATGCGCAGCATTGGAAGCCGCATATGATTCCGCCATCGCCGCCATCTCCCTCGCTCTTTGGGCTTCCAGCTCAGACTCTCTCGCTCTTTGGGCTTCCAGCTCAGACTGTAGGCTTGCGAACTGATCCTGTAGCCGAGTGGTCTGGCTGTTGCTGCTTGAGGCTCCGGCGGCTCCCTTGCGCTGAAATCCTGGCGTCGTCTTCAGGATCCCCTTTCCAGCGTCTCCCATACCCCGGCAGTAGTAGGTGTTGGAACGCTGCGCGAAGGCAGTGGCCATAATCCGCGCCCCAACGGTAGGATCTGAAGTGTCGATCCTGGACATGGCCTCTGACATGTCATCATCTGTCGTGCCCGGCCATGTGTCGTTCACCATGCCTCTGATGACATCTTGCTCCGCCTCCCTCACCCTCGCCTAAATGGATATATTATAAAAATATATTAATATTCATTTAATAAAATGTAATTAAAATTAAAAATTAGTAAATATAAGGAACTTACAAGATCCTCCTCAGAATGAGGATATGCCCTCTGAAAGGTCCCCACATAGGGGTTCTCCTCTGGCCGCTCTCGCCGCACGTCGTCCATGATGGCCGAAAACGGCCTCGAACCGGCACGATGGTTGGTTGTGTTCTGTTGCCGGTTCTCAGCGTTCACCCGGGCGAGATGCTTTTTTAAAAAAAAATTATCGTTAGTAAATATTTAAAAACATACAATTATAATTAATTCACTAATTAAATATTCAAATTTGTTTACGAATTACCTGTTTGTGAGGGTCGTTGAACTGCGTGACAAGAAGCCACCGCCACTCGTACTCCCGATACTCGAACTCCTTCGGGGTACCCGAACGGTCGCTCCCGTACTTCTTCCAGTGTTCCCGGAGGTCGTGCTTCCACTCCTTGAACCTACATATACAAAAAAAATATTAATAATTTTATTAAAAAAATAAAATTTAAAAAATTTTTAAATAGCTAGAGGTACCTCTCCCTATGGGTCTTGTCCGCCCAGTCACGTCCCTCCTCGGGAACCACAAACCATTGCTGCATTACCACTTGTTAGTATTTTTTTCGATAATGAAATAATTTATTAGTTAAAAAAATAGTTAAAAAAAAGGTAATTTATTGAGTAAACTCACCGACATCGACTGATGGAGCATCTCCTTCACTCCATCAGGAACCTGGCTCCAGACTCCCCACAACATAGGGAGTCTGGAGCGGATGGTGCCTCCCGCGGCGCGCGTGTACCGGTTTCCCAACGCGGCGTCCACCTGTTTCCCGTTGGAAAACGGGATGGCGATCCGTCCAGCGGACTCGACCGCCCTATCGAGTCCCTTGTTGCTGACGGTGCCTCTCCTGTTCCGCCTTCTCGTTCCGGCGGCTGTGACATTGTGAATCAAATTTAATATTAATAATACATTTTTACAAAAAAAATTGTAAATCGAAAAAAAAAGTAATAATAAATTACCTGAGGATGAGGCTGAGCCGACGGATTCGTCTATGTCCGCCTGCTCGGAGACCCTCACGGGATGAAGAGGCGTGGGAAACTCCCGGTAGATATAGGCCTCGTGCGGTGCCACATGCGGGAGCTGCTCCCGAATCGGTCGACCCTCCTCATCGACGCGAGGTATCGCCGGTATCGTCGGAGGAAGGAATAGGCCGGACGGCACCATAGGGACCCCGGATGACCCGCCATCACCGTCGGTCGGGGACGACTGTGTGGGGGCGTCGCTGCGGGATCGCGACCGGCGAAGTATCTCTGGATGACGAGGAGCCGTCGCTGCGGGACCCGACTGCCCAGCAGAACCCGAGCCGCTCGCGCCACCCCTAAGCGCCGCATATCGGGACGTCAACTGCCACGGAAACCCGATCGACGGTGATTCCGACGGGTTGTTTGAGGTACCGTCCGAGCCGTCTTGTCCAGAAGTTCTTCTCTTGGCCATCCTGTTTAAAATAACCATAAATTTATTAAAAATATTTTGCGAACTTATAATTAAGTTCACAAAAATAAAGGCTCGATAAAATTCGAAAAATTTATCAACAATAATAGCACAAATAAAATTTAATAATTATTATAGGATTTATTATTTTTTTTATTCACATAACAAATTATTTACATTAATAAGGGCTTATTATATCACAAAAATTAATTTACGAATATTTACATCCTTACTCAAAAATATTCCATTATTTCTTACAAACCCTAAACCCTAAATAAACCCTAAACCGTAAACTCTAAACCCTAAATAAACCCTAAATTATTTAATCATTTACAATCCTAAACCGTATACCCTAAACCGTAAACCGTAAACCCTAAACCGTACATCACAATTTACAATTATCACAACAACAACAATTTACAATTATCACAACAACAACAACAACAATTTACAATTTACAATTTACAATTATCACAACAACAACAACAACAACAACAATTTACAATTATTATAACAACAAAAACAATTAAAATCAATTTAGGGTTTTAGGGTTATACCTTAAATTGTGGGTCGACGTCGGGGTCGGGAATTGGAATTGGGGTCGGGGTCGGGGTCGGAGAGAGGGAGAGAGAGAGGGCAAAGAGAGGATTTTCGGAGAGAGGGAGAGAATATGCTTGGCGGCTGAAGAAATGGTTAGGGTTTCCGAATTTTTGCCTTTTATAGTGGCGTTCTTGGGCGACGATTTTGTAAAAATCGTCGCCCGCCTTTTTTCAAAATCGTCGCCCGCCTTTTTTTAAAAATCGTCGGCCAAGAGTATACTTGGGCGACGACATTCTTCACTATAAATATCGTCGCCCAAGATGAAGAAAATCGTCGGCCAAGATAGTATATTTGGGCGACGACATTCTTCACTATAAACATCGTCGCTCAAGATGAAGAAAATCGTCGGCCAAGATAGTATACTTGGGCGACGAGATTCTTCATTATAAATTTCGTCGCCCAAGAGTTCTATCATAAAATTCAGACTATTCGACCCTCCAAATCACGTAATCTGGCCGGACCTTCAACTGAGAATAGTTTCCGATCGACGAGACTCTTACGGGGCTATAAAAATTTGGTAAAAAATAAATAACAGGGATAGGGCTACCACTAGGCAGAAATAAATGTGTTTCGTGCGACCGGAACAACCGGCACCGAAACTTTACCGGAATATCTTCATTTTTCACGGGTTGACGTATTTCACCGTTCTGGTCATATCTTATTTCACGACTTTTTTGCGTTTGAGGCCTCTACGTATACGTTGTCTTCAAAACGACACTTAAACTAAACACTTATATAAAAAAGTTATACAACATTAGTACATATAACGTGAGTTTATTGATCGGAGAAGAGGAACTGAAAACCGACCGTCAGATTTGACCAGCATAACGAATTACGGAGGTGGAAAAAAATTCAGCTCCATCTGACAAAGATAAGGGCTCGATCCGTCCGGTCAATCGGCGCGGTCAAACCCCTAAATGGACGGAAACGGCTATTCGACCCTCCAAATCACGTAATCTGGCCAGACCTTCAACTGAGAATAGTTTCCGATCGACGAGACTCTTACGGGGCTATAAAAATTTGGTAAAAAATAAAGACCCGGGATATTTATTTTAATTATTCAAATGAAATTTAAATGTGTTTTATTTTATTTTAATTATTCGGATTAATATTGGCCGACGAAATTAGGCCAATTCGTCGGGCAAGATTATACTTGGGCGACGATATTTGTTAAAATCGTCGCCCAAGAGTAAAAATAAAAATTTAATATAATGAAATTTAAATGTTCTTTATTTTATTTTAATTATTCGGATTACTTTTGGCCGACGAAATTAGGCCAATTCGTCGGGCAAGATTATACTTGGGCGACGATATTTGTTAAAATCGTCGCCCAAGAGTAAAAATAAAAATTTAATATAATGAAATTTAAATGTGTTTTATTTTATTTTAATTATTCGGATTACTCTTGGCCGACGAAATTAGGCTAATTCGTCGGCCAAGATTATACTTGGGCGACGATATTTGTTAAAATCGTCGCCCAAGAGTAAAAATAAAAATTTAATATAATGAAATTTAAATGTTCTTTATTTTATTTTAATTATTCGGATTACTCTTGGCCGACTAAATTAGGCTAATTCGTCGGCCAAGATTATACTTGGGCGACGATATTTGTTAAAATCGTCGCCCAAGAGTAAAAATAAAAATTTAATATAATGAAATTTAAATGTTCTTTATTTTATTTTAATTATTCGGATTACTCTTGGCCGACGAAATTAGGCTAATTCGTCGGCCAAGATTATACTTGGGCGACGATATTTGTTAAAATCGTCGCCCAAGAGTAAAAATAAAAATTTAATATAATGAAATTTAAATGTTCTTTATTTTATTTTAATTATTCGGATTACTCTTGGCCGACGAAATTAGGCTAATTCGTCGGCCAAGATTATACTTGGGCGACGATATTTGTTAAAATCGTCGCCCAAGAGTAAAAATAAAAATTTCTTTACAATGAAATTTAAATGTGCTTTATTTATTTTAGTACAAACATATTCTTTTAGTATACAAACAATTACAAAGCTAAGGCTCAATTATAACTAAGCTAAGGCTCGTAATCTGAGTCATCCGATGAGTCTTCTTCGGTATCGGAATTAATATCTGGTAATCTATGCCTTAATTCGTCGTCAGAGTCGTCGTCTGTTTCTTCATTTGGATCAACATCAATAAAGGTTGAATCTTCGTCACGAATTCTGAGCACTCGACCATGTTTAACATTATTTTGACGAACAGTAGCTACATCATGAATACCTACTGCGTTCGGCTCCTGGTACGCATCAGCCTCTGGCCCTGGAATGGTCACTCCAAGTGTAGCCGCCCGGTAAATGTTTCGAGGATGCACAATGTTCGCTATTTTCCACGCGTCACCCCTGGCGAGGTCATCAAGATAAAACACTTGTTTTACCGATGTCGCAAAAACAAACGGGTCATCTTCGTAGGCGCTTGTAGCAGTGTTGACCGATAAATTGCCGTACTGATCCATCTTCATGCTCTGTGCGCCTGTATCAAACCATCTACACTTGAACAGATGCACTTTCATGCCTTCCGCATAAACCAGTTCGACCACTGAATGGAGAACACCATAATAGTCAAGGCCATGACCTTTCGCCATCACCCCAGAATTCTGTGTTCTTCGTCTGCTGTCTCTCTCTTCAGATACAAATTTCACGCCATTCACTGTGCAAGTGGGATAAACTCTAGCCCGTTGCGGTTGCATCGCAAGAAGTAATAGTTCGTGCGACCAGTTTGGATTATCATCAGATTTAATCATGTCCATCTGTAACGGATATTGAACTGTAAATATCCGAAAATATATGCAATAGAAAATAATTACATATATATATATAACAGGGAAGATTAAATTACGTACCCAGGTGCGAAAATAATTTGCGAACGTCATGTTGTGGTACTCGAGATCACCATCAACTTCCGGAAAATTTAGGTGCAACTCTTTCCAATATTTAACTTCTTCACAATTGATTAGTACCCACCAGTGCGCTATGGCTATCTCTTCATCCGACAATGCATACTCGGCGGACAGTCGTGCTCCACCAACTTCGACATCACTGGAAACTATAGAGAGATTGAACCGCGGCGCATGTTCCTCCATGGCTTGCGGAGCTCCCAACGACGCTCCTAAATACAACTTCATGTAGGTGACGCATTCATGCGCAATATATGCTTCAGCTATACATCCTTCAGGCGCGGATTTATTAGTGACATAATCTTTGTACTCACCAAGTTGCCTGTAAATATAAGATTGCAAACTATACGTTATGGTTATTGAACATGTACGTACATATATGTATTCTGGAGATGTAAGTGAATAAAACATACCTTTCCATGGGATACATCCAAGTGAAGTGTACTGGACCGGTAAGCAACAATTGCTGGGGAAGATGGATCATCAGGTGAGGCATTATATCGAAAAAATTTGGCGGAAAGATCCTCTCGAATTTACACATGATGTATATGATGTCTGCCTGCATTTCCCGGAGATCGGATTTTCTCACTTCCCTTGTGCATAACTTCATGAAGAATCTTGACAGCGCTACTAACGGCTCCACAACCTGGCCAACCACACATCACAAATTTAATATAAAATCCATTTACGACAGGTTAACCGTAATTTTAACCACAAATTTACCTGACGGTGAAGGAACGGTCGAATGAAAACAGGGAAGAGACGTTGTAGCAGAATATGACAGTCATGACTCTTCAAGCCGTATATCTTATTCTCCCGCAAGTTCACACACCGGGCTATATTTCCTGCAACGCCTGAGGGATACGTCACACAACTCATCCACCTGAAGATCTGGGTCTTCTGATCAGGCTTCACGGTGTAAGGAGCCCAAGGCATCTTTTTCTTCCCCTCTTTCAGCCAAAGATGTTTTCTGATTCCCATTTTCTTAAGATCAACGCGTGCCTTAGGACCGTCTTTCGTCTTCCCCTCCAAGTTGAGCACTGTACCTACCACACTGTCGCAGACATTCTTCTCTATGTGCATCACATCTAGGTAGTGCCTGATCAACAGCGTACTCCAGTACGGGAGTTCCCAAAATATGCTCTTATGTGTCCAGAATTTGTACCTGTCTGGTCTTTCAGGTATTCTAGCCACAATATCGGGATGATTGCTGAGCTGCCCAAAATCATACTCATCCAGCACTGCTAAAATCTCTTCCCCCGACCATCTATGCGGCTCCACACCTCTCTCTTCGGTCCCATCAAATGCCCCGGTATCTATCCGCCAGGGGTGATCATGTGGTAGGTAAGCACGGTGACCCATCCGGACTATCTTGTTGCAATGATTGCTGCACCCCTGGGAGCTAAGGCACTCAGGACAAGCCTTGTATCCCCTAACAACGTTGCCGGACAACATCCCACGTGCAGGAAAATCACTGATGGTACCAACAATCATGGCATGCATCTGGAACATCTCCTTTTTGTGGGAGTCATAAGTGGGATGACCAACCTCCCAAAGCAATTTACACTCTTCAATCAGCGGTCTCATATACACATCGAGACACTTCCCTGGATAACAACAACAACCACAACAAATTCAGATAACGACTATATATGACCAACAATATAGAACAAAAACAATAAATGGAGAGGTGTTGAACCAACAGCAATATATACAATATGAAGGGAAAGTAGATACCTGGATAACCGGGCCCCGGAATCAACAAGGTCAACATGTTGTATTCCTTCTTCATGCACATCCATGGAGGAAGGTTGTAAGGCACCAAAATGACCGGCCATATACTGTACGAAAGACTCATGGTCCCAAAAGGGTTGAACCCGTCGGATGACAGCCCGAGCCTCACATTCCTCACCTCTGAAGCAAAATGAGGAAACTCCCTGTCTATATGCTTCCACGCCTCCCCGTCAGCAGGGTGTACCATGAGGTCTTCGTCATGCACCTCCCTCACAGCGTGCCATCTCATAGCTTCGGCCGTCTTTGAAGACATATACAACCGCTCCAGCCTATCCCTCAACGGGAAATAGCGAAGTACCTTAACAGGTTTCCTGTTGCCTGCAGGAGTCCGCTTATACCTGTCGGTCCCACATACCGGACAACGATGAAGGCCTTCAAGGTCATTACCGTCTGCATCTTTACCCCAGAATAGAACGCAGTCATATCTGCATGCATGGATCTTGATGTAGGAAAGCCCGAGATCTCTCAAGATACGACGGACCTTATGATGCGTGGTGGGATGACGATGACCGTCGGGCAGGAGCGAAGCAGCGTACTGTAGATACCTATCAACAGCCGTCACGGTCGATTTTGTGTCAACCTTGATATGCATCACCTCCATCACACACTGAAGAACAGTCTTCTCATGACCTGGGCACAGAGGGGTCTGTTGGAAAGCAATAAGTCTGTTGTACTTGGCTATACCGGCAGTGTTGACACCTCTAGAGACGGCCTGCATCGGCGCCTGAGGAATGTGCTGTCGTTCAGGGCATACACCGCTGTCATGAGGAAACATGTCGTTGATGAAGGTCGTTGTTGGATCGTTGGATGTACTGCCCGTCTCATCAAACTGTCCATGATCATGCGGGCGTGATGAGGTTTCACCGTGATATATCCAACATGTGTAACGTTCCCAGAATCCGTTACTCTTCAGGTGGTCCCATACTGTCCCCAACGGAAATCGATGCATATCACTGCGACACTTACACATCTTGCACGGGCAATAGAACATGCCACTCCCGTCAGCATTGCCCTGCGCATATTGCATAAAATCCCAAACTCCTTCAGCATATTTTCTGTGATATCTTGGAAGAGAAATCCAACTCTTATCCATATCCTGAAAATAACACATATATATATCAATATTTAATGAACATATCTTTTATATATATATATATATATTAATGTAATACAACATACTAATTATTAATTATATATATCTAGTTCGAGCGGATTCCGTGGTTTCAGAAGGCAAGTGTCAATGTCACGGAGGGAGAACCCCCTACAGGAACCAGGCAGGACTCGTTTGTGATCACGGAGGCGAACCCCTATCGACCCCTTCACCGAGAAGAGTGGTCAGTTTGTGATCTTGAGATCCAGTTAAACAAACCTGTGAACCATATCTATGACAAAACGGCCCCTTACTCAGCTTGGAACAAACTCTATGCATATATATATATATATCATTAATTCAACTCAAATAAAACTGAAAATCAATATATATATATATATGCATATATATGTACGTACCTGGGAGTAGCTCTACAAACTATGTATGGACAAATTTCCACAACACCGAACGATTTGAAGAACTAGAGAAATTTATGTTTAAAATTTTCAAAGTTCTCATTCTTCTATCCCGCCTCACAATATATAGAAGAATCTTGGGCGACGAAATATTTGAGTTTCGTCGCCTAAGAATGAAAAATCTTGGGCGACGAAATATCTCAGTTTCGTCGCCTAAGGATAAAAAACTTAGGCGACGAAATAAATATCTTAGGCGACGAAATATTGTTTCGTCGCCCTAGTTTCTCTCTTAGCCGACGAAATGTATTCTTAGGCGACGATTTTATTTTCGTCGTCTAAAGTTGGACTTTAGGCGACGATTTTTTTCCCTTGGGCGACGAAAAAAAAAATCGTCGCCTAAGTTCCCTCTTAGGCGACGAAAAAAAAAATCGTCGCCCGGTTTTTTTTGTTTCGTCGCCCAAGACCCATTTTCTGGTAGTGTGTGAACGAAAAATATTGAAGCTTGAAGTTGAAAAATAAAAGAAGTACAACATGAAAATTTAAGCATATGATATGATCGATATACTTAAATAGGGCTATGAAAAAAAATTCAGTTTTTTTCGTTAAAGTTTGGGTCTCGATCCACATGGTCAAACCTAAACCAACGTCACTTATTACATGAAAACGCTCTTACCTACCCTTATATGACCTAGTTTGGTTAATTGCAAGCTTCTAAAAGGCCCCGCCTAGGACCGCCTAGTCCCCGCCTAGGCTCTAGGCTGCAACAAGCCGCCTCGCTTTTCTTCCAGGCCTTTGTGCCAGGCTGTGGGCGATTAGGCGGCCGCCTAACTCGCCTAAATGCCGCCTAGCCAGCCTAGATGCCGCCTTGCCCGCCTAGGCTGCTAAGTTCTACGGCTATTTTTGTTTTCTTTTTGTGGTGGGATTGTTATATTGTGGGGAGTATGAGAGTATAAGAGTTAATTGTGTGTTTAAAATTAGAAGTGTATATGTTTATTGTTGTTGTTGCTCACTTTTACAGGAAGTTATGCTAAATTTTAGTTATAATTTATTTTATAAATGAGTATGACTAGATTATGTTGAATAATTTATCTATATTTGACCGTTTTCAAATATTAAATTGCATAAAATATATATTTTTAAATAATAAATCTTAAAAAATACAAATCGCCTAGTCCCCGCCTAATCCTCGCCTAGGCTGTCCAGGCTCTAGGCTGTGGGTTACCGCCCACCTAGCGCCTAGCGCCTTTTAGAACATTGGTTAATTGATTCTGTTTTGGCCACGATCCTCAACGCGCGGAGCAAAGGTAAACAGTGAGCAAAAAGAAGGGGAGTGTCGCGGGCGTGCCACCTCGCGGACGAGGAAAGAATAGTAGGGTGTGCTTGACTTCTTGATCAGGCTGAAGGGGTTTCCAGGTGCCACCTCAGGGGAGGAATTTACGAGCACAAGGCGATCGATACTCACGGCGGGACGCGAGCAAAGCAATAAAGGGAGTTCAGAGGTTGGGGAAGAGTCCAGAAGGGCTCTGAAACTAAGGCGGTGGCGCACTTAGGATTAGGGTCTTGAGATAGCTCGAGAAGTGACTGATTTGCAGTTTTGTATTTTGTTGAGAGATTTGATTGTGTGTTGCTTCAACAGGGAAGCGAAGACAGAGCTCCGGGGAGCGTTGGAGGTTCAACTGGGTCAAAGGTTTGTATACTTCTGTTGAGTACTGATTTGTTTTTGTTGTATTTAAGAGTTGTTCTTTTTCTGTAAACCTTCGAGCCCTTTATATAGCAACTCGACTTGCGGCGGAAGAAAGATGATTAGAATTCAAGTCGGACTCTGAAACCCTAATAGCACAAGGGCATTGTTCAGTCCACCCGAACCAACCATCTTGTGACACATGTCCAGTTCGCACACTTCACATAGAACACTGCTTCCGCACGGCCAACTGTAGAGTCCTATGCGGACTGAAATTCATCCCGCGGGCTGTCACAAGAGGCTATCTCGCATGCTCCTGAAGCTCGCTTCCATCTGACGGGATTTAGAAGGGCTTTTTATATTAAAAGGGCCACATGGATTGGCCCGATGCATGTCAAAGACTTTTAAGAGTCATTAACGATTAATGTGATGCACGCGGACTCCGCTTGTTGCTTCCTCGCGAGGTCTCCCATGCGGACTAGTTCGCTAGCTCGCCTCACGTAATCCACTTGTCACCTACGCGGAGTGTTAATCTCGCCTCGCCTGTTTTATGCGGAGTCATCCCGCGCGCAAGATCCGTATCTTACACGAAGTCTATTAAGTGCGAAGTATGTTATAAGTACGCGAAGTCCGTTCCGCACGTGGACTGTGAAACTCAGCTCGTGCGATCCATTCTACACGCGAACTGTATAACTCAATCCGCGTGGCCTCATTGGCGAGCCATTACTTGTAAACTTAAAGAAACTTGGGCTCGTCGGTATGACATGGACCAAGAACTTAATCAATATTCATATAGACATTTACTGTCCAGTAAAATATTAATTTAGATGTAAATAGATTCTTCCACACATATAACTCTCACACATTGATCGGGGACCAAACGTTACCCAAAATATATGATTTTTCAACCAAAGTCGTATTTCATCATACCTATCACATCCTATTTCACAAGATTTTTGAAAATATTGCTTCCTATATATAGTTAGTTCACAAAGATATATAACCTATTAAACATGTTATACTAAATAAAAACATAAATATCAAAACATTGGAAAAACATAAATATATATGTTCCAAATAAAAATACATAATAATAGTTATATTACATCAACATAAAAATTGGAAACTGATCTTGAACCACTTTTGCAACTTTCCCATTTTTTTCCCGTCTGTTTCAAATTTGGAAACATTTTTGTCGCATAAGTAACCACTTTCGTTGCCTAAGATAAACTTGTGCGACGAATCAATATGTTCGTCGCCTCAGTGGTTGATAATTTAGACGGTGAAACCATCTTCGTAGCCTTAATGTCTACTAAGGCGACGAAAATAGTACGAGTCCTTTTTTTGTCTTTTTGGTAATCTATGGTGACGAACAATTATTTAATTCGTCACCTAAGTGCTTTTAGGCGATGAATGAAGGTTTTGACGCCTTACTGCTTACCTAGGTGACAAAAAAAATTTTGTCGCCGTGTTTTCGTCGCCTAAGTCCTTTATTCTAGTAGTGTAAGAAGTATTAGGCTTGAACAGTTCTTATTTGCTCAAAGAGGATCGAGATTGGGATTGATTGAGATGGAAGAAGCAACAAATGCGATAACCAAGTTGCATCTCCTAATTGGTTACAGCCAGACATGTATATTACTATATATATTTCCTTTTTCAGATGACTGGCTTATGTCTCTTGAGGATAGCATTACTGCATTAGTAACTGATCAATTGTGCAGTTAATTTTGGAAGCTCACTAATTGAAAGTTAAGTTTTTATATGATACAAAGTTAAAACTAAGTTCGACAACGAACCTGTAACGAAAACAAAACATGTATGTGTAAACACGAAAATATCTGTAACAAATAACAGAACAACACGTGTACAAAGAATAGTTTAATTTAATCAATGCGAATGTGGGTTACAATCTTTGTGAACTCCTCTGATTCTATCTCCGAAGTCGATTTGATCCAAGGGTGGCGAGCACTTAATCTTGAATTGAATTGTTGTAATTTGGACTTCTTGTCATGTTGACCATTTGTAGAAATTGATTGACCAAGGGCCGTAGAGGCTTGTTCTTGATCGGATTTGATCCACGAGCGGTTTCACGTGGTGGTTTATTCTTTGTCTTGAAGTTGGTGAAGATGTCGGCTATTTGGTAGCTTGATGATTCTTCGGGATTTGACAACTTCTAGGCTTGAGGTTGATGAAAAATCGGCTATTTGGCAGCTTGATGATTCTTCGGGATTTGACAACTTCTAAGCTTGAGGTTGATGAAGAACCGGCTATTTGGCAGCTTGATGATTCTTCGGGATTTGACAACTTCTAAGCTTGACGTTGATGAATAATCGGCTATTTGGCAGCTTGATAATTCTTCGGGGGCTTGGGAGACTTCTGGACTTGATGAAGAACTGGCTATGAGCTTGATAGTTCTTCAAGGATTTTGGGGGAGACTTTTGAGCTTGCGGGAGGGATTTTTCTTCTCTCTCTAGTCCGCTGCTTCTGTTTTTTGTTTCTCTATTTTCTTCTGCCTTTAGTCTCCGCCCCCTCTTGATATGAGAGGGGGTATTTATAGTGTTAACATGCCTCCACTTAAGGCAAGTAATGAGGATTCTCAATCAATAATATTTCCTTAACCGAAGCAATGAATCTTGAATGATTGATTTACCTGCTGATTTTCATATAATCAAATCAATCAAATCTTAAGATTTAGATATGCCCAGATCGCTTTAGATTAAATGTCATGTTTTGATCAAGATCTTCAGTAAAGGGGCGAGCTATCTCGCGGATATGGAAAATATCTCGCGAGGAATCTTGATTTCCAAGAAAGCGGAGATTTCTGATCCCAGTTCGCGGACTCCCTCACGCGGAGCCATTTCGCTTCGCCTTCAAGTAAATCTACGCAAAGTCTGTTTCGCCTCGCGAAGTCTAGTTCGCCTCGCCAAGTCTATTTCGCCTCGCCAAGTTTGTTCGCTTCGTGAAGTCCGGTTCGCCTCGCCAAGTCTTGTTCGCCTGGCGAAGTCGCGTTCGCTTGACCAAGTCTTGTGCGCCTCGCGAAGTCCATTTCGCCTGGTGAAGTTTTGTTCGCCTCGCGAAGTCGCGTTCGCTTGACCAAGTCTTGTGCGCCTCGTGAAGTCCATTTCGCTTGACGAAGTTCAGTTCGCCTGGTGAAGTCAATTTCGCCTCGCGAAGTCTACTTTCTAGTTCGCCTGGCCGCTGGCGAACCATCGCCAATTATTTTTTGGGGATGTCTGACTTCTTTGTTTTGATAATTAATTTAATTTAATTTAATTGATATCTCATCATCAATCGACACTTGATAATTGATTTCAATCGGGATTTAAGTTTATGTTGTCAGCCGACCAATTCCACATTGCCACGTGTTATTTCCAATGGCTTTCCAATCTTGTTGACTCACAAGCCACATATTTGCTTAGATCATTCAACGATTATTACTATCGTTAAATTTTATATGTCTACGGTATGTATATATGTTGAGTTTTTACAACGTTGTAATGAATCTATTATGAGTCTTCGGATACACGTGAAACTCTGACACAATTCTTATCAAACACACAAAATTTAAGATTTTTCAACCATAAAAAACAAATCATATACGTATACGTACTGGTCGCGGCACACGTTTGACTAGTTACGTTTTCTTTTCACAATAAATTTCTTCCTCGTACGAAATTGTACAAGTAAAAAAGATTGAGATGAATAGCTAGCCATAGTGAAAGTGTTAATAGCTTAGTTAGTACTGAGTTCCTTAATATCCAAAAATAAAGGGGTACTGATCTTACCTTGAATGGTATAGTCGAGAATCATATGCATGTCTTGCACTGCACGCTTGCATGGAGCCAAAGTCATTTTGTGTATGACTCAGCAGATTAAGATAGTTGACTGTTTATACAATCTCTTAATCAGTAAAGTTAATGGAATGAAACAACTTAGTGTCATCTCAATCCTTTACGTGATCGAGCCCCCTCAACCAAAAACACTTGCGTACGATACGTTTCTCCTTATCCTTTTGGTACTTTACATTGAAAAGAACAAATTGAAAAGATATTCAAAGATTTCGAAATGATCTTTGAAGTGATAGATAGAATTACAAAGAGTTTGATATAAAAAAAATAAAATTGAATGAAAAGTTGGAAGTGTTTTGATTCACCAATATTTAGCAGCAGCGGCAGTAGTAGTACAAGTGCTCTGATCAGATGAACTCAGAAGTTGTTCCAAGTAATCTGCTCCTAAATCTTCGAACACCACCACATTCTCCAACCTCACATCTCTCTCCATCTTACTCTTCTTGTTCCCCATTTTCCTTCTCATCGAGTGCTTTCGTTTTAGCGCCACCACCGGCGAACACCCCCCGTCCAAATCCGAAGTAGCACAGTTCATGTCACGAAGAGACTCCCGGACTCTCTCCACCGGGAAGTTGAGAACGGCGGCGGAGCCCCGCATGGCAAAGGCGGCTTGGTCATAGGCCAAAGCTGCGGCTTCAGCACTGTCAAATGTGCCTAGCCAAACCCTTACGCCATGTCTGGTCGAGTCTCTTATCTCGGCGGCGAATTTTCCCCACGGTCGCCGTCTGACGCCTCTGTAGGACTTGTCCTTCTTCGGGGTTTTCTGTTTTTCTTCTTCGGACATAGAATCGGAGCTTACTTCTTCTTCCTGCTTTATGGGGTTGGATGAGGCAGCTGAGTTGTGTGTTTCTGTTTCGAATGAGGTAGTTTCTTGGGTAGCTTTGGAAAGCATCCCAAGGAGAAGCATTTCCTCGGAGTCGTTTTCGTTGAAAGGAAGAGAAGTATTGCCGAATTCGAGAGCATCCCAAGAAAACTCGGAAGAAGTTTCAGAATTTGGGGAGTGGAAGATAGAGTTGTTCATTTGGAAATCGGAGATTTTTGAAGTGGTTTCTGCTTGGAATGTGTTTGTGGTTGTGTAGCTACTCATATTGTGGTTATCCCAATACCCCATTTGAGTTTAATCAAAGATTTGGAGTCTCTTCCCCTCTTTATACTATCCAAATGTTAAAAGCTGAAATGACGAAGAAACACTTCTCAATTTCGCCACCTTTCATTTTCTAAAAGATCTGTACATATATTATACTTAATTAAAAAAACGTAGGGGTTTCCATTCACGATATTTTTTTAAGAGTTTGATGAAATATATATTATACCAAAATACCGATCAACTCATCCAAACGAACAACAAATGAAAGGTGGAGCAAACCATAGCTCACTTAACAATATTCCATCAAATAATGCTTGCGCAATTAAGATCCAAACAAAAATTTATTTAAAAAGAAAATTTCAAACAAAAGAGAAAACACTAGGAAAAATTATGAGGGGGTAAAATAGTAAAATGGGAGAGATGGATAATATAGTATATACGTGGGGAGGGCTATATTATATTTGTTTGTGTATTATTGTATTTATTTATTACAGATCCCACACAAGTGGATGAATTAAGCACGTGGGTCAATTAGAGCCCGGCGGCCAGGTCAGAGATCCAATTTTAGTATTACGTCAGCACTTAAAATATATTTTTGTTCTTGTCCACGTGTCAGATTCCTAGAACCACTAGGGTAGCTCTCTTTTTAGCTCTCTTTTTCCTTGGTTTCTAATTTTACAACCTTGCTCACCGTTGGTTTGAGTTTTTATTTTCCTTTTTTCAAATATTTTTGAATTGGAATTCTTCTAGAAATTCTTGGACAAGTCAAGGGTCTCCATGTCTCATGGTTTGACGGATACCTTCCCCATTTTCTCTAGTTTGTGAAGAACAAGATGGAGGTTTCATCAGAGAGAGATTCTAATATATGATCGTTATCGAGGTCGCAATGAGGTAGTAACCTACTACGTACTTGACTCGTGTAACTCGATCTTTTGGCGCTTTGTTACATAGTTATAACAATGTAGCATTCAAATTTTCTTGATTTTACGATAATCTAATATTATGAGAAATAAGAAAATAAGTCGGAATTTGGAACACATTAGTTAGTTTACACCTAGGTTCAATGACAATATTCAGTTCATATTATATGAAAGATGAGAAAGTTGCAAGTGAAAAAATGATTTGTAAGTGAAAGTTGTAAGATGAGAAAGAAACCAACAGTAAACTAGTTCATCAGAGTACGAGCGACTAATCTTTTGATTTTTCTATATAGTGCCTCATTTCATTTGCTTTACGTCTCTCCAATTTATTGTATGCATAAACATCATCGGGATTCATGTGAAATGATTAGCAGAAATTCTCCTAATTTGCTGCAGCCTCAGCACCCGAACGAGAATGACACTTTGTTTGAACCCTAGCTCGATCTAAACCGATCAGGGCTAACTTAATTTCTTCGTGATCAACTGTTTCATGATCTCGACGTTTTTGTACAATAAAAATAGATGGATGTTATCCCAAATGCACAAAACTATCAATCACCCTACGAAATTAATTGATGTTTGAAAGGGCCAGATTCATGCCCCCTTGAAGCTCTCTCTATCGCTGCATGTTTCAAAGTCTTCAGAAACTAGGATTACTTTGTTTGTTCAAGTTTGAAAGTCCTCCAGAAAAAAAATGGATACATGTACATGTGCCTGACAGAGACAACTCCAACAGTAGTGGGAGATAGAGATCGAACCCAGTAAGTAGTAGGCCATCTTTGAAATGTTTCCCAGGGTATATGTGGAGCTTCTAGGATATAGCCTTATCTGCTCTATCATTATTTTCTACTACTGCTGTTTATATATTTGGACAAAAATAGAAAAACAACTGCAAGAATACTCCAATATTAGTAAAACTAAATTACAACATACTACAATGTTGGCTTCACAGGATATTTGCTTGTCCAAATTTATCAATCCAAAACATTTTCTTTCCATAATAATAACTGAGATATACTTATATATATATGAGCTGGCCTTGAAAACTTTGGTGTAAATATATGATGCGCATGCAAATCTAAAATTGATCTATCTCGAACTTGAATCGATTGACACCTTTTGCTGCCATTTCTAATATTGTTCATGTTCTCTTGCAAAAGAGACAAATTAAGGTGCTGATTGCTTAGCTAGTGTCAAAAGTAACCAGTCAAGCAAGACTACTACTTGAAAATATCTTACTCATCTTACTTAGTTAGTTGTTTATACATTTCCTGTTACCCAAGCATACTACCAAGCCATAATTCTATTTTTTTTTTTTCTATTCATCACCTGCTCTAGTTTTGTAATAGAAGCACCTACCCTTGGTACATATTTGTGCACCTATAATCCATCTCATTGTCTCCATCCCCACAACCAACATTGAAAAAACTAATAGTATCATCAAAAGCTTAGAAAATTAGAAGAGAAATCTAACATAACCATATCAATAAACAACATCTAAAAAGAACATGGATAATAAGAAAAGTAAAAGACCAGGAACATGAACCACAAGGAACCTGCCAGGTCCTTTCCTTCTTCATTTCCTTTAAAAATAGGATGAGGAAAATTTGATTGGAACACACACACAAAATTAGGTATATCTATATTAAAAAACCAATTAGCCAAATTGTTTTGTGACATGTGATGTAATGGAAGATAGCAGCTAGAGTTGCTTTGCATATTCGATATTGTACTGGTGGTTCTCATATGGTCTTTGCTCAAAGAGAGGCTAGGGTGTAAGATATTGAACCGAAATAGAGAGTGATTATTCACAAGAAGAGCCAAATTCATCGACATTCATCGACCATTATCTTGACTAACCAGTTAGGCAAGCAATGATGCCTACAGATTCATGGTATATGGTCGATTCTATGATGCTTCACGTTTAACTTGGTGCAATCATATGCCCCGCTTTCCCGTGCCCTTGGCACCAACCTAGTACTGTATCTTCAAAGTCCAGAGTTACTACGATAACGACGATCACTTTCTTTAAGGGGGGAAAAACAATTGTTATTCATTTAGTGGACGTAATAGTAAAATTTAGAACAAGAAAATTTGGAGTAATTAATGAGATTTTGTAAAATTTGGCAACACAAGCCGAAATGTGAGCTAGCAAAACCATCTATAATTAAGCCCGACAGAAGACAAGACTCTTGTATGCTGAAGTGCTGATAATTTGGAATGCGACCTCTTCAATCCATGAACCAATATTAGGATACGTAATCGACTTTTCCTTCGAATCACCGATCGACCCCCGATGGAAGGGCATTCTTCAGAGGCCAACCTAGGTCCTTGTTTTTGCAAGAGTGCCTCAACAAGCCTAGCTAGGTCCTCATCGTTTCTCGTCATGAACTCATAATCTTGAACATTTTTTTTGGCTCAACCTCTACTCATAATCTTGAACGTTGATAGTTCATAGGACGTGCATACTCATCATACGGGCTAGGATCTTGTATCTTCCCACAAATTTGATATATATTAAGTAATTAACCTTCGCTCTCAGCTTCTCATTGTAAACATGCATTATTATTTTTTGGGTATCATTATAAATATGCATGTAATTAGCGTTTAGGGGCTTATTCCACTACCAAAAAATGGGTCTTGGGCGACGAAAAAAAATCGTCGCCCAGTTAAAAAATTTCGTCGCCTAAGAACTTAGGCGACGACATGTCGTCGGCCAAAACTTCGTCGCCAGAACCGCGTCGGTCAAGAACTTGGGCGACGAAAATTGATTCCATCGTCGCCCAAGAGTAATTCTTAGGCGACGATAATAATTTCGTCGCCTAAAATATACTTCTCGTCGCCCAAAAATTAGTCATCGCCCAAGATTTAACACCTTGGCCGACGAAAACATTTTTCGTCGCTTAATATCTTATAATCTTGGGCGACGAAAATAAATATTTCGTCGCCTAAGATCACAACATCTTAGGCGACGATATTTTTTTTTCGTCGCCTAAGATGGTAAGTCCTTGACCGACGATTTAGAAATTTCGTCGCCTAAGATATATTTAAATTTTTTTTTAAAATAATTAAATAATTTTTTTAAATATATAAATCATGTTTTTTAAATTTTTGCTGAAATTTTTTTTTTCGGCATTTCTTTAAATTTTTGTAATACTAAAATTTAATTAAAAATAACCCAAATTTATAAATTTATAAATAATTTATTACAAAAATTCAGTCTATCTGCCTATAGATCGAGAAACCCGAAATCTAACTCATCATTCCCGTTCGGAGGGTCCTGAGGCTGAGGCGGCGGCTGGTCAGGCTGAGGAGGCTGCTGCTGAGGCTGGGGCCACTGAGGGTGGGGCCACTGAGGTAATGGTATAGGCGTAGGCATAGGCGGAAACGGCTGTCCGGCCGCATGTGCAGCGATGTAGGCAGCCATCCACTGTCCCATAGCCGCCTGGTTGGCATTGGTGACTTCATTCACCCGCTCCATATGCGCAACCGTGGAAGCCGCATATGATTCCGCCATCGCCGCCATCTCCCTCGCTCTTTGGGCTTCCAGCTCAGACTGTAGACTTGCGAACTGATCCTGTAGCCGAGTGGTCTGGCTGTTGCTGCTTGAGGCTCTGGCGGCTCCCTTGCGCTGAAATCCTGGAGTCGTCTTCAGGATCCCCTTTCCAGCGTCTCCCATACCCCGGCAGTAGTAGGTGTTGGAACGCTGCGTGAAGGCAGTGGCCATAATCCGCGCCCCAACGGTAGGATCTGAAGTGTCGATCCTGGACATGGCCTCTGACATGTCATCCTCTGCCGTGCCCGGAAATGTGTCGTTCACCATGCCTCTCATGACCTCTTGCTCCGCCTCCCTCACCCTCGCCTAATTAGATATATTATAAAAATATATTAATATACATTTAATAAAATGTAATTAAAATTAAAAATTAGAAAATATAATTAAACTTACAAGATCCTCCTCAGAATGAGGATATGCCCTCTGAAAGGTCCCCACATAGGGGTTCTCCTCTGGCCGCTCTCGCCGCACGTCGTCCATGATGGCCGAAAACGGCCTCGAACCGGCACGATGGTTGGTTGTGTTCTGTTGCCGGTTCTCAGCGTTCACCCGGGCGAGGTGCTTCAAAAAAAAATTATCGTTAGTAAATATTTAAAAACATACAATTATAATTAATTCACTAATTAAATATTCAAATTTGTTTACAAATTACATGTTTGTGAGGGTCGTTGAACTGCGTGACAAGAAGCCACCGCCACTCGTACTCCCGATACTCGAACTCCTTCGGGGTACCCGAACGGTCGCTCCCGTACTTCTTCCAGTGTTCCCGGAGGTCGTGCTTCCACTCTTTGAACCTACATATACAAAAAAAATATTAAATATATTATTAAAAAAATAAAATTTAATAAATTATTCAATAAAGGTACCTCTCCCTATGGGCCTTTTCCGCCCAGTCACGTCCCTCCTCGGGAACCACAAACCATTGCTGCATTACCACTTGTTAGTATTTTTTTCGATAATTAAATAATTTATTAGTTAAAAAAATAGTAATTGATCGAGTAAACTCACCGACATCGACTGATGGAGCATCTCCTTCACTCCATCAGGAACCTGGCTCCAGACTCCCCACAACATTGGGAGTCTGGAGCGGATGGTGCCTCCCGCGGCGCGCGTGTACCGGTTTCCCAACGCGGCGTCCACCGGTTTCCCGTTGGAAAACGGGATGGCGATCCGTCCAGCGGACTCGACCGCCCTATCGAGTCCCTTGTTGCTGACGGTGCCTCTCCTGTTCCGCCTTCTCGTTCCGGCGGCTGTGACATTGTGAATCAAATTTAATATTAATAATATATTTTTACATTAAAAAAATTAAAATTGACAAAAAAGTAATAATAATTTACCTGAGGATGAGGCTGAGCCGACAGATTCGTCTTCGTCCGCCTGCTCGGAGACCCTGACGGGATGAAGAGGCGTGGGAAACTCCCGGTAGATATAGGCCTCGTGCGGTGCCACATGCGGGAGCTGCTCTCGAATCGGTCGACCCTCCTCATCGACGCGAGGTATCGCCGGTATCGTCGGAGGAAGGAAGAGGCCGGATGGCACCATAGGGACCCCGGATGACCCGCCATCACCGTCGGTCGGGGACGACTGTGTGGGGGCGTCGCTGCGGGATCGCGACCGGCGAAGTATGGGTGGATGACGAGCAGCCGTCGCTGCGGGACCCGACTGCCCAACAGAACCCGAGCCGCTCACGCCACCCGTAAGCGCCGCATGTCGGGCCGTCAACTGCCACGGAAACCCGATCGACGGTGATTCCGACGGGTTGTTTGAGGTACCGTCCGAGCCGTCTTGGCTCCTCGCACCCGAACGTTGTCCAGAAGTTCTCCTCATGGTCATCCTGTTTAAAATAACCATAAATTTATTAAAAATATTTTACCGTCTTATAATTAAGTTCACAAAAAATAACCATAAATTTTTAAAAATTTTATTAACAATAATAGCACTCTTCGAAATTAATAGTTATTAAAGGATTTATTGTTTTTTTTATTCACATAACAAATTATTTACATTAATTCGCAATTATTACATTACAAAAATTAAACTCAACAATATTTACATCCTTACTAAAAAATAATCCATTATTTTTTACAAAATGCCCACAATATATTTACAATTATAATTTATATTATTTAATTATTTAATCAAAAATTATTTAATCATTTACAATATATTTACAAATTATTTCCACAAATCCTAAACCCTAAACCCTAAACCCTAAACCCTAAACCGTAAACCCTAATATTTTACAATTATTATTTACATCACAATTTACCATAATTTACATCACAATTTACAATTATCACAATCACAACAACAACAATTTACAATTTACAATTATCACAACAACAACAATTTACATTAATTATCACAACAACAACTATTAAAACCAATTTAGGGTTTTAGGGTTATACCTTAAATTGTGGGTCGGCGTCGGGGTCGGGGTCGGGGTTCCGAATTGGGGTCCGGGTCGGGGTCGGAGAGAGGGAGAGAGAGAGGGTAGAGGCAGAGAGAGGATTTTCGGAGAGAGAGGGCTTGACGGCTGAAGAAATGGTTAGGGTTCCGAATTTTTGCCTTTTATAGTGGCGTTCTTGGGCGACGATTTTGTAAAAATCGTCGCCCGGTTTTTTTAAAAATCGTCGGCCAAGAGTATCTTGGCCGACGAATTCAAAAATTGTCGCCCTGTTTTTTGAAAATCGTCGGCCAAGATAGTCTACTTAGGCGACGATGTTCTTCACTATAAATATCGTCGCCCAAGATGAAGAAAATCGTCGGCCAAGAGTCTGCTTGGTCGACGATTTTCTTCACTATAAATCTCGTCGCCCAAGATAGTCTACTTGGGCGACGATGTTCTTCACTATAAATGTCGTCGCCCAAGATGGAGAAAATCGTCGGCCAAGATTTCTATCATAAAATTCAGAATATCGTGATTTTGGTGATCGGAGAAGAGGAACAGAAAACCCACCGTCAGATATGACCAGCATAACGAATTACGTGGGTGGGAAAAAATTCAGCTCCATCTGACAAAGATAAGGGCTCGATCCGTCCGGTCAATCGGCGCGGTCAAACCCCTAAACAAACGGAAACGGCGATTTGACCCTCCAAATCACGTAATCTTGCCGGACCTTCAACTTAGAATAGTTTCCGATCGACAAGAAGCTTACGGGGCTATAAAAATTTGGTAAAAAATAAATACCCGGGATAGGGCTACCACTAGGTAGAAATAAGAGAAATTCGTTGACCGGAACAACCGGCACAGAAATTTTACCGGATTATCTTCATTTTTCACGGGTTGACGTATTTCACCGTTCCGGTCATATCTTATTTCACGACTTTTTTGCGTTTGAGGCATCTACGTATACGTTGTTTTCAAAACGACACTTAAACTCAACACTTGTATAAAAAAGTTATACAACATTAGTACATATAACGTGAGTTTGGTGATCGGAGAAGAGGAACTGAAAACCCACCGTCAGATATGACCAGCATAACGAATTACGGGGGTGGGAAAAAATTCAGCTCCATCTGACAAAGATAAGGGCTCGATCCGTCCGGTCAATCGGCGCGGTCAAACCCCTAAACAAACGGAAACGGCGATTCGACCCTCCAAATCACGTAATCTTGCCGGACCTTCAACTGAGAATAGTTTCCGATCGACAAGAATTTACGGGACCCTAAAAGTTTGGTAAAAAATAAATACCCGGGATATTTATTTTAATTATTCAAAAGAAATTTAAATGTGTTTTATTTTTTTTAATTATTCGGATTATATTGGCCGACGAAAACAGGGTTATTCGTCGGCAAAGATAATACTTGGGCGACGATTTTTATTAAATTCGTCGCCCAAGATTAAAAATAAAAATCGGTAAATGTTATTTATTTTATTTTAATTATTCGGATTATCTTGGCCGACGAAATGGACTGTCTTCGTCGGCCAAGAGAGAACTTGGGCGACGATTTTTATTCAATTCGTCGCCCAAGATAAAAAATAAAAAGAAATTTAAATGTGTTTTATTTTTTTTCAATTATTCGGATTATATTGGCCGACGAAAACAGGGTTATTCGTTGGCCAAGATAGTACTTGGGCGACGATATATGTTAAATTCGTCGCCCAAGAGTAAAATTAAAAATCATTTACAATGAAATTTACATGTGCTTTATTTATTTTAGTACAAACATATTCTTTTAGTACAAACATATTCTTTTAAGGGGTTTGGACAACAATTTGACCGCATATCTTTATATGAATTTGGACAACAATTACAAAGCTAAGGATCAATTATAACTAAGCTAATTAAGGCTCGTAATCTGAGTTATCCGATGAGTCTTCTTCGGTATCGGAATTAATATCTGGTAATCTATCCCTTAATTCGTCGTCAGAGTCGTCGTTTGTTTCTTCATTTGGATCAACATCAATAAAGGTTGAATCTTCGTCACGAATTCTGAGCACTCGACCATGTTTAACATTATTATCGCGAACAGTAGCTACATCATGAATACCTACTGCGTTCGGCTCCTGATACGCATCAGCCTCTGGCCCTGGAATGGTCACTCCAAGTGTAGCCGCCCGGTAAATGTTTCGAGGATGCACAATGTTCGCTATTTTCCACGCGTCACCCTTGGCAAGGTCATCAAGATAAAACACTAGTTTTACCGTTGTCGCAAAAACAAACGGGTCATCTTCGTAGGCGCTTGTAGCAGTGTTGACCGATAAATTGCCGTACTGATCCATCTTCATGCTCTGTGTGCCTGTATCAAACCATCTACACTTGAACAGATGCACTTTCATGCCTTCCGCATAGACCAGTTCGACCACTGAATGGAGAACACCGTAATAGTCAAGGCCATGACCTTTCGCCATCACCCCAGAATTCTGTGTTCTTCGTCTGTTGTCTCTCTCTTCAGATACAAATTTGACGCCATTCACTGTGCAAGTGGGATAAACTCTAGCCCGTTGCAGTTGCATCGCAAGAAGTAATAGTTCGTGCGACAAGTTTGGATTATCATCAGATTTAATCATGTCCATCTGTAACGGATATTACACTGTAAATATCCGAAAATCTATGCAATAGAAAATAATTAGATATATATATATATAACAGGGAAGATTAAATTACGTACCCAGGTGTGAAAATAATTTGCGAACGTCATGTTGTGGTACTCGAGATCACCATCAACTTCCGGAAAAGATAGGTGCAACTCTTTCCAATATTTAACTTCTTCACAATTGATTAGTACCCACCAGTGCGCTATGGCTATCTCTTCATCCGACAATGCATACTCGGCGGACAGTCGTGCTCCACCAACTTCGACATCACTGGAAACTATAGAGAGATTGAACCGCGGCGCATGTTCCTCCATGGCTTGCGGAGCTCCCAACGACGCTCCTAAATACAACTTCATGTAGGTGACGCATTCATGCGCAATATATGCTTCAGCTATACACCCTTCAGGCGCGGATTTATTAGTGACATAATCTTTGTACTCACCAAGTTGCCTGTAAATATAAGATTGCAAACTATACGTTATGGTTATTGAACATGTACGTACATATATGTATTCTAGAGATGTAAGTGAATAAAACATACCTTTCCATGGGATACATCCAAGTGAAGTGTACTGGACCGGTAAGCAACAATTGCTGGGGAAGATGGATCATCAGGTGAGGCATGATATCGAAAAAATTTGGCGGAAAGATCCTCTCGAATTTACACATGATGTATATGATGTCTGCCTGCATTTCCCGGAGATCGGATTTTCTCACTTCCCTTGTGCATAACTTCATGAAGAATCTTGACAGCGCTACTAACGGCTCCACAACCTGGCCAACCACACATCACAAATTTAATATAAAATCCAACAACGGCAGGTTAACCGTAATTTTAACCACAAATTTACCTGACGGTGAAGGAACGGTCGAATGAAAACAGGGAAGAGACGTTGTAGCAGAATATGACAGTCATGACTCTTCAAGCCGTATATCTTATTCTCCCGCAAGTTCACACACCGGGCTATATTTCCTGCAACGCCTGAGGGATACGTCACACAACTCATCCACCTGAAGATCTGGGTCTTCTGATCAGGCTTCATGGTGTAAGGAGCCCAAGGCATCTTTTTCTTCCCCTCTTTCAGCCAAAGATGTTTTCTAATTCCCATTTTCTTAAGATCAACGCGTGCCTTAGGACCGTCTTTCGTCTTCCCCTCCAAGTTGAGCATTGTACCTACCACACTGTCGCAGACATTCTTCTCTATGTGCATCACATCTAGGTAGTGCCTGATCAACAGCGTACTCCAGTACGGGAGTTCCCAAAATATGCTCTTATGTGTCCAGAATTTGTACCTGTCTGGTCTTTCAGGTATTCTGGCCACAATATCGGGATGATTGCTGAGCTGCCCAAAATCATACTCATCCAGCACTGCTAAAATCTCTTCCCCCGACCATCTATGCGGCTCCACACCTCTCTCTTCGGTCCCATCAAATGCCCCGGTATCTATCCGCCAGGGGTGATCATGTGGTAGGTAAGCACGGTGACCCATCCGGACTATCTTGTTGCAATGATTGCTGCACCCCTGGGAGCTAAGACACTCAGGACAAGCCTTGTATCCCCTAACAACGTTGCCAGACAACATCCCACGTGCAGGAAAATCACTGATGGTACCAACAATCATGGCATGCATCTGGAACATCTCATTTTTGTGGGAGTCATAAGTGGGATGACCAACCTCCCAAAGCAATTTACACTCTTCAATTAGAGGTCTCATATACACATCGAGACACTTCCCTGGATAACAACAACAACAACAACCACAACAAATTCAGATAACGGCTATATATGACCAACAATATAGAACAAAAACAACAAATGGAGAAAAAATTGAACCAACAGCAATATATACAATATGAAGGGAAAGTAGATACCTGGATAACCGGGCCCCGGAATCAACAAGGTCAACATGTTGTATTCCTTCTTCATGCACATCCATGGAGGAAGGTTGTAAGGCACCAAAATGACCGGCCATATACTGTATGAAAGACTCATGGTCCCAAAAGGGTTGAACCCGTCGGATGACAGCCCGAGCCTCACATTCCTCACCTCTGAAGCAAAATGAGGAAACTCTCTGTCTATATGCTTCCACGCCTCCCCGTCAGCAGGGTGTACCATGAGGTCTTCGTCGTGCACCTCCCTCACAGCGTGCCATCTCATAGCTTCGGCCGTCTTTGAAGACATGTACAACCGCTCCAGCCTATCCCTCAACGGGAAATAGCGAAGTACCTTAACAGGTTTCCTGTTACCTGCGGGAGTCCGCTTATACCTGTCGGTCCCACATACCGGACAACGATGAAGGCCTTCAAGGTCATTACCGTCTGCATCTTTACCCCAGAATAGAACGCAGTCATATCTGCATGCATGGATCTTGATGTAGGAAAGCTCGAGATCTCTCAAGATACGACGGACCTTATGATGCGTGGTGGGATGACGATGACCGTCGGGCAGGAGCGAAGCAGCGTACTGTAGATGCCTATCAATAGCCGTCACGGTCGATTTTGTGTCAACCTTGATATGCATCACCTCCATCACACACTGAAGAACGGTCTTCTCATGACCTGGGCACAGAGGGGTCTGTTGGAAAGCAATAAGTCTGTTGTACTTGGCTATACCGACATTGTTGACACCTCTAGGGACGGCCTGCATCGGCGCCTGCGGAATGTCCTGTCGTTCAGGGCATACACCGCTGTCATGAGGAAACATGTCGTTGATGAAGGCCGTTGTTGGATCGTTGGATGTACTGCCCGTCTGATAAAACTGTCCATGATCATGCGAGCGTGATGAGGTTTCACCGTGATATATCCAACATGTGTAACGTTCCCAGAATCCGTTGCTCTTCAGGTGGTCTCATACTGTATCAAACGGAAATCGATGCATATCACTGCGACACTTACACATCTTGCACGGGCAATAGAACATGCCACTCCCGTCAGCATTGGCCTGCGCATATTGCATAAAATCCCAAACTCCTTCAGCATATTTTCTGTGATATCTTGGAAGAGAAATCCAACTCCTATCCATATCCTGAAAATAGCACATATATAAATCAATATTTAATGAACATATCTTTTATATATATATATATATATATATTAATGTAATACAACATACTAATTATTAATTATATATATCTAGTTCGAGCGGATTCCGTGGTTTCAGAAGGCAAGTGTCAATGTCACGGAGGGCGAACCCCCTACAGGAACCAGACAAGACTCGTTTGTGATCACGGAGGCGAACCCCTATCGACCCCTTCACCGAGAAGAGTGGTCAGTTTGTGATCTTGAGATCCAGTTAAACAAACCTGTGAACCATATCTATGACAGAACGGCCCCTTACTCAGCTTGGAACAAACTCTATGCATATATATATATCATTAATTCAACTCAAATAAAACTGAAAATCAATATATACATATGCATATATATATGTGCATATATATGCATATGTACGTACCTGGGAGTAGCTCCACAAACTATGTATGGACAGGTTTCCACAACACCGAACGATTTGAAGAACTAGAGAAATTTATGTTTCAAATTTTCAAAGTTTTCATTCTTCTATCCTGGACTTCCAATATATAGAAGAATCTTGGGCGACGAAATATTTGATTTTCGTCGCCTAAGAATTAAAACATCTTGGGCGACGAAATATTTGAGTTTCGTCGCCTAAGGATAAAAAACTTAGGCGACGATATTTATATCTTAGGCGACGAAATATTCTTTCGTCGCCCTAGTTTATATTTTGGCCGACGAAATTTATTTTTAGGCGACGATTTTTTTTTTCGTCACCTAAGAGTAAACTTTTCGTCACCTAAGAGTAAACTTAGGCGACCATTTTTTTTCCTTAGGTGACGAAAAAAAAAATCGTCGCCTAAGTTCCCTATTAGGCGACGAAAAAAAAAATTGTCGCCCGGTTTTTTTTTTTTCGTCGCCCAAGAACCATTTTTTGGTAGTGTTCATTAGCCGTAAGACTACATAGCTTTTTGGGCTAGCTAGGCTCAATGCATCTCTATTTTGGTGATTGACTACCTAAGCTGCATGGAATCGGGTGCGGGTACACGGAAGCGAAGCGTTAGAAAGCGCGGAAGCGTTTTTTTTCAAAAAAAATTGGAAGCGGATGCGTTTTGGAAGCGTCGGAATAAAATAATAATATATATATTATAATTATATATTAAAAATAAATAAATATGACAACACTTTTCCTGAAAAAAAAAAATACCATAGCAAGTTCAAAGTTCAAACATAAGGATTTGATCATTTGCAGCAATTATATTGAAGATGAGTCTTCTTTGAGGATCCGACCAACCATCACTACATATACTCACTCCTTTGGTTTTCCATGTATCTTTGATCGGCTGCAAATGATGTTCAATGTTCATCCTTTCTTTTTGTAGAAGTGTAGTCCGCAATGCATTGTAACCGGGTGGAACATATCCTGGAATGTTAGAGGCGCGAATATACGAGTTGCTGTTATGAGGGTTTCTTGCAATATTAAAAGGCAATCCACCAGTGTAAAACATTCTAGCTATCTCACCATCACATTGCTCCCTAGCATTACTTTGAAATGCCTTTTCTAGAGCTGAACCCATTCCCTTTCTCTTCTTTGGTTCTCCTTCACTTGATGTTGGAACACTATAACTCATATCATAATTAAGAGAAGAAGATGATGCATTCCTTGAAGTTGAAGGCAATGGAACTTATCAGCAAGTCATTGCCCCCTACAGTGCAAGCATGGTGTGACACAGTGACTTACATAAATATATGACCCAGCAAAACCAGAAGATCCCCAATTTTGCAGAGAAACTAGATGGATATGGCCACTTGGAATGTGACTATACCACCAAGCTTTCAGGACAGTGGAGGAGTCACCAGGAAGTTTCCACTTTCCAGCTCTTCTCTTGCGCAATATCTCCTCCTTTATGTCTACAATTTTCTCCCTGTAACCCTGTGAATTAAATTTGTTTAGAATGGTAATGGACAAACTGTGCCAAGCAATACAATGATCAAAAACTGTGCCACGAATGTAAATAGACACACAAATGTTCACAAATGTAAATAAACACAATGAGAATATCAATGTTCACAAATCCAGTTCTGTTTCAAGCAATTAAAAGCATGTGTAGAGGATCAACTCTCTCATAAGCAAACTGATCAAACTCTGATAAGCAAATCGAATTAATTCAGAGCAAGACCAAACAGTATACTTGAACCACAATATTCAGTTCTATACTAATATTAAGCTACTAGAAATTATTCAAATAACAAAACCCATCAGAACTTGCATATTGAAGGAAAGTACTTGAATTCAAACTGGTCAATACTTACAAAACTCAGAGCCGCACATACGAAATGGATTTGGCTTCCACAAACTTATTTTTTTAGGGCAAAAATCTTTAACCACACACATTTGCATCATCTAAAACACAGAGCCCAACTCTAACCCAAGCCTCCCACCCCAAATTCTTCACCCACATTCAAAAATTTCAAAGCTTTAATCGAATTTGGGGAAACCTAAAAGTCTAAAACATCCCAATTGCAGAGAGAGAGAGGAAGAGAGAGAGAGAGAGAGAGAGAGTAGGGATTAGGGAAACACGAACCTGGGGTCTCTTATGACGGGAAGTCGAGTTTGAGTTGTGAACTTGTGATGCGAAGTTGTGAAGTTGCGAAGTGGTAGTGACAGAGCAGCCGATGAGTGAGTGGGAATTTTGTGCAATTCATTGGAATAGACAAATTTGCCCACGCTTCCGATAGTCATCGTGGCGCTTCCGATATAGGAAGCTCCGCTTCCGTCGCGCTTCCAAAATCTCCTTTTCCCGGAATCGCGCTTCCTCGCGCTTCCCCGCGCTTCTCCCACGTTTCGGCTTCGCTTCCGCTTCGGAAGCGCGAATCATGAGGAAAATGGCGCTTCCGTGCTTCCTAGTTGACTACATTCTCATCCAAAAGTGGTCTGTTTATCATCCTTGCAATTAGAGAAGGACAAACACCAGGTAATCAAGCACGGTTTGATTCAGCAATAACATAAATAAAAAGTCGTTGCAGTCAATCGATCGATTGCCAAACAATCACATAAAATACTGTTATAGATTGAGTAAATTGTTAATTATAACTCAGACATGCATTATCTCTATGTCTTCTAAGAGCATCTTCCACCGTAAGCTAAATTTGAAACCAAATTTAGCTAAGAAAATAAGAATATTCTATGCAATCTTTATTTAGCTTGTCAATCTCTCCCACCAAAAGCTAAATTCTTAGCTAAATTAATAACAATTTAGTTTTAGAAAGACTCACACCGTAAGCTAAATCCTAAGCTAAAGCCATTTCTTTTTCTTTTGTCATATATATTATATAAATATATATGATATGAGGCTCATATGAAAGTACTCGTCGAGATCTTCCCGATAGTTGTTAGTAAAAAAAAATTAATTTTGATGATAGTGTAAATTAAAAGGACAAATGTAAAGTTGAATAAATAAAAATTTCAATTTTAGCTTACAAACTTCCTAAGCCAAATTTGGCTTACCAATAACTCAAGCCAAATTTTTTATCTTGAAAAATATAATTTGGTTTATAAAACAAGAATATTCTATAGAATCTTTTTTTAGCTTACTAAATTCTCTCACCATAAGCTAAATCCTTAGCCAAACTAATATTATTTTGGCCTAAAAAACACTCTCACCGTAAGTTAAATCCTTAGGTAAAGCTATTTCTTTTCATTTTGTCATTTATTTGTTTAATTCAATAATTAATCATGAAAAATATTTTATATAAATATATTCGATATGAGACTCATATGAAAGATCTCATCGAGATCATCATGATGGTATAAAAGTTTGTTAGTTACAAAATTTTAATTTATATGGTAGTGAAAATTAGAAAAACAAAATCTAAAGTTGAATAAAATAATAATTAGTTTTAGCCTATCAACCCCATAAACCAAATTTGGCTTACAAAATAGCTCAAGTTAAATTATTTACCTTAAGAATTGTAATTTGGCTTATGTTGGGAGTACATGTAACTATAAGCTAAATTTGGTTTTTTAGCTTATGGTGGGAGATGGTCTAAACACAGGCCAAATTTAGCTTTTTAGCCTATGATGAAAGATGGTCTAGGAGTAAACAAATAAATGACAAAATAAAAAGAAATGGTTTTACCTAAGGATTTACCTTACGGTGGGAGTGCTTCTTAGGCCAAAATACTATTAATTTGGTTAAAGATTTAGCTTATGGTGAGAGAAGTTGGTAAGCTAAATTTGGCTAAAAAAAGATTCTACAGAATATTTTTATTTTGTAAGCTAAATTTGGCTTACGGTGGAAAATGTTTATGAATATTCTAAGGCATATTTAGCTTACAAAATAAAAAGACAAAAACATGAATTTGATATGGGGCTCATATAAAAGATCTTGAAAAAAATTCAATAATTAAGAACAACCTTACTAGGTTGAACTGAGCTCTCACTCTACTACGGTTTCTTCCTAGGTGAGAAACTTACCTAGAAGGTTGCGACTGCTTCACTCCGAGAAAGGGTGGGCGTGCGGTCCGGATTGCTACTAATATCGTGGGAGGACTCTCTGGCGTCTTCGGCGACACGGTGGTAGGCCCTTGATCTTGGGGTCGACAAAGGTTGTGCGACATCGGCTGGTAGATTGCGATGTTTCAAATCTCTGATCGGTTTATGTGGATGTTTGGTAATGGCGGCGCAAGATCTTGAAGTTTAGGGAGGAAGTCAGGGTAGAGGCTCTAGTTTCACTGATTGTTGTGGTTTTTGTGGTTTTGTAGTGTGGTGTTTGTAGGGCATTTCAAACGTTGGTTGTGGACCGGTTCCAATAGAGGACCTTTGTTTTCGACGATGGAGCTGAGAGATTGAGGCGGCGGCCGCGACGCTGATCTTATTGCTGGAGGTGCGAGTTTGACCAGGCCTAGGCAAGATTGTGGTGGTAGTGTGTTTGTGTTGAGGCGGCTGGGAGACATATTGACCTTGCGATAGTAGCTAGGCAGGAGTCGTTCAGCGCCATACCATGACAGAGGGACGAGGCCAGCCGTCAGAGAATGATGGTGGTAATTATCAGCGGAGGTCTGCCTGACCAGTCCGTGTGGCGAGAAGATGGGTATAGAGTAGGGCTGCCACTCGGTCGGTTCGAATCGGTAATGGGCGTTACCAACTTCAAAACCAAAGCTTTCGGTAATGAAATATGACTTTCAATTACCAAACCAAAAACTTCGGTATGAGATAAATCTTACCAACTTCGGATGTCGGTTTTTCGGTATTACCAAACTTCACAACAAATATATTTTCAAAATATAACAAAACAATACAAAACTATAAAATTTAAATATCACTTGAGTTTCTAGAGTCTGATAATACATATACAAAAGATAGTCATTTCAGTACACATTATCGAGTATGGTTTAATTTTCTACCGAAATAGTCAGGATGTAAATGTTTCCTATCATCAAAAGAGGTAAAAACATTCCTAAATTTTTACATGGGCGGTTACATGTCATCTAAGTGGGTTTGTGTATGTGTGTGTGTGATAAATCGACTAAGACGGGTAGGTAAGAGCGTTTTTATATAACAAGTAATATTGAATTAAAGTTGATCGCTTTAATTGAGACCCGAATGCTACCAAGTATAGTTGAATTTTTCTATTCATTGTCTTGTTTTTTACTAAATGGTATATACAATTGAAAACGTGAGATAAAATTATTAGTCTGTGTGTTTTTAGAAATATAAGTCTTTAAATAATTAGAATTTCGGTAAATTCGGTATTTACCAAAAACCAAACCAACTTTTTCGGTATTTCTCGGTTTTGGTTTTTTCGATTTCGATTACCAAAATTCGGTTTACCAAATCATAAATTTTCGGTCGGTTTTCGATCGGTTTGGTATTTACCAAACCAAGTGGCAGCCCTAGTATAGAGTGGGGTTTTGGACCGACTCTTTGTTGGGCCACAGGTTTGGATCTTGTGGCACTTTGGACTGAGCTTCTAGTCCAAATCATTGTTTTTTTTCACTTTAGTTGGATTAGGCTGATTTATGTTCGGTAGTCTGTTGTTCATTCCTTGTGCTTATTTCGGTTTTTTAGGTGTAGCCGTTATACTCTTTGCTTTGTAAAAATTTACACCAATGACTGTCGATCGTATAGAGATTCAAACAATGGCTGCATTTTTTTGGGACCAAATAAGGCTTGGGATGCTCTTATTTCTTTTGTTTTTTTTTTTTGGGTAAAAAATTTGATTGCAAAAGGCAATTGTTGGTAGCATAGGTTAGTTTGCTTTTGCAGCTTTATGGTCCCACATAATGTATAATGGGGGTATCCAATCCCTAACTTGACGGGGTGACATCGCTGGAATATTACCAAAGCTAGACTTGTTTCCATGAAAAAATAATAATAATAAAAACCTTACTAGGTTGAATAGAAAACCATTGTATTAAAGTCTGACATGTACCTTTAGAGCATCTCCAACAGCTTCCCAATTTTCTTGAACTTCTCAATTTTGCGGAATATATAGTTGTTTTTAAGTCCAATAGCTTTCTCATCTCATTCCTCAAAATGAGGATGAAGAAGAAAAAGAAGCATTCATTCTCCAAATTTGCAGCAAAGTCTTCCTTCCCCAAATTTAAATTCTCCACGTGCTCCAATGAACTTAAGACAATTATAAAATATTTTATTTGGTAGTTTATTGTTACAATGAAATATATAATGTTTTTTGTTATAATTAATGATGATATATTATATTTTATTGTTGTATTAAATGCTGAAATCTCTAAAATAGAGAAGCTGCTGGATTTTGATCATGATTTTTTTATAGAGATTTTAGCTTTTGCTTCCCTATTTTAGAGAAATTTTGAGAAGCTGTTGGAGATGCTCTTATAATATTTACCAAAATTCATTTATATCAAAAAGTGCATATGAACCATAAGTGCTTCATGCATCTTACTTTAAAAACACTTTTCAAGGTTTAATCAATTCCCAAACAATCAGATTAGTTAGTAATAAATTAAGTAGATTGTTAAAAGTCCAAGTGTGCATCGTCTCAATGTTTTTATGAACAATCTTACTAGAAAACAGTGTTCTTATGTCATAATACTTTGACCGGTTTCAAAATTTTAGCGATAGATCTAGAAGAGTTTGCAATGGGCTGGGTTTTCTTGTTGCGCTTGTTTTCTTTCTTATTTCCAAAAGATATGTTGACTCCCTCATTCAAAAAAAGAATTAATAATCAAAATGTTGACCTACTTTTTTGTTTTTGATCGTGTAAATAACTCAAATGCTACAACTATTATTTCGTGAGTCTAACTACTCACAATCTCTCACTTACTAAGAGGGGATTATGCCGTTAGATCAAGTGGTATAGAGCAAATGCTAACCTACTTTTGGACTTCAGTTTTTTTTTTTCAAAAAAACAAAGAAGAAGGTGAAATAAATCCCTTGATATTCATCATAAGGACCGTTTTAAGTCAATCTTCAAAGTTGAAAAGCTTTCATTTACATCCACTGCTCAATGTTTTTTACTCAACTCGAAAACAAATATGCAACAAATGCTATACGAGCCATTATTCGACACAAAGGAAATGCGAACTACATAAAACTAGGAATTCAAAAACAGAGAAAGAAACTCATTGCGCTCCTACCCAAGCTTGTTGTAGAAAAACTACTATCTTGACAAGCCTGAAGCCACCCAAATGATGTATGTTGACACTTCCCAAAATAGTGAACAACTTCCTAAGGTATGAATAGAAATGATGATGTCATCCCACAAACTAAACCTACCAAAGCCCAACTCAAAACCCAAACCAGACTAAGGATAGGTGAGAGAATGGACTAGGTCCAAAAACCTAGCTCATTCCACAACCCAACCCTGTGACCCCAAAATCCAAAATAGAGATCAAAAAATTAAACATGGTAACAGTTGGATTCAGTTATTTCGAAGATGGGCGTTAAAGTCGATGTAACGGCCGTCAGCGAGGCAATGTTTGAGGCTGAGTTTGGAGAAGACGAGGTGGAAGGAGAAGTCGTTGAAGCTGTAGTGGTGTTTGCCAAAGATGGAGAAGACGAGAGTGTGTTTGCGCTCTATTGTGGGTGGAATGTGAATCTGAGTACGACAAATACGCCAATAAGGTTTTGGGTACAAAGAGAGGAACATAGAGAGAGGTGCATGTTACTTTCCTGCAATTGTTTCTCTTGCTTTTAATCTTTTTATTAAGATATTGTTACACAAAAAAATGGAATCACAATGATCTACTCATTTCACTAGAAACCCTCTTTATATAGAGGTCGTTTCTAACAGTAATTACACGCACATAATGACGTTATTCAATACTAATAACAACGTACATAATGACTGATATGACTAATTGAGTCTTCAAAGTAACTGATGAAGGCACACTTAAGGTATTTTTCCTTAAACACTCCCCTTTGTGCCAAGTCAAAGTTAAAATGGTGCATGGGGTGTTGCCTCATTAAAAACTTTTCCAAGTAACAAAACTCAGTGGGACAAAATAAATCTTGGTCGAAAGGGAAAAAGAGCACAACGCACCTATGATAGTGTATGTGTGTTAGACTCCCCCTGAAGTCTACACTCCCCCTAATCCTTATATCAATCAAGGGGGCTAGGAACATCTTTGCATTCCTATGTTTCTCACATGCTTCTGAGATATAGCCTTAGGCTCTTATTTGAGAAACAAGTTTGTCATATTGTCCTCAGACCTTACTTGCTTTACTTGAATCTTGATGAGAGACTAATATTTCCCACAAGGTATCGCCGTGTTCTCAATGATGATTACATAACCAGTTAGGGAACGACTTATTGATCATAGATACCTAACAGTAAAAACCAACCAAAGCATCGTTTGAGGTTTTGATGTAGGGGTTGCAATTTCTATCTACATTCCCTTTCGTCTTGTTATAGGGATAGTGTTTACACCCAAATTAATATTTTACTGGACAGTAATTGTCTATGGGAATATTAGTTAAATTTATGATCCACGTCATACCGGCGAGCCCGAAATAATGGGTTTACAAGTGATGGCCCGTCAGAAAGTCATGCGAGCTGGACAGTCCACATACGAATGGACTCCTCATAATGGACTTTGCGTATAAGAGGAGTTTAATTGCTGGGGGAACACCTCGCCCCGACTTAGCATCGTACGCCAACTTGTATATAAAAGAGCACGTGTGTGGCTTGTGGTCCTTTAATTACATAAGCATCTCAACGACATCTTGAATCTCGCCATCGACCTGGCAGCCTCGCCCCGACTTTGTGGGTTGGCGCGACCTCGCCAGTGTTTAATGAGGAAAGCATCTCGATCGTATCTTGAAAAGCATCTCGACGTTGGCTCGGGGGTACCTCATTATTGAATGCTTGTTTAATTAAAGGTGAGGGCATCGTTGTCTTATCCTTGGTTGAATATAGTAGAAGGGAAGGATGACTGGTTGATATTGTACATGCATGGCAAGGGTTCTTATCCCATGCAATAGTTATCCAATAGATGTGAAGCATACCCAGAAGCGTATGATTACTCCTAATTCTAGTTGATTAAGGAGATATACATGCAAGCTGTACATATCTACTTTGCATGCAAGTTCAGAGTTCTAGTATTCAAGGGCACTCATACAGTGCTTAGAAGGAGCATACGTCCAAGAAGTGTTCTAGGCAAACTCTACTGTTTAGAACAAAGCGACGATCACGAAGTGATTAACATCGTCTACGCCACATTTATCGTTAAAGACTCCTACAAGTCTTTGATATGCTTTGGGCCAATACCTGTGGCCCTAAGTAATTCTATATAAAGAAGCTCCACGGCTTACAAAAAGGGCTCTCTACAACAACTCAACTCTATCAAACACAAATACAACCTTCAACCTTGTTGAAACCCTCGACTCAGTCGAATCACCTACGCTCCCAGGAGCTTGACACACTACACACAACAAATCAACACCAATTACTCAAATACAACAACAAAACCACTTTCAATCTAGTTGAAAACCCTCTCGACCTCGTCGAAACCTTCAGCGCTCCCAGGAGCCGATATCCCTTCGAAGCCTCTTCGAAGCCCTGTTTCTAAGCGCCTCGCCGCTTAGAACCCTTCAGAGCTCTCCGGAACTCGCCCCGACCCTCGGAAACTTCCCTATTGTTGCTCTGCTCACCCCGCCGTGAGTATCGATCTCTTGTGCTGTAAAATTCCTCATCTGAGGTGGCACCTGGAACTCCGCTTGCCTGATCAAGAAGTCAAGCCTGCACACTCACTCAACCTTTTACTCGTCCGCGAGGTGGCACGCCCGCAACTCTCCATCCTCTTTGGATCACTATTTACCTTGGCTCCGCACGCTGAGGATCGTGGGCCAAAACAGATAAGATGAACCCAAGTCTATGGTTCATTTACGTTTTTTTATACCTTCCAATGACACTGCGTTGGTGCTTGAACAAGTTCAATGAGAATGTAATACTCGGTCGTTTTCATCAGGCTAAGCACAATATTACGCCTATAGCATTTTAGAGAAGAGTTTTCATTTCACTACCCTTCTTTTTCATTTTCCTTTGGACGAAATGGATTTTCCTTTACATCCAAACATCGACCGATTTTTGGGAGTGCTAACAGTATGCATTTGGTCCATGTAAATTGCCTGAGAATCTTTTGGACACATGTAGACTGGTGGATTAGTATTCCACATACTCATTGTTAACCGAGTTTTCCAAGATTATTCATCTCAATTCGGATTCCAAATAGCTCGCGGTTTCTCTTACTTGATCAAGAGTTCCTACTATGTTCCTATCATCAACATAGATAACTATAATTGCAATCCGGAACTCTTTCCTCTATGAGTACACATGGGCATAGTTCATCATTTTGTATCCCTTTCCACTCAAGTAGTCACTTGTATAAAGTAAGCGTTTCAATTCTAATTGCAAACGCACTCCATGATTTAGAGTTACTTGGGCCATCAGACACTTTTATGGATATCTCCCAATCAAGAACCCCATGTAGATAAGTAGTAACCACATCGATGAGCTGCATTTCTATTATGGGAGATTATTTCTCCTTGTAGTCAATCCAAAGCGTTGCGAGAAACCTTGGCGCCACAAGGCGAGCCTTGTCCTTTAGGGCTTCATTCTTCTCATTATGCTTTATGACAAAGACTTATTTATGTACTACATTCTTTACACTTGGTAAGGTTAGCACTACCAAGCCCAATGCCTATCTCTTTGTCAGAGAATCTAGCTCTTCCTGGATCGCACTTTTATGTAGGCCAATTTGCTCTTTGTTGACATTTTTCAACAGAACGTGGTTCGATACCTCCGTGTTTTATGATTCCTTGAGCAATAGTGTGAATTATCAATGTGTATGTACTCTCGTAATATGTTGATATTTTGTCTCTAAAATTATTTTAAACATCGGAGCGTCCTCTAATATTGATTCATGGACGTAACTGTAATCAGAGACAATCTCATGAGAGAGATTCTTTACATTGATGAGGTTGTGCCTTACTCAATCAATTCCTTTAAGCAAGTATTAATCGAACCAAGTGGACTCCCCCTATTCCCTTAGGGAGCCACGGCCTCAACCACACCTCCACTAAGTGTGGTTGCATTGCCTCTATTTGCGGCGACGTGCCCCTTATTAGGGACTTTTATCCTTGCAGGCATTTGTAGCTCACATGTGTGATCTTGTCACTTCAACAATATCTATAAACGTATCAGGCATTAAAACTATTACATTCAAGATATTGATTATGTGGGGATCAAGATGAGACAGAGTGGGGCAACCACGACAATTCCTGTCGTTCTCTTAGAAAATCCTTTTTCTTATCTTCCCCTAACGACGGGAAGACTGTCTCATCAAAGTGACAATCCGCAAATCGAACGGTGAGATGACCTGTAAGGGTTTCAAATAGCAGATAATTGTTGGAGGTGCGTATCAAACATAAATACATATTTGTTTTTGAGTACCCACTGTTGATACGCTTTGGGGGCGCAATAGGCACATATGTTGTACAACCAAGTATGCGTAAATCTCAGGCTCATGTCTAGTTACCAACTTGTACACATTAAATGGTAGGCTAGCAGTGGGCCTAAAAATGAATAAGTAAGGTTGCGTGCAATATAGGTAGATTGGTGTGCATAACCAGTGTGAGGCCAATTTGAGTATGCATATGGGGTGTCAAGATGTTTTACATTGATCTTAATCATCATGCAATAAGCATCAAGTCCTTTTGATGTGAACTCTCAGCATTGTCAAGTCTTATAGGCTTGATAATTTGGGTGGTAAGCCCTTACATGTATAAAATGTGCTAAGAGTTTGCAAATGCAGCATTTCTTGTGGATAATTATTCGACTTATGACCAGTGTGTCGAAACGTCCTCCAGAACTATAAAATACTATAATGGTCCGCATTTTTGGATGGATAAGTCCACATATCACATTGAATTCTTCGTAAGAATGGAATATTTTGGTTATCTTTAGCACAAGAAGGTCTCGATCTTGTTATTGCTAGAGAATAGGCTTTGTAAAATGAGTGATGTGCCTTTGAACTAATCAATAAGGCATAATGGGAGGCAGGTTACGCATCAGGTGCTTTAGAGTGAAATGATTGCATTGAAATATCATTAGCTGGGACCGGCCAATGTCTGGCAGTTAAGGTCAGCGTGGTCACCTTGAAATGTGACTAAGTTTTGTCCCATTTTATTATTCACTCAAATGATAGGATTTTTTTTTTAAAAAACTTTTTTTATTAATAACTCACACACCCTACATATGTCGTGAGGTTTGAACCCATGACCTCAAAGTCGTCACTCAAATGATAGGATGTCTATATAAGTTCTTTAAAGTACAGATCTCATGTCACAGCCATGGTGTTCTAGGTGGTTATATCAAAGCCTTTATTAGTCAATATCCCACTTTTCATTGTAGGTGACTTGTTAGGTTTTTTTTTTTTTTAAAAAAAACTTTTTATTAATAACTCATACACCTTACATATGTTAATGAGGTTTGAACTTATGACTTCAAAGTTGTTAATTAAACACTTTAACCAATCAAGCCGAGGCTCACCAACGAGGTGACTTGTTAGGTTCTTTAAAATGCGTTTTTTTTTTCACATTTAGTTGAGGTAATTTCATTCCATTCTCACATTGGGTTTTCATATGATAATCATTGACACAAATATCTGTGAAACTTTAACAAGGTTCAATTAGTGTGGGCAGTTCCACTGTCAGCTAAGCACTTGAATTCTGCTCGATACATTCCTTACATGTATATGAGAGTGTATAGGATTCGAGAAATATATACCCCATATTATTTTAGGGCATTTCAATTTAAATAGAATGATATGTTTTTCATTCTAATAATTTCTCTATTTATTTGGTGGATGCATTGCTTTGCATTTATAGTGCTATGTCGAACCATGTATATTTACGGTAAATAAAAATCGAATAAATTCAATGTTTTTGAATATAATTCAGAATATAATGGGCCAACGATAATCAAATCAATGTCTCATCTAATTCATCAAGCAGTATCAACTCTGGTCCAGCTTCATTTCGCTTGTCATGACTTGGTAAAGAAAGCAGGCGAGATCCACCTTGCTCCTCATGCGGCTGACCTGTGTCCATATATACATCTCGCATAGGAAAGCTGGTGCCTGGGTCGCTTTTCATGCGAACTTGTGGTTCGCCATCCATGTGCGAACCGATTTCTTCTTCTAAGGTGGATAGTTTTGTCCTACCTTCAAGCTTATCTTCCTGGGGAAGAACGTTAGTCTTTGAGACATGATTATTATCTAAAATCTCGCAGGACCCGACCTCAGGTTCTTTGTCATTGATTGACAAAGTAGTTCCTTCTTTAGACGTGGGTCCGTCCAAAGGAAAATCTTCACCACTAGATTGGCTGCTAGGTAGTTTAATTTTTTTTGAAAGGACATGCCCATTGAAGTCTTCATTGGGCAGTTCAATCTTTTTGTCTTGGTCGGCCTGCAAAAGGGCTCTGTTTTGTCTGACCCATTCAGCTACGTCAGTTTGCTTTTTTGAGTAGCCAAATTCTGATTTATCAACTACTCGAACATCTGAGAGATTCGCTCCATATACGGAGCAGAACCTGTGTCTTGGGTCGGCTAAGAGCCTACCATGACATGAAATCACAGGTTTTCTTGGTTTCCATATGATGTCTCGCTTGTACTCCCTGTCCCACTGGGCGGGCCAATGTTTTGGTCATGATCCTCAGCGCACAGAGCAAAGGTAAACAGCAAGCAAAGAGAAGGGGGAGTGTCGCGGGCGTGCCACCTCGCAGACAAGGAAAGGTTTTGTGTGAGCGCTTGACTTCTTGATCAGGCAGAAGGGGTTTCCAGGTGCCACCTCAGGTGAGAAATTACGAGCACAAGTCGATTGATACTTACGATGGGACGCAAGCATAACAACAAAGGGAATTCAGAGGTCGGGGAAGAGTCCAAACGGGCTGTAAAACTAAGGCGGTAGCGCACTTAGAGAGTTAGGGTTTCGAGGTAGCTCGAGAGGTAACTGATTTGCATTTTTGTATTTTGTTGAGAGATTTGATTGTTTTGTTGTATTGAGAGTTGTCTTTTTCTGTAAACCTTCGAGCCTTTTATATAGCAGCTCGACTTGCGGCAAAAGAAAGATAGTTTAGAATTCAAATCGGACTCTGAAACCCTAATAGCACAAGGGCATTGTTCATTCTGTACGAACCAACTATCCTGTGACACATGTCCAGTTCGCACACTTCACATAGGACGCGCGGCCTACTGTAGAGTCCTATATGGACTAAAATTCATCCTGCGGGCTGTCACAGGAGGCTATCTCGCGTGCTTCTGAAGCTCGCTTCCATCTCACGAGCATTTCTAGCTCGTGGGCTTTAGAATGGTTTTTTTTATATTAAAAGGGCCATAGGGATTGGCCCGAAACATGTCAAAGACTTGTAAAAGTCTTCAACGATTAATGTGGTGCACGCAGACTCCGCTCCTTGCTTCTTCGCGAAGCCTCCCGCGCGGGGTAGTTCGCCAGCTCGCCTCGATATATTCCTCTTCGCTTATGTCTTTTACGCGATGTACTATTGCGTCTCGCCTACGCGCGAAGTCATTCCGCGCGCAAGATTATTAAGTGTACGAACCCTGTATTTCATGCGAACTGCGCGGTCTCTCTACCTCATGCGAAGTCATTCCGCACGCGAACTCTGAAGTTAGCTCGCGTAGTCTATTCCACGCGAATTATGTAGTCCGCACGAAGTCCATTCCGCGCGCGAGCTAAGTGTTCCACACGAACTGAGTAATTCAACTCGCGTGGTCCTACTGACGGTCATTACTTGTGAACTTAAAGAAACTTGGGCTCGCCGGTATGACATGGACCAAGAATTTAATTAATATTCACATAGGCATTTACTGTCCAATAAAATATTAATTTAAGCGTAAACAACAACATGTTACCATAATCGCAAAATAATTACCTCATGTAACAAGCTTAATATCATGTATTAACATGAATATAATTTAATGAAAGCGACAACTTTAACGTAAACCATACTTGGTAGTTTACACTACCAGAAAATAGTTCTTGGCCGACGAAAAAAAATCGTCGCCCTGTTTAAAAATTTCGTCGCCTAAGTACTTAGGCGACGACATGTCGTCGGCCAAGAAGTCGTCGCCAGAAGTCCGTCGGTGAAGAACTTGGGCAACGAAATTTAATTCCGTCGTCGCCTAAGAGTAATTCTTAGGCGACGATACTAATTTCGTCGCCTAAAATATACATCTCGTCGCCCAAAAATATTCGTCGCCCAAGATTTAACACCTTGGCCGACGAAATTTTTTTTCGTCGCTTAAGATCTTCTGACCTTGGGCGACGAAAATAAATATTTCGTCGCCTAAGATCACTACATCTTAGGCGACGATATTATTTTTTCGTCGGCCAAGGTGTTAAATCTTGGGCGACGATTTATAGATTTCGTCGCCTAAGATATATTTAAATTTTTTTTAAAAAAATAATTAAATAATTATTTTAAATATATAAATAATGTTTTTTTAATTTTTGTCATTATTTTTTTTTTCGGCATTTCTTTAAAGTTTTCTAATACTAAAATTTAATTAAAACTAACACAAATTTATAAATTTATAAATAATTTATTACAAAAATTCTGCCTATGGATCGAGAAACCCAAAATCTAACTCATCATTCCCGTTCGGAGGGTCCTGAGGCGGCGGCTGGTCAGGCTGAGGAGGCTGCTGCTGAGGCTGGGGCCACTGAGGATGCCACTGAGGTAATGGTATAGGCGTAGGCATGGGCGGAAACGGCTGTCCGGCCGCAAGTGCAGACATGCAGGCAGTCATCCACTGTCCCATAGCCGCCTGGTTGGCATTGGTGACTTCATTCACCCGCTCCATATGCGCAGCATTGGAAGCCGCATATGATTCCGCCATCGCCGCCATCTCCCTCGCTCTTTGGGCTTCCAGCTCAGACTCTCTCGCTCTTTGGGCTTCCAGCTCAGACTGTAGGCTTGCGAACTGATCCTGTAGCCGAGTGGTCTGGCTGTTGCTGCTTGAGGCTCCGGCGGCTCCCTTGCGCTGAAATCCTGGCGTCGTCTTCAGGATCCCCTTTCCAGCGTCTCCCATACCCCGGCAGTAGTAGGTGTTGGAACGCTGCGCGAAGGCAGTGGCCATAATCCGCGCCCCAACGGTAGGATCTGAAGTGTCGATCCTGGACATGGCCTCTGACATGTCATCCTCTGCCGTGCCCGGCCATGTGTCGTTCACCATGCCTCTGATGACCTCTTGCTCCGCCTCCCTCACCCTCGCCTAAATGGATATATTATAAAAATATATTAATATACATTTAATAAAATGTAATTAAAATTAAAAATTAGTAAATATAAGGAACTTACAAGATCCTCCTCAGAATGAGGATATGCCCTCTGAAAGGTCCCCACATAGGGGTTCTCCTCTGGCCGCTCTCGCCGCACGTCGTCCATGATGGCCGAAAACGGCCTCGAACCGGCACGATGGTTGGTTGTGTTCTGTTGCCGGTTCTCAGCGTTCACCCGGGCGAGGTGCTTTTTAAAAAAAAAATTATCGTTAGTAAATATTTAAAAACATACAATTATAATTAATTCACTAATTAAATATTCAAATTTGTTTACGAATTACCTGTTTGTGAGGGTCGTTGAACTGCGTGACAAGAAGCCACCGCCACTCGTACTCCCGATACTCGAACTCCTTCGGGGTACCCGAACGGTCGCTCCCGTACTTCTTCCAGTGTTCCCGGAGGTCGTGCTTCCACTCCTTGAACCTACATATACAAAAAAAATATTAATAATTTTATTAAAAAAATAAAATTTAATAAATTATTAAATAGCTAGAGGTACCTCTCCCTTTGGGTCTTGTCCGCCCAGTCACGTCCCTCCTCCGGAACCACAAACCATTGCTGCATTACCACTTGTTAGTATTTTTTTCGATAATGAAATAATTTATTAGTTAAAAAAATAGTTAAAAAAAGGTAATTTATTGAGTAAACTCACCGACATCGACTGATGGAGCATCTCCTTCACTCCATCAGGAACCTGGCTCCAGACTCCCCACAACATAGGGAGTCTGGAGCGGATGGTGCCTCCCGCGGCGCGCGTGTACCGGTTTCCCAACGCGGCGTCCACCGGTTTCCCGTTGGAAAACGGGATGGCGATCCGTCCAGCGGACTCGACCGCCCTATCGAGTCCCTTGTTGCTGACGGTGCCTCTCCTGTTCCGCCTTCTCGTTCCGGCGGCTGTGACATTGTGAATCAAATTTAATATTAATAATACATTTTTACAAAAAAAAATTGTAAATCGAAAAAAAAGTAATAATAAATTACCTGAGGATGAGGCTGAGCCGACGGATTCGTCTATGTCCGCCTGCTCGGAGACCCTCACGGGATGAAGAGGCGTGGGAAACTCCCGGTAGATATAGGCCTCGTGCGGTGCCACATGCGGGAGCTGCTCCCGAATCGGTCGACCCTCCTCATCGACGCGAGGTATCGCCGGTATCGTCGGAGGAAGGAAGAGACCGGACGGCACCATAGGGACCCCGGATGACCCGCCATCACCGTCGGTCGGGGACGACTGTGTGGGGGCGTCGCTGCGGGATCGCGACCGGCGAAGTATCTCTGGATGACGAGGAGCCGTCGCTGCGGGACCCGACTGCCCAGCAGAACCCGAGCCGCTCGCGCCACCCCTAAGCGCCGCATATCGGGACGTCAACTGCCACGGAAACCCGATCGACGGTGATTCCGACGGGTTGTTTGAGGTACCGTCCGAGCCGTCTTGTCCAGAAGTTCTTCTCTTGGCCATCCTGTTTAAAATAACCATAAATTTATTAAAAATATTTTACCGTCTTATAATTAAGTTCACAAAAATAAAGGCTCGATAAACTTCGAAAAATTTATCAACAATAATAGCACAAATAAAATTTAATAATTATTATAGGATTTATTATTTTTTTTATTCACATAACAAATTATTTACATTAATAAGGGCTTATTATATCACAAAAATTAATTTACGAATATTTACATCCTTACTAAAAAATAATCCATTATTTCTTACAAACCCTAAACCCTAAATAAACCCTAAACCGTAAACCCTAAACCCTAAATAAACCCTAAATTATTTAATCATTTACAATCCTAAACCGTATACCCTAAACCGTAAACCGTAAACCCTAAACCGTACATCACAATTTACAATTATCACAACAACAACAATTTACAATTATCACAACAACAACAACAACAATTTACAATTTACAATTATCACAACAACAACAACAACAACAATTTACAATTATTACAACAACAAAAACAATTAAAACCAATTTAGGGTTTTAGGGTTATACCTTAAATTGTGGGTCGACGTCGGGGTCGGGGTCGGGGTCGGAGAGAGGGAGAGAGAGAGGGCAGAGAGAGGATTTTCGGAGAGAGAGAGAGAATATGCTTGGCGGCTGAAGAAATGGTTAGGGTTTCCGAATTTTTGCCTTTTATAGTGGCATTCTTGGGCGACGATTTTGTAAAAATCGTCGCCCGCCTTTTTAAAAATCGTCGGCCATGACCGGCCATATACTGTACGAAAGACTCATGGTCCCAAAAGGGTTGAACCCGTCGGATGACAGCCCGAGCCTCACATTCCTCACCTCTGAAGCAAAATGAGGAAACTCCCTGTCTATATGCTTCCACGCCTCCCCGTCAGCAGGGTGTACCATGAGGTCTTCGTCATGCACCTCCCTCACAGCGTGCCATCTCATAGCTTCGGCCGTCTTTGAAGACATATACAACCGCTCCAGCCTATCCCTCAACGGGAAATAGCGAAGTACCTTAACAGGTTTCCTGTTGCCTGCGGGAGTCTGTTTATACCTGTCGGTCCCACATACCAGACAACGATGAAGGCCTTCAAGGTCATTACCGTTTGCATCTTTACCCCAGAATAGAACGCAGTCATATCTGCATGCATGGATCTTGATGTAGGAAAGCCCGAGATCTCTCAAGATACGACGGACCTTATGATGCGTGGTGGGATGACGATGACCGTCGGGCAGGAGCGAAGCAGCGTACTGTAGATACCTATCAACAGCCGTCACGGTCGATTTTGTGTCAACCTTGATATGCATCACCTCCATCACACACTGAAGAACGGTCTTCTCATGACCTGGGCACAGAGGGGTCTGTTGGAAAGCAATAAGTCTGTTGTACTTGGCTATACCGGCAGTGTTGACACCTCTAGGGACGGCCTGCATCGGCGCCTGAGGAATGTGCTGTCGTTCAGGGCATACACCGCTGTCATGAGGAAACATGTCGTTGATGAAGGTCGTTGTTGGATCGTTGGATGTACTGCCCGTCTCATCAAACTGTCCATGATCATGCGGGCGTGATGAGGTTTCACCGTGATATATCCAACATGTGTAACGTTCCCAGAATCCGTTACTCTTCAGGTGGTCCCATACTGTCCCCAACGGAAATCGATGCATATCACTGCGACACTTACACATCTTGCACGGGCAATAGAACATGCCACTCCCGTCAGCATTGCCCTGCGCATATTGCATAAAATCCCAAACTTCTTCAGCATATTTTCTGTGATATCTTGGAAGAGAAATCCAACTCTTATCCATATCCTGAAAATAACACATATATATATCAATATTTAATGAACATATCTTTTATATATATATATATTAATGTAATACAACATACTAATTATTAATTATATATATCTAGTTCGAGCGGATTCCGTGGTTTCAGAAGGCAAGTGTCAATGTCACGGAGGGCGAACCCCCTACAGGAACCAGGCAGGACTCGTTTGTGATCACGGAGGCGAACCCCTATCGACCCCTTCACCGAGAAGAGTGGTCAGTTTGTGATCTTGAGATCCAGTTAAACAAACCTGTGAACCATATCTATGACAGAACGGCCCCTTACTCAGCTTGGAACAAACTCTATGCATATATATATATATATATCATTAATTCAACTCAAATAAAACTGAAAATCAATATATATATATATATATGCACATATATATATGTGCATATATATGCATATATGTACGTACCTGGGAGTAGCTCCACAAACTATGTATGGACAAATTTCCACAACACCGAACGATTTGAAGAACTAGAGAAATTTATGTTTAAAATTTTCAAAGTTCTCATTCTTCTATCCCGCCTCACAATATATAGAAGAATCTTGGGCGACGAAATATTTGAGTTTCGTCGCCTAAGAATGAAAAATCTTGGGCGACGAAATATCTCAGTTTCGTCGCCTAAGGATAAAAAACTTAGGCGACGAAATAAATATCTTAGGCGACGAAATATTGTTTCGTCGCCCTAGTTTCTCTCTTAGCCGACGAAATGTATTCTTAGGCGACGATTTTATTTTCGTCGTCTAAAGTTGGACTTTAGGCGACGATTTTTTTCCCTTGGGCGACGAAAAAAAAAATCGTCGCCTAAGTTCCCTCTTAGGCGACGAAAAAAAAAATCGTCGCCCGGTTTTTTTTGTTTCGTCGCCCAAGACCCATTTTCTGGTAGTGTTAGCAAATAAACTGTGTGTGAAGCGATTGCCCTTACAATTAACATTTTGATCGGGTTGCCACCACATTTGAGAATATCATGTATTAACATGAATAAGATTTAATGAAAGCGACAACTTTAACGTAAATCATACTTGGTAGTTTAGCAAATAAACTGTGTGTGAAGCGATTGCCCTTACAATTAACATTTTGATCAGGTTGCCACCACATTTGACATGTTGATCGTCACACGACGATGAGGTATATCACATGCAAAAACAATAAGATTTATATAATTAGTCTTATATAACCACATATACTTATTATAATTCATCATAAATAATAAGCAATTAATTATGTAATCGTAAAATCCACAAGATATTAAATTGGGAATTTACATTTATTATGTACCATATAAAACAGTAAATAATTTAATTAGTAAATCATATTTCTATCTTTACCGTTTAATACATCAAATAGTGAAATGGTAAATAGTATTATTTTATACCAGAGGGTAATTTTAACAAAATACCTTAGTAAATTACCTGATTTACCAGAGGAGGTAAATTTCTTTTTACCTTCCGGTATGGACGAAACCCGGTTGACCCAACCGTATCCAGATGATCCGACCCGGTCCGATCACCTCCGGCGACCGTTGATGACGACACCGGTCCAGATCTCGTGCTCTACTCTTTGCCTCCTCCTCATGACCGTGGTTAACCTCGGTTTGAGCCCATGCCAGCAAATCCAAGGGTGCTGCGCTGGTTGGCAACAGGGAAAAACTGTCGGCGCTGGGTTTGACTTCGTTGCCGGTGGTGGGCGCCATAATCTAAAGTGGTGGAAGAAGCCGGCTTGTCGCGCAGGGCCTGGCAGAGCATCGCTGGGCTGGGGCCATCGTGGTGTAGCCAGATCAGGGCTGGGCGGAGCAGAGGCACCGGAAGCTTGGGCTGGTCTGCCGGTGATCTTAGGGTGATATGAATCTTGAGTAGGTTAATTAGGTTAATTAGCTGTCTTAATTAGCTGTCTTAATCTTGTGTTTTGTAGTGAACCGTTGGATACGTGACAAGTGTCACTCTTCATGTTCCTATTTAAGCTGTTAGGGTTTCTTGGCAGCGGCATTGAATGAAATCTGTATTTTTCTTTACATTTTTAGCTTAGTTTCCTTAGCAGCCGAGTTGATCCATTCGTAAGGGGTGACACCCTTATCAGTGGTATCAGAGCCCTCGATCTGAGGGCCATGTCGAAACACAAAACCACCGATGGCACAAAGATCGTCGAGCTATCACCAGATGAATACGACTTGCAGACTCTTCGAGCTGAAACCGCTGCACAAATCTCGGCGTTGAGTGACTCGTTGGTGACGCACCGCGAGGATGTGGCTACGCTGCGCGCTGATATGATAGCTCAGTTCCGAGCTCTGATGGACAAGTTGGAGCCAACCGGGGGCCAGTCGCTGCTCTTTGGCTGTTTTGGTGCTTCGCCACCATCATCAGACTCGCCGATTCTGAGAGCTCGAGGGACCACACCATCAAGCACGGATGGTATGTCTCTGTTAGTGATGGGAGGAAATTCAGCTACGAGTGTATCCAAGACCAATCGGCAACCAGATCTGAGAGAGGACCAAGTCATACTGGGTTTTGCACATGAGAAAGGAGTAGTACCAGCAAGCGTGCCTCAGCCGTCCCTTTCAGTGGCAGCTGGGGGTCTATTGGGCCTCAACACTCACGAGCAAGGTGAGACCAGTCGTTTTGGAGGCCTTATGAGTGGTAAGCAGCAGGCGGTCCAATATTTTCAGCATACTAATGGCGGAAACCATGTGAGCCACTCAGGAGCTTACTCCCACCAGCACCATCCTCTACCAGCTTTAGCGTTTAGGACCCCAAACCAGTCTGCACACCCCTACCCTAAGACACACACACATCCCATTGATTCTTAGGCAAACATCGCTATCTTTGGTCCTCCACCGTTACCTTCTCAGCGTGGTTACCCATTTCGACAAAGCTCTCCAAATTTTACCCATACTGCCTCTTTTCCACCACCACAAACTACCGATACCCCTACTGCTGACCATACACAGCAGCAACAATATGCCCAACACAACTTTGACTACCTCTACCAAAAATATGCTCAACAGCCACCTGGTTATCCTCTCCCAAATGGTCACCAAGCCCCTAACCCTAATTTTAGCCAACAATATTTTCAGTATGATCCAGCTCTGCCCTTTATGCGCCAGATGAAGTTAGAGTTGGCTTCTTTTGGAGGAGGAGACCCCATAGAATGGCTTCATAAGTTGGAGCAGTTCTTCGAGTTTTATCAAGTGCCAGAGGAGCGCCGGCTGGCCATAGCTGCTATGCATTTGGTGGACAAAGCAGTAGACCGGTGGTTTATGTTCCAGCATGAGTTTCCACAGTCATGGAGGGGGTTGTCGGAGTTGCTGATAAGAGAGTTTAGTGTGCATAACTATGGAGAATATCAGGCTGCACTGGCTCGGATTTCTCAAACTGGTTCAGTTGATGTTTACATGGACCAGTTCACTAAGTTGTCCAGGCGTGCACCCGGGTTCTCTTCACAAGCCCTGCTCTCATTCTTCTTAGGGGGATTGAACACTAGTAGAAAAAATTTCTTAAGCGACCGGTATATTTCGTCGCCTAAACCCTAAAATTTGTCGCTTAAGAACTTAAGCGACGAATGTTTCGTCGCTTAAGATTCGTAGCATATGACGCGTCTTTTAGGTTCTTAAGCGACAAAAATTTCTTATTCGTCGCATAAATGCCCTCCTAGGCGACGAAAGCCATGTCGTCGCTTGAATACTTAAGCAACGAACATAGTTCTCTAGGGCGACAAAACATTTCGACGCTATAGTGTTTACAATATTTAAAAAAAATGTTTTAATTAATTTCATTTCATTTAATGTTCCTTAATGTTTATTAAATAAACATTAAATGAAATTAAATTAATTAAAACATTTTAGTTTCATTTTTATTTTCTTTTTTGTGTTTATTTTTTCTTTTTTTGTTCTTTTCTTCCCACACCACACACCACTGCGCGCCGCCACCACCTACCTCTACCCACAAAACCCACCGCCGAGCTCTCCCACCAAAATAACCACTTCCGGCACCCCTCCGTCACAAAATAAACCCACAATTACATTCACAATTCCCTCCACAACTCCCTAATTTCATTCACATATCCTCACAATTTCATTTACCTCTCTTGTAGCAATACAATCGCAACCACGATGAACAGCCCAACAAAACTTGACGAGGCGGCCATAGAAGCCGTGGAAGACGGAGTGGGTGATGGAGCCGAGATCGAAGAGGGAGAAGACAAAGACTAAGAGGGCCAAGGCGAGGTCGAGGAGGAGGAGGTGAGGAGGGGCAGAATCGGAAGAGGTGAAGAACCCTTGGGAGTTTATGCGTGGGTGATCGGAGATGAGGAGGTTTTGGAGAGTTGGGTAGACGGTGCAGGAGATGGAGACGGGGAGGAGGAAGACAACGAAGAGGGCGAGGAAGTGGCAGGAGTGGGCGTTGATGATGCCTTTGGTTTTGGTGAGGACTGTCCACAAGTTTAGGGAGGGAGGAGATGGAGTCGCCAGGGAGGGAGGAAGAGGGAGGAAGAGGCAGAGAGAAAAGGGAGGAACATGAAGTGGAAGAGAGAGAGGCTAGGATGAGGGTATAAAAAGATAAAACGGAATGGTTGAAAATTTTCAAAAAATTTGTTTTGAAAATTTTCCAAATTTTTGGCGGAATTTCTAAAATTGGAGCTAATTACGGAAAAGTAGGAAATCACATAATTTTTCAATAAATGCAATCATCATAAATTTATATCCCTTAAATTTTTCAATTTTTTAGTTTAATTAGCCTTCTTTAACAAAAATAAATAAATTAATTAGTCTTGATTATCATAGAATATTTTTAACATAAAATTTAAATTGAGTGTTGACTTTAAAAAGTTAACTTGATTAGTCTTAAATATTAACATTAACGGGATGAAATAAATATTTATACTATTAAAATGTTAATCCAGTGAATACAAATCGTGTTAAGAGTTTTTTATCTTATTAACATATGCTTTATTGCATTAATTTTTTTTTAAATAGCAAAAAATATTGTGGACTAAAGTGGTATTGAACTAAAAATATTGAAGCTTGAAATTGAAAAATAATAGAAGTGCAAAACTTGTTCTATGTGGACTAAAGTGGTATGGCTTAAGTATAGTAGCGAAATTGAATATGAAGAAAACGACCGTTAGATATAATTCGTATAAGAAAATATGTATGTAGAAAAAATATTGACTAGTTTGAAGTTCGATAAGGTTTTGATCACGTCAGTCAACTATAGAACCGAAATTCTTACAAAACAAAAACGTTAATTAACGATTCTTCGAAGCTCCGTTTTTAGAACCGTCAACGCTCACAGTCTTAAAATTGTTTACTCTATTAAGCTTAGCAAAAAAAAATGTCAATTTATACACTAACTCTTTGGAGACAAAAAAAAAATTATGCATTGACACTTGGGTGACAAAAGTGTTTGGTTTCGTCGCCTAATTCTTCAGCTTTTATTTGTAATTTTTAAAAAATTACACGGTAAAATTTTGTCACTTAAGTAAAACATTGTACGTTGTCTAAGTAATTACTTAAGCGACAAAAGTTTATTTCCATCGCTTAAGTAACTTTTTAAGCGACAAAATGTGTTTTGTCGCTTAAAAAGTTACTTAAGCAACGGAAATTACTTTGCTTGTTTTTTTCGTCGCTTAAGAACATATTTCTAGTAGTGGAAGGAACCCATCCAAACGCATGTGAGGGCTCACAAGCTAACAATCATGTATACACCTTGTGAATTGCCCAAGCTATTTGAGAGCAATGTCAAAAATACACTTCGACCAAATGCCCCATTTGCTGGCCGTGCGCATGAGGCACCTCCAAGGCCACCTCCACAAGCACCCCAACGTGCACCAGTAGCACCAAATCCTTCAGGAGTTAGGAATTTTGGCAGGAATAGGAGGCTGACCAATGCTGAGTACCAAGAGAGACGCGCACGAAATCAGTGCTTCTTTTGTGACGAGTTGTTTCGACCAGGACATAACTGCCGAAGGGGCCAAGCGGTGTTGGTAATGGAAGTGCTACAAGAGGAGGGTGCACAACAGGAAGGACAAGTAGTTGAGGAAGCACCTGTGAATGATGTGGAAGTAAACATTGTGGCAGTAGAAGAAGAAGTAGAGCTGAGAGCCATAGGGGATGGTACATCTTCTACAATGCAGCTGAAGGGCAAAATCTTGAACAAAGAGGTTCATGTTCTTATTGATTCCGGAGCCACTCACAACTTTGTGCATCCAGCTGCCTTAAAAACAACAAAGCATCAGGTTATGGGGATCAAACCAGTGAGAGTGCGAATGGCAAGTGGAGAAATTCAGTACACAAAAGGGCAAGTATCTCTTGAACTCACAATGCAAGAGCTGACTATCACTGCTGATTTCTATGTGTTGCCGGTCTCAGGTTGTGAGGTTGTGTTAGGGGATAGCTGGTTACAGACTTTAGGTGACATTGTTTGGAACTTCGAGACCAAGAAAATGAAGTTCCAAGTAGAAGAGAGAACTGTTTGCTTGCAGGGGATAGTGTCACCCAAAGCTTCATTGGTGAGTAGCAAAAGCATGACTAGGCTGTTGAGAAAAGAGAGAGAGAGGCAGTACTGGTCAAGCTGCAACCCTCTACCACGCGTGACCAGCAGCGACGTATCCACCCTGCCATTCAAAGCCTATTGTTGGATTTCAAAGTTGTCTTTGCAGACCCTCAGTCTTTACCTCCCTCTCGATCACATGATCATCAAATTGAGCTTCTCCCTAATACAGCTCCCATTAGTGTGAGGCCATATCGGTACCCTCATTTCCAAAAGGCTGAGATAGAAAAGATAGTACAAGATATTTTGGCTAGTGGCATCATCAGACCAAGCATTAGTCCCTACTCTTCTCATGTGCTGCTAGTTAAGAAAAAGGATGGTACATGGCGCCTTTGTATAGACTATAGAGCCCTCAATGCCTTAACCATCAAAGACAAGTACCCCATTCCTGTAGTTGATGAGTTGATAGACGAAGTTCATGGCTCTACCATCTTCACCAAGCTAGACTTGCGCGCTGGCTATCATCAAATTCGAATGGCAGAGAGGGACATTCAGAAAACAGCATTCCGTACTCACACAGGACATTATGAGTTCCTTGTTATGCCTTTCAGCCTCACAAATGCACCTTCAACCTTCCAGGCGCTCATGAATGATGTGTTACGCTGCTATTTGGGGAAGTTTGTTTTGGTGTTTTTCGATGACATCCTCATCTATAGTCCTAATTTGGAAACGCATCTCCAACATTTGGAATTGGTGCTCAGTACACTTCGAAAACAGTCCTTGTTCGTTAAGGAGAGCAAGTATAATTTTGGTGCTCCACAAGTTGAGTATTTGGGACACATCATCAGTAAGGATGGTGTTAGTGTGGATCCTGCCAAAATTAAGTGTGTCAAGCAGTGGCTAGTGCCTAAAACAGTGAAGGAGCTGCGAGGTTTCCTAGGCTTGGCAAGTTACTATCGCAAGTATGTGAAGAGGTTTGGTATAATTGCCAAACCACTGACCATGTTGCTAAAAAAAGAGGGGTTCAAGTGGAGTGAAGAGGCCACTGCTGCTTTTGAGGAGTTGAAGATAGCACTTACTACTACCCCGGTGTTGGCATTCCCTGATTTCTCCAAACCTTTCACAGTTGAGTGTGATGCTTCTGATTTAGGTGTGGGAGCAGTACTTTCGCAGGAGGGACACCCGCTTGCCTTCATGAGCAAGGCATTGTCTCAAAGACACCTTGCTCTCTCGGTCTACGACAAAGAGATGCTAGCAGTAGTCACAGCAATCCAACAATGGCGTCTGTATCTTTTGGGACACCATTTCACCATCTTAACTGATCACAAGACAATTGAGCACTTTCTTAACCAACGAGTGACAACTTCAGCGCAACAGAAGTGGCTATTGAAGTTGCTCGGGTATGATTACACAATTAAGTACAGGAAGGGTAAGAACAACGTTGCGCCCGACGCTTTGTCTAGGTCAGTGTCTCTACAAGCCGTTACAGGAGCTTCAATTCCAATTCATAACTGTGTGCAAGAGATACACCAGGTTTGCACCTCTGATGCTAAGACCATGGAGATAATCCAGCAGCTTCAAGCCAATCCTCAGTCCCATAAGCATTTTTCTCTACAAAATGCACAGCTCATGTACAAAGGAAGAGTGTATGTGCCTAACATTGGCAATTGGAGGCAGCGTGTGATTCAAGAGTATCATTGTGGTTACACCGGAGGCCATGCTGGACGCTCCAGAACTTACAAGAGACTTGGTAAGAATTTTTCATGGTCTGGACTTCAAAGAGATGTGAAAGAGTTCATTGCCAACTACGCCATACATGCCAATTCAATCATTATGAGACAATTCGGCCACCTGGACTGCAACAACCTTTGGCCATACCTCCAGCAGCTTGGAGAACAATTACCATGGATTTCATAGGAGGACTTCCTAAGTCTCAAGGGAAAACAGTCATTTGGGTTGTGGTAGATAAGTTGACAAAGGTAGCTCACTTTGTTCCCCTATCACACCCCTACACTGCTGTCTCCCTTGCTTCTGTGTTTATTTCTGAGATTTTCCGGCTTCATGGAATGCCTGAGGTGATAGTTTCTGACAGGGATCATGTATTCATGAGTTTGTTTTGGGAGGAATTCTTCAAATTGCAAGGTACCACTCTCAGTAAATCCACAGCATACCATCCTCAGACCGATGGTTAGATCGAGAACTTGAATCGCACCCTTGAGCAGTACATGCGTTATGTTACTGGTAGCAAGCCGCAGGAGTGGGTTAAAGCTTTGCCGTGGGCTGAGTGGTGGTATAACTCAGCTCACCACTCCGCCCTACAGATGACACCTTTCGAGGCACTTTATGGTTACCCTCCCCCAGTGATTCAGCCTTACCTGCCAGGATCTACGGTGGTGGCGGACGTAGATTTTCAGCTGCGCAGCCGTGATGAATTACTGGCACTAGTTAAGAGAAATTTGGAGCAGGCACAACTTCGAATGAAGAGGCGCCATGAAAAGCACCACACTGAGAGAACTTTTGCTGTTGGGGATTGGGTCTACCTTAAGTTACAGCAGTACAAACAAAACTCTGTGGGAAAGTCTGCATTCCATAAGTTGGCTTCGAAGTTTTATGAACCATTTCAGGTCATTGAACGTGTGGGAGAGGTAGCTTATAGGCTGCAGCTACCAGCCACAGCAAGAATACATGATGTATTCCACGTGTCACTTTTGAAAAAGAAGATGGGCGGTATCGCAGTGGTGGAGGGACAATTGCCTAATGTCAGTGATGCCTCAGTTCACAAATGGGCACCAGAGGCCATGTTGTAGGCTCGAATGGTCAAGAGGCATGGCGCTGCTGCAACTCAATGGCTGGTCCAGTGGATGGGGACTAGTCCAGAGGAGGCCACTTGGGAGTTGGCAGATGAAATTATGCAGAGGTTCCCTGATTTTAAACCGGCATTTTGATTTTGTTGGAACTTGAGGGCAAGTTCCTTGACAAGGGGGTTGGAATGATATGAATCTTGAGTAGGTTAATTAGGTTAATTAGCTGTCTTAATTAGCTGATGTCTTAATTAGCTGTCTTAATCTTGTGTTTTGTAGTGAACCGTTGGATACGTGACAAGTGTCACTCTTTATGCTCCTATTTAAGCTGGCTAGGGTTTCTTGGCAGCGGCATTGAATGAAATCTGCATTTTTCTTTACATTTTTAGCTTAGTTTCCTTAGCAGCTGAGTTGATCCATTCGTAAGGGGTGACACCCTTATCATAGGGCTATAAGGGACGCGCGCGAGGGGGCTGGGCTCAGCGGCAGAGCCTTGGTGCCACAGCGGCCTAGGTTGCAGAGGCATTGGGCGCCGGTGAGAGAGATGGCCTGCTGGGAACAAAGGAAAAAAAGATTCTAAGGTTTCGTTTTTTTTTCTTTCGGCTATCAAACTCAAAAACACAAAAGAACAAAGTGCTGATAATGTAATAGGGTCGTAACTAATAGAATCACAATGATTTACTTATTTTATTAGAAACTCTTTTTATAACGGTAATTACATGCACATAATGACGTTATTCAATTCTAATAACAACGTATATAATAACTGATATGACTAATTAAACCGTTACATTCATTGATTAATAACTTTCTAATTTACTCTTCGTCAGTTACTTTGACGAGAAATTTTTCAGCGCTACGGGAGGACCACGTGGCAGTATGACGTGGTCCTATATTTTAATTAAATATTGATACTTGGATTTTAGTAAAAAAAAATTATATGAGCTATTTTGTCAAAGACAATTTTGGGTTTGTTGTTGCTTTTTTTTAAACTCTAAACCCTAAACCATAGACCCAAAACTCTAACCCCTAAACCCTAAACCCTAACCCCAAACCCTAAACCCTAAACCCTAGTTCAAACTCAACAAATAAAGACTCATAAATGTCTTTTCATAAAAAAATAGAAAACTTTAGTTTATATTTTAGTTGTAATAAATCCAAGTGTCAATATTTAATTGGAATGTAAGACTACATGATACTGTCACGTGGTCCTCCTGTAACATCTTAAAATTACTAAGCTGACGAAGGCATACTGAAGGTATTTTTCCTTCAACAGATATATCCATTTTACCCTTTTTGTAATCTATATATGATATTTGTTACTGCTAGGCTTGTGACGTCATAATCAAAGCCAAATTTGAAAGTTGGACTTAGCTTATGGAAATTTAAAGTGTAGATAATCATGATAAAAAAATAAGATGAAGGAACAAATTTTTTTCGAGCTAAAGATTGAGAGGGTAAACCATCCCTTTATGTTCATTGTCCATATCCTCATTAATCTCTTCCTTTGAAAATTTTTCACTTTCATCAACATTATTACGATCGTATTGAGTATATCTTCTTATGTAATTATGAAGAGAGCTATTGTAGCAATAACTATATATCTTCGCTTGTTTTGATAGAGGAAAAGCTATGACCATGCAAGGGTTATCTATTGAGAATCTGAAATAACACTTATATTCTAGAGAGTAGCTGAGGACCGTCTTTCTCTCTCTAGAAACCTTTCCAAATTCCCGTGATCCCTTCTTTGTTCAATAATCTAATCTGAAGCATGCGAATTAGCAAGTCTAATTCATTGCATAATTCGTAGTTGAGCTACAGATTATATTCTTAAAGGCCATGAAAGCAATGATGCGATGGCTAAGATCATTTCGTAGAGACTAATTTATTTAGTGCCAGGTCCAATGTATTAGCTCAACCTACATACATCTTTTCAAGGTAACGAACATTCTTTCGATCTTTCTTCACAGAACACGATCAAGACATAAGCCAATACGTCATCATAATATAAACAGAACATAAGCCAATAGAGCTTCTGTTTCAAGGAGATGATTTTCAAGTTTTCAATAGCTTCTTCTCCCAAAAGTGAATCCCTCTATGAACCCGGCCAAAAGAGAGGAAACAATACCCCAAATTTGAATGAGGAAAACCAACTGTAGAAACCAAATAAATCAACTCTGGAGTTTGACGTACTCAGACACAGGCTGGTTTACAAGACTACCACAAAATCATGCATTGCGGGAGACCAAAATGCAGAACTCGACCTATATAGCAAAAACAAAAGAGACTTACATGTGGAGAGCCCATAGATACCATTAATCCCACAACTCTCAAACACGTAATCAGTGAATCAGCCTTCTTGGATCGGGAGGGAGCCAATTCAGGAATCTTCAAAAAAAATTATTTTTCTGAACCGGTAGGAATTTTCATCAATATAATCATGGGGATTCATGGGTCGACTTGAAAGAAATTCAATACGTACGCTGTTATGTTTTTTTGTCTCCTGTTTTTTCTTTGACTTCCGACCTTATATTTTCTCTCATTAGAATCTGAGTTCTTAATAAGTGCGATTAAGAACGTACGGTTTTAGGAAGAAGCTTACTCAGAAAAAAAAAATATCTCGGTGATTCAAGTGAGAAGAGATCTACTAGATTGTCTTTCAAGTAAGGAAAAATTTATCTGAGGATTGAGGAAGATCTCTACCCTTTGCATGTTTCCGACCCGCATTCTCCATGACCAGCATGTCTAACTTAAAGGCTTATAAGCCTAAGTTTAGAGACTAATTTGTGTCGAGGTCATGTCAAAAGATATTCAATTTTACTAGCCACTAAATTATATTTCAATTTAACTATAATCATCATTATCGACGGGATTTAAACCTAGTTCCACACTCAAGGTTGTCATCATTTTTCATCATAACAAACTTGTTGCGGTCTTGCCAGATATTCACTACCAGAAAATGGGTCTTGGGCGACGAAACAAAAAAAACCGGGCGACGATTTTTTTTTTCGTCGCCTAAGAGGGAACTTAGGCGACGATTTTTTTTTTCGTCGCCCAAGGGAAAAAAATCGTCGCCTAAAGTCCAACTTTAGACGACGAAAATAAAATCGTCGCCTAAGAATACATTTCGTCGGCTAAGAGAGAAACTAGGGCGACGAAACAATATTTCGTCGCCTAAGATATTTATTTCGTAGCCTAAGTTTTTTATCCTTAGGCGACGAAACTGAGATATTTCGTCGCCCAAGATTTTTCATTCTTAGGCGACGAAACTCAAATATTTCGTCGCCCAAGATTCTTCTATATATTGTGAGGCGGGATAGAAGAATGAGAACTTTGAAAATTTTAAACATAAATTTCTCTAGTTCTTCAAATCGTTCGGTGTTGTGGAAATTTGTCCATACATAGTTTGTGGAGCTACTCCCAGGTACGTACATATATGCATATATATGCACATATATATATGTAAATATATATATATATTGATTTTCAGTTTTATTTGAGTTGAATTAATGATATATATATATATGCATAGAGTTTGTTCCAAGCTGAGTAAGGGGCCGTTCTGTCATAGATATGGTTCACAGGTTTGTTTAACTGGATCTCAAGATCACAAACTGACCACTCTTCTCGGTGAAGGGGTCGATAGGGGTTCGCCTCCGTGATCACAAACGAGTTCTGCCTGGTTCCTGTAGGGGGTTCGCCCTCCGTGACATTGACACTTGCCTTCTGAAACCACGGAATCCGCTCGAACTAGATATATATAATTAATAATTAGTATGTTGTATTACATTAATATATATATATATATAAAAGATATGTTCATTAAATATTGATATATATATGTGTTATTTTCAGGATATGGATAAGAGTTGGATTTCTCTTCCAAGATATCACAGAAAATATGCTGAAGGAGTTTGGGATTTTATGCAATATGCGCAGGGCAATGCTGACGGGAGTGGCATGTTCTATTGCCCGTGAAAGATGTGTAAGTGTCGCAGTGATATGCATCGATTTCCGTTGGGGACAGTATGGGACCACCTGAAGAGTAACGGATTCTGGGAACGTTACACATGTTGGATATATCACGGTGAAACCTCATCACGCCCGCATGATCATGGACAGTTTGATGAGACGGGCAGTACATCCAACGATCCAACAACGACCTTCATCAACGACCTTCATCAACGACATGTTTCCTCATGACAGCGGTGTATGCCCTGAACGACAGCACATTCCTCAGGCGCCGATGCAGGCCGTCCCTAGAGGTGTCAACACTGCCGGTATAGCCAAGTACAACAGACTTATTGCTTTCCAACAGACCCCTCTGTGCCCAGGTCATGAGAAGACCGTTCTTCAGTGTGTGATGGAGGTGATGCATATCAAGGTTGACACAAAATCGACCGTGACGGCTGTTGATAGGTATCTACAGTACGCTGCTTCGCTCCTGCCCGACGGTCATCGTCATCCCACCACGCATCATAAGGTCCGTCGTATCTTGAGAGATCTCGGGCTTTCCTACATCAAGATCCATGCATGCAGATATGACTGCGTTCTATTCTGGGGTAAAGATGCAGACGGTAATGACCTTGAAGGCCTTCATCGTTGTCCGGTATGTGGGACCGACAGGTATAAGCGGACTCCCGCAGGCAACAGGAAACCTGTTAAGGTACTTCGCTATTTCCCGTTGAGGGATAGGCTGGAGCGGTTGTATATGTCTTCAAAGACGGCCGAAGCTATGAGATGGCACGCTGTGAGGGAGGTGCATGACGAAGACCTCATGGTACACCCTGCTGACGGGGAGGCGTGGAAGCATATAGACAGGGAGTTTCCTCATTTTGCTTCAGAGGTGAGGAATGTGAGGCTCGGGCTGTCATCCGACGGGTTCAACCCTTTTGGGACCATGAGTCTTTCGTACAGTATATGGCCGGTCATTTTGGTGCCTTACAACCTTCCTCCATGGATGTGCATGAAGAAGGAATACAACATGTTGACCTTGTTGATTCCGGGGCCCGGTTATCCAGGTATCTACTTTCCCTTCATATTGTATATATTGCTGTTGGTTCAACACCTCTCCATTTATTGTTTTTGTTCTATATTGTTGGTCATATATAGTCGTTATCTGAATTTGTTGTGGTTGTTGTTGTTATCCAGGGAAGTGTCTCGATGTGTATATGAGACCGCTGATTGAAGAGTGTAAATTGCTTTGGGAGGTTGGTCATCCCACTTATGACTCCCACAAAAATGAGATGTTCCAGATGCATGCCATGATTGTTGGTACCATCAGTGATTTTCCTGCACGTGGGATGTTGTCCGGCAACGTTGTTAGGGGATACAAGGCTTGTCCTGAGTGCCTTAGCTCCCAGGGGTGCAGCAATCATTGCAACAAGATAGTCCGGATGGGTCACCGTGCTTACCTACCACATGATCACCCCTGGCGGATAGATACCGGGGCATTTGATGGGACCGAAGAGAGAGGTGTGGAGCCGCATAGATGGTCGGGGGAAGAGATTTTAGCAGTGCTGGATGAGTATGATTTTGGGCAGCTCAGCAAACATCCCGATATTGTGGCCAGAATACCTGAAAGACCAGACAGGGACAAATTCTGGACACATAAGAGCATATTTTGGGAACTCCCGTACTGGAGTACGCTGTTGATCAGGCACTACCTAGATGTGATGCACATAGAGAAGAATGTCTGCGACAGTGTGGTAGGTACAGTGCTCAACTTGGAGGGGAAGACGAAAGACGGTCCTAAGGCACGCGTTTGATCTTAAGAAAATGGGAATCAGAAAACATCTTTGGCTGAAAGAGGGGAAGAAAAAGATGCCTTGGGCTCCTTACACCGTGAAGCCTGATCAGAAGACCCAGATCTTCAGGTGGATGAGTTGTGTGACGTATCCCTCAGGCGTTGCAGGAAATATAGCCCGGTGTGTGAACTTGCGGGAGAATAAGATATACGGCTTGAAGAGTCATGACTGTCATATTCTGCTACAACGTCTCTTCCCTGTTTTCATTCGACCGTTCCTTCACCGTCAGGTAAATTTGTGGTTAAAATTACGGTTAACCTGTCGTAAATGGATTTTATATTAAATTTGTGATGTGTGGTTGGCCAGGTTGTGGAGCCGTTAGTAGCGCTGTCAAGATTCTTCTTGAAGTTATGCACAAGGGAAGTGAGAAAATCCGATCTCCGGGAAATGCAGGCAGACATCATATACATCATGTGTAAATTCGAGAGGATCTTTCCGCCAAATTTTTTCGATATCATGCCTCACCTGATGATCCATCTTCCCCAGCAATTGTTGCTTACCGGTCCAGTACACTTCACTTGGATGTATCCCATGGAAAGGTATGTTTTATTCACTTACATCTCCAGAATACATATATGTACGTACATGTTCAATAACCATAACGTATAGTTTGCAATCTTATATTTACAGGCAACTTGGTGAGTACAAAGATTATGTCACTAATAAATCCGCGCCTGAATGGTGTATAGCTGAAGCATATATTGCGCATGAATGCGTCACCTACATGAAGTTGTATTTAGGAGCGTCGTTGGGAGCTCCGCAAGCCATGGAGGAACATGTGCCGCGGTTCAATTTCTCTATAGTTTCCAGTGATGTCGAAGTTGGTGGAGCACGACTGTCCGCCGAGTATGCATTGTCGGATGAAGAGATAGCCATAGCGCACTGGTGGGTACTAATCAATTGTGAAGAAGTTAAATATTGGAAAGAGTTGCACCTAAATTTTCCGGAAGTTGATGGTGATCTCGAGTACCACAACATGACGTTCGCAAATTATTTTCGCACCTGGGTACGTAATTTAATCTTCCCTGTTATATATATATATGTAATTATTTTCTATTGCATATATTTTCGGATATTTACAGTTCAATATCCGTTACAGATGGACATGATTAAATCTGATGATAATCCAAACTGGTCGCACGAACTATTACTTCTTGCGATGCAACCGCAACGGGCTAGAGTTTATCCCACTTGCACAGTGAATGGCGTGAAATTTGTATCTGAAGAGAGAGACAGCAGACGAAGAACACAGAATTCTGGGGTGATGGCGAAAGGTCATGGCCTTGACTATTACGGTGTTCTCCATTCAGTGGTCGAACTGGTTTATGCGGAAGGCATGAAAGTGCATCTGTTCAAGTGTAGATGGTTTGATACAGGCGCACAGAGCATGAAGATGGATCAGTACGGCAATTTATCGGTCAACACTGCTACAAGCACCTACGAAGATGACCCGTTTGTTTTTGCGACATCGGTAAAACAAGTGTTTTATCTTGATGACCTCGCCAGGGGTGACGCGTGGAAAATAGCGAACATTGTGCATCTTCGAAACATTTACCGGGCGGCTACACTTGGAGTGACCATTCCAGGGCCAGAGGCTGATGCGTACCAGGAGCCGAACGCAGTAGGTATTCATGATGTAGCTACTGTTCGTCAAAATAATGTTAAACATGGTCGAGTGCTCAGAATTCGTGACGAAGATTCAACCTTTATTGATGTTGATCCAAATGAAGAAACAGACGACGACTCTGACGACGAATTAAGGCATAGATTACCAGATATTAATTCCGATACCGAAGAAGACTCATCGGATGACTCAGATTACGAGCCTTAGCTTAGTTATAATTGAGCCTTAGCTTTATAATTGTTTGTATACTAAAAGAATATGTTTGTACTAAAATAAATAAAGCACATTTAAATTTCATTGTAAAGAAATTTTTATTTTTACTCTTGGGCGACGATTTTAACAAATATCGTCGCCCAAGTGTCATCTTGCCGACGAATTAGCCTAATTTCGTCGGCCAAGAGTAATCCGAATAATTAAAATAAAATAAAACACATTTAAATTTTATTATATTAAATTTTTATTTTTACTATTGGGCGACGATTTTGACAAATATCGTCGCCCAAGTATAATCTTGGCCGACGAATTAGCCTAATTTCGTCGGCCAAGATTAATCCGAATAATTAAAATAAAATAAAACACAGTTAAATTTCATTGTAAAATAATGTGATTTTTACTCTTGGGCGACGATTTTAACAAATATCGTCGCCCAAGTATTATCTTGGCCGACGAATTAGCCTAATTTCGTCGGCCAAGATTAATCCGAATAATTAAAATAAAATAAAACACATTTAAACCGTCAGCAACAAGGGACTCGATAGGGCGGTCGAGTCCGCTGGACGGATCGCCATCCCGTTTTCCAACGGGAAACCGGTGGACGCCGCGTTGGGAAACCGGTACACGCGCGCCGCGGGAGGCACCATCCGCTCCAGACTCCCTATGTTGTGGGGAGTCTGGAGCCAGGTTCCTGATGGAGTGAAGGAGATGCTCCATCAGTCGATGTCGGTGAGTTTACTCAATAAATTACCTTTTTTTTAACTATTTTTTTAACTAATAAATTATTTCATTATCGAAAAAAATACTAACAAGTGGTAATGCAGCAATGGTTTGTGGTTCCCGAGGAGAGACGTGACTGGGCGGACAAGACCCATAGGGAGAGGTACCTCTAGCTATTTAATAATTTATTAAATTTTATTTTTTTAATAAAATTATTAATATTTTTTTTGTATATGTAGGTTCAAGGAGTGGAAGCACGACCTCCGGGAACACTGGAAGAAGTACGGGAGCGACCGTTCGGGTACCCCGAAGGAGTTCGAGTATCGGGAGTACGAGTGGCGGTGGCTTCTTGTCACGCAGTTCAACGACCCTCACAAACAGGTAATTCGTAAACAAATTTGAATATTTAATTAGTGAATTAATTATAATTGTATGTTTTTAAATATTTACTAACGATAATTTTTTTTAAAAAAAGCACCTCGCCCGGGTGAACGCTGAGAACCGGCAACAGAACACAACCAACCATCGTGCCGGTTCGAGGCCGTTTTCGGCCATCATGGACGACGTGCGGCGAGAGCGGCCAGAGGAGAACCCCTATGTGGGGACCTTTCAGAGGGCATATCCTCATTCTGAGGAGGATCTTGTAAGTTCCTTATATTTACTAATTTTTAATTTTAATTACATTTTATTAAATGTATATTAATATATTTTTATAATATATCCATTTAGGCGAGGGTGAGGGAGGCGGAGCAAGAGGTCATCAGAGGCATGGTGAACGACACATGGCCGGGCACGGCAGAGGATGACATGTCAGAGGCCATGTCCAGGATGGACACTTCAGATCCTACCGTTGGGGCGCGGATTATGGCCACTGCCTTCGCGCAGCGTTCCAACACCTACTACTGCCGGGGTATGGGAGACGCTGGAAAGGGGATCCTGAAGACGACGCCAGGATTTCAGCGCAAGGGAGCCGCCGGAGCCTCAAGCAGCAACAGCCAGACCACTCGGCTACAGGATCAGTTCGCAAGCCTACAGTCTGAGCTGGAAGCCCAAAGAGCGAGAGAGTCTGAGCTGGAAGCCCAAAGAGCGAGGGAGATGGCGGCGATGGCGGAATCATATGCGGCTTCCAATGCTGCGCATATGGAGCGGGTGAATGAAGTCACCAATGCCAACCAGGCGGCTATGGGACAGTGGATGACTGCCTGCATGTCTGCACTTGCGGCCGGACAGCCGTTTCCGCCCATGCCTACGCCTATACCATTACCTCAGTGGCATCCTCAGTGGCCCCAGCCTCAGCAGCAGCCTCCTCAGCCTGACCAGCCGCCGCCTCAGGACCCTCCGAACGGGAATGATGAGTTAGATTTTGGGTTTCTCGATCCATAGGCAGAATTTTTGTAATAAATTATTTATAAATTTATAAATTTGTGTTAGTTTTAATTAAATTTTAGTATTAGAAAACTTTAAAGAAATGCCGAAAAAAAAAATAATGACAAAAATTAAAAAAACATTATTTATATATTTAAAATAATTATTTAATTATTTTTTTAAAAAAAATTTAAATATATCTTAGGCGACGAAATCTATAAATCGTCGCCCAAGATTTAACACCTTGGCCGACGAAAAAATAATATCGTCGCCTAAGATGTAGTGATCTTAGGCGACGAAATATTTATTTTCGTCGCCCAAGGTCAGAAGATCTTAAGCGACGAAAAAAAATTTCGTCGGCCAAGGTGTTAAATCTTGGGCGACGAATATTTTTGGGCGACGAGATGTATATTTTAGGCGACGAAATTAGTATCGTCGCCTAAGAATTACTCTTAGGCGACGACGGAATTAAATTTCGTCGCCCAAGTTCTTCACCGACGGACTTCTGGCGACGACTTCTTGGCCGACGACATGTCGTCGCCTAAGTACTTAGGCGACGAAATTTTTAAACAGGGCGACAATTTTTTTTCGTCGGCCAAGAACTATTTTCTGGTAGTGATTCCGAGTGCCAACCAAGTTAAAGAAAATTTTCCCTAGCCTTTTGAACTTCTACACAAAGTAGATAATTCTTTATATATTTATTTCAGACTTGAAAACAAATCAGTTAGCATAAAATCATGATAGCAAAAGGAGAACATGTTCAAAGGATAATTGAATTTCACTTTAATGATATAGGAAATGTCTTTGGTACGTAGTTTGGATAAAGGAACAAAATATACCTAAGATATGTGGTCACTCTAATAAGTTATTGTCTCTGCCCGAGGTGGTCGAATCATGCAGATCACAGAATCGTTCTGCATGAGCTAGAAAAGATGAGAAATACACGTCTCAGACACGCCTGTACGTCCAAAGCCCAAATCACCAAGTGAGATGGGAGAGATGAGGGCGGTACCGTCTATAAGAAAACCTATAATTTTTATTAACATGCATAAGCATGGTTAATTACTTGCTTTAAAAACATATATATTTCCTCAAAGAGTGCTGGACTCGTAGTCGATCATATTAAAGGTTGCAGACACACACATATATATAATTACATAGTCATGTTTCCTGGTCAGTTACAAATTAAATGATTCATGGTCAATCACCATTAGATCTACATCTAAGGATTGAGAACAAAACAATTCTACTTAAAAATAATTTTTCACATCATTAGATTTGCATCCAAAGATAATTGACCATGAATCTTTTAATCAGTAACTGACGAGGTGAACACTACTGTATAATTATAATCATGGGAAATTATAAACTATACCCGAAACACCACGTGACATTTGTTCCCCTCTAATATTATTCTACAATCAAATGTGCTATAATTTGAATATTTGATATGATTTACCAAATCCAAATCTCTTCAATATATGATGCATGAAAGCATATATTACGAGCAGAACATTCCGGCAAATTAAGGAAAAAACCGTCAGACCTTATCTCTTGATTTTCCATGGTTTCCAATATTGACTATCAACAAATTTTATTTGTTCAATAATGGTCTCTAATACTATTCCTCATCCAATATCATTTGGACCCACAAATTCCTCCAATTTGTAGTTCATATTCTGATGACAATAACAGTAGTCCATTGGCAGTGAAAGAACTAATAACGGCAAAACACAATCTATTATTCTCATAATATGAAAAGCGAAGAATTGGATCCAGACTTAAGAAAAAAAAAATAATGCCTATCAGAGAAAAGAGATTTACTAAACCTAGCTTTTTTGGACCTCATCATCTTAGGAGTCGAAGAAGAATCGAATTTTGCACCGTCTATTTTAGTGATAATATATTTCTGTGAAGATGAAAGCAGCTTCCGAGAAAGCTCGATTGCATGCACTTGGGTCAATCCACGTTCAGCTGGACTCGAATGTCTCCAAATTCAACACCTATATATAATAGATGCATCAACGAGTATATTATATGCCATTGACACCAAATTTGAAACCGAAGGCGAAAAGGGGAGTACATTTGAGGTACTGTACGTTTGAGCTTGTGCAATGGAAGACTCTCGCAGAGGGAAGGAAGCGAAGCCAGGCAAAGAAGAAGTGCGTTATCGAGGCGTTCGGAGGAGGCCATGGGGGAAGTTTGCATCTGAGATAAGAGACCCTTCGAGACAGGGTGCTCGTCTGTGGCTTGGTACGTTCGACACGGCGGAGGAAGCTGCAAGGGCTTATGATAAGGCTGCTTTTGACCTAAGAGGTCATCTTGCCATACTCAACTTCCCCAACGAGTACTATTCTCGACTCATGGGCTCTCCTCCTTATCCTCCAAGAGTTCAATCCTGCTTTTCTTCTTCTTCTTCGTCTTCTTCTGCTTCGGCTGCAGCTACTGGTAGTAGTGCTGCTACTGGGAGCTTTGAGAGTGGAAGTAGCTCATCTGCTGGACAAGGAAGGCAGGTGTTTGAGTTTGAGTATTTGGATGACAAGGTGTTGGAGGACCTTCTTGATTGGGAAAAGGAGAAACATAAATGAGAGCAGTGCAATTCTGTTTTTAGTCGAAGAAATCATGGCATGCATTAAGTTGTATCACTTTCTTTTTGTCATCTTTCTGTTCTTATTTCCGTTTCTTTATGTGCTTTTTGGTGTTGCTGCTTATGAATTGAACAAGCTTTCCTTCTATTAGTTCTATATATTACTATCGATCTGTCTCCCACAAGTTTTTTTAGCAACACTTAGCATGCAATTAATTTCATACGGTAGGCATCCATATATACTTGAAGGTTTTAGTAATTTTATTTACCTCAGCAAGAATTAAATTACTAAAAATGTGGCTTCAGAATTATATACGGTAGGCATGCGTATATATAGATGTGGCTTCAGAATTAAATTTTGTTTCATTACCTAGCTCGCTCTCCCAAAATACAGTATGGTGACAAACCCTAACTTTAAGGTTTTGCTTGCCCAAATCTAGAATCTATGTTTAAATATCGTACACAACTTCACTTGCGACCTTCAAAGCGTGTCAGTACTTCAAACATGTCATAATATTACACATATAACCTTCTTAGAAGTATAGGGTTTTAACCAAAAATGCCATGAACATGCACCTCTTATAAGTATATATAAGAGATCCTTCCTTAATTTTCCATTCTTTCCGATTCATCTTCTGTCCAAATCCGTTATTCCATGTACCTGAATCATTATATAACCATTATTGGGATCTCTTTTTCTGAAACTCATGATTTTCTAGCTCCCACGTCACACTCATCTTGTTAAGCTCTAGATTTAGTGAAATTAACGCAACCAATTTACTGCCGTGAGTGAAGAAAGAGCTTATGGGAGGGACTAAACAATAAGCTTCTTCATATCACTACCAAAAAATGGTTCTTGGGCGAAGAAAAAAAAAAACCGGGCGACGATTTTTTTTTTTCGTCGCCTAATAGGGAACTTAGGCGACGATTTTTTTTTTCGTCGCCTAAGTTTACTCTTAGGTGACGAAAAAAAAAATCGTCGCCTAAAAATAAATTTCGTCGGCCAAAATATAAACTAGGGCGACGAAAGAATATTTCGTCGCCTAAGATATAAATATCGTCGCCTAAGTTTTTTATCCTTAGGCGACGAAACTCAAATATTTCGTCGCCCAAGATGTTTTAATTCTTAGGCGACGAAAATCAAATATTTCGTCGCCCAAGATTCTTCTATATATTGGAAGTCCAGGATAGAAGAATGAAAACTTTGAAAATTTGAAACATAAATTTCTCTAGTTCTTCAAATCGTTCGGTGTTGTGGAAACCTGTCCATACATAGTTTGTGGAGCTACTCCCAGGTACGTACATATGCATATATATGCACATATATATATATGCATATGTATATATTGATTTTCAGTTTTATTTGAGTTGAATTAATGATATATATATATGCATAGAGTTTGTTCCAAGCTGAGTAAGGGGCCGTTCTGTCATAGATATGGTTCACAGGTTTGTTTAACTGGATCTCAAGATCACAAACTGACCACTCTTCTCGGTGAAGGGGTCGATAGGGGTTCGCCTCCGTGATCACAAACGAGTCCTGCCTGGTTCCTGTAGGGGGTTCGCCCTCCGTGACAATGACACTTGCCTTCTGAAACCACGGAATCCGCTCGAACTAGATATATATAATTAATAATTAGTATGTTGTATTACATTAATATATATATATATATAAAAGATATGTTCATTAAATATTGATTTATATATGTGCTATTTTCAGGATATGGATAAGAGTTGGATTTCTCTTCCAAGATATCACAGAAAATATGCTGAAGGAGTTTGGGATTTTATGCAATATGCGCAGGCCAATGCTGACGGGAGTGGCATGTTCTATTGCCCGTGCAAGATGTGTAAGTGTCGCAGTGATATGCATCGATTTCCGTTTGATACAGTATGAGACCACCTGAAGAGCAACGGATTCTGGGAACGTTACACATGTTGGATATATCACGGTGAAACCTCATCATGCCCGCATGATCATGGACAGTTTTATCAGACGGGCAGTACATCCAACGATCCAACAACGGCCTTCATCAACGACATGTTTCCTCATGACAGTGGTGTATGCCCTGAACGACAGGACATTCCGCAGGCGCCGATGCAGGCCGTCCCTAGAGGTGTCAACAATGCCGGTATAGCCAAGTACAACAGATTTATTGCTTTCCAACAGACCCCTCTGTGCCCAGGTCATGAGAAGACCGTTCTTCAGTGTGTGATGGAGGTGATGCATATCAAGGTTGACACAAAATCGACCGTGACGGCTGTTGATAGGCATCTACAGTACGCTGCTTCGCTCCTGCCCGACGGTCATCGTCATCCCACCACGCATCATAAGGTCCGTCGTATCTTGAGAGATCTCGGGCTTTCCTACATCAAGATCCATGCATGCAGATATGACTGCGTTCTATTCTGGGGTAAAGATGTAGACGGTAATGACCTTGAAGGCCTTCATCGTTGTCCGGTATGTGGGACCGACAGGTATAAGCGGACTCCCGCAGGTAACAGGAAACCTGTTAAGGTACTTCGCTATTTCCCGTTGAGGGATAGGCTGGAGCGGTTGTATATGTCTTCAAAGACGGCCGAAGCTATGAGATGGCACGCTGTGAGGGAGGTGCATGACGAAGACCTCATGGTACACCCTGCAGACGGGGAGGCGTGGAAGCATATAGACAGAGAGTTTCCTCATTTTGCTTCAGAGGTGAGGAATGTGAGGCTCGGGCTGTCATCCGACGGGTTCAACCCTTTTGGAACCATGAGTCTTTCGTACAGTATATGGCCGGTCATTTTGGTGCCTTACAACCTTCCTCCATGGATGTGCATGAAGAAGGAATACAACATGTTGACCTTGTTGATTGCGGGGCCCGGTTATCCAGATATCTACTTTCCCTTCATATTGTATATATTATTGTTGGTTCAATTTTTTCTCCATTTATTGTTTTTGTTCTATATTGTTGGTCATATATAGCCGTTATCTGAATTTGTTGTGGTTTTTGTTGTTGTTGTTATCCAGGGAAGTGTCTCGATGTGTATATGAGACCGCTGATTGAAGAGTGTAAATTGCTTTGGGAGGTTGGTCATCCCACTTATGACTCCCACAAAAATGAGATGTTCCAGATGCATGCCATGATTGTTGGTACCATCAGTGATTTTCCTGCACGTGGGATGTTGTTCGGCAACGTTGTTAGGGGATACAAGGCTTGTCCTGAGTGCCTTAGCTCCCAGGGGTGCAGCAATCATTGCAACAAGATAGTCCGGATGGGTCACCGTGCTTACCTACCACATGATCACCCCTGGCGGATAGATACCGGGGCATTTGATGGGACCGAAGAGAGAGGTGTGGAGCCGCATAGATGGTCGGGGGAAGAGATTTTAGCAGTGCTGGATGAGTATGATTTTGGGCAGCTCAGCAATCATCCCGATATTGTTGCCAGAATACCTGACAGGTACAAATTCTGGACACATAAGAGCATATTTTGGGAACTCCCGTACTGGAGTACGCTGTTGATCAGGCACTACCTAGATGTGATGCACATAGAGAAGAATGTCTGCGACAGTGTGGTAGGTACAGTGCTCAACTTGGAGGGGAAGACGAAAGACGGTCCTAAGGCACGCGTTGATCTTAAGAAAATGGGAATCAGAAAACATCTTTGGCTGAAAGAGGGGAAGAAAAAGATGCCTTGGGCTCCTTACACCGTGAAGCCTGATCAGAAGACTCAGATCTTAAGGTGGATGAGTTGTGTGACGTATCCCTCAGGCGTTGCAGGAAATATAGCCCGGTGTGTGAACTTGCGGGAGAATAAGATATACGGCTTGAAGAGTCATGACTGTCATATTCTGCTACAACGTCTCTTCCCTGTTTTCATTCGACCGTTCCTTCACCGTCAGGTAAATTTGTGGTTAAAATTACGGTTAACCTGCCGTTGTTGGATTTTATATTAAATTTGTGATGTGTGGTTGGCCAGGTTGTGGAGCCGTTAGTAGCGCTGTCAAGATTCTTCATGAAGTTATGCACAAGGGAAGTGAGAAAATCCGATCTCCGGGAAATGCAGGCAGACATCATATACATCATGTGTAAATTCGAGAGGATCTTTCCGCCAAATTTTTTCGATATCATGCCTCACCTGATGATCCATCTTCCCCAGCAATTGTTGCTTACCGGTCCAGTACACTTCACTTGGATGTATCCCGTGGAAAGGTATGTTTTATTCACTTACATCTCCAGAATACATATATGTACGTACATGTTCAATAACCATAACGTATAGTTTGCAATCTTATATTTACAGGCAACTTGGTGAGTACAAAGATTATGTCACTAATAAATCCGCGCCTGAATGGTGTATAGCTGAAGCATATATTGCGCATGAATGCGTCACCTACATGAAGTTGTATTTAGGAGCGTCATTGGGAGCTCCGCAAGCCATGGAGGAACATGCGCCGCGGTTCAATCTCTCTATAGTTTCCAGTGATGTCGAAGTTGGTGGAGCACGACTGTCCGCCGAGTATGCATTGTCGGATGAAGAGATAGCCATAGCGCACTGGTGGGTACTAATCAATTGTGAAGAAGTTAAATATTGGAAAGAGTTGCACCTATCTTTTCCGGAAGTTGATGGTGATCTCGAGTACCACAACATGACGTTCGCAAATTATTTTCGCACCTGGGTACGTAATTTAATCTTCCCTGTTATATATATATATGTAATTATTTTCTATTGCATATATTTTCGGATATTTACAGTTCAATATCCGTTACAGATGGACATGATTAAATCTGATGATAATCCAAACTGGTCGCACGAACTATTACTTCTTGCGATGCAACCGCAACGGGCTAGAGTTTATCCCACTTGCACAGTGAATGGCGTGAAATTTGTATCTGAAGAGAGAGACAGCAGACGAAGAACACAGAATTCTGGGGTGATGGCGAAAGGTCATGGCCTTGACTATTACGGTGTTCTCCATTCAGTGGTCGAACTGGTTTATGCGGAAGGCATGAAAGTGCATCTGTTCAAGTGTAGATGGTTTGATACAGGCGCACAGAGCATGAAGATGGATCAGTACGGCAATTTATCGGTCAACACTGCTACAAGCGCCTACGAAGATGACCCGTTTGTTTTTGCGACAACGGTAAAACAAGTGTTTTATCTTGATGACCTTGCCAAGGATGACGCGTGGAAAATAGCGAACATTGTGCATCCTCGAAACATTTACCGGGCGGCTACACTTGAAGTGACCATTCCAGGGCCAGAGGCTGATGCGTATCAGGAGCCGAACGCAGTAGGTATTCATGATGTAGCTACTGTTCGCGATAATAATGTTAAACATGCTCGAGTGCTCAGAATTCGTGACGAAGATTCAACCTTTATTGATGTTGATCCAAATGAAGAAACAAACGACGACTCTGATGACGAATTAAGGCATAGATTACTAGATATTAATTCCGATACCGAAGAAGACTCATCGGATGACTCAGATTACGAGCCTTAATTAGCTTAGTTATAATTGATTCTTAGCTTTGTAATTGTTGTCCAAATTCATATAAAGATATGCGGTCAAATTGTTGTCCAAACCCCTTAAAAGAATATGTTTGTACTAAAAGAATATGTTTGTACTAAAATAAATAAAGCACATGTAAATTTCATTGTAAATGATTTTTAATTTTACTCTTGGGCGACGAATTTAACATATATCGTCGCCCAAGTACTATCTTGGCCGACGAATAACCCTGTTTTCGTCGGCCAATATAATCCGAATAATTGAAAAAAAATAAAACACATTTAAATTTCTTTTTATTTTTTATCTTGGGCGACGAATTGAATAAAAATCGTCGCCCAAGTTCTCTCTTGGCCGACGAAGACAGTCCATTTCGTCGGCCAAGATAATCCGAATAATTAAAATAAAATAAATAACATTTACTGATTTTTTATTTTTAATCTTGGGCGACGAATTTAATAAAAATCGTCGCCCAAGTATTATCTTTGCCGACGAATAACCCTGTTTTCGTCGGCCAATATAATCCGAATAATTAAAAAAAAATAAAACACATTTAAATTTCTTTTGAATAATTAAAATAAATATCCCGGGTATTTATTTTTTACCAAACTTTTAGGGTCCCGTAAAATTCTTGTCGATCGGAAACTATTCTCAGTTGAAGGTCCGGCAAGATTACGTGATTTGGAGGGTCGAATCGCCGTTTCCGTTTGTTTAGGGGTTTGACCGCGCCGATCGACCGGACGGATCGAGCCCTTATCTTTGTCAGATGGAGCTGAATTTTTTCCCACCCACGTAATTCGTTATGCTGGTCATATCTGACGGTGGGTTTTCAGTTCCTCTTCTCCGATCACCAAACTCACGTTATATGTACTAATGTTGTATAACTTTTTTATGTGTTGAGTTTAAGTGTCGTTTTGAAGACAACGTATACGTAGATGCCTCAAACGCAAAAAAGTCAAGAAATAAGATATGACCGGAACGGTGAAATACGTCAACCCGTGAAAAATGAAGATAATCCGGTAAAATTTCTGTGCCGGTTGTTCCGGTCAACGAATTTCTCTTATTTCTACCTAGTGGTAGCCCTATCCCGGGTATTTATTTTTTACCAAATTTTTATAGCCCCGTAAGCTTCTTGTCGATCGGAAACTATTCTCAGTTGAAGGTCCGGCAAGATTACGTGATTTGGAGGGTCGAATCGCCGTTTCCGTTTGTTTAGGGGTTTGACCGCGTCGATTGACCGGACGGATCGAGCCCTTATCTTTGTCAGATGGAGCTGAATTTTTTCCCACCCACGTAATTCGTTATGCTGGTCATATCTGACGGTGGGTTTTCAGTTCCTCTTCTCCGATCACCAAAATCACGATATTCTGAATTTTATGATAGAAATCTTGGCCGACGATTTTCTCCATCTTGGGCGACGACATTTATAGTGAAGAACATCGTCTCCCAATTAGACTATCTTGGGCGACGAGATTTATAGTGCAGAAAATCGTCGACCAAGCAGACTCTTGGCCGACGATTTTCTTCATCTTGGGCGACGATATTTGTAGTGAAGAACATCGTCGCCTAAGTAGACTATCTTGGCCGACGATTTTCAAAAAACAGGGCGACGATTTTTAAAAAAACCGGGCGACGATTTTTACAAAATCGTCGCCCAAGAACGCCACTATAAAAGACAAAAATTCGGAACCCTAACCATTTCTTCAGCCGCCAAGCCCTCTCTCTCCGAAAATCCTCTCTCTGCCTCTACCCTCTCTCTCTCCCTCTCTCCGACCCCGACCCGGACCCCAATTCGGAACCCCGACCCCGACCCCGACGCCGACCCACAATTTAAGGTATAACCCTAAAACCCTAAATTGGTTTTAATAGTTGTTGTTGTGATAATTAATGTAAATTGTTGTTGTTGTGATAATTGTAAATTGTAAATTGTTGTTGTTGTGATTGTGATAATTGTAAATTGTGATGTAAATTATGGTAAATTGTGATGTAAATAATAATTGTAAAATATTAGGGTTTACGGTTTAGGGTTTAGGGTTTAGGGTTTAGGATTTGTGGAAATAATTTGTAAATATATTGTAAATGATTAAATAATTTTTGTTTAAATAATTAAATAATATAAATTATAATTGTAAATATATTGTGGGCATTTTGTAAAAAATAATGGATTATTTTTGAGTAAGGATGTAAATATTGTTGAGTTTAATTTTTGTAATGTAATAATTGCGAATTAATGTAAATAATTTGTTATGTGAATAAAAAAAAAATCCTTTAATAACTATTAATTTCGAAGAGTGCTATTATTGTTAATAAAATTTTTAAAAATTTATGGTTATTTTTTGTGAACTTAATTATAAGACGGTAAAATATTTTTAATAAATTTATGGTTATTTTAAACAGGATGGCCATGAGGAGAACTTCTGGACAACGTTCGGGTGCGAGGAGCCAAGACGGCTCGGACGGTACCTCAAACAACCCGTCGGAATCACCGTCGATCGGGTTTCCGTGGCAGTTGACGGCCCGACATGCGGCGCTTACGGGTGGCGTGAGCGGCTCGGGTTCTGTTGGGCAGTCGGGTCCCGCAGCGACGGCTGCTCGTCATCCACCCATACTTCGCCGGTCGCGATCCCGCAGCGACGCCCCCACACAGTCGTCCCCGACCGACGGTGATGGCGGGTCATCCGGGGTCCCTATGGTGCCATCCGGCCTCTTCCTTCCTCCGACGATACCGGCGATACCTCGCGTCGATGAGGAGGGTCGACCGATTCGGGAGCAGCTCCCGCATGTGGCACCGCACGAGGCTTATATCTACCGGGAGTTTCCCACGCCTCTTCATCCCGTCAGAGTCACCGAGCAGGCGGACGAAGACGAATCCGTCGGCTCAGCCTCATCCTCAGGTAAATTATTATTACTTTTTTGTCGATTTTAATTTTTTTAATGTAAAAATATATTATTAATATTAAATTTGATTCACAATGTCACAGCCGTCGGAACGAGAAGGCGGAACAGGAGAGGCACCGTCAGCAACAAGGGACTCGATAGGGCGGTCGAGTCCGCTGGACGGATCGCCATCCCGTTTTCCAACGGGAAACCGGTGGACGCCGCGTTGGGAAACCGGTACACGCGCGCCGCGGGAGGCACCATCCGCTCCAGACTCCTAATGTTGTGGGGAGTCTGGAGCCAGGTTCCTGATGGAGTGAAGGAGATGCTCCATCAGTCGATGTCGGTGAGTTTACTCGATCAATTACTATTGTTTTAACTAATAAATTATTTAATTATCGAAAAAAATACTAACAAGTGGTAATGCATGGTTTGTGGTTCCCGAGGAGGGACGTGACTGGGAGGAGGGACGTGACTGGGCGGAAAAGGCCCATAGGGAGAGGTACCTTTATTGAATAATTTATTAAATTTTATTTTTTTAATAATATATTTAATATTTTTTTTGTATATGTAGGTTCAAGGAGTGGAAGCACGACCTCCGGGAACACTGGAAGAAGTACGGGAGCGACCGTTCGGGTACCCCGAAGGAGTTCGAGTATCGGGAGTACGAGTGGCGGTGGCTTCTTGTCACGCAGTTCAACGACCCTCACAAACAGGTAATTTGTAAACAAATTTGAATATTTAATTAGTGAATTAATTATAATTGTATGTTTTTAAATATTTACTAACGATAATTTTTTTTTGAAGCACCTCGCCCGGGTGAACGCTGAGAACCGGCAACAGAACACAACCAACCATCGTGCCGGTTCGAGGCCGTTTTCGGCCATCATGGACGACGTGCGGCGAGAGCGGCCAGAGGAGAACCCCTATGTGGGGACCTTTCAGAGGGCATATCCTCATTCTGAGGAGGATCTTGTAAGTTTAATTATATTTTCTAATTTTTAATTTTAATTACATTTTATTAAATGTATATTAATATATTTTTATAATATATCCAATTAGGCGAGGGTGAGGGAGGCGGAGCAAGAGGTCATGAGAGGCATGGTGAACGACACATTTCCGGGCACGGCAGAGGATGACATGTCAGAGGCCATGTCCAGGATGGACACTTCAGATCCTACCGTTGGGGCGCGGATTATGGCCACTGCCTTCACGCAGCGTTCCAACACCTACTACTGCCGAGGTATGGGAGACGCTGGAAAGGGGATCCTGAAGACGACTCCAGGATTTCAGCGCAAGGGAGCCGCCGGAGCCTCAAGCAGCAACAGCCAGACCACTCGGCTACAGGATCAGTTCGCAAGTCTACAGTCTGAGCTGGAAGCCCAAAGAGCGAGGGAGTCTGAGCTGGAAGCCCAAAGAGCGAGGGAGTCTGAGCTGGAAACCCAAAGAGCGAGGGAGATGGCGGCGATGGCGGAATCATATGCGGCTTCCACGGTTGCGCATATGGAGCGGGTGAATGAAGTCACCAATGCCAACCAGGCGGCTATGGGACAGTGGATGGCTGCCTACATCGCTGCACATGCGGCCGGACAGCCGTTTCCGCCTATGCCTACGCCTATACCATTACCTCAGTGGCCCCACCCTCAGTGGCCCCAGCCTCAGCAGCAGCCTCCTCAGCCTGACCAGCCGCCGCCTCAGCCTCAGGACCCTCCGAACGGGAATGATGAGTTAGATTTCGGGTTTCTCGATCTATAGGCAGATAGACTGAATTTTTGTAGTAAATTATTTATAAATTTATAAATTTGGGTTATTTTTAATTAAATTTTAGTATTACAAAAATTTAAAGAAATGCCGAAAAAAAAAATTCCAGCAAAAATTTAAAAAACATGATTTATATATTTAAAAAAATTATTTAATTATTTTAAAAAAAATTTTAAATATATCTTAGGCGACGAAATTTCTAAATCGTCGGTCAAGGACTTACCATCTTAGGCGACGAAAAAAAAATATCGTCGCCTAAGATGTTGTGATCTTAGGCGACGAAATATTTATTTTCGTCGCCCAAGATTATAAGATATTAAGCGACGAAAAATGTTTTCGTCGGCCAAGGTGTTAAATCTTGGGCGACGACTAATTTTTGGGCGACGAGAAGTATATTTTAGGCGACGAAATTATTATCGTCGCCTAAGAATTACTCTTGGGTGACGATGAAATCAATTTTCGTCGCCCAAGTTCTTGACCGACGCGGTTCTGGCGACGAAGTTTTGGCCGACGACATGTCGTCGCCTAAGTTCTTAGGCGACGAAATTTTTTAACTGGGCGACGATTTTTTTTCGTCGCCCAAGACCCATTTTCTGGTAGTGTATTCTCAATCCTGAATTCGAATTTTATTGGGTCTATCTTCACTTACTTAGACGAAGGGGGCTAGCTAGATTTTCCATACCAATTCACTCACATACAACTCTAACTAGAAGTGCCATGAACACCTTAAAAGTATATATAAATTTTAGATGTACAAATCAAAGACGAGTGACATACTTCACATTCTTGTGTTTTTTTTTTCTCTATTAATTCCTTTTTATATGTTGAAATAGAAAAATTTCATTAAAATCAAGAGGCACCCGTTGAAATTAAAACTCTAAAAAAAAAAACATCTAACAGATATAGATCTCCATTTCACTAGGGAACAAACATAAATGGAGCGTCCCAGCAAAATGCTGAATTGGGGGATCTCTGAGCATGATGAACTGCGTGACACACAAAGGCAATCCTCGTCGTTTAAAGAGAATGACTTAAAATGAATGTTAAATTAACATAAACTAAAAAGAGCCTCACCACGCTCTTTGTATTTAGAGCAATTGCACTGAAGAGGTGATTGGGTGACTGATTGGGTGAATGAGGGTTAATTTAGTATTGTTGTGACTTTAAAAAGAAACTGTTGTCGTTGTACTTCGAAAATATTCATCTATGAATTCAAATAGTTTTGTGTTTGGTAAATATTAATTTTAAAAGTGCTTCCATTTGGAAAATATTCAGTTGTAAATAGTTTTGTTATAAAATATATTGAGTTCTATTGTTTTTAATGACAACATCAAGGTTGATTTTAAAAACTGCTACCAGTAACCAGTAATACCAAACACAGAAAAATCTAAAACTTCAAATAAAGAATAATTTTTTTTAAAAACGAAGTTATCCGTATGAACCTATTTTATCAAAGCACCGCGGAAATATTGCCGAACCAATTGATGGGTCCCGCATGGGGACCACATGCCCAGGCAATTCAGTGATCAATTTTTGCCCAACCCATTGCCCGACTGATTTCCATGGGCTCCACCGTCAAGGACAAAGACTGCATTTTAAGCCTAAATGTTTACAACAACTATCTAATCATAGCCCTTGGTTTTAAATCCAACAGCTACAATAAGTTTAAAATTCTGTTAATGTAATGAATCATTGAAAATTGAAGTTTGAATAGCAGATTGGTAAGTAAATTGCATTTTTTTTTCATGCATTGTATTAGCTCGGGGCAATTACCTATTTTTAGATGAACAACGAATCGGTAGTACCAATTAAGTTAGCAAATCAACAATTGCTTTTTTGGGGGCATATGCTCTTAGGAGAGAGATAGCTAAAACTTAAATTGGAGAGCATCTTAAATTGGAGAGCATCTTCGGTGGTATTGTTAAAATTGAAATTTGTCAACTTTTTGAGTTAAATAGATGCTCCAACAAAATACATAAACAGATAAACTACTGTTAAATTTGATAATTGCTAAATAAAATTGAAAAATTTGTCAATTTATCCATGCAATAGTTAAATCTTCTTTATCCTCTCTTACACAAGCGTCACTTTACGATTTGTTAAAACATAATAAATAACAACTACTGAAGGAACAACATTGTTTTATTTTTATTTTTTTATATCAAGGTAAATAACTCAAACGCTACAACTAGTCTTTCATGAGTCAAACTTAAAACCTCTCACTTAGTAAGGAGAGACTATGCCGCTAGACTAAATGGTACTAGGCATAGAACAATATTGTTAAATCGATACCTAAATTTTAAAATTCTACCTAAATATAACAATTTTTGAACTTCACACTAGAGATGCCTTAAGAGTCTGTTGCAACTCAAATTGATAAATAGTGAAACACTCTCTCCAAGATTGCTAAGCAATAAAAATAAAGAGTTTGTTAAAAATGCTCTTACAATATTAGATGACATGTGTGGCTCCGATGATAGCTCATTCTTAATGCATGATAAAGTAATATAAGGTTCACGACCAATTTCATCAATAGTTAGAGAGATCCAAATATTAACACCCAAATTTACAAGGTCCCTTTTATCAGATGAGATTCACATTCTCAACTATAATGTCAACATTACTTTCTAGAGAAGAATAGAGAATCAATCTTTCCAGAAAGTACAATAAATTAAATTCCAAGTACAAAAGTAGTAGTACTTAGTTCTCGGGCTATCGAGATTGTATTCTGGTCTCCTCACTGAATGGCACGAAGAACTCTACGGAAGACGAACTGCCCGTACAACAATTCGCTAGTTGCACCACTCGCAAACGTAGAATCACGCAACAGGAACGCAGAGAATCTTAATTGTTCCCAACAAAGAAATTTGGGATTCCTCCCAAGTTAGACAAAAGGCTAAGAATACTGTCACTATTTATACAATCGAGAAGAACTTGTCTTGAAGTAAGTAGACAATTCAGGACCAACACACAAATTATTGATAGCCAAGGTGATGCCCCGGATAAGAACAAATTCGAAGAAATTAAATAACCTCCACAATTTTTGGTCAAGATATCCAAAATGATGGTAATGTAAACAAGGATAAAAACGTACAACATATCTGGTCGATCCATATATAATCCTTGCAAATATTTTGGTGTCTCTGTAAGAAATGGAGTACATTAAATGGAAGTGAACTCCAAATAAAACTTCCATCAAGTCTCCACGTACGTCCATGGTACTATTTTTTTTCTTTTTCTTTTTTTGATTGGTTTTAAACCATAAACAGTAGGAGCGAAAAGCTTTCTCAACCCTAATCTATTAAAACAAAAATATAAAATCATAAAAAGATGGGACAAAATCAAATCTCCAAATCAAAACGAAATAATCCATACAAACACTATTATATATCACGAGTGAAATTTTTGATAAAACTAATGGTTCACTATCACAATTAGGAGGAATGAGCAAAATTCTACCAAACCATATCTCCTTGAAGAATTAATTAGCAACCAGTACCATTTGGTCTAGTAATATCAATAAGTGTTTACTTATTAACATTTATGGTCATGAGGTCGGCTCATGAATCATTAGTTGTTATAAAATTTTCATTTGTAATGTAATCCGTTGTTAGTTTATTAACATTTATACTATAAAATAATTGCCTAGCTACTTGATTATCTTTGTATGTGCAGCATGTGAATAACGTTGTTAGGGTTCTTTTTTATTTGGAAGTAACTAAGCCAAAGTTAACTCAAAGAATTGAATTATTGAATTAATCTTGTGCGTGTTTCAAGATCAGGGAGAGGCTTGTAGCATGAGCTGGCGTGGGAGCTGAAGACACACCGCGGTGGTGAAAATTGGACTGAGTTTTGAAGTTAGATTTCTGGGAAGGACCTGGATTTCAAGGACAGGTGTTGAAAGATGGCTAGAGGGGGGGTTGGCTTGAAGGTTTGAAAGCATGAAAGCTTGAGTGTTTTAGGGATTTTCTGGGTTGGTTTTCTTCCCCCTTTGCAGTTCCCAAACCTCTCTTCTTATAGAGTTCAATTGATGAGTTTTGCGATGGGTCGCGATGCCTAATCTACTGTGTAAAAGGATTGTTCTTCTCAAGCACATGATCTTAGCCTCAAAAGTTGGCAGAGATGTTAACCTTGAGACATGGAAGAGACGACCCACTGCAGGGGCGCTACGAGGACGGCTGTAGAGACAAAAATCCTGGAACGAGACAGACCAAGTAACTTGAATCCCACAATTTCGAAATCCAAGGATGGAAAAGCTGCCTTGGAACCAGTCATTGACCTTCTTCTTCCTCGGATTGGGAATGGATGGCACTTTTCTGCTGTACAAAGCTTGTCATCGTACTGCTGCGAGGAAGAGATAAAGTGACATCTGGGTTCTGCAAAGAAGAAAGAAAAGGGATTGGGATTTTCAAAAAGAAGAGAGTTTGGGCTTTTTCTAAAAGAGAAATAAAAAGGGTGTTGGGCTTCAGATTCAAATGTATTTTGGGTTTAAAAGATGAGCAGTCTAATTCTCACGTTTTTTACCGATTCGTCATTGACTTAAATCGTTGGGCTTGAGTTTCAGGCCCCAGACCGAAACTTCTTAACAACATTAAACCGACAGATGAGTATTATGTGCCTTCGTAACCATCCACTTCATACCCACTTCATACCCACTTCTACAAGTCCCAATGATGCGTGTATGTGGCTTGGGCCCACATGAATGCATGAGTATGTTCGTTTGGGTCAAACCAAGGATTTAACTTAAGATTGTATGAAATTATTGCGTAACGAAGTATTAATTGATCGCATGATTTTTGAGTTATCAACATTAGCCCCTTTGATTATGTGGGCTATTTAAGACATAAAATGGGCCACATAATCAAAGATAGGCCAGAAAAATCAACCCGACCCATGTACCATGCATTGGTCAACCTAGATAAGCCCAAGTTGACCATCTCCAAATTTCACTTTGACGCTTCTTCTCCTCTTTTGTTTTCTTCTTTTCGTCTTCTCTCTTTTTTTTTTTGCTTTCTTCTCTCTTACTTTGACTCTTAATTCGTCTGCCCCGAATTGCATCTTTTAATCCTTCCGCCCTAAATTGCGTTAGGGCTCAGGGAGATGGCTTTCTTTGATTGAAGATTCATTACAGCTCTAAGGTATGTTTGTTCTCTTCTCTTCCTCTTACTTCAAACTCTTGGAATTCTATGCTCAGATGGTGTTTTATGTTTCTTTTTGCTGCGGTGAGGCACAACTTCTTCTTGTTGCAAGGATCAACTTGTCAATTGAGTTTGCCTGGATTGCTCTCGACCTTCCTTGAATCGCCATTGCCCGACTGCGCCAAATCCGCTTAGGTGAGTCGTGTCCACTAAACTGGACACCTTTGCTTTTGGGTTTTGAATTCGAAAGGGGTGTGCTTGCTGTTAGTTTTTTCTTATTTAGTTTGCTGGGAGCGTCGTGGGGACGCATCATCCCTGTAGTAACGATCTTATGATGCACGAAGGAAAAGAGATGAGGAATTAGATTACTAATGTTGATGATGATAGCATGAATGTAACCGAGTTGGAGTTAGCTTGGAATTTTGGGTTATGAGAGATGATCCATAGTTTTAGTGCATGTGTCTACTATGCTTGCATGTCCTTTTCTATATTATAGACTCTACGATGTCTGAGCTTGGCAATGAACATGTCACACCCCAGCTTGGCTTGACTTGCTGTTGTTGATTGCTCTTGTTTGTGGAGACTTGCGTCTTGTCTTAGTACTTGCCTTTTTGTTTTTTTTGCATAGATGTTGCTTTTACTATCGAGTGTTGTTAGGATGCATGTATTGGTATGCAACGCTATGTCTGCTTGGCCATTATGGCTATGCTTGGGGTGGTGTACCGATAACAGATTGGTTATAGGGGGTTTACCATAGTATGACATGTCTTGGCTTGGTGTTGTTTGGGGTGATGTATCTCAAGCTTTGAGGTACCCTCATGTTTTGTCGTCGTTGGTCTTGAGTTGATGCATATTGGAACTTTGATTTAAATGTTGCAATCCTGCTTATATGTGCCTCCCTTTGTCCTTTGCAAGAAGAATTTGTTATGGCTTTGAAGATTAAAGCTTCTCAACATGTTGAGCTCCGTGACCATTATTTCTCACTGGAAGATGGTCTTAAAGTTGCACATACGGCAGTAAATGGTGAAAGCGATTCAGAGGGGGCGCCTCATGAATTCACAGTTCACTTTGTTCCCCCAAATTCTATCTCCAGGCTATTGATTGAATGAGGGGATTACTCAGCAACACCTATTTGCTTTAAGTACTTTTCGAAGCCTGTCAGGGTTGGGGGAGTCCTATTAATCACACATTTATCTGCTCTTGGGGGGAGTTCACTCCTACCTTGGAGGATGTAAGAAACATCATGAGGCTCCCATCGACCGGAGATGCTGACCCTTTCAACATAGTGCTGGATTAGGATGAGAAAGAAAAATTAGAGATCTTAGAGTCAAGCGCCCGTTTTTCTAAGGAGAGGTTCCGATTTTGCCATTGGGTGCGGCACTTTTGGGTTCAGCTGATGGGAAAGGTGCTAGTTTTGCTTCTAGTTGCCGCTTGGTGGCCATGTTTTCTTATTGGTTGAGTAGATTCTTATTCCCTAATTTTTCTTACTAGAATGTCCAATGACGCTTCTTTCCTCTTGCTATCAAGCTAGCAGATGGCACCTGTTTCCAATTGACCCCTCTGTTCCTCAGCCATCAATATCGGATGCTGGATCAGATTTTTGAGGATGAAAAGGCAGGTGCGGGGAAGTATGGTATTGGTTCTCTGGTTTCTAGATTTTTCCTACATGTGTTTATTTGGGAGAGGATTAAGAATATGGAAGTACAACCAGCAGGTCCTAGCGTGATCACTCAATTTGAGAGAGCCAAGAGGAGCTTCAATCTTGCCGGGCTACCTCTGTGCTTTAGGTGGTTAAGAAGGAGACCAGCGAAAGGGGTATTCAAGCCTACCATGTTGGTTGATGTTGATTTGTTCAAGTTCCGGCCATACATTGTTGAGCATGACTTTCAGAAAAACCCTTTCTTCTATCCGAGTAGCCAGTCTTTGCCATACCTGAGTGATTTAGAGCTAATTTTGGCTACTAGTATGCAATCTATACCTTCTTATAATGCATGCTCTGGTCCCTCAACAGAGGTGTATGCTCCTCACAGAGTTAGGAGGCAGTTTGGTATTGACCAGGGGGTTCCAATTCCTTTTGGCAGTGAGGATGTTAGGGGGTGCGTCAAGAAATCCCTCGGTGAGGCTGAGGTTCCCTGTAGGGAAGAGTTTTCCAATTGTGTGGGGACAAAGTGTGATGTTGATGTCATTACGCCAGTGTTTGAGAGGTTTACAAAATCATAGCAGCTTGAATTTAAGAGATTTGTTGATATTGAGGGTGTCAAGATGTGCCCTGTTGCGGAGCGTAAGAACAAAAGGTTGCTTCCTAGTAGCACTGTCAGGGGTGTGGTATCTAGGCTGATACTGCCCTTCCTTGAGGTGTACTCAGATGGCAGGACGCAAGAGGTTGGTCATCTTGGCGAGGTCCTTATGGGGAGGAGGACGAGGACTGTTTGGCAGGGGGTGAGGCCTCTAACAACGAAAGGAAGCTCAAGAGTAGGGGCGTTCGTCGCTTTAAACCAAAGGCTGCGATGAGTGGCGCTTCCCTTGTGGAGGCATAAAACGCCAATGGAGTTCTTTTTGAAAGTTCCGCTGCGCATGGCTGAAAGCATGGAGAAGAAGAAAAGGAAAGCTGCTTCTAACTCAAGACTAGGTGGCAATCCAGGGGAGAAAAGTGTACATGCTACTCCTTTTATTCCTTTTAGGTGAAGCTGCTGCATTGCTAATATGGTAAAACTTGATCCTAGACTATCTGTTTATGTGGACTTGAGCGGCATGCTAGGCAATGACAGAGAGGATGACACCTCGCTTGATGACAATGGCAGCCGGGTATTTTCTTCTCCCTTTTTTTTTTCACAACCCAGCAAATTATGGAGGACACTAAACTACATCTTAAGAATAGCTTAAATCCATCTTCACTAAAATATTTCATTGAATGGACTAAATCCGCTTGGCATGAGATTAAGCTTGGCGTGATTATAATATTGAGATTGCATTGGCTTGAAATATCTAGATATGATCTTGATACATAGGCATATGGCATGTTCGTCTTAAGCATATGTAGGAATTAGGATAGTACATGTAGCTTGATCTAATGGAGTTACATGCAGCTTTTTTTTTTTGGTAACTTGGCACCTGAGACTTCTTTCTTCTCCCTTTTTTTTTTTTTTTTTTGCTTTCAGACAGAATATTTGAGATTTTGGCGTTGTTTGTCATGAGCATTCGCTTCTCGCTCATTGGTTCATGATCTTGGCATGTGGTTGTTTTGCATGGTGCGTTTATGATGACTTGTTTATTTTGCAGACCAGAACTCCGGTGAATAAGGGCAAATTTCATAACACTCATGGCACTACTTCAATGGATCATGAACATAGTGTTAATGAGGTACGCTAAGACTCGTTGCTTGTTCCGATTTTCTTCTTCCTTCTCTTCTCACTATTACTTTGCTATCTCACAAAGCAATTCCTCCGGCGAGAGGGACAGTTGTAGTGATAGCCAAGTATGTAATTAAACTTTGTTGCATGGGGAATTGTCTCACCGGTTACCTGTATAGTGATTGATTTTTTTTTTTGCTTTGCTAGGATAGTGGTATTGATAGCCCGATTAAGGAATCTGTTGTCATGGGCACTGTTGTTACCTTAGTGAAATAGTTTGCTGATCCTACCGCCATGGATACTATTGACACTTTGATGGAAGAACGTGCTAAGGTGAATGCTCACTTGTAGCATGTTTTTTTTTAAACTCACTTGTAGCATTTTTTTTTACTTACTTGTAGCATGTTTTAGCCCCCATGATTACGTAGAGTGTGGAGAAAGAAGACAGAATTCATGTAATCAAAATGCTTGGCTTGTTGTCTTTGGGATTTGCATATTATGTTGAGGCTTGATATATAGTTGTCATGAAAGTCCCTTTCTCTTTATCTTCTTTCTTGTGCAGGTGGAGTTGGCCTTGTTGGGCATTGGAGAAAAACACGAGTCTCATCTCCTTGCTATAACTTATGGGAACGAGGATCCTACAACCTTGATTAGTGAAGGGATGCCCTCCTGTGCTACTCTAACTTTCTCCTCTGCTCCTGATTCTGGCGAGGCGCGGGGGGTTTTGTTCATTGACCTAGAGACAAGGTTCAATAGTTTCGTCGCCCATTTTGATGACATGAATCATCGATCTAGCATCATTATAGATAGCATTGCGCATTTGTTGAGTGGCAACCAATCTTCTTTCAAGGGTAGCAAGGTTTCTTTAGAGTTTATGCTTTGACTAACTTTGTTTGCAAGCATGGCGGAGGCAACTTTTCTAACTTGCTTGTTGGGGCGAAGAGTGCTCGTCAGAAACATGTCTTAATTGAATATCTTGGTCAGCTATTGCATAGCATGGAGTCTAAGGAGGTGAGCGATGAAGTGACTTTTCTGATTTCGAGGGATGCATGCAGTGATATTGTGGATTGGGGGCTTAATGTTGGCTTCATATGTGGTCATTTGAAGAAGGTTGCCAAAACTTACTTTGGGCTCAAGCCTACTGGCTTAGAGGACTGCTACAGGGAGATTCAACAGTTTGAGCAATTTGTGCTTGAGTTAAAGAGCGAGCTTGCACGCGCCGAAGTTGGGGAAAGCAAAAGAGGATCTTCGCACCAGATTTGGTGATATTAGCATGGCTTCTATTTTGGAATCTCCTTGAACTTCCCAGAGCCGTGCCACTAATGGCTTATTTTAGCTTTGTTGCATGTTTTATCTTGTGGTCTTTTGCTCGGGCTTGGAATCAGATGTAGCTTCTTCTTTTTTGTTTAAACTTAAGATGAATTCTCAGTATTTGCTTTATTTCCTTTGTTTTAAAGCTTGGAGCATGACACCTTGACTATTTTTGCATTTTACCAGAGGCTTGAAGTGAGATGACTTGGATTCTTGCATGTGTATATATATATATATTTTTTTTTTGAATTAAATTCAGTTTACCCCCCAAATCTTTGGTGTCAAAATTAGTTCAGTCCTGCAACTTGTTTTTACATCAGTTCTCTCCCTTAACTTTCGTAAACACATCAGTTTGGTTCAATTTTTGAATTCCCCTTTAAATATGACGTTACCAAACTAACAAGAGGACCCATAATTCAGCTTTATAGTTATCAAGGACTTCTCATACACGTCACCAAGCTAAATTATAGTTCCCATTGTCAGTTTGGTGACGTCATATTTTGAGGAGAATTTAAAAATTGGACCAAACTGATGTGTTTACGAAAGTTGAGGGAGCAAACTGATTTAAAAAAAAAGTTGCAAGACTGAAATGATTTTGACAACAAAGATTTAGAAGGTAAACTGAATTTAATTCTATATTTTTTTGCTTACGGCTTGAAATGGGATGGCTCAGACTCTTGCATTTTTTTTTGGCAAGTTGCAAGGATTAGAAAACGTGAGAAATTAGGGAAGTGCTTTTTCATTTTTTTTTTTTGCTGAGAGCAATACAAAAGGTTGTAATATCACCATAGTGGTGTGTTTACAAAAAGGGTCTATAGCCAGTCCTTTTGAAAAAGCTCCTTCCTTACTTGAAAGTAAGAACTGAAATTGCATAACTAACAGTAGTAGAGTTTGAGCTATTTCCCATTGATGGGGCTTATGCAAGCTTCGCCGGTGATAGAAGCAAGCACATAATAGCCGCTGCTGTGAGATTCCTTGACGACGAATGGTCCCTCTCACTGCGGTGTGCAAACTTTGAGGGTCCTGAAATCTGCTTCCTCAACCACTTAGCAGTTTTGAGCACAAGGTCATCTTCTTTGAAACATCTTTCTTTGACTGTCCTATTCTATGCTTGAGTGACCTTCTTGTGATATGCCTTCATGTTTTCCTCAGCTTGCTGCCTTTGTTCATCTGCCGCCTCCAAGTCCATGAGTCACCAATCAAAACAAGATGATGCTTCCCATTCCAGGTCATTTACAGTCAACACTCTAGATGTCGGGACTGTTAATTCAATTGGAGAAATTGCTTCTGAACCATATACCAATGAGTAGGGGGAGAAACCCGTAGTTGTTCGAGGTGGGTACTCCAACCCTTTTCATATTCAAACACCATCTTGCATAAGATTCTAAGTAGTCTTGTTTGCAGCTTCTGCTTGACCGTTTCCTTGAGGGTAGTACAGGGTTGACTTCCGATGCTTGACTCCATATCTTTTGAGCATGTCGCTGACTTCTCTATTCACACAAGGGGTTCCATTATCTGTGACGATCTTGTAGGGGACTCCATGCCCGCAGATGATGTATTGTCTTATGAAATTGCAGACCGCAGCTCCTGATGCCTTGCGAAAGGGAACTGCTTCCACCCATTTTTTTGAGAATTCTGTAGCTGTAATTATCCAGACACAACCATATGAGGCTGGGTTGATCTTTCCCATAAAATCAAGCCCCCAAGTGTGGAAGGGCCATTATGTCCCCATGTCTTGAAGAATGGTTGAGGGCTTGTGAATTAGGTTGGCATGTGCTTGGCATGTATGGAATGTCTTCACTCTTATGTAAGCATCCTTTCTCATTATTGGCCAATAATAGCCAAGGCTTAATAGCTGTCGATAGAGCCTTCTTTTGCCTTGATGATCACTGCATTTTCCTACATGTATTTCCTCCAGGACTTGATGTGACTCTGGGCTTCCTAAACATCGCAATGGCTTTCCATTGAAACCTTTTCTGTACAGTATTCCTCAATCAACAACATACCTTGCACCTGTTTTTTTCACTTTGTACTTGGGGTTCGCATCTGCTGGGAGTATTTTGTTGAGTAGGAATTCCAAGTACGGAGTTCTCCAATCATCAGCTGATGTTACTGCGAGGACTTCCTCTTCTGAAGGAAGCACATAACACTTAGAGCATGCATCTTGTACTCTAGATGCATGTTCCTTCATCTTTGGCCAGTAGTATCCTTTGTGAAAAGTCTTCTGTATAGGCTAACTACTTGTTCAAGTCCACATGTGGCCTCGTGCACTTCACTCATTCTTTACTTGGCTTCCCTTTCACAGATGCACCTAGCCAAGATATTGCTTGAGAGACGCTTGTATAATTCGTCATTGTAATACCCTAGATTTTCATATCATTTTTTCCTTGTATTATTCCTTTATTTAATGAAGGATTATTCATGAAAATTCTTGGGTTTATGCGAAGTTGAAGTTTCGGGAGTTTATTTTAAGTTGCCTTGATTTTTAAAAGACCAAAAGTTGACTTTATTTTCCGTAAGTTATCTTCGAAAACTTCCTTCGTGAAAGTTGTAGAGCTTGTCGATACGAGTTCGTAGACACGCGGCACGCTTAAATCGGAAGTTGTGAGAGAAAGTTGTGGTCGAATGAAGTTAGGCTCCGGGTGTGGAAAGTGTTTAAGTGGGAAATTGTGTGTGGGTTATTTTTTTTTTGGAAACCCTAGCATTTAAAGCAGCTCTCTCTCTCTCTCCTCACGCACTTCACCCGACCTCACTTTTTTTCTCTCTTCTTTTCCCCTTCACCCTTTTCTCTCCCGAACTTCCCCGAGAGGCAGTTTTCTGCCGGAGCTAGCTCCTCCGTCCGGCCGCCGTTTGGACCGCCACCGGTCCCGTTCGACTCCCACAAGTGCCCTCTTCAAGGCTGGGCAGCTGCTGCTCGGAGTAGGACGCTGGAAACGACGTTTTGGCCGGCAAAAAGGGGTTGTTGTGCCACCGGTCGGAACCGCCGTGTACGGCGGCGACGGGGTACTTTCTTTGGTGAGTTTTGATCCTCTCCTTCCCCTGGTAGTGTTTAGGCTTGGATTGAAGCAAGTTTTTAAGGTTTTAAGGCCGGTTTTGCAGATTTGGCTTCGAAAATTCTGGTCACTGTTCAGGCGGTTTTCCGGCCAGTTCCGGCCATTTTTGGCCAAAGTCTCAGGTATGAAAGTTGTTCCCCTTGCTTCAAGCTTCAACTTTGCTGTTGGGAGTTTTCTCAAATTCGGAAGTTTGGGTGGCGCGTGAGGCCCACTCGCCGCCGCCTGTGGCGGCGCGTGGCAGCGCGTCCGGTTGAGTTGCAGCCCTAGTTTTCTGTGTTAGGTAGTCCTTACTGCTGTGAGCCTGATGAGTGGTAGTTTGGTTAGTTTTTAAGAATTGTTGGCATGTTAGAACGTTAAATGTGATTTTAGGTTTGATGGAGGTTTGAGTTAGGAATGGAGGATTAGAGGCAGCCCTTGTGGGTCTCTAAGTTCGACAACTTTGGAAAGTTGTCATCTCTTGATTTAAGGGATTAGTTGAGGGTTTTGTGTTAGCCTTTAGTATTTTTAGTTACTAAGGTTTTTATTGTGTGTTTTTAGGTGGTTGTGAAGTTGTGTTTCGCATGCTATTTTTGGTTGTGGAAATTGCAGCTGGATATCTAGGTGAGTAAATCTCACCAAGGTTCACTTTTGAACCTAAAGTTTTTATGGTTATATCATGATAATGATGATGATGTTGGTTTTATTTATTATGCTTTTAAATTGTTTTAAAATTATATGAGCTTGATCGCCAACGGCTCATAGGTAAGATAAAAACAAGTTTTCTTTATATTGTGATGTTGAGAATAATGATGCGATATATATTATGTTGTTGAGAATTATAATTGTGATCATGTGTTGTTGTGGATAATGTTGTGAAATTTTAATGATTGTTGGATAAATAGCCAAACCGAGTTTCAAGCCCTTTTTGGGTGATTGGTTGCAGTTAAGATGCTATTTATCATTTTTGTGGTGATGTTAGACAGTCAAACCGGGATCCCAAGCCTTTGGCCGGGTGATTGGGTACGGTAGGAATAGAGCTCTAGTCCGTCTGTCAGTGTAGGTCATGGGAGATACTGTATAGTATCTGGGACCCATGGGTACACATAGTGTTGTTGTAGGTCATGAGAGGTATTTTATTAAATATCTGGGACTCATGGGTACATCTTTTGGGAAATGTGTTTGATGTGTGGTTTTGAAATTACTGATCCAATCTCTCTTATGAATATTGGATGTGATAAATGTTGTGACGTTTTTGAGTTTACTCATACGAGCTTTTTAGCTTACCGGGTTTGTTGTTTACAACCCGGTGCACAATTATTTGGTGTAAGGGTTAGACCTGCAGGTGAGGATCAGCAGGGTTGAGATGGAGGCGTAGTGGCAGAGTTTTTTGTTGGGTTTGGGGTGTGTTTGTATATTCTTTTATATTCATGGGGATATGAATTGTTGAACTCATGTGAGCGTTTCCTCTCTTGTTCTAAAGTTATGTAAAACAAGGAAATGTAATATCTAACTCAATTTGGGGTTGTGTGTAAATTTACTTTACGCATTGAGTTTATTTTCCTTGTTTGTTTCGTTGAAAACAGGTTTTGGGATGTTAATATTTTAAGATATATCATGCCAAAATTTTTTTGAATTTATCTTTCAAAAAAATAGGGGCGTGACAGTCATTGAGGATTACATAATCTTTCATCATCTTCAAGTCACTGCCAGCATTTCGACTCGTCAGGCTACACTTGATAGGTTTTCGCCAATCATCCTCTTCAGGTAACTCAGTAAGAATTATTGCTTCTATGCATGGCTTGTTCTTTTGTATTACTACGATGTTTGGATGGTCTCTTGTGAATGACAGATTAGACCTAAGCGTGGCCAAAGCATCTGCATATCTGTTGGTGGATCCCGGTATATGCTCCATGGTGACATGATCAAACATCCCTATTATCTTTTCCGCTAGAGTTTTGTATGGCGCTAAAGTTGGCTCCTTCAGCGCGAAATCACCCTTCACTTGGCTGATGATCAGGTTTGAGTCCCTAATCACTCTTATCCTTTTAACTCTAAGTTCCACTGCATTAGACATATGTTGGATCATAATTCATAGATAATTTTGTGTCCTAATCCTTGAGATTTACTTGTTCTAAAGTCCATTTTGTTGTCAACTAATCCATTTCCATGTTATGTAGAAATTATTGACAAGAGAAGAGAAATGGTGAAATTATAGCGATTTTCTGAGCACCACCACTTGTGGCGGCACAAGTCGTGGTGCACCACCACTTTTGATGGTTCCATAAATTTTCCGGCCAATTTTATGGAAAAGGAAACGTGGATAAGTCTTGTATTGTTCTATCACAACTAGTTCTTAACCTTTTGGTTATATTTCAACTCCAACACCTTTCACTCTTTCCCATGATAATCATCACTTCCCTATTTTACCCAAAAGACCATCATGATTCCATACATATATCTTCCATATTTTTGTGTTACATCACCTTTTCCTATCATTACCTATTAGCCTATCACTTCTCCTGTATCACCTTTTGCTTGCTTTTTGGGGAAATGATGGTCAATTTTCACACTCAAGCTTGGGGATTCAAACGGATGAGAAGAGAAGAAAATCTGATTTTTGGTTTTCTCTCCTAACTTTTGCTCCATCTTTCATCTTTATTTAAGTTTCTCTCCCCTATTTTTGAAGAACGATATCTCCCACTTCACACACTACCTCATTTCCTCTCTCTAATCTCCATTAGAGAACCACCACCACTCCTCCACAAAATCATCCATCTCCACCACATTCAAACCATAACTTCCATCACCACCACCACCACCACCAAATCCATCACAATTTCCTTCTACCCATCTCATTTCATATACACAAAGCTTCATCAATTTGCCATCTACATCCTTTACATCCTCCATCGTCAAGAAAGAAGAAGGAATGAGAGTCTAGCATCAAGTGAGGACATCACCATCATCTCCATCATCCATTGACAAGGATTCCATGAGTTCATCCACTACATCCTCAACTTGAGCATCTCTAGTCAGCTCTCTTCCCTTACTTTTACTTTGATGTTTTGAAGCTTGTATATTTGATTATGAGTGAGTAGTTAGTTTGTTGGGGCTAGGGTTGAAAGCCCTAGCCAACCTTGTATGACTTTGATGTTAATATTATGATTGATGCACTTTTCATTAGCACCTTAATGTGCTAGATCAAAAGTTGAATATTCATGCTTGAACTTAATCAATTTGGGTATGTTTATTTGCCATGACATGAGAAATAATTAGGGCTTGACTAACTTTAGTTGTTTGAAGCATGATAACATATCATATGTGCATGTTAGGGTTGTGAGCTACAATCACTTAGAGATAAGTTTGGTTGATTTGCATAATTTCTTCATCTTCAAGTTTTATGCACTTAGGGTAATGCATTAGATTCCTAATTGGATTGAAATGCATGGTTTAGGTAGTTAAGTACTACACCCGAGAGGGGTTGCTTGATATTAACAAAGGAGAATATCCCTTGACATACCCGAAAGGGATGCAAGGAGAGAAATTGGCTAATTAAAATGACATCATTCACTTTAGAAGCATTATTGTTTGCAAGGGAGGCTAGAGGTGAAAACTTTAAGTCCCAACTCCCATCCATTTCATCACATCTAATTTAGCTTAGCCTAGTTTATAGTTCAAGTTTACATTTAGCAAGTTTCGAATCGAATCCTCTCAAAACCAAAATCAAATTTTCCTCATCTTGCATATATTCACCACGAACTTTGGTTCACTTGTGAGCCATTGTTTGTGATTGTACAATTGCATAATCTTTTTAGCATCCTTTAGGTTTTCCTAGCTAGAGTGGGTTTACCAATCCCTTGGGTACTATATCCCGTACTCATAATCCCTACACTATAACTTGGCCCTTATACTTGAATTATTGGTGCAGGGAAAGCTTCATACTCAGCTGAATTATTCATCCAGGGAAAGCTTCATACTCAGCTGAATTATTGGTGCAGGGAAAGGTTAACTTGAATGACAGAGCTTTGGGGTTGCCTATAGGATCTACTAACACAACTCCAGCTCCTTCTCCATTGCTTGTGGCTGACCCATCAAAGAAAAGGGTCCAGGGCTGCTGGTTTTTTTATTCCTTTTCAGTCACCACTCCCACCATTTTTGGTAGCTCCCTTGGAATGTCTTGTATGAGAGAAACTTCTTCGTCGCCGGGAAACAAAGCAAGCATGTCAACCACGGCTTGCCTTTGATGGCGCGAGGCGTTATACATTCAATATCAAACCCTGACAATTGCAATAACCATCTGGCAAGATGCCCAGACAATACTGGTTTTGTGAGCAGGTACCTTACAAGGTCAGTCTTGATCATGAGTTGAAGCTTGTGTGCAAGGAAGTAATGATGGAGCCTTTGTGTTGCATATATAAGAGCTAGACAGATCTTTTCGGTATTAGGGTAGTGTGCTTTAGCTTCTCTCAAGAGATGACTCACATAGTACACAGGGTACTCCTCTCCATTCTCATCATCTTGTGCGAGGAGTAACCCCACTGCAGTGTCAGTCGCAGCTAAATACAACTTGAGAGGTACGCCAGGGATTGGTGCCATCATGGTTGGTAACTTTGTAACAAGTTGTTGCACCTTCTCATAGGCCTTTTTGCATTCTTCAGTGCATAAAAACTTGGTGCCCTTTTTAAAGAGAGGAGCGGAAGTTTTTATCACCACAGCTAGGCCTGGTATGAAGTGTCTGATGTAGGATAGCCTACCCAGGAAGCTTTTTAGCTGCTTTTGGTTTGATGGTGGTGCAGTGGAGGCTATAGCTCTTGCTTTATCTGGATCCACGTCAATTCCCTTGCTATGAACCACAAAACCAAGAAACTTTCCAATCGACACTCCAAAAGAACACTTCTTGGGATTCATTTTTACCCTGTATGCCCTGCATCTCTTCAATACCTTCCTCAATATGCTCCAATGTTCGCCCCTTGTTTTAGACTTCACCACCACATCATCGACATAGTCCTCAATGATAGGTGCATAATTATACATTATTTGTATCAAAATCCTCTATATTTTCTTTGCTTGTTTGGTGTGTTTTCTAGTTATTTACTTTATTTATTTATTTTCTATGTGTTTCGAAGAAAATAAGAAGAAAAGAAGGAAAAGAGAGAGTGAAAGACAAAATTCAGAAATCTGCCTAAGCAAGTCAGCCAACTTTGACAGGACACTGAGGGCATTTCAAGAAGAACCATATGACGAGTCTTATATCAACGGAAAGCTACGGATGTTAGCTTTCCATAACATTTTACGGTTCGTGAATGAAGTTATGGCCAATTTACTACTAGAAGGTCAATCTGCACGCGAATCTGACTCTTAACGGGAATTTGTGTTTTGAGGCCCAAATCACACCGAAAAAGCCCATGGACGAGTTTGTACTTCAGTATCCAACTTAACTCTATGTGAAGCTGATTATGAAGAATTAAATGAGTTGGCACACTTCCATTGGTCCTACAGGTGTGCACCAATCAGAATGTCCAAAGAAACCTAAATCAAGATGGATTGGTTGAAGGAAACAATATAAAAGCCTATGCTATCATCTTTGGCGGCTCCTTCCCTTATTTGCCTCTTCTTCAGCTCTTCTCCTCTTCCTTCTGCATTGCCTTTTTATTAAGTTTATTTAAGCTTCCTTAGTTAGGGGTTGCTTGAAGCCCTAGACATGAACAACAAAATGATTTGAGTTTTGGTTTTAGTTTCTTTTAATCCATTTTTATGTTGATGAATTCTTTTCATGTTTACTTTGAGTGCATGCTTAGTATACATGTTAGGGTCCTACAACTTTGATTGTTTTATGCCAGTGTCAATATCAGACTCCTCAAACTATCTAGAGAAGCAATTGTTAGTTTTCACTAGCAAGTAGACTAAGTCCTAGGTTTAGCAAGGTGCTAAGATTATTATGATGCTTTGTGATGTCTCAAACCCTTTTAGAACGTAATGATCTCTGCATGTTTAATCTAATAAGCGTACTTTTAGGTTGCATTGCTTGATAATAGTTTAGGTGTAGAGCACTTCCTGCCTAGCGTACGAGTAAGAAAGGGTAATATGTTGTGTTTCAAGCGTACCGAACCAACCTGAGCATCTTCATATAGATTAATTGAACTACAACTAAACAAATTATCTTGTGTGTGATTGTCGGGGTGGATTGCATCTCCCCTAACTAGTTTTATTTCATTGTTTCCCAAAACCAGTTTTCGTCACTTTCTGTCATCTGTTTTCTAGTATTTATTTGACATATCAAATCAAGTCCGAATCATCTGAAATTTCGTGTGTCAGTCTTTCTCTGTGTCTAGTCTTTGTATGTAAATTTTCGTATTTTTCTGACTAGTTTAGATTAGGTATCTGATTAGGTTTACGACTTCTGGTCGCTAGGATCAGTAGTAACTTTTGTGACATATTTTGAGTAGTTAGATTCATTTAGTTCTCTGCAGGAATGACCCTTATTTGCCCATACTATAAACAACGGTCTAGTTGTGAATAAGGAAAATAAATTGGTTTATAAATAATCAATCACTCAACTTCTTTTCCCATCATATCATGAAAAATGGCAATCATTATGCGTTGATATGTTGTTCCGGCATTTTTTAAACCAAAAGGCATGGCTGTGTAGTGAAAATTTCCATAAGGGGTGTGGAAAGTAGTCTTCTTAGCATCTCTGGCAGCCATTTTCATTTGGTTGTAACCACTGAATCCATCCATGAAGGAGAGCATGCCTTGGCCTGAAGTTGAGTCGATAAGCATGTCCATATTCGGCGGTGGGAATTCGTCTTTTGGACAAGCTTTGATTAGGTCTCTATAATCAATACAGACCCTAACTTGGCTATTTTTCTTCTTCAAAGGGACAATGTTGGTGAGCCATGTGGGATGCGTGATGGGCTTGATGAAACCGCATGCTAGAAGCTTTTCAATCTCTTGCTTGATTTGTACTTCATCCTCCTTGTGGTAATTTCTCCTTGCTTGTACAACTGGCTTAGCCCCAAGTTCCACGTTTAGTATATGACATACAAGGCTTGGGTTTAACCCTAGCATTTCTTCATAATTCCAAGCAAAAATATCGTTGAACTCTTTAAGTAACTCCACAAGATGCTTCCTTTCTTCAGTTGACAGGTTGCTGCTGATGAGTATGAGTTTCTGTGTTGCTGGGTCATCACTCAGATTCATAGTTTCCAGTTCTTCAGCCACTGCGGTGGATCCATCTAGCATGTACTTAGGTGCTGGTAAAGTTTCTTGAAGGGCATTCGGATCGGGTGTCATAGGTATCCCTTCTGCGCTTGCGCATTCATTCTCCATAACACCTCTCAGTATGGGACCCTTCCATAAGTTACGGTCAGTCCCCGCAGTCCGTAATAAGCGGTATATCATGCGCCCATTGGGCAACACTACCTTGGTGCATCTTGGCGCTGCTTGAGCGCAAGCACTAGCCTCCCATGCTTGTCTTATTACTGTCGGGGGATCATTGTCGCTAATATCCCTAATATCTTGCCATGATGGCAAAAGCACACTAGAAGCTTTAGCAGGTCCTGCATCATTAGTAAACTCATTGTAACACTCATCTTCAATGTAGTGAGCTTCACTCTGGTGAAAAGGGAGCTGATTCCCCGGAATTCTTATCGGCTTGAGACCGAATCGTCCTTTAACACACTGGTGAAAGGTGGAGGGGATCAATTTATGCTTGTTGAGCCATGGCCGCCCTAGCAAAGCATGGTAGCTTGTGTCAACATCCAGCACTTGAAACTTTGTCCATGACTGAATTGGTCCTACCTTAAGATCCAGCTATATGTGACGTGTGGCGTAATCAAAGTCAAACAACTTCAATTTAATTACCCTGCAATCATAGTAATATGGACAAGTAGGGATCGTTCTAGCTGGGGAAACCAAAGGCGATCGAAAGAAGAGAAACCAAACAACTTATAAACAAGTATTCACATATATACATCGAAATATTGGGGGTCTAAGATTGATTAATTCTAACGAATAACCTACTGAAAATTAAACCTAAGATTATTATATACAAGTGATCATCATACTTATGCAACACGTAACACGAAAAACCATCTAGAACACATAACAACTTCATGCAAGGTCGGGCAGCAACGTTCAAATTGTCCTTGATTCTAACCAATTCTGATTCTAATTAGAGCCTTTGCGGTTATCTAATTTTTAAGACTCCTTAGGTCTTTAGAACCATCTTTGCGCTTGATTCTAAATATGAATGCTAACTCATTTAAAAACACGTTGCGTAGAGATTAAACAAGAAAACACTTTAGCACATAAATCAATTGGAAACTTGATATAAGGCATGGCGTCACTCATCTTATTAGCATTCAAATTATCAAAATTAAATCTTCCCTAAGTTAATAACAAAGACCAAGACAACTTTACGTATGAATCGATCTAAAATTATTATGGTAGATGAAACCGCACCTTAAGGACAACCATGGCCAAGGCAGCCTCAAGGATTGATTTAGATGCATGAATTCATGACAATTAATCAATTAGAAATCAAAAACACATAAGAAAATGCTACTGCCCCAAAACCTAAATCACGAAATCATCATATATTCAAGAAATTACAAATCAAAACATAGAACAATCAAAGATCACAAAGAAATCCGAAAACCATGTTTGATAAATATAACCAAAATCGAAAAGTATATTACAATAGAGTTCGAAACTAAACAGAAAATAATACAAGAAGCCATGAGAAAATCACACTTTTACAACCTTTGAAGATTCGGCAAGTATGGGGAAAATCGGTGGAAGGATAGAGTGATTCTTGTGGTTTGTGGTGGATGAATCGGCTAAGTAATTTTCTGTATAGGGTTTGATAGAGTTTCGGCTATGTAATTGCAAGGGTAGAGATGATCCCTTTCTGCCCTTGAAGTCATGCTTTATATAGAAGAAAGACCCTAGAGAGGCTGGCCACACAAGTGAAAACCGAGTTGGTTTAGGTTTCGATTCCCTATTTTTTTCTCAATTCGGCCCAATGACCTCTGTCTGATGGTTTCATCATAACGCCAACTAGAAAATAGATATTGAGGTGTATTCAATTGATTTGGAAACAAGACTCCTGTAGCTCTCTATCCATATCTAGCACGTTTTCAGATTCATTGTGAGCTGTCCTGGAGAGCCCGTTGAAGTTGTGGGACGTGCACAAGAATTTTCCCGAAATTAATCAGGAATTTCAAGACTTGGACATTCCTTGATATTCTGCCGAATTTAGATCTTCGTCTCCATATTGGACTTGGTTTGGACCTCTCCTTTCATGGACTAGGCTTCATGGATCAGCTGCTTTGCTTCCCGAGGTCCATCAGGAACACTTCTCTCGGCAAGCAGTAGGTTACTCTGTTCTGGCAGTTTGACCTTCCGACAATGATTCCGACATAACTCCAATTCTCCTAATTCTTTCTCCCATGAACTCTTCTACATGTTACCTAAGTATCAGAGAGTTAACTCAATTTGTGACAATGTAAAAGCTTTACAGAATCATAAGAACATCTCCAAGGCTCCACAAATCAGCTTTTGACAAATTTCTATATCGTTCCTCTATGTTTAACACGTTTTACATACAACTCTACCAAAAACTATTATGACTCTATTCTACGACAATAAGAGATAATCAAAGTACAAATGTAGGTAATAACACATTAAAAATGTCACATTTTATGCTCCTATCAGTATGTACCCAATGGAGGTCTCATCTGCTTCAACAAAACCAGATATCTTCAATTCTGACTTCACTATCCTTGATTGTGGGATCCCCATAGCCTTGAGGACATAAAGTGGTATGATATTGAGAGAGGAACCAGTGTCTACAAGCGCTCTTCTTACAAACACATCATTGATCTGAGCTTCCAAGTAAAGTGGCCTCCTGTGATCCGGGTATGGCACCTCCATATCCGAGTCGGTAAAGATTATAGCATTGTTGCTATCTAGCATGGATGTGGTTCTTACTGCTTCAACAACAAAGCATTGAGGTCCATACTCCTCAGAGATGTGCATGAGAGCTTGAGCAGCAGCCTCCCTAGCTTGTGGACCATACCCCAATTGATCAAACAAAGATTTGTACTTGGGATTCCGTTGAAGTACTTTTGAGGAATTGGGCTTATGACTCTTGTCAATGTACTGTTTCATGTCGTTAGCTTATGTCACAAAGAATGCCTGACTTGCTTCACTGCGGTAATAAGACCTGCCACCCCGTAGCGTGTCTGTTCGGCTTCTCCGAACTGATAAGCATGATTAGCTCTCAAGTATTGGTTTGACGAATTCACATCTCTTTCAGGAATATCAAAGTGAGACCACGAGGTGTTATAGCCTTGAGGTCTAGAGTACCTATCCCAAGCATATCGATCCATGACTCTTGACCCCTAATACTGGCATAGTGCATTCTAGTAATCCATCATCTCTCTGTCATCTTCCTCCATATGGTCATTAGCTGTAGTGATTACACAACATGTTTCCTTTCCCTTCTGTTTTGGCAGGGGATCTTCATCAATGGCTTGTTGCTTGGTGGATAACTCAAGCGTTCCATCCTTTATCTTCTCATGGAGTATTCTCCGCAGAACCTGGCATGCTTGGCTTGGATGGCCAACATACTGATGATAGCAACAATAGCAGTTTTCACTCTTTTCTTCCTTTGTTGGAGGCTTCTGTGGGCGTGGCAACTTGATGACACCATCAACAAACAGTGAATCTAGTATGGCGTGAAACTCTTCATTGCCGCAGGGAACGACCGGAAAGGTTTCCTTTTTCCTCTTGTAAGAAGACATATGTCTTCTACTGCTTGAGTTTGGTGAGTGTCTTTCTTTTCTGATCTCCAACTCTTTTGTGCTTTTACTGACATGCTTGTCTTCTTTGCCGCATCCATCAGTCCGGTGAATTGATTGATGCCCACATTTTTCAAATAAACTCTATATTCTGGCAGCATGTTACTTATGCAAATTTCAACTAGAGACTGCTCACCTTTCTGATCATAACAGTCAAGAGACAAATCTCTAAACCTGCGAACAAAGTCCACAAGGTTTTCTCCAGCTCTTTGGCGAGTGTAGTTGAGTGATGGTGACTCTCTCTTCATGCTCAAAATACTTTTTGCAACTTGCCAAAATTTCCCAAGACCGGACTGAGCGTGCAGCGAGTGTGGTATACCATGTGTAAGCTAGATGACCCTATATATGCTTGTAAAACTAAGCTCGATCATTTCTGCAAGTTAATTAGTACAGTTCCTATTATTCATTTCTCTCTGTATTTTTTGTAGCTTTCTTTCGGATAATATCAAATACGTACAAACTTAGGTCACCTAATTTGTATATTCATGTCGAAGTTGCTAGTTATTACGTAATGATCGTTTTCATTCACTTCTAATATCTGACTTTGGCATATTGTCTTGAGCAGAGAAGGCGCCCTGGTTCTATGATTAAGATCACTTTGGCCAGGACGACAACAAGTGATAAATTAGTAGGCCGGCCACAACCTCAATCATCCCAATAGAAGACCATCTAATGTAACTTCTAATCTTCTATAGTCATCAATCCTACTTGTTGTTCACCCAACTCAATCATTTTCCGATTAATGTTTTCTAAAATCCCTCGCACATTGATTTTAGATTTATCGAATTCAAAGAAGTTATATAGAGATTCGTTTAAGAGAGCATATAGGACGATTTGCTCGAGTGGATTGTGAAATGTCATGAGGTGAATTCGCCTTCTTTTGTGTTTTATTATTGTGTTGATTAAGTTTTGTTCTTGCACTGTTTGTTTCAATTTGAACAGGATTATTTACTACGTAGCTAGGATGAATGCAAATTTGTGGTTTGCTGGAGTCAGTTATGTAGAGTATTAGCTTATCAACTTCATATTTTGTAAATGTTAATTTCCATTTCACTTAGAAATTGTTTTCATTTGCTTTTGAAATTATTTAGATATTGAAATCGAAGGCCCAATCCAAGTACAATTTCTCAAAATAGTGTATTTTCGGGAAATCATACATTTGTAGAATGAAATTGATATCTCTTATGAAATCCTTAGCACACCAACACTTTTGCTAGATTCTTCATTGACAAAAATTATATGAACGAATGCATGCATGCAGAAAGTGATTATCAGAATCTAGATTATACCAACACCAAAACAGAAACGATAAAAAAAGGGGGAAAAAAAAGGCATCATTGACATAATATACGGTTCAAAATTACACTCACTTCTTCTTGCTCTTCATTTCTTCACAATCAAGCAGTTCCTCCAGCAGCCTATCATCCAAGTACTCCAGCTCCAGAACTTGATTCCCAGCTTGCATTGAAGACGGAGAAGATGAAAAAGCCGAGGACGAAGACGACGAAGAACCAACAGTCGTCCCGGAAGGATACTCGTTACGAAAATTCAAAATGGCCAGACCTCCCCTCATGGCATAAGCAGCTCTGTCATAAGCTCTAGCCGCTTCTTCCGCAGTGTTGAAAGTCCCCAGCCAAACACGCTGCCCATGCCTATTCGAGTCGCAAATCTCCGCCGCGAACTACCCCCACGGCCGCCTCCTCACTCCCCGGTATCGAACCTCTCCGGCGTCCTTGCCCTCTCCCGTCTGGACCTTCCCTCCTCTGTGGTCCTCGGCCATTATATTTGTTTTCGGCTGCAACTTGCATGGCGTAAACTGGCGTTGGGGGTCAGTAGCATTTATATACGAGTTCAAAAGGAGACGTCAAGTCCAGTAGTCCCCAGTGAATTGAAATTTAGGGAGGATCCCACATATTGCACACGTATCAAAAAAAATATGGCTGAGAAATTGCTGGCACGTGTTAAAAAAGAAGGTTCCCTATGACGACCACGAATTAGAATTGGCATGAATCCAATGTATCGGGATGGTCAAGGACTCAAGGCGATGGCTTTTGTTTCTCGATGACACAAAATGAAGAAGAAGAAGAAGAAGAACAAACCCTATCCATCCCTTTATTTTGGTTCTGTGTAGTACAGCATTGCCCTTTCACTATCTGAGGCCTTGGCCCTTTGTGTTGTGGCTGTTTTGTAACTTTGTTCATCATGCAGCATAAAAATAATGCGATAGTGACAGAGAGAATTCAAAATCCAGTTATGCAGAGGGGGCCTATTGATTTAGCTTTTGCTGGATGACAGAAATGGCATAACTCCTACGCACACAGTTTGTATAGCTGATGCCTTGCTTAGCTACCACTCGAATCGCTTGTGACGGAACTTGTACGGTTACCGACTAAGAAAAATTTATGTGCACGGAGACGTATTATTTTACATTAAGAATTGAAATTTGTTTATTACTTATAGTTTGAAGTCAATATTTGTTTAGTCTTTATGATTTTATTTTAATATGAATAGTCCTTAAAGTCATAATTTTTCATCCAAATAGTCCTTATGGTTTTATTTTAATCTGAATAGTCCCTAAAGTCATAATTTTTCATCCAAATAGTCATTCAGACAATTTTCTCAGTTAAATGCCATAATGACTATTTGGATGAAAAATCATGATTTTAATGACTATTTAGATTAAAATAAAACCATAAAGACTATTTGGATGAAAAATTGTAACTTTAAGGACTATTCATATTAAAATAAAATCATAAGGACTAAACAGATGTTGACTTCAACCTATAAGGACTATACAATATTTTACCCTTACATTAATATATCGATGCATGAAATATATGTTCTACATAATGGATTGCATACATGAATTTTGTTAAATTCAATTTTCTATTCTCGCAATTTAAAGATCTTATTTACTCGATTGCATTCATGAATTTTGTTAAATACAATTCTCTATTCTCGCAATTTATACATCTTATTTGCTCTTACTCGAGCCCGTCGTTAGCTCACCGTTGTTAATTTGTCTCTACATTATTGAGAACATAATATGTCAAGTTGTTCGAAAATTCACTCGCGTTATTTTTGCGCTTATAGTATATAGAAGTCAATGTTTTATTAGATGGGACTATATGTGTTTCACAATAACTGTCCCTGTTGCAGCCAAACATTGAACTTAATACAAAGTTCTCTGAACTCAATCATTTGTACAGTGCGATTTGATTCTCTCATAAGTGTAGAATCAGAATTTCTGGCAAGCCAGTTTACTATAAAGGGACTGAGAAGAAGGACCGGAAATCAGATGAAGGCTAAACATAAAAAGAAAGATCGAGCATCGTATCGATAGAAAAAAAATGTTAAATCATTCAAGATACAATGGTTGTGACTCCCACTGTGATTAACCTAGATAATCAATTGATTAGCAACATATAGATGAGAAGTTTCTACAGAATAATTGGACTAGTAGTGAGAATAAGAATGTGTTCTAATCTGTCTTTGTTGATTAAAATTTGCATGGTATTAACTGAAGTCTTAAAACGATTCCTGGATAAGCGAATAAAGCTACACTAATTTTCTGGTTTTAGATTCTACATTCTTCTTTTCGGTTATCAAACGGAAAACAGTATCAATATGAGTTGAGATAAATGGTTTTGAAGTTCTGGTTGTGTCCAAATCATACATGTATTTGACTTTTTAGAATTTGTCAATATGGTACCAATCACCTCCTTCTTGGTCTTATTCATGATGTACACACTAGTGGAAAAAATCACTTAGCCGACGGAAAAATAATATTTTCGTCGCCTAAGATCTACTTAGCCGACGGAAAACCTTCCGTAGCCTAAGTTTTTACCTAGGCGACGGAAAAATATTCCGTCGCCTAAGAAAATCTTAGGCGACAGAAATTTTTACCTAGCCGACGGAATATTTATATATAAATATAAATGATTATTTATGATAACTTAGGCGACGAAAAATTATTCCGTCGCTTAGGTTATATCTTAGCCGACGGAAATATCTACTTAGTCGACGGAACCAAATTTAAAAAAAAATAATAAAAAAAAAAAATTTTGGCGGGATAACTGCCGCTTAAATATTTTGAACTTAGGCGACGGAAAAATATATTCCGTCGACTAAGTTCAAAAATTTTAAGCGGCAGTTATCCCGCCAAAAATTTAGAAATTTTTTTCGGTTCCATTCTATAACTTTCAGCTCTCTCTCCCTCATCCTCTTCATCTCTCTCTCCCTAGCTCGTCTGCTGCTCTCTCTCTCCCTCGTCTGGTTGCTCCCCCACCACAGCGGCGCCTCCTCCTCCTCCTTCGCTGCGGCACCTCCTCCTCCTCCAAGCAGTGCCGCCTCCTCCTCCTCCTCTTCTCGGCGGCAACTCCTACTCCTCCTCTTCTCGGCGCCTCCTCCTCCTCCTTCGTCGCGGCACCTCCTCCTCCTCCAAGCAGCGCCGCCTCCTTCTCCTCCTCTTCTCGGCGGCAACTCCTCCTCCTCCTCCTCCTCTTCTCGGCGCGCGACACCTCCTCCTCCTCTTCTCGGCGGCACCTCCTCCTCCTCCCGGCGAGTTTAGCGTCGGAGGTGGAGTGGAGTTGTTCGGGAACACGCAAACATAACCGTCGTGGTCGCCGGAGAAGAGGAAGAGAAGGAAAAAAAAAAAAAAAGACCTAAAAAAACGAGAAAAAAAAACCGCGCCAATTATTCTAAAAAAAAAAATTTTAATTTTTACTTCCGTCGACTAAGATCTTAGGAGACGAAATATTCCGTCGGCTAAGAAAAACTTAGTCGACGGAAAAGTAATTTCCGTCGATTAAGTTCCGTCGACTAAAATCTTGGCAGACGGAACTATTCCGTCGACTAAGTCCCACTTAGCCGACGGAATCATCAATTCCGTCAGCTATTGTCTTAGCAGACGAAGCTTAGCCGACGGATCTTAGCCGAAGGAAATTCCGTCGACTAAGATCTTTGCAGACGAAATATATGTCTTAACCGACGGAACGGTTCCGTCGGCTTATAGCCATAATCCAGTAGTGACAAGGCTATTTGGTATTTAGCATTTTCCTTTTTGGAAGATTGTGTTGGGTATATATGGCCAGGCTAGTCTTTTCTACTTTGGTTTTCTCCTCTCGACCAGAGTAATTGTTATTCAAACAGATCTTTGCTACATCACCTATATCGTTTATGATTTCTTCCAACAAGATACAAATCTATAATTAAATTGCCCCAAATTTTAAGTTAATTTTAAAGTATGGATGTCCATGATCGGTCGGAAAATCTGTCCGATTGAGTAGAAATGGTAGCTTTGGCCAGCCCTATCCTTTGCTCGCAAATTGCTCGACCTTTCCGAACTAGTGCTGTGTTTTTAGATCGATCCGCTTCTAATCTGATGTTGGGTGCCTATAGGCCTTTTTTGATTCCTGTAAAACAAGCATCATATGAACACTTTCCTGATTGAAAGGAAACTAAAAGGGAAAGTGGTTAATTCTAAAATCCAAATGAACTGTTTTTATTCATTTTTTATCTACATTTAGAACTCACACCACAATATATTATTATATTAGTTACTAAGTTTTTTAACAACTTTCTTGTAGTTTTCCTAATGTTACCAAACATAAGATTTGAGAGTTCCTAGAAAATTTTGTTTCTCTTTTTTCTTTTCCTCTGTGAAAGACAAATGAATTTTCGCCAACCAATTAAACAATGCTATAACAGTTTTTTTCTTTGGTCAAGGTACACGAAAATTAAAATTATTAACCAACAGAGAGAAATGAACGGTTCTGTCGATCTGTTTAAGAATCAAATCTGATTATATGAACTAATTGATCATCTTCCTTTAGCTAAACTATTCTAAAACACAATAGTGCATGCACTACTATGAAGATCTAGATAGCCAGCAAGTCAACGTACGATTCATGGCAGCTACATATATACTCCACTTTTTGCCTTTTCTTCTTCTTTTTAAAGTAACATGATCGAGATGATCTAGACAGATATTAAAACAGTTGCAGTTTGTGCGAGGCGCCTAAAATCCCCATATATGCTTAATTAGATGCAAGCTCTTAATGATAAAATAAGTTTAATTTCTACGGACATGCATAAATAGTAAGAGGTTGCTAGCACACGATGATGCAAATAAAATATATTTACTGTTTTCACACTGGAGTCAATGCTTCAGTGATTTCAGTCTTCAAACTTTTATCATGAACAATTTTATTCTTCTTTTTCTAATTACAAACTAAAATTGAGCTCACAACATGTTTTGGCCGCACCAGTAATTCTAGGTATGCAAAGTCTTTTTTAATCGTTACGAACGTGCCACTGCGCGGACGCGAAATATAGTGGTTGTAGTAACGGGGTGCGCTTAGCCTTCTACTTCTAATCAAGCGATTGAGGATGGAAAGAGCACTAACTCCACCGTAGGGTTCTTCAGATTCGTCTTGCGTACTGAGCAAGGACTTACAGTACTCTGTCTGAGCGTTATAATATCGATACTCGACATAAGATCGGGCAGAGCTTCAATTAGGAAGGAAGGAAAAAAGACAAAGCTTCGGGGAGTGAACATGGAAATTAAAGCAAAGCTCCGGAGAGCTTTTAGAGGTTCAACTGTGTTGAAGGTTGTATTGTATTTTTGTTCTTGTTGTGTGTCGTGTCCGTCGAGAATCTCCTCGAACTCCTTTATATAAAGTGATTTTAGGGTCACATGTATTGGCTCAAAGCATGTCAAAGACTTGTAGAAGTTTTCAACTTTAAATGTGGCGTAGGTGATTCATGCAAATCCAATTAAGAAATAGAGTTCTTAACCAACACATACACCTCCAAGTGCATGCGGACTCCTCTTCTTGCTTCTTCGCGAAGTCTCCTACGCGAAGCCATCTCGTCTCGCCTTCATGTTTTAGGACTCCACTTCTACGCGAAGTCCATTTTCTGATCCCATACGAAGTCTTTGCTGGCCAACTTCTAGTTCGCATGGCAACCTTGGCTTGTAGCACGTCTCTTTTCCATGCATGCATTGCAATTGCAATCCATGTCCAAGACTTCTAGGCGAAGTCCTCCTCTCCGCATGCAAGTTTTAGACTTTGTAATTCGCGGGTCATCACTCAATTGAATGACCAACTACATCCGGGGACCAGTCCGCCAACAACTCGTGCGAAGTCTTATTACTTGTGAACTTCGTTCAGCTCGCATGATATCGTAGGCGAGGTAACCCGCGCGCCTCTAAACCCAATATTATTTGGGCTCGCCGGCGTGACGTGGACTATGAATTTAACTAATATTCACATAGTCATTTACTTGTCCAGTTAAATATTAATTTGGGTGTAAACATAACATATGTTTATGTTTATTCGATAAAATCATTTATTTTGGTAAGAAATGAATAATTCATTAATTAAGGAACAAACAAAATTATAAAGCTTGCAAACATGATAAAATCCAACTTGAAGTTGAACTAGTAAAAGGGTTTTTCCTATAACAACAACAACAAAATGGTGAATTGTGGCGTAATGGGCTTATCATTTTATCAAAATGGCAAAAAGACGCAGAGTCGAACCCCAATTTTTCCACGACGAATTGATTTAACATGGGCATCACTCTTTCCATTGCCAACATAAGGAGCCTACAAAACATCAACAATTCCAACAATTCGGGGAGGCTCAACGGTGGAACTTTTACAGAAAATATGGAAGCCCAATCCGAATGGGTAAGCACCAACGGGATAGGTTGAAGCTCCATCTATAATACCCATCGTGTTTGACTTCTGATTCGAATACATGCAAGATGAGAAATTTTTCAGTGCTACAAGAGGACTACGTGACAGTCACATGTGGTTCTACATTCTAATTAAATTTAGACATGTAGATTTTCTTCATAAAAAATTATTTCAGCTATTTTGTCAAAGACTATTTTGGGTTTTATGTTGTTTTTTAAACCCTAAACCTTAATCCATAAACCCTAAACCCTAAACCCTGTCAAAGACTATTTTGGGTTTTGTGTTGTTTTTTAAACCCTAAACCTTAATCCCTAAACCCTAGGTTGAACCTGCTAAATACCCATGAATGTCATTTCATAAAAAATAAAAAATATTATTTAATATTTTAGTTGTAAAAAATCCACATGTCTAAATTTAATATATAAGAATGTAGGATCACGTCAGATTACTAGGTGGTCCTCCCGTAGCACATAAAAATTTTCCCATGCCGAGTTCTCTAGATAGACACGTCTTCAAACTTTTTTTTTTTTTTTTTATGTCAAACCGATGCTAGCTCATACAAGCCACCGCACACATACCTTTCCCTTCCAACGTAAATACAGTTCTACCTTTACCATATACCTCGGCCTATGCATGCTTGGGTTCTTGCTTGATTTGGATGTGCAGCAGTCTCTAGTAGAGTCAACATCCAAACCCTATAAATGTGTCATTGCCTTGGCCAACAGATATTCTTTGATAGAAGTGCATGCAAATGAATGAACTGATTTGGATGCAGCTGATTAAGCTGAAAAACACTTGAACCCTCCTGGTAAACTTATAAACTTACACTTAAACACAATACCTCAACACCAGTTCCTACGTACCTTGAAATGAACTCCATGGTTTGATCGGCAAAGCAATACTGAAAGAAAGGATGCATATATTATGCAAGCTATAGAGTCCCTTGAATCGATAGTGCATCTGAGAATGCAATTCTAAGCTTCAAGTATATATGTCAGGACCTATCCCGAATTTCCCCTTTGAAATCCGGAATAAATCATACGGGACCCACCTCAAAGGAAATTCTACCAAAACTATTGGCGAAACCTCTCTTGATAATGGGTAACTGAGAGAAAAATCACCAAACCCAACTCATCTTTTTTAAAAAAAAAATTTTTATTAAATAACTCACACACCCTACATATGTCAATAAGATTTGAACCCATGACGTCAAAGTTGTTAGTTAACCACCTTAACCAACCACGTCACGGCTCACCGACCAAACCCAACTCATCTAAAACACTTAAAAATTCACGACTCCTAGAGCCACCCGCTCCCTCTAATAAACAACCATCACCCCAAACTCAAAATAATTCCTAAACAATATCCATAAATATAATCTCTCAAATAAACATAATCAAATAAATCTTTTTCATCAGCTCTTAACACACTTAAAATATCTCATAATTATCAGAGCATCTACTAGGAAAATGAGAGAAAAACACAATAGGTTAAACTAGTAACCTATATGGGAAAACTGAATGAGATGGGGATTTATGACACGCCTCATATCCTCGCCGAACCGAACTCTGCAGACTGGGCATTTAAAACGAAAGGCCCAGGGGAGAAGTATTTAAAAACGTTAGAGTGAGTGGACAAAAATAAATGTTCGGCTTCTCCCATAATTTTCATGAGAAAAATATTTTGCATGCCATTCATGGAAGATTCTCCATAAATATTTACAAATAAAAATGATAAACCAATCTCATTGGTTCTCATTAATTAATAAAAATGAGAAAGAGGTTTCACCATAACGATAAGCCTTTCAGGCTAAGGTCGGAGCCTCCTAGGCTACAATAGCGTCTCACGCTAAGCGTAATACTCACATATATATAGTAAGTAGCCGCTAATAATGGCTAGCTAATATATAAATATAAATACCTATTGGTTGCCTCCCAGGCTATAATGACGTCTCACGTTAAGCGTACTATTCACCTATGGTGAGTAGCCATTAATAATGGTTAGCTAGCAATAATGATTATATATCAACCCTTTATCGTGAAATAAAATAAATAACAAACATCCAGAATGTCACTTCCCCAAAAATTAATATAAAAACACTTGACATGTCCCACATGTCAAATAAAACGCTCAAGAGAGTTCCCAAAAATAAATGTAATTCATTACTCCAAGAAATTATAAAATCTCCAATATGTCTTTGAAAATTAAATAAATTTTATTGCATGCAAGACATTCAAATCAAATGTCCACTCATAGTGCTCGGCTATGCTTGCCGACGACCCGAGACTTCTTCCAAATGATCCTCCCCACGGCCTGAACAATAATTAATATTAATTCTCATACAACATTAAAACTTCAATAAATAATTCCATAAAATTAAGGGTTTAAAATCAATCTTCTTCCTTGCCCATTTTCTCCATCTTTAATCCATTATAACTCAAAATTCACCACCATCACCGAAAGCCAAAAAATTATCCTTATAAGAATTTAAAACCGTCTAACCAAACTACCGATATTCCATTCTAATCACTGCCAAAATCTTTAACCATTGAAAAATCCCCAACATTATCAAAACTCTTTCAAAAATTTCAAACTATACTTCATTAAACCCCTCTCATTAATACCATCTTAAAAACATGAAAAACAACTCCTAAGGGGCGGCGCCGCCGCCTGCTCGGTCGGAAGCCGTTCTCCGGCGACCTCAAATGCTTCTCAAATTTTTGCACAACACTCCTCTTAACCCGCATAACAACTTCCTTAACTAGCACAAATCAAATTCTAAGCATAACTAGGCGAATCAAACCAAAATCTTAAATTGAGCCATAGAATTTGAATTATACATTTCTCAACAACAAGATCGAATTAAGCATGTTCCTTTGGAGGGATTACTCACCTAGATAAGGGCTACAAGTTGAGCCAAAAATCTCGGCCTATGGTGGCTAGAGGACGGAGCTTCGGCGAAGAGACAGTCGGCTGCAGGGAAGCCGATTTCTCCCGCTCGGCGGCGACCCGTGCACTATCTCTGGCCTAGGGAGAGAGAGGAGGTGGCGGGGTTCCGAACGGGACCAGTCCGGCGGTCCCTGGCAGCCGGACAACGACTTGCGCAGGTGGAGACTTCGACGAGTCGGGGTGTGTTCGCGGGAGGGAGAGAGAGAGAGAAGAGAGAGAAATGGGTGTTGGGCTTCCCACACCCAGTCCAACATAAAAACCCCAACCAAAAATAACTCACTAAATTTTTTTACCCCTATTTTACCAACACAAAAATTTCCCTTTTAGATGATAACTTTTCCATGCTAATTTTGATTTTAATGTGTAGCATGTCTACGAACTTGTAATCACGTCCTCTACAACTTTCATAAAGGAAGTTTTCCCAAATTCCAAACGGAAGAAAAAGTCAACTTTAAGGTCATTAACAGTAAACGGTTACTTAATACGGTAAATGTCAAGACCCGCCCCGAATTTAACTCCGAAATCCGAGATGAGTCCTGCGAGGACCACCTCCAAGGAAAATTTACCGAAGACTCGGCAAACCTTCCTCGAAAATGGACAACCCTAACTTAAAAATTTAAGAACCACCTTTTTATTCCAAAATCACTAAATCATCCGCTACATTCCAAAAGTAGACAGAATACAAATTACACCGAAGAATTCTAAAAGTATTCAGAGCTACTAAAAATAAAATAAAATACAGCGAAAGCTAACAAACCCCTAGTAGATTAAACAGGTAATCTGCTGGCGAAATGTAACTGATAGATGAGTCGCTATGCCTCGACGTCTCATGCTAGACCTCACACGAACTCTGCAGACTTGGCCTTTTTAAAAGCGAAGAGCCCAGGGGAAAATATTCAACACGTCAGAGTGAGTGGACAAAATGCTTCCGACAACAAATAAATATTTCCCCAAAAGAAATGCTTTCATCAGCGGCAAAAACAAAAGCTCCACTGGAAAGCTTCTGAAATGGCGTCCAGCCTGGCTAGACTCTCAAACTTTAAGACATTGCCTCTCAGGCCTAGATATTATATATGTATAGTATGTATGCACACTCGCCTGACCCTTGGTACGATATCTATGAACAACTTGAATAAAGTAGATATCATACGAAGCTACTATGCTTGCGTCTAAGGCTCACATCACCCCACATCAGAATTTGTACCTCGCATATGGGGGATAGCGGCCGAGTGGTAATATATACGTGCTTACTCCTTGTACGAAATCTTTGAATAAATAAATGCAAAATTAGAAAGGCGCACATGGCTACGACACTCGCGTCTAACGCTCATGTCACCTATACCGGAATTGTGCCTCACGTATGGGGGAAATCACGTATAGCTAGCTAGCATTTAATCATATACATACTATTCTCGGAATTGTACCTCGAGTATAATCACCGAAATTCTCAATTTCGGGAAATATCCAACAATAGAAAATCATTCAAATGATAAAGCATTTCGAACATAATATTTAAAACAAAGGTCCACTCATAGGTTAGGCCTAAGCCTGATGTCGGTCGAAGGTCTCTTCCGCTCGAGCCTCCTCACATCCTGTTTCATATAAATAAAACCTTAAATAAAACACTGACGCTTAAAGCAAAATATGCATAATTAAATATGCTTCGCGCTCAACCAAGCCTAATACTCTAAACTCTTAATTCCATTGCCAACCTCAAAACTCCACAAATTTTACCGACATCCTCAAAATCACATTCCACCAAATAAAATCCAATGGCCGGATTATAAATTAATAATCCGCCAAAAATACCAAACTTCAACAATTCTCAAATCTATCCAAAATTCCTCTAAAAATTCTAAAATTTATTCCATTAAACTCCTCATATTTTTCTCCACCAAACACATTTTCTCGGCGGCGGCGGCCGGCGACCAACTCCGGCGACCTCCGATGGTCACAAAAATTTGGCAGCAACTTCCTCTCAACCTCCTCTACAACATTCCTAACTACCACAAACTCCAATTCTAAGCCAATCGGACACAAACACACAATAAAGCCCTAGAAATTCAAATTCTGATTTCTCCTTACCTAGCTCAAGACGGAGCGAGCCATTTGGAGGGATTGAAGCATGGGAGGAGGGTTTCCTTTTGAGCCAAGGCTCGCCGGCTATGGCGGCCGAAGGAAGGAGTTCCGACGAAATGAAAATTTCGGTAGTCCGGGATCTCGGCGTCGATTCCTCTTTCACGGCGGCGCTAGGGAGGCTGCCACCTGTCTAGAACTGCAGCTGGGATGGAGACCGACCGAATGGGACCGGTCCGGCGGCGGGCTGGCGACGGGAAAAACTGGCAGAAACTGGGCTCAGGGAGGAAACCGGGAGGAAGAGAGAGAGAGAAAAAAAAAAAAGAGACTGGGCTTGGCCCGATCCGGGTCCAAGTCCTTTAATAACCCAAAGCCAAAATTTTTAACACCCCAAAAAATAATACCCCAATAAAATTACCTTTTACTAGCAAAAATTATCATTTTTTACCGTCGTCAAAATTTCTTCCTTAGAATAATCTCACAAAATAATCATCCCCTACACCTCTATGGGGATCAATTATATTTTACACTTAATGACGATCACGGTAAAATTTTTATTACCACTATACCAGTAATAAAGGTAAAAATTATGGGTCGGGGTGTGACAGTAAAAGACTAAAATAATATCAAAGTAAATAACCATAAAATAACTTAATGACTGGGATGTGACAACATATCTAATCAATAATATATAGTAAATGCATAAGTGAATCATAGTTCGGCTTTTAGTGATTGGAGAAGAGCTTCACTCTTTTCTTATTTACAGGCCTTTTCATGTCGATCGGTTAACGTTTGTCAAAGTCCCTCCTAGCTAGCTAGCTACCAATGAATGTTGCCCTCTGATTTCAAGCTGCATATGTTGTATGCATGCTATATTGCTATGAAGCAAATCCCTCTTATCAGTTACCAATTAATGTGCGGCCTTCTTATTAGTTATAACGAGCCAATAACCAAGAAGGATCTCCTGCATATTGTAATTAACAAATAACGAACTTAGTGAATCTTTCTTGACCATTAAATCCCCATAAAATAAATAAACTTATATGTACAACTTAAATTTCGACGAGTCAGACCTCAGAACGAACATGCTGAAATTTGTCAACATCCGACTATATATATGACTGTGTTCACATCTGCTTAAATGTAAATTACAAACTAATTAAGTCAACCTGTTAACAATAAGTTAAACCCAACTAGAAGTTCTTCCAACATATACGAATAAAAAAGCTACTCGATTAATATTTCCAGAGAAATAGAGAGAGCGCAGAAAGGTCCAGAACGAAGACGCTTTCATTTCTTATCGATTTTGCATGGACGGTACAAAGCAAGGAGTAAAATATATAAAATATCCTCGATATTTTTTCGAAATTTTTGTTTTTTACAATTACCGTTAATAATTTTCATATCTTTTCGTTATTTTATATTTAGTCTTTTGGTCGAATATACAACTTTTAGATGAAATTTTGTAACATTTTCATCGATATTCAATATTATCTCGATATATCCATCAAAATTTTCTTTTTTTAAACCATCAAAACTTCCATAATCGTTGATATTTTACTCCTTTGTTCAAAGCACGTGTCGACACGTGCACCCTTGTAATTTTTGACCTAGCTAGTTTTACCGTTCAAGTTTTCTGTGTGTGTTTGAAAGCTTGTGCAAAACTCGATAGCAAGTGCAGGCTGCAGAGCCTCGCACTACCAGGACAAGTACTTTAGCCGACGAAAAATTTTCGTCGGCCTGTTAAAAAAATTCGTCGGCTAAGGTCTTAGCCGACGAAGGTTCGTCGGCTATAGTGTCGTCGGGAAAGGGTCGTCTGTAATGACTTTAGCCGACGAGACAAAAAATTTCGTCAGCTATAGTATGACTATAGCCGACGAAATAATATCGTTTGCTATAGTCCAACCTTAAGCCGACGACATTATTTCGTCAGCTATAGTCATACTATAGCCGACGACATTATTTCGTCTGCTATAGTCATACTTTAGCCGATGAATTTGTTGTCGGCTATAGTCATACCTTAGCCGACGACATTTTGTGTCGTCGGTTATCTTCCAAACTTTAGCCGACGAATAATTTAAAATATTCGTCGGCTAAAGTTTGTAATAAAAAAATATAAAACATCTATAAAAAAAAACTTTAGCCGACAAATTAAGGCTTTTTTCGTCGGCTATAAGTGCATTCCAGTAAAAAAAAAACTCCAAAATTTCTGAATTACCATTCCAAGCAAGCTGTAAAAAACATATTTAACAATTTCATATAACCAACAACAAACACATAAAAGAATATATGAACTACATAAAAGTATTAATTACATAAACGTATATATCAACTACGTAAAGTCTATATCGTCTAAATTAAAGTCCTCTTCTAGGGGCTGCTGCGGAGGTTGCGGCGGCTGGGGTAGCGTCATGGGCGGAGGCATGGGCGGAGGCGGAAGTCCCTGAATCTGGGCAGCTGTAAAGTCACGCATGTACTGGAACAGCTGCTGCTGCTGGGCCTGATTGAAGGCATGTACCTCGGCAGCATAGGCTGTCTGCGCGGCATTAAAGGCTGCCTGCGAGGCATTATAGGCAGCCTGAGCAGCACGGAAATCTCGTAGTCTCTGAACTTCCGACTCTAACTGAGTCGTCCTGTTGATCGTGGTCGTGGTCCTGTTGCAGGTCGAGGCTGCCTTTCGTTGAAATCCTGGAGTGGTCTTCAGGACCCCCTCGCCTCTCTTTCCTAGACCTCGGCAGTAGAAGTTGTTTCCTCTCGGTCGGAAGGCTGTGCCCATGATCCTCGCCCCAATAGTCGGATCCGAAGTGTCGATCCGGGACATGGCTTCGGACATCACTTCCTCCTGCGTGTCCGGGAATGTCTCCCTCACTACGGTACTCATGACCTCGTCAGTAGCCTCCCTTACCCTCGCCTATATGGATAGGAAAAAAATTATTAATTAAGATTTTTACATAAATCTAAAAATTTAAAAATGTAAGGTGACTTACAATATCCTCCTGGGAGTCAGGATATGCCTTCTCGTACGTATAGACGTACGGGTTGACTTCTGGATGTTCCTTGGCTGCCTCGTCCATGAAGACACCGAACGGTCTAGAACCGGCATGATGGTTCCTTGTGTTGCGTTGCTGGTTCTGAGCGTTCACCCGGGAAACCACCTTCAAAGAAAAAAGTAAACTATTAGTAGAATATTTTAAAACGCACGTACTTATTTTTAAATTAACTAACTAATTTATTTAAATACCTGTTTACGAGGGTTGTTGAATTCTGATGTCAGAAGCCAACGCCACTCGTACTCCCTGTACTGGAACTCAGCAGGGGTACCAGAACGTGCGTTCCCGTGCGTAGTCCAATGGGTCCGCAACTCGTTCTTCCACTCCTTGTACCTACAGATACAACAAAAATATTAGAAATATTATTAATATCACATACAATTTTATTTTTCATTAACTTCCCAACGTACCTTCCCCCATGCACAACGTCGGCCCAGCTGTCCCTCAGGTGCTCGGGAACCTCAAACCACACCTGCATTTAACCGTTTATTATTAGTTTAGTTTTTCAAGAAATCAACAATTTAATACATAATATTATTTTGTAAACTCACCGACGTCATTGCGTTGTGGACCATGTCCTTAACCTCCTGCGGGACCTCGCCCCAGTCGGACCACAACATAGGGACTCTATCTCTAATGAGAACACCCACGCGGCCGGAGTACGTCCTCGACTTCCCGCCCAATACTACTTGGCCATCCCCGTCAATATCGATGGGGATCCTCACCACGCTACTCACCATCTTCTCGAGAGCTTTTCATGTGACGGGGCCTCTCTTCTTCTTTGTGCCTATGACATGATTCGGCCAAATTGATTATTAAAATATATATGACCCTTTAAAAGTAATCATGCATCACTGATTGCCTGAGGAGCTCACGACGGATTCCGGCTCTGTCGCCGATGATGATACCCTCGTAGAAATAAGAGGCGTATCAAAAGGCATGAACCGGTACGCCGCTGATGGAGCCACTGGCGGGGGCAGTGGATAAATCGGCGTCCCTGAGCCATCGACTACAGGTAACGCCGGTATCATCCGCGGAAGGAACAGATGAGGCGGCGGCATCTGTACCCCAGATGACCCATTATCCGAAGAAGTAGGACCCGGAGTGGGCGCCCGGTGTATCTCGGGCATACGAGGTGCAGACACCTCCGTCTGAGGCCACAAGGGCCTCGGGGAACGAGTGACGGCCGCCTGCCTCGATGAAAGGGGCACCTCCGGCGCCGTCTCTAGAAGGGTCGCACGTCTGGCTGTCATCCGGCCCTGAAACGTCGTTTGAGGGTTGCTAGAGGTTCCCTCAGATGATTCGGACCTTTGGCCCTTCGAACTCTTCTTCGATCGAAAAAAGCCGCTCATCCTATTTAAAATATTAATCTAAGGCTTTAGATTATTTTGTCTTTATTTTATAAAAAATTATACATGTTTAAAATTCTACTTATTCAATAAATAGATACACATACCAATATATATATAGATATATATATATATATATATATATATATATATATATATATATTTTACTTACAAAACAATATTATATATATCAACATCATCCTAAATTAACTAACATATCATAAAACTAAGTTCGAAATCAAAAATAAATTAACACATATATTCAAAAATAAACACATAAACTAACATAATTAAATTAACACATAATTAAATTAACACAAATTAAATTAACATAAATTAAACTAACATAAATTTAATTAAGACAAATTAAACAAAACGATAACAATGAGCATCAATTTATCAACAACAACAAAATTAAGCACCAATATATCAACAACAACAAAATTAAGTAACAACAACAAAATTAAGCACCGAACCTGAGAATAGGGCGAGAGGAGGGCGGGAGGCAGGGAGGAGGGCGGAGGGCAGGGAGGAGGGAGGGAGGAGACCGGGAGGCAGGGAGGAGGGAGGACGGGGCGACGGGGGGAGGAGACCGGGAGGGAGGAGGGAGGAGGGAGGAGGGAAAAACTGCAGAAATGAGGGAGGAGGCTAGGGTTTCGCAATTAAAACCCGAAGACTTTAGCCGACGAAATAATTTGTTCGTCGGCTAAAGATTAAAATTTCGTCGGCTATACATAAATTCGTTGGCTAAACCTTTGAAACTCGTCGGCTAAACCTTTGAAATTCGTCGGCTAAACCTTTTGAAACTCGTCGGCTAAACCTTTGAAACTCGTCGGCTAAACCTTTATACATTTGGCATGTTGTATTTCGTGATGATCAAACTTGAGAAACACAAATCCGGCCGTCAGATCTGACCATCATGATAAAATACATGTATGGGAAAAAATTCAACTTGATCCGAAAAGAATAAGTGCTCGATCCGGACGGTCAATCTCGTAAGTCAAACCCCTAAACGCACGGAAAAGGTCGTTCGACCGTCTAAATTATGTATTTTGGCCGGACCTCCAACTGAAAATAGTTTTAAACCGATGACACACAACAAGTCGTGTAAAAATTTTACGCAAAATAACCACCGAACATAGGGCTACAGTAGGTAATAGAAATATTTTAGGGTTTAGCCGACGAATACTTTAGGGTATTCGTCAGCTATAGTATGTAATTAAAAAATTAAAATAATAACTATAGCCGACGAAATATTAGGTTATTCGTCAGCAAAAACCATATTAGCCGACGAATGATAGTCTATTTCGTCGGCCAAAGTTTGTAATAAAACAAAATAAAAAACATCTATGGCCGACGAAATTAAGACTTTTTTCGTCGGCTAAACTCCTCTTAGCCGACGAATGACAGTGTATTTCGTCGGCTAAAGTATGTAATAAAACAAAATAAAAAACACCTATGGCCGACGAAATTAAGACTTTTTTCGTCGGCTAAACTCTCTTAGCCGACGAATGATAGTGTATTTCGTCGGCTAAAGTGTGTAATAAAACAAAATAAAAAACATCTATGGCTGACGAATTAAGTCTTTTTTCGTTGGCAAAAAACATCTTAGCCGACGAATTATAGTGTATTTCGTCGGCTAAAGTAAAAAACAGGGAAAAAAAAACAGACGATATTCATAAACCATACATTAAAAAAACCCTGTTAATCATGTATCACCGAAATTCATATAAAATAACTGAAATATGAATTCAACATGTGTAAACTATAAAGGAAAAAGTCTTTGAAAAATTATACAAATTAATCGGAATCATACATTAAAACTAAGGCTCGTAATCAGAATCATCCGATGAGTCTTCTTCGGTGTCAGAATTAATTTCTGGTAATATATGTATTTCCTCATCGCCAGAGTCTTCGTCTATTTCTTGATTTGGATCAACATCAACAAGCCTTGGCTCTTCATCACGAATTCGCACCGAACGACCCGCTTTAAAATTATTAAGGCGAATGGTAGAGGAGTTAGGAATACCTATTGCGTTGGGCTCTTGATACGCAACATCCTCTTCCTCGTCTTCGGCCTCTCCAAGTGTAGCCACCCGATAAATGTTTCGAGGGTGCACAAGGTTGACTACTTTTCACGCGCCACCCTTAGCAAGGTCATCAAGATAAAACACTTGTTTTACCGATGTGGCAAAAACGAAGGGGTCATCCTCGTAAGAACTTGTAGTAGTGTTCACCAATAATATTCCGTACTGATCGGTCTTCATGCTCTGCGGCCTAGTATCAAACCATCTGCACTTGAAGAGGTGCACTGTCATGCCTTCACCGTAAACGAGTTCCACCACTGAATCAAGAACACCGTAATAGTCAACTCCATTCCGCCCACCATGTGCCATGACCCCAGAATTCTGTGTTCTCTTTCTGCTATCTCTTTGTTCGCATATAAATTGCACGTCATTCACCTTGCACATCGGAAAAACTCTTGAGACTATCGGCTTCATGGCTAGAAGTCTTAGTTCGTGCGACCAATTTGGGTGACCATCAAATTGAATATGGTTCATCTGCAACCAACCATCTCAATTGTAAATATGGATAATTATGCAATAAACATAAACCCGTAGAGAAAAATTAAATTACGTACCCAACCGTCAAAATAATCTGCGAACTCCCTGTTGTGGTACTCGAGATCACCTTGAATGTCTGGACAATGTAGATGGATGTCTTTCCAGTATTCAACTTCTGGACAGTTAATCAATACCCACCAGTGGGCAATGACTAGCTCATGTGGTTGCAACTTGTAGGAGTCTAGCAAAATTCCATACACTTCAACATCACTAGAGACTATGGAAAGATTGAACTTCGGTACATCTACCGGCATGGTTTGCGGAGTTTCCTTCAACGCTCCTAAATACAACTTCATGTAGGTGACGCACTCGTGCGCAATATATGCTTCAGCTATACATCCTTCAGGAGCGGATTTATTAGCCACATAATCTTTGTAGTCTCCAAGTTGCCTGTAAATCAAGTTGCAAAATGTTATGATTATTGAACATGTATATATATTGAGGAATTCAGGTGTAAAAATGTACCTTTCCATGGGATACATTCAAGTGTAGTGTACTGGACCGGTAAGCAACAATTGCTCGGGAAGATGGATCATCAGGTGAGGCATGATGTCAAAAAAATTTGGAGGAAATATCCTCTCAAATTTACACATGATATAAATGATGTCATCTTGCATTTCCCGAAGGTCACATCGAGACACTTCCCGTGTGCATAACTTCTGGAAAAATCTTCCCAACGCCACTAACGGCTCCACCACCTGACGGGGAAGGAACAGTCGAATGAAAACAGGGAAGAGACGTTGTAGCAGGATATGACAGTCATGACTCTTTAACCCGTACATCTTATTGTCCCGGAAGTTCACACACCGGGCTATATTTCCTGTATAGCCTGAAGGATACTTCACACAACTCATCTACCTGAAAATTAGGTTCTTCTGGTCAGGCTTCACGGTGTAAGGAGCTTGAGGCATTTTTTTCTTCCCTTCTTTCAACCACAAATGTCTTCTTATTCCGCATATTTTTAGATCAATGCGTGCCTTAAGACCGTCTTTCGTCTTCCCCTCCAAGTTCAGCACTGTGCCCACCACACTGTCGCACACATTCTTTTCTATGTGCATCACATCCAGGTAGTGCCTGATCAACAACTTACTCCAGTATGGGAGTTCCCAGAATATGCTCTTATGTGTCCAGAATTTGTACCTGTCGGGTCTTTCAGGTATTGCCGCCACAATGTTGGGATGATTGCTGAGCTGCCCAAAATCGTACTCATTAAGCACCGCTAAAATTTCTTCCCCCGTCCATCTTCTGGGAGGCACACCGTGTTCTACGGTCCCATCAAATGCCTTCTCATCGAACCGCCATTCGTGATCATATGGAAGGAAAGCACGGTGACCCAATCTGCATATCTTGTTGCAATGACTGCTGCTCCCCTCATCGCTAAGGCACTCTGGACAAGCCTTGTATCCCCTAACAACGTTGCCCGACAACATCCCACGGGCAGGAAAATCACTGATGGTACCAACAACCATGACATGCATCTGGAACATCTCGTGCGTGTACTTGTCATAAGTGGGATGACCAACGTCCCACAAAAATTTAAGCTCTTCAATCAAAGGTCTCAAGTACACATCGAGACACTTCCCCGGATAACCGGGCCCTGGAATCAACAAACTCAACATATTGTATTCCTTTTTCATGCACATCCATGGGGGAAGGTTGTACGGTACCAAAATCACCGGCCATATACTGTATTGCAGACTCATGTTGCCAAAAGGGTTGAACCCGTCGGATGAGAGCCCGAGCCTCACATTTCGGACCTCTGACGCAAAATGAGGAAACTCCCTGTCTATATGCTTCCAAGCCTCCCCGTCAGCAGGGTGTATAAGGGTATCTTCGTCATGCAATTCCCTATCAGAGTGCCATCTCATCGCTTCGGCCGTGTGTGAAGACATGTACAACCGCTCCAACCTATCCGTCAAAGGGAAATACCGAAGTACCTTTACAGGTTTCCTGTTGCCTGCAGGAGTCAACTTATATCTGTCAGTGTGACATACCGGACATGCGTCAAGGCCACCAAGGTCATTCACTTCTGGATCTTTACCCCAAAAGAGAACACAGTCATATCTACATGCATGGATCTTGATGTAGGAAAGCCCAAGATCTTTCAGGATACATCGGACCTTCCGATGAGTGGTAGGAAGACGATGACCATTGGGCAGCATCGAAGCAGTGTACTGTAGATACTTATCAACAGCCTTCACGGTCGATTTTGTCTCAACTTTAATCTTCATTACGTCCATCACACTTTCAAAAACGGTCTTCTGACAACCGGGGTACACAGGGGTCTGTTGGAAAGCAAGCAGTTTGTTGTACTTTTCAATACCAGCAGTGTTCACAGCTCTAGGGAAGGGCTACACCGGGTCAGGCATATACTGTCCTTGAGCGCATACACCGCTCTCATAAGGAAACATATCGTTGATGAATGTCGTTGTTGGATCGTTGGATATACTAGCACTGCCCGTCTCGGAAAATTGGCCATGATCATGCGGACCCTCTGATAATGTTTCACCGTGATATAACCAACATGTGTACTTCTCCCAAAACCCATTACTCCTCAGGTGCTGCCATACTTTGTCAATGGGAAATCGATACATATCGCTGCGACACTGACATTTCGTGCACGGGCAATAGAAAATTGTATTCCCGTTAGCATTATTCAGCACATATTCTATAAAACTCATAACTCCTGCACCGTATCTTTTGTTCCATTTTGGAAGCGAAATCCAACTCTTATCCATATCCTGAAAATATAACAAAATATATATATTTATAACGCTGCTAGCTAATTATTAATAAAATTTCATGCCATATATAAAATCTCAATTTATTTAGTATATATATATTCTACGTACGTACTACAACTAATTAATTACAAAATTATTATCATGAACTCATATATATCATCAACAACTTCATACCATATCAACACAATAATATTAATTATAAATTAATATTAAAATATATATATATATATATATCTACTATTTATTAACAACAAATTAATTCATATATATTATCAATTCAAATCATCAACCAAATCGATCAACACATATATATATACATCCAAGGTACTCAAAATTAATCAACTCAATCACAATCAATAAACTCAATTAATCACACTAATTAAAATCGATCAACTCAAATAAAACTCAATTAATCAACATATATATACATATACGTACCTATATATGGCTCCACAAACTGATTATGGACAGATTTCGACAACACCCAAACTTTTTCTTCCCTTTTTTCTTCTCCCGTTTTTTTTCCCGATTTTTTCGAAATGAGCTGCTGCTGCCCAGATCTGCAAATATAAAGCACTTTAGCCGACGACTATGAATTTCGTCGGCTAAACTTTTAAATATTTCGTCGGCCATAGTTTGTGAACTTTAGCCGACGAAATAAATTCTTTAGCCGACGAAAAATTATTTCGTCGGCTAAAATTTACCATAGCCGACGAAAATTTAAAATAGCGGACGAAATAAAATTTCGTCTGCTAAAGTGGACTTCATAGCCGACGAAAGAAAATTTTGTCGGCTAAAGCCCACTTTAGCCGACGAAAAAATGCTTCGTCGGCCTGGTTTTTTTTTTTTCGTCAGCTAAATCCTTTCTTCTGGTAGTGTCGTGCCGTCACGTGATTGCAACTCCTAAAATGTAAGCACCCACATGACTTGAAATTACCCCGCCTTCTATAATTTTTGACCTTGTGTACTTTTATGTCCCACTGGCCTAACTATTGCATGCTAGTCTTCGTCTTGTTCTTCTTTGAATGAAAACACCAAATGAAACGCGAAAATAAATATGAACATGTAAGGGGGGTGTGTAAGATTGCAAATCAGGAAGTGTAAATTTTACTCTCTTTACATATATGATATGTTGGGTTTGAAACCCACACTAATACTATGCAGGGTTGTTAATTAATTACAAACACATGTTTTTTTTGGATCAAATGGTCATTTTATTTAAATAAAAGTAAGTGGTACAAAGATGACGTAACTTTTGTGGAGTCGTTAGAAATGAAAAATTCTTACCTATAGTAAGCGTTGTTTTGAAAAATTGAAGCATAGTTTAATATAATTAATGAGAAAACTTCAACTTACGTATACATATATGTGTATATGTCACACATGTATGATCTAACGGTGTTAAATGAATGGTAATAGAGTTGATTATGATTGATACACCGTTACGAGATCTTCCGCGTGCATATATGTTATGTATGCATAGTAAACGTCCAAAATATATAGATCCATACATGGTATAATCTTCTGAAGAATTGCCCAGTTTCTTGGGGATTGAGTGACTAAGGCTTTGATGAGGCTTTGTTAATGAAGCGTGGGCATCGCTAATTCAGGCGAATATATATACCAAAGTTATGAACTGTATGCCAGTTAAACGACATATATATTAACATCTACATTATAAACTGGAATCCATATGTACTATTCAATAACAAACTACATGAAACTTAATTGTTTTGGTGGAAAACGATACAAGTCAAGAGACAAGGATGTAAACTTACCGCTGAAAACATTAAGGATATTTAACATCTCTCCTGACTGACGTCTGTATCAAGAAATCTCTGCTTTGTTCAACGTACAGCCTCTAGAGTAGAGGCCACAGCTGTTTCCCCAGTTCCATATGCTTCTTCCTCACTTCAATTATTTCTCCATCCCCAGTTCCATTTTTAATTTGTATCTTTATTACCAGACATTTAATATTTTGGTGAATTACAATGTAGGCAGAAATGCATAGTGGTTTGTTTATTTGTTTTCCTGTTCATACAATTTAGGTCATGCTCATCGACGTTCCACTGTTCCAGTTTGCAGCAACCACATTAATATATAAATGCGTGATTGTATACCAACCCTTGCTGGATTAACCCAAGGAATTGAACATGCATGTATATACACGTACATGGTCATTGGTCAAACCGAAACCGAATACATGGAGACCATGATGACCATGTTGTTATTTGTTAGTCTGAACTTTAAAGTTGATTTAGATAATATGTGAAGCCCAATTTCAGTTCCCCTAGTTGCCCTTTCGTGCGTCCGCCTCTAGTCAGGAGTTCCGCTAAGGAAGAAAGAATCTGACACTAGTTAGTCATGAGTCTGAGAAATTACTCAAATTAGTAAAATACGTACCAACTTCATCTTCACTGTGGTCGTGGAAAATATGTTGGTGGTGATTTCTTACGCAACAACACCTCACTTCTGGCCTTTGAGAAAGAAGTAGGTGCATCCGTGCATGCGTCAAATTGCGGTTGTGCACAGGTTGATATTTGTCAAATCCGATCCTCTAACATTCGTATACAGTTTATGTTCCTTCGATCATACGAATAACTGAAACTTGATTATTACCATTTCTCACTTTATAAATGAAGACGTTAAGTCCTGGATGGAATAGTATGAATGTACATTGACATGATGAATTCCTTTCGTATAATGTTTGAAACCATCTGTACGTGCATTCATTGCAAAAAAAAAAAAAAAAAAACCATTTGTGCATTTGAGACAAATTAGCATGTATACATACCAAACAATAATTTAGGAAAAATAGTTGCGTCCGGACTAGTATGTACGTGTGCTCCGGTGTGCGTCCAGACTCTCTCTTGTTTACATACTTTTGTTGATCGATGTAAATCATAATCTTAATCATTTAAAAGTTGAATGAACCAATAAAGATCACACATGCTAAAAATCAATGTAAACAAAATTGGTTTGCTAAGCCGATTGCATTAAACAAATGGGCAGTTCTTTTGAAAGTTAGCAGTCTCATGATTAGCCGTCAATTTGTTTGATTCACTTGGCTGAGCAAGGTTTTTGTTTACTTTAATTTTTTACAAAGGTGATCTTTATTGGTTAATTTAACTTTTGAATGGTTAAAATTATGATATACATTAACAAAAATATGTAAATACGAGAGTTTGGAACTTAGGATGCATACTTACATGCTTGTTCGGACGTAAATATTTTTCATAATTGAGCTCATATATCATCATTCTATCAAGAACAAACCTCCTTTTTCTTTCTCTTTGTTTTTGTTTTCATTTTGACGTATTGCTTACAAAGCGAGGCTTAAATTCAAACCAACTTTGTTCCCTAGCTTGGTTAAATCTTTAGGCTAATCCCGGCAAAATAATAAGAAACACATGTACCCTCCCAAATTTCTAATGTCGAGGTCAGTCCCCTCCTCCTCCATTCTTTGCGTCTAGTTTAGGGCAAAGGATAAAAACACTACTGTCAGTGCCTCCTCCTCCTCCTCCCCTACATTAGTTTGCAATCAAACTAATAAGGAAACAACAACGTATTCTGCAAGTTAGTGCAAAATCTTCTGCAAACTGATTATCAATGAAACGCTACTCCATACTCAACAATGAGTGAGCTAATTAGCTCGATCTTCCTCCATTAAACAAAGAGATCGAGGCTTTACAGCTTTCAGCTTTCAGATTTGTAAAGAAACTTGTTAAAAAAAAACAGATTTGTAAACACCGTATTAGGTGATCCATTGGTGATCCTGATGTGAACAAAAAGATGGATATCGTGTGGAAAATCTGGGCAAAAAAGGTCGGGAAGTTTCTCCAACCTTTGACTAAGAATAATCACTTTTTGGAAAAAGGAGCTAAACCAGTGACTGTTTGTCTTAGTTTTTTGGCTTACCCTGACCCTAGTATCAGCTTCGTTAACACTGCGAGTACGGGGGAGCTAGGGTGTGTCGGTTCTGGTTTTATTGTTTTTTTTTTCTTCTTGTTATACCAGACGACTGTGCATAGATTTGACTTCTCCATGGGAAAAAATATGGCTTTTTTTCTATCGGGACCCGATTGGATTGGATTGCATTGGATTTTTTTAACCCTAAATGTGTGTAGGCTTACACAGTGCTGGTTTTGGTTCAATCTTTTCAAACTGGTATAGCGGGTGAACTGGGTGAACGGCCAGGGCCTGTGGAGGAGTCGAGAGAATCAATGGTGGTTTGCATGTGGGTGTTGGACTTTTTGCTTTTTATGTTTGATCATCATTGACTGAATGAGTATAGGTTTTTAGAATATGGAAAATGTATGAACATGTTGAAAGTCAAGGTTTGTTTTTCTTTTTATCGTTCAAAACCATACAACTAGGAGGAGCATGATCTTCTCATTTCTTACTTGTTTCTATACATATATGCATTTTTCCACTAATAGATCAATTTAGAGATTCTTGAGGCCGTGCAAATGGTCTCGGTGCAAATGGTCTCTCTATAAGTAACTTCTAAGGTTATAGTTTAAATCGGACCCTTGACGTTTTATACAATTTTATTCGTTATACTTAGTTACATCATGATATTACGACTGCATACATAATAATGACATCAACAAAGATTAACTAAAAAGTAGAGAAAAACTATACAACAATCTTTATATTCAGTACCTTTACATGCAATAAACCTTGCCCAAAAATCATATTATACTTCAGAAATCTAATAATGAACTAGCAATGTAACAAAGCATAATTACTCAATTAGTGAATTAGGGTTCAGATAGTGTAATTTATTGGTAAACATTATCTTGTACACAAATTTGCCAAACACCTATTGAGTTATGGTAGAGAGCCGCCCATTCTATACCAACTCTCATCATTTTTATAGTAATCCCCATACAGCCATACGTGTCTGTGAACAGTTTAATAACAACACGTACAACTATCGAGATCCACTTGAGCAATTTTCTACCCTATAAACACTATTTCTCTCGTAGCAAGGAAGCCAAAGCTTGCAAGAGAAAGAAATCCACCAACTACACACGTACTTCTCTGAGCCACGTTAAGACTCAGAGGCTCTCTCCCTCCCCCAGTCCTTCCTCAAATCCTTAAATCGTAAAACCTGAAGAGGGAAGCATTACATTTTCATTAAGTTTATTTCCATGTCACTTTCCTTCATTATCAGTCACATTCCCGTTTGTTTTCTTTCTCTCTCTTTCTCATACACTAATTTCCCAGATTGGATTCCAACTCATAGGTCAGACTGGGTTTTCTCTCTGGTTCTAAAGTACAGATCTTTGCCAATGCCTTTGAGTTTAATGTGTTTTTGTGTCTTGCTTGTGTAAGTTTTAAGATCCAAGAAAACCCCATTTGGTTTTTACTTCCATGGATCTTGTAAGAAAAGGCTACATGATCCATGTCTCTTCATCAGAAGTACAAGCACTTGCTCCAATTACAAGTCCAGGGAGCTCAATCTTTGGGACTCCTATTCATCATTCAGACACAAGCTTCCCCATTATAGCAATTGCCATAATAGGAATTATAGCCACAGCTTTCTTGCTAGTGAGCTACTACATCTTTGTCATCAAGTGCTGCCTCAACTGGCACCGTGTGGATCTCCTCCGGCGATTTTCTCTTTCCCGGAACCGGCGAGACGAAGACCAGCTAATGGTGTACTCGCCGGGTTTGGAGACCCGGGGGCTCGACGAAGCTGTGATCAGGTCGATCCCATTGTTGCAGTTCAAGAAAGATGGTAAAAACAGAGGTGGGTTTGAAGAAGGAAGCCTATTTTGTGAGTGTGCTGTTTGCTTGAATGAGTTTCAAGAAGATGAGAAGCTGAGGATCATACCCAACTGCAGCCATGTCTTCCACATTGACTGCATTGACGTTTGGCTTCAAAACAATGCGAATTGCCCGCTTTGTAGAACAAGCATTTCATCCAACACAACCCGGTTCCCATACGATCGAATCGTGGCTCCGAGCTCTTCACCTCAAATTCCAACCCCTGGGAGTGCCAATGGAGGCGATGAAGACTACGTGGTGATTGAACTGAGCAACGAAAACAATCCGGCGGATCAAGCATTGATGCTTGGAGTGCAAGAAAGATTGAACTCAGGGGAGTTGTCGGTGAGGTCCATTAGTCCTTCCCCAAGGAAATTGGAACAAATTAGAACATTTCGGCCCAAGAAGGCAAGAAAGTTTCACAACAAGGTTACTAGTATGGGTGATGAGTGCATTGACATTAGGGGAAAAGATGAGCAATTTTCCATCCAACCCATCAGGAGGTCTTTCTCAATGGACTCTTCTAATGACAGACATCTCTATTTGGCAGTTCAAGAAGCTGTGCAGCAGCAAAGCCAAGTCAGTGAGGTCAGTCCAATTGAAGGTTGTAGTAGTAGTACCAGTTCTAGAATCAGAAGGTCTTTCCTTTCTTTTGGGCATGGTAGGGGATCTAGAAGTAACAATGCAATTCTGCCTGTTTATTTGGAGCCTTAATTTTTGTTTTTTCCTTGGATTTTTCCAAGTTTTAGTACTTCTGTGAAATAGACAATTCTAGATGTATTATTGAGAGATTACAGAACTTGTTACATAAGCCATATATTGAATTGAATTTGAAAGCTACAATCTTTTTGGGTCCATATATTTGGGATTTGGGGTCTGGTTCTTGAAAGATGGCTTCACATTATAATGAGGCTATGAGCATCATTGCCAAAACCACAACTTTTTCATTTTCTGTTAGACTTTTAAAAGAAGCAAGAAACTTTTCCCACCTCTTTTGAATTGAAAAATTGCAAATCTTGTTGGTTGGCAGAGAAGGACAGAGTAACCTCAAGAATCAATTTTTCAAAAGGGAAGGAGAAAAGGGATTGATTTTAGAATGACAGGGCCCTTATGTGAACCAACTAGCTGAGCTAGCTTAGGAGAATCCAAAGATTAGAACAGCGTGTAAAATGGGTAAGGTCCCTTTCTATTGATTGAGTTGAGAAGATATGGGTCCTGTTCAATTGAAACAATCATATAAACGAGGACCTTATATTGGTGTGTGATTATCAATCATGCTAATGCTGGTAGAGGGGAGGTATAGTTTGTTCTTACATTTGGTTGTTGAGGTTCTTGTCTAATGATGCATTCTATTCTCCAGACTGGATGATGAACCTACTTACCTAGAATGAAATGATTCTATCTCATTCATACAAACAGAGCATATTGAGGCTATTAAATTAGGTTTTCTCAAGATCAAAGTATAAATTTTGAAAGCAGAAAGTCTTGGATGATTACAATGAAGCTATATACAACCAAGTTTCGCAGTATTCATCACATCTATCAACATTTAACGAGTAATTCGATCTAAAATATGCAATGAAACACGTTCTAATGCAAATGCGCAACTGCATAATCCCGAAGGCTACGTAGAATCACGGTGGAACACGAACATGAACAATAAACAACATGAGCAAGAGGCAAGGACGTATAGTGGTTCACCATGTCATCGGAGGACATGGCTACGTCTGTTTACGCCTAAATTAATATTTTACTGGATAATAATTGTCTACGTGAATATTAATTAAATTTTGGTCCACATCACACCGGCGAGCCCAAATTCTTTGGGTTTAAAAGTAATGGCCCGCCAGTGTGATCGGTTAATTTTAAACCAATTTATTTTCCTGATTCACAACTAGATCATCATTTATAGTATGGGCAAATAAGGGTCATTCCCGCAGAGGATTAAATGAATCTAACTACTCAAACGATGTCATAAAAGTGACTACTGATCCTAACGACCAGCAGTCGAAAAACCTAATTATTTGACTAACCTAAACAAGTCAGAAAAATACGAAAATTTATAGACTCGAACTAGATAAACAGACGGACTCACATACAAAATTTCAGATGAATCAGAGATCGTTTGCTATGTCAAATAAATACTTGAAAACGGAGGACAGAAAGTGACGAAAACTGATTTTGGTTTTGGTTTTGGAAAACAATGAAATAAAACTAGCTAGGGAAGATGCAATCCACCCCGACAATCACACACAAGATAATTGGTTCAGTTATCTTTCAATTAATCTAGATGAAGATGCTCAGGTTGGTTCGGTACGCTTGAAACACAACCTATTACCCTTTCTTATTTCGTACGCTAGGCAGGAAGTACTCTACACCTAAACTATTCTCAAGCAATGCAACCTAAAGGTACATTTATTAGATTAAACATGCAATGATCTGTTTGAACCCGGTAGGTATTTTTGGTCCAAGACTCGAGATACATTTTGGATAACATTTGGGCCAGCACCTGTGGCCTTTTTAGCCCACGAAGGGTGGCGAAGTCTGGCAGCGCGCGATTTGGACTTGTCCTAAGATTCCGATACCTCGTGAGATTCGATGTCCTCACGGGATCCTTTGTTCCAGTTCGTGTGGGATTCTACAGTGCATGGCGAGGTAGAGTTGGAAATGGATGATAGTGCCCTCGGGATTGCTTGGTGTTTGAGTTCGCGTACGAGACTACAGTAGGATGATGCGAGGCGGTGAGCAAGACCTAAGCGAGGTTGGTTTGACACGTGTTGCATGGATCGCATGGCTCGCGAGTTGATTGTATCCTTGTAGGATTCTAATTGCTGAGTCCGAAGTGGATTGTGATTAGGTTTCTGCGAGTTGCTTGTAGATCGTTATATAAAGAAGCTCCATGGCTTACAACAAAGACACAATTCTCTCAACAAACAAACAAACAGACGAACACAGTCGATCGTACCCAGTACAAACCTTCGAGCGTCCTCGAAAACCCTAAAGTTCTAAGTGCATCCCGCCATAGATCTCAGAGCCCATCTGGACTCGTCTTCGCTTTCCCTTTGTTGCTCTGCTCGCTCTAACAGTGAGTATCGATTCACAGGTGACGAGATTATTTTGCTCGTAATTCCTCGCCCGTGAGGTGGCACCGGAGCTCTCTTTCGCCTGGTTAGAAGTCAAGAACGCGCACCGTTCTCTTTCCGCGTCCGCGCGGTGGCACGCCCTGCACACATTGTTTTACTTTTGGAAGCACAATCTCCTTTCTACTCCAGCTGAGCACGTGGGCCAAAACATTGGCATGCCCAGTGGGACTGGGAGTTTCATATTCTAGTCATCATTAGGAAATCAGACGAATCCCCATACTGGAGACCCTCGATTTCTTGTTTGAAACATAAGTCTCCACAATACAAGCCCCATAATAGCGCGGCTTGCAGATCTCTCACCCAAGAAGAGATTCTCGCTCGGTTTGGCAACCCCGATCATTCTGAAACCACTATGACAAGTTCATGACCAACCCCGGACGCAGGACCTACTCTGTCCACGGATGAAGTCCGCCAGATGTTTGAGGAGCTGAAGAGCGAGTTCAAGAATGAGATCGGCTCGCTCAGGAGTGAGCTCGGCTTGAAAGTCGACGCCACCCAGAAAAACTTCCAAGACCTCTCTACACAGGTCGCTAAGGATAGGGAAATCTGGTTCGCGAACCAAGAGAACCATGCTAGGCTCAGCGAGGAGTTTAACTACGTTGCTGGTACAGTCAGGGAGGACAAAGATTTGTTGACCGGCTCCCTTCAAAGGATCCAGGAAGAATTGGATCAAAGCAAGGAGGCCTTTTCAAAAACCTTGGAGGTCCAAACCCGTCGCCTGGATGACCACGACACCAAGTTGCAACAACAGCAGGGCGCTTCCTTCTTCGGGAGCAAGAATAGCATGGAGAAGCTTGAGGACTACAAAGAGCACCATGATACCCTAAACACAAGGGTCCTGCAAATGGAAGACTGGATTCGGGCTCAAGCACCAAAGAATCATGCCATGAACTATGCTAGTTCAAGTGCAGCTGAGGGCTCAAGGTATATTCCACCTAATGAGCGCCCTAGAGGAAATCCAAGGGTCGGGGCCCAGAAAGCTCCCCAATTCACATTGGGGGCCAGTTCGTCGAAGACGCCACCCCGTCTACCCTCGCCGGGCAGCCCTGGGGTCACACTCAAGGGCGCCGGGGTCTTCCCATCTCAAGGGATTGGGACACCAGATGACCCAATCATAGCCTACTCCGGTTCGACCCCTAAGAACGTCGGGCAGGCCCCTAGCCTCTCTGCATGGCATGGCCACGACCAGGGGGTAGAATCAGCACCAGTGACGGCAGCCGATTGGCGCCAGCTCATCTCGAGCATAGTCAAGGAACAGACCGAAAAAGGTGATGCTAGCTTGCATTATCGTGACCCCTATCCTGATAGCGTGGCACAATATCCCATCCCACATGGATTCAAGAATATCGTCTTCACCACATTCTCTGGGGAGACAAGGGAAGATGCAGCAACTCACATGGCCCGTTTTAAGGTCCAATGCGGCCAATACGGGAATGATGACATGCTCAAGTTCAAGCTCTTCGGGACTTCTCTGTCCGGGGCCGCTTTCATCTGGTACTCCAGATTGAAGCCTGGGTTAATAGCAGATTGGCCCACCATGGAAAGACTCTTCCAAGAGACGTATGGCACAATTGAGCCTGAAGTTGGCCTCGACTCCCTCACACAGATGAGCCAGCAGAGCATGGAGTCCGAAGTTTCTTTCCTCCAACGCTTCAAGATCCAGCAAGCCAAATGTGATTACCTGCTACCTGAGCAGGAAGCCATTAAGTTGGCTATTCGAGGTCTGGAGCACCGCCAGCGGTTGAAACATCATGGAGAGCATTTCAGTTCCATGGGTGACCTGATTAACAAAGTCGGCAGCTACGAGCTAATCATGAACGAGCTGGACGACAAAGCCAACGCCTCCAAAGGAACTTACATACCGGGGAAGAATCGGATAGTGGGGGCACTACACATGCAAACCCCCACTCATGATCCATATTATCAAAGGCCGGAATGAGTTCACACAGATCAGGATTTGGATGATATTGGCACGTTAGAACTGACGGGCAAGCAGGTAGCCCATAAGCTGAAAAACCTGAAGATGACACGTGAGCCAATCACCATCCAGTCCTTTGCCTGGACCAAGCCGGAGTACGAGTCGTACACCTATGATGCCAAAAATGCACATTTGGTCTTTAATGACCTAATCGAGGCGAGGTATATGTGTCTGGATCACAAGATACTGCCCAAGGAGGAGCTGAAAGACAAGAAGTATTGTGCCTTCCACAATGTATACAATCATGACACCAAAGATTGTGTCAAGCTTCGAGAACAGCTGCAGACATGGTTAAACTCAGGCGAGCTAAAGATGAAAACACCGGGTAGTACGGCCTCATTGGTTGATATAGACCCTTTCCCGCCTATAGTGGGCATGGTCGAGGTCAACTGGGCCAATCAGACTCAGGATGACGATCGACGCCGCGCGCCTAAAAGGGGTCGCGAGGAAGGAGACGACATCGCCCGCCGGCCGCGTCGCCAGTATACCTACAACGAGAACCTTGCACATGACATTTTAGACGATCTCATTGATGACGGGCTCGTCACAGTTGCCGGTTCCTTGCCCTACATCGAATACAAGGAGGGGCGCATTCACTGCAAGTTTCATAACAACTGGGGGCACAGAACCAGCGAATGCCAGCAGCTTAGAGACCAGGTTCAAGACTGGCTCAACCTCGGGTATATCCGCTTTAAGGATGAGGGCGACTTCATGATCGCAACGGCTGACTTCGCTTGGCCTCGAGTCGGCCAGCGAAGAATCACATTAGACCTGTCACCAAATGCTGGTTCACGCGAACCACCGGGCTGAAATCGCAAACGGCCGACGAATAACTATACGGTCCCGAATAACCAGAAGGGGAACGCAGATGACCCAGCTCGACAGTTGGTCGCTAAGCTCGAAGCAGACCGCCCCTCCTGCAAGAATAAGGGCAAAGCAGTCATGAGGGACAATAGATCATTCCCCGTTGAAGATTCCCAGCCTATGAGCCCTAGGACTCGAGAAGAGCTGGAAATGAGGATAGAACATCTCGAAACGTTCGTTTCTACGCATTGGGCAGAGGCGGTACCTACATCCCCTGCCACAAGCGAGATGGACATGTCAGACTCCAGCGGTGAGCGTCATAGCAACGAGGCCCCGAGCCCTCGTCAAGGTGTCTTAACCAAACCCTACATTCCCCCAACGTCGAAATCAGCGATCAAGGAAGGGGTCTGGTACACGTAGCAAGGGGGCAAGGCAGTTACCATTAGCAGGTCTAAGAAGCGCAAGCTCCAGAAGCGATACGGTAGCATCCTACGCGCCTTACGAGCTGTTGAAGAAGGCGTCGTATGCCCCTCACAGCTCGCACAGACGCCTGAGCGGATGTGGCGGGAGGCAGAGGGTTTGCGTGCAGTCCTTCAAATGCCGCCAGTCACACCTCCAAGGATTTGCGAGCAGTTCAGCGATGAGCCTGCACCCAAGGCAAACGTCTTTTGCCGACTCACGGTTCCACCAAAACCGGATTCACAGTCTTCCAGGCGCAGGCCATCACCACTACCTGAACGAAGAAGGGATCCACAGCCTTCCAGGCGCAGGCCATCCCCAGCCCTTGATAGGAAAAGGGATCCGCAGCCTGCTAGGCCCAATCCATCACCAAAGTCTGCAAGGAGGAGGGATCAACAACCTTCCAGGCCCAGGCTGTCATTGGAACCCCAACGAAGCAAAGCTCCGCCTTCCGGTCCTAGGCGTAAGTTGTTCATGACCCCGGACTCAGAGTCCAAACGTGAACCCTCTCAGCCCTCACGACAACGGGAATGTCAAAGTCTGGAGGCCAATGTCAGAAAGGAGCCATACCAGTCTCGACCACGGCGTACCCCGGAACCCGAGACTCGGATGGTTCCCCGAGTATCTGCCCTGCAACGGTTGACAAAAGAAGTCAACGATAAGGCTCCTTTGGCAATAGACAAACAGCTAGCTAAGGACCATCAGCCTTCAACTAAGTCAGTATGGCATCCGCGGCAACCCAAGGCTCTAGAGCCACCAGTAGCGACACCGGCGCCCTCTAGTCCTAACCTTGCCCAACAAATGGCCCAACGTTTCCGCGAGAATGAGAAAAACAATGAGGTGCATTCAGAACCCTGACTCAACCTAGAGGAAGACCAGGACGAAGAGCAGGCAGAATCATTCACCTGCAATATGGTAGAGGTCTCAGATGGAATGCTGATGAAGGGTTTAGCCGCGAAGCAGACGCTTTCGCAGTGCTCGAAGGGGAATACTGGATCATCGACACGCCTCCTATCCAAGTTCCCGAACAATTCTCTTTTCAGGTCGGGATGGTGTTCTTCATTTCGGAAAGGTATGCTCTCCCACCAAACACAACCTGCAGTGAGGCGGATATCACCATTAGCAGCGAGGATGTCAGTAGCATACCCCCGCCATGCAGCAGCGAAATGGGCCTAGTTCCGGCCCCAGCTGATGACGCCCCACAAGTGGAAAGTAGAGCAGCATCAAACAGAGGCCAACTCTAACCTTTTCCATGCCAACTTTGGACATGGCCACTCACATGCGGCCACTGTATATCACAGCCGAAGTCCAAGGAAAAATGATCAACAAGGTCATGGTCGACACCGATGCCGTGGTAAACATTGTCAACCCGTACCAAGGGACTCCTCGACATCCCGCGCTCGATGATCTAAACCATGTCCTTAATAGTGAAGAACTTCACTAGGCAGGTGTCCAGAACCCTAGGCTTGTTGTTTCTACGGGTCAAGGTCGGGCCGGCATCACTGGTTTACACCTTTTTCGTCGCCGAGTGAGTGTCCTCTTAGAGCATGATTCTTGGCCGAGATTGGATCCACATAAGTTTTTGTGTGCCTTCCTCAATGCACCAAGAACTCATGATTTGGGATACCGAGAACCGTGAGGCAGTCATCATCAAAGCCGACCCACAGCCTTTCTCTATTTCCGCCAACTTCAACGATGCCCGATATTATACTACAGACTTGGGCACGTTGGACGTTCAAGGAGTCGATAACAAGGGCCGCCCATACGGAGTAACGACCTCCAATCTAACGCGATGGGGACTTACCCAGGCGAAGGACGATTTGCAACGTCCTCACACCATCGTGAATCTCACACCTCCCTCCGATGGATAGTGCCTTTTCAGAGGAGGCACGCGAGGCTGGCGAGTCCTTGTGCGAAAGACTCCTTTCGTACTGGGCAGAACGTGAAGCCTATGACAAGGTCACGACTATGGAATATGTGGATGAAGTAGTGGATTATTCCGATACCAGGGAGGAAGTTATTCAGCTAGCTCCTGCCGCCTTGGATGACACACCGCCTCAAGTCTGTGACCCCATTTTACAGGTTGATGTAGGGACGGCAGAAAAGCCCCTACTCATTTCCATCAGCGCAAAGTTGGCGGAGGATGAAAAGGAAGCCCTTCTTGCCCTCTTACGCGAGTACAGGGATTGCTTCGCCGACAAATACGAAGATATGCCCGGCTTATCCCCGGACTTGGTCTGCCATCGGCTACGAACTTAACCCGACCGACGTCCAGTACGACAGGACGGCCGATTCATGCTCACTGAGACTCAGATTGTAGTCAAGGAAGAGATCGAAAGCATGCACCGATCGGGTATCATTCGCGTAGCAAAATATAACGAGTGGCTGTCCAATGTCATCCCCGTCCACAAGAAAAATGGCAAGATGCGTGTCTGTGTTGATTACCGTGACCTAAACAACGCAATACCGAAGGACATATAACCCATGCTTGTAGCTGACCTACTCATTGATGCCGCCGCGGGGCACGAGGTGTTATCCTTTATGGATAGAACGACCGGATACCATCAGATTCTCGTCGCCGAGGAAGATTGACACAAGACCGCCTTCCGCTGCCCTGGTTTTGTTGGCGTGTTCGAGTATGTTGTCATGCCCTTCGGACTTAAAAACGCAGGGACAACATACCAACGCGCCATGAACCTCATCTTTCATGACATCTTGGGCAAGTTGATCGAAGTATTCATCAACGATGTCGTAGTCAAAACCAAGACACGGGCAACCCATGTTGAAGACCTACAGCAGGTGTTTACACGGATGCGCCGACATAACCTAAAGATGAACCCCGCCAAATGCGTTTTCTTCACGGAGGCCGGCGATTTCCTTGGATTCCTAGTGCATCAAAGAGGCATCTAGATCCCAAAGGACAAGGCACAGGCGGTAATCACCGCTTCGCCCCCCACAACCAAAAAGGAGCTCTAACAGCTGCTCGGGCGAATCAACTTTCTCCGTCGTTTCATATCAAATGCGGCAGGGAAAGTCTAACCTTTTTCACCCCTCCTTAAGCTCCAGGGGGCAACCGAGTTCGTATGGGAACCACAACATCAACAGGCCTTCGATCGAATCAAGGACTACCTTACAAACCCACCAGTCCTGATCCCGCCTCGCGACGGCGCCCTGCTTAAACTTTATATCGCCGCTGCCGACTTGTCCATTAGCGGACTTTTGGCCCAAGACGATGTGAACGGAGTAGAACACGCTGTCTATTACCTTAGCAGGGTTTTAACGGACTGTGAGACACGATACTCGCCTATGGAGAAGTTATGTCTTGCCCTATATTTTGCAGGGTGCAAGTTGTGCCATTACATGCTTGCCTTTACCATAGTTGTGATCGCTCAGTCCGACCTGGTCAAATACATGCTTTCTCGCCCTATCTTGCCGGGACGTATCGGCAAATGGATTCTCGCCATGTCCGAATTCTCGTTGCAATATGTTCCGCAAAAAGCAGTAAAAGGACATGCAATAGCGGATTTTCTCGCTCATCACCCACCATCAGAGCTCACTGTGTTTCGCGAGTTGGACTTCGCTACTGTGACACTCGCTCCATGGACCCTGTACTTTGATGGTTCACGGACTGATACCGCAGCCGGAGCTAGGATAGCCATAGCCAATCCCACTGGAGATCGTTTCTCCTACTCGTTCCAGCTCGATTTCAAATGCACCACCAACTAGGCCGAGTACGAGGCACTGATCATCGGTCTAGAGATTTTGTTGGATTTAGGAGTCCGCGAGGTTCAGATCTTTGGTGATTCTTTGTTGGCCGTTAACCAGCTGGTGGAAAAGTTTAAATGTCTAAGCTTGTCAATTGAGCCATACCTGCGCAAGGCATTTGAGGTGTTGGATCGATTTGACGATGTATACATCGAGCACATACCACGTGAATTTAACTTCACCGCCAACGAGCTCGCCCAGGTAGCGTCTGGCCTCAGCCTGCGAGACGGAGTGCGCGAACGTTTGCTCAAGGTCGAACGCCGTACTCTCCCCTCTTTCATCGCTAGGGGGCAGTTTCAAGCCGCCATCCCTGAAGTTGCAGCCTTGGCACCTATCGACGAGGATTGGCGGCTACCATTTATCGCCTACCTCCAGAACCCCAACGACGCCGCTCACTCCAGGCAAGTCCGCTTCCTCGCCTTAAACTTTATTTTACGCAATGGCGAACTCCGGCGGCGTGGGGAAGACGGAAACGACTTTCGCTGCGTATATGGGAACGACGCTAAACATCTCATGCGCAAAGTACATTGTGGAGTTTGTGGTTCGCACCAGGCCGGGCCAAAAATGCGTTGGTTGATCTGTCGCCATGGATACTACTGGACAACCATTCTGAAAGACCGTATTGCCTTCGCCAGAGGTTGCCAAGACTGCCAGGCTCACGGCCCAGTGTAACATATTCCCAACATCCCATTGCAGCCTATCATTAAACCTTGGCCGTGTCGCGGATGGGCAATGGATTTCGTGGGCATCATTCATCCTCATTCCTCTGAGCAGCATAAGTTCATTATCGTTGCCACCGATTTCTTCACCAAATGGGTCCAGGCCGAACCACTCAAAGTTGCCTCTGCCAACTCGGTGCGCAACTTTATTTTCCGCAATATCATCTCCCGCTTTGGTATCCCGGAGTGCATTGTTAAGGACAGGGGGGCAGCTTTCATGGCCGATTCGGTTGTTATGTACTTAAACGATTATGGAATCAAGCTTCTCCATTCTACGCCATATTATTCCCAGTCCAACGGCCAAGCGGAGGCTAGTAATAAGGTCATCATTGGCATCCTCCGCAAGATGTTGGAGTTAAACCCGCGCGTTTGGCACGAGGAGCTCTACCACACATTGTGGGCTTACCGCACTTCAAAGCGCGGCCCGACGGATACCACCCCGTACGCCCTCATGTACGGTCACCATGCCGTCCTTCCCCTTGAGATCAATATCGCTTTGCTCCGCGTTCAGGAACAACATCAACTACTTGGCGAGGATTACGTCCAAGCCATGTGGCAGGAGCTTGAAGATCTGGACGAGCATCGCTTCACCGCTTTCAACAATCTCGTCCTCGAGAAATAACGCATCGCCCGTTCATATGATAAGGTCACGCGCGGACGGAGCTATGCTGAGGGCCAGAAGGTGTGGCATGCGGTACTCCCACTTGGGGACAAAACCGACGACCGGGGCAAGTGGTCCGCTTTATTATTGATCGTATACTTCCTAAGGGGGCATACCACATGCACGACTTGGACGGTACTATTCATCGCAATCCTATTAATGGCCGCTTCCTCAAGTGCCACATTGCAGGAGTTTGGGAACGCGAGGATCCTCCACCTACACCGGATCCCGCCACCACAATCAATAGTGCTACGCGCCATCACGATCTCGCTCCGCCGCCTACCACTAAGGGGCAATCCGGGATAGAAGACGGATAGAGTACATTGTAACATACCAGCCTAAAAAGGCCAGTATTAGATTGGGGCCTATTCCAGAGGCCCTAAAACAGGATAACTCTATTGTTTTCTTCATTCTCTATAAACGGGAAAAGTCTAAACACAAAGACAAGTACAAGATTGGGGCCTATTCCAGAGGCCCTAATAAATTCTTTCATTTCGCCTTTTCGACGTTGTTCAATACAAGTTTCATACTTTGGCTTTGCGGCCAAAGCAACTACATTGACAGAAAAGGTGAAATTAGACTATGTTTACATTCAAAAAGCATAGATCTACAGATACTAGAAGCCTCGACCCATATATTTCGCAAGAGGCTGCCGCCGCGTCCTTCTTTCAAAGGTGACAAACGTCCGGCTTCTTCAAACCAGCACGCGCCTTAACAACTGCCTGGACCTAAGGCAAATTGTTGGGAAGCTAGAGGTCCAGTGGACCAGGATCCCTCATGCTACCGATCGGTCTTTGTTTGAAGGGCAGGCAGAGCCTCACGCGCGGACATAAGGCACCCAACCATTAGTTAGGCCTGACAAAGGCTTGACCTGAGAGTAGATTTTCATAATCACTCACGGCCTGAGAGTAGATTTTCAGAATCAGCAAGAGCGAAAGGTGAAAATGTGTGGTTGGGGGGCTTTGCTTTAAGCAGGGACAAAAGGGTGAACAGAAGGGAATAAGAAACCATGGCGAGGGGGCAGAGACTTAACTGATACTTCACCCCGGCCAAGCGTCTCTTTTTATAGGCGAAAAGGTTGATGTTACTTTCAACAAATGTACATCACGCAGTAGTTACCCCTAGATATGAGCTTTGGAGATAAGGTCGGACGCGTTGTTCCATAATGACTACTCGCGTTCCAAGCGGGTAGTTACATTGGAAACCCCCACCAAATCTCATAAAAAGATTTTTTCCTGACAGTTCTTACACAACAGTTGACAAGAGCGGGAAAGATTTGATAATATTATCATAAAAGTTCATACAGAAGGGGCAAAGCACTGATCAGACCTAAACCCGCCTAGAAGCCTTATACAAATCTACGAGAAGGCCTTCTAAGGCCAACTCTTCATCATACGCCTGGACTTGGGCTTCGTCGGCAGCAGTAATAGCCGAGTCCAAAGCTTCCTAGGTCTCTTCCGCGGCCAAGTTTTGGCAAGCTTGAGCAAGCTGAGCTTGCAGCTCCACTATTTGGGCCTCCAGGGTCTCCACTTGCCGAGCATAGACAGTGATTGGATTCTCTGACAATGCTTCCGGGATTTCAGCGTCACCAAGCTCTGCTAAAAGGGCTGCCATCTGATTGTCTAAGGCTTGGCGAGCTTGCTCGTGGGCAGCCGATTGGGCACCGACGTCTTGAACTCGGCGAGCCTACAGCTTTACAGCGTCACATGGTCTAGAGCAGGGTTGCCATCAGCGAGTTACTGACTCAGAGCTTCATGAGCCTCGCGGACGCACCCCACCAAGTCAAATACGTTCATGCGTGGGCCTTGGCGCAGTAGCCCGTGAAGGAAAGCCCGGGCTAGGTGAATGGGCTCTGGATCAGCAGGCTGGGTAGTCCGGGCCCGAAGACGAGCGGTCCGGGTACCCAAGGAAGAAGACGCCTTGCCAGATGTTCTCGTTGGAGCCGGAGTGGTTGGTTTAACCTCAGCAACTGCCTCAATCCCTGGAACGGGCGGCGGGACCTCGGAAGAAGACGCGTCGCCAGATATTCTCGTTGGGGCCGGAGTGGTCGATTCAACCTCAGCAGCTGCCTCAATCTCTGGAACGGGCGGCGGTACCTCAGAGCAAGCAAGGATTATCGGCCCTATTGACACTTCGCTGGTCTGAACCGTTCAGCCTGGTTGTAGAGGAGAGAGACAAAGCACCAATTGGAGGTCTTCTGGCGGAAATGCCAAGGGGGCAGCAAAGTCAGAAAGCTGGGTGGACTGGTCAAGAGCTTCATCTTGAGCGGGAGCCGAAATAGGCTCTGGGATTGGGCCGGTTTCGCATGGAACGACGGTTAGAGAAGACGGTTGCACGGTGACTTCCTCAATAGCCATGCCAGCCTCTTCGATGGCCATAGCGACTTCCTCCGTGGCCACGCCAACTTCCTCGATGACCAAACCGATCTCCTCGGTGGCTACAACGACCTCCTCGGTAGCTACAGCAACTTTCTCGATGGCCATCTCCGCGTTGGCCACAGCGACCCCCGCGATGGCCATACCAACTTCCTCGCTGGCTATAGTGACCTCCTCGATGGCCATACCGACTCCCTCGATGGCCATGGTTATTTCCCTGATGAGTGGTTCTGGAGGGGGGACTTCAACTATAGTTGTCGCCTCTTCAACGACAGCGAGGGGAGGTCGGACGCGGCGAACCTGTCAAAAACATTAAGTTAGCGAGTCGTTGACTGGCTTTAGTAAAGATTAATCCGAAGAAGGGTCGCTTACCAAGGCATACTCTCGTTGATACCGTGCATCCTCTAGCAACTCCTCTTCGTCCTTAATAGGACGCTTCCGTGAGCTTTCGCCGCTCGATGGCTGAGGAGCGGCGGGGGCAGTCTCACAGTTATGGTCCGTCGCGGTTTCCTTTCAGACAAGTACTTTTCCTCAGGCACCCTCAGGTCTTTTGGTTGTTCTCCTGCGGGGGCAGACTGAAAAGGTAGACAAGAGGGTTAGGAAAAGCATTTTGTCAATGTGTTAAAGGCGCTATGAAATTTACACTTAACGACATACCTCGGGTGCGGGATCGCGTTCTCGGATGACGATCCCCGTCGGGCGGCGAGTAGCAGGAACTGGTGGAAGCGCAAGCCTGATTCCTGTCGTTGCCCCCGAACCCCTCTCTTCATGGTTGCGTTGGGAGTCAAGAATAGAGTGGTCTGACTCGCCTAGAGTGTCGTATAGAGGATGGAAGATGGCGGCGAAGACAGCATCATCTGGGAACTCCCAGTGGTTGTCAGACAAGGATCGCCACCAAGAGAGATAGGTGAGGTCAACGCCCAACGAAGGCTCAATCTCTAGCAAGTCGGGAGTGAGAGGGAAAATGTTTTGCAGTGCGGTGACCCAGTCAGACTTGCCAATCTTCCTCCAGGAGGTGTACTTATTGACCAAGTGGAGAAGTGGATAAGGAATCCCTTGATGGAAGCCGAGTTGCCTAGCGAAGTGATTGGGGGCATACAGCTCGAAGCCTTGTTCATCCTTGGCGAGCTGAAGGTCGCAGCACGAAGTTGCCTTCATGAAGACGGTCCTGGCATCAACGGGCTTCTTTTCCCCGTTGTTCATCCTCGAGGAAAAAGAAGCCCGTTGATAAGATTTCTGGATGGCGCCGGTGAACCATCATATCCATGGTGGGATCCGGCTCAAGGTGGTTGTACAGGATGGAAAGGCTGGCGAAGAAGGACAGAGGAGTTCGATTCGCAGCGTTCCTGCACACCACAAAGCCAAGCAGCCGGTCCTCGGTCAGGAATTCCAGCGGGGCTCACCGAAAGAGCGAAAAGTACAGTTGCGTCCACAAGTCTAGGATCCACATAGGGCCACCGGAGAGATGGAAGGGCCTTAGGGACAGCAGGTGCAAGGTCCGATAGAGCGCGCCCAGTACGGGTTGCCCTAGCCCTACTTCGACCCCATTGTAGAGTGACTCGGCCAGCCTTGTCCATTTCCCTGTGGGCTTGTGAGCACTGCCGCAGAAGATGAATTTATCGAGCCAATACTCAAGAAAGGCGATACCTCCTTCATGCCGCTCCCCGTGGCCGATGTAGAATTTCATCCACGCCCTATATGAGCCTTTCAAGGCGCGGCGGGCCCCCAGGTTACAGGCGTGTGTGAACTCGGTCGACGCAAAGTCGCCTGGCGCATATGACTTTGCGTGAACCGGTAGCCCGGTGATGGCGAGGATGTCCAACAAAGAGATGCCCATTTGCCCGAAAGGGAAGTCGAAGGTGTTGGTGGCATTGTTCCATAGGCAGCCCACAACAGTGATGGGTGTTCGGTCAGCGTGAGAGGGCAGTGAGAAGCTCAAGGCAATGGCTTCATGGATGCCAGTTGCTTCCTAGATCGCTTGGTCAGTCTGGAGGAGTTCCGTATACCACGCCCGGTCCTCCGCGGTGGCGCTGGGCCACTCCCCGACCCGGATATTTATGTGAGAGCGAGCTTGTTGGAACCAGGAGGCGACGTTGGGCCAGGATTGGTCGGCGCATGGAGGCGGTGTAATGATTAAGATCAGCGGCGCACGGAGGCTGTGAAGGAGTCGGACCGAGCAGGGCTACCCCTGTTTCAAGGAAATAAATGGGTGTTCCTTGAGGACGGTTGCTGGCGAAACGGCGAGCGAGGCCGGTTGACCAGGAGCTCACCGCTGTGAGGCTAAGGTTTGGGTCGTTAGCGGCAAGTTTGGGAGCCATTGTTTCTGGTCGGAGTGATTCTGGTGTTGGAGTTTGGTTGGTTGCAGAAGGAAAGGCAGAGGCTGGTTGGAAAGTGATGGTGAGATGTGGGGACCCGCATCGAAGTTTATAAAGAGGACAAACCGTAACGTCTTTGTCAATCAGTGGCCGTAACGAGGAGACGCAAAGACGACCGAAACGTCAGCAGGTTTCAAATTTCAAAAAGCCATAATGATGAAGGGAGGCGATGACGCCGAAACGTCAGCACCTTTTGAAATACGAATTCCCATAAATAACTTATTTAGGCCTTTTCGCTTATCTGTTGCGAAGAGGATTAAGCTCAAGGCCTAGGGGGCAATGTTTGAGCCCGGTAGGTATTTTCGGTCCAAGACTCGAGATACGTTTTAAATAACATTTGGGCCTGCACCTGTGGCCTTTTTAGCCCACGAAGGGTGGCGAAGTCTGGCAGTGCGTGATTTGGACTTGTCCTAAGATTCTGATACCCCGCGAGATTTGATGTCCTCGCGGGATCCTTTGTTCCAGTTCGTGTGGGATTCTACAGTGCATGGCGAGGTAGAGTTGGAAATGGACGATGGTGCCCTCGGGATTGCTTGGTGTTCGAGTTCGCGTACGACACTACAGTAGGATGATGCGAGGCGGTGAACAAGACCTAAGCAAGGTTAGTTTGACACGTGTTGCATGGATCGCACGGCTCGCGAGTTGATTGTATCCTTGTAGGATTCTAATTGCTGAGTCCGAAGTGGATTGTGATTAGGTCTCTGCGAGTTGCTTGCATATCGTTATATAAAGAAGCTTAATGGCTTACAACAAAGACACAATTCTCTCAACAAACAAACAAACAGACGAACACAGTCGATCGTACCCAGTACAAACCTTCGAGCGTCCTTAAAAACCCTAAAGTTCTAACTGCATGCCGCCTAGATCTCAGAGCCCATCTGGACTCGTCTTCGCTTTCCCTTTGTTGCTCTGTTCGCTCTAACAGTGAGTATCGATTCACAGGTGACGAGATTATTTTGCTCGTAATTCCTCGCCCGCGAGGTGGCACCGGAGCTCTCTTTCGCCTGGTTAGAAGTCAAGAATGCGCACCGTTCTCTTTTTGCGTCCGCGCGGTGGCACGCCCTGCACACAGTGTTTTACTTTTGGAAGCACAATCTCCTCTCTACTCCAGCTGAGGACGTGGGCCAAAACAAGATCATTACGTTCTAAAAGGGTTTGAGACATCACAAGGCATCGCAATAAACTTAGCGTCTTGCTAAACCTAGGACTTAGTTTACTTGCTAGCAAAAACGAACAATTACTTCTCTAGATAGTTTGAGGAGTCCAATATTGACACTGGCATCAAACTATCAAAGCTAGAGAACCCTAACATGCATACTAAGCGTGCATTCAAAGCAAACATGAAAAGAATTCATCAACATAAAAAGAGTAAACCAAATCTCATCTTGGATTAAAAGAAACTAAAACAAAAACTCAAATCATCTTGTTGTTCATGTCTTGGGCTTCAAGCAGCCCCTAACTAAGGAAACTTAAATAAACATAATAAAAAAAGACAATGCAGAAAGAAGAGGAGAAGAGCTAAAGAAGAGGCGAAGAAGGGAAGGAGAAAGGGCCGCGCCAAAGATGATAGCATAGGCTTTTATATTGTTTCCTTCAACCAATCCATCTTGATTTAGGTTTCCTTAGACAATTTGATTGGTGTACATCTGTAGGACCAATGAAAGTGTGCCAACTCATTTAATTCTTCATAATCAGCTTCACATAGAGATAATAAGTTGGATAATGAAGTACAAACTCGTCTATGGGCCTCCCGGTATGATTTGGGCCTCAAAACACAAATTCTCATCAAGAGCCAGATTCGCGCGCAGATGAACCTTATGGTACTAAATTGGCCATAACTTCTTCTAGGAAAATGATATTCACGAATCGTAAAATGCTATGGAAATATGACATCCATAGCTTTCCATTGATATAAGACTCATCATCTGGTTCTTCTCGAGCTGCCCTTAGTGCTCCGTCGTAGTTGGCTGACTTTCAAAGGCAGATTCTGAATTTCATCTTCCACTCCCTCTTTTCCTTCTTTTCTTCTTATTTGTTTCGGAACACCTAGAAAACAAATAAACAAAGTAAATAACTAGAAAATACACCGAACAAACAAAGAAAGTATAGAGGATTTTGATACAAATAATGTATAATTATGCACCTATCAAATACCCCCACACTTAAGCTTTGCTATTCCCTAGCAAACAAAAGAAACTAACCAAAATAGAAGACAAGAACCTAACATCTTCCAAACATCTCAAAGTACTCTTTAAGCCCTCAAACATGATCAACAAAATTGAAGCAGTTAGAATTCACAACTTCACTTAAGAGCTAATTTATTTTGATAACCATAATTCTCAAATCATTACGCAAGGATAACTAAACCAATGTGACAAAGGAGAATCAACATCCTCATGGGTCAAACAAGTGTTCACTCAATTCCTCACAAAGATGCTCTCAATTTCTTTTCACTCATGATTTTCTGGCTCAATCTCTCAATTATATGCAACAGAAAGTAGCTTGCATATTTATATGAACAAAAAGCACATGCATGACAACATAAATAAACTTCATGAAAGAATCAATTACTCACACAAATGAACCACACCATAGGCTCAACTCTTGGAACAAACTCCACAGATCAAGTTTTACTCATCTTTTAGATCAAAATGAACTTTACAAGGTAATATTGAGGCTAGGCTAAGGGTATGATTAGAAGGGTAAGGAATTTTTCCTAAGGACCTAGTAGAGCATTAAAACACGCCTTATGTCGCCAAAACAAGGGCCAAATATCATCATTTTGGGCCCATCGTCATTCCAACCTCCTTACATCATTGTGAAAAAGAACAAATGCCATATATTCAGTTTTTGGGCCTTCAAACATACACAAAACTCCAAATTCACAAACAAAGACTTGGTCCAATATTTTTTTTTCTGCCATTTCTTTTTATTTTTCTTTCTTTATTTTTTATTTTTGTGGCATTTTTCTTTTCTTTTGGACAAGTCACCTTCCCCTACACTTGTTTCTCATCATCATTTCATACAATACATCACAACATCACAACATCATGCTCTACTAGGCCCAAGGGACAAAGGTAGAGATATCACTACACTAAGCTCAAGGTATGTATTTCATGGGTGATGAAAGAAAATGCTTAATGTAGGCTCAAAGGGGTTTAACTAAGGGGTGTGTCGCGCACACAAATAAGGACACATGGCAATCTGGCAATGATGTTCATCCTAAAAAGTTTCATTTATCCTTTCCAAAATCAGAGTGTTTTATGATAAAAATTTTCGAAAGTCCACAAGAGTGAGTTCTAGTCATCTAGAGTTCATTAAAAGCTATGGTGAGAAATCAATCGATAAGAAAGAATAATAAGGTTTTCAAAAATTTATAGCCAAGAAATGAATCAGAATATCTTCAATAAACACTCAGAAAGAAAGCACATATATAGGCTCAAGATCTCACAAGGGTCATATGAATCAAGTTTAACTTGTCCTTAGCATGCATCAATCAATCCTCAATCATTACATTAATCTAACTATAAATGCACATAACTCAAGCATAATAGTCATAAAAATCTATTAGCAATTACTTGAAATCAAGAATCTAACACATGCCTGCAATCCTTTTAGGACCATAATATTCCATATAAATTCAAACTCATCCATGTTTGGAAGAAAACACACTAGACACAAGAAATGAAAAGAGAATTATTATTTTTTATTGTTTTTAAATTTTTTTTTTTAACACACAAAAACAAGAGTATCATTCCCCTTCCCCCCCCCCCCCCCACACTTAAACCAAAACATTGCCCTCAATGTTTGACATAGATAATCATTCAATGATATATGATTTAAGTGAAGAATGAAACAAACTAATAAACAAATATAAATGAGAAAAGAGTAAGAGTGCTCCTTCTTGAAGACCTCCCAACGTGTTTGAAAGCAAAGAGGGGGAAATCATCTTTTTGAAGTTTCAAATTTCGCTACATCAGCCCATGTTCTAGACCCCATAACCTTCTGTTTGCAGTGTCGGATGACTGAGCTACCACCTAGAGGTGAAATTTGACATTCCTAGCTTTTTGTGGATATGTAACTCACCTCCTAACTCCTAGCGGTTTGGAAGTTATAGCCCTGCAAAGTGAAAACAAAAAAACAGGAAATCTACAGAAAAAACTGACAGAATGATCATTACCCATTTAAACCTGAATTCCGGGAGCTTCACTAATCCAATGAAGGTGAAACTTGGGAAGCATGAAGTCCACATCTAGAGCTTTGATTCTATATATGGCACTTCTGATTTAGACCCAGGGAAGTATTCCCTGTTTTGCGTTTAAAGTGACACTGCTGCACAGTTTCTGCTTTCCTGAGCTGACCTTGCTGCACTCAAACTGAAGTTTTGAGCTCATGAGAACTCGGAATCTGGCTCTGTCAAATCCACTGAAAAGTAGACTCGTGGGGCTTTTGATCTGTATATTGCATGTTTTATGCTTCCAAGTGAGCTCTGAATGGTGGCCGTTCAAAATGAACTGATCAGCGAGGCAGAAAAACTGTTTCCATCAAAAAGTGATTTTCTCGAACTTTTCTCAACTACGTGACCTACACACAAACAAAAAACATAAAACCAAACAAAACATGAAGAAAATGAAAAGAAGAAAAGAAATAAGAAAGCGTCCCTTTTAAATTTGTCACTTTAAATGCTCAATCTCCCTCCTCCATGTCATGACAACTCCTCATCAAGAATAATCAGGAGGTTTCGGTCTTGGATCCACAAGGTGCTTAACTTTCTTCAATGTTGTTTCATGCTCTCTTGATAGCAACTTGGTATCTTAAGATCAATGGAAAGATATGATTTGAAACTCTTCTTTTTCTTTCTATTCTTCCATTGTCTCCTTCTCTTTTAGAATGCACCAAGCATGGATAAAAGGATTTCCTTATCAGATTTTGGCTGCTCATAGATCACTATCTCCACACGTTCAAAGAAATCTAATGGTGCTTGGATGGATGGAGCATGTGGAGAGCTTAAATGTGGCATGGAAGAATCTGGTGGTCGAACATGCATTGGCAAAAGAGGCTCAAACATAGAACCTTTGATGGTATCCTCCTTTAAGAAATAACTCACATCATTCATGAAATACTCTTGATCTTCATGAGGCACTGTGATCTCCTCCAACACATGGAACTTATTGTCATTATGCTCAGCTTCAAATTCCTCATTGAAGTTCTCTTCATAGGGTTCCTCCAAATCTGAGTCTTCATCCTCTATTATTGAGTCAAGTGGTGCACCATGAGGTGGTTGTAGGAGGCTCCAACAAGACTGTCGTATGTGTAAGAGGGTGCTCTGGAGGTACAATAGCCTCTGAGGACTCATCGGCTACCGACCAGTCGATCTCACGACTCATGGAATCCTCTTGACATTGTTCCTGATCCCTTGACTCATGAGTTAAGTAAGCCAAAATTGTATCAATATGTTGTCCAATATTCTCAACAGATTCGTTAATATCTTGGCTAAGTTCACCCATGGTTTGTCTAAATGACTCCACGTCATGTGAAAAGGAAGTAGTAATCTGTGCAAGGGATACATTATTATTAGCAATAGTAGCAATCAGATCTTCAAGAGACTCACCTTCATGTGTTGGCGTTGTTGTTGATTGATAATCATAGTATGAAGATGATAGAGCTTCAAACGCATCATAGAATCCTTGTTGAGCATTAATGTAGCTATTCCACTCAGAATAGGGAGGATGCTCCCATGCCGGATTGTACGCAGACGCATAATGATCATTCCAATACCCATGGTTTTCTTCATATCCTCCAAACATGCTACTTTGATCGTAGTAACTATGATATTGCAAGTTTGGGCATGTCTCCGATAAATGACCAACCATGGAGCATATGGAACACACTTCATAGGATTGCTGCCACATTTGGAAACAAAAGAACACAAAAACAAGTTAGTTATATATACAAGAAGAAGAAAAACAAATGAAGCAAGTAGTTAGATTACAATAGTCCCCGGCAACGGCGCCAAAAACTTGATCGGTTAATTTTAAACCAATTTATTTTCCTTATTCACAACTTGATCATCGTTTATAGTATAAGCAAATAAGGGTCATTCCCGCAGAGGACTAAATGAATCTAACTACTCAAACGATGTCACAAAAGTGACTACTGATCCTAACAACCAGCAGTCAAAAACCTAATTATTTGACTAACCTAAACAAGTCAGAAAAATACGAAGATTTATTGACCCGAACTAGATAGACAGAAGGACTCACATACAAAATTTCAGATGAATCAGAGATCGGTTGCTATGTCAAATAAATACTGGAAAACGGAGGACAGAAAGTGACGAAAACTGATTTTGGTTTTGGTTTTGGAAAACAATGAAATAAAACTAGCTAGGGAAGATGCAACCACCCCGACAATCACACACAAGATAATTGGTTCAGTTATATTTCAATTAATCTAGATGAAGATGCTCAGGTTGGTTCGGTACGCTTGAAACACAACCTATTACCCTTTCTTACTTCGTACGCTAGGCAGGAAGTGCTCTACACCTAAACTATTATCAAGCAATGCAACCTAAAGGTATGTTTATTAGATTAAACATAAAAAGATCATTACGTTCTAAAAGGGTTCGAGACATCACAAGACATCACAATAAACTTAGTGTCTTGCTAAACCTAGGACTTAGTTTACTTGCTAGCAAAAACTAACAATTACTTCTCTAGATAGTTTGAGGAGTCCGATATTGACACTGGCATCAAACTATCAAAGCTAGAGAACCCTAACATGAATACTAAGCGTGCACTCAAAGAAAACATGAAAAGAATTCATCAACATAAAAATAGTAAACCAAATCTCATCTTGGATTAAAAGAAACTAAAACCAAAACTCAAATCATCTTGGTGTTCATGTCTAGGGCTTCAAGCAGCCCCTAACTAAGGAAACTTAAATAAACATAATAAAAAAAGACAATGCAGAAGGAAGAGGAGAAGAGCTAAAGAAGAGGCGAAGAAGGGAAGGAGAAGGGGCTGCGCCAAAGATGATAGCATAGGCTTTTATTTTGTTTCCTTCAACCAATCCATCTTGATTTAGGTTTCCTTAGACAATCTGATTGGTGTACATCTGTAGGACCAATGAAAGTGTGCCAACTCATTTAATTCTTCATAATCAGCTTCACATAGAGATAATAAGTTGGATAATGAAGTACAAACTCGTCCATGGGCCTCCCGGTATGATTTGGGCCTCAAAACACAAATTCTCATCAAGAGCCAGATTCGCGCGCAGATTAACCTTATGGTCCTAAATTAGCCATAACTTCTTCAAGGAAAATGATATTCACGAACCGTAAAATGCTATGGAAATATGACATCCGTAGCTTTCCGTTGATATAAGACTCATCATCTGGTTCTTCTCGAGCTGCCCTTAGTGCTCTATCGTAGTTGGCTGACTTTCAAAGGTAGATTTCTGAATTTCGTCTTCCACTCCCTCTTTTCCTTCTTTTCTTCTTATTTGTTTCGGAACACCTAGAAAACAAATAAACAAAGTAAATAACTAGAAAATACACCGAAAAAACAAAGAAAGTATGGAGGATTTTGATACAAATAATGTATAATTATGCACCTATCACAGTGAGATCATGCGAGCTGGATGGCAGAGTTCGCGTGCGAAATGGACTTCAGATGATGTCAAGAAAAATACTTCGCGTGGAATTAAAAAAATAGACTTCGCTTAGACCAGACAAGGTGACACTTCACGTGGGAGTGGAGTCTTAGGCGAGGCGAAGTACATTTAGGCGAACTGGCTCGTGTAGGAAACTTCACGAAGAAGCAATAGGCGAAGTTCGTATGCACGTGGTCCGCATGCGCCACATTTATCGTTGAAGACTCTTACAAGTCTTTAACATGCTTTGGGCCAGTCCCTGTGGCCCTTTTAATGAAAAAGTCTTTTAAGTTTCGCGAGCTTCAAGGGTGCGCGAGATGGAAGCAAGATTCAGGAGCTCGTGGGATGGTTTGAGTCCGCAGCCCACGCGAGATTGGTTTGCACAAAGACTGTGATACCCCACGGGGTAAAGACGTTTTTATTGAGTCTGCATAAGGCTCTATAGTTGAGCAGCGCGGAGGTAGTGACCTATGCGAAGTGTGTGTGAGAAATGGACACGCGTCACACAGATGGTTGGTTCGCATGGGTGAATCCTCGTGGTATTCGGTTTCAGAGTCCAACTTGGAAAGTAATTATTTTTGGAAGAAGGGAAACCACTATATAAAGGGGCTCGAAACCCTAGCTCTAGAGACAACTCAATCTCTATACACAACTTTTTCACACAAACAACTCTATAAAAACTTTCAACCTAATTGAACAAACCTTCGAGCCTCTCGAAAACCTAATCCTAAGCGCCGCCACCGCCTTAGGTTTTTCAGAGCCCTTTCGGACTCTACTCCGATCACTTTCGATCCCTCCTTGGTTGCTCTGCTCGTGACACCATGAGTATCGAATCGCCCTATGCTTGTAATTTCTCGTCCGTGAGGTGGCACTGGAATCCCTTCGTTTGATCAAGAAGTCAAGACCCGACGCACCCCACATCACTTTCCTCCTCCGCGAGGTGGCACGCCCCGCATCCACACACCTTTATTTACTTTTGGTATCGCTAAGTACCTCTCAACCCCTTCCTGAGGATCGTGGCCAAAACATTGGCACGCCTAGTGGGACCGGGAGTACAAGCGATTCACCATAGGGAAGCTAGGAGAATCATCAATACAGGAAACCCCAAATTTCTTATCTCAAGCACAGATCAGCTCGGTATAAGCCCCATAACAGCACGGCTTGCTAATCTCTCACATCGGAGAATAAAAACAAAGATGCAATAATGGATTGGCAAGAAAATTCAGCGGCCGTCAATGAAAAATTTGCGACTGTCAATGAAAAATTTGCAGTCGTCAATGAATATTTAGCGGCCTCCCAAAGGAGAATTGACGAAATTATGGCTGCCATCCGTAAGCAAATAGCCGAGCAAGCGGTTGCCACCGGTCTAGAATAGAAGCTGGGTCGGACGCCGATCGATTGGAACCAGCGCGGCGGTCTGGGGCGGCAGTCAGGCTCGGGAAAAATTTATGGGCGGAGGGAGAGGGAGAGAGAATTGGGAGGGAGGAGAGAGAAAAGAGGGAGAGGAAATGAAAATTGAGCTTGGTCCAATCCGGTCCACAACACCACCATATACCCATTCCAAAAATTTAACACCCCAAAATAATACCCCAATAAAAATTATTTTTTACTAGCTAAAATTTACAATTTTTACCGTCGTCACATTTTCTCCTACGAATAATTCTTTTGATTTTTATCGTCCCCCACAACCTCTCTGGGGACCAATTAAATTATAAACTTAATGATGAAGACAGTAAAACTCTTATTACCACTATGCTAGTAATTAAGGTAAAAATTAAGGGTCGGGACGTGACACAGCAATGCAGTCCCTACGAGGTACTTTCTTCAAATTTTCAAGTCGTTGAAGCGAAATAGCTCTGCTCAACAGTTGGAAATACTCAACAACGAGAGTCTCACGTTGGAAACATGACGACATCAAGGCTTGGAGTGAAGCATTGGTGTTCCAAAAATTTCAGACTTTAGACCTTCTTTAAGTGTCTTAGTCATTATTTAGGCCAATTCTTATGACCTCTCTAAAAAAAAAATTCAAGGTTATGCGGCCGTTCGCCGACATGGCCATTTTGTTTGCCTCTCATTGGTTCGCATTGGGAGGCAGCGAAGTACATGACCAATATCACTCCATGATTATCACAAAGATGGTTTGCTGTCGCCAAGAGCTCGCGAAGGGCCATTTTTGGAATCTAGTCAAAGTAAACGTCTGCTCGAGGTATATCCATTCAAGATATATTCATGCGAGCTACATCCACTCACGGTATGTATAAATGTGCCATGTCTTCTAAGTAGAGCAGGCGAAGAGCAGGCAGTGCAGGCGAAGTGCAAGCGTAGTGCACGCTAACTTCAAGTTCAAGTTCAAGGTGCCTAGTTATGTTAAGATCATGATTAGTACTAGGCGAACTGTACAACAGCTTTGCTACAATGCATTGCCTGGTGCTTAGGTTTCAAGGCCTATTCACAAGCTTATCTACTCACACTCGTTTTTATGTATGACCCGAGCCAATACCAGTGGTTTTGGAGAAACATAAACATAAACCTCTTCAGTCATTCTTGACATTCATGACTTCGAGGCTGGGGGGCAATGTTTACGCCCAAATTAATATTTTATTGGACAGTAATTGTCTATGTGAATATTAATTAAATCTTGGTCCACATCACACTAGCCAGTGAGTTCATGCGAGCTAGATGACAAAGTTCGCGTGTAAAATGGACTTCAGATGATATCAAGAAAAGGACTTCGCGTGGAATTAAAGAAATAGACTTCGCTTAGGCGAGGTGAGGTGACACTTCGCGTGGGAGTGGAGTCTTAGGGGAGGCGAAGTACATTTAGGCGAACTGGCCCGCGTAGGAAACTTCGCGAAGAAGCAACAGGCGAAGTTCGTATGCATGTGGTCCACATACACCACATTTATCGTTGAAGACTCTTACAAGTCTTTAACATGCTTTGGGCCAGTCCATGTGGCCTTTTTAATGAAAAATCCTTTTAAGTCTCGCGAGCTTCTAGGGCACGTGAGATGGAAGCAAGTTTCAGGAGCTCGTGGGATGGTTTGAGTTCGCGGTCCGCACAAGATTGGTTTCCACAAAGCCTTATTGAGTCCGCATAAGGCTCTACAGTTGAGCAGCGCGGAGGCAGTGACCTATGTGAAGTGTGTCGTGCGAAATGGACACACGTCACGCAGATGGTTGGTTCGCACTAGTGAAGCAGCATCATTGTGGTATTCGGTTTCAGAGTCCAACTTGGAAAGTAATTATTTCTGGTACAAAGGGAACCACTATATAAAGGGGCTCGAAACCCTAGCTCTAGAGACAACTCAATCTCTATACACAACTTTTTCACACAAACAACTCTACAAAAACTTTCAACCTAATTGAACAAACCTTCGAGCCTCTCGAAAACCTAATCCTAAGCGCCACCGTCGCCTTAGGTTTTTCAGAGCCCTTTCGGACTCTACTTTGTTCACTTTTGATCCCTCCTTGGTTGCTCTGTCGCGACAGCGTGAGTATCTAATTGCCATGTGCTTGTAATTTCTCGTCCGCGAGGTGACACCGAAATCCCTTCGTTTGATCAAGAAATGAAGATCTGACGCACCCCACATCACTTTCCTCATCAGCGAAGTGGCATGCTTCGCATTCACATACCTTTATGAGGTAGAGAAGGTGGATGAAATTGATCAGTGATAACTATATCTGATGCTCTTAGTCGAAATCCCACCATATCTTTATCTCACCTAAGGATGGTTAGAGTTCCACTTCTTTGTGAGTTGCGAGCTACATGAGTGGATTTAGCGGTGGATGAAGTAGGTGCCCTAATAGCTAGTTTCCATGTGAGGCTAGTTTTGGTGGATAAAGTGCGTGAGGCGCAGATTAATGATCCTTCCATAGTTCAGTTGATGGAAAGAGTAGCGAATAGAACAGCCATGGATTTTTCAGTAAGAAGAGATGGAACTTTACTGTTCAAAAATAGGCTTTGTGTTCCCAAGAGGAATGAAGAGTTAAAGATTGAGATTTTGGAGGAAGCTCATAGTTTTGCATATGCCGCTCATCTAGTTAGTACAAAGATGTATCAGACATTGAAGGATTATTATTGGTGGCCTAACATGAAAAAGGAAATTGCAGGTTTTGTGAGTAGGTGTCTGATTTGTCAGCATGTGAAAGCGGAAAGGGAGAAACCTTTAGGTTTGCTTGAGCCATTGCCGATTCCAGTGTGGAAGTGGGACCACATCACCATAGATTTTGTTTTCAGTCTACCTCGTACCCTTGAAGGGCATGACGGTATTTGGGTGATTGTGGATAGACTCACTAAATCTGCTCATTTCTTGCCGGTGGGAAAGAAGTATACACTGGATAAATTTGCTGAGCTGTATGTGAATGAGATCGTAAGAATTCATGACGTACCTGAATTCATAGTGTCAGATCGGGATCCTAGATTTGCTTCTAAATTTTGGGGAGCTCTTCAGGCAGCATTAGATACACTTCAGTACTGTTTTTCATCCTCAGACTGATGGGCAATCAGAGAGGACTATCTATAATTTGGAAGATATGTTGAGATCTTGTGCTTTGCAGTTCAGAGGGAGCCGGGATAAGAACTTATCTTTGATAGAGTTTGCTTATAACAACAGCTTCTATTCAAGTATTGGTATGGCCACTTTTGAGGCACTGTATGGGAAACAGTGTCGCACGCCCTTATGTTGGAATGAAGTCAGAGAAAGGGAGCTTTGTGGTCCTGAGATTATCCAGGATACAAATGAGAAGATCAAGGTGGTTAGAGATAGACTTAAGGCCACTCAGAGTAGACAAAAGAGTTATGCAGATTTTCGTAGGAAGGATCTCGAGTTTCAAGTGGGTGAGCGGGTGTTTTTGAAACTATCTCCTTAGAAAGGGTAGTACGTTTCGGTAAGCGAGGGAAGCTTAGTCCAAGGTATATTGGGCCGTATGAGATGATAGAGCGAGTGGGCTCTCTTGCCTAACGTTTAGTTTTGCCTCCGGAGTTGTCCAGGATACATAATGTATTTCATGTATCCATGCTTCGCAAGTATATTGCCAATCCTTCTCATGTGCTTGTTAAGCAGCCGATTAGTTTACAGAAGGATTTGTCCTGTGAAGAGGAGCTGGTTCAAATTCTTGACCGAAAGGAGCAAGTGCTTAGGAACAAGACAATTCCACTTGTCAAAATGCTTTGGAGAAGTCATCAAGTAGAGGAAGCTACTTGGGAATCGGAGGAGCAAATGAAACAGCAATACCCTTATCTCTTTGAGTAGCATGTTTGTAAATTTCGAGGACGAAATTTTTATAAGGAGGGGAGAATTGTCACGCTCCGAATCTTAAATTTTACCTTAATTACTAACATAGATGTAATAAGAGTTTTTACCGTTTTCGTTATTAAGTGTATAATTTAATTAGTCCCTAGAGGTGTGTTAAGGGACGATTATTTTGAAATAATTATTCTTAGGAGATAAATATGATGACGGTAAAAATGGTAAATTTTGGCTGGTAAAAGGTAATTTTTATTGGGGTATTATTTTAGGGTGTTAAATTTTGGATTGGGTTTATTTAGTTGGACCGGGCCTTGTTTTTGGTCAAAGAGCGGTTTGTTTTCTCTCTCTCTCCTCCCGGTATTCTCTCTCCTGGAGCCCACAATGTCGAAAGTTTTCCGGCCGCCGTTCACCGCCGTTCGGCCGCCCCAGCCCGCCGCACCAGTCCCAAACGATCGGTCTCCGACCCAGCTGTCATTCTAGACTGGTGGCAGCCTCCCTAGCGCCGCCATGAAGGAGAGAAGCCACCTGATAGCCCCGACTGCCGAAAGCTATTCTTCGCCGGAACTCCTTCCTCCGGCAGCCATAGCCGGCGAGCCTTGGCTCAAAAGGAAGTCCTCCAAAAGGCTCTCTCCATCTTGAGCTAGGTAAGAAGAAATCGGAATTTAAAATTCTAGGGCTTTATTGTGTGTTTGCGTTCGATTGACATGGTTAGACTTAGAATTGATATTTGTGGTAGTTTGGAATGTTGTAGAGGAGGTTGAGAGGAAGGTGCTGCCAAATTTTGGTAAGCATCGGATGTTGTCGGCCGCCGTCGAGAAAATGTTTTTGGTGGAGAATTTTATGAGGATTTTAATGGAATGAGTTTTAGAATTTTTGGAGGAGTTTCGGATAGGTTTTGGAATTATTAAAGTTTAGTATTTTTGGCGGATTAATAAGTTAAAATCCGGCCATTGGTTTATTTTTTGATTAGGACGGTGAAAGGTGTTTTTTTTCAGGATGTCGGTTTTTATGGAGAATTGTGGTTGGCAATGAAGTTAAGATTTAGGGCGATAGGCATGGTTGAGCGCTAGAAGCTCATAGTTAATTATGCCTATTTTCTTTAAACGTCGGGATTTCATTTAAGGAATTATTTATGTTTTGGAACAGGACGCGAGGAGGCTCGAGCAGTGGATATGCCTATTTTCTTTAAACGTCGGGATTTCATTGAAGGAATTATTTATGTTTTGAAACAGGTCGCAAGGAGGCTCGAGCAGTGGAGACCTCCAACCGACGTCACGCTTAGACCTAAGTTGTGAGTGGACCTTTGATTTAAATAATGTGCTTGAGTTGCTTTATTGTTGAATAATTTCCTTTATTGGATTTTTTTATCCGGAATTGAGAATTTCGGTGTTTATACTAATTTAAGGACGTTTTTGAGAATAGTATGTATATGAGTGAATGCTAGCTAGCTATACGTGATTTCCCCCCATAATGAAGTAAAATGCCATTATGGGATGACGTGAGCGTTAGATGAAAGCGTCATAGCCCTGTACGACTTTCTACTTTTTGAGTTTATTCTATGTTTTTACATTCATTCATAGAATTCGTACAAGGAGTAAGCACGTATATTTATACTCACTCGGTCGTTTCCCCCATACTGAGGAAAAATGTTATTATGGGGTGACGTGAGCATTAGACGCGAGCGTAGTAGCCTGTATGACTATCTATTTTAAAGTTTATTCATAGATAGCTGCATGGAGTAGACGGGTGTTAATACATACTGATATATATATATATATAATTTTAGCCTGAGAAGCTGTATTTGTTTAAGATTTAGAGACTAGCCAGAACTAGTCGTGTCGCTTGTATAGCACTTTTCTTTATAATTTTCTTGGGGAAGTATTTTGCTTATCGAGATTATTTTGTCCACTCACTCTGATTAAGTATTTTCCCCTGGGCTTTTCCTTCGTTTTTAAATGCCCAGTCTGCAGAGTTCAGGTGGGGTTTAGAAGGAGGCGATGAGGCATAGTCACTCATCTTTCCACTAATGTTCGCCAGTAGGTTGTCTGTTTAACCCACTAGGATTTGTAGCCGCTTCCGTTGTCTTTCTTGTAGTAGCTCTGAATACTTTCGAAAAAAATAACTGTGTATTTATTGTATTCGGTTATTTGGATTAAGTTGAAGATTTATATTTTGGTTAAGAGTGTCCTTTAATTTTTTTTCCGGGTTAGGGTTGTCCATTTTCAAGGGAGGTTTACTGAATTCTTCGGTAAGTTTTACTTGGAAGTGGTCCCCACAGGACTCGCCTCGGGTTTCAGGGTGAAATTCGAGGTGGGTCTTGACACGGGTGGTTTTCCATTTTTGGCACATAGGTGTTATCCCCGGTGTTGCTTTCTATTTGCTTATACCACCGATGAATTTGGTACTCAGGTGGATAGTGCTCAATGTGATTCTCGGGTCTTGCTTGTTAATATTCTCTACTTTGACGCATTGGTCTTGCTCATTTTTACACATGGGTGTTACTTGGGTCTTGTCTTTACCTACGTATTCTGAGTCTTACTTTTTCTTGATACACACTGTAATCTTTAAGTCCACCGATAAGATAAAAAAATGTTCCTCCCAACCCCCGGCCTCAAAACTTACTCGGTCGGGCGAGGTGTGTTCATGTTTCCAATGGCAAGGTACCGTTGGTTCCCCTTTTACGGCCATCTGGGTGTTACATTTTCCATGGACAAAGGTAGCGAGCCATTTTCATATCCTGTGTTACTACTCGAGTGACAGGGTGTTAATGCCGTATGTGGTATATCAATCCACTTGCTCCATTTTTAAAGGGATGATACAAAACTTATGCCTTTCAGTCGAATGCATATCCCGCTTGGTGTTACTCGGGATTTCAATGACTTATGCCTCTCGGTCGAATGCCAATCCCGCTTGGTCTACTCGAGATTTTAATGACTTATGCCTCTCGGTTGAATGCCAATCCCGCTTGGTCTTACTTGGAATTTTAATGACTTATGCCTCTCGGTCGAATGACAATCTCGGTCGAATGCCAATCTCTCGGTCGAATGCCAAAACCTACTGACCAACATGCATACTTATATATATACAAGTTGACTTGCAAGTAGGATGAAATCATGACATCAATATTATGAGCTTTCACAAACCAACGAGATAGATTATAACAATCATAATCTAGAGGGGACTTATTTGTGAAAATAGCTGCTAAATGGGTTCACATAGGAGGTTCAGTAGAATGGACTTTCATGTTAGTATCCCATAGAGAGTAAGATCATGTTGCTTGGTGTTGTATGTCTGCCCTACCCATATTTTCCCACTATCTTTCCTTCTCTTCCTTTTCTCATTTTCTTTCCATTGTGCCAGTAATATATCCGATCGAGTGATCATGTATCTTGGATTGCCAAAACTTCATGCATGGCCACCAACCCTAGGAGGGGGACGAAGCTCTGATAAGAGATTCTCTCTGCTTTGAAAGTTTGAAACATATTGGATCGGGTTTCATCAGGAGATCAAATTGCTACCGGGAAGGACTTCTTCAAGAGATGAATGGGTGTCCATAGCAGTTGTTGCCAAGAGTATTCCCGCTTTAATTTCTCTTAGGTGCTACCGATCGATAGTAGATGGGTGACCAGATCGAACATGTGGAACCTATTAACCAGGGCCGGGTGGACTTCTTGGAGGATAGATCAATCGAGTTGTTGACATCATCGATAGGACTATGATCTACGCATTCCAGAACAACCCAATGTGTGCGAACCCGATAACACTTCTTCCTAAAGCCAGCGAGTGCCGATGAATAAGAGCAGCGGATGCCGATAACTTATTTTGATTTTGGACCTGGAACCTTCACCTCATGATCGGTATGCGTACCATATTTGATTGACTGAGGCCGATCGCGGTCCCTCGGTCGACTCCCACATGAACTCCCTCACATGATGAATTTGACCAACTCGGAACATGAGCTTGCTTAGCCTGAACATGGACTCTGCTATCCCGGAGGTGAAGAAACTGCCGGTCACTTGCCAACGGGACCCCGATAATGCCAGGCGGATCCCCTCTCGCTATTTCTGACAAATTCTCATCCTGGCCGGGGAGACGTTGAAGTCACTGGGGTAATAAGATAGTCGGGCAGCGGGAGGAGTGGGTCTTCACTGGTGAAGCTCCCAGCCATCATGACTATACTCCGGGTCCCGGATGCCATCCCCGAGCGATAGCTAGAGGCGGGCAGTTTAGCTCTTGGTGACGTCTTGATGCTAAAAGGAACTCCGGCGGGTCGGGTCATGCCATTCTATCTTGGTGGCATGGACCTGCATATGGCCTCCCGATGGGCTGGGCCCGAGATGGCTTAGGCCTGCATACTGGATACCTTTGCATGAGCTTACTGGTTGGTCTGCCTCCATGTGTTGGTGGAATACCTCTCGGGTGGAATGTCTCTTGGGTGGAATGCCTCTGGATGGAATGCCTCTCCTCTCGGTGGAATGCCTCTCGAGAGAAGAGCAACGTGACTTTTTGCAACGTTTTCCACAGACGGCGCCAAATATTTCTGCATAATCCCGGAGGCTATGTAGAATCACGGTGGAACACGAACATGAACAATAAACAACATGGGCAAGAGGCAAGGACGTACAGTGGTTCACCATATTATCGGAGGACATGGCTACGTCCACCTAAGATTCTACTATCATGGTCAATATGCATTTGGTGTTATAAGAGCTCTCCAAGATGAAGTGAGTAGGGATTCGGGGGGGGGGGGGGGAGAGACAGCTTTCTACATATGGGTAGCTTTCCTTTTATAGCTAAGGAATGTTCTCTCACATATTATGTTTCCGATGTGACTACACATATATCTTCTTATGATGTCTTCTTGTGGAGCTTGGGAGAACACCTTCCCGATGTGGTACCGATGATCTTTCACCATGGCGAGGTAGCCCAGATGTCGGTCTACTAGAAGTATGTCGGGGGCGGGACTCTTTGTGGCTGGAGAACGGTCTACTCGGTCGTTGCTTATGCTTGCGTATATATACCAATAACAGAAACAATTAGCGAAACCGCCAAGAAAGGTATATATGTCATAGACTAATACAGGTTAATTTACGTACATGTAATTTGGTATGTTTCTTTGTCACACCCTCCCTCAGTTGGCTCACCAAGTTTGATCACAATCTTCGCGGCCATGGGGTTCAACCATGGACTGCTGAAGCCGGTTGTGCTTTAAGACCAAGGCGTCCAAACACCTTCGATGTCTCGCTGGCTTTGAACATGTTAGGTTCTCAGTCTGATACTCACTATTAGTACTGAAGCATGAACATCTTCAGTATCTGAAGGACAGTGAGACTGCACACCATTCATGATAGGACCGATTGCCGACCAACCATGTAAAATGATAGCAATGCAATTATCTCATCACCAGCAGCAGCAAAACTTTACTCCGGAACTGTAATTTGTCATTACATCTTTAGTCAACGATAAGTCATAAACTGAAGGACATGATCAAGAGATGGTGAGCATAATTCTACACTTCTGTTTATTTCCAGGTGAAACTAAACTCCCAAAATACATACTGCACTATTATTATATGATCGATGTGTTGTTGATTCTAAATATCAGATCAACTCCATAATAAACAGAGGACAAAAAGTAAAAGAGCATTACATTTGCACAAAGATAAAGATGACATGCATAAATTTCATACATAATAATCTGACTACATAGGGCTCCAAAATTGGATAGCTATCCCGATATTATTACTTCATGTTGGGATAGCTATCCAAAATTTCAGTTCTATTTGCTGGAGGAAAGTCCTTCATGTTGTCAAAAATTGGAGGACTACATCAACTCAGAGCAAACCAGTAACCATAGACTACTGGAGAATTTTACGTGAAACTAAAGTCTCAATATAAAACGTTAAACCGAACCCGTTCATAAACAATGTTGAATGGGGACTCATAGTACTCAGACACTTTCTTAAGCTCCTCTCTTTTCAGGCTCATCCTGACTACACCATTCTGTAAAATCCAGTCAGCCATAAAACCAGCACGAAACATATCTGAAGTCTTAGGAATATGGACAAGTTTAGTCCAAGATTTCTTGATTCCGTATTCCTTCATTAACCAAGTAGTATTCCTACTTGTCGAAAAAAAACCTAGTATTCCAAAATCACAACATATTTGAACTTTGAATGGAGAAGGCGAGAAGGTTATAGTTGGAGGCACATAGGAAGAAAGTCACCTCATGTTCACCTTTTTTTCCTTCTTCTTCTTTTTCCATCAATAATTTTGTCATTTACATAATATTCCTTTTGCAGTTTTTCCATCCATGTTTTATTTCCTTTGAGATACGTATAATCTACATATTTTGAGTTGTAATATTATTTAGAAAGTTTGACAAGACCCGCCCCGAAAACACAAAGGAAAACAAGCAAGTCTTGCGGGGTCCACTCTAAAAGAAATTATACCAAAATTTAGCATAATCTCTTCTAAAGATAGACAACCCAACCTGCGAGAAAACCAGGAACAATTTACTATATCGATTAACTAGATCTCCTAGAGCCCTTCGCTCCCCATAAAAGCACAAAAACAAACCCATCAAAAAATTCAATTTCATTACTTAACATGAACAACAAACAAAGTTAATCTCTCTACATGAGACATAACCCTTAAAAACAACTCCAACGAAATTTACATATCCCCAAGGTCATCAGAGCACTACATGAAGGAAATAAAATAACTACACATAAGTTATCGGGTAACCTACGATCAACAAGGTGCAGCAGAAGATAGTATGCCTCAACTCCTAGTGAAGCCGAACATGAACTCTGTAATCTGGGCATTTTAAAACAAAAGGGCCCTGGGAAAAACATTTGAAACGTTAGCGTGAGTGGACGAAAAATAAACCAATTAATAAGTATTCAAGAACGAGCTTGTACGAAATCTAATGTGATATGCTTTTTATCAAGACCCACCCCGAATTTCACCCTGAAACCCAAGGTGAGTCCTGCGTAGACCACCTCAAAGGAAAACTTACCGAATGACTCGGTAAACCTCCCTTGAAAATGTACAACCTTAACCCGGAAAAATTAAAGAACACTCTTAACCAAAATATAAATCTTCAACTTAATCCAAATAACCGAATAAAATAATACACAGTTATTTTTCCGAAAGTGTTCAGAGCTACTACAGGAAAAAACAACAGAAGCTGATAAAAAACCTAGTGGGTTAAACAGATGACCTACTGGTGAACAGTAGTGGAAAAATGAGTGACTATGCCTCGTCGCCTCCGTCTAGACCCCACTCGAACTCTGTAGACTGGGCATTTAAGGAAAAGTCCAGGGGAAAATATTTAATCACATCAGAGTGAGTGGACAAAATAATCTTGACAAGCAATAATATTTCCCCAAGAAAATTATCAAGGAAAACGACTAGTTCCGGCTAGTCTCCAAATCTTAAAAAAATACAGCCTCTCAGGCTAAAATTATATATATATATATATATATATATATATATATATATAAGTATATATTAACACTCGTCTACTCCATGTATGCTATCTATGAATAAGCTTTAAAGTAGATAGTCATACCAGGTTACTACGCTCGCGTCTAGCGCGCACGTCATCTCATAGTGGCATTTTTCCTCAGTATGGGGGAAACGACCGAGTGGGTATATATATACGTGCTGACTCCTTGTACGAATTCTATGAATGAATGTAAAAACATAGAATAAGCTCGAAAAGTAGAAAGTCGTACAAGGCTACTACGCTCGCGTCTAACGCTCACGTCACCCCATAATGGAATTGTACCTCATTATGGGGGAAAAACACGTATAGCTAGCTAGCGTTCACTCATATACATACTATTTCTGAAAACGTCAATAAAAGAGTATAAACACCGAAATTCTCAATTCCGGAAAAAAATCCAACAAAGGAAATTATTCAACAATAAATCAATTCAAACACATTATTTAAAACGAAGGTTCACTCACAACTTAGGCCTAAGTCTGACGTCGGTCGGAGGTATCCTCTGCTCGAGTCTCCTCGCGTCCTGTTCCAAAACATAAATAATTTCTTAAAAAAAAGCACCGACGCTTAAAGAAAATATGCATAATTAACTATGAGTTTCTAGCGCTCAACCATGCCTATCGCCATAAATCTTTACTTCACTGCCAACGACAAATCTCCAAAAATACCGTCAACCTCAAAAATCACCTTCCAACGTCTTAATCACAAAATAATCCAATGGCTGGATTTTAACTTATTAATCCACCAAAAATACCAAAATTTACTAGCCAAAATTTACCATTTTTACCGTCGTCATATTTTTCTCCTATGAATAATTTCTTCGAAATATTCGTTCCTTAACACACCTCTAGGGACTAATTAAATTAAAACTTAATGACGAAGATGGTAAAATTCTTATTACTTCCATGCTAGTAAATAAGGTAAAATTTAAGAGTCGGGGCGTGACAATTCTCCCCTCCTTATAAAAATTTCATCCTCGAAATTTACAAACATCCTACTCAAAGAGTTATGGATACTGCTGTCTCATTTGCTCCTCTGATTTCCAAGTAACTTCCTCTACTTGGTGACTTCTCCAAAACACTTTGACAAGTGGAATTGTCTTGTTCCTAAGCACTTGTTCCTTTAGGTCAAGAATCTGAACCGGCTCCTCTTTATAGGACAAATCCTTCTGCAAACTAATCGGCTGCTCAACACGCACATGAGAAGGATCGGCAATATACTTGCGAAGCATGGATACATGAAACACATTATGTTTCCTGTACAACTCAGGAGGCAAAACTAACCGATAGGCAAGAGAGCCAACTCGCTCTATTATCTCATAAGGGCCAATATAGCTCGGACTAAGCTTCCCACGCTTACCGAAACGTACTACCCCTTTCCAAGAAGATAGTTTCAAGAACACCCAATCACCCACTTGAAACTCGAGGTCCTTCCTACGGACATCTGCATAGCTCTTTTGTCTACTCTGAGCGGCCTTGAGTCTATCTCTAACCACCTTGATCTTCTCATTCGTTTCCTGGATAATCTCAAGACCACAAAGTTCCCTTTCTCTGACTTCATTCCAACATAAAGGCGTGCAACTTGTTTCCCATACAATGCCTCTAAAGGGGCCATACCAATACTCGAATGGAAGCTGTTGTTATAAGTAAACTCTATCAAAGATAGGTTCTTATCTCAGCTCCCTCTGAACTGCAAAGCACAAGATCTCAACATATCTTCCAAAGTCTGGATAGTCCTCTCTGATTGCCCATCAGTCTGAAGATGAAAAGTAGTACTGAAGTGTAGTCGGGTACCTAATGCTGCCTGAAGAGCTCCCTAAAATTTAAAAGGAAATCTAGGATCCCGATCTAACACTATGGATTCAAGTACGCCATGAAGTCTTATGATCTCATTCACGTACAGCTCAGCAAATTTATCGAGTGTATACTTCTTTTCCACCGGCAAGAAATGAGCAGATTTAGTGAGTCTATCCACAATCACCCAAATACCATCATGCCCTTCACGGGTACGAGGTAAACTGAAAGCAAAATCCATGGTGATATGGTCCCACAATCACCCAAATGAAGGTTTTTGCCTTTCCGCTTTGACCTGCTGACAAATCAGACACCTACTCACAAAAGCTGCAGTCTCCCTCTTCATATTTGGCCACCAATAATAATCCTTTAAAGTCTGATACATCTTTGTACTACCTGGATGAGCGGCATATGCAGAACTATGAGCTTCCTCCAATATCTCATTCTTTAACTCTTCATTCCTCTTTGGAACACAAAGCCTATTTTTGAACAGCAAAGTTCCATCTCTTCTTACCGAAAAATCCACGGTTGTTCCATTCGCTGCTCTTTTCGTCAACTGAACTATGGAAGGATCATTAAACTGCACCTCACGCACTTTATCCACCAAAACTGGCTTCACATGGAAACTAGCTACTAGGGCACCCACTTCATCTATCGCTAAATCCACTACTGTAACTCACAACTCACAAAGAAGTGGAACTCTAACTATCCTGAGGTGAGAAAAAGATATGGTGGGATTTCGACTAAGAGCATCAGCTACCACATTAGCTTTTTCAGGATGATACTCAATAATGCAATCATAATCACTGATTAACTTCACCCACCTTCTCTACCTCATATTTAACTCCCTTTGAGTGAACACATACCGAAGACTTTTGTGATTGGTAAAAATCTGACACTTGGCTCCATAAAGATAGTGTCTCCACAACTTGAGAGTAAAAATTACTGCTGCAAGCTCTAAATCGTGAGTGGGATAATTCACCTCATTCAGCTTCAGTTGCCTAGAAGCGTAGGCAATCACTCGATCATGCTGCATCAACACTTCGCCTAAACCTTGTCTAGAAGCATCACAATAAACCACATACTCCCCACTATCATCTGGAAGTGCCAAGACAGGAGCACTAGTCAAGCGATTATTTAATTTTTGAAAACTTTGCTCACACTGATCTGACCATTCGAACTTGACTCCCTTTCTGGTCAATCTATTTAGTGGAGCTGCAATCTTTGAAAAGTCTTGCACAAATTGCCGATAATAACCTGCTAACCCCAAGAAACTACGAATCTCCGTCACAGTTGTGGGTCTTTTCCAATTTTACACTGCTTCCACCTTCTGGGGATCCACACTAACACCTTCTGCTGAAACTACATGACCCAAGAATCCCACTTTATCCAGCCAAAATTCACACATACTGAACTTGGCAAACAACTGAGCATTTCTCAAAGTCCACAATATCAATCTTAGATGTTTGGCATGCTCCTTCTCATTTTTAGAGTACACCAAAATATCATCTATGAACACGATCACGAAGTGGTCAAGATATGGACTAAACACCATATTCATGAGATCCATGAACGCAGCAGGTGCATTAGTAAGTCCAAAAGGCATCACCACAAACTCATAATGACCATAGCGTGATTGAAAAGCAGTCTTAGCTACGTCACTCTCTCGGATCCACAACTGATGATAACCAGATCTCAAGTCAATGTTTGAGAAAACAGAAGCACCTCTCAACTGATCAAACAAATCATCAATGCGAGACAACATATACTTATTCTTCACTGTGACTTGATTAAGCTTCCTATAATCAATATAGTCTCATGGTGCCATCTTTCTTCTTAACAAACAACACCGGGGCACCCCATGGAGACATGCTGTCAAATAAAACCCTTGTCTACTAACTCTTGCAGTTGAGTCTTCAACTCTTTCAATTCCGCTGGAGCCATTATGTAAGGTGCCTGTGAAATTGACATAGTTCTAGGAAGTAACTCGATAGGAAAATCTATCTCCCTTACAGGAGGCAAACCAGGCAAGTCCTCGGGAAACACATCCGGGAACTCTCTTACTACAAGAATATCTCCTACTTCCAACACTCCTATACTCGTATCTACAACATAAGCTAAGAATGCCTGACAGCCTTTACTTAACAATTTCCTGGCAGCCACACCTGATATCAGGCAACTAGAAATCACATCTATTTCCCCTGAAACACAACCTCAAATCCATCTGGACTCCGAAGCACAACTTCTTTTCAGAAACAATCTACCATAGCTCTATAAGTCTCCAAGAAATCCATCCCCAAGATCACATCAAACTCCACTATATTTAGAGAAATTAAATCCCTCTACTAGCACTTCACAACCACTAAACACCCAATCTATTCTCATCACCTCCCTAGAGGGAAGAGACACATGCCACTCGCCTGGAAGAGACGAGGATGGCACATTAGCATGGAGAGCGAATCTACTAGACATAAATGAATGCGTAGCTCCAAGATCAATTAAAGTAAATGCTGGTTGACCAAAAATTAACAACGTACCAATGATGACATCTGGAGAAGTACAACCCTCCTGCTGGGTCATAGCATGAAGTCTAGCGCGAGTCATGGGACGTCTGCGCTGACCACCACTCTGCTGAGAACCACTTCTGGCTGTTGAACCTCTGTGAAACTAACATTGAGACCTCTAGCTGAAGACTGACCGACTGGCTGAGTAGGGGCGGTCCTCTGTGCCAACAAAGGACAGTCTCTCCTGAAATATTCATGACCACCACACTCAAAACATCTAGATGACTGCTGTTGACCAAAAGAAAACGTATGACCACCAGATGATCCCCCTAGGGAACTACCACCAGCACTATACTGACCGGTCTGCTGCCTACCCAACTGGCTCCTAAAAGGTCTCCTGTAATGTCCTCTATTTCTACTCCGAGAACCAGAACCTGATCATCCACTACTGCCACTACCCGCTGAAGATCTAGAAACGGATAAGGAGGCGGCCTTTTTCAATGGACCCTAGCTGGAACTACTAAAATCTCGAGGCTGTGCACTATAAATTCTCCTGGTCTCGATGGCTATGGCTGCAGTAACCGCATCAAGAAAAGTCGGGTAGATGCCACAGATCATCTTATCTGCATACACTCCGCCAAGTTCTCTAACGAACATGTCAATCCTGGTCCTCTCCTCAGGAATCAAATAGGACACATGGTAGCTCAACGTAGTGAACCTCTGTTCAAACTCGATGACACTCTCATCATCCCCCTTCTTCATGTTTAGAAAATCCAACTGGATCCTGATACGCTGAGTGTGACCAAAATACTGACCCAAGAAGAGCGTCTTGAACTGCTCCCAAGTTATGTCATGTGCACCACTACTATTTCTACTAGCGAGAGTCCACCAGTGATACGCTGAGTCATCCAGAAAAGTCACTGTCATCTTCACTTTCTTTTCTTTTGGCAGATCGGTGCTCTCAAAAGCCTTTTCCATCTTATCAACCCAAGTGTATACATCAAGGGGTCCCTTGGCGCCCTTGAACTCAATTGCCCCAGCATCGAAAACATCTTTCTTCTTCACAGACCGAGGTTGCTGAACCCTATCTAACACACCTCTCAGCATATACTAATTCTCTAACCTCATTACCCTCATTCGCACTGGACGAGGTAGCTACACGGGGTCGGCGTCTAGGAGGCATAGTTTCTGAGGAGGAAGATATTTAGTAGTCTGTATACAAGACTAACAGAAATATCATACATACCCAATAACACATAGTATCTAAAGCATAAAATGCTAGTGAATTCGCCACGGTCGGACCATCACTCTATAGGAACTAAGTGCTTCTTAGGCAAATATGATAATATTAAGAAGGTAGGAAATGGAACCTAAAGCTCTGATATCAACTGTCAAGACCCACCCCGAATTTCACCCTGAAACCCGAGGTGAGTCCTGCGGGGACCACCTCCAAGGAAAACATACCGAAGGACTCGGTAAACCTCCCTTGAAAATGGACAACCCTAACCCAGAAAAATTAAAGAACACTCTTAACCAAAATATAAATCTTCAACTTAATCCAAATAACCGAATAAAATAATACACAATTATTTTATCAAAAGTGTTCAGAGCTAGTACAGCAAAAAACAACGGAAGCTGATAAAAAACCTAGTGGGTTAAACAGATGACCTACTGGTGAACAGTAGTGGAAAAATGAGTGACTATGCCTCGTCGCCTCCTTCTAGACCCCACCCGAACTCTGTAGACTGGGAATTTAAAAAACGAAGGAAAAGCCCAGGGGAAAATATTTAATCACATCAGAGTGAGTGGACAAAATAATCTTGACAAGCAATAATATTTTCCCAAGAAAATTATCAAGGAAAACGACTAGTTCCGGCTAGTCTCCAAATCTTAAACAAATACAGCCTCTCAGGCTAAAATTATATATATATATATATATATATATATATATATCAGTATGTATTAACACTCGTCTACTCCATGTATGCTATCTATGAATAAACTTTAAAGTAGATAGTCATACCAGACTACTACACTCGCGTCTAGCGCGCAAGTCACCTCATAGTGACATTTTTCCTCAGTATGGGGGAAACGACCGAGTGGGTATATATATACTTGCTGACTCCTTGTACGAATTCTATGAATGAATGTGAAAACATAGAATAAGCTCGAAAAGTAGAAAGTCGTACATGGCTACTACGCTCGCATCTAACGCTCACATCACCCCATAATGGAATTGCACCTCATTATGGGGAAAAATCACATATAGCTAGCTAGCGTTCACTCATATACATACTATTTCCGAAAACGTCAATAAAAGAGTATAAACACCGAAATTCTCAATTCCAGAAAAAAAATCCAACAATGGAAATTATTCAACAATAAAACAATTCAAACACATTATTTAAAACGAAGGTCCACTCACAACTTAGGCCTAACCGTGACGTCGGTCGGAGGTCTCCTCTGCTCGTGCCTCCTCGCGTCTTGTTCCAAAACATAAATAATTCCTTAAAATAAAGCACCGACACTTAAAGAAAATATGCATAATTAACTATGAGTTTCTAGCGCTCAACCATGCCTATCGCCCTAAATCTTTACTTCACTGCCAACCACAAATCTCCAAAAATACCGTCAACCTCAAAAATCACCTTCCAACGTCTTAATCACAAAATAATCCAATGGCCGGATTTTAACTTATTAATCTGCCAAAAATACCAAACTTAAACAATTCCAAAACCTATCCAAAACTCCTCCAAAAATTCTAAAACTCATTCCAATAAACTCCTCATAATATTCTCTACCAAAAGCATTTTCTCGGCGGCGGCCAGTGACCAACTCCGACTACCTCCGATGCTCATCAAAATTTGGCAGCACATTCCTCTCAACCTCCTCTACAACATTCCTAACTACCACAAACTTCAATTCTAAGCCTAACCACATCAATCGAACGCAAACACACAATAAAGTCTTGGAATTTCAAATTCCGATTTCTCCTTACCTAGCTCAAGATGGAGGGAGCCCTTTGGAGGGATTGAAGCACGGGAGGAGGGCTTCCTTTTGAGCAAAGGGTTGCCGGCTATGGCGGCCGGAGGAAGGAGTTCCGGCAAAAAAAAACGCTTCCGACGGGCTTTTCTCCCTCACGGCGGCGCTAGGGAGGCTGCCACCGGTCTAGAATGGCAGCTGGGTTGAAGACCGACCGTTTGAGACCGGTGAGGCTGGCAAGGGCGGCCGGACGGCGGCGAACGGCGTCGGGAAAGTTTTCCGGTCGGGAGGGCTCGGGAAGAGAAAATCGGGAGGAAGAGAGAGAAAGAGAAGTGGAAGAAATGGCTTGGGCTCGGCCCAGCCGGTCCAACTCCAATTTTAACCCATTTTCCAAAAATTCAACACCCAAAATAATACTCCAATAAAAATTACCTTTTACTAGCCAAAATTTACCATTTTTACCGTCGTCATATTTTTCTCCTATGAATAATTCCTTTGAAATATTCGTCCCTTAACACACCTCTAGGGACTAATTAAATTAAAACTTAATGACGAAGACGGTAAAATTCTTATTACCTCCATGCTAGTAAATAAGGTAAAATTTAAGAGTCGGAGCGTGATACTTTTCTTTTTAAACGGAAATAGAAATTTCCGTGCATGCAAAAATGGTAAACTCATTATAATTTCACACTAGCCCCGCTAGCCATAAAACAACTAGAAAGAGAAATAAACCTCTCATATGAAAACTCCCAAAAATAACAAATTAACAACTCAAATAAGAAAAACCTATATGGCCATATAAGTGAGTCTTTCAGACTCGGTTGCCTCCCAGGCATAGTACTCCCATACTCCCTGTACTTTCACGTCGAGTTGACGGATAGAGCACATGGCTTGCGTGATGCCGCTGATAACATCATATCACCACTAGGGTGGAAAGGGCTTGAGTGATTTCAATTAAAACGTGGAAGTCACATCACCTCGAAAGGTGGAACGACATGCTAGCATTGACATTATATAATCCAACAAATATGACATAAGAAGGAAAAATATAAATTCATGTGAGTTTCCCCGAAACTCGTATAAAAGCGTAAGTACGATTCCCAACCGTTCTTGGAAAATTTCAAAAGAAAAGAAAATAGATTAAATTTAATAATGTGTCCCACACGTTAAAATGCTCAATGTAATAATTAAGCCAAATAAACAACATAACTCAAACCTCCAATCTTTGATGTAGACCTCAAATCCAAAAATCTTTAGGATTACTATAACTTAAATACCAATCTTTTACCCAAGCTCAAATCCATAAGTTCATTAATGGAATCGTAACTAATCCAAAAGCGGAAATTCATAATTTAAACTTGGAAAGTATAATGAACCACTTATAAAATCATGCATGCATGCTAATGGAAAACCAAAATGTCCACTCACAATATATGCGGCTAAACCTGACGTCTGTCAGAGCCCTCCTCACGTGGTGTCTTCTCCCGTCCTGTACAAAATAAGATTTAAGGCTCGACGCTAAGATCAAACATTTACCAATTACAAAGAAAACCATCCTAGCATTAATCTTACTCGCCCAAACTTTCCAAAATCTAGCTATAGCTCTACTTTACCACCAACTCACTACAATCCGACAAGGAGCTCTAGTATACCATATAATGAACCAAACTAATGAACCTCCTAAATCCTTTCCTCCCACAACCAATTTCTGACACCATATTCCTAATTCCAAACAACCATCACCAAATAAAATCACATATACTAAATCAGCATTAATCCATTCTAGAACTCCTCCAATATTCCTCAAAACCACCACCAAAATTGGCAGCAGCCACCGGCAGAGGCGGTCAACCGCCGGCAGTGGCAGTCAACCACCACCACCATATCAACTTCGACTAAAACTAACAAGGCACACACCAATCTCTTCCTCTTAACAAGCTCTACAACAATTATGACTAACACAAAACCCACAAATCAAAGGTTTGGCCAGAAAATACCTCATAAGCTCAAGAACACCACAACCCCGATTTGCTCCTCACCTCAAATCGATCTTCCTTTTATGGATGGATGAAAGACCAATAGAAGAGCTTCAAAACCCCCCAAAAATTTCTCAGATCGGTGACCGGAGAAGGAAGTTCTAGCTTAGCAAACCGGTGGTCTTGACAGCGCTACCGTGAGCTGTTGCCGGTGAGACGACGCTGGCTACCACCCCAGGAATGACTAGCGGTGTCCCAGCTGCCGAACGAGACTGGTGCGGCGACCAAGCGTGGCCGGACGGTGGCGCTTCGTCGAGGAGAGTCAGACAGGTTCGGGAGGTCGGGCTCGGGGAGAGAGAAAATGAGTGGGTTTTCTGTTTTAATTCCTCCTTCACCCAAAATATAAAGCTTCCCACTTAATAATACTAGCCCAAATATGGAACTGATATTGTTTTAGCTACCCCTCATTTAAAAACTCCCGTTCAAGTAACTAAAAACCTAAAAACTCAACTAAACAACCTTGAACCAAAAATAGCAACACCACTCCCAATTTGACTTTTCCACCATTAAATAAGAAACTACAGCATAAAAAGTAATCTTAGTTCGGGGTGTATCAAAGTTTGTATCAAACAAGCCCACCCTAGCTTGTTAGTATCAAACAAGCAAGTTTGAGAGTATCGAACAAGCTAGTTAACTTGTGTGTGGTCATCAAATTACTTCTTCATATATGTAGTCACTAAGTAATTCAAACCTATATAAAAGGATTATTGAATGATGAACGAGATACGCCACATTTCCTCGATCTGTTCTCTCTCAGTTTTTTACTCTCACTCTCTATCTTACCACTTATACTCTCCTATTAGAGCATTTCTAACAGTTTCGTCAAAATTTCTCTAAAATGGGAAAGTAAAAGCTAAAATCTCTAAAAACATTATGATCAAAATCCAGCAGCTTCTCCATTTTGGAGATTTCGGCATTTAATACAACAATAAAATATAATATATCATCATTAATTATAACAAAAAAACATTATATATTTCATTGTAACAATAAACTACCCAATTAAATATTTTATTGCTGTCTTAAATTCTTTGAAGCACGTGAAAAATTTAATTTTAGTGAAGAAAGCTTTGCTGCAAATTTGGGGAATGAAGACTTCTTTTTTTCTTCATCCCCATTTTGGAGAATGAGATGGGGAAGCTGTTGGACCTAAAAACAGCTCTATATTTCCCAAAATTAAGAAGTTCAAGAAAATAGGAAAGCTGTTAAACATGCTTTTACAAAGCTAATAAATTTCTTCCCTTATATTATAACACTTTTAGTGTTATTGTTAATGCTCGATCTTTTTCAAACCATTAGACAGAAAAGGAATGGTAGTGAAATTTACGTTCTTAGAATTTTATATGATCAAGTTGCGTGACATGAATCCTCAGAAAACTATACGATTTTGATAAAGAAACATAAGTTCGTTATCAAAAGAGTGAATTGTAAATTTCAAACCAATAAGAGGGGAATTATAAATTTTTGACTATGATGCACGAACATTTCACACCAATAAAGTGTCAGAATATCAGACACGCTGAACACGGCGACACGATTTGATGTGGTGTCCGAAACACCATGTGGTGTGTCGGAAAATGTTGACTTTTACGACACTGCCTGATACGCCACGTTAGGAATTGTTATTCTTTTCAAAAAGAAAATTTAAATTGAATACTAACTAGTTTTTTATGGAACTTACTTCCTAGTTTTTTTTTTTTTTTTTTATGGAACCTACTACCTAATTTTCTTTTTCTTCTTATTTTTTAACTATTTGTCGTGTTCTGATCTTTAGTTTTTGGGTTTTACCTTTTTGTCGTGATAGTGTGGTCATTATTGATTTTTGATAATGGTTTTTTAATATTTTTTAACATTTATTTTATTTTTGATAATGGAATTTAATTTTTGGGATTTTTTTTTTGATTTTTGATAATGGAATTTGGAAAAGGAATATGGAAATTATACCGATTGAAAAAAAAAGATAAATAAAGGTTCGGGCACCAAAAATCTTCTAATCTAGTCATGACTCATGATCCAGCTCTTGCAGTGCCGTTAAGAACCATCTCTCTTCCTCTCTCTCAAGTCTCTACCAGAAGTGATCGATCATCCAACTCAATCCCATTGCCATTTCTCTCTCACACAAACAACTCAAGCATGAAGATAATGGTGGCCATAAAGCGCGTGGTCGACTACGCCGTCAAAATCCGAGTCAAGGCCGACAAGGCAAAGCCAAAACCCACCTCTTTTCTCATTCCAAACTCAAGCTCACTCTAACGCAACCACTTTTGGTTTTGTGTTTCACAGAGCGGCGTGGAGACCCAGAACGTGAAGATGTCGATGAACCCATTTTGCGAGATCGCTTTGGAAGAGGCTCTTAGGATCAAAAAGTCGGGCTTGGCCTCGGAGGTCGTGGCGGTCACTATGGGAATGAAACAGAGCGTCGATACGTTAAGGACGGGTCTGGCTATGGGCGCTGATAGGGCTATACACGTGGAGACTGGTGGGCCCTTGTACCCTTTGTCAGTTGCTAAGCTGCTGAGGGCTTTGATGGAGATTGAGAAGCCTGGTCTTCTCATTCGCGGGAAACAGGTAGTTGTTGGTGAGTTTTTGTCAAAGATTTGTGGTTTGTGTTTTTTATGGGGTTTTGTGAATTTGTGTTTGTTGTGTTGTTTAGGCTATTGATGATGATTGCAATCAAACTGGGCAAATGGTGGCGGGGCTGCTGAACTGGCCTCAAGGGACTTTTGCTTCAAAGGTTTGGTTCGAAAATTTGATACTTGCAATTGTCATTGTGAAATTCTCTGCTTCATTGGATTTGTTGTGTTTTCTCAATATGGAAAATGTTATCAAACTGCTCATCCTTTATGTTTTTGAGGCTTTAAGTTTCGTTAAAGTTGAGATGATGTTTGAAATAATGGTGGGGTTTCTGGGATTTTAGATCAGTAAATTGAGGCATAATATTCGTCTTGAGAGTTGGTATAGGCTGGCTCATGTTGCTGATTGTTGGTTTCTGGTTTCTCGTTATGTTGATGTGGGGAAAGGCAAGCCTGACTACGCTTTAGTACTACAATCTATGTATATGGGTCTTTCAGATTGCACTGAATAACTGAACTACCCCATTTCACTGTTTTTCTTTAGAGCATTATATTCACGCTCTTAAGCGAAAAAGTATAAGTAAACTACTGAACTATCGCGGATAGCGTAAACTTTGTCAATAAGAGCGTAAATGAGAGCCTAACGAAAAACAGAGGTTCTGAAAGATGAGCTTTTTGGATCAAAAGCACACGGGTTCCGCTCCATTCATCTGTCTGAGGCTTATAAATAATGTTCAGTTCAGGATGCTAAGGTCACAAAGACATTCCTCACTCTGCTTGTTAAAAACATTTGTTCTCTAGAGTTAAACTAATCTTGAAGATTTTCTACTTAGAGTCTGACTAGCTACCGCCTGCACAGTCCGTTTCCTCCCATCTACAAACAGCACAAGTTGTGTTCTCTAGATTGACTCAATCCGAGGAAAGCCCTTTTATCTGGCGAAACCTCTCTATTTACATGTGAGACTATTTCATACACTAGTGTCTGATGTCTAGGAATGACTTATGCCTAGGCATCCTTAATTGGTATTCAATTACTAATTTGAAGTTCTATATATTTCATAGAACTTGGTTTAAATTGTTCAAGTGAATGTTGATAACATTAGTTAGATGTGTCAGAGTGTGGAATGTCAAAGGAAAGGCACTCTAAGTGGAAGAAGGTTGTAAAGAACTTCAATAGAGGTGGGCAATTTGAGGCTAATAAGTAAGATGTGAAGTCCCACATGTTACTGAGTATTTCTCTTCAGCAAATGTGCTTATTCTAAATTTCTTTGCAGCTATTGTCTTGGTTTGAATCAGCCAGATCCGATAATGGATCAGAGAAATTGGTATTTCAAGCTTATGGAATAAATTGAGTGGTGTGGTTTATTAGTACTATAACTAATTTTCTGTTTCCATCTATTATTCCCATATACTTGTTGTGTTTTGGCTCGTTGATATGATTTGGAAATTAAGGATTCAGCAAGAAAATCTTAGTCTAGAAAGAAAAGAGGATTTTCTATAAGTTTTAGGAAAGTAATCTTTCAAGATCTGTTAGGATTTTGTCTGCTAGGTTTAGGAGTCCTAAAAAATCTTATTGTATCAGCAACCCCTATAATAGGGAGTTGCAGGGGGATTCTCTAAGTGTGAGACAGAAAACCTAGAGAGTCAAGAGTGATAGAGAGATAAGAGATCTTGCAGGGAGTTGGGGATTAGCATAGGGATTTCAATAAGTACTTGTAATCAAGTTGTTATTCTCCATAGTGCTAGTGATTCTCTCAAGAGAGATCACAAAGTGGACGTAGGCTAATTATAGTTGAACCACTATAATTCCGCTGTGTTTGTTTCTATGCTCATTTTGCTTATATCGTAAAGTCTGAGTAAAGATCGTAGGGACTTAACCACTATAAGTGGCATCAGAGCCTGGTCTCAGGGTACTTTGCGATGGTGAAAAGCAAAGGGATGGTCGAAGCAGGAGATGTGAAAGTGTCCATCAAACCCTTTAATGGCAAGGATGATTTCACGCTTTGGCAGAGGAAGATGAAGAACGTCCTGATTCAGCAAGAGACCGACGAGGCTATTGGAACAAAGCCTACAAGCATGTCTGACGCAGAATGGACGAAGAAGAACAAGAAAGCAAAGAGCTGTATTGAGTTGCATCTTGCTGATAATGTCTTACTTCACATTGGAGAGACAATGACTGCAAAGGAAGCATGGGAAAAGCTTGAAAGCGTCTACAGGGGTAAAAGCATCGGCAACAAGCTACTCTTGAAGGAACAGCTCTTTGGCCTCAGGATGGAGGAAGGGGATGATCTTAATGATCATATATGCAAGTTCCAGAACTGCATAGCAAACTTGGAGAAGGTCGGAGCGAAGATGGATGACGAAGACACGGATGTTATGCTACTGCATTCGCTGCCACCTTCATTCAAGCACTTCAAAACCACCATGATATTCAAGGAGTCGATCACTCTCTAAAGTGTGTGAGAACCTGGAATCTTACATCAGATTGGAGAGAGAAGAAGATAGTTCTCAAGCACGGGGACTCTATGTCAGAGGCAAGGAGAGAGGAAGGTCAAGGAATAGAGCTGGTGGATTTCAAGGAAGGGCCAGTTCTAAATCCAAGGGAAAAGGCAAAGAAAAGAAAGATGGTTGCTTCATATGTGGTTCACCCGACCACTGGAAAAGGAATTGCAAACAATGGAAGGAGAAGAAGGCGCTGATGTCAGGAGAAAGCTCCCAGTCAGCCAACATCATCACTGGATACAATGATGAGGATGGAGAACTCCTCGCAATCTCAACCAGCTCCGGCGCGCCTAGACATTGGACCTTGGATACGGCCTGCACGTTTCATATGTGTGCACACAGAGATTGGTTCAACACATATAAGGAGAGGAACACCGGATCAGTTTTGATGGGAAATGATTCACCAAGCAGATTTATGGGAATCGGAACAGTAAGGATCAGAATGCATGATGACATTGTCAGAACGCTGGGAAACGTTAGACATATCCCAGGTTTGAGCAGAAATCTGATTTCATTAAGTACCATGGATAGGGCTGGATTTTGGCATAAAGGTCAGAATGGAGTGCTCAAAGTAGGAAAGGGACAAATGGTCTACATGAAGGGTGCAATACAACCTGATAACATGTATAAACTCACAGGTTCTACAGTAGAAGGTGGAGCAGCAGTTTGTACGGAAGAAGACAAGACTGAGCTTTGGCATAGAAGGCTAGGGCACATGAGTCAAAGAGGGTTGCAAGAATTACACAAGAAGGAACAGTTAGATGGTGTAATGAGTGCAGCTTTAGAATTTTGCAAGTATTGCACACTTGGGAAGCAGACCAGAGTGTCATTCAATTTGAGCAGCAGCGAGAACAAATCCATAGGAGTACTGGACTATATTCACACAGATGTCTGGGGGCCATCAACAACAATATCAAAGGGTGGAGCCAGATACTTCGTGTCCTTCATAGATGATTTCTCAAGGAAGGTCTGGATTTTCTTTATGAAGACTAAAAACGAGGTTTTCACCAAGTTCAAGGAATGGAAAGCTGAAGTAGAAAATCAGACGGGCAGAAAAATCAAGTGTTTGAGGAGCGACAATGGAGGTGAATATAGAGATAAGAAGTTCTTACAGCTATGCAAAGATGAAGGCATCACAAGACACTTTACTGTTAAGAAGACTCCCCAACAAAACGGTGTTGCAGAGAGGATGAACATAACTCTCATGGAAAAAGAAAGGAGCATGAGATTTCATGCAGGGTTGCCTGAAGAGTTTTGGGCAGAAGCGGCTAATCATGCATGTTATTTGATTAACCGATCACCTTCTAGGGCTATTAATTTCAAGTGTGCAGAGGAGGTATGGTCTGGAAAACCGGTTGATTATTCCAACTTAAGGGTGTTTGGTTGCAGTGCTTATGCACATATTCCCAAAGACGAAAGAACCAAGCTGGAACCTAAGTCTCTTGAATGCTTGTTCATCGGCTTCGAGAAAGGAGTAAAAGGTTATAAGTTGTGGGATATAGTCAATGAGAAAAAGGTGATCAGCAAAGACGTTGTCTTTGATGAAAAGACCATGCCATTAAATGAAGAAGCTAATAGCAAGAAGGGGCAGATGGCTGTTGATGAAGGAGAAGCAATCAGTATTTCATTAGCTAAACCATCAGTTGTAGATTCCGAAGCTCAGGTGGAGCAAATTGAGCAAGGGAATGATGAAGTAGCTATTGAGGAACTAGAGCATCAACAACAGCCAACCGTTATGGCTCAGGTGGAGCAATCTCCACAAAGAGGACAGAATTCTCCTATCCCACAAGCACCTGAGTCATTCAAAAGAAGCATAGCACTTGACAAACCCAAAAGGAATCGAAAACCAATTCAGCGTTTTGGATTTGAACCGGAAGAAGATGTGAGTCGTGCTCTGAGTATATGTCAAGGAGATCCAACAACATACGAAGACGCCATAGAAAGCGTGGAAAGTGCAAGTTGGATTGTGCTATGACTAAAGAGATGGAATCTTTGCATAAGAATTCCGTGTGGGAGCTGGTTCCTAAACCCAAAGAAAGAAAACTTGTTGGCTGCAAGTGGGTATTTAGGAAGAAAGAAGGAATACATGAAGATGATGCCATAACTTACAAAGCACGTTTGGTGGCAAAAGGGTATTCGCAGAAAGGAGTGGATTATGACGAGATTTTCTCTCCAGTCGTCAAACACACTTCAATCAGATTGTTGTTGTCTATAGCAGCTCAGTATGATATGGAGATTGAGCAGATAGATGTGAAAACTGCTTTTCTTCATGGGGACCTTGAAGAAGACATTTATATGTTGCAGCCAGAGGGTTTTGTTGAAACAGGAAAAGAGAATCTGGTTTGTCGCTTGAGGAAGTCTCTATATGGGCTCAAGCAATCACCAAGGCAGTGGTACAAGTGTTTCGACACATACATGCTGAAAATAGGCTACACAAGATGTCTATATGACTGCTGCGTCTACTACCATGTATTCGAAGATGGGGAATTCATTCTACTACTTTTGTATGTAGATGACATGCTAATTGCATGCAGGGAGATGTCGAAAATTCAAGAACTTAAGAAGTTAGGAGCTGAATTCGACATGAAGGATTTAGGAGCTGCACAGAAGATCCTTGGGATTGAAATAAAGAGGGATAGAAGCGAAGGAAAAATATGGCTGTCACAAGAAAAGTACATCATGAAGGTACTTGAACGCTTCAACATGGATGGAGCCAAGTTTGTTTCTACCCCATTAGCTGCACACTTTAAGTTGAGTGCACAGCAAAGGCCATCAAATCAGAAAGAAATTGATGTGATGAAGAATGTTCCATATGCAAGTGCAGTAGGGTGTCTCATGTATGCAATGATATGCACAAGACCAGATTTAGCTCAAGCATTGAGCGTCGTCTCCAAGTATATGTCAAATCCGGGTAAACACTATTGGGAAGCAGTAAAGTGGATTTTAAGGTACTTGAAGAGGACTAAGCAGCTTGGAATTATGTTTGACAGAAAACAGGGAGAAGCATGTGTTGCTGGTTTTGTAGACTCTGATTTTGCAGGAGACTTAGATAAAAGGAGGTCCACAACAGGTTATGTTTTCACCTGTGGAGGAGGACCTGTGAGCTGGAAGGCGACTCTTCAAGCAGTCACAGCTCTATCTACTACAGAGGCAGAGTATATGGCATTAACAGAGGCTTCAAAGGAGGCTATTTGGTTGAATGGGCTGGCAAGTCAGTTTGGGATTCACCAAGAAGGCGTGGTAGTGAAGTGTGACAGCCAAAGTGCCATTCACTTGGCAAAGAATCAGGTGTTTCATGCAAGAACGAAGCACATTGATGTTCGCTATCACAGAATCAGAGATTGGGTAGAAGCTGGAGATATCATTGTGGAGAAGGTTCACACAAATGACAATGCAGCAGATTGTGTAACCAAGCCCGTTTCTGCAGAGAAGTTCAAGCATTGATTGGACTTGCTCAGTGTCACAGCTTGCTGAGTTGTGGTGGAGCACCTCCTCACTTGAGGTGCGTTAAGGCAAGAAGAGTCTTGCCAAGGTGAAGGTTCTTGGAGGTTTTGTTCAGGGTTACTTCAAGAAGATTGAAGATATCCTGAAGGGAGCAGCAATCATTTGGTATCAACTCACCAAGGTGGAGATTGTTGTGTTTTGGCTCGTTGATATGATTTGGAAATTAAGGATTCAGCAAGAAAATCTTAGTCTAGAAAGGAAAGAGGATTTTCTATAAGTTTTAGGAAAGTAATCTTTCAAGATCTGTTAGGATTTTGTCTGTTAGGTTTAGGAGTCCTAAAAAATCTTATTGTATCAGCAACCCCTTTAACAGGGAGTCGCAGGGGGATTCTCTAAGTGTGAGACAGAAAACCTAGAGAGTCAAGAGTGATAGAGAGATAAGAGATCTAGCAGGGAGTTGGGCATTAGCATAGGGATTTCAATAAGTACTTGTAATCAAGTTGTTATTCTCCATAGTGCTAGTGATTCTCTCAAGAGAGATCACAAAGTGGACGTAGGCTAATTATAGCTGAACCACTATAATTCCGCTGTGTTTGTTTCTGTGCTCATTTTGCTTATATCGTAAAGTCTGAGTAAAGATCCTAGGGACTTAACCACTATAATACTCCCCAATGGCTTTTCTTCTTATAATGTTTGTCCATTTTGAATCTGTACGTAAAGCTGCACACATACAAATCTACATAGAATGTAGAATCAATACCTGTTTCTTACTGTTGCTTCCTTTTCTGTATCTTGGACACAATATTCAATAAGAGTTGTCGTTGAATGATATATATACAATATAATACTTTTGCTATCCCATTTTCATACAACACAATTTATGAATTACTTCTTATGACTAAACGTTTCCAGTAGGTTGTTCTGGACAAGGAGAAGCAGATAGTGACAGTGGACAGAGAGGTAGATGGTGGTCTTGAAACTCTGTGTCTAGATTTACCAGCAGTGATTACGTAAGTCTCTCATCTCATGATTATGTGTTTGGACACTTGACTCAATAATTGCATCCGTTTCACTTTCAATGAATCCTGATGATCTGATTAGGGCATTGTAAGATTGACCAGAGACTCAGAGGAATTAGGAAAATAGATACTCTCAAACTTCGATGGTTCTCTACTCAAAAAAAAAAAAAAACACTTCGATGGTTCAAAGTTCTCATTGATAATACTCCAAGATTATTTTCTGCATTTGGTTAATAGTTCAGTTTTAACTAAGCTATTCCGATTAGAAAGAAAAGATGACTCCGTCATTCTTTGTTTTGAAAAAGGGAAAATCATATTTCACAAGTATAGCAATAGGAATTCCTTGAAATTATATTTCAAGAATGCCAATGGACAAACATGTTATTCTGAATCATCCCTTAGAAGTCAACAATAGGGTACCAGCCCTCCATGCTATTCCAAGAAGAAAAGGTAGCTGGTGTGTTTTTAAGTGTGAAAAAATCATGATCCTTGGCCAGACAACCAGGCTATCAGTTCATAACCTCATTTCTGACAGTATATCAGAGGGGTTAACATGAGTGTTATACAATCAAAATCAACAGATACGAACACATATGGTCAGAATATGCAAGAACTTCTAGTTTTTGTGATTTACTCTTCTCTCTATCAAAACCCAAGAGAACAGAGCCTTTAGTTTGTTGCAATGATGCCATCTCTATTTCTCCTCAACGATTCTCTGTTCATGTCCCTTTCACAAATATTCTGGAATGGTGTTGGAATCATCTCCATCCTTGGCTCTAAAGGGCTTGGGAACATACATATGAAGATAGTTCATGTGGTTTTGTGAAAACAGAAATGAATCTTTTAACTGTAAAAGAAATGTTTTGCTGACATTATTAAAATAGGTTGCTTATATGAAGTGCTTAGTTCTACAAGTGCTGAACTTCTACTAAGCCACACACTATTGTGTATGCAGTTACATTGATAGTTGCGGAGGTGGAGAAAATAAGGGAGGGGAATTTTTCTTTTCCTATATATATATATAGGAAAAGTTTTATATATATATATATATATATATATATATATATATATATATATATATAGAGGGCCCTTCCATTAAGGGATCCTTTTTTTGACATATATGAGGGATGAGGGATTACACTAACTTTTCGATTATATTTTTGAATCTCCACCGTTCAGTATGTTAGTCCTTATAAATAGATCAATTCTCTAAATTTTCAGCCAATTTGGTGATCGTTAAGGTGTCGAACAAGATTAAATCAATGAACGAACCAAATCTGCCAAACCTGAACCGTTCATGCGTATAATTATAAATCGTAGTTTTGAATGCCTTAATGATCACCAAAATTTTTGAAAATTTGCAGAAGTAATCTACTCATATAAAATTACATATTGAACGGTGGAGATGTGATTTTGTGATCGAAAAGTTGGTGTAATCCCTCATTCCTCATATATGTCAAAAAAAGGGATCCCTTAGTGGAAGGGCCCTGATATATATATATATATATATATATACACACACACACATATATATAAACTTAAGACCCCTTGTCTATATAATTTGTAGAGGAAGAATTGGCAAAGTCGGGAAACAATCTCTCTTATCTTTAGTAATAATACAGATTAGATTTACATCCACATAGAGCACTTCCTGTATGCTTTCGCGTACAATTTGGTGCAATCTAGTTTTCATTTTCTTTTGTATATTTAACTCTTCCTATATATAGTACTTGCAGAATAATATGTTTGAGAGGTTCACGATAAAATAAAACAGTCACAAGAGATAAGGTTCTTATTTGTTATATTAGGAGGTGATCTAATCACTTTATTAGTTAACAAAAAAATATGAGGCGGTGAATTAATCACCCCTTATCAATAAGTTGTGGGTCGTATACTGAAAATGACATATGTGATATAATTCCGAACTAATATAATTTAAGAACACACTTGTTACTCTGTGATGTAAGTATAGCTTGAAAATGTCAGCTTCATATGTTTATGTAACAAAAAAATTGAAAAGCTAGACTTGCGGTGAACTAGGGAGCTTTCCTGGACTTGATGTCTGGTGAAATTATATGAATTAATACTTTTTTTCTTTGGCCACTTTGCAGCACTGATTTGAGGCTAAATCAACCAAGGTATGCGACACTCCCCAACATAATGAAAGCAAAATCAAAGCCCATAAAGAAGTTCACTCCACAGGATCTGAATGTGGAAATCAAATCCGACATAGAAGAGATTCAAGTCACAGAACCTCCTAAGAGAAAAGCAGGGGTTATCGTTTCTTCTGTGGATGAGTTGATTGACAAGCTGAAAAACGAAGCGCATGTCATTTGAGTTTTCTGTAGTTATTTTTCTTACTGATCAAGCATTCAAGCTGATCCAGTTGAATTTTAAACTGCGAAAGTGATCTTCCAGTCTAATAATGCTAATTTCTCCATGGAAATGGAAGCTCATTTGCTATTGTATAGCTTACTGAAAAAGTGCTTTGCTTAGCATACATGAGTTACATGGCTAGAGTACATATTGACTAGCAAGAACCAATTATTCAGAAGTAGTGTTCTTGGAAATATATAGAAGAATGCAGGACTAACAATTTATGTTGTCTAGGTGTGTTATCTTCTGTTGGTTATTCCTGTTATTTGGTTGGTGAGGCCGTGAGGTTGTCTATGGGTTGTTTATTTCGGCTGCGGGCATCATCATCCAATTGATGATTTTTCTTTCGTTAGAGCGACATCATATGTGGATCATGATGATAAACTGCAGATTCTCTACACTCCACTATGACATATCTATCATACTAATTATGTTCATTTTATAAGATGGAAGGAGAAAAGAAAATTTGGGGAATCCAGTGTCACTTTTTTTGTTGGTATTTTAAGCCAATTTTTGCTGTTTCCTATCCATCCTAAGATGGGAAGCTCCATCTAATCGGGTAGTTTAGGAGCATGTCAAATGTGGACTTATCTCAAGTGGATTAAGACAACCATGCAATCGATTGCCAAAGTTTTATTTTAGTTATATTACCAATTATTGCAATGACCTAAATAGTTATAAGCCTATGCTATACAAACCCGTTTAAACAAAACTAATACGGTAAAATAAATTCGATGCAACCAACGTTACACAATTCACCGACTTGTTATTCTGGATTACTACTTATTGGACCTATCAAATATTCGGCAACATGCACAGACTTTCTGCACATCCAGATTATTCTCAACGAATTCACTTTAAAAACAAACATAATTATGGTTTCTATGGAGGTCATCAATGACCATTGAACCTGAGGCACACCCTTTTCTTTATTTCGTCTTTTAACCACATTCACATTCACATTCACATTCACATTCACGTTCGTCACCCTAAAAACAAAGACACAGCAACAATATTCAATTTTCACACACATACAAAAATCCCTCTTGAAGCCTAAAGCTATAGGACTCCGTCTCTCTCTGTATCTCTTTTGTCTCCAATGGATGCAATGGAAGGCATAGAAGACTTTTTTGGGTACAACAGCTTAATCGACGAAACCCAATTCCCCAATTTCCTGTGGTCCAATCCCAATCCCACCCCTTCATTTCATGAAATCGAATTCTCTGCTAATAGTGGTGTTGCTGCTTCTGCTGCTCCTTCATCACAGACCCAGGAAAAAGAGTGCTCTCGTAAGAGGTATGTTTGTTTCTTATGAATTTAATGATAAAGATCGTTGCTTTTGATATTCAGAGTGAAAATGCGTTCTGGGTTTTGATAAAGATCGTTGCTTTTGATGATCTGAGTGTAAATGCGTTCTGGGTTTTGATAAAGATTGTTGCTTTTTGTGTGATTAGGGGACGAATAGAGTCTTGGTGTGGCTCAGGGGCCAAAGCTTGCCGTGAGAAATTGAGAAGGGGGAGATTGAATGACAAGTATGTGTTTGATCGAATCTAATGTTGTTTTTTCTTATTGTGATTGTGATAAGAAAATGAATGGAGATTTTTGTTTTGGGTGTTTGGTGAATTCAGGTTTTTGGATTTGAGTACTGTTTTGGAACCTGGGAGACCAGCCAAGACTGACAAGCCTGCTATACTTGATGATGCCATTAGGGTCTTGACCCAACTGAGAGCTGAAGCTCAGGAGCTCACACAGACAAACGAGAAGTTGCTTGAAGAGATAAAGAGTTTAAAGGTTCTTCATAGCTGAATCACTTTTGAGTTTAGTCTTGTCTGCTTGCATAAAAGTTTTATTATGAGATTTGCCTATCTTGGTGCTGATGATCTTGCTTGGCTGTTATGGTCATGTTTGTTTGGATTGATTAGATGGTGAGGGTTTGATATGCATCTCCATTATAATTGTAAAGTAGACATGACAGGCTTTAGGTGATCTTTAGGCAGCCAATAACACTCATAAGTTCATCTAAGTTTGATTTAGGAGGTTTGAGAGATGGAAATTCCGGAGGATTTGCTTTATTAAACAGAATATTGGTTTTAAAAGTTAAATTCACCGTTGGCAGTATGATTGACTTGTAACTTCATAGTGGTGGTTAAAGGTTATGTTGATCCGACCAAAAATATACGTGTTGATTAGTGGTAAGGTATCCATGTGGGTTGCGGTTACTGTTAAAGTAATAGTAAACTAAGGGATAGCTCCTTTCCATTCTCTTATAAGTGAGCAATTTCAACAAAATCTGATGTGCTGTGTAACCTGATTCTGCCAAAGAATGCACAATTACGGCCATATACCGTTTTAACTTTTCAGGATAGGGTCCAGTCCCAAAATACCAAGTGAAGTTTTAAGGGGGTCTTGAGTATTGTTGGCACCCATAACAGAATCAACTCCTCGCTCCAGGTGTTATTAGCAATGCTTCACTGCTACTATTCTGGTTTGTGATTGTTTGTTACTACATATAATTGTACCAGTTTAGACTTTAAGCTAGTGGTGTCCAAGTGTAAAAGTAAAACCGTTACCATATCTACGTCTTTGGTTCAGTCATTGTAAGAATACGTGAGGTACTTTATTTCACTATTTACCACAATGGACTGGTTTGCAATTCATTGTATCTAATGCATTACTTAAGGTGCATTTGGATGAAAGGCTATAAGAGAAGAGTTCTGAAGTTTGAGATCAAGTTTAATACAAATCAATCATAAAATTGCTTATTACAATAATGCATGTCAAATGACTAGATGATAATATAACTTTTCCAATATGAAATATATGTATTAATGTGTTTCTTTCTTTCATTAGTTTTCTCTATACAAATCAAATATATGTTGGTAGCTATTGATCAGAACTTTTTCATAATTACTATAATTCTTATATTTGGATCTCATATTTCAATTGTGCTACAAGTTGTTTTGACTTTTGAACTCTTTGGGTCCTTGTTGGAAATTGTAGTCAATGTGATAAGTTGGATGGTGCAAACATTCCTCACATTTCACTATTTCTAATGTAGTAAAACAGAAATCTTGAAACTCACTACTTTCTACTGTTTTCTTTATAACAGGCAGAAAAGAGTGAACTTCGTGAAGAGAAAGTTGTACTGAAAGTGGACAAGGAAAGGCTGGAGCAGCAGTTGAAAGCTATGACCATTCCACCTTCTGGGTTTATGCCAGCCCACCCAGCAGTCCCTGTTGCATATCACCCTGGGGCAAGTAAGATGGCAGTCTATCCAAGCTATGGCATGATCCCGATGTGGCACTATTTACCTCCATCGACCCGTGATACATCACGTGATCATGAGCTAAGGCCCCCTGCTGCTTAGATATACAGAACTTAATTGAACAACTATAGATGCTTTGATTTGCAATTCACTGAAAGTTTTATTCTTGTTGACAAATGTACATGTCACTGATTTTTCAATTTGCCTGATTTGATGGCTGATGGCAAATGTGTTACAGAATTGTTGATGTAGCTAGAAGGTGCTTTTTGAGAATAAATTATGAATGTCCAGTCTTGACAATGTACATGTTTTCCCTACCTTTTACAAGAGGCTCTTAATTCCTAACAGGATGAGGCACGTAAATTTCAGATATTCAAAGAAAAGAAAAGATCTTTGATCTCTCCATTTTATGTAGTGTTGCAGTGACTTTCTTTCTCTCTTGTGGTGCCTGAGTTTCTTTTTATTCTACAATGTTATGCTTTATGTTTGTCAGGGCATAACTTCGTGACCATAATTTATACTATGGTAGTGGCAATTGAATTTGAATACATGGCCTAGAAACATTTTGAGGATTTTCTTGAATAAATGAAGTCCAAATACCATATATCGACCCAAAAAGAGAGAGATTGAGTTCTGTGAAAATAACAGCAGGGAGTTGTTTGCATAAAATGATTTGAGTTCGCATTGTCTCTGTTTCTCCTCTGCTTCTTGGCTCTTATCAACTTCATTTATGGTTTTAGGTTTTATTGATCTTGAATTTAGATTCATGATATGCGTTTCTCATTTGTTTCCAAGGGAATGATCTAAATTTTCACGGTTGATCAAGTAATGCATCCTTCTTGACTGAGGCAATGGTCTGCATCTTGGTATTTTTCTTCTCTTCATATGGCTGATCAGATGACTCTTCAGACTTGGTGATGTAAACTTCATCACCTTCTTTCCCCCACAACAGCAAGTATAGGCCAATAATGACAATACCTGCGCCTACTATGCTGAACAAATCAAAGATGAAAATTTAGAATATCCAATTTTCCGAGCCATTAACATATCTTTAAACTACATATGCATGAACATGGTAATGATGGTTTATCAGATATCCAACATATTGTGTTGCCAACTGTTATTACATAGCCAAAATACTTGGCTGAGCCGAGAATAAGGCGCAATTACCTGGTCACCGAAGGTCATTCCAGGCGATATAGCTCTGGTGAGCCATTCACTGATATCCAAAGAGTGAAGGGTCGGTAACAACCCGCTTACCAAACCCGCTTACCAAACCCGCTCTAGCAGCAAAACACCCCCAAAAGGAGAGACACTGCAAATGTTAACAAATAGTCCCACATCAAAGACCGAGGCCAAAGTGCCTAACCTTGGCCTATAAAACAGGCACAAACTCTCAAACAAGGTACACACCACTCTCTTCCTGCACTCCCGTACATTGCAAGTAGTCTAAAGCTAACTTAAGCATCGGAGAGTCGAAGACTAGGCCGCCCCAGTCCCGACTTCTTGACGTCGTTACTTGTGTAGGTACCAGGTGCAAGACCAAGGATTCTACCTCACCCCGACTCACAACCCTTTTCCGGCTCATGACCTCGGGACAAGACATGTAGAAACAATTGGCGCTAGAAGGAGGGGCCCTTCTTGTGGAGCTCCCATTTAACTCGGCACCATGGTGGAAATCATTGATGACCCTACGAACCCTGACACTCAAGTAGAGAAAGAACTTTTCCAATCCGGCGACACATCCCTTCCCCAAACCGGCAATGCAGCCCCCATTAGCCATCCCGACCCCGCCACAGCCCTTGAAATTCTCATGCGAGATTCCCATTCGTTCAGCAAGCAAGCGGTGAAAGAAAGGACAGAAGCGGAAGTGTACCGGGTACGCATCGCCGAGATGGAAAAAGAACAACTCTTGCTCTGCGCCACGTTAGAGCATCATAACATGTACAACGACAGCTTGGACCATGCGGCGCGAGTTGCCGGAACCCCGGACCCCACATCTTCTCTTCCTAATCAAGGCCAGGCCGGTTCCATGCTCCCGGGAGGCCCTAACCAGATCATATACGTGTCTCATCCCCTTGCCCACCCCTCATTTCCACTACCAGCCCCCCAACCATCTCCAATCCCTAATGACCCCCCTGCCACATCAGCCTAATCCATCTGCCCAACCTATCTCCACTTCAACCACTGCCAACCCCGTAACCTACCTCTTGACATGCCAACCCGCTTGTTGCTCCAACTCAGCCAGACAGTCACACAGTTGGCTTCGCGGATTGAAGGCGTCGAGAGTCGCGGGGCCCAGCGACCCTTGTTCTCTAGTTATGGATATCGTCCAAACCCCTTCACACCTCGAGTGTAGATTGACAAGCGGCCTCCGGGAGCCAAACCACTCAAGATGGACAAGTATAAAGGCACGGGGGACCCCCATCTCCACCTCGAGACATTCTTCTCGCTCTGTAGCTCCTCTGGCTACAGCGACGCAATGGCCTGCCACGCCTTCCAAGAGACCCTCTCTGACGCGGCCCTCAGTTGGTTCCTCAATCTGCCGCCCAACTCCAATGACAACTTTGACCAACTCTCGGAATGCTTCCTCAACCGTTTTATACTACACGCCAGCATTTATCACAGTGTAGATGCCCTGTTCCACATCAAGCAGAAAGACGGTGAAGGCCTCCATGAACTGCTGTCCCGATGACAATCTGCCACCGTGAGATGCGACAACTTGGAACCTCGCGTGGCGGAACAGGCTTTCCGTCAGGCCCTGCTCCCCGAAAGTTTTCTAATGGAGATCAATAGGAACCCTCCAGGATCCTACGATGCCTTGATGGACCTGGTTGTACGATGGGCCCACGCTGAATTTGCCACTTTCGGACATTCTGCCCCCGCCACGTTAGCACTTCCCGCCCCGCCACCAAAGCAACAATCTCCACCGAAGTCTGAGCACTTTGACCACGGGCAAGATAAAGGGGAGTCACGTGGCCCCTCCCGAGACCAGGGCGGCTTCGACCGTCGCCATGGGGCACAGAGAAACCGCGACCACCCTTATAAGTCGAGGGACCAAAGCCCTCCACAACAACAGCGTCGTTCCACCCCGCCACCTCGTTACGAGGTCCACACTACTCTGACCACCACATATGAGGACATATGGGCCAGGCACAAAGATCTCATTCCCCCACCTCCCAAAAGCAAGTATCCAAAAACGCCCCGGCGAGCCACCGGCAACAAGTATAGTGCTTATCATGATGATAACGGCCACACAACAGAACAATGCCATGGCCTTCGCAATGCAATCGAACATCTGGTCCAGAATGGGCAACTCCGCCAATATTGTGCTCCCACCACAGGCTCTAACGCCATTGAAGTACATGGCCAGATTTCTAACCCTGCATGGTGGAGCCCCACGGTTCCCCCCACGCGAGCCTTCTGTAAAACGACAATGCACGACACCCTCGGAAATCCTAGACATCCAGCGTGGTGTCACGATCACCCCATCAGCGTGAGATCAAGTGACATTTCGCAGAGGTGAGGATACCATAAATTGCCACCATTGTGAGCCATTCATAATCAATGTGTAGGTGGATCATTATAGGTGCCACAAAGCTTTAGTGGACACAGGGGCCGCAGTAAGCGTCATGTTTTCTGGTTGTTACAAAGGACTCCGGCAAGACAGAACTAAACTGTATAATAACCACGACCCCCTTGTCAGCTTCTCTGGTGAGATAGTACAAGCGTTAGGCTCAGACCGCCTAACCGTGTCGGTGGGAACTGCTCCTTGCCGCTCTTCCATTACAGCCCGCTTCCTCATCATCTATTGCCCCTCGTCCTATAATCTCATCTTAGGCCGGGACATCCTTTGGGGGTTGCAGTGCTTCATAGCCGGTCATATGCTTCTCATGAAAGTTCCTACCCCAGGTGGCATCCTGACAATTCAAGGGGATCGAGCAGCCATTGAGCATTGCCATCTTAACGCCATCCAATAGGGGAGCTGAGCCCATCGATGACCCGCGGGATGACCCAGAGGGGAGCGGGAAAAAGAGAGCCCCGCGAGCTAATCCAACGGAAGACACGGAATGGGTGTCCCTATCATCCACCACCCGGAAAGAAAAGTCTGCATTGGCTCACGCCTTGGCCCAGAACTCCGCCACAAGCTCATTGCCTTCCTCTAAGAAAAACAAGCAGTCTTCACTTGGTCCTATGCCGACATTCCTGAGATCTCCCCTGATATCATCACCCACAAACTCAACATCCTCCAAGACCACCCTCTGTCAAGCAAAAGAGACATGCCTTCCACCCAGACAAGTATCGAGCTATCCAAGCCGAGGTCCAACGGCTCAAGGAAATCAAGTTCATCCGTGAGGTTTCTTACCCGACATGGGTCTCCAACGTCGTCATGGTCCCCAAGCCTAACGGCAAGTGGCGCATGTGTGTTGACTACACTAACTTTAACAAGGCGTGCCCCATGGACAGCTTCTCTTTGCCACGAATCAACCAATTGGTTTATTCCACAGCTGGCTTCAAGACGCTCAGCTTCCTCGATGCCTACTCGGGCTACAACCAAATCAAAATGCACCCCCCCGACCAAGCTCACACAACCTTTGTCACCGACAAGGGACTGTATTGTTACGAGGTCATGCCCTTTGGCCTCAAGAACGCGGGGGCAACTTATCAACGGCTGGCCAACGCCCTATTCGAGGAGGAAATTGGCGAGGCCATGGAAGTGTATGTCGATGACATGTTGGTCAAAAGCAAGATCGAGGACGACCACATTACCAACCTCAACAGAGTATTCACTAAGCTCCTAGAGCACGGGATGTGTCTCAACCCTCAGAAGTGCATCATTGCCATGGGAGGCGGCAAATTCCTTGGCTTCATGGTCAGTGAAAGAGGCATTGAGGCCAACCCGAAAAAAGTCCAAGCCATACTGGACATGACTGCCCCGACCTCCCAGAGCGAGGTCCAGTGCCTTACAAGACGCTTGGTAGCCCTGGAACGTTTTATTTCCCGCCTCACGGACATGTGCAATCCCTTCTTCCAACTGCTCAAGACACAACATAAAAAAGATATCACTTGGGGCCCGGAGCATGACGACACCTTCAACAACATAAGGGCATACCTTGCCACTGTCCCTCTTCTATTCAAGCCAATCCCTGGTGAAGTGCTTTACCTGTATTTGGCTGTTTCCGCCACTGCTGTCAGTGCAGTGCTCACACACCATGCTCATGATAAAAAAGTCCCAGTTTACTATTGTGGCAGAGGACTCGCAGACCCAGAGACTCGCTATCCAGGCATAGAGAAACTTACTCTCGCCCTCATCATTGCCGCTAGGAAACTCAGGCCGTATTTCCAAGCCCATACAATCCATGTTCTCACCAACCAACCTTTACGGCATATATTGCAGAAACCTGAAACCTCAGATCGCATGGTAAAATGGGCGGTTGAGCTGGGAGAGTTTGACTTGCACTACAAGCTGCGAGTGGCCATCAAAGGGCAGGCAGCTGTAGACTTTATTGCTGAATTTATCCCCTTGGCCGATAGCAGTCCCCACCCAGACATCCCCACCGGGGACGCCATCTGGGAGCTACAGGTTGATGGATCCTCTAACAACAGACTCAGCGGAGCAGAAATCATAATCACGGACCCAGAGGGTCACTCGTATGAGTATGCCCTCCGGTTTGAATTCAAAGCCTCCAACAACATCGCTGAATACGAAGCTCTTATCGCAGACATTCAACTTTGTCGAGAGCTCGGAGCCCGACACCTTCACATCTTCAGTGATTCTCAGCTCGTAGTCAGTCAGGTGGTAGGGGACTTCAAGGCCAATCAGCACAACTTGGGATCCTATAAAAGTCTCGCGGGGGCTCTTCTGCAACACTTCACCTCATACAAACTCACCCAAATCCCTCGAGCAAAAAACTCCAAGGCCGACTCCCTTGCGAGACTCACCACGGCTCCTCCTGAGTCCACGCCACCTGATGTGCACATCGAAACACTGGACAAACCTAGCATCTCAAGAGCCTATTCAGAAATTTTTGCCCTTGAGCCCATGGAACAGCCCTCATGGATGGACCCCTTTATCGCTTTCCTTTCAGATGGAACCCTGCCCCAGGACAAGCATGAAGCACAGTGGCTACGCTGTAAAGCCTCCCTTTACTTGCTCAGAAGTGGAAAGCTATATCACTGGGGCCAGTCGTGTCCCCTACTGCGATGCCTACCCATGGCAGAGGGGCACAAAGTGCTGAAATCGCTCCACAACGGCATTTGTGGGAACCATGCTGGGACCCGGAACCTCATGTTCAAAGCGCTTCGCGCGGAGTATTATTGGCCAACCCTAGAACGTGATGCCAAGGCGGTCATCCAAACATGCCTTCAATGCCACAAATTTACAGATTTTGCACATCACCCCCCAATGCCCTCTCTATCATCATCTCGCCCGTCCCTTTCAGCAAGTGGAGACTCGATTTCATCGGACAGCTCCCCACAGCCCCAGGACAGTTCAAGTATGCCATTGTCATTGTGGATTACAACACAAAATGGATTGAGGCAGAGCCCCTCGCCACAATCACCACTGAAAAAGTAATCAACTTTCTTTGGCGAAATTTGTACTGTCGCTTTAGAGTACCCCAGGCCATCGTTACTGAAAAAGGAACCCAGTTTGACGATGACACATTCCAGGGATTCTTGTCCGCTCAAGGCACAACAATCTTTTATGCCTCCCTAGCACATCCCCAGACCAATGGCCAAACAGAAGCTGTAAACAAGCTCACCAAACAAAACATGAAGAAACGCCTGGAAGATGCCAAGGGTTTGTGGGCAGCAAAGCTCCCAAACGTTCTCTGGACACTCCGCACCACCCCCACAACGGCCACAGGGGAGTCCCCATACCTCTTGGCTTACGGCACCGAGGCAGTGGTACCGGTGAAAATAGAGGTCCCTAGTGAACGGGTCACAGCCTATGACCCGAGACAAATGCAACAGGGTTACGAGTTAACATGAACCTCCTAGAGGAGTGCTGGGACAAGACATACCTCAGAACCATCAATAACAAACAGAAAATAGCCAGATACTACAACAAAAAAGTCGTCCTTCGCCCCCTGAAGGTAGGCGATTGGGTCATCAGAGCAAAGTGGGAGGGCCCACTTGAGATAGTTCACGCTTCTGGACCCGCTACATTCTATCTCCGAGATTGTGATGGTCGCGTGCTACCCCACCCCTGGAACACTTGCCACCTCTATCTCTACCCCAGTTAACCAATTTTAACCCTGGCTTCGTAGCCGTTACTTCATTGTTTATGAACTTTAGCCCAGTAGCGGCTCCAACAATGTACACCTCGCCCGTAAGTGGCTGAATCTAAATGCAATGAAGTGCTTTGTCATTCCGACATGCTACACATCGCCCCGGCAACGCAGGACCACAAACCATACAAAATTAAACAGCAAGACAAACACACAAAGGCTACGCATAATGCCAAAACATCAACCTGGACTTCCCAGGCAAGTTAGAATAAACAAGTCACAATGGCTAACCACGCTACTTACATTGTTCAAAACAAAAATAAGCCCTACAACTGTCAAAACACCCATCTCACCAGATTTATTGACACTCCCCCCACTCTTCGACCCACCACTATGACCACGGACCTGGCTAACGTTCCCCGCCACATCATTAGCACGGTTCTTCTCGCCAGATAGCACAAACTGTCAACTAAATCGCCACCTAGCACAAACTGTATCACCCAGCAGCGGCCCGCCACGCCATTAGCGCAGTTCTTCTCGCCAGATAGCGCAAACTGTCTCGCCCAGTAGCGGCCCGCCACGCCATTAGCGCGGTTCATTTCGCCAGATAGCGCGAACTGTTAACCCCAGTAGCGGCCCGCCACGCCATTAGCTCGGTTCTTCTATCCCGCTAGCGTGAACTATTCACGCCGCTAACGCGACCCGTTTGTTCACAAGTAGATACGACCTAAACTTGATACTTAACCCCCGTCACCTCGCGACCCTCGCGTGGGGACTTGGGGACTCGGCACCATGCCTCTAGTACCCGGGTAAAACCTATTCTCGGCATCTATAGAATAACTCCCCACCCAAGAGCTCTCTCAGACTGGGGACTTGTTTGTACATAGCCAAAATACTTGGCTGAGCCGATAATAAGACGTAATTACCCGGTCAACGAAGGTCATTCCAGGCGAGATAGCTCTGGTGAGCCCTTCACTGATATCCAAAGAGTGAAGGGCCGGTAACAACCCGCTTACCAAACCCACTCTAGCAGCAAAACACCCCCAAATGGGGAGACACTGCAAAGGTTAACAAATAGTCCCACATCAGAGACTGAGGCCAAAGTGTCTCACCTTGGCCTATAAAACAGGCACAAACTCCTAAACAAGGTACACACCACTCTCTTCCTGCACTCCCGTACATCGCAAGTAGCCTAAAGCTAACTTAAGCATCAGAGAGTCGAAGACTGGGCCACCCCAGTCCCGACTTCCTGACGTCGTTACTTGTGTAGGTACCAGGTGCAAGACCAAGGATTCTACCTCACCCCGACTCGTAACCCTTTCCCGGTTCGTGACCTCGGGACGAGACAGGTAGAAACACCAACTGTGCTTCATGATTTTATAATCAGCGATTTCATCATTTACAGTCTAACAATAGAACAAGTCAAATAGTTTTGCCGCTTTAGCACAAGGTAATGATGGTGTCTTAACTGAAATTAGATGCCAGTAATATTAGACTATCATGATTATGGACTTTGATATTGTTCTAATCAATGGTATTCATTCCATATTTCAATTGTGTCTGCAACCAAAAGTTGGACCAAGTACAACCTAAGCTGAACAAATCAAAAAGCTTGATCCACATTTTTCTTTCAATCTGACAGTGCAGCATAGCATGAACCTATCCGGAGTTGAACCACAATCTTTCCAAGAAAGTATTTCCGGAAATGCATATTGAGTAGAAAATCCAAAATTACCTGCCAATATAGAGTCTCTCACCAAGCACAAAGTATGCTAGAATTGCAACCAATATTGTTGCGACAGGATCAAACATAGTCACAAAGACAGGTCCTTTCTCTGCTGTGCACCATAGTTGAATAAAGAATATTAGGCCAGAGCAGACCGCTCCCTGCACACAAATACACATTCTTACCATTTGGCCAGTAGCAAACGAAATTTTACATTTTCAGAATCCAAAAACTTACAGAATACAAAATGGACCAGAGGTCAATGTTAAATCCAATTGTCCATGCAGCTCGTTTATGTACTATAAAAGCTGCGAAGACAGCTGACTGTGCTGCCCCTAGGAAGCTCATCCATGTTGTCAATGATAGTTGTGCAGGATATCTTTTCAAAGTGATTGCCTCGAATATGAATGATATGCATACATCATAAACCAATATCATCTGGAGTACTTGATAAATTAATTACAAAGTTGCATCTCTTAACTCATTATACTTACATATGATTCATATGTGGATCATTACTTTAAGAGTTTAAGGATGTCCTCTCTAGATCCGGACTCTATGTGTATGTATATACAGATTTTCTCATGTGCGGATGTCCACATTTATTCTTACGATGCGGATTTCCACTTTACACTCACTTTTCAATCGAATTTTCACATCTCCACCGTCTAGTCTTTAGATACTAATGTATAGATCATCTTGCAAAATTTCAGCTAATTTGGTTATCATTAAGGCACTTAAACTCGATTAAAACAATGGATGAACATAATTATGTTGAACCTTAACTGTTCATGTTTATAATAGAAAAACACAGTTTTTAGTGCCTTGATGATAACCAAATTGGCTGAAATTTTGCAGAGATGATCTATATATTAGTATCTAAATACTGAACGGTGGAGATGTGAAAATTCGATTGAAAAGTGAGTGTAAAGTGGAAATCCGCACCGTAAGAATATATGCGGACATCCGCGGTTGAGAAGCTCTGTGTGTCTATATATATATATATATATATATATATATATATCATTTATTCATGCAATAGTGGCCAAATTTATTCTCCAAATAATGTTCTGTCAGTACATATGTCAGTAAATTTTTGAAACAGACGAATCTTGATTATAGAAGTTAGATGGACAAACTTGGTGAGCAAAGTAGTGCCCTTTTTTTTTTTTTCCGAATAAAGTGTTCTTTATGTTTTACAGACTAGTGGAATGACTCATAGTTCAGACTTCAGAGTAAGAGTTAAAAACCTGCATAATGTACCATAAAGACCATGTTATGCAGCTACCAACAGTTAGAACTGAACCCTTCAACCAGTTCTCATGGATGGGAGATTTTCCTTGAATATGGATCAGTGGACTCCATAAGTTTCGCAAAAGAGGTCCCTTGTACAAAGTCATCGTCATTACACCAGCTAAGGAGATTACGGTGCCCCAAACTTTTGCTAATCCATGAAGATTTCGATAATCAAGAACCTCCAACCTGATTAATTAGTTTCTTAAGCATACCTTAAATCAATATACATGATAATGATAGATACTAGCTTTGGAATTTTGGATGAAGAGGTGTACTAACTTGAGTAAAACTGCAATCACAAAAGTGAGGGATGCTGTGGTGTTGATCATTGATGCAATGAAGGTTGGAGAGGTGTATCTTAAGCTTGCAAAGTACATGTTCAGAGTCAAACCTATCCTGTTTTATGAAAGATCCCAAATTAGACTTTTATTTTTGCCTTCAAGTGTCAGAATAACGGTTCTACTTGTTCTCACCCCAGAAAAGAAAGAACAAAAAGTTCCAAGAAAAGAGCAAATGTGAGCTTTGGTCTGTCTTTTCTGCAGAAGGAAAATCAATGATCGATAGTTAAGACACAAAATGTGATGAAAATATGTAGATGTGTCAATGCAACATAACAGACATGTACAATTTTGCTGAACCAATACATCATAATGTGTCTTGATGAACTTGATCAAATAACTAACAAGAAAGCATTACATGTAGTACAAAATGGAAAGGCAACTGTACACATATATAACCTCTCAAGAAAATAGGCAAAAGGGAGCATGAATACGCCAGACACAATATGTCGATAAGTTATGTAGACATGAGGGTTCATCCCATGATTGAAGGAAGCTTGTGTGATGAAATAAAGAAATGCATAGGCCACTTGAGCTAAAACCATGAGGAGGTGTGGCTTGAACCTCCTGTAAGTTCCCACATGGGAACTGGACTCTTGTGCCATAACCACCTCTAGTCTCCCTTCTTCCTCATTCTTCTTTGATTCTTATTTCATGTTGCTAGTATTAGGTTCTTTAGAATGTTATTACGTATTTTATAATGAATTCACTCTCCATGTCGTTTTCTTCTGTATTCTATTCAGTGGAGGCAATTAGTGTGCTCACTGCTCAGTATTGGAATCATGCGTGTGATTCCATCAACTTAGTGTTGGGAAACGTGTAAATGAAAGAGAAAGATCTGAGGTTGGGGAGAAGGAGGTAACATAGCTTTTGCATTCAGAGAACTAGGGAAAAACTGCTTAGCGTTAAAGATATTGTAGCTGATGTTGCTACATTTATAATATTTTTTGGCCAGAAGGCAGTGCAGCTAACCGCCTAACCTCATCACAGCCTTGCCAGTGACCTGTGACCTGTTGGTTTCTCGGAATAACTAAAATCGGAGGTCACAAGTTCAGTTCTAATGGTCATTAGTTTCAGGACAGATTTCTTTCTCGTACCCATAAGCTTATGCACTTTTCATATTCATTTTATAAACTAGTCAGTTTTCAAACTGTCTTGTGCATGCTTATAAAATGAACTAGATGACATTGGAGGGTTTTTCTTAAATAAGAGGCCATTACTACATATAAATCAAACAAAGAGATAGATGAAACTATCAGAAACTCTATGATAGTTGGGAGAGTTGGGAGTTAACATGCAGTACTAGTCTGCACTCTCTCTTTCGCATGCTCCCCATCTATGCTCCCTTATATTTCTTGTCAACTTTGTCTTCTTTTTTCGAGTTTTATTTGTTTCGAAGTTTGATTGATGAGCAATTTTCATGGTTCACCATGTAAAGCATCCTTCTTGACTGAAGTGATTGTTCGGATTCTGTCATCTTTCTCTTCTTCGTATGTCTGATAACATGGAGAGTCTTCAGACTTAATGATGTAAACTTCATAGCCTTCTTTGCCCCACAACAGCAAGTATAGGCCAACAATGACAATAGCTGCCCCTAATATGCTGAACATACAGCAAATGAAAATTTAGAACAATCCCAAATACCTCACTCTCTTAAACATGATGGTGCATTAACATGGTAATGATACTTTTTCTGACCTACTGTTGTCAAACTGTGAATCATGATTTTCTAGGTTGATATATGCTTCAACTTAGTGAACGGTCGTCATTTTAACTACATAACATGTTTGAATGTTTTTCCAGTTGTGGAAGAACCAAGCAATCAGATATATGATGATGCCTTATGAGATGATTTATCGCATTATACATTATTTACATTTCAATATTTGACCTAATCAATGGTCTTTATCGTCTCACAACGAAGCATACCACCTACCTAGCTGTGATTGAACAACAAATCTGCTTTTCTGTTTTGAATTTTTGATGCATTATTGAAGTGTAGACAGCAACTTTATATACGAGTCCAAATACATGAAACGAACATTACCTGCCGATGTAAAGTCTTTCACCAAGCACAAAGTAGGCTAGAATTGCCACTAAGATTGTTGAAACAGGATTGAACATGGTCACGAAGACCGGTCCTTTTTCTTCTGTGCACCATAGTTGAATGAAGATAATTAGACCAGAGCACACCACTCCCTGTCATACACCACCCACGTTATTGGAGAATTTAACCATTGGCTCTTATAATGTAAACTTCCGCATTAGTAATTTTAGAATCATGAAGCTTACAGCATACAGAATGGACCAGAGGTCAATGTTGAATCCAACGGTCCAAGCAGCTCGTTTATGTTCAATACACACAGTGAACACAGCTGACTGTGCTGCCCCTATGAAGCTCATCCATGTAGTCAGTGACAGTTGTGCAGGATATCTTTCCAATGTGACTGCCTACATTTTAATTTCAAGTGAATAAATCATTTGCCACCATCATCGATCTGTATAGATTACTCAGAAAATTCTATTACTTGTCTCATTGAATTACTCATATGTGATTCAGAAACATGTTCAGGAATTATTCATGTTATAGTTTCCTAATTTATACTGTGAATGACTACTTTTCTTATGTTTTTTTCTTTTGGTTTTTTACAAGAGATGAGTTTACCCTATTCTCTTTTGATCTGTTCCGTCAGGTATTTTTACTTTCAGTCATTACAATTTTTATGGTGATTTAATTAAAATCCGGACGTGGGGCTGAGCCTCCCAGCTAAGCTGGGTTCCAAACCCTTAAAAAAAAATATTTATACAATGAATGATGTACTCTTGATGTCAATATCTCAAATTTAGAAATAAACGACTTCCGCAGTTTTAAGCAGTTATATGAACCGCTTATAGTTCAAAGTAAGAGTTAAAACCTGCATAATGTACCAAATAGACCAAGTTATGCAGCTACAAACCGTGAGAATTGAACCCTTCAACCAGTTCTCATGGATGGAGGATTTTCCTTCAATATGGATTAGTGGACTCCATAGATTTCTCACAGTAGATCCTTTGTACAAAGTCATGGTCATTACTCCGGCTAAAGAGACTAGGGTGCCCAAAACTTTTGCCAACCCACGAGGATTTCGAAGATCAAGAGCCTCCAACCTGGTCAATTAGGTTGTTAAGCCTAATACAAAACTGAATATTGTAAGGTGATAAAAGACTAATGCTTGTATCTAGAACTGTACTAACCTGAGAGCAACGGCAATTACAAAAGTGATAGAAGCTATTGTGTTGACCATTGATGCTAGGAAGGTTGGAGAGGTGTATCTTAAGCTTGCAAAGTACATGTTTAGAGTCAAACCTACCCTGTTTCGAAAACGACCATAAATTAGAGACTTCTAGTTTTGCTGGCAACTTTCATAAGTTTAGATGAGTTTTCTGTTTCCTCACCCTAGAAGAGAAAGAACAAAAAGTTCCAAGAAAAGGGCACCTGTGAGCTTTGGCCTTTCTTTTCTGCAGTAGGAGAATTAAATATCAATAGTTAAACATATGAGATTTAGTTGACGATGAACGTAGGTATTTGTGTTAGACAATCTTTCACATTATGTGTTATGTTGTTCGAATGTCGATTTGAATGATGTAAATAGATAGAGGTTTGTGTTAACGGTGTCAGATTGATGAACATGTAAGATATATCTAGCAAACAAAAGTGCAATTGTACACATCCATACCTTTCAAGAAAATAGGCAAAAGGGAGCATCACTACACCAGAAACAATATGCCGATAAGTAATGTAGACATGAGGGTTCATTCCATGGTTGAAGGAAGATTCTGTTATAAAATATAGAAATGTGTAGCCCATTTGAGCTAAAACCATGAGGATGTGAGGTCTGAACTTCCTGAACACTCCCAACTGTGAACTTGCCTCTTGTGCCATAGCTTCCTAGCTCCTTTTCTTCCTTCTATTTCAACTCTTGACAAGTTTGTACAGCACTTCCTTCATGTATTCATATATAGGATTATAGAATAGTTGAGTCGATCCTAGTTGATTCTTGTTTCATGTTGCTAGTATCAGGTTCTTGATTCAATTCCCCTGATGTGCTGAAAATTTCCCAACTTCACTGCAAGAAAGATAAGGGGAATAGAGGATTATATATGCTCCTGCATGACTGCTGACTCGCAAGAGGATTTTCCTTGTCCTCAATGAATTCCTTACGTATGGGTTTTCAGGATTCTGCTTATTCTGTTTGGGGTGGAAGGAGCAATTGGTTGTTTCTGAAAATGAAGAACAAGGCAAATTTTACCCTACTTGAGGCAATTTGGAATATAACTTTTGCATTGTAGGTTTCCGGGAGAATCTTCTTGAAAATCATCCTTTTGGATTATATTTATTCTGTTAATCTCTTGTAACTTATTTGTTTGAACATTGTCATCTTCTAAGAAATTTATGCATTGAGCATAGAGTGAACTATTGTTCCGCCTTTGACTTCTATCGCCGTTTTTTTTTATGTTCTAATTTTATTTAGTATTTGAATGAACATTATCATTTCAATAATAAAAATAAAAATGAACATTATCATCTTCTGTATGATAAAGTTCGGTCACTTGTGTTGTTTTGATTATTTTTTAAGACAAAATAAAATTGGTAAATTAACCAACAACTTGCAATCTTACCAAGATGTTAGAACTAGTCAAATGTAATTATTTTCGATAGACTCTTCATGGTAGATATAACGGTCAAAATATTACCAGTGTTGCTATCATTTATGACGCGTAATTTTGTGGACGTAACTCGATAACCAAAGGATTTTTTCATGTAGCTGATTTAGTAAGGATAATCTTCAAATAGAGACCTGCATATCTTGTGTGATGAGTATCACTCTCTTACGTAATGTGGTTTTTGAGCTAATTAAACATGTACACTGATGAGGTATGGGACATGTGATCAAACAACCACAAGGCTTAACATGGTAACTGCATGTTCTCAGCTCATGTATTTGTTAGGATCTTCTATCGAAAAGAAGTGGGCACACGAAAGAAATGCCTAAAATAGTGAGACACTACTCTGCAAAGCTATAAAGATGGGCAAACGGTTATGAGTGCAGGAACTAGCGGCGCATGGCTCATTGCAGGTGAGCCCTCGGGAGAGTGAAAACCCCCATTTGTTGCGAGAGTTTCGTATGGGGCTCTCCATCACCCAACTGATTTTCTGTTCAGAGCTAGTTTGTATGTTGAATTTTAGAATTCAGATAAAAAGGTCACCGAGATGATGTCTTGGCCACGTTGAAGCCTAAAGCAATTGAGAGATTGGCCTTGCACATCTAAAGAACAAGTTGAAGAAGTAGAAGAACCAACATGATCTCATGGAACTCAGGTAAAATCATGCATATGCATATCACTGTTTTTCACAGATGATAGCAGCCCTGCTTGCTATCCTAGTTCTGAGTTCTTCATCTGTCCGGTTTGTTTTCAAAGAATCGGTTATATTAGTTTAATAGATTCTTACTGTCTTTCAAATTCGAATGAACAACTGGGTTGAGGGAAGTGTCTTGGCGCTTAAACTAGTCTCAGGGTTTAGATATTTTGTTATGACAATCCGTGACCAAATGGTTTAATGCTCAAGGCTTCAGCTTGGATTCTATGATACGGTATCTTATGCAACAGCTGGTCCCTGTGTGATTCAAAAACCAGTCACTTTCTACTGTGACAAAGTCCATTGATGGACTGAGTAAGAGGGTCTGAAACCTCTTTGCTCCCTGCTTTGAATCATTCATGTTTTAGGAAATGTTTCTTTGTCTTATTGAGATTGCTCTTGTCATCTCTTTCTTTAGTTACATCGCTCTCAACATTATAGTCAAAGACTACTGTCCAAACCTTTTTGAAAACTGCTGAGGTCAGCTGGTATCATCTTTTGATGCCTTGACTGCCTATTTATATCCATAGCTTTAGCTTTGCTCGGTTGTTGTCAAAATGTAGTTTTTACATTTGCATTGTTAGGTTTTGTTTTCCTTTGTATTGTTCATTAGTCTCTATGTCTTCCTTTTGTGATTATAAACCTTAGAGCTGAAAAAAAACATTTTCTCATAAACTCGTTGCATTTTGCATACCATGAGATCAGTTGGTAGTGTAGCAACCCAGGAAGTGTTCATGAAAGAAGCAGCTGAGGATAGCTGAGTTCTGATGTATTCCGCTGAGGTAGCTGGGTTCATGAAAGAATAAGTTTAGGATAACTGAGTTTCTGAGAATGAAACTTCTAAGAATTAGCGTTCAAGGTTGAATCTGCTAGTGGTTAGCTGAATTCACGAACAAGGCTTCTAAAAGTACTCCATGTTGTAAGAGCTTAGAAACAAGAGAGGGAATATGTCTAGACTAGTTTGGGACTAGGAAGGATATCACTATGGTAGTGTATCACTAGAACTATTATTCTTATAAGAAGTTACTTCAACTTAGTGAGTGGAACTGTTCAAGAAGAATCAGTTAAGTGATAGCTGAATTCTAAGTTGAAACTTCTTATACCTTCATATGTAGCCACTTAGAGACAAGAGAGGTAGATCTAGACTAGTTTGGGACTAGGTAGGATAGCAAGTCGTTGCTGTATCCTATACTGTAATCTTGTAAGGAGTGAGGTACTCAGAAACAAGAAAGAAAGTATAGATCTAGACTAGTGGGTAGTTTAGGCAGGATAGCAAGTCATTCATGTATCCCTAGACTAGAATCTTGTAAGAAGTGAGTTTTACATAGTGGAAATGTTTGTCCCTCAAGAGTTAGGGTCATGCAGCTTTTCTCCCTGCATTCAGGGTTTCTGCGAGTAAAAAACATCTTGGTGTTCATTGTTATTGTACTGCAACTTTTATTTATTGTCACTGTGTATTTGTTATTCATGACAGCTATAACCCTTACTATTCCTGAGAACGAATTTATACGAAAAAAGTTGTTAAGGGCATATTCCCCCCCCTTAGGACTTTCAAGTGGTATCAGAGCGGCCACTAGCTTTTGTTAGTGAGAGCCGAGAATGGACCGTGATTGAGGTCATACTTCCATTAACATCCTTTCATATTTTGATTGAACTAATTATGGAAGGATGAACATCAAAGCTTTTAATAGCTTGTCTGCTGCTCTATTTGACAAAGAGCGTTGGAGAATCAGTTGGGACACATTAGCTACGACCTATGAAAAAGCTCAAAAAAATTTCATAGCTTATTTCATGAGTCTAAACCATCTTTGGATGATGTTTAAGATTCCTTGGCCTTTGTAGCCTCAGTCATATTAGATGAGTCTTTTAAGGACAGAGATTCTAATGATAGTATACATGTCATGTATACTGAGTTGCTTTATGATTCATAGTCTATTCTCACTAGGAATGAAATTCGGTCCATGAATTATCAAATAGTGAGGAGACGAAATTTGGGAATTCTTGATTTAGGTTTTGAAATTAGAGAGTGCTCAAAGCAGTAAAACTACTGTTTTTGTCAAGAGCAAAAAACCCTTTGTTGTTGAGCCTAGTCGAATAGGGATTCCAAAACTTCTAATCTTTTGTCCCTTTTTGCTCGCCACCACTATCTTATTGTTGGCCATATCTGATTTTTCTGTCAATCCAGCCCAAGGAGATCCTAGGAGAATCAGTTGCTCACCTCATTTTAGTTATTCTTAGAAAATCCTTAAGAGAGTTTTTAAGGATAGCAAGGTGTCTGCCTATCCCTAAACCCAGATTCCATAGAAAAATTCACTTGGGTTAGAATGAGTTTTCTGAGCGGTGTTGTTTCAAAGCCATATCAGTTTATACTAGGCCATTTGACATTTTTTGGACAAAACCCAGATGTTGGGCATGTATGCTTTTTTCTCTAGACTTACAATTTGTTTTGGAGAGACTTAGTTCATGGCCATGTGCAATGTTGCACTTAGTGTTCTTATGACGAGTCGTTTTGACTTGTGGTATGTGGACAATGGCTGTTTTAAGGCACATGATCTGTGACCCAAAATGGTTCACATCTAGGTTTGGACAAGTTGTGTTTGGGGCAATGTTCTAAAAGGCGCTAGGCGTTAGGCGGGCGGTAACCCACAGCCTAGAGCCTGGACAGCCTAGGTGAGGATTAGGCGAGGACTAGGCGATTTGTATTTTTTAAGATTTATTAATTAAAAATATATTTTTATGCAATTTAATATTTAAAAACGGTCGAATATAGATAAATTATTCAACATAATCTAGTCATACTCATTTATAAAATAAATTATAACTAAAATTTAACATAACTTCCTGTAAAAGTGAGCAACAACAGCAATAAACATATACACTTCTAATTTTAAACACACAATTAACTATTATACTCTCATACTCTCCACAATATAACAATCCAACCACAGAAAGAAAACAAAAATAGCCGTAGAGCTTAGCATCCTAGGCGGGCAAGGCGGCATCTAGGCGGCATTTAGGCGAGCTAGGTGGCCGCCTAATCGCTCACAGCCTGGCACAAAGGCCTGGAAGAAAAGTGAGGCGGCTTGTTGCAGCCTAGAGCCTAGGCGGGGACTAGGCGGTCCTAGGCGGGGCCTTTTAGAAGCTTGGTTTGGGGTTAGTGTCAAAGCTGAGTTGGTTGTGGGATAGCTAACACTCTTGGTCTCCTGGACCTGAAAGATGTTTCTTTTGGTAAAAAGGTTAAAGGTCAGTCTCCTAAGTGTTAGTTTGATTTGACCGTGTTATATATCTGATACCTGATGGTAAAGGTAAATGCATGATGAGAGGTGTGAGGACTAAGGACCAATGTTGTGGTACCTTTGCATAAGAAAAATTTTCTCCTCAAGAGTGCTTTCGTTCAATGGTATCTGAGGATGCTTTTGAACTTTGGCAACATAAGAGTGTGTTATCTGAAACATCTGGTCATTGTAAAACTATCATCGAAAGGAGCCGACAGGATACCTAAGCTCACTGGTATCCCCACATGTATGTTTTAGCATTGCAGATTTGGTAAGCTGTCTCATTCTCTTCACTCTTGACTTGATATTTAACATATTTCTATTATGCTTGAACTGTTGCATCTAGACTTAATTGAACTTGTTGAAACTAAAGCATTGGTGTTTAGAAGCATGTGCTTGTAATTGTTGTTGTTCTCTTTGAAGATTAACTTAGGTTAGATTCCTAGCTATTAAAGGTGAAAGTGTTGAAAAGATTACAGCTTTGCTAGAAATTGGGTTTCAATTGAATAGTGTTTTGTTGGCTTGCATATTGGTAGTATTAGATTCGACCATGACATTAAATTTCAACATGCTTCATTATTGTTGTGAGAAATTTAGTGTACATCATGAATTGTCTACTTCCATTACTCCCAAACAACATAGGTTTGTTGAGAGTGTTTTGTTGGCTTGCATATTGATAGTATTAGATTCGACCATGACATTAAATTTCAACATGCTTCATTATTGTTGTGAGGAATTTGGTGTACATCATGAATTTTCTACTTCCATTACTCCCAAACAACATAGGTTTATTGAGAGTGTTTTGTTGGCTTGCATATTGGTAGTATTAGATTCGACCATGACATTAAATTTCAACATGCTTCATTATTGTTGTGAGGAATTTGGTGTACATCATGAATTTTCTACTTCCATTACTCCCAAACAACATAGGTTTGTTAAAAGGATAAATTATGTCATTGTTGACTTGGGAAGAGTTATGTTTAAGTGCCTACAATCTCCCTCATTCCTTTTGGGGAGAGGTTTGCTTCTAATGTCTACTATTCTTTGGATATAGTGATTTTCAGGTTGAAATCCCTTAAGCCACCTTTTGAGCTTTGGAAATGGAAGAAACATATGTGTCATATGTGAAAGCATATTGTGTGGACAACAAGAGATCATGCAAAGTGAAGGAAATATTATATGTTGCAATATATGACTTCTTTATTCTTTCATGGTTATTCTGCGGTGTCTGAACAGAAATAAGTCTGAGATGCACTCATTGTTGACCAAATATCCAATATGGAAATCCTGGGGACTGAATTTGATTTCCCAGACTCAAGGATGGATGAGGGTCTTGTCATCCCGACACCCCACAGATCTGGAACATTGTCAAGCTCTGAAAGATCACACTTCTTCTGACATATTTTGGTAAGGTGGTTGAGCCTAGACAAACTAGGGGTTTTTCTAACTTGGATTGGGTTAGCGATGCTACGGATAGAAAAGGGACCTTGGGAGGTCGTTTCTTATAGGAACCAATTTGGTCTCTTGGCATAGTAAGAAGCCACCATTTTCACTGCACAAACTGAGCCCATGGATGCAGAAAGTTGCTGCATGCAACTATTGTGGATGAAACACATGTGTGCTAACTGAGGATTCCATCAAGGTATTTTATCCCTGCTTTTATGGTATTACTTATGTCATCAATGTTTCCAAGAAAGCTGTGTTGCATTCTAAGATTAAGCATGTTGATATTAAGTATCATTTCTCCATAATTTTGGGTTGAACATAACTTGCTTGAATTGTGCTTATACTTTTTGAAGATTGATAGGCACATTTGTTTACAAAATCTCTTGACAACCTTGTTTTATACGCCTTCGATAGGCCATTGGTGTGTGCCAAAGAGATTGGTTTCTCCCCTTGAGACTCTTGTGTGTTTGTATATAAGTGTTTAGGCTTCGAAGTTCATTTAAAAAAAAAATCATCATTAAAAATATGTGTCTTTATTTTCTAGAAATAGTTTTCAGGATACCTGTGTGATGTGCTATCCCTAGACAATTTTTGATCTTGACCTAAGTGAGTGTTTGAGTTTCACTTGTCTTAGTTGCTCTCTTGTACACATGTATGTTTGCATTTGATTGATCATTATTTCTCATCTATGGTCTGATAAGCTTTGAAAGACTTAACGAACTACATGCTTCACATAGTCAACTTTGTGGGTTACAAAGTGCAAAGCTATAAACTTGAGATGAGTTGATGCAAATAGTTTCTATGCCAAACTAGCCTCAAAGTATACATTCATTGGTCGTGACGAACGATATAAACGTGGGAAGAAACGAGGTTGGTTTGATGAGGTGGTGTGTTGAGCTTTTTGCTCCACTCTAGACTAGTCTCAAAGTATACATTCCTTGGTCTTGATGAACGATATAAGGGTGGGCAGAAACGAGATTGGTTTAGTGATCTTGAAGTGTAAAAGAAATTCAAAAACCTTATCTTGGACTAGCTGGTCTCTCACTTGATACATGACTCAGTGAGGATTCCTGAAATACATTCTATCCTTCTATGGGTTCGAGTTGGTTGTCCTATTGAGTGTCTTTGATACATTTGTTGCCCCAAGACCATATGGTTAGGGAGTCAATGACAACCCTCTTGCTACATGAACCTATGAGAACGATTTTTCAGATTGGCTATTAAACTACTATATACTTAAATTAATCAGAAAAATTGCATCTGATTTTGAACAATGTTGTTCTTGGTGTTATAAGGATGGTTGTGACCTCTGGTCTCCTGGACTGTATGATATATCATCTCTCATCTCAGTTGATGCTGATCTAAAGACCCATAAGTGAAACTATCACACACACACACTCTGATGTCTAGAGTAGGTTTAATGGACCATGGTGATTTCTTCACAGTCATATATACATGTGGACATTCATAGTGATTAAGACATTTGAAATCTTAGTGTCTTACTTTGTGTGTTTATGCTCAAACTGTTTATATGCAAGGATTTGAATGGTCTATATTGGTGTCCTCAGTAGGTTGTTTAGTCGCTACTTCATGTGTGTCATTTTATTTCAATTATATAAGTTTGTTTTCTATGCACACTCTTAAGGGGAGTAATTGTTAATCAGTGGTACACACACGCACCTTATATTTCTTGAAATTAAGGTTGTCAAAAGTTTTTGGAAAACTCTTGTGTAAGTGTTGTCATTTCTTATCTCTTGATTGAAGACTTTGTGAGCTTGTGCTTAAACTTTCTTGTTAGGATCAAAATAATTGTTGGTATTTTAGGTCTTGCATCTAGTTGTTCCTTCTTTCATGTTATGCACACCAGTAGGGGGAGCAATGCACCCTCTTAGGGGAGTAAATTGATGATATGTGCTATTCATATACTTGCATCTTAGTCCTTTTGAGGTTGTCAAAATATTGAGGGAAGTTCTTCCCGTGTGTTGCATGTTTTGAGTATGAGATTGCTTGTATTTGGTTGTGCCCTATCACATGTGCGTTGTAACTATGTGTTTTGAAGCATCATTTCTGTTTCGAGAAGGATATTGACTTTTGCCTTAATCATTAATTTGTTTCTTATGTGATAGTTGGACTCTCTCCCAAGTATGTAGACATGAGAGTTGAAGGGATTGAACTATGGTTGTTTCAAGCATGAGTGAGTTATAGTTTTCAGTGGCATACTTTGACGTCATACCACGACACTTTCTCCGTTGCCTAGATGTCATGCTAATTGCTCTACTCTCCCTTGATCTTTTCACCTTCACTCTCCCTTGATAGTCTTTCCACTATCATTCACTTTAGTTCATACTAAGGTGCATTAACCATTGTGTAGGTTGTTGTTGTTGATGTTATTGTTTGGAATGTATCACTACCAGAAGAAAGGCTTTAGCCGACGAAATTTTCTTTCGTCAGCTAAGTTATATTTTCGTCGGCTATGGTAAACTTTAGCCGATGAAAAAAAAATTTCGTCGGCTAAAGAATTTATTTCGTCGGCTAAAGTTCACAAACTATGGCCGACGAAATATTTAAAAGTTCAGCCGACAAAATTAATATGTCGTCAGCTAAAGTGCTTTATATTTGCGGATCTGGACAGCAGCAGCTCATTTGGGAAAAAAAACGGGAGAAGAAAAAACGGGAGAAAAAGTTTGGCGATGAGGAAAGACATATATTACCAGAAATTAATTCTGACACCGAAGAAGACTCATCGGATGATTCCGATTACGAGCCTTAGTTTTAATTTAGAGGACGAAATCCATTAATTTGTATAATTTTTCAAAGACCTTTTCCTTTATAGTTTACACATGTTGAATTCATGTTTCAGTTATTTTATATGAATTTTGGTGATACATGATGAACAGGAAGTTAGTATGGTTTACTAATATCAGCTGTTTTTTTTAATGTATTTTTTTCCTTTAACCGATGAAATACACTATAATTCGTTGGCTAAGATGGTTTTTGCCGACGAATAACCCGATATTCCATCGGCTATTCCGGTATTTTTAATTTTTTAATTACATACTATAGCCGACGAAAAAACCCTTAATTTGTCGGCTAAAGTTTTTTATTTTTTTAAAATAAGTTTTAGCCGACGAAAAAAACCTTAATTTCGTCGGCCATAGATGTTTTTTATTTTTTTATTACACATTTTAGCCGACGAAATACACTATCATTCGTCGGCTAAGATGGTTTTTGCCGACGAATAACCTAATATTTCGTCGGCTATAGTTATTTTTTAATTTTTTAATTACATACTATAACCGACGAATACGTTAGGGTATTCGTCGGCTAAACCCTAAAATTTTTCTATTACCTACTATAGCTCTATGTTCGGTGGTTATTTTGCGTAAAATTTTTATACGACTTGTTGCGTGTCATCGGTTTAAAACTATTTTCAGTTGGAGGTCCGGCCAAAATACGTAATTTAGACGATCAAACGACATTTTCCGTGCGTTTAGGGGTTTGACTTACGAGATTGACCGTCCGGATCGAGTCCTTATTCTTTTCGAATCAAGTTGAATTTTTTCCCATACATGTATTTTATCATGATGGTCAGATCTAACGGTCGGATTTCTGTTTTTCAAGTTTGATCATCACAATCACAATATGCGTACTAATATTGTATAACTTGTTTACCAAGTGTTAAGTAAATGTTCCGTTTCAAAAACAATTTATGCGTAGAACCTTCAAACGTAAAAAAGTCGTGAAATAAGACATGACCAGAATGGTGAAATACGTCTACAGTTGAAAAATCACGGTATTCCGGTCATGTCTCGGTGCCGATAGTTGCGGTCAATGCAATTTTCCATTCTTTCTCCCTATGGGTAGCCCTATGTTCGGTGGTTATTTTGCGTAAAATTTTATACGACTTGTTGCGTGTCATCGGTTTAAAACTATTTTCAGTTGGAGGTCCGGCCAAAATATGTAATTTAGATGGTTGAACGACCTTTTCCGTGCGTTTAGGGGTTTGACTTACGAGATTGACCGTCTGGATCGAGCCCTTATTCTTTTCGGATCAAGTTGAATTTTTTCCCATACATGTATTTTATCACGATGGTCAGATCTGATGGCCGGATTTCTGTTTCTCAAGTTTGATCATCACAATCACAACATGCGTACTAATGTTGTATAATTTGTTAACCAAGTGTTAAGTAAATGTTCCATTTCAAAAACAATTTATGCGTAGAACCTTCAAACGTAAAATAGTCGTGAAATAAGACATGACCAAAATGGTGAAATACGTCTACGGTTGAAAAATCACGGTATTCCGGTCATGTCTCGGTGCCGATAGTTGCGGTCAATGCAATTTTCCATTCTCCCTATGGGTAGCCCTATGTTCGGTGGTTATTTTGCGTAAAATTTTTATACGACTTGTTGCGTGTCATCGGTTTAAAATTATTTTCAGTTGGAGGTCCGGCCAAAATACGTAATTTAGACGGTCGAACGACATTTTCCGTGCGTTTAGGGGTTTGACTTACGAGATTGACCGTCTGGATCAAGCCCTTATTCTTTTCGGATCAAGTTGAATTTTTTCCCATACATGTATTTTATCATGATTGTCAGATCTGATGGCCGGATTTCTGTTTCTCAAGTTTGATCATCACAATCACAACATGCGTACTAATGTTGTATAACTTGTTAACCAAGTGTTAAGTAAATGTTCCGTTTCAAAAACAATTTATGCGTAGAACCTTCAAACATAAAATAGTCGTGAAATAAGACATGACCAAAATGGTGAAATACGTCTACGGTTGAAAAATCACGGTATTCCGGTCATGTCTCGGTGCCGATAGTTGCGGTCAATGCAATTTTCCATTCTCCCTATGGGTAGCCCTATGTTCGGTGGTTATTTTGCGTAAAATTTTTATACGTCTTGTTGCGTGTCATCGGTTTAAAACTATTTTCAGTTGGATGTCCGGCCAAAATACGTAATTTAGACGGTCGAACGACCTTTTCTGTGCGTTGAGGGGTTTGACTTACGAGATTGACCGTCTGGATCGAGCCCTTATTCTTTTCAGATCAAGTTGAATTTTTTCCCATACATGTATTTTATCATGATGGTCAGATCTGACGGCTGGATTTCTGTTTCTCAAGTTTGATCATCACAATCACAACATGCCAAAGGTATAAAGGTTTAGCCGACGAATTTCAAAGGTTTAGCCGATGAATTTCAAAGGTTTAGCCGACGAGTTTCAAAGGTTTAGCCGACGAATTTCAAAGGTTTAGCCGACAAATTTCAAAGGTTTAGCCGACAAATTTATAAAGTTTAGCCGACGAATTTCAAAGTTTTAGCCGACGAGTTTAGAAGGTTTAGCCAACGAATTGGTGTATAGCCGACGAAATTGGTATCTTTAGCCGACGAACAAATTATTTCGTTGGCTAAAGTTTTCGGGTTTAACTGCAAAACCCTAGCCTCCTCCCTCATTTCCGCAATTTTTTCCCTCCTCCCTCTCACTACCAAAAAATGGTTTTTGGGCGACGAAAAAAAAAAAACCGGGCGACAATTTTTTTTTCGTCGCCTAATAGGGAACTTAGGCGACGATTTTTTTTTTCGTCGCCTAAGGAAAAAAAATCGTCGCCTAAGTTTACTCTTAGGTGACGAAAAAAAAATTGTCGCATAAAAATAAATTTTGTCGGCCAAAATATAAACTAGGGCGACGAAATAATATTTCGTCGCCTAAGATATAAATATCGTCGCCTAAGTTTTTTATCCTTAGGCGACGAAACTCAAATATTTCGTCGCCCAAGATGTTTTAATTCTTAGGCGACGAAAATCAAATATTTCGTCGCCCAAGATTCTTCTATATATTGGAAGTCCAGGATAGAAGAATGAAAACTTTGAAAATTTGAAACATAAATTTCTCTAGTTCTTCAAATCGTTCGGTGTTGTGGAAACCTGTCCATACATTGTAGAGCTACTCCCAGGTACGTACATATGCATATATATGCACACATATATATATATATATATGCATATGTATATATTGATTTTCAGTTTTATTTGAGTTGAATTAATGATATATATATATATGCATAGAGTTTGTTCCAAGCTGAGTAAGGGGCCGTTCTGTCATAGATATAGTTCACAGGTTTGTTTAACTGGATCTCAAGATCACAAACTGACCACTCTTCTCGGTGAAGGGGTCGATAGGGGTTCGCCTCCGTGATCACAAACGAGTCCTGCCTGGTTCCTGTAGGGGGTTCGCCCTCCGTGACATTGACACTTGCCTTCTGAAACCACGGAATCCGCTCGAACTAGATATATATAATTAATAATTAGTATGTTGTATTACATTAATATATATATATAAAAAAGATATGTTCATTAAATATTGATTTATATATGTGCTATTTTCAGGATATGGATAAGAGTTGGATTTCTCTTCCAAGATATCACAGAAAATATGCTGAAGGAGTTTGGGATTTTATGCAATATGCGCAGGCCAATGCTGACGGGAGTGGCATGTTCTATTGCCCGTGCAAGATGTGTAAGTGTCGCAGTGATATGCATCGATTTCCGTTTGATACAGTATGGGACCACCTGAAGAGTAACGGATTCTGGGAACGTTACACATGTTGGATATATCACGGTGAAACCTCATCACGCCCGCATGATCATGGACAGTTTTATCAGACGGGCAGTACATCCAACGATCCAACAACGGCCTTCATCAACGACATGTTTCCTCATGACAGCGGTGTATGCCCTGAACGACAGGACATTCCGCAGGCGCCGCTGCAGGCCGTCCCTAGAGGTGTCAACAATGCCGGTATAGCCAAGTACAACAGACTTATTGCTTTCCAACAGACCCCTCTGTGCCCAGGTCATGAGAAGACCGTTCTTCAGTGTGTGATGGAGGTGATGCATATCCAGGTTGACACAAAATCGACCGTGACGGCTGTTGATAGGTATCTACAGTACGCTGCTTCGCTCCTGCCCGACGGTCATCGTCATCCCACCACGCATCATAAGGTCCGTCGTATCTTGTGAGATCTCGGGCTTTCCTACATCAAGATCCATGCATGCAGATATGACTGCGTTCTATTCTGGGGTAAAGATGCAGACGGTAATGACCTTGAAGGCCTTCATCATTGTCCGGTATGTGGGACCGACAGGTATAAGCGGACTCCCGCAGGTAACAGGAAACCTGTTAAGGTACTTCGCTATTTCCCGTTGAGGGATAGGCTGGAGCGGTTGTACATGTCTTCAAAGACGGCCGAAGCTATGAGATGGCACGCTGTGAGGGAGGTGCATGACGAAGACCTCATGGTACACCCCGCTGACGGGGAGGCGTGGAAGCATATAGACAGAGAGTTTCCTCATTTTGCTTCAGAGGTGAGGAATGTGAGGCTCGGGCTGTCATCCGACGGGTTCAACCCTTTTGGGACCATGAGTCTTTCGTACAGTATATGGCCGGTCATTTTGGTGCCTTACAACCTTCCTCCATGGATGTGCATGAAGAAGGAATACAACATGTTGACCTTGTTGATTCCGGGGTCCGGTTATCCAGGTATCTACTTTCCCTTCATATTGTATATATTGCTGTTGGTTCAATTTTTTCTCCATTTATTGTTTTTGTTCTATATTGTTGGTCATATATAGTCGTTATCTGAATTTGTTGTGGTTGTTGTTGTTGTTGTTGTTATCCAGGGAAGTGTCTCGATGTGTATATGAGACCGCTGATTGAAGAGTGTAAATTGCTTTGAGAGGTTGGTCATCCCACTTATGACTCCCACAAAAATGAGATGTTCCAGATGCATGCCATGATTGTTGGTACCATCAGTGATTTTCCTGCACGTGGGATGTTGTCTGGCAACGTTGTTAGGGGATACAAGGCTTGTCCTGAGTGTCTTAGCTCCCAGGGGTGCAGCAATCATTGCAACAAGATAGTCCGGATGGGTCACCGTGCTTACCTACCACATGATCACCCCTGGCGGATAGATACCGGGGCATTTGATGGGACCGAAGAGAGAGGTGTGGAGCCGCATAGATGGTCGGGGGAAGAGATTTTAGCAGTGCTGGATGAGTATGATTTTGGGCAGCTCAGCAATCATCCCGATATTGTTGCCAGAATACCTGAAAGACCAGACAGGTACAAATTCTGGACACATAAGAGCATATTTTGGGAACTCCCGTACTGGAGTACGCTGTTGATCAGGCACTACCTAGATGTGATGCACATAGAGAAGAATGTCTGCGACAGTGTGGTAGGTACAGTGCTCAACTTGGAGGGGAAGACGAAAGACGGTCCTAAGGCACGCGTTGATCTTAAGAAAATGGGAATCAGAAAACATCTTTGGCTGAAAGAGGGGAAGAAAAAGATGCCTTGGGCTCCTTACACCGTGAAGCCTGATCAGAAGACCCAGATCTTAAGGTGGATGAGTTGTGTGACGTATCCCTCAGGCGTTGCAGGAAATATAGCCCGGTGTGTGAACTTGCCGGAGAATAAGATATACGGCTTGAAGAGTCATGACTGTCATATTCTGCTACAACGTCTCTTCCCTGTTTTCATTCGACCGTTCCTTCACCGTCAGGTAAATTTGTGGTTAAAATTACGGTTAACCTGCCGTTGTTGGATTTTATATTAAATTTGTGATGAGAGGCATGGTGAACGACACATTTCCGGGCACGGCAGAGGATGACATGTCAGAGGCCATGTCCAGGATCGACACTTCAGATCCTACCGTTGGGGCGCGGATTATGGCCACTGCCTTCACGCAGCGTTCCAACACCTACTACTGCCGGGGTATGGGAGACGCTGGAAAGGGGATCCTGAAGACGACTCCAGGATTTCAGCGCAAGGGAGCCGCCGGAGCCTCAAGCAGCAACAGCCAGACCACTCGGCTACAAGATCAGTTCGCAAGTCTACAGTCTGAGCTGGAAGCCCAAAGAGCGAGGGAGTCTGAGCTGGAAGCCCAAAGAGCGAGGGAGATGGCGGCGATGGCGGAATCATATGCGGCTTCCACGGTTGCGCATATGGAGCGGGTGAATGAAGTCACCAATGCCAACCAGGCGGCTATGGGACAGTGGATGGCTGCCTACATCGCTGCACATGCGGCCGGACAGCCGTTTCCGCCTATGCCTACGCCTATACCATTACCTCAGTGGCCCCACCCTCAGTGACCCCAGCCTCAGCAGCAGCCTCCTCAGCCTGACCAGCCGCCGCCTCAGCCTCAGGACCCTCCGAACGGGAATGATGAATTAGATTTCGGGTTTCTCGATCTATAGGCAGATAGACTGAATTTTTGTAATAAATTATTGATAAATTTATAAATTTGGGTTATTTTTAATTAAATTTTAGTATTACATAAATTTAAAGAAATGCCGAAAAAAAAATTACAGCAAAAATTTAAAAAACATGATTTATATATTTAAAAAAATTATTTAATTATTTAAAAAAAAATTTTAAATATATCTTAGGCGACGAAATTTCTAAATCGTCGGTCAAGGACTTACCATCTTAGGCGACGAAAAAAAAATATCGTCGCCTAAGATGTTGTGATCTTAGGCGACGAAATATTTATTTTCGTCGCCCAAGATTATAAGATATTAAGCGACGAAAAATGTTTTCGTCGGCCAAGGTGTTAAATCTTGGGCGACGACTAATTTTTGGGCGACGAGAAGTATATTTTAGGCGACGAAATTATTATCGTCGCCTAAGAATGACTCTTGGGCGACGATGGAATCAATTTTCGTCGCCCAAGTTCTTGACCGACGCGGTTCTGGCGACGAAGTTTTGGCCGATGACATGTCGTCGCCTAAGTTCTTAGGCGACAAAATTTTTTAACAGGGCGACGATTTTTTTTCGTCGCCCAAGACCCATTTTCTGGTAGTGTCTCCCTCTCCCGGCCGGCCGGTCTCCTCTCTCCTCCCTCCCTCTCCCGTCGCCGCCTCCTCCCTCCTCCCTGCCTCCCGCCCTCCTCCCTCCCTCTCGGTCTCCGCCGCCTCCTCCCTCCCTCCTCCCTCCGATCTCCTGTCTCCGCCTCCTCCCTCCTTCCTCCTCCCTCCCTCCCTCTCCCGGTCTCCACCTCCACCTCCTCCCTCCTCCCTCCTCCCCCGATCTCCCGGTCTCCAAGGTTTATTTTTGTGTTAATTTAATTATGTGTTAATTTATTTTTGTGTTAATTTAATTTTTGTGTTAATTTAATTATGTGTTAATTTATGTGTTAATTTATTTTTGTGTTAATTTAATTTTTGTGTTAATTTAATTATGTGTTAATTTATGTGTTTATTTTTGAATATATGTGTTAATTTATTTTTGATTTCAAATTTAGTTTTATGCTATGTTAGTTAATTTATATGTGTTAATTTATATATGTGTTAATATATATGTGTTAATTTATATATGTGTCAATATATATGTGTTAATTTATTTTTGATTTCGAATTTAGTTTTATGCTATATGTGTTAATTTATATATGTGTCAATATATATGTGTTAATTTATTTTTGATTTCAAATTTACTTTTATGCTATATTTTTATGATGATGTTGATATATATAATATTGTTATGTAATTATTAATTAAGTATATCTATATATATATTGGTATGAAGTTATTTTTGATTTCGAATTTACTTTTATGCTATGTTAATTAAGTATATCTATATATTGTTATGTAATTATTAATTATGTATATCTATTTATTGAATAAGTATAATTTTTAACATGTATAATTTTTTATACAATAAAGACAAAATAATCTAAAGCCTTAGATTTGAGAAGGATAAGCTTGAATTTTTACTTTTTCAATGTTGCCTCAGTCTTGATTCAAATTAATATTTTAAATAGGATGAGCGGCTTTTTTCGATCGAAGAAGAGTTCGAAGGGCCAAAGGTCTGAATCGTCTGAGGGAACCTCTAGCAACCCCCAAACGACGTTTCAGGGCTAGATGACAGCCAGACGTGCGAGCCTTCTGGAGACGGCGCCGGAGGTGCCCCTTTCATCGAGGCAGGCGGCCGTCCCTCGTTCCTCGAGGCAGCTGTGGCCTCAGACCCAGACGGAGGTGTCTGCACCCCGTATGCCTGAGATACACCGAGCGCCCACTCCGGGTCCTACTTCTTCGGATAGCGGGTCATCTGGGGTACAGATGCCGCCGCCTCATCTGTTCCTTCCGTGGATGATACCGGCCTTACCTGTAGTCGATGGCTCAGGGACGCCGATTTATCCACTGCCCCCGCCAGTGGCTCCATCAGCGGTGTACCGGTTCGTGCCTTTTGATATGTCTCTTATTTCTGCGAGGGTGTCATCATCGGTGATAGAGACGGAATCCGCTGCGAGCTCCTCAGGTAATCAGTGATGCATGATTATTTTTAAAGGGTCATATATATTTTAATAATCAATTTGGCCGAATCATGTGATAGACACAAAGAAGAAGAGAGGCCCCATCACAAGGAAGGCCCTCGAGAAGATTGTGGGTACCGTGGGGAGGATCGTCATCGATACTGACGGGGATGGCCACATAGTATCTGGCGGGAAGTCGAGGAGATACTCTGGCCACGTGGGAGCTCTCATTAGGGATAGAGTCCATATGTTGTGGTCAGACTGGGGCAAGGTCCCGCAGGAGATTAAGGACATGGTCCACAACGCGATGTCGGTGAGTTTACAAAATAATATTATGTATTACATTGTTCATTTCTCGAAAAGCTAAACTAATAAACGGTTAAATGCAGGTGTGGTTTGAGGTTCCCGAGCACCTGAGGGACAGCTGGGCCGACGATGTGCATGGGGGAAGGTACGTTGGGAAGTTAATGAAAAACAAAATTGTATGTGATATTCATAATATTTCTAATATTTTTGTTGTATCTGTAGGTACAAGGAGCGGAAGAACGAGTTGCGGACCCATTGGACTACGCACGGGAACGCACGTTCTGGTACCCCTGCTGAGTTCCAGTACAGGGAGTACGAGTGGCGTTGGCTTCTGACATCAGAATTCAATAACCCTCGTAAACAAATATTTAAATAAATTGGTTAGTTAATTTATCATTAAGTACGTGCGTTTTAAAATATTTTACTAATAGTTTACTTTTTTCTTTGAAGGCGGTTGCCCGGGTGAACGCTCAGAACCGGCAACGTAACACAAGGAACCATCATGCCGGTTCTAGACCGTTCGCTGTCTTCATGGATGAGGCGGCTAGGGAACATCCAGAAGTTAACCAGTACATCTATATGTACGAGAGGGCATATCCTGACTCCCAGAAGGATATTGTAAGTCACCTTACGTTTTTAAATTTTTAAATTTATGTAAAAATGTTAATTAATAATTTTTTTCCTATCCATATAGGCGTAGGTGAGGGAGGCTAGTGACGAGGTCATGAGTGAGGGAGACATGGCCGGACACGCAGGAGGAAGAGATGTCTGAAGCCATGTCCCGGATCGACACTTCGGATCCGACTATTGGGGCGAGGATCATGGGCACAGCCTTCCCACCGAGAGCAAACAACTTCTACTGCCGGGGTCTAGGAAAGAGAGGCGAGGGTTCCTGAAGACCACTCTAGGATTTCAACGAAAGGCAACCTCGACCAGCAGCAGGACCATGTCTACGATCAACAGGACGACTCAGCTAGAGTCGGAAGTTCAGAGACTACGAGAATAGCAAGCTGCTCAGGCTGCCTCGCAGGCAGCCTATATTGCCTTTAATGCCGCGCAGGCAGCCTATGTTGTCGAGATACATGCCATCCAGTAGGCCCAGCAGCAGCAAATGTTCCAGTACATGCAGGAATTTATAGCTGCCCAGATTCACGGACTTCTTCCTCAGCCCATGCCTCCGCCCATGCCGCTACCCCAGCCACCGCAACCTCCGCCACAACCTCCGCAGCAGCCCATAAGAGGATATTAATTTAGACGATATAGAATTTATGTAGTTGATATATACTTTTATGTGTTTGATACTTTTATGTAATTGATACTTTTATGTAGTTGATATATACTATTATGTGTTTGTTGTTGGTTATATGGAATTGTTTTGGTGTATTTTGCAACTTGCTTGGAATAGTAATTCAGAAATTTCGGGGTTTTTTTTTTATTGGAATGGACTTATAGCCGACGAAAAAATCCTTAATTCGTCGGCTAAAGTTTTTTTTTTTTAAAATACGTTTTAGCCGACGAAATATGCTTTAATTCGTCGGCTAAATCCCTATAAAGCCGACGAAATATACTATATTTCTTCAGCCATAGGTGTTTTATATTTTTTATTACAACCTTTAACCGACTAATATTTTAAATTATTCGTCGGCTAAAGTTTGGAAGATAACCGACGACACAAAATGTCGTCGGCTAAGGTATAGACTATAGCCGACAAAAAATTCGTCGGCTAAAGTATGGACTAGAGCAGACGACATTATTTCGTCGGCTATAGTCCATACCTTAGCCGACGACATTTTGTGTGTCATCGGCTAAAGTCATCACAGACAACCCTTTCCCGACGACACTATAGCCGACGAAGGTTCGTCGGCTAAGATCTTAGCAGACGAATTTTTTTAACGGGCCGACGAAAATTTTTTGTCGGCTAAAGTACTTGTCCTGGTAGTGTATGTTCAAACTCAGATATGGGGTCAATGTCCCTATTATCAAATGCAAAGCTTCAGCTGCTGTAGGGGTTGTTAAACCCACCTTGTCTCCCGTGAGGATGATCCCTTAGATATCCTTAGCTTTCCCTCCTTGTTCTCACTTTGTCTTTTATGAGTTCATGTTCCTCTTTCGAGACTGATTGTTTATGAGATTTCCATTGACCTTAAAGCAATTCCTCATGCTGTGAATTTGTTTGTTGATGTGTTAGGATGGGTTAAATGCTTAGTGGCTTTTCTTAGGGTTAACCATACATGGGTGTGTGGTCTTGATGTAGATTCCCCTTAGGTCATTAGTTTAGATGTAAAGCTTAGACCTGCTGTTATCCCTCATATACCCTCCGAGAGTTGTCTCTTGGTTATCTAGGTCTTTCCACCAAGCTATTCTTTGTAGCTAATGTTTGAGTGTGACATCATGATGTCTTTGCTACTCACTTATCCTCTGTTGACACCCATTGCTAAGTCTTTATGACTATTCAATGTGTATGTCGAGTCTCTTGAGCAAAACTTGCTAAAATAGGAGATGCTTCTTGCTGCCTTTAATGGTGAGGATTAGGACATGGCAAATGATGTTGGTAATTCTGAGGATGATACATATATCTTAACATTCTCGGCTCTCTTGGTGTCTCCTTGAACATATGGTTTCCCTTTGTCATTCCTTTACCAAAAGGGGAAGAACTGGTTGTTGGTGGTTGTTCCTAAGAGCTGTTGGTTATACCTTAGAGCCTGTTGGAAGTTGGGATTTATGAATATTGGGATATGTGCTTATATATGCCTTGTGCCTATGAGTTTGTGTTTCTGGATATATGATGCATCTGCTTGTACACACGGAAAATCTGCGACAAATAATAGAAAGACACGAGTACAAGATAAAACATTTGTATTGATGAATTTGCAGGTTACAATCTTTGTTGGTATTCTTTTACAAGAATTTCCTCTATTTCGATCTTCGACGTCGATTTGATTCAAGGGTGACGAGCACTTAATCTTGAATCGAATTGTTGTAGTTTGGGCTTCTTGTCGTGTTGACGATTTGTAGAAGTTGATTGACCAAGGGCCGTAGAGGCTTGTTCTTGATCGAGTTTGATTCACTAGCGGTTTCACATGGTGGTTTGTTCTTTGTCTTTAAGTCGGTGAAGATGTCGGCTATTTGGCAGCTTGGTGACTCTTCGAGATTTGACAACTTTTAGACTTGAGGTTGATGAAGAACCGGCTATTTGACAGCTTGATGATTCTTCGGGATTTGACAACTTCTAGACTTGAGGTTGATGAAGAATCGGCTATTTGGCAGCTTGATGATTCTTCTGGATTTGACAACTTCTAGGCTTCAGGTTGATGAAGAACCGACTATTTGGCAGCTTGATGATTCTTCAAGATTTGGCAACTTCTAGACTTGAGGTTGATGAAAAACCGGTTATTTGACAGCTTGATGACTCTTCGGGATTTGACAACTTCTAGACTTGAGGTTGATGAAGAATCGGCTATTTGGCAGCTTGATGATTCTTTGGGATTTGACAACTTCTAGACTTGAGGTTGATGAAGAACATGTTATTTGGTAGCTTGATGATTCTTCAATGGGCTTTGGCGACTTCTAGGCTCTTGGGAGTGAGTTTTCTCTCTCTATGGTCTGTTGCCTTCTTTTTGTTTGCTCCTTGGCCCCCTCCTCTTGGTATGAGAGGGGGTATTTATAGTGTTAATATGCCTTCGCTTTTGGCAAGTAATGAAGATACCGAATCAATGATATTTTCTTAATCGAATCAATGAATCTTGACTGATTGATTTACTTGCCGATTTTAACATAATCAAATCAATCAAATCTTAAGATTTAGATATGCCCAGATCGCTTTGGATTGAATGTCCTGTTTTGATCAAGATCCTTCGTAAGGGGCGAGCCATCTCGCGGACACGGAAGGATGGAACTTTGATTTTTAAGCAAGCGGTGATTTCTGGTCCCACCTCACGGACGACTTATCTTGAACGTACATCTTCGCATGCATGCGAACTCTGTCGTCTAGCTCATTTGCGAGATTCCCTACGCGGGGCCATCTTGCCTCGCCTTTTCGTCAATCTATGCGCGCAGAGCCATCTAGCCTCGTTTATCTCTACTCGAAGTCTGGTTCACCTCGCGGAGTCTGGTTCGCCTCGCGAACTCTACTATCTATCTCGCCTGACCCCTAGCGAACCATCACCAATTATTATTGGGGATGTTTGACTTCTTTGTTTTGATAATTAATTTAATTTAATTGATATCTGATCATCAATCGACACTTGATAATTGATTTCAATCGGGATTTAAGGTTTTGTTGTCGGCCGACTATCCCCATGTTGCCACGTGTCATTTTAGATGACTTTCCAATTTTGTCGACTCACGAGCCACGTATTTGCTTGGAATATTCAACGACTATTATTATCGTTAAATTTTATATGTCTACACTGCTATCCCTGATTATTTTTAATATTCATAATTGTTCCCCTATTCTTCACGTGTTCTTGAAAGTGCTTATGCAGGTTGAGAGAATGTTTGAACAACCTTGTCTTGGTGTGTTTTGTTAAGGAATGCCAAAGGGGGAGATTGAAGGTATAAGGTTGTTGGAAATCCTTATATAGAACAAAACACAACCTATGAAGCCTAAAGCAATTGAGAGATTGGCCTTGCACATTTGAAGAACAAGTTGAAGAAGTAGAAGAACCAACATGATCTCATGGAACTCAGGTAAAATCATGCATATGCATATCACTGTTTTTCACAGATGGTAGCAGCCCTGCTTGCTATCCTAGTTCTGAGTTCTTCGTTTGTCCGGTTTGTTTTCAAAGAATAAGTTATATTAGTTTAATAGATTCTTACTGTCTTTCAAATTCGAATGAACAACTGGGTTGAGGGAAGTGTCTTGGCACTTAAATTAGTCTAAGGGTTTAGATCTTTTGTTATGCCAATCCGTGACCAAATGGTTTAATGCTCAAGGCTCCAGCTTGGATTCTATGATACGGTATCTTATGCAACAGCTGGTCCCTGTGTGATTCAAAGACCAGTCACTTTCTACTATGACAAAGTCCATTGATGGACTAAGTAAGAGGGTATGAAACCTCTCTGCTCCCTGCTTTGAATCATTCATGTTTTAGGAAATGTTTCTTTGTCTTATTGAGATTGCTCTTGTCATCTCTTTCTTTAGTTACATCGCTCTCAACATTATAGTCAAAGACTACTGTCCAAACCTTTATGAAAACTGCTGAGGTTAGCTAGTATCATCTTTTGATGCCTTGACTGCCTATTTATATCCATAGCTTTAGCTTTGCTCGGTGGTTGTCAAAATGTAGTTTTTACATTTGCATTGTTGGGTTTTGTTTTCCTTTGTATTGTTCATTAGTCTCTAAGTCTTCCTTTTGTGATTATAAACCTTAGAGTTGAACAAAACGTTTTCTCATAAACTCATTGCATTCTGCAGATAATGAGATCAGTTTGTAGTGTAGCAACCCAGGAAGTGTTCATGAAAGAAGCAGCTGAGGATAGCTGAGTTCTGATGTATCCCGCTGAGGTAGCTGGGTTCATGAAAGAATAAGTTTAGGATAGCTGAGTTTCTGAGAATGAAACTTCTAAGAAGCGTTCAACGTTGAATCTGCTAGTGGTTAGCTGAATTCACGAACAAAGCTTCTAAAAGTACTTCATGTTGTAAGAGCTTAGAAACAAGAGAGGGAATAGGTCTAGATTAGTTTGAGACTAGTAATGATATCATTGTGGTAGTGTATGACTAGAACTATTATTCTTGTAAGAAGCTACTTCGACTTAGTGAGTGGAAGTGTTCAAGAAGAATCAATTAAGTGATAGCTGAATTCTAAGTTGAAACTTCTTATACCTTCGTGTGTAGCCACTTAGAGATAAGAGAGGTAGATCTAGACTAGTTTGGGACTAGGTAGGATAGTAAGTCGTTGATGTATCGTATACTGTAATCTTGTAAGGGGTGAGGTACTTAGAAACAAGAAAAAAAGTATAGATCTAGACTAGTGGGTAGTTTAGGCAGGATAGCAAGTCGTTCTTGTATCCCGACACTATATTCTTGTAAGAAGTGAGTTTTACATTGTGAAAAGGTTTGTCCCTCAAGAGTTAGGGGCACGCAGTTTTTCTCCCTGTATTTAGGGTTTCTGCGAGTATAAAACATCTTGGTGTTCATTGTATTTTTACTGCGACTTTTATTTATTGTCACTGTGTATTTGTTATTCAGGACAACTATAACTCTTTCTATCCTTGAGAACGAATTTATACGAAAAAAGTTGTTAAGAGCCTATTCCCCCTCCCTCTAGGACCTTCACACGTCTTTGATTTTCGGACAAAATAGTTTCGAAAATCAAATCTGGCATCATTATCTTATGCATAGTGTTATCAAATGCATAACACTCATCATACCATTATCACATCATTTGATGTGTTTTCTATGCCATTGGATGAGTTTTTTTGTTTTTTGTTTTCCCTCGAGGGTGACTTTTCCTAGTGTAACTAGAAAACTCAAAATGTGAACAAAACAGCGATAAATACATAATTTTCAAATGCTTAGGTGTTTCATGGTTCAGCCAGGAGCTTCCGAACTTGGACGCAATAGCGGCAGGACGGGGCGAGGACGGAGGAAGATGAGAAAATTAAAGGTCGGTGTGGGGGACTTGTCCTCCTCCCCATATCCCTACCTGGAAGTCTATACCTGTGATGAGATTCTATATTGAATCAATACTTGGTTAGTTACAGGTGTATACACGAAAATATCTGCAACAAATAATAGAACAACACATGTACAAAGAATAATTTAATTTAATCAATGCGAATGTGGGTTACAATCTTTGTGAACTCCTCTGATTCTATCTCCGAATTTAGGTTTAACTCAAGAATGACAAGCACTAGTTCTTGAGGGTTACCTGGGTTGATCACGTAACAAGTATTTGGGATTTGATGAAGAACTGGTTGTTTGGGGAGCTTGATAGTTCTTCAAGAGTTTAGGATTTGGATTTGCCGAAGAACTGGCTGTTTAGGGAGCTTGATAGTTCTTCAAGGATTTTGGATTTGATGAAGAACTGGCTATGAGCTTGATAGTTCTTCAAGGATTTTGGGAAGACTTCTGAGCTCGCGGAAGGGATTTTTTTTTTCTCTCTCTCTCTCTAGTCCGCTGCTTTTGTTTATCCCCTTCCTCTTGGTATGAGAGGGGGTATTTATAGTGTTAACATGCCTCCACTTAAGACAAGTAATGAAGATTCTGAATCAATAATATTTCCTTAATCGAATCAATGAATCTTGACTGATTGATTTACTTGCTGATTTTAACACAATCAGATCAATAAAATCTTAAGATTTAGATATGTCCATATCGCTTTGGGTTAATGTCATGTTTTGATCAAGATCATTAGTAAGGGGCGAGCCATCTCGCGGATATGGAAAGTATCTCGCGAGGAACCTTGATTTCCAAGCAAGCGGTGATTTCTGATTCCACTTTGTGGATTCCCCCACGCGAGGCCATCTTACCTCGCCTTCATGTAAATCCACGAATGCGGAGCCATTTCGCTTCGCCTTCATGTAAATCTACGCGAAGTTCGTTTCGCCCCGCCAAGTCTAGTTCGCCTAGCAAAGTCCAGTTCGTCTCGCGAAGTCTTGTTCACCTCGCGAAGTCTATTTTGCCTCGCCAAGTCTTGTTCGCCTCGCAAAGTGCGGTTCACCTCACGAAGTCCGGTTCGCCTCGCGAAGGTCAGTCCCCCTCGCCTTCATTTATTTCTATGTGAAGTGCGATTCGCCTCGCCTGACTACTTGCGAGCCATCACTAATAAAAAATTATTTTGTTAAATTTTACATGTCTACAACAGGTTAGGCATCACACTACTTATATAACACGGCAATCATTGGAGTATCTGAAGAGGACTATTATTTTCATCAAGCTTGAAAGAATAGCTTCTCCCATTAAAATGGGGATCTGGTATGAGTATGACACACACCATTCCTGTTCACTCTTTCCAGGACCACTCAGGAAATAGACACTTCAAGCATCTGTGAGTCATTCTGTTTAGGAAAAGCTCTATAGATCATGATGATACAAAGCTTCTAAATCACTAGTGACAACTGAAATAAAACAATGTCTTCAAACTTTCAGAGTGGTGAGTTTGATGAAACATTGTGACTCTGACATTTACCAGTTAGTGGGGTAACCAACCACTGAATCATCATTCACTAACTCACTAGACCAACATCTCTGCTTCCACTTACTTTTGTTGGTAACCATTTGTTGTTTTACATAATTGCAATGACACTTCCCAGAATATGATGGTTTATCAGTTCGATCAGGGCACATTTCTTTATCTAACCCACAAGCTTGATTTGCTGCAGACCACAGAAACACCTACCATTATGCTGCATAAAGTACTTTGCTTAACCTAAGCAAGGTTAAAGCTTCTTTAAGGTTAAATAATGTGATAAAGGGATACACTTTTCCCAGTGAGCCATTGGTTCTTGCATAATAAAGCATATTTCCAACAAGTAGTTACATCAGGACCACTTAACCTAGATGGCAATGTGCTTACTATTTCAAGATGTTAATTTGTATGACAAGAAACCTATCACTCTGATCAGGTACACTGCCAGTTTAGAATAATGTTTCATACAAAAATTCATGTACACAAATGGTGCAGAACAAAAAATGCCAGAAATTATAGAAATAGGAATAGAAAAGAAGGCAAATACCAGAAAGCTGTGAAACTGAAGAAGCTGGAACTGGTGGCCATGGAAGCAATAGAGGCAGCAGCAAAGACGCATTGTGAAATCCTGAGAAGAAGCGCAGTCAAAGTCCCAGGAGTCCCAGGGAAATCCTTCATTATTAATTCTTTCTCCTCCCACAAATCCAACAAAGTATCAGATTCTTAACAGCTCTGAGACAACACCCATCTTTCCCATATCACAAAAGCACATCCCACCTCACCAAACAAAACCAACAACTCAAAAGCTTTCAGAATATGCACACAGGACCAGAAATCTGATACCCAGAAGAGAAGTGTAGGTAAAAAAACACAACTGCGAAGTTTGATTATGGTGTAAGAAATCTGAAAAGCTAAGAACTTGGAGTTGAATTTACAAGAGAGAAGTTGGAAAAACAAAAAGTGGGGATTGCGGCTGATGAAGAATTGACAAATCTACATTATTATTATACCTCAAGATTCTCAACAAACATGCCTAGAGTCAAAAGGCGTGGCCAAACCTGGTTTGCTCTCCCAAGTCCCACCCAAAATATGAATTATCAAATTCAGTTCTGCCCTCCCTACGCGCCATGTTGGGGCGTAGTGCCCAATCACCAGGTCAATATGAACTCACGGGCGGGGTAGACAGAGACTGCTCGACCAATCGAATCTGTTTCCGTCGACGGATCTAGAGAACGTGATCGACATGTTATTGTATTGGAGTATTGAGATAGGGAACAATGATTGTCACATTGCACCCGCCATGTTTGTACTCGAAACTTTAGAAATGACCAAAGAGATGTTTAGAAACTTGATGTTTCGGTACATATTTTTACAATTAGGCCTCGTTTGAGGAAGAGGAGATGATGCTTCTCTCACTAGGAGGAGTATTGGGAGATATCTGAAGCTTTCCTAATCGGGCAGTAGAAGTTCATGTGACGCTTGTTTTCCATGAAGCAATTGTGTAGCTCATCAATCATCATTTATCTCAATTTGCTAGACAATTTAGATGAAGAGTATGAATGGTTAGGTCATAGATGGGATTTCTATCTACATTTTGGATCATGTCCTATCAGTACATAATCAATATAGCTAGCAATCATATTAATATCATGCATCAACATGGGATTAAAGCTTCAAGTTTGACTGGGTTAGTAAACTTATTTATCCAAAAGAAGGATATATGAATGAAGTATCAACAGTATTCTTCTACATGGAAAATGGATTGATGGAAAAGTAACTATTTTATTTTTTTGTTAAAGGAACTATTCTGGATATATCGAAAATCTGATTTTCACAGATTTTGTGATGTTTATTAGGAGATCACAAGTTTTGGAAAGTTGGAAGTGCTATTTCATTCCGTCTAAAAACTTTAAGCCAACTCGGAAAGTTTTAAATTTTTAGACCACAATTTGCATATTGCACAATTCGTCCGATAATGAATTAGCAAGATCACAAAAAACTTAATTTGCTGCTGTTTTGGCCACGATCCTCAGTAAGGACATAGAGGTAACTTACCAGTACCAAAAGTAAACGAGGGTTGCGGGCGTGCCACCGCGCAGGCACAGAATGTGAACTGCGCGTGTGCTTGACTTCTAATCAAACGAAAAGGTTCCGGTGCCATCTCGCGGACAAGGGATTACGAGTAGCTCATCTATTCACTTTGCAATCGATACTCACTATGAATAGCGAGCAGAGCAACTAAATGGAAAGGTAACCAAAGGCGAGACCGAACGGGCTCTGTAAACTAAGGCGAAATGCGCTTAGCGTTAGGGTTTCGAGAAGCTCGAAGAGTTTTGTTGTAATTGTATGATTTAATTGTGTGTGTAAATGATCCTCGAACCTTCCTTTTATAGGGGTTCACAGCTAGTTAGTAGAAACGTAACAACAATCCAATTCGGGCTCAAGCAATTAAAGTAACACAAGGACACGTCTCGCTCGCGAACTAAACACCTGGATGACACGTGTCCAATTAGATAGACCCCGCCTAAGTAACAAGCGCTAACCTTGTGTTATCCAAAAACCATGTAGTCTCCAATGCGAACTCAAATAACAAGAGCTATCTTACCCTGCGAAGCGCTATAGTCCTTATAGAAAACTACCTCGAGCGCTCTTGAAGCTCGCGCTCTCTAATGGGCATTTAATCTAAAAAGGGTCACATGTATTTGCTCAAATGCTATCCAAGACATATTATTTACTCTTGGACCGAAATACCAACTGGGCTCAAACATTGCCCCTTAGGCCTCGAGCTTTAGCTTATCCATAACAGTTATGTGAAGAGGCCTTAATGAGTACGTTTCGGTAATTCAAAATTAGAAAGGGGCTGACATTTCGGCATCGTCGCCTCCCCTTATCATAATGATTGATTGAAAGGACGTTACGGTCCGTCCCCTTTAAAACATGTAAAGCGGGTCCCTGCATTTCGTCACCTTCATCCATCTATCCATTTCTCTCCTTTCCACATAACGAAACCCTCGCCGCCGCTTCAACACCAACTAACCCAGAAAAATGTCTCTAAATCCAATCGTCCGAGACCCCAATCTCATTATCACGGTGGCGATCGACTGGTCAACTGACTTTGCTAGGCACTTAGCAGAGAACCCTCCGCAGGGAGCACCCATCTACTTCCTTGAGACCGGGGAAGCCCTGCTTGACCCGACTCCCTCTCAACCCCTCTCGGCCACCAATCTCAATTACTACACCAACTCTGTGCGCCGCCTAATCATCGCCCACCGTCATGGACCTGGCGACTTCGCGACCTGGCCTCAGCAAGCTCGCTCCCATGTAAACATCCGAGTGGGAGAGTGGGCCAATACCACCAGCGAAGAGCGGGCATGGTATGAGGCTCGACTCCAAACTGATCAACCGATCTGGGAGGCGGCGGGCATCGTTGAGGCTATCGCCCTTAGTTTCTCGCTAGCCACCTCCACTGACAAGGCGCTAATCGCTGCAACGGTGTGCTTATGGAACAGCGCCACCAACACCTTCGACTTTCCCTTCGGGCAGATGAGCATTTCTCTACTAGACGTTCTTACCATCACGGGGCTGTCAATCCACGCTAAGCCATATGTTCCAGGTGACTTTGTAACGACCGAGTTCACCTACACTTGCAACTTAGGAGCACGTCGTGCCCTAAAGGCTTCGTTCCCAGTCTGGAGGAACTATTTTATCCAGCATGCAGAGCGGCATGAAGGAGATATTGCTTTCCTTGAGTACTGGCATAATAAATTTATATTTTGTGGTAGCGCCCACAAGCCTACGGACAAGTGGACGAAACTAGCCGTAGCGCTCTATAATGGTATTGAAGTTGAGCTACGGCATCCTGTATCTCTTTGAAGCCCTTCCACCTGCCTGCCAGCCCGCTATGGATCTTGGACCTATGGTTGCAGCTATACTTCCACCTCTTCAGGCACTCATCGCTCGACTTCCTGCAAGAGGACCAACTGCTTGGGTTCGTAGTGTGTAGGAATCCAGTGAATCGGACTCCCCTGTCCTTCTTCGCCAGCCTCTCCATCCTCTACAATCAGTTGGAGCCTCCCCCAACTATAGACATGATGGTCTGTCGGTGCCACCCTGAGGTCTTAGCAGATGGTTTCTTTCCTTGCCCTGACTTCGAGTCTGATATTAAGACAAGCTTCATGAGGGCGGTTTCATGTTGCGATCTTCATATTGTTGAAGAGGATCAAGGCTTTGAGCTGTACACTTGCAACCACTTCGCCACACAGCTTGGCTTTGTTCAAGGGGTTCCCTATCCACTCCTTCCTTCAATGAACAAGTATACCTCCTGGCGCAAGATTTGCGAGGCGCACCGCGTTACCCCGGTGGTGAACATTTTTCCTCTCACTCCAACCCTGCTAGAAATTGAGCCTTCGCTAGGTGTCGACCCCGCCTATCTCTCCTGGTGGCGCTCCCTCTCCGATAACCATTGGGAGTATGCAAACTATATTGTCTTCGCTACCATCTTCTCCCCTCTGTATGATAGCTTGGGCACGTCTGATCGCGTCGTCCTTGATGCTCCGCGCGGACAAGCAAGGAGTCCACAGAGAGCAGCGACAAGGGCAAGGCCATCATTACCTCCTGCCATCTCAGTCGCTCGCCAGCCAACCAGTATCTTTATCAGGGAACGAGATCCTGCCCCAGAGGTATGTTGGTAATTCTATAGTTTCCATAATGTTTTGTCCAATTTAAGTGAAATGCCCTTCCTTTACTCTGTTTCCTCTTCTTACAGATTGCGCCTCATCGGAGATCTTCCAGGAGACTTGAGTCTGCCACAAACAAAGGGAAAGCACCTGCTCAAGAGGAGCCTGTGGCAGACTCCGATGAGGAGATTGTTCCACCAATCACTCAGCCGATGGGTGGGGAGAGCTCGCGCAAGCGTCCTGCGAGGATGAAGAAGTGGTAGAAGATTTGCGCTACCAGAAAGACTATGGTATGGTTTGGTAAGCGCCCTACCTTCGAACCTGCCTTACTTAAGCTAGCAATAACTTACTAACCTTCCATTTGATAGGTTCGCCGCCGCCACATCCGTCCCCGACTAGACAATGTCGAAGGAGAAATAAGGACGGTCGAGGCCCACATCCGTGAACCTGTTGTGGACATGGTCGAAGAGCAAACTACTGTTCTTAAGGAAGTTGAAACATGGCCTCCTTCACCAACCAGCGCTCTAGATGATGCGGGCTCAATTCCAGTGTCCTCCCTTGGTCTTGTTCAAGACAAGGAACCTGACCAAACAGCTTCGCCTCATGTCCTTACTGCCTCCTTGGTGATTCTACCAGAAGAGTTTCAGCTGGAAGTGATGCCTTTACCACCGAGGCCGGACCCGGTGACCCAAGCAGTCAAAGAGCAAGAGGTGCCAGCGGTGTCTGAAGTCCCGCCACCTATTTTAGAGATCGAACCAGTCACTCCTACTCTAATGAGGCCAACCGGTGGAGTACCTTCTTCTTTGGCTACCCGGACTGCTCGCCTCTGAGCCCGGGTGACCTCGCCTGCTAATCAAGAGCCGGTTCGCCTAGCCCATGACTTTATTCATGGGTTGATGTGCTAAGGCCCCTACATGGATGTCTTTGACTTGGTGTGGCGCGCCCGTGAGGCTCATGGTGCCCTGGTTCGCCACTTCGCCTATAGCACTCCCGTTTTAGACCATGCTTTGGAGCTGATCGTTGCCGTCGAGATGCAGGCCCGCTGCGTCTATGATGCGGAGGCTCAGTTAACTGCTCAGCAAAGAGTTCGCTAGGCCTTGGACAACCAAATGGTAGCACTCTTGGCCCAGCTTAAAGACACAGAGGTCCTTGAGACATCCCTAGAGAACCTGTCCGCCTTCTATAATCGGCAAGTGGGGACATTAGAGGCCCAAATCGCGGATTTGTAGGCCCAGCTCTCCCAGGCTCGCCATAACCTTGCGCAGGCTGAGAGTGCGAAGGCTCGAGTGCAGGCCGCGGAGGAGACCCAGGAAGCTTTGGACTCAGCCATTGCTACTGCGGACGAAGCCCAAGCCCAGGTGGATGCTGAGGAGTTGGCCTTAGAAGGCCTTCTCCTAGATTTGTATAGGGCCTCTAGGAAGGTTTAGACCCATTCCCGTATTTTGTTGCACTCTTTTGTATGAACCTCCGGAATTAATTATAATACTACTATACTATTCATTAATTCTTTCCCACGCTTTGTCAAATCTTCCTTGTTCCCAACACAGCTAACACGGTCATGGAAAAATCTTCTTCCGAGATTTGGTAGAGGTTTCCATGCGACTGTTCACTTGGAACACAGGAAGTCATCCTGGATCTACGCGTCCGACCTTATCTCCAAGGCTCATATCTCATAGCAAATCACGGCATGCAAGACACGTGTGGAAGGGAGTTAGTCCCTTCTGCCTATAAAAGGGAACCTCTCGGCTGGGCTGAAGCATCAACTAAGTCTTTGCCCCCTTGCCATGGATTCTTCTTCCCTTATGTTCATCCTCTTATCTTTGCTTAAAGCAAAACCACCATTTCTTGTACTCATCCTTTGTTCCTATTGAGTTTCAAAATCTACTCTTAAGCCGGAAGTGAGTTTCAAAATCCACTCTTAGGCCAAACCTGTGTTTGGACGAACAAATGGTCTGGGTACCTTTTACCTTGCGCCTGCTGTTCTGTTCAATCGTGAGGTTTTTGAGGCCCCGCGCCTGCTCGCGCCTTAGGCCTCGACCATTGTCCTTTAAAGACCTTCGAAGCCTGACTGGTAGCATGAGGGATCCAGGTTCATTGGACCTCTAGCTTTCCAGCGCTTCATTTTGGGTCCAGTCTAGTGCTCAGGCTGATGCCGATCTGCAGAAGCAGAATCTACACCAGCTTCAACTGAAGGATGCGGTGGCGGCCTCTTCTTCATTCCTACAGTATATGTAGGTTTGAGGTTTCCAACATCCCCAGATCTATGCTTTCAAGCGTAGGCGTAGTTAGATTTCATTTTAAGCATCGTTTTACTAATGTATTTGCCTCGGCCGCAAAGCCGCTTATGAAACCTATATCAGAATACCAGAAAAGGAAAATAAATGATTTTATTTTGGGAAAATTTCAAAAACAGTACACCAATTATGGTCCACTCTAAAGACTAGTACATTATCTTTTGAGAAAATCAAAATAGTACATGAAGTTGTAATTATGACCCAAAATCGATACATGCCGTTATTTTTTCTGTTATTTGGTGTCTCTACCATTAAACTTCAAAGGATAAATTCGTCCTTCTCTTGCTTCCTCCTTCTATCTCTGAAACTAAAAAAAGCTGCAGCAACTTTGCAAACTCTTTTAAATATAAAATAGATGAGCATGACAAAAAAAAAACCCAAAATCCCAAAACCCTGTATGGTTCATTGGTTCTTCTACCAAGGGTTTTAATCTCCAATTTATTTATGAAACCCATTGCTTCCTAGTGAGCCCAACTGCTGTCCTCTCACCAGAATCATCGTCTTAAATGAAAAGTTAAAAAAAAAAAAAACTAGATTCCTCCTGCAATTATGAATGGGTATTGCATGTTCTTCTATTTGTTCATATCTGGGTAATATTGTTGCTTTTTTTTGTTGTTGCTATGGTATGGTAGGATTGTCAAACTTCAAGAATTTGTGAAGAACATTTCAAACCCGTCACCTTGCGAACTGAATTTCCAACCCCAAAATCAATAGAAAAAACCCAAACTCATCTATTTTATATTTTAAAAAGTTTGCAAAGTTGTTGAAGTTTTTTCTTGTTACAAAGATAGAAGGAGGAAGCAAGAGAATGACGAATTTATCCTTTGAAGTTTAACGGTAGAGACACCAAATAACAGAAAAAATAACAGCATGTATCGATTTTGGGTCATAATTACAACTTCATGTACTGTTTTGATTTTCTTGAAAGATAATGTACTAATCTTTAGAGTGGACCATAATTGGTGTACTGTTTTTGAAATTTTCCCTTTTATTTTTTAGGCCTCTAGAATAGGTCTCAATCTTGTACTTGTCTTTTTATAGACTTTGCATGTTTATAATAAATAAAGATTGAGAACAACTAAATACATGTAAATAATTAGGGCCTTTGGTATAGGCCCCAATTTTGCACTAGCCTTTCTAGGCTTGTACGTTGCACTAGTCTTAAAGGAATCTTCATTCTTCTATCTTGGGTTGCCCCCTAGTGCTAGATGGCAGAGCGCTAACGCGATGGCGCGTAGCACTATCAGCTGTTGTTGTGGGATCTGGTAACGGTGGAGGATCTTCGCGCTCCCAAACTCTGACGATGTGGCGCTTTAAGAAACGACCATTAATAGGATTACAGTGAAGGGTGCCATCTAGGTCGCGCAAGTGGTATGCCCCCTTGGGGAGTATGCGATGAATGATAAAGGGCCCTTCCCAACAAGCGGACCATTTGCCCTGGCCTTCGGTTTTCTCTCCAAGTGGTAACACTGCGTGCCACACAGCTTGGCCTTCGGCATAACTTTGACCTCTGGTAACTTTATCATTGAACCGCGCAACGTGCTGCTTCTTGAGGATGAGGTTTTTGAAAGCAGTGATGTGGTGTTCATTGAGATCCTCAAGTTCCTGCCACATAGCTTGGACGTAATCGTCCCTGAGTAGCTGGTGTTGTTCCTATACGCGAAGCGAGGCGACTTTTATCTCAAGGGGTAAGACAACATCATGTCTATACATAAGCGCATACGAGGTGGTATCGATTGGCCCACACTTCAAAGTGCGGTAAGCCCACAGAGTGTGGTAAAGTTCCTCATGCTAGACCCGCGGGTTCAACTCTAGCATCTTTCATAAAATACCAAGGATAACCTTATTGGTTACCTCTTGGACTGTGCATAATATGGTGTAGAATGCAGGAGGTTGACGCCATAGTCGTTAAGGTATTTGACCACGGAATTTGCCATGAAAACTACCCCCCCCCCCCCGGTCTGTGACAATGCACTCCGGAATACCAAAGAGGGAGATGATGTTTCTGAAGATAAAGTTGTGGACCGCATTTGCTTAGGTGACTTTTAGTGGCTCCGCCTTGACCCATTTGGTAAAAAAGTCAGTGGCCACTATAATGAACTTATGTTGCTTAGAGGAATGCAGATGGATGACGCTGATGAAGTCCATTGCCCATCCGCAAGCAGGTCATGGCTTGATACTAGGCTGTAATGGAATGTTGGGGACGTGTTGCACTGGACTGTGAGCCTGTTAGTCTTGACAACCTTTGGCAAAAGCAATGTAATCTTGTAGAATGGTAGGCCAGTAGTACCCATGGCAGCAAATTAACCAATGAATTTTGGGCCCTGCCTGGTGCGAGCCGCAAACCCCATAGTGTATTTCGCGCATGAGACGCTTGGCCTTGTTCCCATACACACAGTGGAAGTCATTCTCGTCCTTACAGCACCGACAGAGTTCGCCGTTACGCAACACAAAGTTGAGGGCGAGAAAACGTGTTTGCCGTGAGTGAGTGACGTTGTGGGGATTAGTGAGGTAAGCAATGAATGGTACTCGTCAATCCTCGTCAATAGGGTCTAAGGCTGCGACCTTAGGAGATGTGACCTGATGTTGCCCCTAGTAATAAAAGAAGGAAGGGTGTGCCATTCGACCTTCAAAAGTTGTTTGCACACTCCATCTCGCAGGCTGAGACCGGATGCTATTTGTGCTAGCTCATTAGCCGTGAAATTGAACTCGCGTGGTATGTGTTTGATGTAAACATCATCGAACTGATCCAATACTTCAAACGCTTTGCGCAGGTATGGCTCGATGGACAAACATAAGCATTTGAACTTTTCAGCCAACTGATTGACGACCAAAAGAGAGTTGCCAAGGATATGAACTTCGCGGACACCTAAATCCAGCAAAATTTCCAGTCCTATGATGAGCGCATCGTATTCTGCCTAGTTGTTTGTACACTTGAAGTCCAGCTGGAACGAGTACGAAAAACGGTCTCCTGCAGGATTCTCGATAGCAATCCCTGCACCTGCGACTATGTCAGTTCGCGACCCATCGAAGTAAAGGGTCCACGAGGTGAGTGTAACAGTGGTGAATTCTAACTCGCGAAACTTTGTGAGCTCTGACGGTAGGTGATGGGCGAGAAAGTTCGCTATTGCCTATTCTTTTACTGCTTTTTGCGGAACATATTGTAACGAGAATTCAGACAAGGCTAATATCCACTTGCTTATGCGCCCCCTTAGTATAGGGCGGGAGAGCATGTACTTGACTAAGTCGGACTGGGCGATCACCACCGTGGTGAAGGGGAGCATGTAGTGGGGCAGCTTGCAACCTATAAAATATAAGGCGAGACACAATTTTTTTTTGGAGTATCATGTCTCACGGTCGGTTAAAACCCTGCTTAGGTAATAAATGGCGTGCTCTACCCCGTTTTCGTTGTCTTGTGCCAAGAGTCTGCTAATGGATAGGTCAGCAGCTGTGATGTAGAGTTTAAGCAGAGCACCTTCGCAAGGTGGAATTAGGACTGGCGGGTTCGTAAGGTATTCCTTAATATGATCCAAAGCCTGTTGGTGTAATGGCTCCCATACGAACTTGGTTTCCCCTTGGAGCTTAAGTAAGGGCGAGAAAGGTTGGACTTTTCCTACCGCGTTAGAAATGAACCAGCGAAGGAAATTGATATGCCCGAGTACATGTTGGAGCTTCTTCTTGGTTGTGGGGGTCGAAGTGTCTATCACCACATGCGCCTTGTCTTTTGGGATTTCGATGCCCCTTTGATGTACCAGAAAACCTAGAAAATCGTCGGCCACTGCGAAAAACACACACATGGCGGGGTTCATCTTCAGGTTGTGTAGGCGCATCTGTTTGAAATCTTATGGAAGGTCCTCATTGTGGTTCGCCCGTGTCTTTGTCTTGACCACCACGTCGCCTATATAGACTTCAATCAGCTTCCCTAGGATGTCGTGAAAGATAAGGTTCATAGCGCGCTGATATGTTGCCCCCGCGTTCTTCAGTCCGAAAGGCATGACAACATACTCGAACGCGCCGGTGAAACCAGGGCAGCGGAAGGCTGTCTTGTGTCGGTCCTCTTCGGCTACAGGAATCTGGTGGTATTTGACTGTCCCATCCATAAAGGAGAGTACTTCGTGTCCTGCTACCGTGTCGATAAGGAGGTCGGCCACCGGCATGGGGTATATATCCATAGGCATTACGTTGTTGAGATCGCGGTAATTAACGCAGACGCGCATTTTGCCGTTTCTCTTATGAACATGGGGGACTACATTGGATAGTCACTCGTTATATTTTGCCACGCGAATAATACCTGATCGGTGCATGTTTTTAATCTGTTCCTGGACTACGATTTGGGTTTCAGTCCGCATGAATATGCCATCCTGCCTCACTGGACGTCTGTTTGGATAGGTAGGTAGCCTGTTGTTGATACCGAAAAAAAGGGATTACAAAAGAAAAAAATAATAATAATAAAAATAATGATAATCATTTTCTTGTGTTACATGTACAAAGCTTTTGAGTTTAATTATAACTCTTGCAAAAAAGGTATCGGGATAGGAATACAATTTCGGCATCAAAGTTTAATAGCAACTCAACCATCCTCACCAAGCACTCTATATAAAGAGATAAAAGCCTTCAAAAAGATGGGGACAGAGCGAGGGAGACAAGACGGAGAGGTGGAGCGAAACAAAGGAGAAGAAGAAGAGAACAGTCAAAGGAAGCAGAGAAGCAAAGCAAAAAGCAGAAGAAGAGTGGCGAGCCAACAAGAAGGTGGAGCTCTCATTCTAACTCTCTATTTCTTTTGCAGTGTCTTTATCTTATCCCTTGCTCTGCCGGAAGCCCCACAAGCATGCGAGCCATCTCCCCCTAAGGCCAGACGACCTCGCGAGGTCTTCACCAAAAGAAGATGATGGCCGCTCGGCCCCTCCTCTTATTACAATAAATATATGGCCACTCGGCCCTTCCTCTTGTTACATATGGCTTTGCGCTTCGCATAAGAAGCCGTATAGGAGGGAGAAAACAAGCATTCCAGGCCACACAAATTTAAAGAGCAGAAACTTACCCTTGACGACTTGGAGAATTCTTGAGCAGATCGAAGTAAGCTTAAATATTCAAATGCCCGCTCTCGATCAAAGCAACGGAGGTGACATATCTCTATTTATAGAGGAGCAGATTCCCAAACTTGACTTTCCTCATCAGCTCCCTACTATAGTACTCGACCTTCACCTCCCTCTGCAGCTCGTGAAACCCACGCGCCGCCTCCATCAACCCCTCCAACACTCTCTTGGGTATCCCATGGTTCACCACCTGGAAGAACCCCACCCTCTCCGCCCCCCGCCGCACTCCGTCGATCACCTCCGCACGCCTGCCAGCAGTCTCAGCGATGTCCACCACCGGGATACTGAACTGGGTTTGGGTTGTCTGGCCGGAAACTTGATCTTCGCTGGCGTAATCCGCCGTAGTCCTGACGAAAATTGGTGGGACTTTGGTAATGCCGGCATCAGCGATCCCTTTGACACCAGCTTTGGATTCGTCAAAGGCCTTGAGCTGTTGAAGACGGTCTTGGTTGCTTGAATTCCCGGAGACCATTTTGTTGTTTGCAGCTAGCTTGTCTTTTGGGACTCAAAACTCCGGTATGGTTTTCTGTACACATCTTTCATTGCTAGCTAACCAAATAAGTTTTGGTCATTTGTCATAATTACTGATGGTGAATTTGTCTTATTGTCTATCCTTTGTTCTTTCATGATATTTAGTTTAATTTCATGATTAGGCTGAAAACATGGTGTCTAGTGTCTACCGTTTTGCAGAAGCTGTAACGGGCGGCACGGTCCCACATACGTGTCCAATATTGCTAACACTCCTCACTCACTTTAGCCACCCGACGAGGAACATGTACTTTCCTAATATTGTGCTTGAATGTCAAGCTACACCTACATTGCAATTTCAATTGTTGTGCTCTGCAGGTGTTCAAACTCTTCTGGTAAATTGAAGGGCATGTTGCTTTCCGTTATTTCCCGCCAAGTTTCCCTGCATATTACTATTCGATAAGCACCAAGAACTTCCTTACAAAAAAGGAGCCTAAACTATGTTTATGATCTTTTGAGATTAGTTTAAACATGAAAGACATGACAGTAGTATGGAACTTAGTTGAAACAGATTTAGATGGATTGATGGAAGCTAGGAACTAGGGATCAAAGTTAAAATGTCTATGAAGGCAACAAAAGACCAGCCAGATTTAGTCTGGACAAAACTAATAACATGGTTTAGCTCTCTGGGGCTATATTAGCAACTTGCTGTAACATGCATACTCAGTCTCACAATTTCTGCTCAAGTCTTTTTCTGGTTTTACAGAAAAAGCACGACCTTGACCTTTCTGTGTAGTTTACTGCATATTTATGTATACTCCTCATTTGGCAGAGTGAAGTTTGATATGATAGGGGTGAATATTGGAGGGGTATAATCAACTCAACAGCATCAATCCTGGATTAAAAAAAAAAGACAAAACGACAACTCCATCAAGAACTTGAGACCTCCTGCATTGAAATCCATAGGTAAATGAGAGTATCCGAAATTTAATTTCCATCTAGAGGAATTGGAGGACCAGTGATAAACATGCATGAGACTGATCCATTATTGCATCAACCAATAGACCATACATTTTCATGACTAAACTTCACAGCTTTAAATACTCTAGTCCAGAGCCTATCTCGTTTATGTTCCCTTTCTTATAGACGCCAGTAACATAATCTTTCGCTGTCGTTCCCCTGTAAATTGGGGGATTTCCTTCTGATGTCAACTCCTTGATTGGCTCATACACTCTCGGAGTATTTTCATAAGAAAGATGCACGAAAAAATATGCCACAGAAATTCTTGGACCTTCCTTTTTGGAAACCACTCTATGCTTGACACTATTGAACTTGCCATTTGAGATTAGCTGCATTAGTACTTGCATATTAGAAATTGCAATACAAGTCTATTGCATTGACTTATAATTGCTAGAAAACATTCCGGACTGTTAAATGCAATGTGAGTATATATACACTTGTACATATGGAATACAAACAATAACTGAACATTCTTTTCTAAAAACCTGAGTTTCAATTCATGCATAGATGTATGGGAAAATTTTAGTATATCATATGGTATAACATGCCTCACAAAATGTGTGGCTATCATTGATTGAAGAAGCAACTAAATGACCATGTAATAACCATTTGCCCCTTCAAAAACTCACATGTGCCACACAATTAGACACATTTGCAATATGTATGTCATATCATATGGTATGGGAGACAAACTCAGATGTATGATGGTCAAGTTGGGAACTAATATACATTATTAATTTATAGCTGACACATTTGCAAATTTGGTACGTAGTAAATTTGTATGTTATAAATTTGATGCTGAGATATATAGCGCTTGCCTGCAAGAGATCTCCAACGTTGATGATCAGCGCTCCAGGCACAGGAGTAACATTAATCCACTTGTTTTGATGCAGAACTTGGAGTCCACCAATTTGGTCTTGTAGTAGGATGGTCAAAAAATCAAAATCCGAGTGTTGATTAGTGCCCATAGTCAGATCAGGCTCGGGGCATGGGGGATAGTAGTGATTAAGAATTATATGCCCCTTTGCACAATCCAAGTTTATGAGATGATCCGGTTTGAGCCCAAGTGCTTCAGATAGCAATTCAAACAATGTGACGCCTAATTTCTGAGCATGCTCTGAGTACTCCATAGTTATATCTCTGCACATTTGACAACAAAAAGAATCCATACACGCACACCAGCGGAGATCATAAGAATCATTTGATACATTTCAAAATGTTGAACCATATATATAATTTTTTACGTTTCCCCTTTTCCCCTATGTAAATTGTATATTTTTCTACTCCAGATCGATTGTCTATACCCCATCAATCGACTCAGAGATCATGGTGAGAATTCAATCCTTTCTCAATATATGTCCTATCTATATTCCCAACAGGCTGCAGCAAATAGTGAAGTAAAAATTCATCACTCAAGTAACGAACACTAACAACATAGTTTAGCATATATGTTATTGACTAACTTCCAGAATCCTAGCTGCATGTTAATTGACCAAAGAAGAAATGCAAAAGAAAATTCACCAAACAAAACAAAATTCTCATCTGAAAAATAGAAGAAGATTCTTGCAATGGATGGTCATACCTGAGAATGGGAGGTATTTCTTGAGGATCAAAGTCCTCAACAGTCGTGTTTAACTGCATAGTGTCTCTCCAATTAGCATACATCAACTCATACATGTTAGCACTAGAGAAGTACTTGACCTTCCTCACCATATCCCTACCATAGTACTCGGCCTTCACCTCCTTCGGCAGCTCGTGAAACGCACGAGTCGCCTCCATGATTTCCTCCATGACTCTCTGGGGCACTCCATGGTTCACCACCTGGAAGAACCCATAAGTCTCTGTGGCCCTCCGAACTTGGTCGATCACCTCAGCTCTCCTGCTGTTATTTTCAGGGAGATCCACCACTGGGATACTGAAACCGCCTGAAACCTTATGGTCGCCGATGACAGAGGGATCTTTATTTGGACGGACGAAAATTAATGGGACTTTGGTGATTCCGGTATCGACGATCCCTTTGACACCAGCTTTGGATTCGTCGAAGGCCTTAAGTTGTTGCAGACGCTCTTGACCGCTTGAGGTCTCGGTGACCATTTTTACGAAATCTGGTAAAGGGTTCAAGACTGGGACTGACGGAAGAGTTCAGAAATCGAATCCTTGTCTTGTTTTCTCTCAAGGCTTTTGGAGATGCAAATCCACCATGTGGTGACAGTGCAGTATGAATGTAGTGTGAGTTCGACACGTACAACTACAAATGGGGATTCACAAGACAACGGAATCCCACTAACCGTTTTCCAAATCCGGCAACGAGTAATAGATTTAGCATATTTAATTTAAAAAAGATTTAATTAAGTAATCATCCAAATGTAGAAAAGTGCTTTATCGACAAAAATAATATTAATAATTACTAATCAAAAAATAATAATAATAAGAAAAGTGGTTAGTTTTTTTTATATTTAAAATAGACTTTATTAATAAGAAATATCATAAATAGATCAGTAAGAGTAGTAAGAGTAAACTCTGGAGCCAGGGTGGCCCAGAATCTTCTGGATCTAAGGTGGCCCAGAATCAAAGCAAAGCAAATTTTGATCCATCTTCAAAGCTCTTCTAGCAAGAGTATGCGCAATTTGATTCTTATGTTTCCTTACATGCTTCCATGAAATCCATTCAAACTCCGATTTTAGGCTACGGACTGCATCCATAACTCCTCCAATATCGCTCAAATCAAGACCACTTTGACCAATAGCATGAATTACATTGACTGCATCCCCAATAATAGTCAAAACTCAATTTAAATTTCAAAGGTTAGATAATAAATATTTAATCAAAACCCAACCAATCTTAAGCTGTCGGCGCTCTCGACGACTGCCTTGGACTTCAAATCTTCAATCTTCTACTTGAACATCTTAAGGGCTTCGACATTCTCCCAACTGATCTCTTCATCTCCAAACCCCTTTTATTTTACTTCACCAAGTATTGCCACTGCGGGCACACTCTGATTGTTGGATTACGCCCCTTGTTGAACTTGTTGACTGCTCTTCCAGAAATAATCTTCTCCACTACCTTCGGCTTGGTTTCCCTGATCTCCACATGCTCCTGATGAGTAAGTTGGTTGTGCGCTTGATCTTTAGGTTCTAGCTGGTGAGGCTTGAGGTTGCTGACATGGAAGACAAGGTGCACTTTCATCCAGGCAGGGATGTCAACTTTGTAAGAGAACTTCCCTACTTTAGAAATAATAGGAAATGGGCCTTCATACTTTCTGAACAATCTCTTGTCTTTGGAATGAAGGAATCTGAGTTGTTTTGGGAGTAGCTTGATGAGTACCATGTCTCCTTCTTTGAACTCTCGGGGTTTCCGGCCTAGATCTGCCCACTTCTTCATCCTCCCAGCTGCCTTCTCCAAGTAACTATAGGCAATATCCGCATTCGCCTTCCACTCTTTAGTGAAGTTGAAAGCGCGCGGGTTCTTCCCTTTATATATTTCTTGCATAGTATGGGGCAAGAGTGGTTGCTAGCCTGTCACTACTTCGAACGCACTCTTGTTGGTGGTTGAGCTCTTCTTCGAGTTGAAACAAAATTGAGCCACATCCAACAACTCCACCCAATTCTTCATGTTAGCATGGACAAAGTGTCTCAACCTCTCAGGTATTCTTCTAGCATTTCATTAAATCTCTCAGTCTTCTTGTCTGTCTGAGGGTGATAACTTGAGGAGATGTTGAGCTCCGAACCAAGCAACTTGAATAACTTTGACCAAAATAAATGACCCAGTGAATCTAAGGTTACCGTCACTGACAATATTCAGGGGCACTCCCTGATAGGTCGGTGATCCCCCCTATTTTCTAGATCCCCTCCTCTTTTGAAGATTCTCGCCCCCCTCCCCCCCTCTTTCTCTAGAAGCTTCTCCAATTCAAGAAATAAACCTTGAGTCGGTGCTCCATCGAGTCCCTTCTCGCAGGTTCTCTCTCTCTCTCTCTCTCTCTCTCTCTCTCTCTCTCTCTCCGTCTACATATAGATGTAAATGGATAGCTTAGATTAAAAGGTGTCAACATCAACGGTCATGATCTCTCTGGTCAGCTAAGGTTCCAAGCAAGATAGCTATTTTCAGATGGAGAGTTGCTCACAATCTGCTTCCTATTTGTACAACATTGACTACCAAAGGCTATGATGGTATAGTTACTTGTTGTGTGTGCAATACAGGAGTAGAGACTTGGGAGCATTTTGTAAACACGAAAATATCTGCAACAAATAACAGAACAACACGTGTACAAAGAATAATTTAATTTAATCAATGCGAATGCGGGTTACAATCTTTGTGAACTCCTCTGATTCTATCTCCGAATATAGGTTTAACTCAAGGGTGACAAACACTTGTTCTTGAGGGTTACGCGGGTTGATCACGTAACGAATATCTGAGATTTGGATTTGGGTTTAGTGAAGAACTGGCTATTTGGGGAGCTTCATAGTTCTTCAAGAATTTTGGGGAGACTTCTGAGCTCACGGATGGATTTTTCTCTCTCTCTCTAGTTCGCTGCTTTGTTTATGCCCCCCTCCTCTCGATATGAGAGGGGTATTTATAGTGTTAACATAAATCCACTTAAGGCATGTAATGAAGATTCTGAATCAATAATATTTCCTTAATAGAATCAATGAATCTTGACTGATTGATTTACTTGCCGATTTCAACATAATCAAATCAATCAAATCTTAAGATTCAGATATGCCCAGATCGCTTTGGATTGAATCTTCTGTTTTGATCAAGATCCTTAGTAAGGGATGAGCCATCTCACGGATATTGAAGGTATCTCGCGAGGAACCTTGATTTCCAAGCAAGCGGTGATTTCTAATCCCACTTTGCGGACAACTTATCTTGGACGTACATCCCCGCATGCATGCGTTCTTTGTCGTCTAACTCCTTCACGAGGTTCCCTACGCGAGGCCATCTCGCCTCGCCTTTATGTTAATCTACCCGCACGGAGCCATCTCGCCTCGCGTTCATGTAAATCTACTCACACGGAGCCATCTAGCCTCGCGTTCATGTAAATATACGCGCGCAGAGCCATCTCGCCTCGCCTTCATGTAAATTTACAAGCGCGAAGTCATTTCGCCTTGTGAATTCTTGTTCACCTCGCGAAGTCCAGTTCACCTTGCGAACTCTACTCTCTAGCTCGCTTGACCGCTGGCGAACCATCATCAATTATTTTTGGGGATGTCTGATTAATTTAATTTAATTAATATCTGATCATCAATTGACACTTGGTAATTGATTTCAATAGGGATTTAAGGTTTTGTTGTCGGCCGACCATTTTCACGTTGCCACGTGTTATTTTCGACGGCTTTCCAATTTTGTTGACTCACAAGCCACGTATTTGCTTGGATTATTCAACGACTATTATTATCAATAAATTTTATATGTCTACGAATGCCCCCGCTGCAAGGTGCGTCGTAGCTATGCTGTCGTCATGTGCTAGAGGCACGACTTGAAGTTTATGTTAATGGGTTAATTTTGTGGGAGTTCCCGAATTGATAAGGATTCCTAATTTTGTAAAGATTCCCTATTTTCTTGTAGAGATTCGTTGAATTTATAGGATATCCAAATTTTGTAGGGATTCCTTAATTGGTAAGGATTCCTACGAATTTGATTTGGTAAAGTTTCCAAGTAGTGGGCGGAAACCTTTGATGTATTTCTTTCTTGATTTGCTTGATTCTCCATATTTTTCCAGTTTCAATGAGGAAAGACTGCACCATAAATTAGAGCTTTCGGTTTAACATTCTTCATCACAAAGTTACAACCATCTCGCTGCGAGATCAGCAGTACACTTTTTTTTTACTCCTTTTGATTTGATTTCTATGGCGCAAAGTTATATAACTCACTGACTTTTTTTTTTTAATCTTGTATGTGTAGGTCGCAAGGTATTTCTGAGTTATCCATCTTCAGTAACAACAGAAACTTTACTCGGCGAGGCGCATCAGAATCTTAAGGCATCGAGGTGTAGCAGAAACTTAAGGCTGTGAGGAGCAGCAGAAACTTAAGGCCGCGAGGTGCACTCTTTTCAACAAATCAATTCTTTGTGTAGACGTACACCACTTCGCATGGCATTTTTCAAGAGTTTCAAGAAAGGCACAATCACTATCCTTGAAGACACTAACGACATTCAAAGCGATGGCACCACCTTATATACGTATCCTTCATTGACTAGGCCGCGCGCCCTTGAGTCTCCCTCGTACGATGGTTCAGGTCGTATTCCTAGGTGGACTTTCCAACAATCACGTCAGCTGGCCACCTTTCAATTAGCCAAATCCACCAGCGAGAAGCGAAGCGCAGATGTATGGATGTTGAAGTCTACCTATCATGACCATAATGTTTCTCAAACACCATTCGTGCTTCTCAGCGACCGTACGTGCAATGGTTCAGTGCAATAGAGAGAGTTTCGTGCCAACAAAGCCTTCTCCTACATGAAACGTTACTGAGAGTGGTTAGAAGATATCTTAAGCCGAAGCGGAGATCTCATCCACAAAACAGGCCTCTACCGAGCGGTGTTTGCATCGCTCTTCAGCTATGACCGTGTTGCACCTGTGATGCGGGCCTTCTGTGAGTATTGGTGCCCTAGCACAAATACTCTTCACACATCATGTGGCGAGATGTCTATTTTTTGAGGGACTTGACATATATTTGTGGCTTGCCCATAACTGGAAGGTTCTAGTACGAAGTTGTTCCATCTATTGAAGAATTTTCAGCCAAGGGTAAAGGTGGTCAGCCAATCATTCCCAAGAGTTACAGGTTTTTATTTCTTGCGTACCACAAGCTTTGCAAGGACGATAAATGGCGAAAAATGAAGATCGCATCATGGATCCAGTACTGGTTCAAAGGCATTATGAGATACAAGAGGCCGCCCGCCAAGAGTGTACAGAACAAGAAAGATGCACCTCAGAACACGTATAACCCGTCTGGCAAAGTCCGTGAGGTTCAAGCTTGAACTGATGACGACTCCACATCGTTTGATGACTTGGGTGTGGATGAGGAAGACATAGAGTCTACTTACTTGGCAGCATTTTATGCATGCTGGTTGTGTCTATTCGTCTTTCCTATGGACGACATAGGCTTGATCCGACCTAGCGTGTTTAAAGTCGCCAGCAAAATGTCCCAAGGCTATCAATTTTGTCTAGCTATACATGTGTTGGCCAATATTTATTACGGCTTGAACGAGATTTCCGCTTCCAAAGACCCAGGGAACTGTTCAGCCTCATTTCCCTTTCATTACGTGTATACGTGGTTGGTGGAGTACTTCGACACCCATTTTTATTCTTCTCTTCTTGACAACTTTAAACCGCGCATGGTTCACTTTGCAAGGGCATTTTCGGCCAAGCATTTTGGAGATGCACATGCTCGTTCTTTATTCAATGCATGTGGTAATGTGGGGATGGACATCTTAGCCATAGTCCCTAAAGAACGCAAAGTGATCGTTGACCGTGAGAATGTTAACCGGTCAGACATCGTCTACCTCACCTGCCTTCGATCCGGATTTCTTACTCTTAGGCAGGACAACCAGCGAGTCGTTCAACCCTATAGTCCTTACCGTTTTAGCCATCAGTTTGGCTATGTTCAAGATGTCCCAGAAAGCCTTCAAAAGGACATTCAGACGGGCATAGTATCCTTGACGTATTGGCATTGGGAAAGCTTTACCAAACGTGAGACAGGAAGCACAGTGACATTGCCGCCTGAGAGCGCTCTAACAGAGTACATGGTGACTCATGATTATGTTGAATGGTGGTCCAAAGTATATTGTTCCATGCCCAAGATGACTACAACAACAATGCTTGGGTCGCTGCACAAGCCTTTAAAATGAAAGAAGACAAGATCACTGCTTACGTGGTACCGCCCCACCAGAAAGTGGTTCCCCGAGAGATACCATTTCGACAGGAAGTGGTTCCCCGTGAGATACCATTTCGACAGAAAGTGGTTCCCCGCGAGATGCCGTTTCGCCAGAGAGTGGTTCCTCGCGAGATGTCGTCTCGACAGGAAGTGGCTTCCCGCGAGAAACCATCTCACCAGAGAGTGGTTCCCCACGAGATTGAACTTGGCAATAACCCTCACGCATCTTCTATCAAGGCGTTGCCCCTAAGTAGCAACTCTCTGAATGAACCGCACCAAGTAAAAGGTCATGGGGACTCATCTGATCATCATCTCGCTTAGAGTCACCTTAAGTTGAAGGGGACCAACACCCAAGCAAAAAGGCTCAGTGGAAGTAGCAATAGTTCTAAGGACATGAACTTTAAGCGTCGAAGCATTGAACCCAACCTTGGCTCTGTTTATTATAATCCCAATGATGAATTTCTCCTCAATAGAAATTTTCTTGGTGAAGTTCTGGGTCCCTCGCAACAAACTCCAAATCATGTTGAGGTATGTTCGCCACCTTCTTTGAAGACGAAGCTTATTTGAAAGAGGTTCGTTCTCTTTCAACAGAACCAATGAAGACTGATTCCTTCCACGAAGACGATGCATACATTATCAAACAAAATGTATCGCAACAAGTTAATCGTGAAGATATTTCGGTGAATCCTCCGAGGCTTTTAAACAATATGACATTCTCTGAAGTCAGCCGTGGTGAAGTTGAAGTTATGGACACCAACCAGGGGCTCCGAAAGATTCGTATGCAGGCCGCCACTCTAATTTGTGAACAAATTGAAGACATCATTACGAAGCACTCGTCAAGAACTATTCTTTCTAAAAAGAAAGACCTTGGCAAAATGGTGGCCGAACTTCAGTGTTATGGGTTTAATCCTTCGCCAGTAAAAGATAAGGTGGAATGCTTGATGACTTGTGCTACTCAATACAACACGGCAAGGCTTGTATGTACGCATAAAGCTACTCTAGGAACGTGTGATCAGCGTTTGCCTCATATGGAGGCTGAAATTGCAAAGTCGATTGAACTTCGTCAAACTGATCTTGGTCAACGTCAAGTTATCATTGAGTCCTTGAAGAACTTGAAGGAGAAGCAGCGGAGGTTGGAGCAGGAGATAGCCTCCCTAGATGCGAGCCTTCTACTTCATGACAAAAGGCTTGCCAATTTAGAGAAGCAGAAAGTCCAAATCAAGGAGACTCCAGAGTTGACTATTGAAGAACTTGAGGAAGCAAAGAGGTTCCAAGATGATTTTGAAAAGCAACGCAACAGCTTCAAAGGCCTATCTTGGACGTGAAAGGCTCATCATCGTTTAGTAATTTATTATTAATTCTCTTTTTTTTTTGCGCATGTAATAAGTTATTTTGACAATAGAACTCATTATGCAATAAAAAGAGATTTTTTTTTTATGCGACTGAACTCAAGAATATAATTCTCAAGCTGCCTACGTATCCTTCCAAAGAAATAATCAAGTCATCACGTAGTTCAAGGATAAGGATTTAGGACTTTTTAATTTTAATTTTTTTTAGGGTGTTTTGTGCAGTTTAGGCTCATGCAGGCTAGGAGCATTTTTTATCATTTACAGTTTAAGCTCGTGCAGACAAGGAGCAGCTTCACTTGTTTCAAGCATAGTATTTCTTCAAGAACTTGCCGTTGATTGGGCCAATTCTCAAACCGTCTTCAGCCACAATTTTGTAGGCTTCGTTAGTGTAGATTTCGCTGACAACATAAGGACCATCCCACTTTAATTTGAACTTGAGACCGGTCTTGTGTGTCATGATGATGGGTCTGCATACAACAAGGACCAAATCACCAATTTGAAAGGATCGAGGCCGAACCCCTTTATTGAAGGCACACGACATCTGGGCTTGGTAGCATTCTTGATGTTGTTGTGCATCGAGGCTCTTCTCATCTAAAGCTTCCAACTCTTGAAGTCGTAACTTGATATTTTCTTCATTTGTGAGGCCTTCTTGCAAAGCAATCCACAATGAGGGAATTTGCTTCTCTAATGGCAAGACAGCTTCAACACCATACACCAGAGAATAAGGTGTGGCATTTGTGGCAGTTCGATATGTCATTCTATATGCCCATAATGTTTCGCCCATCTTCTCATGCCAGTCTCTTTGTGACTTGCCGACGGTCTTCTTCAAGATGTTGCAGAGCATCTTGTTAAATGCCTCCGCCAAACCATTAGCTGGTGCGTTGTTCATTGACGAAAAGTGTAGCTTGAAGTGATACTTCTCGCTAAGCTTTTGCATAGCACTATTTGAGAAGTACTTGGTGTTATCCGTGATGATGCAACGTGTCACACCATATCAATGGATGATGCATGTCTTGATAAAGTCCACAACGGTTTCTTTCTTTATCTCTTTAAGCAGTACCACCTCTAACCATTTTGATAAGGAATCCGTGTCTGCCAAAATGTATATGTGGCCTCCAGAAGATTTCAGATTTATAGGTCCCACAACGTCTATCCCCCAGACATCAAACGGGTGAGAAGCGATCGTAGGATGCAATAGCTCAGGTAGTTGATGGATGAAGTTTCTGTGGAATTGACAAGCTTGACATTTCTGTGCATACTCCATGCAATCCTTGACCATCATGGGCCAGTAGTAACCCATTCACCTCACTTGAAAATGCAACTTAGGGCCTGATTGATGAGCTCCACATATTCCAGAATGAACCTCTTCCATGGCTTTGGACGCCTCTTCTTTTCCCAAACATCTAAGGAGTAACCCATCAAATGATATTCTATAAAGAGTCTCCTTGTAGTAGAAAAAGCGTGGGGCTCTTCGTTTGATATCCGTCCGCTGTTTTAGATCATCAGGTAGCTTGTTGTGCTCAATGTAGTTGATCAAATGATCCCTCCAATCTTCAACGTCAATAACATAGACGGAGACCACATTGGAATTTTCACACAATGAGACAATTCCTATTGAGACAACCCATCGTTGACAAATTGAAAGGTCCACAATTTCATCATTTGATAATGCCAAAGTTGCTGCTAGGTTGGCCAAGGCATCCGCCATTTGGTTTTCTTTCCTTGGCACATGTTCTAGTGTAACAACATCGAAACCCGTCAAGAGTTATGTAGCTAGACGGAAATAAGGAGCCAAATCCTCTTTCCTGACTTCATAATTAGTTAGTATTTGATCAATTACTAACTTCGAATCCCCGTACACTTCTAGATTTGCAATTTGTATTTCTAAGGCCGTTTGTAACCCCATGATGAGAGCTTGGTATTCCGCAACATTGTTGGAACACAATTCACCGAGAGTGAAGGCATATGTCAATATTTGCTTTTGTGGGGTGACGAAGACAACGCGGCCCCTACTCCATCTACTCGTGATGATCCATCAAATAACATCTTCCAAGTGGGGAGAATTTCTGCAAGAAAGACTTCTTCATCCGGCAAGTCATCTAAAATTTCCAATCTACAGGGATTGGGTGATCCGCTAGAAAGTTAGCAACAGCTTGGCCTTTGACCGCCTTGGCAGGTACATAGACAATGTCATGTTGATTGAGGAGCAGAGCCCATTTCACCATTAGTCCTGATAAGACTGGTTTAGACATGACAAACTTTACTAGGTCAACTCGGGCTACTAAATGCACCGTGTAAGCTTGCATATAATGCCTCAACTTTTGGATGGAAAAGATGAGAGCGAGACATGTCTTCTCTATTAGAGAATAATTTAATTATGCTCCTGTGAGAGTTCGACTTAAATAGTACAATGCCATCTCCCTTCTTTCCTCGTTTTCTTGGGCTAGAAGTGCTCTTTCTTGAGCTGTGATGTAAAAGGTAAGAAGTTTCCCAGGAATGGGTGCACCCAACATCGGAGCATTAGCCAAGTACTTTTTAATGCTTTCAAAAGCATTGTGACATGCTTCATTCCTCACGAAAGGCACATTTTTCTTCATGAGTCAACTAAAAGTTGACATCGACCTGCGAGGTTTGAGTGAACCGCCTGATAAACGCGAGTTTTCCTTGGAGGCTTCTCAATTCTTTTAAATTCGTTGGCTTTGGCATTTCTTGAATGGCCTTAATCTTCGATTGATCTACTTCAATGCCTAGATGCTTCACGATGATTCCAAGGAACTTGCCTGAACTCACACCAAAAGCGCACTTCAATGGGTTCATTTTGAGTTGGTACTCGCATAACCTATCGAACACCTTTCGTAAGTCTTGCAAGTGATCACTCCTTTTTTTTGACTTGACAACCAAATCATCAACATATCATTCAACGTACTTGTGAAGCATGTCTCCAAAGATTTTCTGTATGGCCCGTTGGTATGTTGCACCAACATTCTTTAATCCAAATGGCATAACTTTGTAACAGTAAATGCCTTTGGGAGTGCGAAATGTAGTTAACTCGTTTTCTAGCACCATCTTTATTTGGTTGTAGCCAGACGATCCATCCATGAAAGACAAAGCTTCATGACTTGTGGTTGCATCCACCATGAGTTCGATGATAGGCAAAGGGAAGTCATCTTTTGGACATGCATCATTCAAGTCGCGAAAGTCTACACACACACGCATTTGTCCATTCTTCTTTTCAACTGGAACAATGTTTGCGATCCACTTAGGATATTGGACCTCTCCGATGAAGCCTGCAGCGATCAACTTGTCAACCTCTTCTTCAATTTAAGTTTGTACCTTTGCTCGAAAACATCGTGTTAGCTGTTTCATGGGTTGAGCCTCCGGTTTAACAGCTAATCGATGAACTGCCACTTTAGGATCAAGACCGGGCATTTCTCAGTAGGTCCAAGCAAAGACATCTTTGTATTCAAACAATAAGTCATAATACTCCTTCTCCTCTTGGGAGCTTAACGACGAGCTTACAAATATCGGTCTTGGGTCTTCCTCCATCCTTAGATTGAGTTTCTTAAGTTCATCGACCGTAGATTTCACCCCATCTTCAAGCTCTGGAGGTGCTGCATCTACTTCATATTCGAAGTCTTCATTGTCATATTCTTCATAAACTTCAACCTCTGCTACTGTGATGTGATAAGCACATTGAATAACATCATCATCATCGCCGCTAGCATCATCGCCTTCTTTATCTTGACCAGTGAGTATGAAGGTATGTTGCCTCACTTTAAGTTGGTCAGTCGAATTCACCTCTAGCACACAACGTCTTTTCATGCGTGATGGGATGAGACTTTGGATTTCTTTATTTTCCGATTGACCAACTTCTTCTTTTATTTTTCTATCTTGTTGACCTTTAGGAGCTTGGATCCTCTCAAGTGCCGACTTTTGAGGAGTTGGCTTTAACTGTTTATTTTCTTCATTTGACGATGACAACTTTTTGAATACAGAAGTTCGTGTAGCTGCGGTGTCAAGACGATTGAAGATGGAGCTTCGACTTGTTGACTTATCAACACGTTCAAACATCAAAACTCTGCCTACTGATTTAGTAGTACTTCGAGTACTTGGGCAGATGCGGTCGAACGCTGAAGTGCGAGAAACAGATTGGATTTGTTGAATCTCATCTTATACTTCTTCGACGCTTATGTAATGCATGCTTGTCTTCTTCGCTTTTCTTCTGCCTGAGATTTTAATCGGCTTGCTTGGGATAAAACCAAGACCCGTTGTAACCGAATCACTTGTTTTTCCCTGCTCTCTTAGCTTCTTTTGAAACTCATTGAGCTCATGAGCTTTCTTACTGATGGCTTGATCATCCTCTTTACTCGACGAACAGAAGTCAAATCCAGCCGTTGCCAACAATGTGTAAGCATTAGGGTCAAACCCTTCATTTGTTCTTTTCTCAGGTAAAGGCCCGTGCTCTACCCTTCCTTGGATTGGTTTGACAAATCCTTTCAATGGTTGCTTGGTAGGAGTTTGGTCGTTTAAATTTGTCAATGGCAATATTGATGCTTCCTTCAATAATTTTATGTCCTCTTCACTCAACTTCTAAGGACTCACTTGCCGCTTTGTTCCCGCAAATGGAGATTCTCCTTCCTTGTGCTTGGACTTTGGCACATATCAAAGAATTGGGACAATTGGACTGGACTTGTCTGATGTCATAGTTTTGGATGGAGACTTATGTGACTTTTTGTCTCCCTTGCCCTTTGCTTCAACTTCTTTCCTTGTCACCATTGTAGCCTTCCATGTTGAGGGTACTTTGACCGGAAGAACTTCTATTACTAATTCCTCATCTGAATAGAACTTGGAATCTGCGAAGTAAGACTCAGCTTTGGTGAATGACTTGGTATCACCTATCACTGTTTTCACACCTCCATGGTAGAACTTGAAGCATTGATGCAGAGTTGAAGGTACGATATCATTTTCATGAATCCATGGTCTCCCCAACAATATGTTGTATGAAGTCTTTGCATCGATCACGTGGAGCAAAGTGTGTTACTCGAATTCGCCAATAACCATGTCTAGCCAAATCATGCCTATTGCTCTTTGCTCTCCTTGGTTAAAACCTTGGATCATGAGACGACTTTTAGATAACTCGTCAATATTGATGCCGAGTCGAGACATTGTTGATTTTGGCATAATGTGCACAGCAGACCCTCCATCTACAAGCATGCGGTTTAATTTTTGCTCTCGCATGTAGCCTGTCACAAAAAGAGATCGATTGTGCGGCTTTGAACCCAATTGTAAATCTTCATCCGTGAAATGAATGGCATCACAACATGCGACGCATGCCGGACACTCATTGATGTTTGAAGAATGCTGGCCCTCATCAAGCAACAACTGGACTAACGCACGTCTCGCCGATTTAGTTTTGATCAAGATCCTTAGTAAGGGGCGAGCCATCTGGCGGATATGGAAGGTATCTCGCGAGGAACATTGATTTCCAAGCAAGAGGTGATTTCTAATCCCACTGCGCGGACGACTTATCTTAGACGTACATCCCCGCATGCATGTGTACTTTGTCGTCTAGCTCCTTCGCCATCTTGCCTCGCCTTCATGTAAATCTACGCGCGCGAAGCCATCTCCCCTTGCGTTCATGTAAATCTACGTGCGCGGAGCCATCTAGCCTCGCGTTCATGTAAATCTACGCGCGCAGAACCATCTCGCCTCGCCTTCATGTAAATCTACGTGCGCAGAGCCATCTCGTCTCGCCTTCATGTAAATCTACGCACGCGAAGCCATCTCCCCTCGCCTTCATGTAAATCTACAAGCGCAAAGTCATTTCGCCTTGCAAATTCTCGTTCACCTCGCGAACTCTACTCTCTAGCTCGCTTGATCGCTGGCGAACCATCACAATTATTTTTGGGGATGTCTGATTAATTTAATTTAATTGATATCTGATCATCAATCGACACTTGATAATTGATTTCAATCGGGATTTAAGGTTTTGTTGTCGTCCGACCTTTTCCACGTTGCAACATGTTATTTCCGACGGCTTTCCAATTTTGTTGACTCACGAGCCACGTATTTGCTTGGATTATTTAACGACTATTATTATCATTAAATTTTATATGTCTACACATTTATTTCGTGATTGTACAATAGTTAAGGAAGTTTTCTCAGCCCCTCCATTCTTGTTTGGTGTTGCATTGATTCCCTGGAAAGACTGGTTTTTGGAGAAGTCTCAGATACTGCCTTCTCATCTTTTTGATAAGCTGTTAGTTGTTCTTTAGAGTTTGTGGCTTAATCGGAACAGTATTTTCTGGAGCAATAAAGCTCACGCAGTCCAGAGTTTAGTTGCTAATTCAATGGGTTGGTATGAGATTTGTATCTCAGCTAATCAACGAGATGCATCTCCACAGTCTCCAAAGCAGAAGATAGTTAAGTATTGGGTTGCTCCAGTTGGAACTGATTTGAAACTGAATACATATGGTGCCTACCTCCCCAACTTTCCTTTGGGTGGCACTGAAGGTGTCCTTAGAGACTACCTTGGTCGGTTTCAAGTCAGATTTGCAGCTAGGTACGACTTTATCACATCAGCTTTACGCTCTGAATTGATGGCTATTCAAGATGGTCTTATGTTGGCAACATATATGCAACTTCATTCAGTGATGATTGAAAGTGATTGCTTACAAGCTGTTCAAGTAATTAACTCCCCTACTTAAGACTTGTCTTCTCTTGGGGCTTTAGTTGATAATATTAAGGGTCTCGTGAGTAGCATTCCTAATTGCTGTGTAATTCAAGTTTCTAGACTAGCTAATGTGGTAGCTCACAGGTTTGTCAATTTTGGATATGAAAATAATGGCCATCGAGAATGGTTCACTACAGCTCCTAAGTTTGTTCAGGATGCCCTCATGTACAATATTCGTACTCATTAATAAATTTCTTTCTCCTTAAAAAAAAAAAACGGTCATGATCTATCCTCAATTTCTTTTATTTATCATTTGTTCATCTTATTTTACATCACATTGAAATTCCTCTATTTCAAATTTGTTTGGCATTAGAAAACTTCATCACAATTTCTACAAATTTTTCCTCATTATGTATTTCTGATTTTAGTTTCTTAAATAAAGGATATGTCTATTGTCACCCCACAAAACACTTTGCTCACCCCACACGTTGTAGTTTTATTGAATGACTAATATATCCTAATGTAAAATTACAGCAAGGGATAATAAGTTGTTAAAAATTACAAATATTTTTTTTTAGATAAACAAGTACGTACTTCATAAACCTTAATCCATAATTTATCATATTCGATCTTTCTGTGAAGTCTGAAGAATATACTAGCATTCAACTGAAGATGAGGTGAACTGTTTGTATTTATTTATTTTTTTTCTTTGTTGATGTTTCATCTATCTTTTTACTCATTATTTCTCATATTGATTTTGTATGTAAATTTTCATGTCTAGTCGCTCACTTATATATATTCAATTTGATTTTTTTTTCATCGACGTCAGAGCTTTTCCCAAGTAGAGTTTACAGACATTGTGTATCTTGATAACGACGGATACCAATGAGTTGTTAAGTTTGAGAGTTTTCTCTTGTTCTTTAATCGGGATTTATACTTTAATGTAATTTTTATTGTTCGTTTTGTGATTCCACTTACCCAAATGATATTAACCTTCTAGTTTTCTTCAATTTCATTTTTGTTTTTGGAGTTCAATGGCTATTGAAGGAGGCTGATATTGTGTGTATTACAAATCGGTGAATAAAGTAAATTAAAAATTAAAAATTATATAGACGGGTAAGAAGAGATCAAATATAGGGTGAACAAAGCAAATCTGAAATTAAAAAAAAAATATGTAGGGTGAAAAAAGATTTTAGGGTGAACAAAGAAAAAATGGAAAAAATGGTATTTTAGGTATTGTAAATAGGTGAACAAAGTAGACTTACAATTAAAAATATATAAGTGGGGTGTGAAAAGAACGTGGGGTGAACAAAGTGGTTTGTGGGGTGGCAATAGATGCACCCTAAATAAATCATATCTCATAGTAATCCAATTTCACTACCAAACAAATCAACTGATATAACAATTTCTGAAAGTATAGCAGATTATTTAATAGTTGTTGAAAGAGAAAAGATAATGAGAATAACGGTCTACTCATTCATTGATAGAAAAACTTATTTATAGGCATTATTGATCTACGCATTTTATGCGTGATTATTAATGTCTTTCTCTCTACATTTTGCTTTGTTATGAGCTTAGTAAATATGTTTCTAACTTGTTTTATGTTTTTAGGTAGAAAATAAAGGAGAAATAATAAAGGAGGCGATTTGGACCAAAATATGTGCAATTACATGGTATTCTCGGCCAAAGAAGAATTGGAGTAAAAAAGGAAGCTTGTGTTTACTAGGAAACAATTTCCTATGTTGACTAGGATATGGAGTAAGTAGTGATGCATGAACATTGATAAAGTCTAGACCGGGAGCTAATATGCATGGAGTGTACGTAATTGCATGGAGGATATTTAATTACATGCATGAGATGATAGCATGAAGTGATGAGCTAGATGGCAAAAACGTTTTTGAAGCTAATGCAAATGGATGTAACGGTGGTGAGTAAATTGGGTGAAACGAATGTATAATTGAAACGGTTTTGAATGGCTACTTAAATAGCTTAATTGACAATTGCATGGATGGTGTTATGGCTGGATTTGAAACTGTTTTGCATGGCTTAATGGCATGGTTGAAACGTTTTTGAAGCTTAATTGCATGATGTAATGGTGGGAGCTTAATAGCTAATGGTTGTAACGGTTTTGTATTGAATGGAGCATAATTGTGCATGGTTGTATTTGAAATGAGGAGAACATCACCAAACCATCTCCTATATAAGAAGGCTTTGGGGAAGAAGAAAAAGATATATATCTCACATCATAGAGCTGAAGCCTTGTCCAGACACCATCTCCTCTTCTACTTAACCAGAAATCTCCCATAGCCGAAATACCATCCACCACCTTCCAAATAATCCTTCCTCCATCCGTAGGCATCCTTTGCTCGATTTGGCTGGGATCTCTGCGTGTTCACCATCACCAAGGAGCTGTTGCACCCGAAGCTTACGGAGCGAATATCCCTCGGAGCCCAAAAGTGTAACAATGACTTGTACTTTATTTCGGTTATGTTGGTGTATTTCGACACTATGTGTAAAGAGAACAAGTTTTGATGTATGGATGTTTATTTTCAGACTTGTTTGATGCCTTCCATGTGTTTGCAGCCCTAGGTTCGAATATGCATGCTAGCATTCCTACCCCTAATGCGTTGGACCTTGTATGGATGATACTCGATTTGGTTCATCCTTGCATGTTTCAATGAACTAATCAAATATAAAATTGGACTTAGGAAGTTCACTCGATTTGGTTGCTTCTTATTTTCAATGTATGCATGTGTGTATGTCTTAACCTTGGCTGGAAATTTCGTAGGTACCAAAGGAGGAAGAGGTAAACGGTTTCAAGTGACTAGATGTGATGATCACTTGTAAATAATAGATTTAGAACCTTATTTTCGGCTGGATGCATGTTTAGGATTATGTGTTCTTGATTGTTTGCTTGTCTATGAGTTTAAACATGTTAGAACTTGTGATTTCTTGATATGTATCTAACCAACTTTCTGTTTTTAATTTGTAGGAATTTAGAACAAAACTCTTGCACCCCCCTAAACAACCTTAGCATAGTTATGCAAGCACCCTCAATCCCCGGTTAAGAACGATCCCTACTTACCAATGCTACATCTACAAAGAAGGGTTTTAATTGTATTTGTATTTGATTGAGTGTTTAAATAAGTGCTTGAAAAGACGTGAATCAATTTTGGCGCCGTTGCCGGGGATTGAAAAGACTTGAATCAATTTTGGCGCCGTTGCCAGGGATTGAAAAGAATTGTGTGATTATGCTTGTACATTATGTTAATAACTTTCTGTTTTGCAGGGCTGTGCACTGCCCAGTTTTGGGTAAATTGTTTGACGTAGCTAGAGGACTCATAAAAATCTGAAATTTTGCAGGATTGTTTGGTTATGTGTGTCGTTTATGTCTGAAAAATTTCAGCCCCATCGGATTAACCGGTAATTCTGCAGAAAATCGACAAGCAGCTGCGCGCAATTTGCGCGATTCTGGAATTTGTATATGTCCTGTGTGAATTTGTGAAATTTTGTGCATATATAATTGTAAATTTTCGAGATTTATACTAACACTTGTTCATAATGTTGTTTTTGCAGCCATTTAAATGTTAAAGGAAGCTTGGATTTGCATTGAGTACATGAGCTTGGTTGATTAAGTCGCACTCATTGTTGAATAGATGGCGCCTCTTTTCCATGTTTATCTCCTAAACCCCTTGTGCTGTATGGATTTCATCACCATACACCATAACCTAAGTGAAGTTATGGACATGAGGTTGAGGGCGGAGTCTACATTGGACTATGAGGGAGTTGTACATTTTCGAAAGATTGGTTGAATGTCGGACATGGTGTCTAGACACGGGTTATGACTGGTGACAGGATTTGGATCTAAGAAAGACTTGCATCAATAGAGTATATACCAATATCTTGGTGAGTGGATGAATACTTATCTTTGAGTAAGAAATTCTTGGTGAATTACTAGCTAATTCATTAAGTCTGCCCAAAGAAGATAAAGACTAAATCTACTTTCCATGGTCGGTTAGCCTCGGGGTGTATTGTCGAAATTAGTCCTACCTCTCGCGTTATCTCTATCCCCAACTGGCCATGTTTTTCGATTGAACCAAGACCATTCGATTGAAAGTGTATACTTTATCGCGCGGGTCGCACGTCCTTTGAACGACCTAAAGATCAAGCGAATGTACTCTCTCCAAATCTAAAGCGCAACACAATGAACCCTACTTGTGCATAAAACCAACGTGTTGTATGTAACCAACGTGTAAAGGACTTAACCACTTGCATTTGTAGCTTGCATAACCCTCTAGCGGCTTTGTGATGCTCAGATTTCACCACCAGGTACCCTAACCTAAGTGAAGTTAGGGACATGAGGCCAAGAGAGTGGTCACGTTGCATCATTTGATTTAGCATATAACTCTTGTGTTTTCTGCAGGTTCTAACGTTTTCTCTTATGCATTCACTCCATCTTTCACTTAGGTTCTTGCTTGATGCACTTTGAATGAAAGTTTGAATGAATTCTTGCATGAATTTCATGAACTATGAAATGTTTGCATCGTTTGAGTAACAACTTGTATTTATGACGTTTTACTTAGTGTATATACAACTGACCCCTGCAGTATACAAATGGACATAACTTGTCTGTAGTAACTTGCATTCATTTTAGGATAAACTTAGAGCCCTTGCATTTCATGTTAGTGTTAAAACCATAGCTAGTGTTGTACAAAGTGTCCAAAACATAGCTTAGTGTCTTTGTGTGTTTTTGGTGTGTTTTAGCTTATTTTGAATTCGTGTGTTATGTTTTTGTGTGTTTTTATTGTGTTTTTGTTTTTTTTTCTTTTGTTTTCCAACGTTTTTGGATCAAGTATACTGCATTCCTTGTGTATTCTTTTGATACTAACACTTGATCTTGGTTGATTTTCTTCATCTAACGGTTTCGTTTATATCTTACTCGCTGTTGATTATGTTTCGAAATGGGTGGAAGCAAAAGCCACCCGTACTAATGATTCGCGAGTTGTTGCAGATTTCCTCAAGACAAACATATTTTCAAGATTTGGAATGCCACGTGTTCTAATCAGTGATGGAGGGAGTCATTTTTGCAACAAAACCGTTGAGGCGTTGATGAGGAAATATGGAGGCAAGCACAAGGTTTCTACACCATATCATCCAACAACCAATGGAATGGCTGAAGTATCCAATCGCGAAATCAAGAAGATCTTGGAGAGAACTGTCAAACCAAATCGCAAGGATTGGAGTCAATGTTTGGATGATGCATTATGGGCTTATAGGACGGCATACAAGACTCCCATAGGCATGTCACCCTATCGACTTGTTTATGGGAAGGCTTGTCATCTTCCGGTGGAATTAGAGCACACAGCTTGGTGGGCGATCAAGAAGTTCAACATGGACACAGATGAGGCTGGTCTGCATCGAAAGCTTCAACTTTGTGAGCTTGAGGAGATCCGGAATGAAGCATTTGACAACGCATGGATCTACAAGGAGAAGACAAAGCGCATTCATGACAAGATGATCCGTACGAAGAGTTTTGAACCCGAGCAGAAGGTATTGCTATTCCATTCGAGACTTAGACTTTTTCCGGGCAAGCTACGCTCTAGATGGGTTGGTCCTTACATTGTAGTTCAAGTCTTTCCCTATGGAGCCGTGGAGATAATGAGCTTGGAAACCAGCAAGGTGTTCACCGTGAATGGCCAACGTTTGAAGCACTACTATGAGAATTTCAAGGAGCATGACGTTGAAGAAGTGAAGCTCCTTGATCCACCTACTTCAAACACATGAAGATGCATCACGTCTAGGCTGTAAGACGTTAAAAAACAAGCGCTTGTTGGGAGGCAACCCAATGGAGGAGTCTACAACAGATTTGCATTCTCCTCCCTTATCTCTTTTATTTCGTTTCTTTTGTTTTACTTAGTTAGATTTTCGTAAGTCCTAGCTTTCATGCTTAAATTCTATGACTTTACTTTAGTACATTGAGGACAATGTAGAGTTTAAGTGTGGGGAAGGGGTTTACAACTTTATTGAGTCATAAAAAAAATAAATTTTTTTTTTTTTTTTTGAGTTTTGAGTCATACTTAGTGTATTTTGCGTCTTTTTGTTTAACTTAGTGTTTTAAAGAGTCTTAGGATGCCCTTAGTTAGTCGATGATGAAAATGGACTGAAAGAACATACATATGGCGTTGGAAATCATTAAGAATGAATTCATGTGCTAATTGAGACATCTTTGAGTGTTATGACATGTAGTAGATATGGTTTGCAAAACTTGGTACAGAAATTCGCATGTTAGAATAAGTTTTGAATCATATAAGCCTTAAAAGTGAGATTTTGAGCCTAAACACTACTTCTTTGAGAGTGAATTTTGTGCATTACATATGATAGGTCTCAGAATCATTCATACACTCACTTGCCATAGATCTTAATGAACTAGAGAATACTAGAACTTACTCATGCCGACTTGCAAAGCTTATAATTGATACATACTCTGATTTTGGATATGATTAAAGGCACTTAGGTTTTCCACCACTTTGCCAAAATGCCATGTATCCCATATGTGCGCACGAGTTGCGACACCCCTAGATGAGCCCATTTGAGCCTACATTAAGCCTTTCTTTCATTGCCATACATATCTAAACACTTTAACCTAGTGTAGATTATCCATACCTTTGTTCAAAAGACTTGGTAGGGATTTTTGAAGCTAGAATCTTGGAGATGGCGTGAGAATCAAGGGAATGTATGTATGGGGGTAGACTTGTTCAAACAGCTTGTTAAAGTAGAAATTGCCGACAATAAAGAAAGAAAAGAATGATCAAAAGCTTTCCGGCAATAGGTTCTAAGTGTCTAAAGTTTGGATTAATGTCCCCCGTACTTGTGAGTTTGGAGTTTGTTTCGAATAGAAGGCCCAACAATGTAAAATTTGGCCTTTGTCCTGTTCACAAAGCTCAAGGGAAGTTTAGAATGAAGTTAGGGCCCAATAAGATGAAATCCGGCCCGTGGACTTAAAAGAAACACATGGTGACGTTTTTGGTGATGATGGGAGCGTAAAATTGATCAAAGTTTTGGTGATTTGGGCTAAGTCTTTTGAATGTTCTTAACCACCACATATCTAAAGTTTCGAATGCCTTAACCTTAGCCTCATTACAACCCTTAAAAGTCCTTTTTGATCTTTAAGATGAGTAGCCTTCAATCTGTGGAGTAAGTTGCGTGAGTAAGCATATGGTTTTGGTTCATTTGAGCAAGTAATTCATTCCATTCATTGATTTAAACACTTTGAGTGAAATCTTTGCATGAGTGGAAATATGATGAGAGCATCCATGTGAGTTGATTTGAACTTCATTCGAAGCATGCACAGACTTAAACTCACCATTGTTTTCTCTATGTCTTACTTGTTCATAGCGTGATCATGTCTCTATTATCTATTGAATTCAAAGGTCATTCATGCTTGACACATTGTGATTCCATTACCATATACATTAAGAAATTTCTGAGACAAATTTTGACTAAGGGCTTAGTGTTGTTTTACTTAGTATCTCTTACGTTTTCATACATGATAACATGAAAATTTGTGGCTTTGAAACGTTGAGACTTCTAAGTGTTTTTGTGACGTTTTTTCCCATTGTTATTTTTCCCTTTATTGTTTTTCTTTGTTTTTGAGCCCTTGTTTTGTTTTGTATTTGCTAGGGACTAGCAAAGTCTAAGTGTGGGGGAATTTGATCTACGCATTTTATGCTTGATTATTAATGTCTTTCTCTCTACATTTTGCTTTGTTATGAGCTTAGTAAATATGTTTCTAACTTGTTTTATGTTTTTAGGTAGAAAATAAAGGAGAAATAATAAAGGAGGCGATTTGGACCAAAATATGTGCAATTACATGGTATTCTCGGCCAAAGAAGAATTGGAGTAAAAAAGGAAGCTTGTGTTTACTAGGAAACAATTTCCTATGTTGACTAGGATATGGAGTAAGTAGTGATGCATGAACATTGATAAAGTCTAGACGGGGAGCTAATATGCATGGAGTGTACGTAATTGCATGGAGGATATTTAATTACATGCATGAGATGATAGCATGAAGTGATGAGCTAGATGGCAAAAACGTTTTTGAAGCTAATGCAAATGGATGTAACGGTGGTGAGTAAATTGGGTGAAACGAATGTATAATTGAAACGGTTTTGAATGGCTACTTAAATAGCTTAATTGACAATTGCATGGATGGTGTTATGGCTGGATTTGAAACTGTTTTGCATGGCTTAATGGCATGGTTGAAACGTTTTTGAAGCTTAATTGCATGATGTAATGGTGGGAGCTTAATAGCTAATGGTTGTAACGGTTTTGTATTGAATGGAGCATAATTGTGCATGGTTGTATTTGAAATGAGGAGAACATCACCAAACCATCTCCTATATAAGAAGGCTTTGGGGAAGAAGAAAAAGATATATATCTCACATCATAGAGCTGAAGCCTTGTCCAGACACCATCTCCTCTTCTACTTAGCCAGAAATCTCCCATAGCCGAAATACCATCCACCACCTTCCAAATAATCCTTCCTCCATCCGTAGGCATCCTTTGCTCGATTTGGCTGGGGTCTCTGCGTGTTCACCATCACCAAGGAGCTGTTGCACCCGAAGCTTGCGGAGCGAATATCCCTCGGAGCCCAAAAGTGTAACAATGACTTGTACTTTATTTCGGTTATGTTGGTGTATTTCGACACTATGTGTAAAGAGAACAAGTTTTGATGTATGGATGTTTATTTTCAGACTTGTTTGATGCCTTCCATGTGTTTGCAGCCCTAGGTTCGAATATGCATGCTAGCATTCCTACCCCTAATGCGTTGGACCTTGTATGGATGATACTCGATTTGGTTCATCCTTGCATGTTTCAATGAACTAATCAAATATAAAATTGGACTTAGGAAGTTCACTCGATTTGGTTGCTTCTTATTTTCAATGTATGCATGTGTGTATGTCTTAACCTTGGCTGGTAATTTCGTAGGTACCAAAGGAGGAAGAGGTAAACGGTTTCAAGTGACTAGATGTGATGATCACTTGTAAATAATAGATTTAGAACCTTATTTTCGGCTGGATGCATGTTTAGGATTATGTGTTCTTGATTGTTTGCTTGTCTATGATTTTAAACATGTTAGAACTTGTGATTTCTTGATATGTATCTAACCAACTTTCTGTTTTTAATTTGTAGGAATTTAGAACAAAACTCTTGCACCCCCCTAAACAACCTTAGCATAGTTATGCAAGCACCCTCAATCCCCGGTTAAGAACGATCCCTACTTACCAATGCTACATCTACAAAGAAGGGTTTTAATTGTATTTGTGTTTGATTGAGTGTTTAAATAAGTGCTTGAAAAGACGTGAATCAATTATATAGAGTCTCCCGAATGATCTAGAAGTTCTATCAACTGTAATCTTTTCTAATAAGGAAACCGGATTAACCAATCCTACGTGTATTAGGGTAAGACACATAACAGAAGGACGAAAATATAATTTTCTTAAACACTCCCCCTTGTGTTGCGTCCCTAATATGTTACGGTGCTTATGGTGTTGCCTCGGTAAAAACCTTACCAAGTAAAACAAAAACCTTGTGGGTAAAACAAAAGACTTGGATGAAGGGAAAAAGAGCACAGTGCACCAACTACAATTGAAGATAACATGTGATGTATGTAGACTCCCCCTGATGTCTACACAACGACTCTCCCTGATTGGTAACTCAATCTCGGAGTACAGATAAATGGCGCAAGCCAATGCATTTCACATACTTGAAAAGTAGAGTTGGATAACGATTTAGTCATTAAATCCAGCCACAACATCCTTAGATCCGACTTGTTATGCTTAGCATTACTTTGATCTTGAAGGAGAAGGTTGCCTAACAGCTCAAAACATAAGTTCGTGTTGAAAATTAGATTCACACATGGCATGACCTTCATGACGAACTGTACAAAGTTCTGGAAACTAGACACACGTAGCTTTCCAACCATACAAGGCCCATAACCTAGTTCATCATGAGCTAATCACAAAGCTCTGTTGAAGTTGACTGTTCTGCGAAAGTATATTCTCGGACATATCTATCCTACTTTATGAAAATAGCCATAACTCACTCAATATGATATGTGTTATCAAAAGGTTAATGTCCCTAGAAAGTAGACACACAGGCCTTTGCAATGGTACCATTTTCCAACAAGTGGACTATCCGATAGGTCCCGTGGAAGTTGACTTATGAAATTGGGCAGATTCTGATTTTGCTGAAATGTGTCTTTCTATAGGGATAGAATGAGCCTAATCCTTTCATAGAAGGCTTAATGCCATTATATTGGCATTTCTTGGGCACATCCGGCCACTACCTTAATATTCCTTCACACTCATCTAAGAGGGAGCAACGAGTGGGTTATCCTATAGGTTCCATGGAAGTTGACTTATGAAACTGGGCAGATTCTGATTTTGCTGAAATGTGTCTTTCTGTAGGGATAGAATGAGCCTAAACCTTTCATAGAAGGAATTACTGCCATTATATTGGCATTGCTTGGGCGCATCTGGCCACTACCTTAATATTCCTTCACACTCATCTAAGAGAGAGCGAAGCTGCTCGACCGCTAAGGAAAGAGTTGAAAGACTAAGGAGAACTTACTCTATCAGTTATGTTTTTGTTAGAAAGAGTAGTGAGAAAAAGAGCTTAGACTCACATTCTGGCACAGGTCTCTCACAAATGCCCAGGAATCGACTACGATGAGATATACTCTCGTAATGGATGTCATTGCAGTCCACTACCTTGTTAGTTTGGTAGTTTCTAAAAAACTGAACATGTAGCTTATGGTCATAACTTATCTCTAATGGGAACTAAAAGATGTACACAAAGATCTTGAATATATCGGTTTTCACCCAAATCAAGTGGCTCTTGACCACAGAGAGCGTTTGCAAGGAATTTTCTAAGTATCTACTTGATTAGGGAAGAGATTATGACGAATTATGCCTCTTTATGCGTAAAATCTAGATGAATCGTGATGAACTTTTGTTAACTAAGAGATGCCACTGCTCTAAAATTAAGAATGAAAGGATGAACTCTTGATTAGGGAAGGGTCTCGAAAGTGTGGATCGTTATTGTTGATGCTTATTCATTAGTCTGCTTAAGGCAAGCTAAATGACGATGAAGTTATGCCTATATGTATCCCATGATCGGTCGAAGTCTTGAGAAGACCCGTTTTGTCTATATGACGAAGAAGTCTTGGGAGAAATTCTTCATCTAAGTATGGTAGCACATTGATGTACTTGTAACAATATGCTTGACTCGACATCTCATTCACTTGCGATGTCGGCATCACCTGACAAAGCACTATCTCTTTGTTTAAACTGGAACACATCTTTTCCATTTAGGCCAATCTATAACGTTGGTATTTACAACGAAGTATGCTTCAATATCAAACTCATTAAACCATGTCATCATGTACACATGTGTAATTCTAAGTGTAGAGATCTCTATATGGATTGGTATTGACATTGAGGCGTCCCCCAATGATAACCATAATCCAGAAATAACAGACGAATGAGTATCATTGATCAAATGATCAAGTTGTGCCAAACTTGCATTCTTCATTGGCGAGTATTTATCGAACCAAGTGGCCTCACCCTAAACTGTGGGAGCCACGGCCTTGTGACACCATCTATTACTTTTGTGGCGTCACCATGCCACCATCTATGGGTGACGACATGTCCTCTTATTCGGACATCAATCCTTGGCAGGCATGTTTACAGCATGTATATGTGATCTCGTCACTTTAGGGAACTTGATGAGACACAGTAGGGACAAACCATGACAATTCCAAGTCATTTTACTTGAATATTCTTGTTCTTATCTCCCCCTAATAATGGGAAGACTGGCTCATCAAAGTGACATAAAAGAGATCACCTGTCAAGGTTTCTATAGAAGTGGACTATAGTCGGAAGCTTATGTCTTATTCAAAGACAATATTCATCAAATAACCCATCATTGTGCACTTGTAGAAGGGCAATTTGGCACATATAAGATGTGGACGATATAGATTACAGAACATTAACTCAATTCGTTAACAAATATACATACTGTTACAACTGTAACATAAAGATTTAAGTGATGATGGGCAAAGATGAATAAGTAAAAATATGACCCTGCTACAACCCGTAGGCATTGGTCTTACAGGTCCAAAAACCGCTGGCCTCACCACCGGGACCGGCCAAAAGGAAACAGGTAGAACATGTCGCCGACATCACCAAACCTCTGTTTTACACTTCCTTTAATGGTTCACTATCTTCTAGAGCTCTAAACGCTACCAAACTTTTTAACTAGGTAGAAATAGGAGTTAGAATTACAAAACCACCAGCCCCGGAGTCACCGGACATCCGAGAACACTTCTTTTGAGCGGTTTGCTATTTTCCATGTTTCTAAATGCCACCAACTTTTGTGTGATGGTAGGCTTTGATGTTAGGAATCAGGGATCGTAAGAAGAACCTCAAGAACCGGTCTAAAATTTGGTGAACCAGTCCTCACAATGACTGGTCCACAAGCTGAAAAACTGAAAATTCTAGGTTATGTCAACTTTTCAATCATTGTGAAGGTTTCCCATAACATCCAATTTTTATGGCTTGAGTTAAACCATTATGAACATCACCATAGCATCTTTATGCCTCAAAGTGAACAAAAAGAAGCCATCGAGACCAACATCTTATGTATCATTCTTGTATAATCACTCACAGACATTGTAATGTCTTACTTAGTGAACAATGACTTAGCATTTTGTTTATATGCTAGTCTTCACATTTCTTTGTCTTTAGTGTAGGAGGGTGTCGCTTCTAATTTTTGCTAAATAATAGGCTTTACAAAAAAAGTAACAAGCATAGCTAATGAGGATATCATGGGGGGTTCTTTTACATCAAATTTGATTGTGAAAGCATGAGTATGACGCGGATGGTTTTAATGCCATATATAGGCCGTGAGCATTGCTCATGGCTCGAACAAGTTGTATTTTGGTGATCCTTGATCTCAATGGTTACTTTGCTAAAAAAAGGATGTCTATGAGAGTCTTTACTCTTTAGTATACAGATCATCAAAACACGTCCAAAATTGTCCCGGACAATTTATGTTAAAGCCTACATGAGTCGATGTCTTCATTCTCATCATTGGTGACAATAACCGATTCAATTAACCAAATCTTAGTGACTCATGAAAGTTGCGCATTCATTATAGTGATACATAAGAAATTCTCATAAATTCTCACAATGTGTTTCCAGGTGATAAATGTTGGTGTGAATATCATTAAGTCATAGCACAGTTCGATTGCTTCCTTATGCACAAAGAGCATGTGTGACTTGAATCATAATGTCATTAGGCATTGAAACTTCAGTATTAATCTGCTCTTTGATTATTTGTGATGATCTAGTCATCGTAGTCACAACGGATTTATAAAGAACTAAATCCATTAATAGTTGTCTATTCCTTGCAATAAGCTAAGCACTCAATCTCGGTACAACATATATACCAGAATGTAAAGACAACAGTCTTATGTCAAGACATAGAAACCGAAATATGTTAATTGTCAGGACCTACCCCGAATTTCTCCCTTGAAAATCAAGAGTAAATCCTGCAGGACCCACCTCAAGGGAAATTCTGCCAAAAATATTGGTGAGACCTCCCTTGATAATGGGTAACCCTAACTGAGAGAAAATTCACCAAACCCAACTCATCTAAAACACTTAAAATTCACAACTCTTGGAGCCACCCGCTCCCTCTAATAAACAACCAACACCCCAAAAACAAAATAATTCCCAAACAATATCCATAAATATAATCTCTCAAATAAATATAATCAAATAAATCTTTTTCATCAGCTCTTAACACACTTAAAACATCCCATAATTATCAGAGCATCTACTAGGAAAATGAAAAAAACACAATAGGTTAAACTATTAACTTATATGGGGATTCATAACACACTTCATATCCTCGCCGAACCGAACTCTGTAGACTGGGAATTTAGAAAAATATTTTGCATGCCATTCATGGAAAATTCTCCATAAATATTTACAAATAAAAATGATGAACCAATCCCATTGGTTCTCACTAATGAATTAAAATGGGGAAGAAGTTTCACCATAACGATGAGCCTCTCAGGCTAGGGTCGGAGGCTCCCAGGCTATAATAGCGTCCCACGCTAAGCGCCTTACTCACTTATAGTGAGTAGCCACTAATAATGGATAGCTAACATATAAATATAAATACCGATCGGTTGCCTCCAAGGCTATAATAGCGCCCCACGTTAAGCGCACTACTCACCTATGGTGAGTAGCCACTAATAATGGTTAGCTAGCAATTATGATTATATATGAACCCCTTTATGGTGAAATAAAAGAAAGGAGTAAATACTTGTGACACCCTGTAGTTTATACCTAAAATCAGTTTTGTCCCTCACTTTTTTTTTAAACTGGTATACCCCTATACTTTGTATTCTCGACTGATTTGCCCTTGTCGTCAATTGACCGTTAAAGAAGACTGTTAAGTTGCTGAGATGACCGGCTTCAGCTCCTCCATCGTCTTCGGCCTCTCACTCTCTCTCCCACTTCTTCTCCCTCAACTCCCCACTTCCCCACCGCCCAAACAAAATGGAGGAGAAGAAGACCCCCCATCTCTTCTTTTTCACTCTCCTCCTCTCCCTCTCCTCCGCCGCCCTTGACCACCACACCCTCCTCCTCTCCCCCCTCCCCTCCGCCCCCTCTCTCTCCCAACCCGAATCCTTTTCAGAAACATCCGAACCCGACTCCGACTCATCTTCCCTCTCCCTCCCTCTCCACCACCTCGACGCCCTCTCCTCCAACAGAGAAAGAGAGAACGAAACAGCTGGGGTGAAGATGGACAGGGACATGTACGGCCAGCCAAGAGAGTCGTCTCATGTGCAACAAGAAGCGAAGCCTGGTGTTATTGGGTCTGTTTTTAGAGCCGTAACCGGCACACTGGAGCATGTGAAGGACGTTGTTGTGGGCAAAAGCCACGACGATTCTGATGCAGCAAGAGAGCGTTCCGAATACACCACACTGAAGGCAAAGGAGACGACTGATGCAGCTGGTGAGAAGCTGGACGAGTATAAGGAGGCTGTGGCTCAGTCTGCGAAGGAGGCTGCGGATAGAACAGCCCAGAAGACGATGGCGATGAAGGACACTACTGCACAGAAGGCCAAGGAGACAGTGGACAAGGTGAGAGAGACCAAGGAGTCTGCTAAGGGAAATGTGAATGAGTACGCGGGTTATACTACGCAGAAGGCCACAGAGGCTAAGGATGCTGCGGCGGAGAAGGCCAAGCAGATGAAGGACTATGTTGCCGATACTGCAAATGAAGCAGCAGAGAAGGCGAAAGAGACTAAAGATACCACAGAAGGGAAGGCTAAAGTGTACACCAATTATGCTGCTGACAAGGCCAAGGAGGCCAAGGGCACTACAGTGGGGAAGGCCAGTGAATACACGAACTATGCTGCGGACAAGGCAAAGGAGGCCAAAGACACTACAGTAGAGAAAGCGAAGGAAGCCAAGGATACTACAGTAGAGAAGACAAAAGAGACCGCAGAGGCAGCCAAAAATAAGACTAACAATGCTGCGGAGTATACGGCTGAGAAAGCAAAAGAAGGGAAGGACACTACTTTGAGCAAGTTGGGTGGGCTCATGAACTACTTCACCGATAAGAAAGAAGATACCAAAGAGAAGCCTGTAGAGATGGCCGAGACTGTCAAAGAGAACACTAAACAGATGGCTGATGCGGCGAGGGAGAAGACTAAAGAGACTGCGGAGGCAGCCAAACATAAGACCAGAGAGGCAGCCGATAGGACAAAGGTAAGATTGAGTTATCATAGCCGCTTATGTTCTTGAAGTTTGATTGGAGGAGAGGGCATCAAGGTGGTAGAGAGGGAGGGAGAGGGAAGATGGGTCGGAGTCGGGTTCAGATGTTTCTGAAAAGGATTTGGGTTGGGAGAGAGAGGGGGCGGAGGGGAGGGGGGAGAGGAGGAGGGTGTGGTGGTCAAGGGCGGCGGAGGAGAGGGAGAAGAGGAGAGTGAAAAAGATGAGATGGGGGTCTTCTTCTCCTCCATTTTGTTTAGGCGGTGGGGAAGTGGGGAGATGAGGGAGAAGAAGTGGGAGAGAGAGTGAGAGGCCAGAGACGATGGAGGAGCTGAAGCCAGTCATCCCTCAGCAACTTAACAGTCTTCTTTAACGGTTAATTGACGACAAAGGCAAATCAGTCGAGAATTCAAAGTATAGGGGTATACCAGTTTAAAAAAAAAGTGAGGGACAAAACTAATTTTAGGTATAAACTATAGGGTGTCACAAGCATTTACTCCTAAAAGAAATAACAAATATACAGAACGTCACTTCCCTAAAAATTAATATAAAAACACTTGACATGTCCCACATGTCAAATAAAATGCTCAAGAGAGTTCCCAAAAATAAATGGAACTCATTACTCCAAGAAATTATAAAATCTCCAATATGCCTTTGAAAAATTAAATGAACTTTATTGCATGCAAGGCATTCAAATCAAAGGTCCACTCACAGTGCTCGGCTATGCCTGTAGACGACCCGAGGCTTCCTCAAAATGATCCTCCTCACGGCTTGAACAATAATTAATATTAATTCTCATACTGTTGTAAAACAAAAAAGAATAGATTGAGAAAGGAGAGAAACAACCAAGAGAATGAGAGAATGTGTATATCTTATTTAGTTGAGAACTCTGTCTTATATAGAGATGAGGTCATGATACAAATTACAATAATAACATTAGTCGGCTAATTACAACAATGCCCACTAACTAATAACTATTTACAACACTCCCCCTTGGGTATTCTTTGTCATTAGCTTCCTCTGATATGTGTTTCAATGTTGCCTCATCAAAACCTTGCTAGGTAATAAAAACCCTATGGGACAAAAACAATTCTGGTTGAAGGAGAAAAGAGTACAACGTGCACATAGCGGTGGTAGTCAGAACCCTTGATTTCGGTGAAGCGGTTTAGCCTGGATCATAAGATGTGAGTCTGTGGGAGATAGATGCATAATAGTTGCTACACCAAAACCTTGCCCGGTAAACCCAGTGGGACAAACCCGTGGTCGAAGCAAAAAGATGAGCAAATGCATATAATTCAAATAAAGGCATCTTCAAGATGAAGTATGAGTAGGGTGACCAATTTAATGTGTGCCTCATTAAAACCTTGTCAGGTAACAAAACCCAATGGGACAAAATAACCCTGGATGAAGGACAAAAGAGTACACAATGGTCAATCGGCGCGGTCAAACCCCTAAACGGACGGAAACGGCTATTCGATCCTCCAAATCAAGTAATATGGCCGGACCTTCAACTGAGAATAGTTTCCAATCGACGAGACGCTTACGGGGATAAAAAAATTTGGTAAAAAACATTACCTTACAATTTAAATGTGCTTTATTTATTTTAATTATTCGGATTATCTTGGCCGACGAAATTAGGATAATTCGTCGGCCAAGAAAGTACTTGGGCGACGATATTTGTTAAATTCGTCGCCCAAGAGTAAAAATAAAAAATCCTGTACAATGAAATTTAAATGTGTTTTATTTTATTTTAATTATTCGGATTACTCTTGGTCGACGAAATTAGTGTACTTCGTCGGCCAAGATAATACTTGGGCGACGATATTGGTGAAATTCGTCGCCCAAGAGTAAAATAAAAAATAGTGTACAATGAAATTTAAATGTGTTTTATTTTATTTTAATTATTCGGATTATCTTGGCCGACGAATTACCCTAATTTCGTCGGCCAAGATAATCCGAATAATTAAAATAAATAAAGCACATTTAAATTGTAAGTTAATGTTTTTTACCAAATTTTTATATCCCCGTAAGCGTCTCGTCGATTGGAAACTATTCTCAGTTGAAGGTCCGGCCAGATTACTTGATTTGGAGGGTCGAATAGCTGTTTCCGTCCGTTTAGGGGTTTGACCGCGTCGATTGACCGGACGGATCGAGCCCTTATCTTTGTCCGATGGAGGTGAATTTTTTCCCACCTATGTAATTCGTTATGCTGGTCATATCTGACGGTAGGTTTTCAGTTCCTCTTCTCCGATCACCAAACTCACGTTATATGTACTAATGTTGTATAACTTTTTTATATAAGTGTTGAGTTTAAGTGTCGTTTTGAAGATAATGTATACGTAGATGCCTCAAACGCAAAAAAGTCGTGAAATAATATATGACCAGAACGGTGAAATACGTCAACCCGTGAAAAATGAAGATATTCCGGTAAAATTTCTGTGCCGGTTGTTCCGGTCAACGAATTTCTCTTATTTCTACCTAGTGGTAGCCCTATCCCGGGTATTTATTTTTTACCAAATTTTTATAACCCCGTAAGCATCTTGTCGATTGGAAACTATTCTCAGTTGAAGGTCCGGCCAGATTACTTGATTTGGAGGGTCGAATAGCCGTTTCCGTCCGTTTAGGGGTTTGACCGCGTATATTGACCGGACGGATCGAGCCCTTATCTTTGTCCGATGGAGCTGAATTTTTGCCCACCTACATAATCCGTTATGTTGGTTATATCTGACGGTATGTTTTCAGTTCCTCTTCCCGATCACCAAACTCACGTTATATGTACTAATGTTGTATAACTTTTTCATATAAGTGTTGAGTTTAAGTGTCGTTTTGAAGACAACGTATACGTAGAAGCCTCAAACGCAAAAAAGTCGTGAAATAAGATATGACTGGAACGGTGAAATACGTCAACCCATGAAAAATGAAGATATTCTGGTAAAATTTCTGTGCCGGTTGTTACGGTCAACGAATTTCTCTTATTTCTACCTAGTGGTAGCCCTATCCCAGGTATTTATTTTTTACCAAATTTTTATTGCCCCGTAAGCGTCTTGTCGATTGGAAACTATTCTCAGTTGAAGGTCCGGCCAGATTACGTGATTTGGAGGGTCGAATAGCCGTTTCCGTTCGTTTAGGGGTTTGACCGCGCCGATTGACCGGACGGATCGAGCCCTTATCTTTGTCAGATGGAGCTGAATTTTTTCCCACCTACGTAATTAGTTATGTTGGTCATATCTGACGGTAGGTTTTCAGTTCCTATTCTCCGATCACCAAACTCAGGTTATATGTACTAATGTTGTATAACTTTTTTATATAAGTGTTGAGTTTAAGTTTCGTTTTGAAGACAACATATACGTAGAGGCCTCAAACGCAAAAAAGTCGTGAAATAAGATATGACCGGAACTGTGAAATTCGTCGCCCAAGAGTAAAAATAAAAAATCCTGTACAATAAAATTTAAATGTGTTTTATTTTATTTTAATTATTCGGATTACTCTTGGCCGACGAAATTAGTGTAATTCGTCGGCCAAGATAATACTTGGGCGACGATATATGTTAAATTCGTCGCCCAAGAGTAAAATAAAAAATCATGTACAATGAAATTTAAATGTTTTTTATTTTATTTTAATTATTCGGATTACTCTTGACCGACGAAATTAGTGTACTTCGTCGGCCAAGTAAAAATAAAAAAATAAAATACTTAGGCGACGATATATTTGAGTTTCGTCGCCTAAGGATTAAAAAACTTTGGCGACGATATATATTTTTTAGGCGACGAAATATTGTTTCGTCGCCTTAGTTTCTTTATTAGGCGACGAAATTTATCCTTAGGCGACGATTTTTATTTCGTCGCCTAAAGTTCAACTTTAGGCGATGATTTTTTTTCCTTGGGCGACGATTTATTTTTTCGTCGGCCAAGTTTTCTCTTAGGCGACGAAAAAAAAAATCGTCGCCCGGTTTTTTTCATTTCGTTGCCCAAGACCCATTTTCTGGTAATGTACGGTGCATCACATATTTTTCCCTGGTGCATCAAACACCAATACTATAGCTAGTATTTGCTCGAATCATTTAGCTTCTAGCTAATAAATTTTAATATCTTTAATGTACGCTTTGGCCATACATTTGAAGGTTATGCAAAGACATTAGACTATTTTTCTAGTGGTTTCATTGTTTTAAACATTGATTTCAATGAACTTACCTTTCGATAACGTTCTTCTGAAACGTAAAGGAATTTTGTCTCGTCAAACAAACGAGAACGCTCAGTTCCTTAATATTGATAACACATATCAATTTTGATTTGGATTCTAAGGCATCAAGCCTTTTCATTTCAATATTCTCTTGCTTCATGTAAGGAAGATGTCTAGTTCAGATTGTTTCTTCTGGAGACTTCCAATTAACATGATATGAATAAAAGCTATTGATTTTATCTTGTCTGGTGAATTTATGAATGAAACTTCAAGTTTCTTAATGGGATTATTATCGAAACTACAAGTTTGATTTATACATGAACTATCAGTTCATTTATGAACTACCAATTCATTAGGTACATGTATTTTCAAATTATAATCATGTAGCAAATTGATTTTATCTTGTCTGGTGAATTTATGAATGAAACTTCAAGTTTCTTAATGGGATTATTATCGAAACTACAAGTTTGATTTATACATGAACTATCAGTTCATTTATGAACTACCAATTCATTAGGTACATGTATTTTCAAATTATAATCATGTAGCAAATGATGATATTAATTCTACGTTACTAATTTAGCATAGTGAATATGTCACGTAACTGTGTAAATGCTTCTGGCAATTAACTACACATTAATTATGGTGAATATTAAACAACAACCGTTATGAGAAAATATTTGGAATGTGTTATAGACATACTTAATAACTAGGTACAAAAATCCAGTGTCATTAGATTATTTTCCTTTTGTTTGATTCTGTTGGACAAAGGAATTGACTGTAATTAAAGTGAAAGAAATAAACCTCTTCATACTTTACAACTATAAGTGGCACAATCTGAGAGATATGCTGGGCTTCTAGGTCCCGTATAGGGAGAGTGGGCCTACTGGGCTCAGAATGGTCTACCAAGAAATGCAATGTTATTAGTCAACCCTTTCGGTAACTCCAATTGTATACAACCAAGTAAGCAATGATGAGGTAGTGGAGCGAGGCTCTCTTAAGTACACAGTCTCAAAAGAACTTTCCTAGACATCGCATCCAACTGGATGAGCCTAGCTTGAGAAGAATTATATTCATTGTCTGGACTCATGGTGACACATGGCGAGCTTGTGTGCTAGCATTGCAGCTTGCGTCGAGCTTCTGGCTCAATTTGTGTATATTCAGACTTGATTTAAGCTTCTGACTTAACATCATTAATATTCGCCAATATAACATAAACCAATGTAATATATGTTATTAAATCGTAACATACAAACTTAATGTGAAAACAATTATATGAAACCGAAATAAATTAAATTATAATGGAAACAATTTAATTCACATCGACATAATGTATATGCAATAAAATTATTGAACCAATAAATGTCAATAACGTAGCGGTTACATGCAAAACTAACTTATTTGCCTCATCAATTGCTTCTGCCATTAATGTGTCATTATATACTCATAATAATTATCGATATAAACGATAACATAATTGAGAACTAATTGAAGAAAATTGACGCGATTTGAATTTGGTAACGGACATTTAATATATGGCATAAATTACTAAATAAATATCATTTATGCAACGGTTAAGTACCAAAGGCAATGAGTTCAAATCTCATTAATGCTTCTAGCATTACACATAAGTATTAAATTGGATAAATGCTTCTGGTATAACATTTATGTAATAATCGCGTAATTAAACTCTAATGCTTCAAGCACAATTTGTGGGGTTATAAATGTGTAGTTGCTTCTGGCATTATACCCTTATAAACGTCAAATTGAAATAAATATGATTCTAATTCGTAATTAACATTAAATTAGGATCCGACATAAAGTCAATAGTAAATATCATTTATGTAGCGATTATAGTTTAAATCTCATTAATGCTTATGACATTATGTATTATTGTATTAGTAATAAATGAGGTAAATGCTACTGGCATAACATTTATATAATCATTACGTAATTAAACCCAAAATTCATGTTTCTAGCATAATAAATTATAATGGCAATTATTCAAATTGATGTAACTAAATATTAAATTTATAACGTTTCTACTATAATTTGGCCCATAATGCTTGTAGCATAATGTGAGTTGTAAATTGGTAAATGCTTCTGGCATTAATTATTGCATACCCTTAAATGACATTGAATTTGACACAATTCAAATCAGTAACTGACAAAATGTAGATGTTAATTTATACGTAAATAACATCATCAGTGTTATGCGTCATTATTCAAATGACGTTACATTTCTAAACGGATTTTATTCAAATGTCATTAAGAGCAATATTAATTCATTTGTATTATTAAATGTTTCGGGCATAAGTATTGCATATATGTAACATCAAGCATAAACGACCAAATTAATAGTTATGGGCGTTACTTCTGGAACGCATGATATACTTGAATTTGACAGTAATCTTGAATTTGATACATGTACTTGTTGATCCTTGCGCCTTTTGGTTTGCACTACTAGGCAGGTGATTGTGGCTAATTACGAAGGCTACTGGCCGTTCAATGATTTTCAATGCCGATTTGTCTTTCCAAAATCGAAACATGAACAGAAATAGATCAATAATATGACTTTGGCGGTTCATGCATCAAATGAAATTTTCTATATACTACACAAATTAATATGCATATATATATACACAAATTTTGAATGGATAAACGAAATATGGTTTATGCTTCATGGTGTAGTTTTTCATATAATCATGGCTTGAAGAAATGAATTAGAATTAAGATTTGGAAAACTTTACTCAATACGGAGCGAGAAAGATCTTCATCTTAGTTGAAGTGCAAAGCTTGCCAGCCAATCCAATTACTACTTTATGCTGATCCTGAACCAGGTTGAATGATCGTCCTTTGCTTGGTTGATCAACAATTTCAAAGTTTTTCGTGCAACAACAAATTAAACTCAACGTTAGAACTACTCGTGTTGATAACGTGTTGTAAAACAAAAAAAATAGATTGAGAAAGGAGAGAACCAACCAAGAGAATGAGAGAATATGTATATCTTATTGAGTTGAGAACTCTCTCTTATATAGAGATGAGGTCACGATGCAAATTACAATAACAACTTAGTCAGCTAGTTACAAGAATGCCCACTAACTAATAACTATTTACAGCGACTCGTGCACGATCTCCAGCCTAGGGAGAGAGAGGAGGTTGCGAGGGTCCGAACGGGACCAGTCCGGCGGTCCCTGGAGGCCGAACCGCGACTGGCGCTAGTGGAGTCTTCGGCGGGTCGGGGAGCATTCTCTAGAGGGAGAGAGAGAAGAGACAGAGAGAGAGAACGGGTTTGGGCTTTCTCCCACACCCGGTCCACTTAAAACCCCAACCAAAAATAACCCACTAAACTTTTACCCCTATTTTACCAACACAAAAATTTCCCTTTTAGTAGATAACTTTTCCATGCTAATTCTGATTTTAACGCGTAGTATGTCTACGAACTCGTAATCATGTCCTCTACAAATTTCATGAAGAAAGTTTTCCCAAATTCCTAACGGAAAAAAAAGTCAACTTTAAGGTCCCTAACAGTAAACGATTACTTAATACGGTAAAAGACTAAAATAATACCAAAGTAAATAACCGTAAAATAACTTAAGGACTGAGATGTGACAATTCTCCTCTCCTTATAAAAATTTCGTCCCCCAAAATTTACGTACCTGTCACTCAAAGAGATAAGGATACTGCTGCCTCATTTGCTCTTCCGGTTCCCAAGTAGCTTCCTCTATTTACTGACTCCTCCAAAGAAATTTAACAAGAGGAATTGTTTTATTTCTAAGCACTTGCTCCTTCTGATCAAGAATCTGAACCGGTTCCTCTTCATAGGTCAAATCTTTCTTCAAACTAAGCGGCTGCACTTGCAAGACATGAGAAGGATCAGCAATATACTTGCGAAGCATGGACACATGGAAAACATTATGTATCCTGGACAGCTCTGAAGGTAGCTCCAATCGATAAGCAACCATGCCAACCCGCTCTATAATCTTATACCTCGGGCTAAGCTTTCCTCGCTTACCGAAACACACTACGCCCTTCCAAGGGGATAGCTTCAAAAATACCCAATCATCCACTTGGAACTCAAGGTCCTTCCTGCGGTTATCCGCATAACTCTTCTGCCTATTTTGAGCCCCCTTGAGCTTATCTCTAATCATCTTGATCTTCTCATTTGGCTCCTGGATTATCTCTGGACCACAAAGCTCCTTTTCTCCCACCTCATACCAATACTAGAATGAAAACTGTTGTTGTAGGCAAATTCTATCAAGGACAAATTCTTTTCCCAACTCCCTCTGAATTGCATCACACATGACCTCAACATGTCCTCCATGGTCTAAATAGTCCTCTCAGAATGCCCGTCCGTTTGAGGATGAAAGGCTGTGCTGAAGTGCAACCGATTGCCCAAAGCTGCCTGCAAAGCTCCCCAGAATTTAGAAAAAAATCTAGGATCCCGATCTGATACTATAGATTCAGACACACCATGGAGTCTCACAATTTTATTCACATAAAGTTCCGCCAATTTATCTAATAATTACTTCTTCCCCACTGGCAAAAAATGTGAAGATTTTGTTAATCGATCCATAATCACCCAAATACCATCATGCCCATCACGGGTACAAGGTAAACTAAAAACAAAATCCATAGTGACGTGGTCCCACTTCCATATCATAATAGGCATTGGCTCAAGTAGACCAGAAAATTTCTGCCTCTCAGCTTTCACCTACTGACAAATCAAACACTTGCTCACATAAGCGGCAATCTCCCTCTTCATATTTGGCCACTAATAAAAATCTTTCAAGGTCCTATACATTTTAGTAATACCAGGATGTGCAGCATAAGCAGAACTATGAGCTTCCTCCATTATCTCCTATTTCAACTCCAAATTCCTTTTTGGAACACATAGTCTGTTTTTCAACAACAAGGCACCATCTCTCCTAATAGAAAAATTCACTGTCGACCTGTTAAGTGCTCTTTCTATCAACTGAATTATGGAGGGATCATTATGTTGAGCCTCACGCACTCTATCAACCAAACTGGTCTCACATGAAAATTAGCTACCAAAGCACCAATATTATCCACCGACAACTCAACTCCTAAATCTCTTAACTCATAAGAAGAGGGACCCAAACCGTCCTCAAATAAGCTAGAGACATAGAAGGATTACGGCTAAGAGCGTCCGTAACTACATTAACTTTCCCAGGATGATACTCGATAGTGCAATCATAATCTTTGATCAACTCCATCCACCTTCTTTGCCTCATATTTAACTCTCTCTGAGTGAACACATACCCAAGGCTCTTAAGGTTGGTGAAGATCTGGCAGTTGGCTCCATAGAGATAATGTCTCCATAATTTCAATGCAAAAACCACTGCAACAAGCTCTAGGTCGTGGGTGGGGTAATTCACTTCATGCGGCTTCAATTGCCTAGAAGCGTAAGCAATTACTCTTTCATGCTACATCAACACACCACCCAAACCTTGCCAACAATAAACCACATACTCCCCACTATCATCAGGGAGTGCTAGAACTGGATCACTAGTTAAACGATCCTTGAGCTCTTTAAAGCTCTGCTCACACTTCTCAGACCACTCGAATTTCACCCCCTTCTTGTAAGGGGAGCGGCAATCCTGGAAAAATCCTGGATAAAACGACGATAATAGCCTGCTAATCCTAAGAAGCTACGAATCTCAGACACACTAGAAGGTCTCTTCCAATTTGTCACCGCTTCTATCTTTTGGGGTGCCGAAACCACATGGCCTAAGAACCCCACTTTATCCAACCAAAACTCACATTTACTAAACTTCGCATACAACTGAGCTTCCCTCAAAGTTTGCAATACCATTTTTAAATGCTTAACACCCTGCTTCAAATTCCTCGAATATACCAAGATGTCATCTATGAATACAATCACGAAATGGTCTAGGTATGGACAAAACAACCTATTCATGAGATCCATGCGGGTGCATTAGTAAGTCCAAATGACATCACCATAAACTCATAATGACCATATCGTGATTGAAATGCAGTTTTGGCTATATCACCTTCCCGAATATGCAATTGATGATATCCCGATCTAAAATCAATCTTTGAAAAGAGTGTGGCACCCCTCAACTAACAGAATAAATCATCAATACGGGGCAAAGGATATTTATTCTTCATCGTAACCTGATTCAACTTCCTATAGTCCACACAAAGTCTCATGGTGCCATCTTTCTTCTTGACAAACAACACTGGAGCACCCCATGGAGACATGCTAGGCCGAATAAAATCCTTATCCACCAACTCCTGTAGTTGAGTTTTTAACTCTTTTAATTCTGCAGGTGCCATTCTATAAGACGCTTGAGAAATAGGCACCGTTCCCGGAAGTAGCTCAATTGAAAAATCTACCTCCCATACAGGAGACAACCCAGGCAATTCATCCGGAAAAACATCCAGAAACTTATTAACTACAGGGATATCTTCCATTCTCACCTCTCCCTTCCTAGTATCCACCACATGAGCAAAATAAGCCTGGCAACCTTTATTCAATAATTTCTTAGCGGCGACAGCTGAAATTAAACAACTGGGAATCATATCTTGTTCACCTTGAAATGTAACCTCAGGCTTCCCAGGACTTCGCTACACCACTATTTTCCGGAAACAATTAACCATGGCCCTATGTGCCTCTAAAAAGTCCATCCCCAAGATTACATCAAACTCCACAATATCTAATGAAATTAAGTGAACTTCGAAACTAAGACCCTCCACCAACACTTCAAACCTCTAAATACCCAATCTATCTTCATCACATCATCGGAGGGCAAAGAAACCTGTCATTCGCTTGGAAGTGACGATGATGGCACATTGGTGAAAAATGAAAATCTACTAGACATGAAAGAATGCGTCGCCCCAGGGTCTATCAATATAAAAGCAGGACGACCGAAAATTAACAACGCACCAATAATAACATCCGGGGAAGTACGTCCCTCCTACTGAGTCATGGCACGAAGCCTAACATGAGTAGTGGCAGGACGACCTCTCTGTCCTCTGCCCTGCTGAAAGCTGCCTCTGGCTGGAGCCATGACATGAGTACCACTCCCAAAAGCACCAGCTGAAGACTGACCCATGGCCTGAGTAGGAGCATATGTAGCTCCATAAGTGAGAAGAGGGCAATCCCTCTTGAAGTGATCTAGCTGACCACACTGAAAACATCCCCTTGGCTGAAATTGACTCTGCCCAGACTATAAAGGCTGTCCACCAGAAGTCCCACTACTGCTACTTGATCCACTCCTGAATCGCCCAAACTGACGCCCAAAGAAATTCTTGAAGGATCTATTGCCCTGCCTATTGAACCTCCCTATGAAACCAGAGCCAAAACTCGAACTGCTATCATGTCCACTACCAGAAGATGATCCAGAACTAGAGGTAGACGCCAATTTCTTTGATGAACCCTGGCCACGACCTCTAGAATCATGAAGACGGCCAACTCCCAAATCATGTGCCACAATATTTAGAGCAAAAGTCACAGCCTGGTGAAAGGACTGATATGGTACCACTGTCATCCTGTTTGCATAAATACCACCAAGGCCCTTAGTGAACTGATAAATCTTCTCCTGCTCTGTCCTCACTAAATCCAGCAACAACTCCCAGAATCGCTACTCAAAAGCCATCACTGTCATGTCATCACCCTTCTGCAGACTCAAGAACTCCTCCCTCATTTGGTTAACATGAGCATGACTAATATAACGCTCTCTAAAAAGAGCTATAAACTGATCCCAAGACATGTGATTAATAGCATCACCCATACCTCTACTCAAATCAAGCCACCAATGCCATGCTTCCTTCTCTAAAAACTAGGTAGCTAAACCCACTTTCCTATCCTCTGGGCATCTCACCTGAATAAACATTTTCTCAATGGTCTCTACCCAATTCTGAGCATCCAATGGCTCAACAGCATGGCTAAACGCTCTAACACCATTCTTGTAGGCTCTATCATAATTTATCTTGGGGATCATGCTAGTGCTAAAACGCTGAAAGAACTGCTCCATGGCATTAGTCCAATCACTCTCATATCACTAAGTTTTACTAAGCATATGTAGTAGTGATCAAGAAAGACAGGAATCAGACAACCTAATGCTCTGATACCAATTATCAGGACCTACCCCGAATTTCCCCCTTGAAATCCAGAGTAAATCCTGCATGACCCACCTCAAGGGAAATTCTACCAAAAACATTAGCGAAACCTCTATTGATAATGGGTAACCCAAACTGAGAGAAAAATCACCAAACCCAACTCATCTAAAACACTTAAAATTCACGACTCCTGGAGCCACCCGATCCCTCTCATAAACAACTAACACCCTAAAAACAAAATAATTCCCAAACAATATCCATAATTATAATCTCTAAAATAAATATAATCAAATAAATCTTTTTCATCAGCTCTTTACACACTTAAAACATCTCATAATTATCAGAGCATCTACTAGGAAAATGAAAAAAAAAACACAATAGGTTAAACTAGTAACCTATATGGGAAAACTGGATGAGGTGAGGATTTATAACACGCCTCCTATCCTTGCCGAACCGAACTCTGCAGATTCGGCATTTAAAAACGAAAGGCCCAGGGAAAAGCATTTAAAACGTTAGAGTGTGTCAGGACCTACCCCGGATTTCCCCTTGAAATCCGGGATAAACCTTACGGGACCCACCTAAAGGAAAATTCTACCAAATTTCTTGGTAGAACTCCCTTGAAAATGGGTAACCCTACCTGAAAGAAGAGTCACCCAACCCAACTCACAATAATTCCCAAACAACAACCATAAATATAATCTCTTAAATGAACATGAATAAATGAATCTTTTTCAACAGTTCTTAACACACTTAAACCATCCCATAAATATCAGAGCATCTACTAAGAAAATGAGATGAACAACACAATAGGTTAAACTGGTAACCTATATGGGAAAACTAGATGAGGTGGGAATCTATGACACACCTCCAATCATCGCCGAACCAAACTCTGCAGACTGGGCATTTAAAAACGAAGGGCCCAGGGGAGAAGCATTTAAAACGTTAGAGTGAGTGGACAAAAATAATTGACAAAAGAAAATATGGAGCAATAAAATCAAATCTATGCTCTCCCATAATTTTCATTAGAAAATATTTATGCATGCCACTCTTGGAACTCTTCCCGAAAATACTTATAAACCAAAATAACGAACCAATTTCATTGGTTATCATTAAATCAAAATAAAATAGGGAAAATATTCCACCATAGCAAAAATGAGCCTCCCAGGCTATAATAGCGTCCCACGCTAAGCGCTCTACTCACATATGATGAGGACCGCTTAATAGATATAATGGCGTCTCACGCCAAACGCTCAACTCTCATATGATGAGAACAGCTAAATAATGGTCAGCTAACAATAATATATATATATATACCGATCGGTTGCCTCCCAGGCTATAGTAGCGTCCCACGCTAAGCGCTCAACTCACATATGATGAGGACCGCTTAATAGATATAATGGCTTCCCACACCAAGCACTCAACTCTCATATGATGAGAACCACTATATAAATATAATGGCGTCCCACGCCAAGCGCTCAACTCTCATATGATAAGAACAGCTGGTGGAACTATAATAACGTCCCACTCTAAACGATCTACTCACATATGATGAGGACCGATAAATAAATATAATGGCGTCCTACGCCAAGCGCTCAACTCTCATATGATAAGGACCGCTGGTGGAACTATAATAACATCTCACTCTAAACGCTCTACTCACATATGATGATGACCGCTAAATAATGTTAGCTAGATATAAATAATATCAGTCAACCCTTTTAGGGCGTAATAGATTACCAAATATAAAAGACCAATTGACATGTCCCACTTGACAAATGAAATGAGCAAGGGAGTTCTCAAATAACAGTGGGAACTCATAAATCCCAAGAAAATACTGAATTTCTAAAATGCCATCGCAATTAATTAACTTTAGTGCATGCATGGTATTTAAATCAAATGTCCACTCATAGTGCTCGTCTATGCCTGCCGACGACCCGAGGCTTCCTCCAACTGATCCTCCTCACGTCCTGAACAATGAATAATATTAATTCCCATATTACTTTAAAACTCCAATAAATAAATCCACAAAATTAATGGTCTAAACTCAATTTCTTCCTTGCCCATTTTCTCCATCTTTACTCCATTATAACTCAAAATTTATCGCCATCACCAATAACCAAAAATACGGATAATTCATTCTAATCACCGTCAAAACCCTTAACCATGGAAAAAAACCTAACACTAACAAAACTCCTCTAAAAATTCCAAACTGTACTTCATTAGATTCCTCTCCTTAATACCATCTTAAAAACATGAAAAACAGCTCCTGAGGGGCGCCGCCACTGTTACGCCCCGACCCATAATTTTTACCTTTATTACTGGCATAGTGGTAATAAGAATTTTACCGTGATCGTCATTAAGTATAAAAATATAATTGATCCCCAGAGAGGTGTAGGGGATGATTATTTTGTGGGATTATTCTAAGGAAGAAATTTTGACAACGGTAAAAAATGGTAATTTTTGCTAGTAAAATATAATTTTATTGGGGTATTATTTTTGGGGTGTTAAATTAGTTGGACCGGGCTTTGTTTTTGGTCAAATCCCAAAAGCCTTTCTCTCTCTCTCTCTCTCTCTCTCTCTCTCTCTCTCTCTCGCTCCCGCTCCCGAGCCCAGTTTCTGTCGTGATTTTCCCGTCGCCAGCCCGTCGCCGTCCAGCCTCCACTAGCCGCCAGACTGGTCTAGTTCGGTCGGTCTCCAAGCCAACAACAGTTCTAGACCGGTGGCAGCCTCCCTAGCACCGCCGTGAAGGAGGAATCGACGCCGAAAGCCTCGACTGCCCGAAACTTCATTTCGCCGGAACTCCTTCCTCCGGCTGCCATAGCTGGCGAGCCGTAGCTCAAAAGGAAGCCCTCCTCCCATGCTTCAATCCCTCCAAAGGGCTCGCTCTGTCTTGAGCTAGGTAAGGAGTAATCAGAATTTGAATTTCTAGGGCTTTATTGTCTGTTTGTGTCCGATTGGTGTGGTTAGGCTTAGAATTGGAGTTTGTCGTAGTTAGGAATTTTGTAGAGGAGGTTGAGAGAGAGATGCTGCCCAATTTTGGTGACCATCGGAGGTCCCCGGAGTTGGTCGCCTGTCGCCGCTACCGGCGGAGCCGTCGCCGAGAAAATATTTTTGGTGGAGAAAAATATGAGGAGTTTAATGGAATAAGTTTTAGAATATTTGGAGGAGTTTTGGATAGGTTTGAGAATTGTTGAAGTTTGGTATTTTTGGCGGATTATTAATTTATAATCCGGCCATTGGATTTTATTTGGTGGAAGGTGATTTTGAGGATGTCGGTAAAATTTGTGGAGTTTTAAGGTTGCCAGTGCAATTAAGATTTTGGAGTGTTAGGCTTGGTTGAGCGCGAAGCATATTTAATTATGCATGTTTTGCTTTAAGCGTCGGTGTTTTATTTAAGCTTTTATTTATATGGAACAGTTCGTGAGGAGGCTCGAGCGGAAGAAACCTCCGACCGACATCAGGCTTAGACCTAACCTGTGAGTGGACCTTTCTTTTAAATATTATGTTCGAAATGCTTTATCATTTGAATGATTTTCTGTTGTTGGATATTTTCCGAAATTGAGAATTTCGGTGATTATACTCGAGGCACAATTCCGAGAATAGTATGTATATGATTAAATGCTAGCTAGCTATACGTGATTTCCCCCATACGCGAGGCACAATTCCGGTATGGGTGACATGAGCGTTAGACGCGAGTGTCGTAGCCCTGTACGATTTTCTAATTTTGTATTTATTTATTCAAAGATTTCGTACAAGGAGTAAGCACGTATATATTACCACTCGGCCGCTATCCCCCATATGCGAGGTACAAATTCCGGTGTGGGGTAATTTGAGCGTTAGACGCAAGCATAGTAGCTTCGTATGATATCTACTTTATTCAAGTTGTTCATAGATATCGTACCAAGGGTCAGGCGAGTGTGCATACATATTATACATATATAATATCCAGACCTGAGAGACAATGTCTTAAAGTTTGGGAGTCTAGCCAGGCTGGACCCCAGTTTAGAAGCTTTCCAATGGAGCTTTTGTTTTTACCGCTGATGAAAGCATTTCTTTTGGGGAAATATTTATTTGTTGTAGGAAGCATTTCGTCCACTCACTCTGACGTGTTGAATATTTTCCCCTAGGCTCTTCGCTTTTAAAAATGCCCAGTCTGCAGAGTTCGCGTGAGGTCTAGCAAGAGACGCCGAGGCATAGTGACTCATCTATCAGCTACATTTCGCCAGTAGGTTACCTGTTTAATCTACTAGGGGTTTGTTAGCTTTCACTATATTTTATTTTATTTTTAGTAGCTCTGAATACTTTTGGAATTCTTTTGTGTAATTTGTATTCTGGCTACTTTTGGAATGTAGCAGAGGATTTATTGATTTTGAAATAAAAAGGTGGTTCTTAAATTCTTAAGTTAAGGTTGTCCATTTTCTATGGAGGTTTGTCGAGTCTTCGGTAAATTTTCCTTGGAGGTGGTCCCCGCAGGACTCATCTCGGGTTTCGAGGTGAAATTCGGGGCGGGTCTTGACAGTTGGTATCAGAGCTCTAGGTTTCATCTTTTGTTTCCTATTCACTATCGTATTTGCCTAAGTAGCCATAGTGTCTATAGAGTGATGATCCGACCGCGACGGATTCATCAGCAGTTTCTGCTTTTAACACTATGTGTTATTGGGTATGTGTGGTAGTTTATGTTAGTCTTGTTTATAGACTACAAAAAGTTTTCCTCCTTAGGTATTATGCCTCCTAGACGTCGACCCCATGTGGCTTCCTCGACCATCGCCGATGAGGGTGAGGAAGTAAGAGGTTTAGCGGATTCGATTGGGGCTATATTGAGAGGTGTTCTGGATAGGGTGCAGCCCTCTCGATCTGTGAAGAAGAGAGATGTTGCTGATGCAGGGGCAGTAGAGTTCAAGGGTGCCAAGGGACCCCTTGATTCTTATTCTTGGGTGGACAAGATGGAGATGACTTTCGAGAGCACAGAGCTGCCAGAAGAAAAGAAAGTGAAGATGGCAGTTTCTTTTCTAGATGATTCAGCTCATCATTGGTGGTCTCTCGCTCGGAGAAATAATGATGGTGCTCAAACTATGACTTAGGAGCAGTTTAAGGCGCTCTTCTTGGGTCAGTATTTCAACCACTCTCATCGTAGTAGGATCAAGTCAGACTTTCTGAATATGAAAAAGAGAGACAATGAGGGAGTCATTGAGTTTGAGCAGAGGTTCACCACTTTAAGCTATCATGTGCCCCATTTGATTCCTGATGAGAGGACCAGGATTGGTAGGTTTGTTGATGCGCTTGGAGGAGTGTTTGCAGACAAGATGGTTGGTGTTGTCTATCCGACCTTCCTGGATGCAGTTGGTACAGCTATGGCCATCGAGACCAGGGGGACTTATAGAGCTTGGACTCGAGATTTCAGTGGTCCCAGTCAAGGTCCATCTAAGAAAGCTACTTCATTGTCCACTTCTGGATCTTCAGCGGGCAGTGGTAGTAGTGGGGGATCGGGTTATGGTCCTCGGGGCAGAAATAAAGGGCAAGTCAGGAGACCCTCCAGGAGCCAATTGGGTAGGCAGCAGGCCAGTCAGTTTAGTGTTGGTGGTAGTTCCCAAGGGGGATCTTCTGGTGGTCAGACTTTCTCTTTTGGTCAGCAGCAGTCTTCTGGATGCTTTGAGTGTGGTGGTCTGGATCATTTCAGGAGAGATTGTCCTTTGTTGGCACAGAGGACCGCCCCTTCTCAGCAATGCAGTCAGTTTTTAGCTAGAGGCTCTAGTGGTGGTTCTCGTGGTGGTTCAGCAGCTAGCGGTGATTCTCAGCAGGGGAGTGGTCAGCGTGGACGTCCCATGACTCGCGCTAGACTACATGCTATGACCCAGCAGGAGGGTCGTACTTCTCCAGATGTCATCATTGGTACGTTGTTAATTTTTGGTCAGCCAGCTTTTATTTTAATTGATCCCGGAGCCACGCATTCATTTATGTCTAGTAGATTCGCCCTCCATGCCAATGTGCCATCATCGCCTCTTCCAGGTGAGTGGCATGTTTCTCTACCCTCTGGTGAAGTGATGAGGATAGATTGGGTGTTTAGTGGTTGTGAAGTGCTAGTAGAGGGATTTAATTTCAAGGCCGATTTGATTCCTCTAAATATGGTGGAGTTTGATGTGATCTTAGGGATGGACTTCTTAGAGTCTTATAGAGTCGTGGTAGATTGTTTCCGAAAGGAAGTAGTGCTTCGAAGTCTGGATGGTGTTGAGGTTGTTTTTCAGGGGGAAAGAGATGTGATTTTGAGTTGCCTGATTTCAGCTGTGGCTGCCAGGAGATTGTTAAATAAAGGCTGTCATGCATTCTTAGCTCATGTTGTGGATGCAAGTATAGGAATGTTGGAAGTGGGAGATATTCCTGTAGCAAGAGAGTTTCCGGACGTGTTTCCCAAGGATTTGCCTCGTTTGCCTCCTGTAAGGGAGATAGACTTTTCTATCGAGTTGCTTCCTGGAACTATGCCTATCTCTCAGGCACCTTACAGAATGGCTCCAGCGGAATTGAAAGAGTTGAACACTCAATTGCAGGAGTTAGTAGATAAGGGTTTTATTCAGGCCTAGCATGTCTCCATGGGGTGCTCTGGTGTTGTTTGTTAAGAAGAAGGACGGCACCATGAGACTATGCATTGATTATAGGAAGCTAAATCAAGTCACAGTGAAGAATAAGAACCTGTTGCCTTGCTTTGATGATTTGTTTGATCAGTTGAGAGGTGCCTCGGTGTTCTCAAAGATTGATTTGAGATCTGGTTATCATCAGTTGCGGATTCGGGATAGTGACGTAGCCAAGACTGCCTTTCGATCACGCTATGGTCATTATGAGTTTGTGGTGATGCCTTTTGGACTTACTAATGCACCCGCGGCGTTCATGGATCTCATGAATAGGGTGTTTAGTCCATATCTTGACTGTTTCGTGATCGTGTTCATAGATGATATTTTGGTGTACTCGAAAAGTGAGAATGAGCATGCCAAACATCTAAGATTAATATTGCGGACTTTGAGGAATGCGCAGTTGTTTGCCAAGTTCAGCAAGTGTGAGTTTTGGCTGGATAAAGTGGGATTTCTGGGCCATGTAGTTTCAGCTGAAGGTCTTAGTGTGGATCCCCAGAAGGTGGAAGCGGTGTCCAATTGGAAAAGACCCACAACTGTGACTGAGATTTGTAGTTTCTTGGGATTAGCATGTTATTATCGGTGTTTTGTGCAAGACTTTTTAAAGATTGCCGCTCCACTATCGGGATTGACCAAGAAATGAGTGAAGTTTGAGTGGTCAGATCAGTGTGAGCAAAGTTTTCAAGAATTAAAGAACCGCTTGACTAGTGCTCCAGTGTTGGCACTTCCGGATGATAGCGGGGAGTATGTGGTGTTTTGTGATGCTTCTAGACGAGGTCTAGGTGGAGTTTTGATGCAGCATGATCGAGTGATTGCTTACGCTTCTAGGCAATTGAAGCCGCATGAGGTGAATTATCCCACTCATGATTTAGAGCTTGCAGCTGTGGTTTTTACTCTCAAGTTGTGGAGACACTATCTTTATGGAGCCAAGTGTCAGATTTTTACCGATCACAAGAGTCTTTGGTATGTGTTCACACAAAGGGAGTTGAATATGAGGCAAAGAAGGTGGATGGAGTTGATCAGTGATTATGATTGCACTATAGAGTATCATCCAGGAAAGGCTAATGTGGTAGCTGATGCTTTTAGTTGCAATCCCTCTGTGTCTTTGTTTCACTTGAGGATGGTTCGAGTTCCACTTCTTTGTGAGCTGCAAGCTACAGGGGTGGATTTAGCGGTGGATGAATTGGGTGCTTTGGTAGCCAGTTTCCATGTGATGCCAGTTTTGGTTGATAAAGTGCGAGAGGCACAGTATAATGATCCTTCCATAGTTCGGTTGATAGAAATAGCAGCGAATGGAGCCGCCGTAAATTTTTTGGTAAGAAGAGATGGGTCGTTGTTGTTCAAAAGTAGGCTTTGTGTGCCAAAGAGGAACGAAGAGTTAAAGATTGAGTTAATGGAGGAAGCTCATAATTCTACTTATGTTGCTCACCCGGGGAGTACAAAGATGTATCAGACTCTGAAGGATTATTATTGGTGGCCAAACATGAAGAGGGAAATTGCAGCTTTTGTGAGTAGGGTGTCTGATTTGTCAGCAGGTGAAAGCTGAAAGGCAGAAACCTTCAGGTTTGCTTGAGCCGTTACATGTTCCAATGTGGAAGTGGGACCACATCACCATGGATTTTGTCTTCAGTTTACCTCGTACCCGTGAAGGGCATGACGGTATTTGGGTGATAGTGGATAGACTCACTAAATCTTCTCATTTCTTGCCGGTGGGAAAGAAGTATTCGCTGGATAAATTGGCTGAGCTGTATGTGAATGAGATTGTCAGATTTCATGGTGTGCCTGAATCCATAATGTCAGATCGGGATCCTAGATTTGCTTCTAAATTTTGGATAGCTCTTCAGGCAGCTTTAAGTACCCGACTACACTTCAGCACTGCTTTTCATCCTCAGACTGATGGGCAATCAGAGAGGACTATCCAAACTTTGGAGGATATGCTGAGAGCCTGTGCCTTGCAGTTTAGGGGGAGTTGGGATAAGAACCTTTCCTTGATGGAGTTTGCCTATAAAAACAGCTTCCATTCGAGTATCGGTATGGCTCCCTTTGAGGCACTTTATGGGAGGCAGTGTCGTACGCCATTATGTTGGAATGAAGTCGGAGAAAGAGAGCTTTGTGGTCCTGAGATTATCCATGACACAAATGAGAAGATCAACGTGGTCAGGGATAGACTCAAGGCTGCTCAGAGTAGGCAAAAGAGATATGCATATGTCCGCAGGAAGGACCTTGAGTTTCAAGTAGGTGATTGGGTGTTCCTGAAACTATCTCCTTGGAAATGGGTAGTACGTTTTGGCAAGCGTGGGAAGCTTAGTCCGAGGTATATTGAGCCTTATGAGATAATAGAGCGAGTTGGCTCTCTTGCCTATCGGTTAGCTTTGCCTCTGGGGTTGTCCAGGATACATAATGTGTTTCAAGTATCCATGCTTCGCAAGTTTATTGCCGATCCTTCTCATGTGCTGGAAGAGCAGCCGATTAGTTTATAGAAGGATTTGTCCTATGAAGAGGAGCCGATTCAGATTCTAGATCGGAAGGAGCAAGTGCTTAGGAGCAAGTCAATTCCGCTCGTCAAAGTGCTTTGGAGAAGCCACCAAGTAGAAGAAGCTACTTGGGAGTCAGAGGAGCAAATGAGGCAGCAATATCCTTATCTCTTTGAGTAGCGAGTTTGTAAATTTCGAGGACGAAATTTTTATAAGGAGGGAAGAATTGTCACGCCCCGACCCATAATTTTTACCTTTATTACTAGCATAGTGGTAATAAAAATATAATTGATCTCCAGAGAGGTGTAGGGGAAGATTATTTTATGGGATTATTCAAAGGAAGAAATTTTGGCGACGGTAAAAAATGGTAATTTTTGCTAGTAAAATGTAATTTTATTGGGGTATTATTTTTGGGGTGTTAAATTTTTTGGATTAGGTTATGTTTAAGTTGGGCCGGGCTTTGTTTTTGGTCAAAGCCCGAAAGCCTTTTTCTTTCTCTCTCTCTCTCTCTCTCTCTCTCTCTCTCTCTCTCTCTCTCTCTCTCTCTCTCTCTCTCTCTCTCACCCGCTCCCGAGCCCAGTTTCTGCCGTGATTTACCCGTCGCCAGCCCGCTTTCGACAGGCCTCTGTTTGCCGCCAGACCACTCCCATTAGGTCGGTCTCCAAGCCAGCAGCAGTTCTAGACCCGTGGCAGCCTCCCTAGCACCGCCGCGAAGGAGGAAATCAACGCTGAAAGCCCCGACTGCCCGAAACTTCATTTCACCGGAACTCCTTCCTCTAGCCGCCATAGCCGGCGAACCATAGCTCAAAAGGAAGCCCTCCTCCTGTGCTTCAATCCCTCCAAAGGGCTCACTCCGTCTTGGGCTAGGTAAGGAGAAATCGAAATTTGAATTTCTAGGGCTTTATTGTGTGTTTGTGTCCGATTGGTGTGGTTAGGCTTAGAATTAGAGTTTGTGGTAGTTAGGAATGTTGTAGAGGAGGTTGAGAGGGAGATACTGCCAAATTTTGGTGACCATCGGAGGTCGCTAGAGTTGGTCACCGGCGGCCGCTGCCGAGAAAATGTTTTTGGTGGAGAAAAATATAAGGAGTTTAATGGAATAAGTTTTAGAATTTTTGGAGGAGTTTTGGATAGGTTTGAGAATTGTTGAAGTTTTGTATTTTTGGCGGATTATTAATTTATAATCCGGCCATTTGATTTTATTTGGTGGAAGGTGATTTTGAGGATGTCGGTAAAATTTGTGGAGTTTTGAGGTTGACAGTGGAATTAAGATTTTACATGTTTAATCTACTAGGGGTTTGTTAGCTTTCGCTATATTTTATTTTATTTTTAGTAGAACTGAATACTTTTGGAATTCTTCGGTGTAATTTGTATTCTGGCTACTTTTGAAATGTAGCGGAGGATTTATTGATTTTAGAATAAAAAGGTGGTTCTTAAATTCTTAAGTTAGGGTTGTCCATTTTCGAGGGAGGTTTTCCGTGTCTTCGGTAAATTTTCCTTGGAGGTGGTCCCCGCAGGACTCATCTTGGGTTTCGGGGTGAAATTCGGGGCGGGTCTTGACAGCCGCCGCCTGCTCCGCCGGCGGCCATCGAACCAAATTTAAACAGCATAATTCTCTCATGATACCCAACAACTTTCATAACTAGCACTTTGTCCAATTCTAACGTTTTCTAGGGCAATCGAACCAGAACATCTTTAAATCCCTAAAACTTTCAATTATACAAACCACCCTAATAAAATCTAATTAGACCGATTCCTTTTGAGGGAATACTCACCTTTACGAGGGCTACAAGTTGAACCAAAATCTCGGCCTATGCTGGCCGAAGGACGGAGCTCCGGCGAATGGACAATCGGCGATTCCGGCAGGTTTTTCTCCTCTCCGACGGCACTACCGGCTCAAACACTAGGTTGGGAGTGAGAGGAGGTGGCGAGGGTCTGAACCGGACTAGAGCAGTGGCCGTTGGCTGGCTGGACAGCTGCAGCTGGCCGCAAAGCTTTCCGACGGGTGGAGAGCTCGGGGAGAAGAAGAGAAGAGAAAGAAGAGAAGAGAAGAGGAAGAAGAGAAGAGAAAAAGAAAGGACTTTGGGCTGCCACCCCCGGCCCAACTCTCAAACCCAACTAAAAAAATAAACCCACTTCAAATTTTCCCCTTTTTACCTACTCAAAAATTTTATCATTAAATTCATAACTTTACCATGCTAACTCCGATTTTAACACGTAGCATGTCTACAAACTCGTAATCATGTCATCTACAACTTTCATGAAGAAAGTTTTCTTAAATTCCAAACAGAAGAAAAGTCAACTTTAAGGTCCTTAACAGTAAACGTTTATTTAATACGGTAAAAGACTAAAAAAATTACCAAAGTAAATAACCGTAAAATAACTTAAGGACTGGGGTGTGACAATTCTCCCCACCTTATAAAAATTTCGTCCCCGAAATTTACATACCTGTCACTCAAAGGGATAAGGATACTGCTATCTCATTTACTCTTCCGGTTCCTAAGTAGCTTCGTCTATTATCTTTTGTTTCAACTCCAGATTCCTCTTCGGAACACAGTCTATTTTTTAAACAACAAGGCACCATCTCTTCTAACAGAAAAATTCACCGTCGACCCGTTAATTGCTATTTCCGTCAACTGAACTATGGAGTGATCATTATGTTGAGCCTCAAGCACTCTATCAACCAAAACTGGTCTCACATGAAAACTGGCTATCAAAGCACCAACCTCATCCACCGAAAATTCCACTCATGTAGCTCGCATCTCATAAAGAAGTGGATCCTGAACCGTTCTTATATAAGCTAAGGACACAGAAGGATTGCGACTAAGAGCATCCGCTACTACATTTGCTTTTCCAGGATGATACTCAATAGTACAATCATAATCTTTAATTAACTTCATCCACCTTCTTTGCCTCATATTTAATTCTCTCTGGGTGAACACATATAGAAGGCTTATGGTCGGTGAAGATCTGGCACTTGGCTCCATAGAGATAATGTCTCCATAATTTCAATGCAAAGACCACCGCAGCAAGATCTAGATCGTGGGTGGGGTAATTCACTTCATGCAGTTTTAATTGCCTATAAGCATAGGCAATTCCGTTTCATGTAACATCAACACACCACCCAAACCCTGCCTAGAAGCATCACAGAAAACCACATACTCTCCACTATCATCAGGGAGTGGTAGAACTAGAGCACTAGTTAAACGATCCTTGAGCTCTTGAAAGCTCTGCTCACACCTCTCTGACCACTCGAACTTAACCCCCTTCCTAGTCAATCTTGAAAGAGGAGCAGCAATCTTTGAGAAATCTTGAACAAAAAGACAATAATAGCCTGCTAACCCCAAGAAGCTACGAATATCCATCACACTAGAAGGCCTTTTCCAATTTGTCACTGCTTCAACCTTTTGAGGATCAACACTGACACCTTCTGCCAAAACCACATGGCCTAAGAATCCCACTTTATCGAACCAAAACTCACATTTACTCAGCTTCGCATACAAGTGAGCTTCCCTCAAAGTCTGCAATACCAATTTTAAATGCTTAGCATGCTGCTTCAAATTTTTTGAATACACCAAGATGTCATCTATGAATACAATCACAAAATGGTCAAGATATGGACGGAACACCCTATTCATGAGATCCATAAAAGCAGCGGGTGCATTAGTAAGTCCAAACGGCATCACCACAAACTCATAATGACCATAACGTGATCGAAAAACAATCTTGGCTATATCACCTTCGCGAAACCGCAACTGATGATATCATGATCTCAAATCAATCTTTGAAAAAACTGTAGCACCCCTCAACTGATCGAATAAATCATCAATACAGGGCAAAGGATATTTATTCTTCACCGTAACCTGATTCAGCTTCCTATAGTCCACACAAAGTCTCATGGTGTCATCTTTCTTCTTGACAAACAACACTGGAGCACCCCACGGAGACATACTAGGCCGAATAAAACTCTTATCCACCAACTTCTGCAGTTGAGTTTTTAACTTTTTTAACTCTGCAGGTGCCATTCTATAAGGTGCTTGAGAAATAGGCGCCATTCTCGGAAGTAACTCAATTGTAAAATCTATCTCCCTTTCAGGAGGCAACCCAGGCAATTCATCCGGAAATTCATTAACTATAGGGATATCTTCCATCTTCACCTCTCCCTTCCTCGTATCCACCACATGAGCTAAATAAGCCTGGCAACGTTTATTCAATAATTTCCTAGCGGCGACCGCTGAAATTAAACTGGGAATCACATCTCGCTCACCCTGAAATGTAACCTCAGGCTTCCTAGGACTTCGCAACACCACTATTTTCCGGAAACAATCAATCATGGCTCTATGTGCCTCTAAAAAGTCCATCCCCAAGATTACATCAAACTCCACAATCTCTAAAGGAATTAAGTCAACTTCGAAACTAAGGCCCTCTACCAACACTTCACAACCTCTAAATACCCAATCTATCTTCATCACATCACAGGAGGGCAAAGAAACCTGCCATTCGCCTGGAAGTGGCGATGATGGCACATTGGCGAGAGATGAAAATCTACTAGACATAAAAGAATGCGTCGCCCTAGGGTCTATCTATATGAAAGCAGGATGACCGAAAATTAGCAACGTACCAATAATGACATCTGGGGAGGTACGTCCCTCCTGCTGAGTCATGGCATGAAGCCTCGCATGAGTATGGCAGGACGACCTCTCTGTCTTCTGCCCTGTTGAAAGCCGCCCCTAGCTGGAGCCATGGTGCGAGTACTACTACTAGAACCACTAGCTGATGCCTGACCCATGGCCTGAGTAGGAGCATATGTAGCTCCCTGAGTCAGAAGAGGGCAATCCCTCTTGAAGTGATCCAGCTGACCAAACTGAAAACCTCACCCTGGCTGAGACTGACTTTGCTCGGACTGAAAAGATTGACCACCAGAGGTCCCACTCCTACTGCCAGATCCACTCCTAAATCGCTCAAGCTGATGCCAAAATAAATTCTTGAAGGGCCTACTGCCATGCCTCTTGAATCTCCCTCTAAAACCAGATCCTGAACCCGAACTGCTACCATGCCCACTGCCAGAAAATGATCCAGAACCCGAAGTGGACATCAATTTCTTTGATGAACCTTGGCCACAACCACAAAAATCACGAAGACGACCAGCTGCCAACTCCTGTGCCTCAATATTCAGAGCAAAAGTCACAGCCTGGTGAAACGACTGATAAGGCACCGCTATCATCCTGATTGCATAAATACCACCAAGGCCCTTGGTGAACTGATAAATCTTCTCCGGATTTGTCTTCACCAAGTCAGGCACATAATAGGACAACTCTCGAAATCGCTGCTCAAAAACCATCACTGTCATATCATCACTCTTCTTCAGATTTAGGAACTCCTCTCTCATTCGGTTGACATGAGCATGGCTAATATATCGCTCTCTAAAAAAAGCTGTAAACTAATCCCAAGTCATATGATCAGCAGCTTCTCCCATACCTCTACTCAAATCAAGCCACCAATGACATGCTTCCTTCTCCAAGAACTGGGTAGCCAAGCTCACCTTCCTATCCTCAGGGCATCTCACCTGAATAAACATTTTCTCAATGGTCTCTATCCAATTCTGAGCATCCAAAGGCGCAACAGCATGGCTAAACGCTCTGGCTCCATTCTTGTAGGCTCTATCATAATTTATCTCAGGAACCATGCTAGTGTTAAACCGTTGGAAAAACAGCTCCATGGCATTAGTCCAATCACTCTGTACATTCCCATCCTCCCCCCTTGGAGGATTCTGCCTTGGTGCTCAGCGAGGAAGCATACTACCTGAGAATAAAATATTTGGCACAACAGACAAGAAACACATCACTACCCCACATACTCAATAACCACTTAGCATACATTCATAAGCTAATGGATCCGCCGCAGTCAGACCTTCACCCTCATGACACTAAGTTTTACTAAGTACATGTGGTAGTGATATAAGAAGATAGGAATCGGACAACCTAATGCTCTGATACCAATTGTCAGGACCTACCCTGGATTTCCCCACGAAATCCGGGATAAACCCTGCGGGACCTACCTTAAGGAAAATTCTACCAAATTTCTTGGTAGAACCTTCCTTGAAAATGGGTAACCCTACCTGAAAGAAGAGTCAACCAAGCCAACTCACAATAATTCCCAAACAACAACTATAAATATAATCTCTCAAATGAACATGAATAAATGAATCTTTTTCAACAGTTCTTAACACACTTAAACCATCCCATAAATATCAGAGCATCTACTAAGAAAATGAGATGAACAACACAATAGGTTAAACTGGTAACCTATATGGGAAAACTGAATGAGGTGGGAATCTATAACACGCCTCTTATCCTCGCCGAACCGAACTCTGCAGACTGGGCATTTTAAAAACAAAGGGCCCAGGGGAGAAGCATTTAAAACATTAGAGTGAGTGGACAAAAATAAATGACAAAAGAAAATATGGAGCAATGAAATCAAATCTATGCTCTCCCATAATTTTCATTAGAAAATATTTACGCATGCCACTCTTGGAACTCTTCCCGAAAATACTTATAAACCAAAATAACAAACCAATCCCATTGGTTATCATTAAATCAAAGGAAAATAGGGAAAATATTCCACCATAACAAAAATGAGCCTCCCAGGCTATAATAGCATCTCACGCTAAGTGCTCTACTCACATATTGACAGGACCTACCCCGGATTTCACCCTGAAACCCAAGGTGAATCCTGCGGGGTCCACCTTCAAGGAAAATTTACCGAAAATTCGGCATAACCTTCCTTGAAAATGGACAACCCTTACCTGAAAAATTCAACTTAACACTTCTATAACCAAACGAACCAGCCTCAACACCTGGAGCCTTCCTGCTCCCCAAGATCAACACATCTCCCAATATAACAATTATTCACTAAACTAATCCCACAACCAAAAATAAACAATATTAATTCACTAACTGATTATCAGAGAATTTTATCGTCCTCGTCATTGAGTTTTAATTCTAAGGTCCCTAGAGGTGTGTTGAGGGACGAATATTTCGAAAGAATTATTCGTAGGAGAAAAATATGACGACTGTAAAAATGGTAAATTTTGGCTAGTAAAAAGTAATTTTTATTGGGGTATTATTTTGGGTGTTGAATTTTTGGAATTGGGTTAAACGGAGAGTTGGACCGGCTGGGCCGAGCCCAACCCATTTTCCTCCCGTTTTTCTCTCTCTTCCTCCCGTGCTCCTCTCTCTCTCCCCAAGCCTTCACTGTCAGAAATTCCGGCCGCCCATCTGCCGCCGTCCGGCCGCCCCTGACCGCCGCACCGGTCCCAAACAGTCGATCTCTGACCCAGCTCCCGTTCTAGACCGGTGGCAGCCTCCCTAGCGCCGCCGTGAAGGAGGAATCAACCTCGAAAGGTTCGACTGCCGAAAGTGGCTGGGCCGATGATGCCGCTGAAAAAAATGTTTTTGGTATAGAATTTTATGAGGAGTTTAATGGAATGAGTTTTAGAATTTTTAGAGGAGTTTTAGATAGGTTTGGAAATTGTTAAAGTTTGGTATTTTTTGGTGGATTAATAAGTTAAAATCCGACCATTGGATTATTTTATGATTAGGACGGTGAAAGGTGATTTTTTAGAATGTCGGTGTTTATGGAGAATTGTGGTTGGCAGTGAAGATAAGATTTAGGGCGATAGGCATGGTTGAGCGCGAGAAGCTCATATTTAATTATGCCTATTTTGTTTAAACGTCGATATTCTATTCAAGGATTTATTTATGTTTTGGAACATGACGCGAGGAGCTCGAGTAGAGGAGACCTCCGACCGACATCAGACTTAGGCTTAAGTTGTGAGTGGACATTTGTTTTAAATAATGTTTTATTGTTGAATAATTTCTTTTGTTGGAATTTAACCGGAATTGAGAATTTCGGTGTTTATACTCATTTATTGACGTTTATGCAAATAGTATGTATATAAGTAAACGCTAGTTAGCTATATGTGATTTCCCCCTATAATGAGGTACAATTTCATTATGGGGTGACATGAGCGTTAGACGCAAGCGTCGTAGCCTTGTACGACTTTCTATTCTTCGTATTCATTCATATAATTCATACAAGGAGTCAGCACGTATATATATATATTCACTCGTGCGTTTCCCCCATAATGAGGAAAAATGCCATTATGGGGTGACGTGAGCGTTAGACACGAGCGTAGTAGCCTGGTATGACTATCTACTTTTCGAGCTTATTTAACGCTTCAAAATTCAACAAGCCAAGTGCAACTTCCTCTTTCCCGAGCAGGAAGCCATTAAGTTGGATGTCTGTGGCCTCGAACATCGCCAGAGACTGAAGCACCATGGAAAGCGCTTCATATCCATGGGCGACATAATCAACAAAGTCGGCATCTATAAGCTAATCCTCAATGAAATAGATGAGAAAGCAAATGCCTCCAAGGGGACTTACGTTCCAGGGAGGAACAGGACAATAGGGGCACTAAACCTCCAATCCCCTATGTTTGATCCTTACTACCATAGGCAAGAGGAAGCTGAGGCTTCGCAGGAGTACAATGATGTCAGAGCGGTCGAACTGACTGGGAAGTTGTTGGCTCATAAACTGAAGAATCTCAAAATAACCCGCGAGTCAATCATAATCCAGTCTTTTGCATGGACCAAACCCGAATACGAGACATACACGTACGACGCGAAAAACGCCCATCTTGTCTTTAATGACTTGATTGAGGTGAAGTACATGCGCTTGGATCATAAAATCCCGTCCAAGGAAGAACTAAAAGACAAGAAATATTGTAGCTTCCACAACGTCTACAATCATGACACCAAAGACTGTGTCAAGCTCCGCGACCAACTGCATACCTGGTTGAATTCTGGCGCCTTGAAGATGAAGACGCCAGAAAGCACAGCTTCCCTAGTGGATGTAGACCCTTTCCCGGCTGTGGTTGGTATGGTCAAAGTAAACTGGAACGACCATCCAGAGGAGAACAGCAGCCGCCGCACGCCAAAGCCAGGCCAGCGGAGAGTTACCTTGGACTTAGCCGAACGCCCAGAAAAAGACAATCTGCACCGAGTATCCAATAGAGCGGGAGGAAGGCAATGATGAGGCCTCTCAGCCATCTCGCCAATACACCTACAACGTTAACCTCACACACGAGGTTTTAGACGATCTTATCGCTGGCGGACTCGTCACGGTAGCGAGAGCCCTACCCTACATTGAGTACAAGGAAGGCCGCGTCCACTGCAAGTTCCATGACAGTTGGGGACACAGAACTCGTGATTGCTACTAGCTCCGTGAGCAAGTCCTAGACCGGCTAGATCTCAAGTACATTCGCTTTGAAGAAAAGAGCGGCTTCATGATCACAACTGTTGACATCGCCTGGCCCCACATCAGCCAGCGCACGATAACATTGGACCTATCTCCAGACGCAGGTCCACGCGAGCCGCAAGGTCGAAACCGTAAGAGGCCGGCGAATGACTATACCATGTTGGCGAACCAAAATGAGAACCACTACTCGGCGAGGCAGTTGGCCGCCAGACTGCAGCCCAAACAACTTTCAAGAAAGGACAAGGGCAAGGCTATTATGCGGGACAATACACCGTCCCCCGCTGACAACTATCAACCCATGAGTCCCAAGACTCATGAAGAGCTAAAATAGAGGATCAAGCGCCTCAAAACCTTCGTCCAATCACACTGGACTAAGTATGTGCCTTCGTCTCCAGCTTCAAGCGAGATGGACATATCCGACTCCGGCAGCGAACACCAAGACAACGAGGCTTCAAGCCCTCGGCGAGGTATCCTGACAGACCCCTACATTCCCCCGACATCCAAATCAGCAATCAAGGATGGGATTTGGTACACGCAGCAAGGGGGCAAGCCGGTTACCATCAGTAGATCCAAGAAGCGGAAGCTACATAAGAAGTATGGCAGCATCCTGCGTGCTTTGCGAGCTGCTGACGATGACATCATATGACCCTCGTAGCTCATGCAGACACCCGAGAATATGTGAAGGGAAGCTGAAGGCTTGCGCGCTCTACTCCAAAGACCACATGTCACGCCTCCACGTGTCTGTGCATAGGTAACAGACGACCCCGCTCCAAAGATGAATGTCTTTTGTCGCCTCACTGTACAACCAAGACAGGATCCACGCCCCGCTAGGCACAGACCATCCCCTGAGCTAGAAAGAAAAAGGGATCCACAGCTTGCCTGGTACAGGTCTTCATCAGAGCCTGACCAAAGAAGGGAACCGCTCCCTCCACTGAGGCGTAGGCCGTCGTCGGAGGCTAAACGACATAGGGACTCGTTGCCTCCACCAAGGCGTATGCAGTCTCCAAAGGCTGAAAGAAGACGGACCTTCCCCAGTGGAGTGGAGATTGTCCACTACCTCGAAGCACGAGCCAAGGCGCAAGCCACCTCGCTCATCACGTCCACAGGAGCTTTTTCGCCAGGAACCTGAGGCAAAAGAGGGAACCATCGTGACCAAGTCGGCCCCGACCACCAGTCAGGCAAGAGCCTCAGGTCTCAGGCCCTTCTCTGTCTAAAGCAGATGACAACGCCAAGGTCCCTCTATTCGCAGATGAGCAGCCAGCTGAAGGCAAGCAGCCTTCAACCAAACTCGTGTGGCGACCTCGGCAGCCAGAGGATATCTCCTCGCCAGGCGTGAAAAGTAGTACCTCTAGCCCTAACCTCGCGGAGCTCATGGCCCAATGCTTCCGAGAAAATTCACTGAATGAGGAAGCTCATCCCAAGCCTCGCATCAACTTGGGAGAAGACCAAACAAAAGGGTAAGGTGAATCATTCACTTGTAACTTGGTTGAAATGGCTGCATGGCCTGAGGATGAAGAGGTCAGCCTAACAGAGGGCGCATTTGCTATGCTTGAAGGAGAACTTGGGAGCATTGAAACCCCAATGGTCCCAATCCGCAAGCAGTTCTCCTTTCAAGTCGGAATGGTGTTCTTCATCTCTGAGAGATATGCTCTCCCACCAAACACAACATGCAACACGGCAGATATTCCGGAGAGTAGTGGTAATGTCTGTGACATACCCCCGCCATGCAGTAGCGAGATGAATCCAGTCCTGGCAGAACCCGCGAGCGGTCCTCCATTAGAAGCCACAAGCAGCGTCACAAGCATGCTGACTCTGACCTTTTCCACTCCAACCCTGGACATGGCCACTCACATGAGGCCATTGTACATCACGGCTGAAGTGGAAGGGATTATGATAAACAAAGTTATGGTCGATACGAGAGCTGCAGTGAATGTCGTCACCACCCGCACTATGGGACTCCATGGTATCCCGCTCTCAATGATCCAGACTACGTCTTTAACAGTCAAAAACTTCACCGGACAAGTTTCTAGAACTTTAGGTCTGTTGTTCTTACGGGTCAAGGTGGGACCGGTTTCAAGGGTCTATACATTCTTTGTTGCCGAATGCGCTTCATCTTATAGCATGATCCTAGGCCATGACTGGATCCATAGAAGTTTTTGTATACCTTCATCCATGCACCAGGAGCTCATAATCTAGGACAATGAGAAACGCGAGGCGGTCCTCATCAAAGCAGACCCGTGTCCTTTCTCCATTTCTGCCAAATTCAATGATGCTCACTACTACAATACCGACTTGGGCCCATTGGAAGTCCAAGGCATTGATTCCAAAGGCTGCCCCTATGGGGTCACGGCCTCTAACCTAACGCGATGGGACTCACTTAGGCGAGGGACGACTTACAACGTCCTTACACCATCGCGGACCATTTCCAACCTTCTAATGATTAGTACATCCTTAGCAGAAGCACAAGAGGCTGGTGAGTCCCTATGTGAGAGACTCCTCTCATATTGGGCGGAACACGAAGCCTACGACAAGATCGCCACTATGGAGTATGTGGATGAGATAGTGGACTACACCGATACCGAGAAGGAAGTTATTCAGTTAGCTTCCGCTGCCTTGGACAACATGCCACCTCAAGTCCGTGACCCCACCTTACAAGTTGACGTGGGGACTGCAGAGAAACCCTTACTACTCTTCATTAGTGCCAAGCTGGCAGGACAAGAAAAGGAAGACCTTCTCTCCTTATTACATGAATATAGGGACTGCTTCGCCGAAAAATACGAAGACATGTCAGGACCTACCCTGGATTTCCCCTCGAAATTCGGAATAAACCCTGCGGGACCCACCTCAAGGAAAATTCTACCAAAATTCTTGGTAGAACCTCCCTTGAAAATGGGTAACCCTACCTGAAAGGAAAATCACCAAACTCAAATTCCCAAAAGTTCCCAAACCACATCCATAAATATAACCTCCCAAACTTAAACAAATGAATCATTTTCAACATCTCATATCACACTTAAACCATCCCATAAATATCAGAGCATCTACTAAAAAAATGAGATAAATAACACACTATGTTAACTAGTAACCTATATTGGAAAAACTGGATGAGGTGGGAATCTATGACACGCCTCCTATCCTCGCCGAACCGAACTCTACAGACTGGGCATTTGAAACATTAGAGTGAGTGGACAAAAATAAATGACAAATAAATATGGAGCAATGAAACCAATTTATGCTCTCCCAAAATTTTCATTAGAAAATATTTATGCATGCCACTTTTGGAACTCTTCCTGAAAATACTTATAAACCAAAATAACAAACTAATCCCATTGGTTCTCAATAAATCAAAATAAATAAGGAAAATATTTCACCAAAACTATAAGCCTCCCAAGCTATAATAGCGTCTCACGCTAAGCGCTCTACTCACATATGATGAGGACCGCTGAATATAATATAATAGTGTCCCACGCTAAGCGCTCAACTCTCATATAATGAGGACCGCTAAATAATGGCTAGCTAACAATAAAATATATATATACTGATCGGTTGCCTCCCAGGCTATAGTAGAGTCCCATGCTAAGCGCTCAACTCTCTTATGATAAGGACCGCTGGTGGGACTATAATAACGTCTCACTCTAACGCTCTACTCACATATGATAAGGACCGCTAAATAATGTTAGCTAGCTATAAATAATATCAGTAAACCCTTTTAGGGTGTAATAGAATACCAAATATAAAAGACCAATTGACATGTCCCACATATCAAATGAAATGAGCAAGGGAGTTCCCAAATAATAGTGGGAACTCATAAATCCCAACAAAATACTGAATTTCTAAAATGTCATCGAAATTAATTAACTTTAGTGCACGCATAGTATTTAAATCAAAGGTCCACTCACAGTGCTTGGCTAGGCCTGCCGACGATCCGAGGCTTCCTCCAAATGATCCTCCTCACGGCCTGAACAATAATTAATATTAATTCCCATAATACTTTAAAACTCCAATAAATAAATCCACAATATTAATTGATTTCTTCTTTGTCCATTTTCTCCATCTTTACTCCATTATAACTCACAATTCACCACCATCACCGATAACCAAAATTAACCTTACAAGCATTTTAAAACTAGTTAACCAAAATACGGATAATCCATTTTAATCACCGCCAAAATCCTTAACCATGGAAAAATCTCCAACATTATCAAAACTCTACCAAAAAATTCAATCTATACTTCATTAAATTCCTCCCCTTAATACCATCTTAAAAACATATAAAACAGCCCCTGAGGGGCGGCGCTGCCGCCTACTCCGTCGGTAGTGGCAGCCGGCAGCCGGCAACCGTTTTCTGGCGACCTCCAATGCCTCTCAAATTTTAACAACACAATCCTCTCATCATACCCAACAACTTCCATAACTAGCACTTTAACCAATTCGAATGCTATCTAGGGTAATCGGACCAAAACATCCATAAATCCCTAAAACTTTCTATTATACAAACCACCCTAACGAGATCGAATTAGACTGATTCCTTTTGAGGGAATACTCACCTTGACGAGGGCTACAAGTTGAGCCAAAAATCTCGGCCTATGGTGGCCGGAGGACGGAGCTCCGGCGAAGGGACAGTCGGCGTTTCCGGCGGCTTTTTCTCCTCTCCGGCGGCACTACCGGCTCAGACACTAGGCCGGGGAGAGAGAGGAGATGGCGGGAGTCCGAACTGGGCTGGAGCGGCGGCCAGTGGCTGGCTAGACGGCGGCAGCTGGCGGCCAAGCTTTCCGACGATGAAGGCTTGGGGAGCTCGGGAGAAAGAGAGGAGGAAGAGAAAAAAAGAAAAGAAAAGAAGGGAATGGGGTCGGCTAAATCCTCCTACCCGGTCCACTTAAAACCCCAACCCAAAATAACCCACTAAAATTTTTACCTCTAATTTACCAACACAATAATTTCCCTTTTATATGATAACTTTTTCATGCTAACTCCGATTTTAACGCATAGCATGTCCACGAACTCATAATAGCGTCCTCTACAACTTTCATGAAGAAAGTTTTCCCAAATTCCAAATGGAAGAAAAGTCAACTTTAAGGTCCTTAACAGTAAACAGTTATTTAATACGGTAAAAGACTAAAATAATACCAGAGTAATTAACCGTAAAATAACTTAAGGACTGGGGTGTGACAAGACATGCCTGGCTTATCCCCGGATTTAGTCTGTCACCGTCTGCCTACTCATCCCGACAGACGTCCAGTCCACCAAGACGGTAGATTCATGCGAACTGAGACCCAGATCGCGATCAAGGAAGAAATTCAAAACATGCACCAACCAGGTACATTCGCGTGGCCAAATACAATGAATGGCTGTCCAACGTCGTTCCCTTCTGCAAGAAGAATAGCAAAATGCGCATCTATATTGACTACCGTGACCTCAACAATGCAACGCCTAAGGACATATATCACATGCATGTTGTTGACCTCCTCATTGACGCGGCCGCAGGGCATGAAGTGCTATCCTTCATGGATGGAACTACTGGATACCATCAGATCCCTATCTTTGAAGAAGATCACCACAAGACTGCTTTCGGTTGCCCGGGGTTTGCAGGCGCTTTCGAGTATGTTGTCATGTCATTTGGCCTCAAGAACGCGGAGGCAACATATCAACGCGTCATGAACCTCATCTTTCACGATATCCTAGGCAAGCTGATCGAAGTCTACATAGACGACGTAGTGGTTAAAACCAAGTCACGGGTGACACAAGTGGAATACCTCCGGCAAGTTTTCACGCGGATGCGGAAACATCACCTAAAGATGAATCCCGCCAAGTGTGTTTTCTTTGCGGAGGCAGGCAACTTCCTAGGATTCCTAGTCCATCAACGGGGCATTGAGATCCCCAAAGCCAAGGCGCAGGCGGTTATAAGCATCTTGCCCCTACAACCAAAAAGGAGCTTCAACAATTGATCGGGCGGATCAACTTCCTCCGCCGTTTTATTTCAAACACGGCCGGGAAGGTTCAGCCCTTTTCATCTCTTCTCAAGCTCCAGGGGGCAACCAAGTTCATATGGGAATCACAACACCAAGAGGCCTTTGACCAAATCAAGGATTATCTCATGAACCCGCATGTCTTGGTTCCTCCTCGCCCTGGTGTTCCGCTTAAGCTTTAGATCGCCGCTGCTGACTTGTCCATCGGCTGACTCTTGGCACAAGATGACGAGAACGGAGTGGAACATGTCATTTATTATCTTAGCAGGGTGCTAATCGATTGTGAGACGCGCTACTCTCCAATGGAAAAGTTATGTCTCGCCCTCTTCTTCACAGGTTGCAAGCTCCGCCATTATATGTTAGCCTTTACCACGGTGGTGATCGCTCAGTCTGATCTCGTCAATGTACATGCTTTCTCGCCCTATACTAGGATACACATAGGATATCTAAGTGGAGTAGTGGACATAACTTTCTGATACAACTGCAAAAAATGAGGCTGAAACAAAACTGTTTTGGCCACACCAGTAAGTCTGGGCGTGCAAAGTCTCTTTTAGTTGTTACGGACGTGCCACCGCGCGGACACAGAATGTAGTAGTTGTAATAGTAGGGTGCACTTAGCCTTTTGTTTCTAATCAAGCAACTGAGGATGAAGAGAGCACCAACTCCACCGCAAGGTTCTTCAGATTCGCCTTGCGTACTAGGCAAGGACTTACAGTAGTCCGCCTGAGAGTCACAATATCGATACTCAACGTAAGATCAAGCAGAGCTTCAACTTGGAAGGAAGGAAAAAAGACAAAGCTCCAGGGAGCGAACAGGGAAATTAAAGCAAAGCTCCAAGGAGCGTATGAAAGTTCAACTGTGTTGAAGGTTGTATTATATTTTTGTTGAGTTGTTGTGTGTTGTTCTGTTGTCCCTCCTCGAACTCCTTTATATAGAGCTGTTTAGGACCACAGGTATTAGCCCAAAGCATGTCAAAGACTTGTAAAAGTCTTCAACGATAAATGTGGCGTATGCGATGTTAATCACTTGCTTAACACGATTATCCTTTGGCGAAGTAACTAGCTGCCTCTATGTAGAAGAGTAGAACTCTCATGAAGATGTGGACGTGCACTGTTGATTATCCATGCAAACACGATTAAGGAGTAGAGTCCTTAACCAACACATACACCTTCACGTGCATGGGAAACCCTGAACTCTTCAATTATCCCTGACATGGTCAAGCGATCAAGGATAGTTGCTTCCTTATCCACTCAGTCAACATATGCGGCCAATACCTTAGCCCTCCCCCATGCGAACTCTTCTTTTTGCTTCTTCGCGAAGTCTTCTACATACGCGAAGTCCATTTCCAGATCTCATACGAAGTCTTTGCAGGCCAACTTCTAGTTCGCATGGCGTCTTTGCAGGCCAACTTCTAGTTCGCATGGCCAACTTGGCTTGTAGCACGTCTCTTTTCCATGCATGTATTGCAATTGCAATCCATGTCCAAGACTTCTAGGTGAAGTTCTCCTCTCCACATGCAAGTTTTAGACTTGGTAATTCGCGGGTCATCACTCAATTGAATGACCAACTGCATCCGGGGACCAATCCGCCAACAACTCATGCGAAATCTTATCTTCCTCCCATGCGAAGTCTTATTACATGTGAACTTCGTCCAGCTCGCATGATATCGTAGACGAGGTAACCCGCGCACCTCTAAACCTAATATTACTCGGGCTCGCCGGCGTGATGTGGAAAATTTAATTAATATTCACATAGACAATTACTGTCCAGTAAAATATTAATTTGGGTGCAAACAAAAACAATAGTGGTAATATCAGCTGACGTGACATGTTATTGGATAAGCTTCATTTGCATGCTTTTACAAAATAGAAATCATAGCAGCCAAACAATCCAACAGAACTGGATCTTGATCTTATTATTAACTCTTAATAATCTGGTCATCTCGCTCTTCACGATCTTCTTTAGAATGCATTTCATTTGCACATGAGTTTGAAGAAAGGGAAATCATAGCCAAACACTTTAGTAACAAGTACATCACTCATAAGTCATAACTATTACAATCAAAGCAACCAATGTATGAGTCCTGGTTTAAGAGTAAAATTTAGTAGCACACCTAGTGTTCTTGGCAGGGCTCCACCTCCAAGATCAAAGCTTAAAATGAGACAAGGCAGACTTCCCATTAAGGCCTTTTTCTCTGTAGTAAACATTAAAGTCCCTTAGAGTGGTCTCTCTGTACTTTGGAGGATTATCTTCTGATAGTAACTCCTTGATGGGTCCAAAGAGCTTGGTCGATGGCCGCACTCCTGTGCTGAAAAAGCTCGCAACTGATACTCGTGGACCTCTGCGGTTTGCCATTACCCTGTGCTCTACACTCTTGAATATGTCATTTGATATCAGCTGCAACCTCAAAAGAAATTTTATTCAGTATGAAAATCCCAAACAGGAAACTAGACTGAATCAAGAACCCGAGACATTTTCCTAAACATAACATCCTAGACAAGCCATTCAAAATAGACATGTATGCATGCTCTTTGCAATCATAGTATAACAGTATTGTCTTTCTTTTTGTTACAACTTAGAATTTGTTCATTCTTTAATCCACATCAAATTTCTCAGTTGTATCGTATATAGTATAGTAAAGGTCACAACTGAGCACCATATGAACATATCCGCCAGATTATATGATGAATAGTTATGCAGGGCTAGTTCTATCCTTTTATGCTACCCTACAACGTTACATGCATATGCAAAGGTGCAACACGGTAATAGCCCTGCAAGTGCACGCCCTGTGGACATTTCCAAGTTAATCATATGCACTGATCAAAATAGTGATTTCTGTTCTGTTAACAAATAAATCTCAGTTCTGTTAAACAAACAAATCTAAATTATGTAATTTAGATAGATAAAAGCAAATGATGATTAAACTTGCCTGTATAAGATCTCCAATGTTCACTACTAAAGCACCCGGTACATGGGGTACATCAATCCATTTGTTCTGATGAAAGACTTGTAGACCGCCAATATCATCTTGAAGAAGGATAGACATGAAGTTATTATCTGCATGCTTGCTTGTGCCCATTGTTAACTCTGGTTGTGGACAAGGAGGATAGTAATGGCCTAAAACCAGAAGCCCCTCACTGCAATCTATGTCATTCAAATGATTTGGTTTTAGCCCAAGAGCCTCAGACAACAACTCAAACAATAGCTTCCCCAACTTCATTACTTGCTTCGAGTACTCAACAAGGATTTCTCTGCAATTCGAAACCCAGAAAAGCATATCAGGCAGTCATATATACCAGCTTGTTTCTCCCAAAACAGAAGTATATCATATATGCATACGTCTGTCTGGAGTACACTGTACACACACAATTTAAACCATTATAATATAACATATCTGCAATCTTTTTTTCCGGATGAGCAATTTCTTTGTGTATATTTAATGTATGTAGAATTCTAAATGGCTTACAATTGTTAAATCAAAGGTTAAATGATGCAGAATGTAATTTAGTCAATACCAGGAACAGGGTTTTTACTTTTTAAGTTTTTATAATTCATAACCAACTGACTAGCCGATACTAATGTTGCTTACTCATTCATAGACGAAACCAAGAAATCGCTTTCTTATTAGATATATATATTATTGTCCATGGCATTCTACCCTAAAATCCCTGACATCAGATAAGCAACTAGCTAGGCCAGTTCTGAGTTCTGGCACAGACTTAGCACTAGCAAAGACTAGCTTGTTATGTAATGCTACCAACCCATCTTTATAATTCTTACAAGTTCTTATCTGATGGATCTGTTATCCAACAAACCTACCCTTATGCTGGTTAATGTAAAATTTCTTCATAATCATACTAGAGTGGAAATCTCAAAACATAATAACATGCCATCTACTAAATATAGTCATAAACTTACCTAGAATAGCACCTAGGTGAAACTATAATAGAGTTAATACACTTTTCAGGTACCTGCATACTTCCGGCAAGTCTTCTATCTTAGGAGGAATAGGAGCCATATAACACAGAAAAGAATCTCTCCAATTAGTTGCCGGTGCACTATACAGATCAAAGTTGCTGTTGTAGATGACTGGACTGATGGAGTGATCACGAGTATAAAACTGTTTCTTCACTTCAGTATCCTGCTCATGAAACCCAAGTACCCCTTTCTTCATCTCCTCCAGCACATCAAAAGGTATCCCATGATTCTCAATTTGGAAAAATCCCCAGGTCTCTGATGCTTCTCCAACAGCTGCAACAATCTCCTTTCGTTTAGTTGGATCGAAAAGGCCTTCGAGATCAATGACAGGAATGCTATGTTGAGTTTCCTCATGATCAAAGGTGTAGTCGTTGGAGCATTCATCAGGTGGATGATAAAAAATTCGAGGAATCTCGGTTATGCCAGCATCAACAAGGCCTTTAACACCTTCCTTTGTATCATCAAAAGCTTTTAGTTCTTGTTTTCTGTCATAGTTGGTTGGAACCTCATTTCTGTTGGTAGCTACCATCTTGGTTTATGGCAAAGTAAACTTAGTGAACCAGACAAGAAAAGCTTAGGGAACCAGATAAGATATTAAATATTATCTCAATTCTATGCAACTGAGCAGAGAAGATGATCAGTTTTATAGTGACTGATGAGGTTGTATGTTGACCAAGTGGCGGCCAAAGGAAAGTGCAGTCGACAATTTAGTCTTGTACCAAAAATATCACTACGTCGTTTTCTTACTTCTATTTCACCCTAAACTTCTTGTAAGATCATCTATGCAAAAAGAACTAATAACTTCGTAGCCTATTCAGCGCACCCGACAAAAAAATGACGTGGGTGTTAATTGGTAGACAGTGATGGGGTTCCGTCATGTGAGCGCGAAGGTTAAAACATTATTTACCATATGGCATGGCCGCTTACCTCCTCTCTCTCATATTCTTCTTCTCCACACAGCATACCGCCGTCTCTCTCATTGAAGTCGTGTTTCATGTTAGGGTGAACGAAATCGCCGTCTCTCTCATAGCATATGAGAGACGAAATCGCCCGAAGACCGGGTTATTGAAGATGCAACACAATTGTTGATTTTGGGCGATTAGAGAGTGTGTTCATCTATGGAAGACGACCAATCAATTTGTTTCGGATCTGGTCTTGCAGTATGATGGCAATAGTTGTATATGTTTGTATCGGTAATTTGGTATGGGTGAGGGAGGAAAGTAGCTGATTAAGTCACTGTTCAATTTCATAAATACAATTTCATTATTATTTTTCTATTCACAACCCTCTCCGCTCTTCTATATCATCATCAGCTAGCAATCTACAATCTGCAATGGCAATTCAAGCTCAGTACCCTTCCAATATTCTATTCCTAAACAGGTTTGAATTCTCCCTTCACCTTCCTTAGTTCTCAATCTGCATATCTAGTCTAATGATTCTAATCCCGGTTTGATTTCCATTGATTCTACAGAAACACACAAGAAGGGCATGATTATTCTTTACAAGCGCAACAAGGATTGTACCTTGATCAATCTCACATGCTATTCAACAATGGTCTAGGAGGTAATTTGCTTGTAAGTCATTCCATCTTGATACCCCAATTCATGTTCAATCAATCAAGGATGGGTTTTCAATCGAATTTGTTTGATCACAATAGGCAATAGAACTAAACAGCACAAGAGAGGAAGAGAAGCTTCAGTCGCCGCTGAAATCACGCCTTCAATGATTCTCTTCTCTTTGCAACAGTCCCAACCTCTCTCAGCTCTACAATCACAATCACCCTAATGTCGACTCCACCGGACTCGCTTCTAAACGGAGAAGGTTGGAGGCCGGAAAAGCGGTGAGTCCTTGTGACCTGATGTATTTATGATATTAGAGTAGCGGGTTGAACTGCAATAGTATAGGTAATGACATTTTTGCAGGAAGATGTTGTGATTAGAATCGCATGTTACCCAAAGGATTTCAAATTAACTTGTGAAGCCCTATCAAGTAGAAAGATGACTCTTTGTTAACTGTTGGGAAGTGATAAGGATGACTCTGTTTTGGTATTGGCGGTGGAAGGAAGGAAAAATAGAAAGAGAACAAAAAAAAAGAAGAAGAAGAAGAAGAAGAGAACAAAAAGAAAGAGGGGGGAGTTTGATGGAAGGAAAAGAAATAGAGAGGGAGGAGAAGAGGAGAAGAAAAGAAATAGAAAGAGAGAGAGAGAGAGAGGTATGTAGTTTAGTGGAGAATTAGATTTGATTGAGGGCAGATGGAGACGACTGGGTGTTCTTGTCTTGATGAGTTTGGTTTATAATAATAATAATAATAATAATAATAATAATAATAATAATAATAATAATAATAATAATAATAATAATAATAAAGGAGATAAGGAAGCTTGAGATGATTTTGGTCGTTGCATAGAAGAGGATTTGGGTGAAATGGTCAGAAGAGGATTGGGTTGAGACTGTATGTCTTTGTACTTGTGTATGCTTCTGTTATGTTCATTCTAGAAATAACTTTGCTTGTGATTAGTGTGTCTTCTATTCTCTTAGTGTTTGGGTTTATTGATTTTAATATGCTATGATTTGGTATCTCTATTATATTTTGATTTCAGTAGTTGATTATATGTTGGTTATTACTGCAATAAAGCTTTGTCGTCATCACACAATCGCCGGTTTGACCATTGTCGAGACGACGATGGACCAGGTCAATTTTTTTAACATGAATGGATATAGAGCGTCACCACGAGTGTAGAAATTTTCGGATAATTATTCGAGCACCAGAGCTATTTGTTATGTTTTTTAGAAATTGAATTATAATAAATGGTAATAACTATACAATTTTTGAAACTCTGAAAATCATAAAAAAAATAGCTTTGGTGTCTGAAAAAGTCCTCGAAAATTTCTACAGTCACGCCGTGATGCGTAATGTTCATCCATGTAAAAATTTTATGTAATTTACATCCGCTTGACACGGTTACCTGAATGAGGTAGAAGGATGCATAATGTTGACTAAGTTGACCGAGGCCCAAACAATGACGAAAATAGGTAAATTTCTACTGGTCACATTTTACTATAATGAACACATCAGACTGTTGAATTTCTATTTTGTGGATTTTTGACCTCGGATCGCCAACGGCCACATGTGTACTAAAGCGGTATAACTTGTTTAGTAGGTTTTGTGAAAGTGTACATGATTGTTAACCAACTGTAAAGAGAAAGTGAAATTTCTAAAAATCTTGTGAAATAGGATGTAACCGGAATAGTGAAATAAAACTACAGTTGAAAAATCATAAACTTCTGGTAACGTTTGGTTCCCGACAAAAACGGTCAACCCTAATTACTCTTAAATGCTCTTAAGGAGAGCTTACCCACCGGAGGGTCAATTTAACAAAATTTCCATGGGTTCCTAAGTATCAAATATACGAGTTTGAAAATGGGGAAAAGTGGGATTTCACATGATGCCGGTCAACCGCATTTCGGGTGAAAAATGAGATTGAATTAAAGAATCTGAAACAAAGTGGATTTTTCCAGTATACCAATTTAATTACCATAACTACATCAGACGGTGTAATTTTTATTTTCACATATTTCTGATCTCGAATCGCCACGTGCCTACCAAAACAGAATAACTTGTTTAGTAGATTATTTGGAAGTTTACATATTTGTGAATCAACTACACATAGCAAGCAAACGTTACTGGAAATATGTAATTTTTCAACCATAGTCGCATTTCACCATACCGATGACATCATATTTCACAAGATTTTTGAAAATATTGCTTTCTCCCTATAGTTGGTTCATAAATATCTACACTTGCATATAACCTACTAAACAAGTTATACCACATTAGTAGACACGTTGTGGTTCTGATGACTAAATTTTATAAAATAAAAAATCAACCGTCCGATATGATCAGTGTACTTAAATACGGCTATGATAAAAAATCCACCAGTTTTTGAAAACGTTAAGGTCTCAATCCACGCAGTCAACATTAAATTAACGTCACTTATTACACGAAAACGCTCTTTCCTACCCTTATATGACCTAGTTTGATTGATTCTTTCACACATAAAACTCTCACATTGATGAGATGTAACCACTCATGTAAAAATTTGGGTACGTTCACCTCTCGACAATAGGGCTCCACATAGGGAAACATAAGCGTATATAGGGTTGACCGCTTGTATCGGGGACGAAACGTTACCGGAAATATGTGATTTTTCAACCATAGTCTTATTTCACCATACCGATGACATCCTATTTCACAACATTTTTGAAAATATTGCTTCCTCCCTATTTAGCAAGATCACATTCTATCATAACCTTTTCTTTAAAATAAATATTTTTGGTTCACTGAGATGACGAAAATTCATGTTTTTGTCACCTAGCTACTTGATAATTGGGGGATAAAAAATTCCGCCAATTATTTGGCCAAATTTTTAATCACTTCCGCCAAAAATTTCAGAAAAAATTGAACCAAATTTTTGAAAGTTTCCTTATATATCATCTGCCTCACTTTTCATTTCTCTATCTTTTTCTTTGAACTCTCTCTTCTCTCTTTTCCAAAGTCTCTTCTCTCTCCCTCCTCTCCTTTGTCCCAGTTTCCACGCACCGAGAGACCCTCTAGTTTTCCCTCTGCCTTCTTCTTCGCCACTGTCGCCTCCTTCCTCATCGCTGGCAGCCGTTTTCCCTCTGCCTTCTTCTTCGCCACCGTCGCCTCCTCCCTCACCGTTGACAACCGTTTTCCCTCTGCCTCTCCTTCTTCTTCCCTTTGCCTCTCCTTCTTCGCCTCTCTTTCTTCACCACCGTCGCCTCCTGCCTCTCAAATTCAGCAGTTTTCATGGAATGACTAATTTTCCTCCTCCATCGGACTCCGCGCCCTTCCCGTTTTGGCCTTGTTATTTGACTCGTTTTGTAAAGATAACGACCTTCTTGCAAATCAGTATGCGCCAAACTCTACTCCAGACATATCTGATGTGTTCAGCATCAAAATCCTTATGTATCTAAATTAATTTGTTTCATTTCCTAATACGTTGTGGACGTGTAATTCATGATTTGTTAAGAAGTGTGAACCGTAATGAAGATCGAGTTTGTTTTAAAAGTCCAGTTCCTAATTAAAAAAGAGTGGATTTAAGAAGGGGAGCTACACCTTTAGGTTCGGATCTTATTATATATTTATTTTTTTGGACGGGTTTAAGAAGGTGAGGTTGACACAAAATTCAGCACTAAACCAAACAAACCCACTCATTGTCCCCAAACCGAACTGGGTAGAACACAGAAAGCCAGAGAAGCGGGATAGAGCTAGTTACAGAATCTAGATACACAGAGAGATATGGAGCTGGTTACAGAATCTGGAAACACAGAGAGAAACTCATACTTAGTAACTGACAAAACCCACTCATTGTCTACCAACAGAACAGCACAAACAGATTTGATGCCAAAATATATATTTTATATCAAATAACCTTCAAACATAACATTTCATTCAAAACGAGTTACACTTAACGACTTCTGACTAACATATCATCAAAAGTCTGCCGCCGTACAATATAACATAGTCTGATAGGATTCAAAATATACATACATGATCACAACATTCACTTTAATTCAAACTGGTATGCAGAATGAGATACGCGTGATCAATCCAGAGCACCCACTACAAATCTGCTGCTCCAAGTAACAAATATATACACTACACTACCACCGCTACGATCATTTACAGCCCTCCTAGCTACCGAAAACTTAGACTCAAACATTATCTGATCCCTAATTAACAAATATATGTCATGAGTATATATTTTGCCAATCTGCTCTTCCAGAACAAGCAGATGAGATTTCAGGACCGGTGAAAACTGATCTGACATGTAATCATCATAAAGACCACGATTTCTTATCCGATCAACAGATTTTTCATATCGAGGCATCATCTCAGACATCGTAATGCAGCTCCCAAGCCCAAATTTCATAATTCTATGCATTCCCTCACACCTTTGCGTGCTGCTTGTTCCCGCATAGAAGTCGTCTCTAAAGAATGTTTTCTCCCACCTTTGTCTTTTATTATACATCCCACTAATCCATGAGTTATTCATTGTAACAAAGTACTCCCAAGAAGTTTCCCAATCCTCTATGCTCAAACCAGCAAATATTAGATGAAAGAAATGACCACGTGTGCCTGCGTCCTTCAAGTGCGACACTACTTTTTTCCCAACATGCCATACACATAGCCGGTGTCTTGCCTTAGGCATTACATTTCCCAATGCTTTTCTCATTGCTTCATAGCTGTCAGTTAAAACAAACACAGGTTTCTTCTGCTTCATTGAAGCTAAAAATGCAGTTAACACCCAATTGTATGTTTCTTCTGTTTCGTCAACAAGAAGTGCAGAACCGAATATAACAGTACCTCTGTGGTTGTTCGTTCCCACAAAAACTACCAGAGGCTTCCCATACATGTTGGTTTTGTAAGTACTATCAAATATTAAAACATCCCCGCATGAACAATAATCCATGTAGGACTGCTCGTCACGCCAAAACATGTTCGCCAGCCTACCCTTCACATCTACACTAGACAAACAGTAGAACATGTGGTCTCGAATTGCTTTCATATTCATCCACGTAATAGAACATTGTGCATCACCATCCAGCATCAGCTTGTTATTCTCCTCCTGAACTCTGTTGTACAAATCTCTTATAGTAAATCCAACAAACTCATGGCCTCCTGCCTGATGAACAAGGAACTCGTGAGCACGAGTTGTGCCCACAGAAACCTTCCTAAGTGCATTTACCTGAGCAATGTCGTTCTCCTTAACCAAGCGATTTATTCTCATAAACTGCCTATGTACAAGTCGAGTCAGTGGATGATTATGTTTCGTCCTAAACGACGATGCATAATATCCCCCCTTTTTCTATCATATTTCACGGTGAATTGTGCAAGGCAATTCTGCCTTGACAGTCGCCGCGACCTTGAACTAACTGGCTTCACCATTTTCTTCCCCCTACAACTCCTCTCACTATCCTTCACATATGATCTGTGCAACACTTTTTGCTTATTTGCTTTCTTAGTTTTGTGAATCAACCTATCCTCCAAACCTGCGTCAACATCTTCCTCACACACCCTGCTTTTCTTACCCTTATTGCGCACCCCTTCCCTTGCACAGACCATTTCTCTTCTGATAATTACTGTATTCTCACTGTTCCAGGCCAATTTGTATTTTCTTATGCTGAAACCCTTTGCAACTAAATAGTGTAGGTAGAACATCTTCGCTTCCTCCCCACTCTTGAACACCACATTAGACAAGTCATCAAGCTTCAGGTCCTTGTAAGGCTTCCCATTGAACATTGTGGATTGCTCATCGTCTGACCCGTCTTGACTCTCACTTACTTCCATCCCATCATCACTACCATTCCCAAAACTATCCCCGGTCTTCGCCTCATCTGAACCATCACTGTTTTCAGTCTGGGTGGTACTCAAATCAATTCCCTCCATAACACACATGTGCACAAACATGTAAATAAGGATTACTTATCACAATATAATAAGATGGAAATCAATTAATGGCAAACAAGCTCGCTCAGGTAATCAATAGAAACCTGAAACAATTTAGTTCATATCATAAAGCTCGTGGGAGAAATTTCGAAGTGGCACATTCAAGTAACACACAATAATCAATCATCAATCTCAGTAATTTGGAATCATCCATTTAAATCTAGGATAAGGAGATAGAACATAAGAACAAGATTCAATCTATTGGGTGAATCCGAACTGGACATGGAAGTCCCAAACAACATAGATATTTAATCCAAAATGAATAATGATATCAATTCAAGAACTTACAACGATTGTCCATCTCCCTGATGTTTTGTTCGTACTTCAGAGCTGCACAGAGGTAGAGGGGGGGAGGTATGCTGTGTGGTGTGGAGAAGAAGAATATGAAATAGAGGAGGTATGCGGCGAATTTTGGTAAATAATGTTTTAACCCCGCCCTCACATGACGGAACCCATCATCACCGTCTATCAATTACAGCCACGTCATTTTTTTTTTTGCTAATTAACTGTATGATTTTCGCTAATTAACTATATGATGCATTCTTTCACTTCTGTCAACAACCTCTCAGTGTGATTGAACCTCTTAAAGGCCTCCAATGTCCTTCCTTGGCAAGGATAATGAAACCTGCAGAACTACAAGTCTATTAAGTGTGGGGCGGTGGCTACTGATGATCTAGCATGGTATCAGTGGTGGTTGCACTGACAGACTCAAGTATCAATCCCACTGCTATGCACTTCAACAAATTGCTTCTTTGGTCCCTATTAAGCTCGCTCATGTCAATTATGTTCTTTGGAGATCAATAATCACTCCTTTCCTAGAACAAACTCACATGATAGGAATTGGAGCCATGCCCTAATTCTCCCAATTCAAGTCGGATCGACGAGGGTTCATTATCTTTGGGTGACTCTAGAAAGGCGATTAGCCGCTACAACACGCTCACATATCATTCAACGTCTTAGGCATAACTATATATTACAATGATAGAAACCAATGTATGATTGAAGAGCAGTACTACAAGAGAATAATTTAGTATGACACCTTGTGTTCATGGCAGGGGCTCCTTTGTCTCTGGTTCAAAGCTTAAAAAGGCCTTTACCTCTGTAGTATGCATTATAGTCCCTTAGAGTGGTCTCCCTGTACTTTGCAGGATTGTCTTCTGATAATAACTCCTGAATTGGTCCATAAAGCTTTGTCAATGGCAGAGTCCTGTGCTGAAAAAACCTGCAACCGATATTCTGGGACCTCTACAGTTTGCCAGTACCCTGTGTTCTACACTCTTGAATTTGTCATTTGATATAAGCTGCAACAAATACTATTCAATATGAAAACCCAAAGTAGGAAACCAGATTGAATCAAGAACAGAGATGTGTCATAGCAATAAGATCCTAATAAGCCAATAGCATAGATTAAACATGCATGCTCTTTGAAATCATATATCATAATACTGAATACTCCTGATGAAGTACAATGCTAACCACTAGTGAATAGTGAATACTACTATACTTGCCTGTAAAAAGTCTCCAATGTTAACCACTAGGGAACCTGGTACAGGGGGTACATCAATCCACTTGGTATGATGAAGAACTTGAAGACCACCAATATTATCTTGCAGAAGAACAGTGATGAAGGTATTATCTGCATGCTTGGTTGTTCCTAATGTAAGTTCTGATTGTGGGCAAGCAGGATAGTAATGGCCTATAACCAGAAGCCCCTCACCACAATCTATGTCATTCAAGTGACTTCGCTTTAGCCCAAGACCCTCAGACAACAACTCAAGCAATAGCTTCCCCAACTTTATTACTTGATTTGAGTATTCAACAAGTATTTCTCTGCAAATTGAAAATGCAAAAGAGCATATGAGGTTGTCACATCCTTCATATGTTTCACTCAGAAAGAAAAAAGAACATATCTCCAACTTTGTTCTTTAAATGACCAATTCCTTATTAAAAATAGCTTGTTAAGTGATGCTACCCATCTATATAAAGGTTTCTCATCCAACTGAAGGATGAGTGATCAACCATCAGACCAAAAAAAAAAAAAACCATTAAGCTGGTCAGTGGATTAGTTTACTAAAACTGAAGAAACAACTCATACACATAAATCATAACATCTAATTCATGATTGAATCCCAAGTAAACTAATGTACCAGTTTTAGACACAATTTATATAAAAGCTATGTCATAGTCACATACCTGCATACTTCTGGCAAATCCTCAGTCTTAGGAGTAGGAGTCATGTAACACGTAAAAGTATCCCTCCAATTAGTTGCTGGTGCACTATACAGATCAAAGTTGCTATTGTAGACAAATGGACTACTGAAGTTATCACGAGTATAAAACTGTTTCTTCACTTCAGTATCTGCTCAAAAAACCCACGTGCTCCATCCTTTATCTCCTCCAGCACATCAACAGGTAATCCATGATTGACAATTTGAAAAAAGCCCCAAGACTCGGATGCATCTGCAGCGTCTGCAATGATCCCCTTGCGTTTAGTTGGATCTGAGAGACCATTGAGGTCTATGACTGGAATACTAAACTGAGCTTCTTCTGAATCAGAGGTATTGTTGATGGAGTACTCATCAGGTGGATGATAAAAGATCCGGAGAAGGCCTTTAACACCTTCCTTGGTGTCATCAAAAGATTTCAGTGCACTTTTTCTGTCATAGCTGGTAGAAACATCATTGTCATTGGTAGCTGCCATCTTCGTATCAGCTAAGGTAAGCCTGATGAAAGTTCAAAATCTTAGACTGGACAATAAGATTCATAAAAGAAGTGTATGTAAAAGCTCAGTGAGCACTGAGCAGATCAAAATATTTTCACAATACCATATTGCAAGTTGACGCAAAAGGATATATTTTTGTAACCGACCAAAAGTCCTTAACCTTAAGTACATAACCACTAATTTACACACACACAAAAAAAAAACCATTAAATAATTAACCACTAATTGCACTAATTGACAAGCAATTACATATGGTTTTCTTTATCTTTTTGGCAAGGTATGGACCATTTCAAAAATAAGAAACAAAAAAACAAAGTATTTGGATTGAAGAGGCAACTCATCCGCCCAGGAACATTAGGATCCACCCGTGACTCGCAGTAATCCAGGTATCCAACAAAGATATGAGTTTAGCATCAACTCATGCTTGAGAGCAATGAGACCCTCTTGGCTTAAGGTTTCCCACGTTGAAAGCCTGCATGCATGACTGAGACTCCTCTAAAATCTGACACATTCACAAGCGTCAGATCCCACGACCCTAATACGCAACAACCTACCGAAGAAGGACTTGCGGAAGTCGGGGCTCTGAATTGAATGGGGTTTCCGGGCTTCCAGCAAGAATCTTGGCATACCGCTAACCCTCATTGGTTGTGGTTTCTACAATGAACATGAAGGAAAAGAACATTTCTGAGTCCTTGTAATGACAACTTTATTTGATCCATGGTTCGAGATATCAAGTTTCGTCTGGCTCTGTAATCATTCGTTATGTTCCTTGGGTGGCAAACTTTGTTGCAAATCAGTAGGCTAATCTAGCTCATTTCTCCTTTATAGTCCTTTTTTGCCTTGTGTTTGGTTCAAGTGTCCTCTTCTTGTTGTGTACCTAACATTCCATTTAGATCAACTGGGAATGGGAGTTAGATCAACTGGGAATGGAGTTGTTAAAGGTTTTGTTTTGTAGTTTGTTGTTGTTTTCTTCCTCATCGAAGAGAAAAAAAGAAAAAAAACTTTGTTTACGTTTAATAAGTGTACAGCGTTTACTATTTCTATTTGACCCAAAAACCTTCATGTTTGACTTAAGAACATGATCATCTATACACACGTTCCTGCACAGATAAAATCCATGGGACTTAAGAACCAATAACTGTATGAAGGTATGATGCATTCTTTAACTGGTTTTGACAGAATTTAGAGTAGAATGAGTGCAATGAGAATGGCAAATAGTTGAATTGAAGAACTCAAAAAAGGCATAATATTAATAAATAAAATACTGCAACTTTCTGAGGTTCACAAATTGGCTCAAAAGAAAATAAAACATCCGCCCCTCAAAATACACAATAAGCCTTTGTTCCCTAATTTCTTTTTTTTTTCCTAAATTTTTGAAAGGAAAAACCCAGATACAGACAAATAAAGGCATGCAAAACTAGTTCCTTGTGAACAGTCAGGTGAAGTCAGAAACTAAACCCTCACATCATCTAAGGTCCCTCCTCAATCCTCATGTAGTTTTCGCTTTGGGAGCTCTTTTCCTGAGCTGTTTCTTTGGCATTGATATCTTCATGCTAATGAAAAAGAGCAGAGCCCCAAACAATGCCAAATTCTGCAAATCAGGGAAAAGAAGTCATTAATGGTAATTTTAAACTTCTATTTGTTTTTACGCTTACAGATAATCCCTATTGACCTCTCCCATTGCCTATGAAAACTGTATATTGGGTGCATTGTAAAAAGCCTGAACCCCACCCCAAGCCATAAGAGCAAGCTTAATGTCGGCCAAGACTACTTATCAGAGCATAACGCAAAGCTACACATTTCATCCTAGTGAAAAGATCTAGTTTCAGTTGCTTAAGAACCACCGAAGGTAATGCTAAATTGCACATATTCAACCAAGGTAAATAAACTACCAATGTATCTTGACCTCAACTCAGTTTGGTTGCACAACTTATGCTAGTTTTGACAAAAACAATGTCCAAAAATTGCAATTTGAATAAATCATTTTGAGATAGTGAAAGGACCGTCTGTTTGGTTCTCATCTATAGGGGGGAAATGTGAAATAGAGACAACGGTATAGATCAAGAGTCTGAGGGAGCAAGTAATCCTGATTGCTAACCTGGGTAAACTTGAGGAAAAGCTGATTGAATTCTTTCTTCTCCGCGTCGTAGTTGTAGAAGTCATACAATATAGGAGTTGCAATGGCCTGATGCAGAAGCTGCATAGAAACACACATGATTCAATACCCATGCCGATCTCCATGTACAGACCAAGAAAATAAGGTAGACAAGCAAAAGCTACACACCAGCAGAACGGCTCCAAAAGAACTTCCAAAAATGAAAAGAAGACCCCCAACACCCTTCAAGACAATCGCCGCCGCCACTAAATGCTTAATCTGCCAATGACAACTCAGAAAGATCACTTTTCCCCACGCAAATTAAATCAACAAACCCTAGATTGATCTCATCGTAACACCTAAACCACTCAACTTCCTCACCTCAAGTTGCTTGGGCAGATGCACGCCGGTGTGAGTCAACAGATGGCTAGAGAAAACATCGAGCTTCGGTCTCAGAAACTTGGCTGCAGGGCCCCCATCCGAACCAAACTCATTGAACCTATAAATAGCAACACTCATCATCTATCATACCCGCTCATCATACACAATCATCACATCAATCATTACACTATTAACAAACTTAAAATCCTTTAAAACCGCCACTAAACTACCTACAAAATTCATATAAACTGATCTAAAAGTTTTGGTTACACTAAATTAAGTTAGATCCAACTATTAATGATCAGTTGCAACTACAAAATATAATTAGGAACTAAAATTTAAAATTTAGTGAGCAATAAAATAATGAGGAGGAGGCACAGATCTGGAGGGTCTCACTCTTGCCAAGCAGAGAGAAGGAAGACGGAGGCGAATAGGAGTCTCCCGACGGAGGAAACGAAGGCCATGTTGTCTGTACGGGGAGGGACCAAAACGACGCCGCTTCAGGATACTCGAGGCGAGAGACTTTCTTTCTTTCTCTCTCTGGATTTTCGATTTCGGAAACTAAACTCGGACAGGGGTGAGAGTGATAAGGAGGAGCAGAGATCGAGGGCAAACGGCGTCGTTTTGGGTGCACGCGTTTGAAATTTAAAAAAGGAGCTAAGCGGTGGTTGGCCGAGGAGGGCTGTACTCGCGTGAGTGTAGCGAAGTGTTGTACTCGCGGTGTCGTTTGAGATCGGGAGGCCTACACGTATACCTGGCCAATCGGAGCGGTTGGGTGCTTGTAATGGTGGCTGGGTGGGTGACGTGGAGGGTTGGCGGAGCGAGTGGGTTTGAGGGTTTAGAAGGTGCGGAGAGGGCGCTTTTGGCTTTTGTTCTTGCAGCTTTTTTGAAATTTAAATTTTGAATGAAGAAGAGTGTTCGAGTTAAAGTGGTGTTGTCATGCTCTTTTCCACTTGGCATTCTTTTTGGTTAAAATCCCACTTGGATCTACGTTACCCATCGATCTTTGGAAAAGGAAAGACAATTACCCATGAATTTAGGGTAAATTCAACAAAAAAACGTTAATTTAGGTTATATATTATCACCGGGTCAGTAATTGACTAAAAGATTCATGATCATTATGATGTAACTCCAACCATGAGAAAAATTATTTTTCCATCCAAAAATAAAAAGAGGTTATGAGGGCAAATAAAACGTAAAGTTTTAAAATAAAATATTAAGATCTTAATAGCTCTTTATATGTTTACACAACCTCATAAGGAACGCGTAGTTTGGTATTTTGTGGCTAAGAATCCCCAAGATGATAGCGTGTTCTAAGACTTTATATGCAAGAAAGTAACATTTTTTCAGAAATTGTTAACAAACCCCAAACTTCATCTCTTATCTTAGTCATAATTGTTTTTTCTTTTGTGTGTGCTGTAATAGTCTTTTAATAGGTATAACCGTATAAGGGTATTGGACTCTTGGAGTAGGATATCCATCTCTGATGTCATTTAAAATGAATGCATGTTTAACAATTACTGGAAAGCTAAACACAATAGATGAGCAATTCGAGTGAGGTTAGCTCTTAAATAAGATATGATAGAAGATTAGTAGTCGTTTATTGATTGATTCTTTCCGGTTTTTTGTTTAATTAAACCTTTTTTTTTTATGTATGACGTCTCAAATGAAAAATGGAAAATACCCTATCATAATTAGACACTTTTTCACGACTCAACCTCTTTGTGGAAATACTATCCAGATCTTGAAAAAATTGTAAGAGTTAATGTACAAGTTGTAGTGGATGTGTAGAAAATTGTAGTCCAAGTCTGATTCATACAAAAGCAAATGTACAATTTAATTGCATGGAGCATATATGCATGTTCCTACTTGATCAAGGTAAGCTGCTAGCCATCACGACTGACGCAAAATTATATTGTTTCTTTTTAAGCTCTTTAGATCTAATGCCACCCAACTCATGCAGCAACTATGCATCAACTACACGTGAATACAACTGAAATGACCATGATCTATTCACAAAGAAGATGCAGGCAAATCCCATCTTGGTCTGTTTGTTCCAAAGTAAATCACCTAACCGATGCAAATTTGCTTCCCACTCATATTTTCTCACCTTTATCTCTACCTACCTAGTTAAACGTCACATGTCTTATCGTTTAATCACATTAACCATGATTAACAACATCCATTTATAATAACAAATTATATTATCTCCTACATTTACTCTTTTTTTTTTGGGAATCATCTTCTAAATTTACTCTAGAGTAGCATAACAACGACACTAGAAGGAGTCCTAATAAATTTGTTAGATTTTGTTAAATTGTTTAGGAAAAAAAAAAAAGAGTAATTAGAGTAAATTTAGAAAATGATTCCCCAAAAAAAAATGTAGGAGATAATATAATTTTTTTATTATAAATGGATGTTGTTAACTATGGTTAATGTGATTAAAAGATATGACATGTGGCGTTCAACTAGGTGGGTGGGGAAGTATAGGTGGGGAGCAAATTTGCATCCATCACCTAACTATCTAAGGTTCTCCCTCCCCATTTGTACATATTCTTGGATCTAAATGAAATAACATGCCTTCAAAAATCATAGATCCATTCAATATATAAAACGTGAATATGACTAGCAAGTGTGCATTACACTACAACAATATAAAACAAATGCCATATAAATATTGACATTTTCCCCTCATACTCCACTAATGCCCTTACTTGCTACACTTATGGGAAATTTAAAAATCCCTGAAAAAGGCGAAACCTTGGTATATGAAGGAAAACCCATGCATCTCAACCATTCCTGCTGGATTAGGATATAGTAAGAAATGTGTATCTTTATAAATTAGTACTAATATTTTATTGTAAACTTTAAGAAATCGAAATTTTCTGATATTTTTTTAGACTACCAATGTCTCATTGATACCCGATATTTTAATCTTTACATCTTAATGCAAATGGTAAATAGGATCGATATCGATATATGTCATCACATCTAATCTTGAAAGCCACAAGTAGCAAAAACTAGAGTTCGAGCAATAATGCTTTAGGTCCCAACTCCCAAATAGATATCTAATCTCGTCAAGTTAATTAAGCAGCCATAATGTCAAATTTTTTGAAGCTGGTGGTAGTTGTTGGGTATGGAATCATAGTTGAAGTTAATTGTTGTGCTTTGTTAGATAGGAGGTGACAATGTCTCTCGTTGGCGGTTGCATTTGTGAGCAGGGACGGAGCTATGTTTGGGCTAGAAGGGGTCCGGACCCCCTGCCAACATTTGTCTATCTACCTATAATTACTACATGTACCGGTGCAAATGATCAAATCTTGTGTTAATTGAATCATTTGAACCCTCTCCCCTAATCAATGAAGACAACAATTAAACATATGAAATTAAAACTAATAGCACTTAATGGATAATAACTACACCCAACTTATAGAAAGAAATGCATAAATATTATCATTGATATCTAGTCTATTTAATTGTTTTATATCTTATACAAAATCAATAGGACATGCTAAAGGTATGTAATACATGCTAAAGAATACATTATATATAAAACCATCAATAGGAGTTATATCTTCTATACTCTCTTGTTCTATCTTTTATGTTCGGACCCCCTTAAGATCTAAATTCTGGCTCCGCCACTGTTTGTGAGGTATGTTTGTCGGTCACTATTTGCTTTTTAGTTGAGTTTTCGCTTTTGAGGATGACTTGGTTTGCGTAAATTGCAAATTTTACACCTTTTCATTTGATTTGAAGGCTTTCAGCCAAATATTAATGACATGGTAATTTTAACCACTCTTGTGGTTCTTGCCTAATCTGGTGTGTTTCTCAAGCTAGGTTTGAACACCGACACTGTTAAAAGTGATCATAGGAAGGGCTCTAATGCTCTGCTAGCTGATCGGGTTCCCAACTAATTAGTCATTCGGCTTAAGAAAGAAACCTTCGAGATACTGCAAACTTGTTCAAAAGAAAAAATGGCATTATAATTTTAGTTTTTGATGATAACTCCGATCAATTATATGTTTTATGTGACAAAAGTTAGAACCTTCAATTACAAAAACCGCAAAGGGGCGGATCCGTGACATACAAGATTATAATCAAAATTATAACTTGTTGGAGTTAGAGAAGAAAAATTGCTTGAAGCATTGACTATAATTTTGATTATAATTATATTTTGGTTATAATTTTGATTATAATCTTGTATGTCATGGATCCGCCCCCCAATTGTTGCGTGATAACTCTAATTTTTTTCCCTCTTTTTCACAGTTGATAATTTTCTTTTACCTACACTACAAATACCAACGAAAAATGTATCAGTGGTTAATCTTGGTTTTATCTAAGAAAAGCACAATTGACTCGACATCCTTATTGGATTCAAATTTAAAACCAAGTACTATATGGTCTAGTCGGCCAGAGTGGATTCTATGCACCGATGTGCATTTGTATCATTAATGTGTAAGTCCTCAAATTTTCGTATGTGAAAATTGAATGAAGACTAGATACCCTAAATTTCTTCTTTTCATTTTCATATTTGATCCAACCAAGCTAAACACCCATAATAAGAGTACATCTTTTTCGACTTCATCTCACCTCTTGAGTTGGAAACACTTGAGACTATTTTTTTTGCATGTAGTGCGACGTAGATAACCGGATCAAAAATATCGCATATTAGTTTCACTTGCATCTTAATGCGTAGAAGATTTTTCGCTAGTTGGTACGTATTCGGTAACCTAATTAAACATAATATTATGAGTCGAACTCATAACAACCTAATTATTGTAATGCAAAGAAAATCAAACATGGTAAAAGTCAATTATCCAAATATCAAAATCCAATTTCATTACGTGAATCAATCATTTTCAAATTCAAACTTACCCCCCAAAGTAGAATCACCTTCCAACACAACTTCCACAAGTGAAGACAAACAGAAGACGTTCGAGATAGTAACTCGGTAACCGGGTCAAAGTCCAATTCTACCCAGATTCAAACTTCTCCAAACCCCCAAAAGAACCGGGTCCGGGTCGGACCGGCTTTCCTTGTGGTCTTAAAACCCTTGCTTTTATATTAAGACACACAACGACGATTCAGACTCAAATTTCAGAGAGAAGAAAACAGAGAGAGAAGAGCTTCATCTTCGTCGCTACTAGGCTTCAATGGGGTTCTTCTCCTTCTTCGGCCGCGTCCTCTTCTCCGCCATCTTCATCCTCTCCGCTTGGCAAGCGTAAGCTCCACCATCTTCATCCTTTGTAATGCTGTTCTTTTTGGGTTCGGTGATTGTGAACATTCATTGCGTTTTAATGTGATTTTGATTTGATTGAGTGCGATCTAAGGTTGGGATGTAGTATCTAGTTTGTTTTACTAATGACAATTCGTATATAATTTAAAGAATTTTGCTCTACATCTGTTGGGCTTTACTATGCTATCTTTGGTATCTTATTATTGTTGATGTGGTGTTTGTCTACTCAGGCTCAATGAATTTGGTACTGATGGAGGACTTGCTGCAAAGGAGTTGGCTCCCAAATTTTCTGTTTTGAAAGATCACCTGTCGTCCAAAATGGGGTTTGCATTACCAGATGTAGATGTAAGTTTTTTTTTTTTTTGGGTTCTTTCTCTGCAGCCTGTATTTGTCATGTTGCTCATGTGTAGTATGGCTTTCGAATAATGTATGCAGCCTATTCATTTGGCTGGAGCTGTGATAGCTCTGAAAGGTCTGGGAGGCATTCTGTTTGTACTTAACAGTAATATCGGAGCTTTTCTTCTGGTTAGTATTACTATCTTTTGGATTTGTGATCACTTCCTTTTCTATGATTGCACTTGTTTGAAAACTATCAGTCGCTGTAAATTCTTAAATCAACCTGACATTTTTCTTTCTGGTTGTAGATCATTCAATTGGCATTTACCACTCCCCTCATCTATGATTTCTACAACTTCAGTCCAGACACTCCCAAATTTGGTGTACTCTTGAATGATGTATATCGACGAAGCATAGATTTTGAGGAGGGGCTTAAAGTTTAGGGTATCAAAGTAGCTGCTTCTCGTCATCAAATTGCAGATGTGAACCTTCTTATTGTTGCTCCTGTAATTTTTTAAGATTCTCCTTTTAGGATACATTACTTTCATAGTTTCATTATCCCTTTTTCAGGGTGAAATTTATTGTTACTTCAACAGATGATTGATTGCAGCCAAAGTTTCTTCTGAGTCTCAAAATTTACTTGGCTTAAATTCAAAATTAATCTAGTGATGTGAACATATCACATTGCTTTGGAATTTAGATGTTCTGAAGAGCCTTAACGATTGTTATTGAAATGGAAATAATCATGTGATCTTATCACATTGTTACTAGATCAACGATACAACCGTGTGTTGAAAACAACGGTTGGTCTTGGAGGCTCTTGGTTTGGTTCTGGCAAAATCCCAGTTGCAGGGGTTTAAGAACAGAGGTAATAGACTGTTTACAAAATTGGGATTTGCTGCAAGTTTCCAACAGGTCTCAAATTTCCAATGTTGTTCAGTTCTATCAAACACCTTCAGGAAAAGAGGTTCTACTAGAATACTGCACTTAGAACTCAGAAACCAATGATGGCAGAGGTTCCAAAGGAACCACCTGTATGGAACCACCAGTGAGCACCTAGAAGAAGCAGTCGTGGAATTTGAAGATGGTGCGAGTGATGTACTATTATCAAATGTGCCATCTCTTCCAGCACTGCATTCAAAAAATTAAAGAGGGAGAAAGGAGAAAAAGGTTCATTAGATTTAATTCATGGCAGTCTTCTGCAAGTAAAGCTACGTTTTGTAACAACATCAGCAAATTTTAACTTGTACCATCCGGGAACTATACACGAACCATGACCTGCAATTTTGGCGATGAAATATCAGTAACAAAGCAGTCAAATATAACAAGGTTTGGAGAATAAATTTTTCTGATGTATTATTCACCTTACAGAAGAGGCTATTTATAGAGAAACTACATGTACAAACCCTACGTACTATATACTACATGTACTACACAATAACAAATTAATTTACATTCCTAAACTGACTTCATGACTCACGCTAACACTCACCCTCAAGTTGGCGCATATACATCAACCATGCCCAATTTGCTAAGTGAGTCATAAAAAACCTTCTTAGAAACTCCTTTTGTGAGTATATCTGCAAGTTGCTCTTCTGTAGGGACAAAAGGAAAGCTAATGATTTTAGCATCTAGCTTCTCCTTTATAAAGTGACGATCAACTTCCACATGCTTAGTACGATCATGTTGCACAGGATTCTGTGAGATATCGATAGCGGCCTTGTTGTCACAATACAGCTGCATAGCAAACTTGGATTTAACACCCAAATCTCGTAACACATTCCTCAGCCACAACAACTTGCACACTCCATGAGCCATACCCCTATATTCTGCTTCAGCACTAGACCGAGCCACAACCTTTTGCTTCTTACTCTTCCAAGTAACAAGATTACCTCCCACAAAGGTAAAGTATCCTGATGTAGACCTCCTGTCTGTAATATTTCCAGCCCAGTCTGCATCTGTAAAACCGCATACCTCAAGAATGTTGTTATGCCTAGAAAACATTACTCCTCTCCCTGGAGCGGACTTCAAGTACCTCAAAATCCTTACAACAACATCCATGTGATCTATACTGGGATTATGCATGAACTAGCTCACAACACTTACTGCGTATGCAACATCAGGTCTGGTGTGTGCTAAATAAATTAGACGTCCAACTAACCTCTGATATCGAGGCTTGTTGGTAGGTACCTGATCAGGATACTCTGCTAATCGGTGATTCTGCTCAATAGGAGTATCAATTGGAGTACAATCCAACATACCTGTCTCTGTTAATAGATCAAGTATATACTTCCTCTGACACAGATAGATGCCTTCACTCCCCCTGGCTACCTCAATGCCCAAGAAGTACTTAAGTGTACCTAGGTCCTTCATCTCAAACTTTGTGGCTAGCTGTTTTTGCAATCTATCCATCTCAACAGTATCACTACCAGTAACAACCATATCATCAACATATATGATCAGAGCTGTTACCTTCCCTTGTTGATGTCTGAGAAACAATGTGTGGTCTGAGTTACTCTACTTATAACCAATTTTCCTCATGAACTGTGAAAACTTTCCAAACCAAGCACGAGGTGATTGTTTAAGACCATACAAAGACTTTCTCAATCTGCACACAAAGTTACCTGAAGGAGCAGTTTTATATCTAGGTGGAAGATCCATATACACTTCCTCTATAAGTTCTCCATGAAGAAAAACATTTTTGACATCAAACTGTTTAAGAGGCCAGTTCAAGTTAGCAACAAGAGAGAGCAATACCCAAATAGTGTTCATCTTTGCAACTGGTGCAAATGTTTCATCATAGTCAATGTCATATGTCTGGGTGAATCCCTTTGCTACCAGACGTGCTTTATATCGACTCACTGACCCATCTGGATTATGCTTCACTGTAAACACCCAGCGACATCCCACAACCTTCTTTCCATGTGGTGGAGATACAAGTTCCCAAGTATTGTTCTTCTGTAATGCTTTCATCTCTTCATCCATTGCTTTCCTCCATTTTGGATCTCTCAATGCATCCTGCACTTTGTTAGGTACTGATACAGCAGATATTTGATTCATAAATGATTCATATAACTTAGACAATCTCTTGGTAGACATAAAATTTGCCACAGGATATTTAGCTTTGGCTTGAAGGGTAGGTTCATACTTTTTAGCTGGTTTACCCCGAGTAGACCTATTTGGTAATATATATTGTCTACTATTAGCATCACTAGTATCAACCCCAATAGAATTACTAACCTCAGATGGAAGATCTTCTGTACCAGGGAGACATGAGCCAGGGGTATTAGTAACATCAGGCAAGGAAGGAGGGGCAGTAACACTTTCAGCAGGAACGCTTTCAGCATCTGACTCTTGAATCTCTGGAGCAATGATACCAGAATCATCTGGTGGTGCCTGTCTGTCATCGTCTTATCCTTGAACCTCTGGTGTATCGGTAACCTCAACTGAATGACCTGTCTCCCCCTCTCCATGATACAGCTCTTCAAAATATGAGTGCTCTCCCTGAAGAGCAGTATCAGAAGAGGTGTAATAGCTCATATCCTCAAAGAAAGTAACATCCATAGTGACATAATACTTCCTAGTAGGTGGATGATAGCACTTGTACCCTTTCTGATGGCCCCCATAGCCAACAAACACACACATAATCGCCCGGGCATCCAATTTACTTGACCTTTGACTCTTTGGGATATGAACAAATGCAACACAACCAAAAACACGAGCTGAGAGATTATGAAAGGAAGATAAAGAGACATAAGAAGCTAGTACCTCGAATGATACTTTTCACTGGAGGACAGTAGAAGGAAGACGATTAATGAGATGGGCAGATGCGGAGATAGCATCAACCCATAGATTCTTGGGACAATGGGCACTAAAGAGAATACAACGAGCCAAATCAAGTAAATGACGATTTTTCCTTTCAGATACCCCATTCTGTTCAGGTGTGTAAGAACACGTTTTCTGGTGGATAATCCTATGTGTTTGTAAGAAAGACTGAAATACACGATTGACATATTCCCCCCATTATCAGAGCGAAGAATTTTAACTTTGGCATTGTATTGTGTTTGGACTTCAGAAAGGAAGGCTTGAAAAGCCGGAAAAACCTCATCCTTAGTTTTAAGAAGAACAACCCAAGTAAGACGTGTACAATCATCAATAAATGACACATAGTATCGCATACCAGACACAGTGGATTCCTTTGAAGGTCCTCAAACATCAGAATGAATTAATTCAAAAGGAATGACACTTTTATTAGAAATACGAGAGGAATAAGTTGAGCGATGACTCTTGCCTAAAACACAGGTTTCACAATGTAAGACTGACTCATCCACACCAATAAACAACGAAGGCATGGATTTTTTCATAACACTAAAAGATGGATGCCCTAAGCGACGGTGCCATAACCAAACTTCACTTAGCTTGTCAGAATTGGACATTAAAGCCGCCCGGGACTATGCTCCTGGTTTCGCCCCTATGTACGTCTGATCCAGATGAAACAACCTGCCCCTCAGATACCCTCGACCTAGTAACTCCCCAGTGAGAAGATCCTGAAAAATCACATACATAGGAAAAAAGGTCACAGAGCATTTGGATTCAACATTCAACTGTGGGACAGATATCAAATGATGGGATAAAGAAGGTACATATAGCACATTTTTTAGCACTATTGTGGGGGTGATACGAACTGACCCCTTTCCTAACATAGGGAAGACCTCACCGTTAGCATTAGTAACATAAGGTACGGGTGGAGATGAAAATTCATTAAAATAAGATTTGTCATAAGTCATATGATCGGAAGCACCTGAATCAATAATCCATGTATCACCACCAACAAAGTTAGAAATATTTAATGCCATACCTATCTTGCCACGACCAGCGACAGATGCTGAGGGTGTGGCACCTCCTGCTGTATGATGATCACATCCGACCACACCATAGATGTCTGGTTCCTGGACCAACTGGATAGCTGCTTTCGCCTTGGGACGATATGTAGGCCTTTTAGGCCTAAGATGCGGGTACAACTTCCAACAAGATTCACGAGCATGGTCACCATTGCAGTAAGAGCAAGGAGAACGAGGTTGATTCCCAAAGCCTGGTGGTGGTCCTTGCTTGTGGAATGGAACAAAACTTGATTGCTGAAGGAGTGGTGCTGGTGCTCTTGCCTGAATATTGAGACTGGAGACTTCAAGTTGTGCTTGAGTAAGGTTGTCCTGCTAAGACTCATCCTTACGAATATATGTGAAAGCTGTAGTCAAGCTAGGAGGTTCTGTCATTCTGAGCAGCTCTCCTTTGGCACTGTTATGTTTTGCATCAAGGCCTCTCAAGAAGTGATGAACTCGCTCAAGCTCCTTTTCCTTTAGGTACCAAACAAGATCCTCCTGATTCTTGATCTTGCAAGGACGCTTCACATCAATTTCAGCCCAAATGTTCTTCAGCTTGGTGAAATAATGCGCCACTGGCTGCCCATTCTGTTGCATTGCTACAGCAGTACACATCAACTCATGAACCTGTATGAAATCAGACTCATTAGCATACAAATCTTCCAATGTCTTCCAAATTGCCTGTGCAGTATCACATTGCTCCACCAGGTCAACTATTTCCTCATTCATGATAAAGTAGTCTGGGGTTCATATCCAAAACCAATTGGCAATGGATGGAGTGGCCCAAACCCATTTTTCCCGATGTGAGATATATCTCAACACGCCCCCGTACGTGTGACGAATCTTCAAGCCTAACATGTGGACAACATTTGGGGTTGACGTGGAGTTCGTGTGGCCTTTAGGCTTCACACGTGGACGTGGGTAACCCGTTCCGATACCATGATAAAGTAGTCTGGGGTTCACATCCAAAACCAATTGGCAATGGATGGAGTGGCACAAACCCTTATAAACCACAAACAATGTCTCATTTTTCCTGATGTGGGATATATCTCAACAAAAGCGAGAGACCAACAAAAATTAAGGAGACAACACAGTGAATGAACGTGTTTCTTACTTGGGTCCGTGGTAGTAATAGTAGCTACCACCCCCTTGAAATAACAAGTTACAGGAGACTTAGCCATCTTCTGATAGTATGCATTGAAAGCATATTTTGCGTGAGTCACCACATTGTCTGGTTCATAACATGGTTGCCCTTGCAGCATACGTGTAACGTGCTCAATCAACTTTTCCATTTCCACAAGCCCAATCTAGAGCTGCCTGTAACATCTTTCTGTCAGCACCATCCTTCGCGACACAAAAGGTTTGGTTAGTTGTGTCGTTTGCCAACACAGTTCCAGCACCTGTCAAGTGTAAGATAAAGTCCCCCCAGTTCTCAAATCCTCATTGTAGAGCTCATAAACTAACAGCAATCCCAGGATGCGTAGGAGTCCTTGTGTTAAGCACATGCTTGATTCTCTTATAAAAAAGAATCAATACATAAAAGATGTATCACAAATCAATTCAGTGCCTAGAATCAAAACACAAATATACCACCAGAACATCAAAACGACATCACTCCACAGCCCTGCGTCCCTCTCTTTCAACCCCACAGTTTTGAATTTTTGATCGACAGAGCTTAAGGAGAATGGACTGAAAACCACCGGAAAAAGGCCAGATACGTATCCGTAAATAAATTCAAACGTGGGGGTAATAATGACTGTTCACCTTAGTGTGGTAGTGATTTAGCTTCTGCTGTTCTTCGCAAATCGCAGTGTTGCGTTTTCAAGCTCACTCCTTTCAGCTCCAATGGTATGAAACCCACAACTCTCTCTCTCTCTCTCTCTCTCTCTCTCTCTCTGTATTTCTCTGCAAATTGATATAACAAAGCAAAGCTTTTGCCAGGACTACTTGAAATCCGTGGTGCCCTCAAACCTCTTCTCAGAACGAGGCTCCAACCTCGTGGTCATCAACCCAGGTATATACCCACAACAATTCAATACAAATCCATCAAATTTCATTAACCAAAATCTAGTCTTTGAGTCACTCACTTTGGTCCTTATTTTGTGGGATCTCAGGTTCTTCAAATATCAGAATAGGCCTTGCTTCACAGAACACCCCTCTTGAATTCCCTCACTGCATTGCTAGGTATACTACCCAAGTTCCCAAGATCAATGTTCAAGATCAGGTTGGTTAAATTTGATAGCTTTTGGTTTACTGGTTGTGGTTTTGATTATGGTTATTGAATTGTTTGTTGGGTTTTTCAGATGCTCAGTACTCAAGTTACTACTCCACAGTACATGGAGCGCGAAAAGGCGTATGATACAGTGAGCCTATGCACATTGGTTTGGTTATGTTTTCTTTCATGGTTTTGTATTTGGCATTTTGATTGAAGGTGTGTGTTTTGTGTGCGTCTAAGATTGCCACTGCCTTGGGGATACCATTTCATGATGAAGAGGTTGCTAAGAATTCTTTCCCACGCAAGGTACGAGTAATTGTTGTTTTCTGATTGAATCATACAATGCAGACATTCATTTCCATATAGATATGTTGGCTTTTGGTTTCGTTTGAATATCTGAAATTCAAATGGATCTTTAGTGGTTGCTGTTAATTTCACTTTTAGTGAGAAATCTTTTAATGATCTGACATCTATCGAGACCAATATCGTTCTGGTTCAATTTATAGTGGTGAGGTGTTTTGGTTATTGAAATGATGGAACTGATGTGCAGATGGGACGTATTGATGGAAACAATCCACAGAATAGTAGAAAGGAAGCAGCATTTGACTGGACAGATGTGTATGGAAAGGACTCTAATTCGCCTCCAGTAGTAGGTAAAATCTGCATCCTTGATTCTCATGGTTCCTTGCACTTTTAGTGTAGCATGGGCGAAATCGGTGTTTTTTATTTTCTTTTCAATTATACATGTTATCTTCTTTTGGCGCACACTTCCTCACCCATGAATTTTTAGGTGCAGAAAGTTCAGAGAATAGAGCCACAAAGAAAGAGCCCATGGACCCTGACCAGCATGAAGATGAAAATGATGAGGAGCTCAGTCCTAGTAAACACCAATACAGAGAGTTCATTTTTGGTGAGGAAGCACTAAAAATATCTCCCAAGGAGCCATATACATTACGTCGTCCTATTCGCAGAGGCCATCTAAATATATCGCAACATTATCCCATGCGGCAGGTGCATTCCCACTTTTTATTAGTTTTTGATATGAGATAGAGCTTACCTTAGTTTCTAGTCAAATGCACGATTTCACTTCACCTGAGCTGGTTTGCTTTTGACTCCTGAGACTTTTCAGTTGACAGTTAGGTTATGTATACTTCATCACAATATTAACAGACCCTGACTCTAGATTTAATTGAAATACTCCATGTCTTGTATACAATTTCTGTTTAGGTATTTGAGGATGTGCTTGCTATTTGGGACTTCATTTTGACGGAGAAGTTGCACATCCCTTTAACTGAAAGAAACATGTATTCTGCTCTTCTTGTCCTCCCGGAATCATCTGATAGTCGAGGTACCGAAACTTATTATCACAGTTTCAGTTGATAACTATCTTCTCTGTCTTTACTTTCTCTGTATTAATCATAGAACTTCCATGGGTATAATGTTTCATTTATCTTAAAATTATCTTCACTCTAACTTGTATGGTTGTTACAAATGCTTCTCTTTATACGAGTAGAAGTATTTCCTATGTTGTCAGAAGCATGTTCCTGCGTTCTTTACTATGATATTATTGAAACTGATCGATACACACACACACACGCTAATGCAACATGATCTGCAAGTGCTTCAATTTTGATCAATGATTGTGCGTCAATCAAAAATTGATACCATCTTTTTAGAAAAAAAAAAAGAAGAAGAAAAAAGGTTACTTTTATGTTGTTGAAGGTCTCTATTGAGTGTTTACTGACAAAAGAGACTTATTTGAGCAAAAATAGAGGAAAGAAAGAAGGAGAAACCCAGCTTGCATTTCAGAACTAATTTAAACTAAAAATGTATATCATTTCCATAGTTCTGTCTTTCATCCTTCTTTTCGCTGATATTTCAGGATGCATATAATGCTTCCTTTGCATATGTTATGAACAATAACATATCAGTTCTATTCATAGATATGTTTTGTGGATCATATGAGGATGCAGTTAATTTTTCATGGTCTTTCATTTGCTCTTTATGGGTTCTTGTATTTGTGTTGGCCTTTTGTAGTTTTGAATATGAAGATACATTATTATTGTGTATCATTATATGAACATTGTCTTGGGAAAGTGGGGAACTAAAGTGATTCTTCTTTCCAATTTCCCCAAGCAGAAATAAAGGAATTGTTGTCTATAGTCTTGCAAGACTTGCATTTCAGCTCCGCAGTGGTTCACCAGGTGATGAATTTTTCTCTTTTAAGTTTTGCATGATCAGTTCCTATTTAAGTTGTGATGCAACACTAATTCCAGAAAACTCGAACTACTTCTTTGAGAATGTATCCTAGCTTTAACAGTGTTCTTTTATCCTTATGTGCATATTCCGTTGTTTCATACCCAGAACTTAGTGAGTTTTTGCATGTCATTACGATGTAATTTCTACCATGGATTATTACTACCATGAATCTTGTGGTGCTACTTCTCTTGCATATGCAATCTATGTGACTTGAGATAGTGCAATTAATAAACTCATCTTTTGATTTTTCTATTTGTTCTCTTATTGTTATTGGTGGCTATCTTTCTGTTTTAGAGTTACATTCCTATTTTGCAGTGCAATGTAGCGTCTTACTCTTTTCAGGGTTTCACCTTTTGATGATGATCTAAAGTGTGTTGGCTAATGTAGGAGGGTCTAGCTGCAGCTTTTGGGAATGGGTTATCAACTGGATGTATTGTTAGCATGGGTGCTCAGGTGACATCAGTTATTTGCATTGAGGTAACTACAACTTCTGTACCTTCCGTTCGCTTCTATTTAAATACAACACTTAATGTTAAAATAAAAGAAGGTAGAAAAACATCTTGACAAAAATTTTGGTGGTGGTGGTGTGTGAGTGTGGAGGGGAATAATAGGAATAATCAGAATCATCAAGCCCATGTTGTGTTGTCATCTGGTCTGGTTCGAATCCCCCTCACAGTACATAACTAATATTGTAGGCCTTTTCTGGAGGCTCCAGTCCTGAGTACATAGTTATCATTTCATGTCAAACAACAACATGCATATGTACATGTTTGTTACTGAAATGGAGATACCTAATTTGGCGCCATCCACGTTTTATCTTGATTACATCTACTAGCATGCCTGGTCACCAACACATCACCATCATTTGCATTCCTTAAGCTTTAGTATCAACATTATCAAACTTTTTACCATACTCCCAGATTCTCACCTTGATCTCCATGGCAATTGGCCCTAGTGGTATTACTTACACTACATTTACTGCTACAACCAGCACTACGGGGAGAATGGACTCAATCTGCTTATTTTTGTTGCACTATCACCGCCAAATACTTCTTCAGAAACCCTTCTCTAGATAAGTTTCACATGCAGAAAAATGAAAAAGAAGACAAGCTTTTCATTGTATACCAGTAGCATGTCTCAATTATACTTAAATTTCATTGTTTTTTTCCTTGATTTTGTCTCCTGTGATTATGTACCATTTGTCATCTTTGGTATACAGGATGGAGTAGCTTTACCTACCACACAGAAGACCTTACCATTTGGTGGAGAAGTGGGTTTTGTTTAAAATTATGTACTTAAATTCGCACTTGGTAACAAAATTATTTACTAGATATTCTATACCCTTGTTTCTGTGATTATCATTCATCCATGTTAACTATAAGTCCAAAAGGAATTTGGACACCCTCAGTAACAGTTTCTTGACGCGGTATTTCATCAATCTTACTTTTAATCAAAAAATTTATCATCTGGCCTTTAGTCCTCAACTGCTCATCTTTAAGAAGTTGAATATATCTAGTGAAAAAAGAGAAAAAGAGGTTGAATATATTGTGTGGTTTATCATGTTGTCATTGGCATAACATGTATGAAATGTATTGGTGGTGGATCATATCATCATATAAGGTAAACCCGTTCTCTACCTTTGAGACATCCATGAATTAAATTATTTTTATTGGGCTTTTTAATATTTTGTTGATTTAGTAATTTTTGTTTTTCAGTGGACTGTTTCTTCATGAGGTTAAATGATATTTGTATTTTTCAGGATATATCAAGATGCCTTCTTTGGACTCAGAGACATCATCAGACATGGCCGCAAATTCGTACTGACTTGTATGCAAAGCCTATTGATCTCTTGATGCTTAACAGACTAAAAGAATCTTATTGTGAGATTAAAGTAAGTTTTTCCTCCTTATTCGGTTTTATATGAAGGATTATGAACGTAGACGTTATCTTTCATTGTCTGACGTAGCTTCAATTTGTGCTATATGGTTCATGTTGGTAATAACTAATTTATACCTGTACACGTCTGGGCCCTTGTAACAAGGAAAAAAACACTGGATACTTTTTGGTCACTTAGAGTTTTTAGGTTTTCTTCTCTTTCAAATATAAAGCTCCTTCTAATCTAGATAGATGAAAATATGTCTAAGACAGTAGTCTGGAGGAGAAATTTTCAGATCCCAAAGTGGGGTTAGGGATGGTCAATCCCAGAGTTTGCTCTCCTGTAGTCTGGGGTTCAAACCCCCTCAGGTTGGTAGAGTTCAATCCCAGAGTTTGCTCCCCTGTAGTCTAGGGTTCAAACCCCAGACTACTACAGATTTTAGGGTTGAACAGAAGGCCCCCATTTTCGGGTTCACTAACTGAATTTGGGTTATTAAAGAAAAAGAAAAGAGGAAGTTCTTAGATTCAAATTGTAATAGGAGGGTCTCTGCCATAAGAGAGGCAGGGTGAGTCGATCACCATACCATAAGACTAATGATATTCTCTTAAACTAGGTTATGGCTTCAGGTAGAGTTGTTGTGAAGTACATTATGTTAATCTAGGTTGATCCATCTTAATTAGGTTACACTATGTTAGTAATTGATTCTATGGTGAGGATAATGTACAGACAGCCAATAAGTACAGAAAGTGGTTGAGAAGTCTTCATTTTGATTCTCGGGTTATGCCTTTAATGATTTAGTTTCCCTTGTACAGGAGGGGAAACTTGAAGCTGTTGCTGTAGTACATTCTTATGAAGATGGCATGCCAGCTGGATCTCATAAGACAAGCCTAACTGCTCTTAATGTGAGCAACTTAAAAGTAAATCTAACTGCATTTCTCAAAAATGATTTTCTGGAATATTAATGGTCATTTGGTCACCTTATCCTTTATAGGTCCCCCCAATGGGTTTGTTCCATCCGACACTTTTGGTTCCAGAAGCATATCCACCACCACCTAGTGTTTGGTCAGTGATGTTTACAAAATTAAACTACACTGGGCTATAATAGTACTTCTGGTAAATGCATCACCTTGATCTTGGCTCGATTACTTAAATAGGTTTCTTGACTATGAGGACATGCTGGCAGATACATGGCACATGGAATATCAAAGAAGACCTGAAATGTCAGATGGACTGTATCCCAGCATGAATGTTGGGTATCCAATGTGGGACAACTACCCTGTTTTTGCAGCTAAACCAAAGAAAGAAGAGAAGCTAGGCCTTGCAGAAGCCATAACGAGGAGCATTCTTTCAACAGGTAGGTTTCTGCAGACCTGCCGACTATTTGGTTGTCTATCTGATACCTTACTAGCACTTTTTGCTTTTATACAGGACGTTTAGACCTCCAAAGAAAGTTGTTTTCCAGTATACAATTGGTGAGTTGTTGATCAAAATATACTGAGTTTCTGTGTTCGATTATTTTAAGTAGAAGGGAAAAAAAAATGACATAGTTTTTTTCTTCAGATCGGAGGAGTGGCTTTGACAAGAGGTCTTGTTCCTACAATGGAGGAGAGGTTTGTTCTACTCTTTTATTTACCAAACATCTAATTGTTAGCGATGATGCCTATGATGTGCTATGTACATCATGAATATTGTTTGCAAATTTTGAGTTACAACAAGGAAACTCACTAAGATTAAGCTTTATGTATGGACACTTCAAGTTTACAATGTGGTTTGCAATAGTTAGTTCAGGGGTTCCATGCATGGAAACGTTGTTTTGCAGGCCCCCCATTTACACTTCTTGATGAATCATCTTATTACAAACTTCTGCAAACTTTAACGTATGCTTTGGTATTGCATTCTGATGCAAAGGCCGGGGCAGTAATTCATTCTGTTTCTGTTTTTGGAAAAGAAAAATATAGATGAAGGATATATCAGTGCTTCATTAATAAATGTGCAAGGCATTTTGATGAACCTTTGACTTGATGTTTTGACACGCATGGGATCTAAATTTGACTCATTTTTTGTTCTTATTTTTTGCAGGGTTTTACTTGCAATTCCTTCCACTGAAGCAATTGATAGGGTTGAGGTAATTTACTCTCTTCATGGTTTTAAGTATTGTTTTCTTGCTTTTCTCCAGTTCAACTTCCGTACTTTGCCCATGCAAATATGCAAACCTGATCTGTGATATATTACTTGGTTTGAGCAGAATTGAGCTATATCCATATGCTTTTGATAACTAAAATACGTGCGTAGCTCAACGATTGATATGAGAAACAGACTAGATACACACATTATTTAGGTGCCTATGTAATTATGTTTTGTAGTTTTTGTAATCTTAGTAACGGTCATGGTTGAATTTGGAGAAGGCAAAAGGATGGGGACATGAAAAGCATGATGATAGAACAATTTTTTTTTAATTTGTTTATTTATTTTTATATTAATTTGTAAATTAAAAAAAAAATGTTTATAGTCCTGATAATGAATTCACATACGGTCTTATGAACGTCAGAGGTTCACTGATTGCTGTTTGATTCAATTGTACCTTTCTCATGCCTTTTCTCATATGTGGATATTACATCATGTCTTAAATGTTAAATAGGTCTTACAATCAAGAGGCAATCCAGCTTTTGTACCATGGAAAGGTGGAGCGGTGAGTCAAGCACCTTCTATTTGTGCAGTTTATGATTGTATTCAACTTTTTATCCAAAAATCAATAGTTCCTTCTCTGTTGGTCATCTATATCTGAATCAAGTGTCTTGCTAGCTAGTGGTTAGACTTGTTCATTTATAATTCTTCTATCTTGTTACCAACTTGGCTTACATCCTGCTCACACCAGATCCTTGGGATTCTTGACTTTGCTCGAGATGGGTGGATACGTCGTGATGAGTGGATTCAAAATGGAGTTCGCGTAGGAAAGGGCAAAAAGTACAAGGACTCCCAATTCCTTCAGGCACAGGCGATGTATTACATTAATTCATAAAACTGAGAGCAACTGCCTTTGAACAAAATTGAAGGTTGCAAGGTGCTATCGACAACTTCCAAATGATGTAAATGTTGGTCAGGACGTGGCACTGCTCCTTCATCCACCAAGCTAGACAGCCAGTAGCAATATAGTCAAAATCCTTGGTTGTTATCTGTACTTGAGAGATCTAAAAGTCCCTCATTTGTACATTATGTCAATGGGAGGTTCTTATTTAGCTTAGCTAGGCACTTCAGATGTTTGGCTTGTTGAGTTTCCGGAATTAGGTCAAAAATCAAGTTGGATCTTTACCTGCCCAATTCTATTTTATGCTGTTATAGATCAACATGTATGTATACAGTCTTTTTAATTTCTATCCTATGATGCGTCTGAAGCTCATTTGGGCAGTACAAACTCCAAACTGATCTTGAAGGACTGGAGAGATGGAGCTCTTAAAAGCAGAATCTGGTCTAAATATGGCCATGGGATGGAGAATAAATAGGGAAGCGCATCCCACATTGAGGATAAGGAAATGGAACAGCCGAATGGGATGATATAAATACAAGCTGGTGATGATGTTAACAAACTAAAAGGGTTGGTTGGCTAAATATGCCATGCTCACCCTTGATTGGTGAGCACCGTATGGACATCAAGACATATGGCCGACATAATTTGTGGGACTCATATAGGGTTGGCTCGCTCGGCCGACCCTCCTATTCTCAGTTCCAATGTTGAACTTGAAAATCATTGTTGTTTTACGGTTCATTTTTGTTTCGGTCCATTTTCAGATTGAATTGTAGCCTCCCTACGCATTGGAGGTGTTCTATGATAACAATAAAGCATTCTCATTTCATTTCTATATTTAGCTCAAAATTTGCCATTGAGCTTCATTCTTCTTCCAACTAGGGCCGTAACTTGAAAACCGATAACCGAAAAAAAATCACACCATAACCGAAAAAAACCGAGGAAAAAAAAAACCGCACCAAACCGTAAAAAAATAACCGAAAACCGAAAGGTTTGGTGTGGTTTTGGTTTCGGATGTTTGGAAACCGAAACCGAACAAAAAAATCGATTATATATATATTGTAAGGAAATTATATTATTTATAGATATATATTATTAATATACATAAAATTTTATGTAGAAACTTGGGCTTAAATAAAGCCCAAAAAAAAAGATGGTCTTGCTTTCTTAGTCTGTTCCAACATTACTACATTAGGGTAATATTAATTGCATACAATGTTATAGGAAATTGTGAACCAGATTTTGCACAAACTTATTAAGTGTATTGTTTGTGAAATCATGTGTCTCATGAAAGTTTTTTTGCAGGTTTTTGCAGGTTTTTGGATTTTTGGTCATGGATATGTTCATGCTGTTCTAGTTTTTCATTGCTTTTTTTTTCTTTTTGAAAACTGTTATGTGGCATTGTGGGCTGCCCTTTTTCATTTTTTATTTCTTTTCGGAAACGGTTATGTAATATGAGACATTTCTACTTTCTACTTTTTTAGACTTAGTTTCTTTATAGAATAACCGAAAAAAACCGATATAAACCAGAGAAAAACCAAACCGAACACAATTGGTTTATGAAAAAATAAGTGAAAAACCAAACCGAACCAAACCGAAAAAATAGATCGATTTGGTGTTCGGTGTCACCTATTAACCGCACCATTCAAACCGATTAACAACCCTACTTCCAACGCTCAAGACGAACTCGCCAACTAGAACGAGTTCACAATTTCATCCCAACACAAATATGGTCTTCCCTGAGAGTAATACACATTTCTTATTTTTCTTCCATTTGTTACAATCTTACAGACTTAATCCAACAGACTTAACTTTCAAACCCTTCCGGCTCCTATCAATTTGCAAGTATTCATTGCTGAATCCAAAACATTTAGAGACTTTAATTTCGTGATAACTGACAAGAGAGAACAAAAAGCTCACAGCTTTGCGGTAGGGACGACTTTAGCCAATCCCAGCACCGCACATAGCTCCGGGTACAAGCTCATCCTGATCTCAGCGTACACGTCACCTTTCCATTTCCTCTCCCTCAGCTTCCCCGCCATCTGCACCGCCGCCTCCACCGCCGCCTCGGCGCTCTCGTGCGCCGATTCCACGATCCCCATCGTCGCCGCTTCCTCTCCCCTCACCTTCATCCCCCTCAGCAGGATGTTCCTCCGGGCCGAGTTCGACCCGATCTTGGCCCGGAACGCCGCCGCGAAGTAGTCCGGCAGCGGCAGCCCCAGGTCGACCTCGTTCATGTAGAGCACGCCGCGATCGCCGCGCATGGTGACGTAGTCGTGGCTGAGGGCGAGGAGGAGGCCGGCGGCGGCGGCATGGCCGGGGAGGGCGGCGATGGTGGGCATGGGGAGAGAGAGGAGGGCGGCGACGACGGGCTTGAAGGCGACGACCATCTGGCCGAGGCGGTGGCGGACGGAGGAAGGGCCGGCGGACTGGGCCCAGGCGAGGTCGAAGCCGTTGGAGAAGAACTTGCCGCGGGCGGTGGTGATGAGGACGGAGCCGCGGGTGGATTGGGAGGCGACGTCGGCGAGGGAGGAGAGGAGGGAGGAGAGGACGGGGAGGCCGAGGAGGTGCTCCTCGTCGTCCTTGTCGCCGGCGCCGGTTAGGGTTAGGAAGAAGATGCTACCGCACTTCTCCAAAGTACACATTTTGTTTGTTGGCTCAGATGAGGTGAGTTGAGAATAGCCTCGAATAGTGCGCCCTGTATTGGGCTTTTGGTTTTATACCCAACTAATTATAGGGATTATGGTCCCAACCTTTTATTATTACCTGATTAACTCTAGTTAAAGATTGTTTACTTTCACTTTAACGAAAGACGTCACTCGGTCACTAATAATCTGATGAAAAATGTGAACGTTGGTAACGTCATAGGATATGCTCGAGAGGAAGTAGGTTAGTATTTCTCACCCAAAAAAAGAGAGAATTTTGTTAACACTATGGGAGGACCATGTAGCAGTATGATGTAGTCTTACATTTCAATCAAATATTGACACTTGGATTTTACTAAAGAAAAATTACATCAGCTATTTTGTCAAAGACAATTTGAGTTTGTTGTTGTTTTTTAAACCCTAAACCCTAAACTCTAAACCCTAGACCCTAATCTATCTCCATTTCCCGGTTATCTGGTTTCACAGTCTCCTCATCGTCACACCCACAACATTTTACCACCTTACAATTTTTTTTTCGCTGAATGATCAAGGATAGACGAATAAATCGCCTAACATTTTACTACCTTACAATGATATCACCACCATTTTTTATACGTGTTTAGGCTTAAAGTTATTTTGACACTTTTATCCTATGACTATTTTTACACTGTTTACCTAGTTAGTTACTAACCAAACCAAATGATCTAATATTTTCTACCACTTCATTTACATTCAAATGTGATTGACTATAATTACGTATTTTGACATGTTGTGATTATTTTCTTTTGTGATAGTTTTTTTTTGTGTGGTACATTTTGACTCACACACCACAGTAATTGGTAAGTGAGTCGAACTTAAAATCTTTAGGATAAACAAGAGATCGAAGGTTGTTACCTGTACTTGCTTTGATCACTAAACTTTTAGTGTAATTTTATTATTGTTTTCTTTTGTCAAAATGAAAAGAGGATGGAAATAATCTTTTTTCCCTTGTGAAATATATCTATTATTTAGTTATATTTTTATATTTCTCTTAATTTCCTAGTTTTCCTTTCTTAAATGGATTTTGATCCTAACAACTGGTATCAGAGCCCAAATCTAGGCATGTATCAGGTGAAGTATGACAGTGCTATCTTCCACGACTGTGGTTGTAGTTCTTCCAATGGAGTCTCTTTTCATCTCCAATACCTATTTCAAACGATGACTAAATTTTCACAGCCATATTATTACCCACCACCACAACCCAACCATTCTGCCACCATCATAAATGGCCATTTGCTTCCGCCTTACTTGCAACAACCCAATTTTCCTTCTGTTAAATACCATTCACCACACGTGAACTTCTATTCCATATATCATGCACCTACTTTCATCGATGACTTCACACGTCCACACCAATTTCCCAACCCAATGAATACGTCCAATTCGTTCAGTTCAGCCATGTTTCAAATTCCAACATCAACCTTTCAATCATGTTCAGTCACTAGTTTTTTCCCCAACTCCAACTTCCCAACATAAAAGCCTCAAATCTCAATCTCTCTACGGCTCATACCAAACAAACTGCTCACAATCCGACCTTGATCACTGGAAGAGTGAAGAAGCATCATAGACTTAGGCCACGAACTGTCGGACTCCGTAAGTTCCATAAACTCCCACTTTATCAATTGGTTCGTGAAAGTACTCTGGATGCAAATAACAACATCAATGAAGAAAGTTTCCAGGCCTTTAGAAATGAGAGCAGTGCTTATAACTAGAATGATTTATCCAGAGTACTTGAACTATTGCATAGACGGATACAAAATGCAGAGTTAAACATGTAAACAGTTGCACATGCATTCATATACAGACATAAAACTAGTGCACAGTTTCCAAATGCATACCTCAAGTTGTTCATGGTGAAGTCACTTATGTTCTTCTACCTGCAACCACAATGCTTCAGTAATTCATACATTGCTCCTGCGTGTATACAGAAAAAAAAAAATTCAAGTTCACATTACAAATTAATAGCTCAAACATATACAAATCAGTAGATATATAAATACTGCAGCAACACCTACTTTTTAATTCTGCATAATTTCAAATTCCAAAACACACGCATATATTGGCATATATGTACATATATATCATCATTTAATGCAGTAATATAAGCAACTCAAAATCTTGAACTGTAATATAACATCACTGAATTTGACATCATCCATATTACCTTGAAAAAGATAATCCATTAGAGAATTGACTCTTTAACCGATCAGTTATCTGAAAGAAAGAAAAAATGTGAGAACCATTGACAATTTGATCGAGTACTTCACTATTCCATCACAAGATTTATGCAATCAAATCAACTACTCTCGGAACTAAACCTCTCTCCTGCTCATTGATTGCCATTATGCTAGGCCCCTGCAAAAGTACAAGCATCACCCATGTGAGCTTCATTAACTTCACAGCTATTGGCTAACAACTCTAAAGCGTGATGTTATCAAACCATTACCTCCATACCATATGTCTTCCCAGCTCCAGTCTGACATTCGATGAGCAAGCTTGCATGTTAGATCAATTCACCAACAAACCAACGAGCCACCACCAAAGGAGGAAAATTTACCTGTCCATAAGTGATGATTGTGTCGTTGAAACCATCAACAGCATCTGGATCATCATCACCAACATTAATAGCACAAAGAGCAGATCATACGAAAATGAGTTGCATAGACATCAAATTAACAAAATATTCTCAAATTACTACAATCTATAACTAGTCCTTAGAAATTATTCAGAAAATAAACAATGCAACCATTACATGAGTGCTAAAGAATCCATTCAAATATACCTTTCACAATCGGCAGATAGCTAGAAATTCATAGACCTGACCTTGATCCGAGTTTTCATAAAACGCCTTATCAAATCTAGAAGTAAATTCTTCTTCCTTCTCATCCTAACATAGAAAAACTCAGATTTGTCATTACAAAAATTCAATAATTAGCAGCGGATTACATGAGCTAATCAACAAATTAGCGCCTAATTTAGCGATAAGAGAAAACCTTGAAGACGAAGCTCTGCAAATCTACGCAATGAACGCAGACTAAGTCGCCGGGATCATTCAAATTCAAAATCAAAAACCTGGCCGCGTAATGTCATGGTCAAGACGCCTCCCAAGGATAAGCGAAGAGCATCCGGAGCTTGATGACGAAGCTCCTCCACGTGCTCGCCTCCCGAAACTGAAACTCGCCGCTCGAATAGTCCTTGTCAGTCTTAGCCTTGGCATTCTAGGCGGCGTCTGTTTAAGCCGAAACGGTGCCGTTTTCGGTCAGTTCGGTGGCTGAGGACGACGAGTCGTCGAAGGCGCGGACGGAGAGGCAACGGCGGAGGGAGAGAGGCAGAGGCGCTAAATTTTCAATTTTTGCTAAGTTGCCGTCGCAAAATAGTTTTAGTTTAGCGACAGAAGTGTTGCCGTCGCAGCGCCGTCACGAAAAATAACCCAATGATGACGGCAAATCTGCGCCGTGGCGGGGTGGCAATTTTTTTTTTTTTGGTAGTGTGTTATCCTCATATCTCAGTAGTTCTGATAACACAATCTAGCACAGAGAAATGATTTATTCATCCTTGTTTATTAGAACCCCTAGCCTCGTGGAATCTAGCAGCTATCTGAGGAGGCAAATGCATGCAGAAATAATAAACAGAATCCAACTATTGTTAAAAGACTCCTTATCAATGGGAACACACACAATAATCTTCAATGGTAGTGTAGACTTGATCCAGTTTTTCACTGCCAGAAATGGAATAGGTCAAGTTTTGACCTGATCATTGGTTAAGCAGATGCTGTTGTATATATTATAGAACAAATGTAAGATTCAGGGAATAATTCGAACTTTGAACAAGTAATATCCTAAAGGCTAAAGCTGTCTAGCAAGTTCATAGATGTCATGGGATAAGTTGGACAGGCCACACGGTGGAGGAACCCATGCCATGCATGAAACACGCTCAAAGGGAGGACCGGATGACGAAGCCGATGAGTGCCGGTGAGAAAATTCGATTTGCCAAAACTGAGGAGCTCAAACTCTTCGAATAAAATTGTAATTGATTGGGGAACTGCATTTTTTATTGACCAGTCGAACCAGTGAGAGATAACAAATCACTTTAGTTACGTTAGCAAGTTAGTAAAACAATCATCGAGCTAATACTCAGATTGAGCCCACGAGAATATCCTAATTCCTAACAAAACCGGACTACTCTCCTATTGTATGCTTGCAAACTCAAGACATGTTGTTTTCATACTAAGCAGCTCGACAACTTTATCATATTAGGTAATTTTGAACTGTTTTACTCGAGATTTTCTCACCACGCATAATTTTGTGTAAATATGTAATTTTCAGGCTTGACATGTACCATGACATTATTGTAATGTTTGGAATAACATTTCGTGATAAGATTATGTGAAGAAAACCATATAGTGTTATTGTCCATCAAACAACAAAAGCAATATTTGGATTATGAAAGCTACAAGAATATTCTGGAAATGACGTTTATATCCTTGACCAACAGGACCCCTGATTTGGACTTGGTTTGGTTTTTGTAACCTTATAAAATAAGATTTTCCTATAAAATACATGCAAAAAAAGACAGCAGAGTGAGGCTTATATAATTTCGAAGGGCTTGGAATTGACCACGCAAATGAGATCAGGGCCGTTGGTTGGCGATAGGTGATACGTGGAGACGTGTGGCTGAAACGTCGTCTCGAAAGTGACGTCCGTGGTATAGTTTGGGGGCGGTGGGGTCGGTTAACGTGAGAAGCGGTTAAAAATTAAAGTAATTGGTTTTAACTGGATCCTTAAGGCTGAATCTGACGTCTCCGTTTACCCTTTCCGTTGGGGAAGTTGTTGACCGGTCGTATATGCTGCAAGCTGCGGCTCGGCTTCAAATTTATCAACCAGCTTGTGTAGTTAGCTTGGTAATAACTTACTTAAAACTCATTTAAAAAGAATTAAAGAGAAATTTTTTTTTTACTAGAGAACGAATATCTTATTTTGCCTAAAGTTTGTTCATGCCTAGACTTGTTGGTAAGGAAAGACTTACCGAAATAGAAAGTTACACCCAAAATCAAACGATTTAAAAAAGTAATATTATTGGTGAGTATGACAATGTGATCTATCCCTAAAATTGATTTTGAAATACCTCGACTTGATTGTCACCTTGTAGCAATTGGCACTTACAAGTAGAAGATAACAACTCATTTTGTTCGTGACATCGCATAGATTACAGGACTTGATTTCCATAAACATGATATTCAACTTTCAATGCAATGAGGTGGTTCAGGACTATGTAAGACCTATAGTCTAAGTTTGTTCCTCACTTTTAGAAATGAAGATTTTTTATTCATTATTTTTTAAAATAGCAGTTGTTTAACAATTTTACTAATATCTAACGAACGACGTATTGAATGGACAAGAGACACTTAACTTAATATCTATTGTTCTATACTTCTATAACATACTTGTTAATTCAATAGTCAACACTGAACACTAACTAGATAACTCCTATCTCATTTATAATTTACACATTCGATTAACAGTCAATAGTCAAAACCATATATCCTCGTATTCAAGAAATTTTCTAAAGGAGAGAAAATGAGAAACCGATAGAGAAAGATATAGCGCCCAAAGCGCGCGGCTAAACCCGAAGCCAACAAGCCCTTGTGCCAACCACGCTCTTCTTACTTTTTTGACTCTCTCTCTCTCTTCTTCGTATATATATATATTTACACCCTCCCCCACACTCTTCTCACCCTTCTCTAAAATCCCTCACTCTCTCTCTCTCTCTCTCAGATCCACCGCACTCCGTCACCGCCGTAATCAAATCATCCATGGCAGACGTCCCCAGACCTAGCTCCGGCAACCACCGCCAGCCCAGTCGTCTCCAGCGCCGCGCTCCTCCCCCGGCCTCCCTCCAAATAAACCCCGTCGCCGACTGGAACGTCGCCATCCCCCTCCTCTCTCCGCTCGTCTCCCCCGATAGCCCCGCCGACGCCAAACCCCGGGAAGACTCCCGCCTCCACCACCAGAAGCTCCAGAATCCCGATCTGCCACGTCATCATGCCGCCGAGGCCGAGAAATCTTCTTCGTCAGCTTCGGCGGTGTTTAAGAAGTGGCAGCACCCGGCGGCACCCTTCTGCTACGAGCCTGCTCCGCCGGTGCGTCCTTTTGTTCCCGTCTAGGGGTAAAATCGGAAACCGGAGTCTTAAGATTTTAGTCAGTAGATCTAACGGTGCGTGCTGAGTCGAGTGATTTGACCAGGCACGCATGTGATTTTGCCAACTGTACATCGTCCCCCTTTAATTAGCCCCTTGTTTCTTATGCGCCTTGGATTTACAAATTGGGTTTTACAAATTCTTTGCTTCTCTTTTTTATTTAATTTAATTGTTGTTGAAATTTCAATTATTGGTTACTGTTTGATTGAAATGCTGTTTGATTGGGAAAATGAGATGCCATTTCCATGTGTTGTTTAATGATTAGGGATGGAAATGACATGATTCGTTTCGACTTTGTGAGGAACTCCTTGGTTTAGTCTTCCAAGGAAATGTTATTATTGTATGTGTGGACATAACAATTTTCAATTCCGTGTGTGTTCTGATTAGGACTACTGGTTAGAAAAAAGGAAAATTTAGGGGGACATTTTTGGACCTAGTTGGGAACTTGAAAGCAACAGCAACATATTATTCAGCTGTTAACTGTGAGCATAATTCATAGTTGTGTGGCAAAATGGCTAAAGTACACTTCTTGAGAGGTACCCGAGTCTCCTTTAGTTTCCTCTTGTTCTTCCTTGTCGACAGGAGCAAAATGTGAGGGTTGTTTGTCGGTATATAGTTTATAGGTAACAAGTTAGAACAATATTAGTGCAATGATATAAACAAAGCTTCTATTGATTACTTTTGGGTTTTAGGTTTGGTATAGAGAATGCAATGATTTATAATGAGAACTTCAATTTTACTCTTTGTTACATTAGAGAGAAATCGAACATCTGATCTAGTCTAAACCTAACATAATTTCTTAAACCCGTGTTACAACTTAGAACATCTGATCCACTATTAAGGCATCGGATCAAAGTTGTAAAATGACCACTTTTAAGTTTTAAGCCAACGGTTGAATGAGTGTTTTGAAGTATTATTTCTTCAGCACGAGTCATCTTAATGTTGATTTAAGATCGATCTCATGAAGTCTACATCTCAAACGTCCTCATCAGAATCCCACTCTTGTTTTTCTCTTTATTACTGATATAATTCAATCATAAATCCTGAAGAAAGAGTATGTTGTTGAAGTCACAGGGATAGATATTTCGACCAGCTTTCATTTTGCTCCACAAAATCCCTTTACTATAAGGTTAAGCGCCAGCGTTCCTTTCATTTTGTTATTTCTTTCTTTCGATAGAGCTTCCATGCATGAAAAACGCTAATCGCAATAATTAATTACAAAACGCAGCTTATAAGCATAATTTGAAGAGATAATTGGGTCAAAGCCCAAAAAAGGAACAATATATTCTCAAAGAAGAAGGGGATTCGATTATGGACCAGATATTTAGGTAGCGATAAACAGGTAGTCAAATATTCCATGCCTTTCTTTGTTGCCAGATTTTGTTCGGATCCGTAAATAATTGAATGAGTGGAGCACTGCAGTGGAGCACTCTTTTTTAAATTTTAACTACAAACATTTGCTCACTAGACCTCCTTTCAAATTCTTAAAATAACCTTAGGTATGTTATTCACATATATCTGGATAATTTACTTATTATACCTCTTATTTATTCTCTAGACCTCTTATTCTTTTAATTTCTTTTTTCTTTTTACATGTTATCATCGAGACCTCTATTCCTTAATTTTTTTTTTTGTTCAAACCTCTTTCACGACCCCAATTCTTTGATATATTTATTATTTCCAATAGAATGCCACCAAACCTTCATTATTTGATCAATTTGTAAAAAATAATAATAATCAATGACGTCAATTTTTCTCTTAAAAATCAAATAATATAAAGTATTGGGTTTCAAAAACTTATATTTACCAGCCCATTACCATCTCTCCTTATAAGTGAGAGGTCATGAGTTCGGCTCACATACAGTAAATTCGTTGTAACATATTAGTTGTTTATTTGATAAAAAAAAAAACTTATTGTGAGGGTTCTTTTTGATTTGGAAGTAACTAAACCAAAGTTAACTCAAAGAATTGGGTTATTGAATTAAGGTTGTGCGTGTTTCAAGATCAGGCAGGAGCTTGTAGCATGAGCTGGCGTGGGAGCTGAAGGCACGCTGCGGTGGTGAAAATCAGACTGGGTTTTGGGGTTAAATTTCTGGGGACTTGGGTTTCGAAGCCAGGGAGAAATGGGTTTTGGCTTGAAGGTTCGAAAGCATGAAGGCTGGCGTGCTTCTGGAATTTTTTCTGGGTTGGTTGCTTGATGCCCTCTGTAGCTTCCCCGGCCTCCCTTTTATAGAATCGGATTGGAGGGTTTTGCGACGGGTTCACGACCCTTAATCCGCTGTGTAGAAGGGTTTTTCTTCTTAAGTACATGATCTTGGCCTCAAAAGTTAGCAGAGAGGAGTTGACTTTGAGTGGTGGAAGAGACAACTCACTACAAGGAGGCTGCGAGGACGGCTGCAGAGACGGAATCCCCGGAACAGGACGAGCCAAGCAGCTTGAATCCCACGATCTCTTCATCCAAGGATGAATGAGCTGCCTTGGAACCAGTCACTAACATTCTTCTTCCTCAGATTGGGAATTGATGGGATTTTCCTGCTGTGCAAAGCTTGTCGCCGTACTGCTGCGAGGAAAGATGAAATGGCTAACTGTGCAGTCAGTAAAGCAGGAAGGAAGAGGATTGGGATTTTCTTAAAGGAAAAGGATTGGGCTTTAAAGAAGGAATAAAAAAGGGTGTTGGGCTTCGAATTCAAATATGTTTTGGGGCCTAAAAGATGAGTTGTCCAATTCTCACGTTCTTCACCGATTCGTCGCCGACCTAAGTCGTTGGGCTTGAGTTTCGGGCCCAAGACCGAAACTTCTTAACAACATTAAATCGGCGGATGAGCGTTACGTGCCTCCGTAACCATCCACACCATACCCACTTCTACAAGCCCCAATAATGCATGTATGCGGCTTGGGCCCGTATGAATGCATGGGTATGTTTGCTTGGGTTAAATCAAAGATTTAACATAAGATTGCATGTGAGTGTTACATGACAGAGTATTAATAGATAGCGTGATTTTTTGGGTATTAACATTAGCCCTCTTGATTATGTGAGCTATTTAAAGCATGAAATGGGCCACGTAATCAAAGAAAGGCCAGAAAAGTCGACCCGGTCCATGTACTATGTGTTGATCAACCTAGATAAGTCAAAATTGACTATTTCCCAATTTTACTTTGATTCTTCTTCTCCCCTTCCGTTTTCTCCTTTTCTTTTACTTTGACTCTTGAGTTGTCTGTCCCGAAATACATCTTCTAATCCTTCCGCCCTAAACCACGCCAAGGCCTAGGGAGATGGCTTTCTTTGATTGAAGATTTATTACAGTTTTAGGGTGTGCCTGTTCTCTTCTCTTCCTCTTACTTCGAACTCTTGGAATCCTGCCTTCGAATGGTGTTTTCTGTTTCTTTCCTTCTTCCTTTTGTGTGGTGAGGCACATCTTCTTCTCGTTGCAAGGATCAACTTGCCAATCGGGTTTACTCGGATTGCTCCCGACTTTCCTCGAATCGCCACTGCCTCACCGCGTCAAATCCGCTCAGGTGAGTTCGTGTCCACTAAACTGGACACCTTTGCTTTTGGGTTCTGAATTCGAAAGGGGTGTGCTTGTTGTTAGCTTTTTCTTGTTTGGTTTGCTAGGAGCGTTGCGGGGACGCATCATCCCTGTAGTAATGATCTTATGACGCACAAAGGAAAAGAGATGAGAGATTAGATTATCGATATTGGTGATGATAGCATGAACGTAACTGAGTTGGGGTTAGCTTGGAATTTTGGGTTATGATAGATGATCCTTAGCTTGAGTGCATGTATCTACTATGCTTGCATGTCCTTTTCTTTATTATAGACTCTGCGATGTCTAAGCTTGGCAATGAACATTTCATACCCCTGCTCGGCTCGGCTTGGCCTGTTATTGTTGATTGCAATTGCTTGTGGAGACCTACGTTTTGTCTTAGTACTTGTCTTCTGTTTCTTTGCATAGGCGTTACTTTTACTATCTAGTGTTGTTAGGATGCGTGTATCAGTATGCAAGGCCATGTCTGCTTGGCCATTATGGCTGTGCTTGGAGTGGTGTACTGATAACATATTGGTTATGGGGGGGTTTACCATAGTGTGACATGTCTTGGCTTGGTGTTGCTTGGGGTGCTGTTCTTTAAGCTTTGAGGTACTTGCATGTCTTGTCGTCACTGGTCTTGAGTTGGTGCATGTTGAAACTTTGGTTTAAATGTTGTAATCTTGCTCACATGCGCCTCCCCTTGTCTTTCACTACAACAATATCCGGCACTAGTGACCAAAGAAGTGGTCACAAAAACTAGCAATTTTGGCCACTAATTGTGTTTAGTGACCAAAATTAGGCGGTCACTAAGTGGTCACTATAGGCTCGTCACTAATTCTCAATAGTGACCACTTGCAAGACTTGGTCACTATTTTAGTGACCACTAGAATCTGGACACTAAATAGCAATAGCAATAGTGACCACAGAATTGATCACTAAAGGGATCAAATTTAGTCACTGAAAAACATTATTTGGTCACTAAACCTTACTCATATCCATATATTAGTGACCACATCAATAGTCCACTAAAACATTAGTTATCAAAAAATATATATATACATGCAAAAACAAAACAAAAAAAAAGCCTTTTTAGGCCTTTTAATTCTCGGTTTTAATAACCTTGAGCATCTGTAAATTATAATGAATACTCACAAGCTTGTGAGATGCCAATTCAGAAATGTAAACAACTATATCACTGTCATAGATATCATGATAGATACTCATTCGTACTCTTGCAAGGAGGGCAACGTCCATGGACATTACTGATAAGTAACCAATAGGACACCAGATAGTTTTCCTGCATGATACTCCATATTCGTACATGATTCTCCATATTCTTTTATCTTCATTCATGCACTCCTGGAGAGAACATTTCTGGTTTTAAATGCCTAGTTCTGGGCTTCAACTGATATATGTCTCCTGAGGAAAATGCATCTAACTCGTCAATGTTAATTCCAAGCAAAAACAACGGCTAAAGATGAAAGCAGACCTATATTTGAAAACTTCTCCAAAATCTAAAAGAACATAATGAATCTGAATTCTCATTCAAAATAATAATAATAATAATATTAAATAATCTGAATTATAATCATGATAGGCTACCAGACCATTCTCTATGAAATTGATTTCTCACAATAGCCTACTTTATGATTGCATATGGAAATCATGAGTTACAAGCCTTGCTAAAAAAACATAAACAACTAGGATAAGTTAATGATAAAAGGATGCTTAACACCAAGACACAGAACTGATAGCAAGATAAAAGTATGTTTAACACCAAGACACATAACTGATAGCAAATATGTACTGATACTTATCAAGTCCACTTTGTAGTTCCTTTTTAACAAAGCAGATTAATAGGCAAAATATACATAAGATTTTATCACCTCTTTGGTAATAACTGGACTAACGTCTGCACTGGGTATATTCCCACATTAACTTTAAGGGCTTTGGCACGTTCCTCTTGTTCACGCTCCCTAAAAATACAAATAGATGACCCAACTCGATTAAAACTAGATACCACTGATTCACTCAAATATTGCTGAAATTATAATAATATATAGTTACAATCGCTTGTTTATAATTGGTAACCATCAAAAATACAAATAAAACAATAATCTTGATCTATAAATCTATAATACCAGAATTAGGCTAGTCTTTATCAAGCTACTCTTCCCAATTTACCCTAGCCTAACCCATGAGCAGACTCGGCAGATATTCATTGAAGTGTTTACTAATATAAAAGCCCAACAGCCAAAGTGGAAAACCAGCAGATGACACTACTTTTATAGTGTCGCTTGTTTATATATTTACAAGAAGGATGTGATCACTAAATGGATAAGATCATTGTTACTATTGATGTCAATGATCATAAGCATTGGAGCAAGAGTTAACTTACTGTACTTGAGCCAACAAGTGAAAATGCCTTTAACAAAAAAATTAACATGCAATACAATTAAGGGAAAAAAAATCGTGGTCTTGAAAAGCTAGTATATGCTCAAACTGCATATTTACTATTTTAAAAAAGCAGACAATAAAAATTAAACTGAGAACAAGTATGTGTGATGGATCATTGGATCAAGAGTCACCTGGATTCTATTCACATGGCTTAAGAACAAAATTTCCACATCTAACTGCAACTGGGAATATCTGCAAAATTGTGGAAATATTACTTGGGAGGAATCTCATGTCATATTTCTCACATAACAGACAAGTAAGAGAATGTTAACTAGACTTGTATGATTAACAATCATCACTTACTGTGTGTACCTATACAGACTTAAGTCACTTAACCCATCATAGACTATAAAGGAGGCAAAATTATATGAAAACACAGGCCAACCAGCTTTTGCATTAGATTCAAAGTAACATAAGAAAAAACAAACAACCAATAAAAGAACTGAGTTATATTGAAGACATACCCATAAGGGAATCATAGATGAAACGTGAAGGGGCATATCCCGGCACAATCACCAAGTGGTTCCGTAATGGAGTATGTATCAATGCCATAAGATACATTAGTAACAAACTCCCCCATCTGTAGAATTGTCATCCCACATGCACGTTCAACTACCTCTAATAAAGAAAAAGAAAGGCATGTGATCCACTTTGCGGTAACATCCATCATAACAGAATAACATGAACCACATTTATTCATGTGCAAGTACCGACCTATACGATGGAGCACATCACTCTCAACACCCGTCAATGTCTTACCCAGCTCTAAGGTGATATTCATGGCAAATTTATCCTGAAAATTTGTATCATTGACATTGAGATTCATAAGCTCATATATTATGATAGAATGATGTGAAACTCCACACCAATTGTAGTTTAGAGGCACTCTTCTAACCCAAAGATATTTCAGTGAGTCAAATGCGTTTTTTTTAAGAGCCACAATGATAATTTAATATCGTAATGAATAGTTAACTTCATCATCTCTTTTAATATTATCTACTGTAGTTTACCCAAAACACAAACGATATGATACAAATGCACAAGAAATACGAATACAGTAATCGGTTGATGGAGATCTTACCCAAACAACCTGATACCAAAATCCAATTACAAGAACCTTTAATTCATAGATCAGAAAATCGATAGTAGAGTCCTCTTGCCTAGAAGAACTTTTCCAACTTCAGTTGGTGTTGGAATCGCTCTCAAAATCAATGCGTTTCTCACAGTAACGATCAAAGCTAATTCACACAGATTGTCAAAATCTAATTCACATAAAGCTAATCAGCCTAATCGTAATCAAAAATGAACAGTAACAATAGCAGGAAATCAATTAATGAACAATTTACATAAGTAGAGAAATTAACCAAACCTTCCTATCGAAAGGGAGCAGGAAGTCACCGGGCGTCGAGGTTCCAGAAGAAAACGGAGGGAGAGTCGAATTGAATGAGAGGCGAAGATAACTCAACAGATCGATCCTGTGGAACTGAAGAAAAATGGGGTTGCGCTTGAGGGAGAGACGGGGAGAGCGGAAAGAAAATAGAGCTTTGGTGGAAGAAGTTGGGATATGAGTAAGATATAACTGTTCCCCTTTTCTTTTCTTTTTTCAGGAACTTTAAATTTTATTTGGTCACTGATAACTCTTGCAACACAAGGGGTTTGGTCACTAATAAAAACAAAAGTACTCACCACGACATAGGGTCACTATTTGTTGAATAGCAGGTCACACTATAAACCATACGACGGGCGGGGTAACCCTTTTTGCTAGCGTCGAGTGTTTTAATGACCAGTAGTTTTTGTTGGTCACTAAATCTATGTTATTTGTGACCATCATAATTAGGTCACTAAGAATTTGGTCACTATAGCCCAGTATTGTTGTAGTGTTTCACAGGAAAAAAAAACTTGCTATGGCCCCGAAGATGAAAGCTTCTCAACCTGTCGAGCTCCGTGACCATTATTTCTCGTTGGAAGATGGTCTTAAAGTCTCACCTACGGCGGTAAATGGTAAAAGTGATTCCGAGGGGGCGCCCCATGAGTTCGCAGCTCACTTTGTTCCCCCAGATTCTATTTCCAGGCTATTGATTGAACGAGGGGACTACTCAGCAGTGCCTATTTGCTTTAAGTATTCTTCGAAGCCTGTCACAGGTTGGTCAGCATGGATATGTCATGAGATGGAGCAAGAGGAGTACGGAGAAGCCATCAATAAGGCCGGGGTGAGAATTTCTCTGTTCATCTCCAGTTTCTGTGAAGTTTATAAAGATGACGTTTACCTCCGTCATGTTGTGTGAAGATGGAGTCCTATCACTCACACATTCATCTGCTCTTAGGGGGAGTTCACTCCTACCTTGGAGGATGTAAGCAACATCATGAGGCTCCCGTCGACCGGGGATGCTGACCCTTTCAACATAGTGCTGGATTAGGATGAGAAAGAAAAATTAGAGATCTTAGAGTCAGGCGCCTGTTTTTCTAAGGAGAGGTTCCGATTTTTCCATTGGGTGCGGCATTTCTAGGGTTCAGCTGACGGGAAAGGTACTAGTTTTGCTTTCGGTTGCCGCCTGACGGCCATGTTTGCTTATTGGTTGAGTAGATTCTTATTCCCTGATTTTCCTTACGAGAATGTCCAACGACAATTCTTTCCTCTTGCCATCAAGCTAGCAGCCGGCACTCGTTTCCCATTGGCCCATCTGTTCCTCAGCCATCAATATCGGATGCTGGATCAGATTTTTGAGGATTAAAAGGCAGGCGCGGGGAAGTATGGCATTGGTTCTCTGGTGTCTACCTTTTTCCTACAGGTGTTTATTTGTGAGAGGTTTAAGAATATGGAAGTACAACCAGCAGCTCCTAGCATGATCACTCAATTTGGGAGAGCCAAGAGGAGCTTCAATCTTGCCGGGCTACCCCTGTGCTTTAGGTGGTTAAGAAGGAGACCAGCGAAAGGGGCGTTCAAGCCTGCCATGTTGGATGATGTTGATTTGTTCAAGTTTCAGCCATACATTGCTGAGCATGACTTTCAGAGAAACCCTTTCTTTTATCCGAGTAGCCATTCTTCGCCATACCTGAGTGATTTGGAGCTATTTTTGGCTACCGGTATGCGATCTATACCTTCTTATGGTGCGTGCTCCGGTTCCTTTACAGAGGTGTATGCTCCTCACAGGGTTAGGAGGCAGTTTGGTATTGACCAGGGGGTTCCAATTCTTTTCGGCAACGAGGATGTTGGGGGGTGTGTCAAAAAAATTCCTTGGTGAGGTTGAGGTCCCATGCACAGAAGAGTTCTCCAATTGTGTGGGGAAAATGTGTGATGCTGGTGCCGTTACGCCAGTATTTGAGAGGTTTAGAAAATCACAGCAGCTTGAATTTAGAAGATTTGTTGAAATTGAGGGTGTCAGGATGTGTCCTGTTGCGGAACATAAAAACAAAAGGCTGCTTCCCAATAGCACTGTGAGGGGCGTGGTATCTAGGCTGAATCTGCCCTTCCTTGAAGTGTATTCAGATGGCAGGACGCAAGAGGTTGGTTATCTTGGCGAGGTCCTTAAGATGGAGGAGGGCGAGGACTGTGTTGTAGTGGGTGAGGCTTCTAACAACGAAAGGAAGCTCAAGAGTAAGGGTGTTCGCCGCTTTAAACCAAAGGCTGCGGTGAGTGGCGTTTCTCTTGTTGAGGTTCAAAATGCCAATGGAGTTCTTTTGAAGGTTCCACCACGCATGGCTGAAAGCATGGAGAGGAAGAAAAGGAAGGCTGCTCTTAACCCAGGACTAGATGGCAATCCAAGGGAGAAAGGTACACAGGCTACTCCTATTCCTTCTAGGCAAAGCCGCCGCATTGCTAACATGGTAACACCTGATCCTGGACCGCCTGTTTATGTGAACTTGGGTGGCATGCGAGGTGATGACGGAGAGGGTGACGCCTCTCTTAACGATAACGGCAGCCGGGTATTTTTCTTACAACCCAGCAAACTATGGAGGACACTGAATTACAGCTTAAGAATAGCTTACTTCCATGTTCATTAAAACACTTTATTGAGTGGACTAAATCCGCTTGGCATGAGATTAAGCTTGGTGTAATTATGATATCGAGATTGCATTGGCTTGGCATATCTGGATATGATCTTGATATATAGGCACATGGCATGTTTGTCTTAAGCTTATGCATAAATTAGGATAGTGCATGTAGTTTGACCTAATGGAAGATGAGGGGTCATGTGAGTTTCCTGGTGTTGTCATTGCAATTTGAATATAAGGGGATCTCAAGCACGTGTTATAGTATCTGTGTACTTGAGATTTTGGCGTTGTTTGTCATGATCATTTGCTTCTTGCGCATCGGCGTATGATCTTGGCATGTGGTTGTTTTGCATGGTGCATTCATGATGACTTGTTTGTTTTGCAGACCAGAACTCCAGTGAATAGGGACAAATTTCATAGCACTTATGGCGCTACTTCAATGGATCATGACCATAGTATCAGTGAGGTGTGCTATAAGACCCGCAGCTCGTTCTGATTTTTTTTTTATGGCTTGATGACTTTGCTATCTTACAGAGCAATTCTTCCGGTGAGAGGGACGGTTGCAGTGATAGCCAAGTATGTAATCAAATTTTGTCACATGAGGGATTGTCTCGCTGGTCACCTATATAGTGATTTCTTTCTTCTTCTTTTTTGCTTTGTTAGGATGCCGGTATTGATAGCCTGATTAAGGAACTTGTTGTCGTCGGCACTGTTGTTGTCTTAGTAGAACAGTCTGCTGATCCTGCTGCGGTGGATGCTATTGACACCTTGACGGAAGAAAGTGCTGAAGTGAATGCCGACTCTCATGGAGATAATCGCGATGCTCAGTACGAAACAGTAAGTTATTTTTTTACTTACTTGTAGCATGTTTTAGCCCCCATGATTACGTGGAGTGTGGAGAAAGAAGAACAGAATTCACGTAATCAAAAATGCTCGGCTTGCTGTCTTTGGGATTTGCATATTATGTTGAGGCTTGATGTATAGTTGTCGTGAAAGTCCCTTTCTCTATATCTTCTTTCTTGTGTAGGTGGAGTTGGCCTTGTTGGGCATTGGAGAAAGACACAAGTCTCACCTTCTCGCTATAACTTATGGGAGCAAGGGTCCTACAACCTTGATTAGTGAAGGGATGCCCTCTTGTCCTACTCTAACTTTCTCCTCTACTCCTGATTTTGGTGAGGCACGAGGGGAGTTGTTCATTGGTCCGGAGGCAAGGTTCAACAGTTTCGTCGCCCGTTTTGATGACATGAATCATCGCTCTAGCCTCACTATAGATAGCATTGCGCAGCCGTTGAGTGGCGACCAATCTTCTTTCGAGGGTAGCAAGGTTTCTTTAGAGTTTTTGGCTTCTTTGACTAACTTTGTTGGCAAGCATGGTGGTGGCAACTTTTCTAACTTGCTTGTTGGGGCGAAGAGTGCTCGTCAGAAATAGGTCTTAATTGAATATCTCGGTCAACTATTGTATAGTATGGAGTCTACAGAGGTGAGCGATGAAGAGACTTTTCTGATTTGGAGGGATGCATGCCGTGACATGGTGGATTGGGGTCTTAACGTTGGCTTCATATGTGATCATTTGAAGAAGGTTGCCAAAAGTTACTTTGGGCTCAAGCCTACTGGCTTAGAGGACTACTGTAGGGAGATTCAACAGGTGGAGCAGTCGGTGCTTGAGTTAAAGAGCGAGCTTGCACGCGCGGAAGAGCATCTAGGGGAAGCAAAAGAGGGTCTCCGCACCAGATTTGGCGATATTAGCATGGCTTCTATTTTGGGATCTCCTTGGACCTCCCAGAGCCGCGCCACTGATGGCTTGTTTTAGCTTTGTTGCATGTTTTATCTTGTTAACTTTTACTCGGGCTTGGAATCAGACGTAGCACTTAGGATGAATTCTCGGGCTTGGAATTCTCAACCTCTGTTTAAACACTAAACCCTCTACTCCCTTTGTTTTAAGGTTCGGAGCATGGCACCTTGGTTGTTTTCACATCTTACCAAAGGCTTGAAGTGAGATAACTTGTATTCATGTGTATATATTTTCTTTTTGCTTACAAATTGGAGTGGGATGGCTTTCGAGGTCGTTTTGAACAGAGTCTACTAAATTTGCTTGAATGGCTTGATTTCGTCTTTCTACCCCTTTTTGAGTTCAAGAACTGGACCTAAAGCTTTACGGAGCTTTGTGCTTGTTTTCCCCCAAGATCTCCCTTGCAGTAATATTGGCTTGCTGCGGGGATGATAGCATGTTGCGGGGACATATTGCTTGTGATTTTTCAGGAGACCATCTCACCTCGCTTGGAAGCTATCTCGATCTAGCCTCGCCTGAAAGCTATCTCAACCTTGCCTCGCCTGGAAGCTATCTTGATCTCGCCTCGCCTGGAACCTATCTCGATCTCGCCTCGCCTGGAAGCTATTTCAATCTTTCCTCGCCTGAAAGCTGTCTTGATCTAGCCTCGCCTGGAAGCTGTCTCCACCTCGCCTCGCCTGAAAGCTCTCTCCACCTCGCCTCGCTTGAAAGCTCTCTTGATCTCGCCTCGCCTGGAAGCTATCTCGATCTCGCTTGGAAGCTATTTCGATCTCGCCTCGCCTGGAAGCTATCTCGATCTTGCCTGAATTTCCTCTTCTTCGCGACATCATCTTGCCTTTACTTTAGGGTTTCAGCCTCCGCGCGAGGTCATCTTTGCATACGAATTGTCATTCTATTCGCATGATAATATTAACAAGGGGCTGCTCGTCCATTGAGTTTATACACCGCGCGTGGGCATGAAAGTTGTTCTAAGAAACCCCCCTACATTTTTTTCCAAAAAAAAAAAAAAGATCGAAGGTGGTTGTTTTGGAATGGTGATTAAGGATTAGATTTGGTGCTTGGAGGCTTGAAGGCTTGAATGCTTGAGGGCATGAAAGTTGTTTCTAGGCATTTTTCGGGTTTTACTAGATTATCCTCCCCCCCCCCCCCCCCCCTTGGTAGGTTGCAAGGAACATAAAACATGAAAAATTAGGGAACTGCTTTCTCTTTTTTTTTTTGCTGAGAGCAATACAAAAGGTTGTAATACCATCATAGTGGCGTCTTTACAACAAGGGTCTATAGCCAGAACCCCCCCCCCCCTTTTTAAAAAGCTCTTTCCTTGCTTGAAAGTAAGAATTGAAATTTGCATAACTAACAGTAGTAGAGTTTGAGCCATTTCCCATTGATGGGGCTCATGCGAGCTTCGCCGGTGACAGAAGTGAGCACATAATAGCTGCTGCTGTGAGATTCCTTGACGACGAATGGTCCCTCCCACTGTGGTGTAAACTTTGAGGGTCCTGAAATCTGCTTCCTCACCCAGTCAGCTGTTTTGAGCACAAGGTCGCCTTCTTTGAAACATCTTCCTTTGACCGTCCTGTTGTATGCTTGAGCGACTATCTTGTGATATGCCTTCATGTTTTCCTCAGCTCGCTGCCTTTGTTCATCTGCCGCCTCCAAGTCCATGAGTCACCAATCAAAACAAGATGATGCATCCCATTCCAGGCCATTTACAGTCAACACTCTAGCTGTGTCGGGATTGTTAATTCGACTGGAGAAATTGCTTCTGAACCATATACCAATAAGTAGGGGGAGAAACCCGTAGTTGTTCGAGGTGACGTACGGTAAGCCCACAGTGCATCCGGGAGGTGGGTGCTCCAACTCTTTTCATATTCAAACACCATCTTGCTTAAGATTCTGAGTAGAGTCTTGTTTGTAGCTTCTGCCTGACCGTATTCTTAAGGGTAGTACGGGGTTGACTTCCGGTGCTTGACTCTGTATCCTTTGAGCATGTTGCTGACTTCTCTATTCACAAAAGGAGTTCCATTATCTGTGACGATCTTGTAGGGGACTCCATGTCTGCAGATGATGTATTCTCTAATGAAATTGCAGACCGCAGCTCCTGATGCCTTGCGAAGGGGAAATGCTTCTACCCATTTTGTTGACAATTCTATAGCTGTAATTATCAAGACACAACCATCCGAGGCTGGGTTGATCTTTCCCACAAAATCAAGCCCCCAAGTGTGGAAGGGCCATGGTGTCCCCATGTCTTGAAGAATGGTTGACGGTTTGTGAGTTAGGTTGGCGATGCTTGGCATGTGTGGCATGTCTTTACCCTCATGTAAGCATCGTTTCTCATTGTTGGCCAATAATAACCAAGGCTTAATAGCTGCCGATAGAGCCTTCTTTTGCCTTGATGATCACCGCATTCCCCTGCATGTATTTCCTCCAAGACTTGATGTGACTTGGTGCTTCCCAAACATCGCAATGGCTTTCCATTGAAACCTTCCAAACACAAACTTACATGCAAATAGCGGGAATATGCTAACTACAGTCATCCATCAACCAATCCTTTTCTGGGTTTTTCTTTTTTCCTGGTCTTTCTCTTTTTAACGTATCTCTTACTCCACTTCTTACTCCACTTGGAGATTGATATGCTTAGATTATCCATCATCTTAGGTTAAATTCTCATCTAGGCTCGTTGTTGATCTATTTAGCGAGTCGCTCGAGTGGGGATGATTTCATGTCTCAAAATCTTGATACTTTCTTCAAGTGAAACAATATACATGCTCGATAAAATGCTTATAGATCGATAGGGATCGAGCTGGTTGTCTGTTTTTCAAGATCAAACGTTTCTGAATCTTACGTGTATATACAACAATTTTTACTTTTTTTTTTTGATGAAATACAACAATTTATACTTGGTTGTATATATATGTTGACTCTCTTTTTTCGGCCGGTGCCAGTATATAGTTTTTGCCGTGTCAACTTGGAAGAGCGTCATCATATTGATCACCAAGTGTTGAATTGTGATGCTACACTCCTAAATCTGACTAGAACGATAGTTTCTTTTGCTATATATGATTAAACAACATCACCGGCCATTCTCTTTGTCCAAATCAAAGGGAAAAGCTAAATCAGATCGATTAAAGCAGAGGATGATTCTAATGGCGGTCTAATCAATCCACTTTATTGATGCCCTAACCTTTTGAGTTAGGAACAAAGAGGCATGCAGATAGATACATGATGGGTCAAAGCATAATGCTTGCATGTCTAAAATGATTCATAGCTTGGCAAAGCTGGTAAAGGCACACAAATCATATCATAGGGAAAGATAAAGTGCTCAAAATGGTCCTCTATACAACTCTTTCTTCGATCATGAACACTTCTCATCCTAACCAATTATAGAGTTCCGTTTCATATAAAAGTTTGGAGAATATCGCTAATGTTGATAATGATGGCCATGGCCTATATATCAAATTGAAAGCATACCTGCCCAGCTGAGCAAATGGGCACCACATTTAGTCACTTTGAGCCACATATTTGATCTTTGTAAGTGGCATGAACATGGGTTTATTAGTTTAGTTTCTCTACATATATAGCTAGCTGTTCTATATACTATGCATCATGTGATCCCCATATATCAAGCATGCCTGCCAAACCCTTTTGAAATTTGGAGCTCTGGATCCCCCAATGATTTTGTGGTTAATTTGGACTCCCATGTTAGGTTGTTTATCTATTATTCATTTACATGAAACTCAAGAGTAAAACTTAGAAATACAAACACCAGCGAGGGAAACAAACGACTATATAATGAAGATCAGAAGAAAATTGAAACATAAATACTAATTAAGTTTGCAGCCTGCAACCCAAAAGAATAGATTCCGATCGATTAGTTTGTTAATTTACCAACTATTTGGTCTCTGCAAAATCAAATTAACAAAGTCATTGCTGGAGCTTAAATATCTTAATAGAGTCATTACATGTTTTCTTCGAGTAGTTTTCACATGTAGAAGAAAAGACTACCCCAATATTCTATGCAGAATTGAGATGAATTGTTGATCATCTTTCCTTTTTGGCATTACTTGCTTGCTCTTTGCTGGGAGAATAGTCCATACGGGGCTAGTGTGATAGCCCTGAAGTAAGAGTTGTCTGCAAAAGAACAAGGCACCAACTCCCACTATGATTAACTTTTGAAAAAAATCCCCCCACCCCGTCAATTTGGGTCGAGTTTCATCCATAAACATCATTTTCTCAGATTATTAGGGACCAAAGTTTAATCTAAAGTCACATATAATGATATGTCAGTCATTTACTAATAGCAACAGCTTAAACTACATCTCTTAGGGGCCTAATAGCAAAAAGATGAGCATGAGATGAATAGTAAGACTCAAACAAGTTAGGCTGATCGAATTCTTAAAGACACATTGTACGTGTGACTCGACAATTATTACTTGTATGGAGCAGATAAGCTATAGATGTAGCAATGATCTTAAGAGAATTAACTCTTGAATATATTTTTTTTTTTAAGGAAAAAATGGGCAGCAGCCCTAAATATTTCATTGATAAACTCATATCATAATGACATCAAAACACAATTACATTAGACAATTAGCTCACTTATTCAAGTGAGCTTAACAAATGATTAAACTAGATACAAAACAAGATACCAAAGAAACATAAAAACTGGAGCCAAGGCGCTCAATTGCGATACTCCAAGCCTTATGAATCCATCTAGTTGCAGCTAGCTTGCTCAGTCTGCCAAGCTATTCAAACATACAATTTAAGTCACAATCAGTTTGAAATCAGGCCTAATAATCCAATTCTAAATTTGACTTTTGATAGGTTTGAGGCCAAACTCAAGCCCAAACACCCAAGCCCATTCCCAAATCCTAACAGATTTGCATCGTCGCTTGCCGACAATCTTCGATCGCATTAATGGCAACCAAGATGGCTTTGTCACCGGCGTCCCTGCCCCCGCCGACATTATCATCAGATCTTCTAGTTGAAGAAGCGTAGCTCTCTTGGATTCAAGTTCAAACTCAATCTCACTAATCGGAGTCCAAACCCAGAACCAAATTGGGAGATTTTGATCCTTGCTTGCAGCCATGTCCGGCGGCTGCCGAATCTCTTCCGTTGGTACAATGATCGTCGACGTTAGCAGGTAACCCTCCACCTCACATCCATGCTCGGTGACATTTCGTCCTCCACCTCCATGGTTGTTTGACCACAAAAGGTTAATAAGGTTTGCCTTCATAAGAGGGTTTGCTGTCGAGAATGAACGGCTTAGAGTCGACGTCAAGCGCCGTTTGAGACCCAGGCCAAGGCGGCGAGGGTTTAGGGAGAATCGGGTGCGGCGGCTTGGTACCGGCGTCGATCGCTGTGATTGAGAAACCAAGCCATAACGGCTAGGTTTTGAGAAGTTTTTTTTTTATTGTGCTCATCTCCAGCAACGTTTGGTTTTAGATGCTAATGTGGAGAACTACGATTCCGAAATTCTTGAAGTGTATTAACTCTTGAATATAGGGGATAAGAAAGAGAGGGAAAAGAAAAAGGGAAAGGAAAGAAAGAGAAGTAGTGAAAGATGAATCAGAGGCTGTGAGTTGTTAGCTAAGTTGGAGGAGTTCCAACTCACCCAAGGGGCAGGGCAAGCAACGTTCTTGTGTCAAAATGAAAGTAGATTAGGGGAGCAGGTAGCCTAAATCTCTAATTAAGTTCTAGGTACAAGCCTAGCTACACAATTTTCACCCACCAAATATTTTTCACTCTAAACCTCTTTCGATTTTAATTCCTTGGATGAAAGCCATCTCCAAATTATCCCGAAAAAAAAATGCCAAGATTTATGAGATCTTGTTGTAACATTTAATGGTATCTTGAATAGATATTTCAAATCATATCTTCAGTAGTATCGGTCTGGTGAATAGAAAACTTAAATTGAATCTTCTTTGACTAGATAATTTTATTCTACGTCGAACAATTTCATACATTAGCAAAATGTCAAATTCAGTTACTTGCAAAAAGAAAGTTTGCCATTTAGTAATCAATAGAGGTGCATTTTTAGACAAGGGACATCTACAAATAGCTAACACCTAACTGAAAATTAAATGTGCTAGGGCTGAAGTTACTCCTACTAGCTCTCTTCTATTTCCAGATGTACCAACAGTTTGGGATATGAGATCATGAGCTTATGAGGTCAGAGACCATAATCAACAGGGGCAGATCTAGAAATGTTTTTTTGCCTGGGCAGACTAAAACAACATTATCATTCATGAAAACAAAATTTTTACAAGCTACAATCGTCCTCGATGACTTTTCATGTTTTGAAAACGTTGCATCAATATTTCATTTTCAATACAAGCAAAAACATCTTTCTCAATGTAAACAATCAAACTATCGTTCAACCACTGATCTCCCATTCGATTACGAAGTGGACTTTTGATGATCTTCATAGCTGAAAAGGCTCTCTCCACTGAAGCGGTTGCCACTGGTAACACTAAAGCTAGTGTAAGAAGCTTGTACACATGATTATATGCTCTATGTTTCCCTGTCTCCACCAATGTTTTTGCAAGACTACTAATTCCTTGTAGTTGAGAAAACTCATTACTACTACACATATCCCGAATATAAACCGCAAGTTGATGTTTGAGTTCCAACACATCTTTTTCAGAGAAGTCTTGAGGATAAAATTTGGCAAACTGAACAAGTCTTTGTATGTCAAAAGATCGAAATGAATCATTAGGGCTCAAGCATGCCATACAAAGAAGCAACTCAGTATTTACCTCATCGAAGCGATTATTCAACTCGTGAAGTACTTTATCAATGACGTTCATGAAATAATCGACACGATAATGGTGGAGGTTTGTAATCACGTGAGCTTTGCGTCGTGATCTCCCACGAGGTACAAATGCTTCATCCATCATACGAACCTCAATATCATGTGTCCCACAAAAGCTAGAAACTTCATCAAGCAAACAATCAAAACCATGATCTCTCATGTGTTGCAATTCTTCCTTACAAGCTTTCACTAAGTGCATTGCATTGACAAGATCTTGGTCTTTCCTTTGTAGTGCTTGTGACAAACAATTTGTAACTCCCAAAATATTACTCATCAAAAATAGGGGGAAGACAAACTCAAAAGATTGGATCCCTACCAATGTCTTATTTGCTTCACCTAAATTATCAGTGGAACCATCATCAACAATTAACTCAAGCACCTTGACAGCAGATTTGAACATGGAAATGATACTAATCAAAGTACCATAATGTGATCCCCAACGTGTATCACCCGGCCGCTTGAGACTAGTTTCCTGATTTAAGCCTCTGCTTGTTAAAATAGAATCTTCTTCTAGAGCATCTAAAAGTTCCCTTTGTAATTGATCTCTAAGTGCATCACGACGCTTACACGATGCTCCAACAATATTGACCACAGAATTCACCCATATGAAAAATGTAGCAATCTCAATATTTCCATTTGCCACGGCAACAACTGCTAATTGAAGTTGATGTGCAAAACAATGCAAATAAAATGCACATGGATGTTCTCTCAAAATGATGCTCTTAAGACCATTAAACTCACCTCTCATATTGCTTGCTCCATCATAACCTTGTCCCCGTAGCTTGGACATGCTCAAGTCGGATGTAGAAAATAACTGATCAATGGCATTTTTAAGTGAGGCCGAAGTAGTGTCACTAACATGTTGGACTCCAACAAACCTTTCAATGACTTGCCCGTAGTTGTCTACATAGCGAAACACTACCGCCATTTGCTCCTTAACTGAAATATCACGAGACTCATCAACCATTATAGAAAAGAATTTATTCTTCATATCCTCTATAATAGATTTAATAGTTTCAAGTGCACATACATGGACAAGTTCTTTTTGGATGGAAGGAGCCACTAATTTGCAATTCCCGGGAGCATTTTCCAATACTACAGCCCCCACTTTCTCATCATGATCAGCAAGAAATTTCAAGAGCTCAATATAATTACCCCTATTGCTTGATGTTTCGGATTCATCATGACCACGAAAAGGAAGACCTTGTCTCAACAAAAATCTAGTGCAGTCAAGTGATGCATTCAAGCAAATGCCATAATCAATACGAGATTGGTCGGATTGCCGCATCACTACTGTTTCAAGATGTTGCTTTTCATTCATAAGATCTTTACAAGCCTGCCTAGCTTGATTGTGAGGACTGTTAATCAATCCAACATGATCTTGTAAGTGTCCTTTATATTTCCAATTTTTCCAACCTTTACTAGTGAATGCATCACCTTGACCTTTGAACTTTGTCTTAAAAAGATAGCAATATAGGCAAAATAAGGCATCACTTGATATGCTATACTCCAACCAATCATAATCATCAAACCAATTTGATATAAATCGCCGACCATTAGTTTGTGGAAATGCATGATCTCTTGGTTGACAAGGGCCCTTTTGTATATATGCCCTTCGAATTTCATCTCGAATATTAGGATCATAATCTAGTATACGAGTGCGAAGACCAGGGTCTACAGGAATATTATTCAAGGTATCATCTAACCTACTTTTCTTTGAACTACCCACATTAGTTTCACTACTTGTTGGTTGTGCTCTCTTTGTCTTGATTAGAAACTTGTCCATATCAATTCACACAATCAAAATACAAACAACCTATCAATTGAAGAAATTCATATCAATAATTCATCATAAGTATATAAATTAAAATCAGATTATTCCACCAAAAGTCACAATCGGTATAATGAAATATGCATATCAATTAATCACCCACAAAAGCAACCTAATCACCCATATTATTCCACCAAAAGTCACAATCGGCATAATGAAATATGCACATATCAATTAATCACCCACAAAAGCAACCTAATCACTCATATGTATATCAATAATCAATTAATCTATATATGAAATATGCATAATTTAAGATGAATTCAAATCAATTAACTACCCCAATTCATATGAAATTTTAAAATTAGGGATTTAGGGTACATACTTGAATCAGTTGAATGATGAGAAGGTGCTTTTGAAATCTTGGTGGGTGAGCGCAAGTCCTGGTGTCGCCGGTGATGTGGTAGTCGCCGGTCGGTCGGAGTTAGGCCAGTTGGTGGTTGAATGTTGAGAAATGACTTTTGAAGTATTGTTTGTGAAATTGTGAAGAAAGAAGAAAGGGTCGGCTGCTGGCCTGCTGCAGTGCTGCTGCTGTTTTAATTTCTGAAATCCTTTGTCTAAAACGACGTCGTTTTGGCCAAGAGATTTTCAGAAAAAAAAAATTTTAGGTGAGCATTTGCCCAGGCTTGCCAATATATAGCTCCGCCCCTGATAATCAAGATACACATTGATAGTGGTTTAGTTGCTTGTTCTTCTTGACCTAAAACAAAAATTGCAAGTCAAACCCAGAAAGCAGAGCTACTTAAATCATCAATCTTTGACTTTGATATTGAATTTTCTGCAGTTTGTTTATTCATTTAAAAAAAAAACACCAAAAACCTGCTCACTCTGATTATAATTAGAGTAAGAGAGGAGACTCCTTCAAGACTCGGTAATTTGAATGCCTTACCTGACCTCATCACTGATCAGAGAGCAGAGAGAGTCAGACCAGACCTAGCCCCATTTTAAATTTCCCGAAACACAAAAAGATACAGAAACGAAAAAACAAATTCAAAGTTCAAACACCAAAAATGCAGAGAGAGAAAGAGAGAGTCAGACCACTTTTGAAACATTTTGAAAAAGCTTTCCAAACAGTACTTAAATACCCAACCCAAGTACACTAATTGCAAAACAGAAAAGAAAAACAGAACCAAGAGCTTGTGCTTCAAAGCAGTGATTGATTCCTCCACTCACCCAAAAAAAGAACCCATCTTTTTCCCTCCAATCAATTACACATTCTCACCTCGCAAATACCCAAATCCCAATTCCTCACTGTTTCACTTTCCTTGGGCACAACCTGAGGCTTTCAATTAGTACCTGAGAAACCAAAAGGGTAGCACTTAAATGTGTTTCTAGCCCGGACCCAGATTCTGTGAGAGCTTCAGATCTTAGCAATGGTTGCAGAGCCTTGGATTCTGAAGATGGGTAACCAGGTAAGCTCAAATCTAAAGCATGCTCTTTTACTTCAGCATTCAAAGAAATCAAACCCAAAAAGCATACCCAATAACTCAAACACCAAAAGCCAGAAGCAGACTATAGGGATTCTTTCATTTGAGGTAGCTAATGTTATGTCCAAGACTGTTTATTTATACAAGTCCCTCACAGACTCTGAGATCTCTAAGCTTAAAGTTGAGATCTTGAAGTCTGAGGGGGTCCAGAAGTTGGTCTCTTCTGATGAGGCCTATCTTCTTGAGCTTGCTTTGGCTGAGAAGCTGGAGGACCTGAACCGGGTTGCTGCTGTGGTGGGCCGGCTTGGGAAGAGGTGTGTTGAGCCGGCTCTGCAGGGTTTTGAGCATGTTTATAGTGACCTTGTTAATGAGGTTATTGATGTTAGGGAGTTGGGGTTTTTGGTGAAGGATATGGAGGGTATGATTAGGAAGTTGGAGAGGTATGTGAATGCTACTTCCAATTTGTATAGTGAAATGGAGGTGTTGAATGAGTTGGAGCAAGGTACTAAGAAGTTTCAGAACAATCAACATGAGGAGAGCAAGAGGGCTTTTGAGCAGAAGCTGATTTGGCAGAAACAAGATGTGAGGCATCTCAAGGACATTTCGATTTGGAACCAGACTTATGATAAGGTTGTGGAGTTGTTGGCAAGGACGGTTTGTACCATTTATGCTACAATTCGTGGGGTTTTCGGAGAATCTGCTTTGAGCAAGAACCATGGTGGATCTTCGCCGCCTCCTGTGTCGGATCAGATTGATGTGAGGAGGGTTTCCCGGGAGCCTTTGAAGAAGGTTCTTAGCAAGAAAAAAGGGTGTCATTCAGGGCCGGTTGAGAAAGCTATTGTGGTGAAAAGGGGGTCAAGTTTTAAGCCTCAATTTGAATCAAGGAGAGGTGAATTGGCATTGTTTCGGTCAGATGATTTCAACTTTCCCTGCGGAACTAGCCCAGGGAGGCTTTTCATGGACTGCCTAATTAGCAGTTCGGTTGTTGATGATGATGATGTTGGCAGTGCTGGTGGATATGAGGAGCGAAGTAGCCAATTTTTGGGTTGTGGCGTGGCAAGTGGTGGTTGGAGGAGAGATTACCCTAACCATTCGGGTTGTTTTAGTAGAGTGCAAATGGGTGTTCAATCTAACTCTGGCGGAATGAATGGTGCACCGTTTGGCCCCAAGAGTAGGTTGATGGTATATGCTCCACCTTCTACTGTGGGAGGCTCTGCTCTAGCTTTGCATTATGCAAATGTAATAATTGTGGTTGAGAAGTTGCTTTGCTACCCTTATCTAGTGGGTGAGGAAGCTAGGGACGATTTGTATCATATGTTGCCAACAAGTTTAAGACTGTCTCTGAGGACTAATCTCAAGTCCTATGTCAAGAATTTGGCTATATATGATGCACCTCTTGCTCATGATTGGAAGGAGACTCTTGATGGGATATTGAGGTGGCTTGCCCCACTGGCACATAACATGATCAGATGGCAAAGTGAGCGTAATTTTGAGCAACAGCAAATTGTTACTCGAACATACGTTCTTCTGCTTCAGACATTGTATTTTGCTGATCGAAAGAAGACAGAGGCAGCAATTTGTCAGCTTCTTGTCGGGTTGAATTATATATGCCGTTATGAGCATCAGCAGAATGCATTATTGGATTGTGCGAGTAGTTTTGATTTTGAAGACTGCATGGAGTGGCAAATGCAATGTGGAGCTTCTTTTGTTGATTAACTACTTTATTGGATTTGAGACCCTGAAGATGGTGATAAAGAATTCTCCTTGATTCCCATCACTTAGATGAACACTTAGGTGGTAGAGCAACATTTTGTGAATATCTCAGCTTTTCACACTGAAGAGTTATATTGTTGAAGACGTGATTAATGTATTTGATTCCAAGGTATGTGAAGCTTTGACTTCTGAGTTCTGAAGTACATAAATCTGATTATTTATGGGGAGAAAAGTATGTTCTTATTTTTATTTTGTAGACATATATATGTATGGGATAATGGGATAATATAATATAATATATGTTGAAGTAAAATAGTACTTTTTAATCGAAGTGTCTATGCCTTTACACATATAGTGTCTATGCCTTTTCAATATATGTGTAATGCAGTGAAGGGTAAATGTTATTTGCTAATACTAATCTCTCATTAACTAATAACACTGCACTCGGGTCTCAATTTTTAGTTTACAATCAAGTACATAGTTCTGAACTGCTGTTGTCACCAATAAACTCATATAGAGAGAAACATATCCTCACATGGTATACTGGTCATGTTCCCTTTCAGTTATCTAGATTATGTGCTAGTTCTAGATGCATTTGAATAATTGTGAGCTAAAAATACTTCTCTGGAGTTGGCAAATTGGAGGTTTTAAATCCTTAGTAATATATCATGTGCATGGCTTTTGGAAGGATAGATTCTGATGGCACTTGGTTGCATTCCAAAGAAACCTTGAAGAGAACATGGGGAATGGGTTTGAAACACTCATAGGGTTCAAGTTTCTTTTGCACTCTAGCTAATTATACTAATTTCATTATTACTGTGCAAAATATAATACCTCAGTAAGCATAAGAATTACTTTGAAGCAGTATGTCTTATGAATAGCACAGGTCATTTCATGTTGTCCAATGAAAGGCTCTCCTGAAATTTAAGTTTAAAGTTCTCTCCTGTTCTGATGCCCTGTCAAATCAGATTGAGAGCCTTTGTATAATGCAAAAGAGTTTATCATGAACATTTTCTGTGATTTGAAATCATTCATGCGTTAAATTTCTGTTATCTGCAGGGTAAATCCTACAGGAGTTTCATCTTCTTGAGTTCCCTTTCTGGGTTGATGTTGCAAAAAAAAAAAAAAAAAAAAAAACTTGATTTCGTTCAATTAACACTAGAATATTTAGGGTTCAAATTCTTTAATTTGTAAGACGAACAATGAGCGAGTTGGGGATGTTCACTGATATAATTGCCTATTTTTGTTGGGAAAATATTTTTCTTAGCTTCATTATAGGAGTCCTTTTGAATTGCCTGTTTTCATTGGTAAAAGATTTTCCTTAGCTTCATTAGGAGTCCTTTAGAATTTAGGGGAAGAGCTAATGACTGGTCCTAACTCTTATATATAGAGGCCCTCAGCGCATCTACTCTTCACAATTTTCTCAGCACAATTTGCTTCCAGCTAGTAGAGATTAATCAAGCGAGTTTTTCAAAATGTCACAACAAGGCAACAACTGGTGGTCGGAAACCCCAAAGTCCAACGGAGCTGCAACATATGAAGAACAAGGCAATAACTGGTGGTCAAAGACGGAAGTAACAACCCCAAAGTCCAAGGGAGCTGCAACATATGAAGAACGTACGTGCCCACCGCCTCCATAAAAGAGTCAAAAACCAATTCAATATGATAGCTCTTCTGTCAAAGCTAATTTGTCTCAAACTTTCGAGGTGCAGTATGTCACAGACAAGTTTGGAAACATACAAACCTAGGAAAGCAGTTTGAATTATACTCGTGATATTTCTAGTCTTATGCGACAAATAATATGAAAACTTATGATGTAATTTTTTTTAAGTGATTTATGAATATTAATAAACTTTCAATATTCTATTGAAATTCTTGTTAGCAACAATGCTAGTATGTTGATGTTTTCTATTTTTTATTTTTTTTTACAATATAAAGGAAAACAAAATCACATTCAACACCCTTTCTTAGCTAATCCAAATGGAACGTTGGGGACACAAAGAGGGGTAAGTAATGAAATCAAACATCATGGTTCTCATCAGAGTGAGCGTGCTTAGCTAAGCAGTCCGCGAGTACTTAGTTGGCCTCCTTGTAAATATGTTGGAAAACTATTGAGTTATACTGTCCAACACATGTCTTGAATATATCCTGAATGAGCAGCTTGATTCTCTTCCGGGGCATCATGCGCCTGTTAAGGAAGTCAATTAGCAGTGACGTCGAGTCACCTTCAACTACATTCTTGTAATTATTTGTGGAGATCTTCTCTTAAGGCTGTAACCTCTGCAACTAAAACACCAGTATCTCCCATGCGCTTACAAGCTGATATGACTGGATTCCCATGAACACGAAGAACGAATCCAAAAGTATAGCTTATCTATTCTTTACTGAACCGTCAAAATTAAGTTTGATTTTTTGGTCATAAGTTGATGTTCTTCTCCAAATCAGACAATAAGAGTTCAATTAATAATTTCTTCTTTTTCCTTTATTTATTCTTATATTGAAACTAATTGGTTTTTGCCGTTGGAATTAATCGACAATAATTCTGAAATTCTAAATAAACGTTTTTTTGCCCTGCACCCTCTAGGTTTGAAACTCCAGGTTCCAGTTTCTTTTGCATTCTAGCCAAGTATCACAGTCTTTTCATCATAAATGATCCGCTTGCCTTGAATGACTTTATCATGGTATCAGAACGGGTTACATACGTCTACGTGTGAAGCCCAAATAGCCATCTGAACTCCTCGTCACCCAAATAGTTGTCCACGTGTATGACTTGAAAATTCGTCACATGCGGGGACATGTTGAGATATAAATCCCACATCGGGAATATGAGACATTGCCTATGAGTTTATAAGGGTTTGAGCCACTTCACCCATTGTCAATTGGTTTTAGATGTAAGCTTCAGACTACTTTATCAGATACTATCAGTAGGGCTAATGATGCTTGAACATGAAAGGAAAAAATATGTTAAGATAATGACAGTTTGATTGCGAATTCCAATTATGTTCCAAGGCTCCTTAGTGTTAATGAAATAAAATCAAGTGCCCTTTTGTCTAGCTATGCAACATCAACCCAAGAATGGTTTCAATCACAGATAATATTCATGATAAACTCTTGTGCTATGCATTATACAAATTAAAGGCTCCAAGGCTGGTTTGACAAACCAAGAATGGTTTCAATCTGTTGGGCAAAAATTGTAAAAATATATATACCCAACATAACTTCACCATATCTTATTAACTAAGATAGATAGAGTTTTAATTTATGTCTGGTTCAATCCATATTCAAGACATAATGTGTCTCTTAATTACAATCCCTTGTTACAAGGGAACACCCTTTGATTCCGTTTACCAAGAGACCGTTGTAGGTTTGTTTGTTTTTGTGACTGCACCAACATTTGGAAATAGGTTGCCTACGTACCTTGGAGAGGATCAAGTCACTCGTAGTTCAAGGGTTCCAACAAGTGAATGACTCGTTAGAGGGCTTTGACTTTTGGATGAGAGTGGTGTTTGGAAATGTGTTTGGATTTGTGTCTAAAGGCATTTGAGCTTTGAAGCAAGATTCTGGCTTCAGGCGATCCGGGATTTATTTGGAATGGTGGTTGCATCCAGATTAGTCCAGACTGCCTACATATCCTTGTGAAGGGATCAAACCATTGTAGTTCTTATGGTGTGGTTATGGATTTGATTCTCTGGTGCTTTAGGAATTTGGCCAGAGTTATTTGGACTGGAAGAATTTGACTGGTGGTGTCAGGGATTCTGTTTAGAATTTTGGTTGCATCTAGTGGGTTGCTAGACTGCCTACGTACCCCTTTGTGAGATCAAACCGATCGTAGTTCAAAAGAGGTTTGTAGGCTTTATGGCTTAATGCCGGCTTTTGGTTTAACAGACGTATTTTGAGTCCGTTAACTGTGTTTCTTGTGGACACTCAATTTGGTAGAGTGTCTGTTGATTTGATTTAGGCACCCGGAATAGGTGAGGCAGCAACGTGACAAAAATGATTGAATGGTTTTGGCCACAGCCCTTGATAGTGGCGTAGGTGATCTGTGCTTGTATGTGGACTGCTCCTTCATGCGGACTCCGCGCGTGTGTCGGTGAGCGTGCTCCGCGTGTATGCTTGTGCGCGTGCTCTGCGTATATGCTTGTGCGCGGACTCCTTGCGTATGTCTACGAGCGGGCTCCGCGTGTAAGCTTGTGAGCGGACTCTGCGTGAATGTCTGTGATCTGGCTCCGCGTATGTCTGTGAGCGGACTCCGCGTATGTGTTTGTGAGCGGACTCCGCGTGTTCACTTGTGAGCGGGCTCCGTGCGTATGTCTGTGAGCGGACTCCGCGACTCGCTTCGTCTTCTGCATGAATGGATCTTGCCTGTAACGTCATTTCACCTCGCATGGGCTTAGGACTTCTGAATATTAGCTTGCCTCCCCTTAGGGTTTCTGCTTTGATGTGAAGTCACCTCGCCACCCCTTAGGGTTAAGTCACTGTGAATGTCATTTCAGATAAGGATAAAATTGTCTTTTCAGTAAAATTTGTTTTGCTGGGTATACTTAGTATTTTGTTGGGTACATTTAGCAGCACCCTTACTAGAACTCATTATAGATTAATGTTTAGTCAAGGTTTTCTTTACAAATATAGTAGATAATTGACAAAACAAACATCTCTCAAAGTTTCATTGAAAATTTCCTTGTTCTTCTTCAAATTTCCATCAATTTTCTCAATTTTTTTTACTGCTATTGATATTTCTCCGAAATTTCGGATGAAATTTTTATTTTTTAGAGGGTCGATATTTTCGCAATCACCGATATTTTACTACTTGGTTTGGATGCACTCTTATTATTGCAACTAAGGAAAATTCTACAATGTGTTAATGAATGTGAATGATGTGATGCATCAACTTTGTAAATTGAGTCCTCAAACTAGTAATATTAGTCCTCGAAGTTGTAATATGAGTCCTTAAAGTTGTAAAATTTTCTAGTTACAACATTAGTAATCATGTGTTCTTAAAGTGGTAAAATATGTGCTTAAAGTGGTAATTGAGTCCTCAAAGTGATTAAAAAAAAGTTGTTACAACTTTGATGACTCATATTACAACTATAAGGACTCAATTACCACTTTAAGAACAAATGAGGACTAATGTTGTAACTAATTTTTTTTTACAACTTTAACGACTCATATTACAACTTTGAGGACTAATATTACTACTATTTATGTATAATCCTAGAGACTATGTTGAATCACGGTAGAACACGAACTTGAACAATAAACAACCTGGGCGAGAGACAAGGACCATGCCATCGGAGGACATGGCTACGTCAACTTACGAATCAACTATCATGGCCAATAGGCCTTTGGGGAGTGAGTAGAGATCCATCCATTCAACATCTATCATTTATCTATGGGGAGCCTTCCTTTTATAGCTAAGGAAGGTTCCCTCACATATTATATTTCCGATGTGGGACTTAACTACACATATATCTTCTTACGATGCCTTTGTGGAGCTTCGGATAACACCTTCCCGATGTGGTATTGACGATCTTTCACCATGGCGAGGTAGGATATACATCGTATCTACAACTTTCCTGACTGGTCTATAGACGGGGAAGGTAGTTTCCAACTACCTACTACAAGTCCCTCCAAGTTCTCATTCAAGACACATCTTGAGTGGGGACTTGCTAAAATAAGCACATAGACCAGTCATTTATCAACGTGTACCTGGTTCCAGTCCCCCCATGATAGAAAATGACTGGCCAGCGGGTGGTGATTGCATAGACTTACTAGGTCCCACTGATTCGTCTTCGAGTGTTGCTTGGAGGCATCAATCGAGCCATTGCGGTTCGACCCTTGGATATCCCGATGACAAAGAGAACCCGGGCGGGTCAGGCGATGCCTCTAGTCATCACTTCGCGTTGGTAGTTGGACCCGGCAGGGCACTCGCTGACCCGATGACAGCCTTGGGCCTACCGGGGAGCATGTCAACCCGTTGACTAGCTAGCCCCTTTGATGGGCTTGAGTACCTCCCGATGGACCTATTGCTCATGGACTTGAATGAACTGCCTCTCGGTGGAATGCCTCTCGGGTGGAAGAGCAACATGGTTCCACAGACGGTACCAAATGTTTCTGTACAATCCTAGATGAGGTTTGCAGAAGCTGATGACGTATCTGATAGGTAGTTGGTTATCCTCTCGTTGTCCTCCAATAATAAGGGTGACCAGGGGCTTCCGGTCTTTCCTCATCCGAAACTTAAGTCAGTATCTTTGTGGAACGTAATTAATGAGGGCAGTTAATGATACTTGATAAGTTGGTGCCTGGGCCATATTTATGGCCCAAGAGTGGGTCTTCCTTTACTTGAAAACCGATGTGGGACAACTCCCCTTTGCTATTGGTTCAAGCTTCTAGTTTCCTTATACCTTCCAAAACCGTTCCCGGCCCAAGGCTGCCACCGAGATCGGGCCCGACCCATCATTTTCTCGGACGAGAACCCTAGGGCGGCCTCGGTTGTTTTAATCATGCTAGGATGTTTACTGGTTTACCGGCTTGAGAAATTGTTTTATACACAACCGACTACAACTACTTTAAAGACTTATTTTACAACTTGAGAACAAAATTAATGCACACATTACCCTTACCCTTGAAACTAATTAGTTTTTGCCATTTTTGTGAATTAGCTTTCGCTCTTGAAATTAGAAAAAAAATATATATATATATATATATATATATATATTCTGAAATTCAAAATAAAACGTTTTTTTTACGTCATCATCTCCTCCCTCCTTCTTACCAACACTCTCGCCACGTCACCAGAACCAGACGAAACAATCGTCCACGTCTCTCTCTCTCTAAACCGAGATCAACTACTGCTACTGCAAAATTCTCCGGCGATAATAAGGCCAGTCCCTTTCTGCTCTCTATTCCTTTGTTTTCGATTCGGTTTCAGTCTCTTGTAGCTTTCTAATTTTGCTTCACTGATTTCGTCTGCGTTGTGATTTTCTCTTCAATTCTAAGTTTCTGCTACTTAATGTATGTAAATGCAGATTAGAATATACATATCTACACAGGCTCTTTGTGTTTGCTTTTAATTCTAATTATTTTTTGCTCTAGTTCTGTAAGATTTCCGTGTAAATTTGATATTATAACTAGGGAGTTGGCATTGAAATACATTTTGAAGTAAACATTCACAAGGAATCAAAAAGTTTTCGAGATCTCTTGTTCCTGATATGAGCCTTTTAGGGCCTCTCTTTTCGATATGAAAACTCCATGTGATAACCAAAACTTGTAAGTGTCACTAGAGATGTTGAGATGCTAGCATTTCTTCTACATCTCATGTAAATGTGTTGTTAATAATCCACTCGAGAAATTTTTCACTTGATGATTTTAACTCAACTTATTTGCATTGAAATGTCTTTACAATGGGGGGACTTGCACAATTTTATTCCATTCAGGCCGGTAAGTTCACCTTTTTTGGTCAGTGTAGCATAATGAAAAAGTGAAAATGAAAAACATATGCTGGCTTAAAGAATTTTTCACTAAGTTTCAATGTCTCTATGACCGAGTGCCGCAAAATTTGTGTAGGGAGGAGAGGCTCAGAGTTTCTGGTCATTCAATGAAGAAGCAATCGTCCACTCCAGCAAAGGCTTGTAAGATGGAGTTGCCATTGATTACGGAGAGTGATTGAAACCTGTTTCTCCTGGCTCTTCCGGAGAGTGATTGAAGGCCTACAATGTAAATTTTCTAGAAGACCAGAAGAAACAACAGAATAAATACATCAATCTGATACTTCTTCAAGTCCCCATCATGGCACCTTCCATCAAAGCAGTACCTCTTTTCAGTGAAGTGGCCATCTTGACACCATCCAGCTAATATGGTCGATGATGAAGAGACACTACGGTAGTGTCACTACCCTGAAGATTTTGCCAATTCAAGTGCCTCCCAGTCCTTCTGTAATATCAGTTCATACACTGACAGGCACACCAGCCACGCCTTTCACTTCTGGTGCTCACAACAAGGTTGAGAAATCTAAACATAAATTTTTTTGGGCTTTGATTTAGAACTCTTCATCTTTGAATCTTAAGTCTATGCCATCACATAAAGATCTCTTCTTTTCCAATGTGTACTTAAAGATTGTAGCTTTTTAGCTCATGGTTGATTTTGGAGACAGTTTTGTCTTTGGGCTCTGATTTTTATTGGAGCTGTGGCAAATGTTGGGCCTGGATTCATTACGTTAATAATTTATAAATTCAGTTATTTAGTGCAGTTATTATTTTGGTGACAGTTATCTGATTTGACAGTTATTCTTAAAGTACAGTTATTTGATTTGGTGCTATATATTTGCAGCCTTTTGGCAGTTCCATGGTTCTTTGTTATTCATTTGTTTGCTGTAACTAGTTTTGGACTCTGACAAGGTTGAATGAAAAATGGAATATCATCTTTGAATCAAACTCTATGGCTTTTCTTTTTAGTTGCTTATCGACATTATTTCATGGTGGTTCTTACTTTTGTTGATATGCTGTGTTGTAGTTTGAACAATGCACGCCAGAGATGAACTGCCTGCTGAAGGGGTTGAAGTGATAGCGGCTGATGCACCCTCAGAGTACCATATGGCTCCTCGGGGGGGTGGAGCACAAGGGCAAGGCGCCTGGGTCAGGAGAGGTGACTCCTGAAGTAGAGGAGACTGGTGAGCTAAAGAGGAGAGGGAGAGGGAGGCCTCCGAAGAAGACTTCGGGGGAAGAACAGTCCTCCTCAGCAAAGGGTAGAAAGGGGAAGGGCCAAGGAAGTGGCGGTAGGGGCAGAGGAGGTGGAAGTTGGGGTGGCAGTGGAGGTGGTGGAAGAGGAAGGGGAGGAGGAGGAGGGGGTGGGGGTGGTGGCTGGGGTGAGTACTCTTAAGTTATAACCACATTTGAGTTTACTAATTTGCATTGAATTGATGCATTATTCTTTTCTGATGGTATGTGATGCCATAGTTTGACTTGGAGTTTTGGTTGTTTGGTTTTGATCAACAGTTACCGTTTGTTTAGTCTTTTATGGTATTTAGCATGTTGTTAGGATTAGAGAATTCCACCTGTTTAAGATCAGTATTATGTGAAATGTTGTAGTTCAATTTGGTTATGAACAATTTTTGAAGTTGGTTTCTGTTCTTGATGGTGGAACTGATCTTTACACTTAGATTTTGTAAGAGGTGAAATTTTAGAAGTAAAATAAGCAATGGCTAACGATTTTCTTGCCATTAGTCCGTCCAACTATAACTCTTCTAATCTGCATGTTCGTTAACATTCTGTTGAGGATGGAACTGCTTAGATTTCAGTATTCTCAAAATTTGGGTTAGATTGGACTTACACATTGGCTGCACAGCAAGCAGCAGGACTGAGACATATATACTATACGTGTTTCCTTCATTTCTATAAAATTAATGCTCACATTTCATGAAAAGCTATCACCTTTATACATCTTTTCAAATAGGTATGTAATAAAAATAAAAATCTTGAGT